>JAVFKF010000019.1:32370000-34870000 GCA_036926295.1 Pachydiplax longipennis
TTTGAATTTATTATAAAATTCATTATAATGAAGAAATATAGCATGAGATTTCTTTTCGACATAAATTTTCATTTAGTGAGTTGCAGGTCATGGAGATACATGATAATAAATTTAATATCTGTTGCGCTTAAATTAAATGCGAACGGAAAATCGGACCTGGAAATATAATGGTTTTGGAATTCGATTCCTTAAAATTAAGATTTTTACTAAGGGATTAAATTTGAAGTTTAACTTACTGAATAGTACAGAGATACTTTGCTTCTGGAAGATATTTTGCATTCACAATGTTACAAAGGCAGATCGTGTACTACGAGAAAGTTTTTCAAATCAAAACTGGATTGCAATACGTCGAAGATGATCAGAGGGAAAAGAACGATTGTGTGTCCATTCACGAATTCTGATATATTTATTGTAATCTAATTAATTCGTTCACGAGTTAATAAAATGGGTCTTGTGTTAACCAGCTCTTCTAATACACCATTCTTTACCACCTTACAGGAATGTGTTATAATTCTGTTCGGATTCGGTTTTAACTACAGAAATTTAAACAGAACATCAGGTCTCCACTATTGACGTTGTCGTGTTAAGTTTGGTTTCGCCGAGTAAAGTCTAGGTGAACCGTAACTGTTTATAAAATTTTCCCAGCGTTGAACCGTATATCTCGGTTACAAGAAGGCTGGGGGAGTGCATTTTCAAAAATCAAGATTGCCGCTGAAGTTCCATTAGCAAAAGAGCGCTTGCAAATCCTCTGGAATCCACGCACCTTACATCCAAGATATTTCCAGCCCTAGGAGCCTCATATTTTCTCAGTAATCCTCTACGCTTCTTTATCCTTACATACTTCTTTCACTTTACACAAATCCGCACTCTTCCTTACATCCATTCCTTAGAAAACGTCCTATTTTCCGTAAGATATAAGAGAGTTTCAGCAAGACTCACAACGTAATTTCAATGACCGTTACATTTAATCCAGCAGTGGCATAGTAATAATCTCCTAGAATATACGCGATCCACAGGTGTAGAATGACTTGATACGAATTATATTATTATGAATACCAAGGCGTTATAATGATTCGCATTTGCATAGTGAAATCTGGAATATGCCTATCATCAGTTATGCTCATGCTGAAACTTTTTTCAATCTAATATATTCTTACAATATCTTGCTGGTCTTAATTTTCCATTAAAGTGGCCAACTTACTCATTATGTCAAATCTTTAACATCATTTTCACATGTTAAGAACAACCTTCAATACTCTAAAAATTTCATTTTCTCCCAATGTTCCTTTAATTCATACTCAATCATTCTACAACTCTTATAGAATTTGGCTTCTAATACACATGCTTCTCATGTAATATTTTTATTAATGAGCAAGGGGTGTGGAAACACTGAGATTCTGATTTGAGTAACTAATACTGTCTGGAAGAAGAGACCAGAAATAGCTATCCGTTCTCTCTATAATCTCGCGAAATCTCGTTGTCGTCTGGCCTCGAAAATTGCGTTTACTGAGTACGGGAATCACAATGTCATGTAAATCACTACTTAAAAATATATCGAATAAATTATGCCTGTACTCATTTCTTCTATCCTCAAGAGATTCCCCCAGCCAAGGGTTATGATCATCTTCGATACATTGCTATCGAACCTATAGCCTCCCTTGTTATACATGTATTTACGTGTGTGAACCCCCACCGGAAATCGAACCCGGGACCACATTCACCAAAGGCGAACGCACCGCCCACTTGACTTTCGGAGAAGTTAAATAACATCGTAGTTTTATAGCATTTGTAAATGCAAAATATCATCTTATCCACTTACAGATGAATTAAAAAAATAAAAATAAAGCAAATTATATTCCAGGAAAGTCGAACGTTAACTAATACTCGGAAACGGTGCCATGAATTCCATCTTTCCCACGTTACTTCTCCATTGCGGTGACTAAGACCCTTTTTCCCCTCGAAATTAATTCCGTGGTTTAGCCGATAAAAAGGAATGAGGGCTTGTCAAAAAAACCGCCCTCATTTCCAAACGAGATGATTTAGATATGCTACTTCATTTCGCTAACTTAATTCGGACGACATGGACGCTCTATGAGAAATATTTCCGTGGAAAAAAATTCGTTTTTTCGTCTGAGGAAAACGTGAGTCATCGCCATACATGTTCTAGCTTCGAAAAAGGCCGAGTTCTGATAATTCGGTGGCATCCATTTGTGCACAAAGGGATTGAAATGAAGATTGACATGAGAACGGGTTCAGAAGAAACGTATGGAAAAAAGTCGATGTGGAAAAAGTTGAAATTGTAGTTTGCGAAGCTCGCATTAATTCGCCCAGAGATGGGAGGATGGATGGAACCTTTTATTGGCGAGGTTCGTCCATCTGGGACTCCCTTTCACCTAACTTCGTCTCATATTTAACACTTACAAAGGTTAATGAAAAAGGCAAAGAAACAGTGGAGTGTGGGAAATAATCTTTGGAGCCTAAGGTTGAAAAAGAAAAAAAAACCCAGGTTGCGAGAAAGCACCCGCAAAAAAGGTGAAAATACCACGAAAAATCAGAAACAAAAGTAAAGGCAGTATCATAAAAACTAAATTTCAAATTTACAATAGCAGAATAACACCAGATAGGTTTTAAACAAAGTCTTGAACTTTTTATACATGGGTTGTCTGAAAAGTTTCGCCATTTCTCGACATGTTTTCTGAAAATTTCTGAAATTTTTCTGAAGACTTCTGAAAAATCTGGTGTCGGAAGCTTTTTCAGACCACCCTCGTATATTTCGCATTTTGTTCTTCGAAGAGATTCAAAATTTAATTTTCAATAGACCCAAGAATTACGATTACTTTTTTATAAATGATGGTAGATGAATATTATTTGACTATTAAGTTAGTAAGAACATGCAATAGTTTTCTGTAATAGATTGCAGTATAATGATTACACTACAAAAATACAATAGCAGCATGCCATCAGAAAGATTTTCAACAAAGTATTGAACATACATAACATTTTGTTTTTCAAAGAGATTCAACAAAAATTTTATCAGACCGAAAAATTACTTCAATACTTGACTAAAAATGAATATTAATTGACAAGTAAGCACGTGAAATATTATGCTAACAAGCTTGTTTTGGCACGTATATGCTTCTACTATAGAATTTCTGATAAATGGATAACAAATAATTGTTGACAAGATATTGTTGTCAATACATGGCTAACAAATAACTGTTGTCAATTAATTGCTGACAAGTAGTTGCTGCTAAGAAACGCCTAGCTAATAATCAACATATTACTGTTTACATGTTATGACCAAGCGTTGTCGATGTGTTGATGACAAGTAATTGTTTCAGGAAAACACTCATCATTTAGGTAATACTGAAATTCACAAAATATTAACAAGTTTCAAATAACAATCACCTTATTAAATGATGGCAAGATATTGTTAACAAGTTATTATGTATTACAAGAGATTTTAGGTATGTAAAATCGATATTGGAGGGTTTTACCGTGTGAAAATCCACGTAAAGGAAAAGTAGGAATAAAGTAGCACTTCACATATTTCCACATATATATTCTACACATCACCGGTTTCTGTATTTCTTGGTCATCTTTAGGTAATCAGGTCATCCTGAAGATGGCCGAGCAGTACTGAAACCGGCATTGTTTTGAAAATATTTGTTGAAATAAGTTAGGTTTAATTTCATTAATACCTTTTCTTGTAGATATAACATTTATAGCAATTTCAGCCCATTCATTAAGGTATTTTGTGTTTTTAATTCAAATCTAACCAGTAACAAATGACCCTGATAGCGGTTGAAGACAAGTTATTTCTGAAATAAACCATCAGTTATGTATTTCCATTATGTATATAAATCGAATGATTTCTATGATAGTAAATGAAGACAATTTATTGATAGAATTAACTCATCAGTTAGGTTTTGCTGTGATATACGTAAATGGAACCTCAGTTCAATATAACAACTTCCATCTTAATTTTGAGTTCCCAAAACCAATGTCAGAGTTCATTCCTCACCTCCCTGACAGTGAATGGAATTGAACCCCTCACCGATAAGACGACTTTCGTGATTAGAAAAGGTGAACGTACGATCCTTGAGCCTTGAGCTAATTAGTGATTTCTTGTGGAAAATGGCTTCCGAACGCCTTCTTTTTTTTACGATCCTCAGATGCGTGTGCTTTCACCGCCAGAGGCGCCGTAAATCGTTCGAGCGAACCCAACTTAAGGGATGAGGAGGCGTATTCTTTCCGCTACGTATATCACACTCCGAGATGCACGAACTTGTCGAGGGAATCAAACCGAATATTTGACGTCGTGTTTTTTTACCCACCCAACCGGAGATGCGCAGAAATTCTTGACCGAGTGCCCATAAATTCCACGGACTTTCTCCCCATCAATTTTTGATCTCGTTCCTCACGGATAAATGCGGAATCCACGTTATAAATGTAGCTGGAATAACTATTTGCTCGTGTACCTCACGTAACGCCTAGCTCGGGATCATGACTGTTTTTTTCGGTTCTAATTTTTTTTTACCCACTTCTCGGACCACCCCCGATGGATCGTCCGTTTGAACTGGATTAACACACCTAAGTTTTTTAAGACGTTTCCGGATACGCTCCATTGTTGCTAGCAACAGAGTTAATTGTGCATTATCGCGCTTTAAGTTGCTGCGGTGACGATGTGCCATGAGAATCTTGCCATATTATTGTAATACGTCTATTATTATTACTATATATTGAAGTATACGAATATTATTGTTAATTTAATTATTATTCTAATTTTTATTCTTGTTATTATTCTTATTATTATACTAATTATCATTCTTCAAGGTTAATGTTCTCATTTATTATGAAAATTTGAAAAAAATTGAGAATTTGCAATTATAAAACATTTCAAAATATTATGAAAATTTGCAATTAAAAATATTACAAAATACTAACCGAGGTAAGAATCGCCAACAACAATCTTGCCATATTATTCTAATACGTCTATTTTTATTACCATATCTTAAAATATACGTATATTATTATTTTTATTATTATTTTTTTATTATTCTTATTATTATACTAATTATTGTTCTTATTATTATTCTTATTCTTCTTATTATTATTTAAGGTTAATATTCTCATTTCTTATGAAAATTTGGAAAGAAATTGAAATTTTGTAAAATTGGAAAATTTTCAATTACAAAATATTATAGATAAAACCTCACGGTCCTCCTGAGTCTGTCAGAGGCTCATCAGGAGGTTCCAAACGTAGTCCATGATGATCATAGTTGTCCAACTTCAGTTTGAAAATATCCCAGAGGCAGTAAAGCAGGAATTTCCGAGCCACCTAGTATGACGTCGTAAATCTTCGATTCGTAACACTTATGTAATTTGGTTTTTCACTTTAATTGAAATTCCTTTCCCTCCCCCAATATCTGCCCGGGTTTTCTAATAATGATAGAGGAATGTTTGATTTTGCCCGATGGATAAAATGCCATCCTCTCCACTAGATTCTGACTGGCTAGCCTTGCTTCTCCATCAGTATAAAGTCTAGTTACTAGTCTCTAGTCTCTTTCTACCTATATCTACGTATGTTCCTGTAATCTATCTTCCGGCGTGTGGCAGGAGGTGCAAAATGACTCCAATTTCCCAATCGATAAATAACTTATAAAATTTTAAACATGGAAATAAATAATCATCCTATCAAGTCTGAAGTAATCATGAAATATAGGGCTCACATAATAAAATGATAATTTTTCATTGATACTTGAACATAGCAGAAAAACTCCGCTTTTAAGATGGTAATAAATAAGTATCTCTTGAGATTATGAGATTCAAATTTGTTCATTTATATCTACATCTACCTAAAAACTTTGCGAGCCGCCTTTCGGCGTGTGGCAGGGGGTCCAAGCACCATGACTCTACTTTCCTAATCGATTACTTTCGCGTGTATTTCTCGGAGATAATGAGTTCTTTAAGCGACTTGTTCTAACATCTATTTTCGATCTTCCTTGCAGTACCAGAAAGAACTAAGTAAGAAGGAGAACGCATGATATCCGCTACATCATCTATGAACGTACTTTCTCTGAATATAATAAGTAAATTTAGTCTTTGACTGAACCTTCTTCCTTCTTGAAATTCCCATCCTGCCTCCTGAAGCATTCGGGTAACGCTCAGTGATTAATCAAATCTTTACAAACGTATTGCCTTTCGCTGTACCTTTTCTAATTTACTTATATACTGCTTTTCGTCTGAATCCCATACGTACATACCTATGGTGAGACTTGAATAGTGCAAAGTAACATCGCTCACATAGTTATCTTTCTTTACCCGACTATTCTCTTGACGAAGCCGAGTTTCTCGAGCGCACCTCCTAGTATATTACGGATGTGGGTAGAATATAACGTTCACGAAACATCCTCTATCGTAAAGGCCACCAACGCTATGAACTTTTACACCAGAAGAAACCAATTCTTTTATATTAAATGCGATAGGCATCCCGGAATAGGAGAAACTTTTTCCTGTCCGTTTTCAGTTTGAGCATCCTGTCAGACTCTATGCGAATCGCTTGTCTTACAAAGTTATCAGAGCAAAAGGGCGGTCTAACTCCCTATGGATCCGCGTTTGACTGACACAACCATTCTTTCTGATGAAGCTTTCATGGATTCCGAAAGTATCACGAGTTTTTTCTTTCCGGATTCGGACTTCCCAACGAAGTGAAGGTTGAAACGGTAAAATTTCCATGTCGATGACTATCGTTCCGGGAAAAATGAATTCTCGAAGAGGCTGGGTCCAGAGTCCATTTCCCTGAGTTTTCTCGCGGCATCTGATTGGCCTTTAAAAAGGCATTTTCACAACGGGATTCTCCAGCTCTAAGTGTTAGAATTCATCACGAAAATAGGAAGATATATGTATACTTTTGATAAAATTATTTTCAATGAGATGGATAGATAGAACTTTTATTGGCGAGGTTTGGCCCAAGTGGGCCTTACTTTCACTTAACCTCGTATGCAATTATTTATATGTACGTACCAATGTAAACAATACAATAAAAAGAATACGTTGTGGAAAAATATTAACAACTGAAGGTTGACAAAGAATAAACCACGTTATGGGAAAACACCTACAGGGAAGAGGGGTGAAAAAACAATAAAAAGTAATATAGCAATATAAAATAATTAATAAAAAAGAAAAAGGGGAAATTCAACTACAGAGGTAATAATCAAAAATAAAGCCAACTTTAAAAGCTACGGTTAACTACAATCAGAATAAAAATTCTGATTCTAATATGACTATAGTAATATAAATTAACACAAAGGAAATTAATATAATTTTATAACAAGTGATCATAACATCAGCAAGCAGCATTCGTTATATATCACATAAGAAATCTTCGTTATTGTGTCTCATCTTGTCCATTACATGTCAGTGTGATTGAGGAATGCCCTGGGTGCAAGTTTTAGCCTGCTATCCTGAGCAATATTTTTGAGTGTCTCTATTGATTAAAAATTGTAAAAGCTTTGAAAAATTGCCACCAAAATCGCGTCACGTTATTTCACTTCAAAGTAAATCTCTATGTGTTATTCAAATATTTTTATTTAAGTTGCCGCTAAAATCTGCAAATGTAAATAATTACCATCTGAAATCGATATTCGCGGGAGTGACTTCATGGATAAAAATTACAGAAATGAAAAAACTTCATACTCTTCCACGGGAACTTTAATTCGCTGCCGTTTCGTGAGCGTACTTACATCTTCATCATCGGAAAACACAAGTGCGCTTTCGGATCCGGCAGCAAATTAGAGCACCTGTGGAAAAGTATGAAAGTTTTTTTCGATTCTACAATTACCTTGATTACAGATTGGTGATTTTTATCTAAATATATGTTTTTCAAAAGAAGAACATATATTTTAACGTTTACCGAAAATCTTTTGAGTCATCTGAGAAATACAACCTAAGACTTGATAATTTTATTCTACCTTTCCCATTTTAAGTAAAAAATTATCTAACTCACGCTGAACAATTTTTCTTAGAAATTTTCACAAATTTTCAAACAAATTTTCTTAGAAATTTTTAACAAAGCATACCTTCCATCTAATTTATTTGCACGTATCTAATGGAAGATATCATATTTTCCGCCTGGACTGACATATGTAAAAACTCTGCACAACTTACACACAAATTTTAGATTTAAGCACAATAGAAAACAGTTCGATTCCTGACCTTAGGCAATCTACACATTCACAGACTTAAACACATGAGGAACTTTTCAATTCATGACCTAAGTCATTGTACTCACTCCTTTTTTGTTTCATGAGTGAAGTATGGGTTCATTGAATTAAATTCGGAGCTCTATACGTGGATCCTTCTCATTTCTTTTCAAATTATATTATTTTATTTCATGATTTTAAGGTGTCGGAAATTTGATTAATACTCGTAGGAAATTTCAAGCTATATTGAGTTCAATTTTCCAAACTAAACACGCGAAGATTGACCTGCAGAATTCATTTAATTTCCGTGTTCAGTCGATACTCGGCTTCACAAGGTCACGCTCGATCGTGACTGGTTGGTATGGATTGAATCGAATCTCTCGATACTGCTGAAGTATTCCACTGAAATCCAGTTGAGATCCTTTTATGTATTATATTTTATGTATTTTTGATACATTATTCTATATATTATTTTATATTTTATTTCATATATTGTTTTATATATTATTTTACATATTATTTTATGTATTATATTTAAATATTATTAATTAAAGACATATTTTTACTTCGGGTTTCTCGTGATTCCATAATATCCAAAGAATTTCATTAAGCTATCTTTCAGGCATTTCACCAAAAATGTTTAGCGGTTAATTCTAACGTGATTGCTGATCCCTTTCCTGTTTATAAAAAAAGTGCTTGGTTTACGGCGCTTTGTTCCAGATGATGGTAGTTTATAATTGAAACCGGTCGTGCGCTGGATCAAACCTTGCTGTAGAGGAAGTACTATATTCTAATTATATTGGAGTTAAGTTAAATTGATTATGAAATTTAAAAAATGCTAGTAAGTATTTTAATATAAATAATTTAATATAAGCAATATCATATAATTTCTTAATAATTATTTTGTATTTAAGTTAAATTGATTATAAAATTTAAAAAAATGATAGTAAATATTTTAATGTAAATGATTATATGTAAATAATAGTATATAAATAATTTAATATAAACAATATTATATAAATAATTCAATATAAATAATTTAATATGAATAAAATTATATAAATAATTCAGTATAAATAATATTATTTAAAAATAATATAAATTATATTATATAAAGACTATTATTCCTACATCTACATACGTACCCATGCAAGCCGCCTTTCGACGTGTGGCAGGGGGTGCAAGCACCATGAAAATTATTGCTAATAAAATCGTAATAATATTATATAATAGTATTATATAATATTATTAAAATAACTAAACACTACTAAAACTGGGAATATGTTAGTTTTTACCCGCAAGAACTAACCCAACGATTCTCTATAGTCTCTGTCGTTTGTCACAATTATACATGAAACTACATTATTCAGGAATAAGGCGAAGCTACTCATACTCGACCTTTACAAAGAAGAGAGTACTTTGGAAAATAAACGGTTGCTAAGCGATTCAACGACAAACAATTGAGGCGAGATTATTCTCGCGTTTCTCGCCAACTACTTTTTCGCTTGTTTTAAAGCGCTCAGAAGTACTCTTCCCCAAATAGAGAGCGCGCCCCATTAACTCTCCGTGGCCGCGGATGGATCGATCGCATGATTAACTTAATTCGGAGGCCTTCTTTTGATTGATTTCCCCATCACAAGAGGCGCTTTACCCACTCACGCTAACTTTTGACTTCATTATCACAGCCGAGGATTCCTTTGACTCGGTGGGGTATATAGGCATATTCATCAGGGGGGAACGTAAACTTTTTTATGGAGATAATTATCCCGAGTATAGGTGGATCTTTTTGGAACAATTAAAATATTTTTCTTTAATTTTCGAGTTGAAAGTCGGGGAATGTCGATTTTATATATTCTTTTCTGTTCAAGAATTTAGGAAGATAAAATTGTGTGTTCTTTCGGTAGGTTCATATGCCATCTTTTTCCCGATAAATTTCTGAAAGTCATCCTTCATCTTTTGGTAGGTAAAATGTATTTACATATTGAAAGAGAAGCAAGAAATCCTTTTTTCGAAGTTAGTTTTTAGAAGGATCATATGCCTATTCACACCCCAACCGAACACCCTACTGCCTTGACATGATAACTTTTGCTGCATGCAAAATAGACCTCCAAGATACAGGAAAACGCGGTTTTTTTATCCCGTGTAAATTATTAGCAGAGATAGTCTATATGCTTCAGTTTCCGATTTGCTAATTTTATGTTGCTAAAGATGAATACTTACTTAATGAATAATTACATAATATTTTGGGAAATAAGTAATCATCCGCTTATGTCATAAGTAATCGTGAAATATAAGTTTAAAGTGTGTAATAATATTTCTTTAGTGTACGTGATCATCGCATAATAATTCTGCTTGCTATATTCTTAAGTTGGAACATTTATTAGCATTAAGTGAGGTTACGAGTTTAAAATTTATTCATTAATGAACGCAATGTGTTTGATATATACAACGGAACTTTTTCCATTCAAATTATATGAATATGCAAAATGTGAGTGATTCATAGATAGAGATCTGTTTCATCTTGATTATTTGGTTCTGAAATTCTTAAGGTCGTTTCATGAAAGAATTCTATACATTTTTCACAAAATTTGTTTGAAATTTCCAAGAAGAAGAAACATTTCAAACTTTTCGACTATATTAAGAAAACTGTTAAGCCCTCGGGCAGCTTTATTCACATTTAAATATTTACTTTAAATTCGTTATGAAATTCCATACTCTAGTTTTTCCCTTATATCGAAGTTATTTGATACATTTCTCATTTTAAATTATAAAAAGGAAGCCTTCAGTTTTTAAGAAGAATTTAGTATAGGATTCTATTTTAATGGGGCAGAAAATGGAATTTATAATTTATCAATAACAGAACTTCCAAAAATGATCTTCTTCGTTTTTCTTCTTGATAACTGTTGCTATATAAATTGAATAATTCCAGCGATACTTGGTGGAACTTCTTTCATACTTAAACGAAAAAAAATTAACTTACCATTTAATGGAATTTAGTTTATAAATATAACAAGAGACTCACAGGAACCCTTTTAGAGACAAGGCTAATCCGAAAAGGAGATATTGTAAAAATGTTTAGTCTATTGAATGAGGTTTCCGGCAGGGCAAAGCGTGTTTTAGTACATCTGGGGATTGAAAAATTCTGCACTGTAAGCGGATGACTAATT
Source organism: Pachydiplax longipennis (assembly GCA_036926295.1). NCBI lineage: Eukaryota > Metazoa > Arthropoda > Insecta > Odonata > Libellulidae > Pachydiplax > Pachydiplax longipennis. The sequence goes on from JAVFKF010000019.1 coordinate 32,381,372, forward strand.
TTGTGAGGGTAAAATTAAGATATCACGAAGCAAAACATCCTGCATCCCCATGTCGGAACTGATACGAATTCTGGGATGGAATGAGATCATCATACTTGTCTTGCAGTCCAAGTCACGTTATATTAAAAGTTCCCTTGCTGCTGTTTCCTTACGTTGCAATCTCAAGTTGTAAACATATCGAGTCAAGGGCGTGCAGTATTTTGCGAGCTTTAGTATTGGAGAGATTCTGTGGTGGACTCTCTGGTGTCCTCTCACCACTGCTGCTAAAAAATTCGTTATTCTTCCTTAATTGTTTAACTGTTAAATATTATTTAATTGCGGATTGAAATATAATCTAATTTTAGTAACTAAGACGCTTTCTTTGTACGGATTATTTTTCAAAAATATTATTTATTGATTTACATATTTATTTATTTTCAAATTTATTTATTTTCGTATTTATTTACATATTCATTTATTTACATATTTATTTATCTAGATATTAATTCATTTTTATGCTTATTTAAATATTTATTTCTTTACATATTTTTTCATTTAAATTGTCATTTATTCACACATCAATTCGTTTGCGTATTTATTTATTGGCTAATTTATTGATTTGCATATTTATTTACTTACATATTTATTTGTGTGCATATTTATTCATTTACATAATAGTTCATTTACTTAATAGTTCATTTACATATTTATCTGTTTACATATTTATTTATTTATTTACATATTTATTCATTTATATAATTCTTCATTTAGATATTTATTAGTTTACATTTTTATCTATTTACATGTTTATTTATATATTTATCTACATTTTTATTTGTTTACAGATTTATTTATTTACATATTTATTTACTTACACATTTATTTCTTAATTTACTTCTTAATTTATTTAGAGATTCACGTACAGTACTGACACCATGTTACAGCGAATATAAACAGCCAACAAAGAACACAACAAATTTAAAGTAAACATACATGATCGCATAAAATATTAATAAAAGCAAATCAAGAAACAAGACCAGCCTAGCACAACCCGGTTATAACGCCATCCCTCTTAAGACTCAGTTTTCCCTTGGATCCCTGTAAAAAAACGTCTTAACCTGAACTGTAATAGTTGAAATAGTAATATAAGCAATTTCGCCTATGGTCTGACTAGGAGCTTGATATAAATTTCTTAGCTTAGTTTTCTGTAAAGCGTCTTAACCGGGTTTTACAGTGTATAGCAATACTACAATTGGCAAACCACCTTCAACTGCTCAACTTCGAAAGGTTGAAAATGAGAACCCAAGAAGGAGCAGCAGGTATTTTAACTCTTCAAGTTGAGAATGGCGGAAGTTTCTTTAGACAAAGAATTAGAGTCTATCTCCGCACGCACCTTCTCCGAGATTCCAAATAAAAGTTTAGCTCCACAGGAAATAGCCAATTACTGCGAGGGACCTTCCGAAGGGCTAATTTCCGAAAGCAGGCCAAATCTACCCTTCCGAGTTTTTCCAGGAGAAACTTTTCATTACCACCGCATTGCCCACGAGATTGTGTGAATTGAACTAGCTGCGGAAAAGCTTGCTAGTGAATTTACGTTGCTGAACGCTGTTGCAGAATTTCGGTGTGTCGGTTATAACGTGAAACAGATCTTAACTATGCTAAGATTATTATGGTTTATTAATTTGAATTGATTGATTAGGAAAAGGAATTCACAAAATAGAAAAAATTTAAAGTTAAATTTTTTTGCCAAATTCCGATGTATCCTTTATAACGTGAACCAGGACATAACTTTGCTAAGATTACAGAGCGTTTATTTATGTAAATTGGTTGATTAGGAGCAGATATTAACACACTAGAAAAAGAGAAAATTACTATTTTCGTATTTGAAATATATGTTCGTATTTTATGATATGCTAGTTGCCCTTGCCGCCAAGAATGCAGCATGATTTCCGGGGGAATTTTCGTTGCATAGATTGTCAATTATGTCATTTATCTCATAGATGTTGTGATTTAATATTTCATCAAATCCTTAAAATTTTCAAAAAATTTTATGATACTCTACATGATGGATAAATTTGTACTACACAAATTTTCTCTTCTATATCATAGATGGTGTGATTTAGTAATTAATCGAAACCTTGAAATTATCAAAAAATATTGTCATACTCCACAGCATGATGGATAAATGATAACTTGTAACAAAGTGAATACAAATCAAAATTACAAAATATCGGCTGTTATTATTATGTTTACTTTTTGGTTTTCATTACCTATGGATTGTTTTTATACACTAATTAAATTATTTTAGATTGTTGCTATTTGTTGCTACACCGATTGCTACAATCTCGGCTGCTACATTTCTCGCCTCTGAGAGCCGAATCACAAGCAGACTACTTATTTACTTCTTGCTATATATTGACTGGACTTATCACAAAAAACTAATATCTCATGAAACACTAGTAAATTGTATTGAAAGTATCCCCCTGCCACACGCCGAAAGGCGGCTTTCAGGGTATTCATGTAGATGTAGATGTAGAATTTGTATCCGAAACAGTATTAGAGACCAAGAATTCAAATTGCAGTAATGGTCTGTAATAGACATACGAACTGATTATTTATTTATTTATATTTGTATTTATTTATTTTAGATACACCAACCATTTACATTTACAATATTCATAAATTTGACATCTAAGACATGTAGTATTCATGTGATAGCCAAAAATATGTTTAATCTTGTCTCGCTATCAGTTTGTATTACTTTAAAATCTCATAAAATGACTGTGAATGAGAATGCTAAATATCACAAGTACATTGATTCAAAATAAATACACTAATAGGAAAAAGAAGAATATATGTATACATGTTATTCTTAGCAATTATATGAAATTAGAAATCACAGTTATCTGGAGAATAAATATAAAAATATTGTAATTTTTAAAATATATATAACTATGTAGGCGACCGTTTTTGTTAAAAAATATAATTAATTGAATCTCTCTTCTTAAATTTCAACAATCACGACAACAATCTGCATCATAACGCAACAATGGCGACAACAATCATTCGCGATTCCTTCTTCTCGAACTTTTACGTATCGATGGAAACCACAAGAAAGTCTCATTGTAGCATCTCGTCTTCTACGAAGGATATTTGTTCATTTTATTTTTCTGGCTAGTCGCACCACTTTCGTGTATCCAAGTATCGACGCCTCATTGATTGCACCGTCCTCAGGCGGTTTCTACACTTGCTTACTTTTCGAGGGCAGACCTCGCCTTACTGAGTTAATGAAAAAACATCCTCTTCTACGATATTCTCGTTTTTTGGGAGGTGTATCCTTTGCTACAGCGAATCTACTGCACCGACTTGAGGAGGTGAGTTCACTAAGGTCTCTGCTGTTTGCTTTTCTATCGTCCGACTCATTTTTTAACAAAGTAACTTTCATCCGAGCCCGTAAAAGTTTACTAACGGTATATTTGTGACAAATTCAATGTCTTTAATGTAATTGTTTGCTCATATTTCAACCGTATTAACATCAGCTATTGTTTCCACTCTTGTTGTATACCATGCTACATAAATTACAACAATCATTTGTTGTATGTCATCCTTTTCATAAATATAATAATTATGTATTATGTATGAAATATATTTTTCGGTGTTTTACACCTCCTGCCATACGCCAGTGGCGGTTTGCAGGTTTAAGATTTAAATGTAAATGTAGATGTTAATAATGATTGAAATACAGGAGCGTATCTTGAAACTTTCCAGAGAGTATAAGTTAAGTTAATTTAAAACAATCACCTACTTAAACTTGTTGATTTTCCCCCGTGAACTTGCTGTACCATAAAATGGAAAGCTGTTAAATCTGAACGTGATTGCCTTCAATTATGCTGTCTTTATCTGATGTAAAAGTGAATAAATAAGTAATTAATAAGGAAATGAACAATCGAAAAATGAATGAAAATTAACCAAATTGATGAACTAACGAATAAATAAACAAATGAATTATATATATATATATATATACACACAAATATATAAATATTATCACATACATTCTTGGAAGTGCTTTATATATATAAAATATAATCTATAAGAAATATATATATCCAAGTTACTATTGAGATATTTATAAAAAAAAAGCGTTCCATAGAGGGTGGATGAGGAGATTCAAGACAATTTCCTTACGAACTCAGCAACGATAGACGTTTAACATTTTGCCTCGATTACAGTAACAGATGTATTGTGATCGTGGAAAAACTACACAATCTGATTTTAATTCAGTCACCTTGGAGGTCTTCCCTAAAATGACATTACACTTACAAGGGGGAGGTCTGAGAATGTATGATTCTTTATCATAGGGTATGCAGCTCCATGGGACACTGTGGCAGAATGGAATTAGTGAACCGGAGGGGTTCAGAAATCCTAAATTGCTGTGACATCATCTAAGGATGGTTCTTAGTCAGATCCTAGGCCAACTGCTAGGGGTAAGAACTCATCAAGGATGCAATTTCCCCTTTCTGGATCTGCCATTGTTGCTACTGATTTATTGATCAGTATAGCAACTCGTCATAGTTACGTAATTGACAGTTCTGCCTCCTTATATCCTTATATATTATTTATAAACCTCCATCTTCGGTAACCAGCGCTTTTCTCCCTTCTCACTCCATCAAAACATGTAAATGACACATCATTTTAAAGAAGAATTCTCCCGCTTTCTGCTCAAAATGCAGTAATAAATGAAAAATGCACCATTTAGTTAAAAAATCGAGTTGAAATTCGAATTTGCCTATAGTTTCGTTACTGGATGTGTAGATATCGATATCTATCGATAAAAACGAGGTATATCGAAACTGACACTGATACATAATGTGAAGCTGTATTTTTTAGGTATGTTTTAGTGTTTGTGTATTAGTTTGCAGTGATTGCAGTGCTTGTTGAAATGTATTTGGGTAGGAAAATAGAATATTGATGTAGAATTGATATAGAATAGAACAGTGTCCGTCTGCGAAATTTTCGCACGGGGTAACTAGTTTAAATAATTTGGATGATTGGAAACTTATTCAGAGTTTAAATTTTAAATTCCTCTATTAAATTGTCCCTTTGATGATATTCCATTCCCCTTAATGTAAGAAATCTGTCTTTTTCTACAATTCTTTTTTATTACATCATTGTGAAATGAATTTCGTGTAGTATTACTGCAACTTTATCATCTGTTTTTTCGTACAATATAGGCAATTGTTTTTTTATTTACTTGATTTTGCATGGTTCAATCAAGTTTCCGGATGTACAAGTTTCCCTTCGATTTCTCCCACTTCAGCGGTCGATACAAAACGTAGCAAACTTGATGATTACCCCCCACGAACTTCCTGTACAGCGAAATTGAAAGCTCTTTGGTCCTAGCGTAGAAGTGATTTTTCGGTCCGGACGAGTCAAAACTTTCAAGGGCGAGGACAGCTTGGGGCTTACGTGTCCGATGGTCCGATAAGGCAATAGCCGAGGCATATGGCTTCCCCTCTTCCCCCGTAGGGACTCTCCCCTAGGTCCTTTGATGTTCTGGGTAGGGGTCGTAAGCCTTCAATTCTACTGCTCTGATTGTGGGATTGGTCGGAATTATGACAGAGGATTCGAAAAGCCGAAGCGTTTCACGCGTATTTCTCATAAAGGCCATCCCCTGCGGTTTCTGTGGTGTTAATAAATGATTGTCAATACAAATTAATGCGGAGATTTTAACGGAAACTTTTTCGGACTCTGATTAACGCGTTTGCGGATTCAGAGGGAGCTAGAAGAGTTTCTAAGAAGTTGACAAAGGGGGACTTCAGACAAGTTTATTGGGAAATCATCACCAATTAACTTATAAGATTCCAGTTTGTCCTGATAAACATATAGCAGATTTATCGTGGAAAAATTTACAGTCTAATTTTAATTCATGCTCCTAGTTAAATTTTAGAAGAGATTATTTAACCAGTAACAAACATTTGACACCAAGACAACAATCAAATAAATAAATCAAAATATGGAAAAAAGAATACAGGGATCACAATAATAACCAAAAAATCTAAAACAATGCTCAAACAACAATACAAGTCAACAATGTGGTTGGCAATTCGTTTTCCTCCCTTCACTTTACCGTTGTGAATCGCCCCCTCCCGATGACTTCGCCAAACAAACAATTTGATTAACAGAAGGAAAAGTGGGGAAAATTTTCAACAATGGCCGAGACTCGAACCCGGATCTCTCAATTGCTTATCGGTTGATATAAGCAGTAAAGCCACCAAACCAAACAATACCTCCTAGTAGAAGTAGTAGCACTGATTAAAGAGCTGAGGTCATATCAAACGTGGGCCCCCACCGAGAATCGAACCCGGGACCGCTTTCACTAGAGTCGAACGCGCTTCCCACTGGGCTATCCGGGACACTTCAAGTATTCCCTTCAATTGCATGAAACAACCACCCGGTAAGTAGGATATCCCGGTTCGTGTCCCGGCTCTGGTAGATATTTTCTCTTTCATTTCTTTCGCTGAAATCAGGCATGCGTTTTGTTCGCTTTCAATCCTTGATAAATTTGTTAAAGCTTGAGGAGAGCCCAGAATAGAATTTAATATAAATAGCATATTAATTAAATTTGCATCTCTTTGATCTAGCAGAACAAGTAGGAATTTCAACTGTGAACTCAACTGTTAGAGAATTAAGGCGCTAATATTTTACCCCCTGCCACACGCCGAAAGGCGGCTTGCAGGGTATTTATGTATATGTGAATATTGCCGTTTTTTCAGATTGGCATGACATGTGTTATTACCCCAAGCCACCCCACATGGCACTTCCCCACCGGTAACGCCCCCTCGCTAAAATTTCATACGAATCCACTCACTCCCCTCTTGATTACGGTCTTTGTGCCTGTCAACCGAGATTTCGAGTAGGTTTCTTTGAATGGCAACCACTTCCTTCCTGGAATTTGCGATGGGTCAAAGGCATTTTAAAAATTCCCTTTTTCGGCTGAGGGCCTTCGGTGCATCTGTTGGAAGGGTCCAACGTGCAGGTCCTCTCCTGTTTGGGTCGAAAGAAGAAACTTTCCATCCCTCAACCTTCCTAACCAGTGCTGCCAAGTTGGCCTATTTTCTGCTGGATACCACCAAATAGTATGTCGTCGCTAGGAGATGAGTTTCGCATGGAATTCAACCCCTGCCATACGCCATGCGGCGGCTCTCGGGGTGTTAATGTAAATGTAACGCAGTAGATGTATCGTGGTAAATGTAATGTGGTAAATGTAATGTGGTAAATGTAATGTAATAAATGTAATGTGGTAAATGTAATGTGGTAAATTTAATGTGGTAAATGTAATGTAGTAATTGTAATGTAGTAAATTTAATGTAGTAAATATAAAGTGGTGAATGTAATGTAATATATGTAATGTTAGTGTAAAAATCTGAGAGCAGCAGTAACTGCTTAGATCTAGAAATATAAGAAAATACCTATCTTAGCTCCATTTTAGTTTATGCAGCTACATCGCAATGTAGGATAGCACTATTAGAGCTAATATACGTTAGCATAAATTTACCTTTTATAGTTTTGCATTGTATAGCGGTCCTTTAGTTCCTACAAACAGATAATTGCAAAATTACGGTAATAATCAAGAAATCTTTCAGTTAAGTTGATAGAAATGTTATTAAGTATGTGTTGTTATACGGTTGATGAATTTTTATTGGTTAGTGATATATCCTACTGCATAGAGTGTTGTATGCTGGAAAGTAGCGATAGATATTTAATAATATTTCAATTTCACTTTCCTTTATTAATTTCATGTAATAATTGTCCAAGTAAACGGCTATGAAACTTTCATATATGAACTTTTCTGCTACTAAATTTTTACTGACTTTTAACTACTTTTGATTTTGACATATCACCATTTCAAAACAGATTTTTTTCTATAAACTTAAATGTAATCATAACGAAATAAATTATTATTATTATTATTATTATTATTATTATTATTATGTAGCTAAAAATATTTTCAAAGCTGCTAAGAACGAGATATTTATCTTTAGTAACAACTGATAAAACTAATCATATAAAGAGTGACATACACTGATTCTTCATAATTTTAATATCAACGTAATTCAACATGATTTGATTTTGATGTTACCGACTGTTTTCATTCGGAAATATGTATTTAAGTTCATTTATTAGTATGTAATCCATTTATTAGTATTTAGTCTTTCAAGCTCAATTTAATGATGCTTAAGTATGGAATCGAGTGATTATTTCGGAAGATCAAGGCTTTTATTGAGCTGCTCTAGCCCTTGGAGACATCTATATCAACAAAAACAAGTCTCCAATAGATACAGCGTCCCCTGTTCTCACTCATTGGCAACATTGCGATTCCCGATAGTCCCACATCCTAAGATTCCCACGGACGCTGCCAAAAAACTCTCACCTGTTCCTACCTGTAAACATGAATAGGTGGGATCCGTTTGGTTTTGGTCTGCTAAGCTTTATATAGGTCAGAATACGTGCAATCCCAACCAAACATTGGTTGGCAAAGCCCAAAACATAGGATAAAAACTCCTTTGATATAAGATTCATCATGATTATTTCTTTACTGATGTGCCGATATTTTTAATATGTATTATTGCGATCATTATGATTTTGATAACAGCAAAAGCAGGTCTTTAATGAAGTTCTCATATTTAGTTCCTGCATGTTGAGAAGAAGTTATTGTTGTACCTCATACGGGTGAATTTGTCTAGGATTATCATAATTATAGTTAAATTCAAAGCTTATGGCCCCTGTATAGAAACTATTTTCAAGTCCAGACTAGTCTACCTTCAAGATGTGCTGATGGTAAGGAGTTTGGTGGCTTAAATCACCTAGCAGTAATAGTGTATTGTAATGTATGTTTGAAAGTCACACAAAAAGAACCTTTCTCTACTGATCTTCTGCACAGACAGGGGCTAAAAGCTTTCAATTTCACTGTAGATGCTTTCAACAATTTTATCTTTTCGTTTTTGTTTATCTTCAGCTTAGATTGGCCTCGTGCTATATGTCCATGCTTGTTTAATTAATGAAAGTAAAAGATATAAAAGAAAAAATAATATAAGTAAATAATATAAATGATGAAACTGAATAAATAAAAATAAAATTAGATAAATAATAAAATAAAAAATAAATCATAAACTAAATAAAATAAATAATTAAAATAAATCATAAACTAAATAAAATTATTAACAAAAATAAATAAATAAAATAAATTAATTAACAATTGCAGCCACGGGCAAGCTGGTACCTGAAGTCTGTCTCACTAAAACTTTAAAACTAATTCTAACTAACGTCCCCTTACTACAGTAACACAGCACTACTTCTTGGAGTAGTTTCTTCAATAGTTAACAAGCAGCCAAAAAAAAATTACCTCGAAAAGTAGCAATCCTCAATGGCCGTTACACATCCCCAGCTGTCGTCTTCCTTTCCCTCACATGTCCTTTCTCATCCCACTCGTTTTCCTCAACTTTTACATCCACCCGAAGTCCCTCAGACTCTTTCTCCTCAAAGATCAATGTTTTTTCGAATACCCCAGGCATTTAACTTGTTAACCCCTCACTTGATCTCTTCGCTTCATTTCTCTCTGTAGCTTATAAGCAATAGTAAGTCAACCATTTCTACTCTCTGAAATCTCATGTTTTTTATTTTTTTATTCTTTTGAAATAATGCAATAACTTGTTAGAGTTCTAAAAAAATGTTTTAATTGTATGTGCTACATGTTTCTTCTCAAAGAGACATCGTCAGATTCTTTGAGACGAAACACGTAGCACATATAATTAATCTATTTTTGTAGAACTTTACCAAATTATTGCATTATTTCCTGTAATGGAATTCTACCAAGTAACGGCTACCTCAGTTGATTATATATTTATTTTTTATTTGGTAAAAACTCATAAGCAGCAAGACTATAGTAGATTATAAACTGTAACAAATTAAAGCATTTAACGGCATTCCAGTAGAAGTAAAAAGTCAAAATATGCATAAATGAACACAGATATCCCAAGAAAGAACAAACAAAAATACATTTGTAATGTATTTATGTTTACTCTTGTGTAACTAATAAAATGTAACTATAAAAACTAATGCTGACTAACTAAATAAGCTCTAATGTAACTACACTAAACAACTGTAAAAGAAAGGAGATAATAATAAATTAAAATAATAAAGAACTAAGTTATAGTTTAACCTTACTATGTAAAAGTATCTGAAGAAGAAGAAAGACATAGTTTACTATTAAAGAGATCATGTAAGATGTAAACGAAGGATCGTTTAGTAATCGAAAGTTGAAGAAATTGAAATAAAGACTGTCTTTATCGGATCTATCTTCCAGGATTGGAATGTCCACGGAGGGATAAAAAGGAGATTAACAATAATAATGATAATATGTTTATTACGTGTGTTAATCCTATTGACAGTTTACAATAAAAATATTTGCATTGTTATAAAATACTATCGTAATACGAAATATAATTAAGAGAAAATTACAATCAATAGAAAGCTGTCTAGAAAATACAATCAATAAAATGAAATCATGAAAATACAATCCCTAAGATGCAAGAAAATACTATCAGAAGGATACAAACAGGAAAATACTATGATTAAACATTAGTTCGTTATTTAAATATAGTAATCTTTGTAAAGAAATTGAGACCATTGCGAATTAAACGCTTGTTCTCTTTACTTATTTTTTATTTGGTAAAAACTCATAAGCATCACTAAGCCTTCCCAGATTGTAAACACTAAAAAATTAAAAGGATGTATCGGCGTATGAGCAATAATAGTAAAAAGTCAAAATATGCATAAAGGAACACATATCGCTATATAGTAATCTTCTCAAAGAAATTAGGTTCATTGCGGGTTAAACGCATGTTTTTGTTATAGAAAATTCATTAAAATCATTGAAAGATATGTTTTCCTTTTAACCTTCCTTTGAATATGATACGTTTTCGTTTTAACCCTACCAGAAGACGTACGAAGAAAATTCCATTGATTTCACTAAGGTAACTGGAACAGGTAGATGTAAATAACACCTCAATTCCACCATCCGCATTGTTCTATATATATTTACGATGCAATTCCCCAGGTCGTAAATACCAAAGGATTTTTTCTTTGGAAACACAAGTGTAGGAAACATACTCGTTTCAGCCGTTGGTAAGCGTCCCCAAAAACCCTCGGCAACGTAATTGTTAGTGCCCGAAATAACGGTGAACGGAGATTGAACCTACTCATTGTTGCTTCGAAAACCTTCGGAAGAAGCGGGAATGTGGTAATTCCGTCCCTTCACGTAGGGGGGCGCTTTTATGGGCACTAAAACAAATGCGGCGCAGGTGGAGGGACAAAAGGACCAGAAGAGGTTCTTCTGAGACCATTGAGGAGTCGCAGTGACCCTTCCCAGAAGGCCGCACCAGTCAATACCTCCATCCTCTTCTGGGGGACTCTATTTCATCTCATCTCCGACAAAAGAGGGGGCCCTTCCACTTGTGTGCCCGGGCCCCCCGTCGCTAGCCCGTCACTTGCACCCTTCAGCCCCTTTGTGCATCCCCCGCCGTCCCTCATTTCCTGTGCCTATTGGGAATGGGCAAAGCGCACGATTATGAAGTCAGTGTCCAGAGGGTGCCCAAGGCTAATTAGGGGCTTGAAATTGTGCGAGTTGGGAAGTTGGTTTTGCTGGCAGTTTTTCTGTAAACCCTTGGAGGAAACACTGGGTGACTTATCGGATCTTCTTACACGGCGGTTGTATTTAAATATGTTTCCTCAAGATCCCTAGAGTAAAATTAAAATCTGGTCTTTCATTCGTATACAGCAGTGATTCCCAAAATTTTTCGAGCCACCGCCCCCTTGGATTCATAAAACAATACTCAACGCCCCCCAAGCGGTAACTTAATAATAATAATCAGTATCATAGGCTAAATACGAGTAACCAGACGTGGAACATTGTAATAAATAAATGAAAAACAATGACTAATCAAATGTTTACTTATAATCCAATAAATGTATTGTTTTCATGGCACATTTATGCAAAAGGAATAATACTTAGGTAATACTTGGCTCTTTTCGCCCCCATAAACTAGAGCACCGCCCCCCAGGGGGCGGTAGCGCCCACTTTGGGAACCACTGGTATACAGCATAGTAAACTCCTATATAGTTCTACAGAATTAGTTTCCCTATTTAAACACGATGTTATACCACAGCAGCTACACTCACTCCGTTTCTATACTTCGTCCAAAATCATGAAGAGAAGACGTAAATCTTATGGCAGCGTATTCCTTGTGGGATAATGGCGCGCGCTGCTCGTACTCTTCTATAAGAAATATATCTGTTATATCAGAAATATATTAATATCAGAAATCAATTTTACTCTATTCACATACAGCGACGAAGCCAATATAAAGAGAATCAAAAAAATTTAAAGTAAATATACATTATTGCAAAAATAACAATGGAAGCATATCAACAAAAAATAACACATAAGTTTACAGTACGATACAGAAGTACGATATCAGAAGGGAATTATTTACAAGTGTCTATATATAGACATTCTTCTAATGATGCGTTAAGAAGTTAGCATAGTATTGTGTATAGTAAGGAACGTTGCGCAAGGAATAATCTAAAAGCAGGAAAATATAGAAGAGAAGTCAGTCTAGTTGCTCTAAGTGGAACATGATATTTAAATAGGGAAACTAATTTAGGAGAATCGATGTAGACGTTTGTTATGTTACATACGAAGGAAAGATTATCTTTCATTAGGATTTCTCTCAGGGAACTTAAGAAAAGATATTATAAGACAGATTTTGCAGAGGTATTCCGTAAATGGGAACACTATATTTTACGACATTAGCAAAAAAATTAAAGATTTGATTGAAGGAGGCTATATTAGTATAGGCTGACATGAACCAGATAGGAAAGCAATATTTATTTATTCAATTAACGGGATATACCCTTTGCAAACAAGTGACATAACACTAAAGCACATTATTATTAATTCCAAAAATTATTCTGTATAAATGACTATAATATGGAACAATAAAAAAGATTACAGTATAAAATATGACACATTAAACAATTATAATATACGATATAATACAATCAAAATTACAATATGATATATAATACATTAAAATTTACAGTATAACATATAAATAATAAAAAATACAATCAATATACAATACAATAATTCAATATTACGATACAATAATTCAATATGAGAACACCGGGATTACATCTTACTGCATGTAGATACATATATTCATTTATTAGAATATTTTCACAATATACTGTACAGTATACTCTATAGAGTACTACGAATTAAATCCTGTGTATAATTTTCTGTTGGATGAAAAACTTGAAGTTGAATGTTATGTTTATTTTTACTGAATACTGGTCCAAATTGCCCCTCTGAAATTCCAAAGGGTAGAATTCCTCACCGGTCCAGAACCTCAGGTTTAGTGGCATTTTTATTGCTTTCACTAGCCCATATTCTGAAGGGCTACATCGCCTTTTCATTCACACCAAGTCAAAGTTCCCTTTTTCAATCCAAATCCGGCGGAATGCCTTATCTGAAATAGTTATTCCCCCTCAGCTGGAAAATTAAGTGCGGCGCTTTCTCCTTTATAAAAAAACGTGGATTTGAACGTAAACACACGCCCAACCAGCGTAATAAAGTGGTTCAGATAAGTCCCATGGGAATATTCCGGCGAGCGAATGATCTGTAAAAGCGTCCTCTAGCTTTCATCTTCTTCAATCGATTAAAGGCCTTTTTAATTACACTTCTCGGACACGCGCCTGCCAGATGACTCTACTGGAGACATCCTCGCCACATTTCCTCCGCTTTAACGGAAGTGGAGTGAGGGGAGCTGGGTTCGATGCCCCGAGTGGCATTTTTGCTCCTTCAGAGCTCACTTTGTTCAAGAAGATAGCTCGTTTCATTCTACAAGACGATAATAGGATTTCGTATAACTTTAGAAGTTTTTTTCCTTCCCTACCTTATCCGCTGTTTTAAGGAATGTATTTTAAATTGTTTTTTGCCTTCTGGAGTTTTTTATTTTCTTCCTTTTATCATTTTAATATAAATGTGTAACTTAATTTATATATGTAACTGTTTGTTCTTTTTCGTTTTGTATGTTATTATTGGTATGTCTTCTTGTGTTTTAAAGTCACATTTTATCTGATTTTATCAATAAATTTAGTTTTACTATCCTGTAGGTTTCGCAGGTTTTCACACCCTTCTTGAGGTGTTTTCCTTCAGTGGAAAATTTTTCCTAAGCACTTAGCTTAGGTTTTTACATTCACAAATTAGTTTTCTTCTATGTGCTTTTTTTATCTATATGTCAGTAACTCCCTTAAGTAATACATTGGAGAAATATTGGAGCATTAACGCATTTCCCGATAAGATAGAAATATGAAATTTAAAGATTCGTTAGAGGATCAGTGACCTAACTCATATCGATATTTATCTACCAATAGTATCCTTGGTTCGACACTGGACGACTCGAAAATGCTCTGATAAGAAATGTACATAAAGTTCATTTTGATCGGGTACAGACTTTCTTTCCTTGCAGAATTAAATTAGAAGTAAGTAATGATCGTATGATATCTTGATAGCTGGCAAAAGAAAGGAAATTGAATAAAAGTACTTATTTTTGTCATAAATTATTGCTTTGGACTCCAAATTGCGAGAATTTTGTTAAAATAATCGAAAATTTTGCGAGATTTGGCGGTTGTACATACATAACCAGTCCCCTTGACGACCAATGCGATTGTTGAATCCGAGCTTATGCATTCTTAGCATATATACATAGAGAAAATCCATGTTACATAGGCAGAAATGATGTAGTGAGTTAAGGAATATGGATGCTAAAGCAAATTGGGTCTAGAATTAATTTTTTTAAGGTTTACTAATGAAAAAGAGTTCGCGCTCCTCCTGCCATACGCCCAAAAGGTTTACGTATTTACCTAAATGAATAATTAAATAAGATAAAAATACCCCATAAATTCTTTTAATATGTAGTGGAGGGAGGATGACCATGTTGAAATAAACAAGCCATGACAACGCGTGATGTATGAACAAATGAGGTGAAATGAGAACTAAAGTAAATGGCATATGCATTTTAGAGTACAAAAACATACGAAAATTATCAAATTATTATGAATACCTATACATGTATGTGATTGTGCGTCATTAAAATAAACAATTGCGTAACCAAGGAAAGAAATACTGTATTAAAGCAAGCAAGCAAGCTAGCTAAGAAAACTTCTTACATTCTTCTTATGAAGCTTCTTAGCAAACTAAAACTTAATTTTCCGAAAAAAAAAATTTCCCTTAACAGGATTCGAACCACTGAGGATAAACTTTTGGATTAATCTTTGGAATTGTTGGAATTTTGGAAGTTTGAACCAGTCACTCTAACCACTCGGCCATTTTGCTGATCATAAAAAAAGGCTATAATTTAACAAAAGTAGACTACTGCATACCAGATAATAGCAGATAATATGACAGATACAAGTAAGTTAATCCGTGACAATTTTGACGGGGTATTTTGACATACATCAGTTGTATGCAATTCTAGTAGCACATTTTTTTATCAACTAAATTACTTCCCATAATTTTTGACGGGGAATTCACTAGTAATCGATGATAATTAAAGTTCAATTATTATAATGCAACGATCATAATTGAGTTTCAAAATGAAATAGTTTACTAAAATTATTCACAAATATAACTTAAGCTGCACCTTATGAAAATCCAATCTGATGATTGAAGTTAAAAAATAACGGTTTCAGTTGAGGTCCAACGATTTAATTTTTCGTTCCAGGTTTGGTTTTCATTCCTTCAAAAGTACATTTTCGTTTTATAAGACTCTGTTTTTCGCAAGGAAATGCTCTGAAAATAACCTTGCTTCTTATATGGTCTTTGCCAGCCTCAGAAATTGCTGAAAGTCTATCGGGAATGCGTCTTACTTACCCTTACATCTCATAAACCTTTAAAATACGGTACTCAAGATTTTTAAAAAATTCAAACATAGGAGTAATTATTTAAATTGTTATATCAATTCTTATCCAGGAATTAATTACGGTAACTTAGCGTACTCAGTCTTCAACAATCATTCGTTGGTGACTGGTTATGATTGTTGTATAATATGTAATAGTAATAGTATTGGGTGAAAATGATTCGTTCCCTATTCTTCCGCTTACTTCACACTTGTAACAAATTTTCTTCACGAACATCTTCCATTAACCTTCTTTCGTCCAAGTCAACTTTCATTTCTATTATAAAAACACTCATAGCTTGATTCTTTAAATTACCACCTCTTGTTCTAATTTGTTGTTATTTTTTGTGTTTTAATTTACTATACCGCAATTTATTGCATCCAATGTAAGTTACCAGTCATGGCTGTTGTTTGATCTATTTATAAATAAATTGAATAAATCCGTTCACCACTGATGATGGTAGTTTGGCAATTGAAATACATATTAGATCTTATTTTGTAAAGTAGTTTTGTCTCCATCGTTTTCACTGTTTTGGTTCTTTAAAATTAGTCATTTCGACCCATTTTGTATTGCTTTGAATATGAGGTGTGTACCTTTGACAATTTTCAGTAATAGTATTGTTAAAAGTGCTTCGACAGCTGAGGTCATTCGCACTAATGGGCCCCAATCGAGAATCGAACCCGGGACCGCTTCTTCCTAGGGCGAACGCGCTACCCACTTGGCTACCCTGGAGGCCTTTCGTCCCAATAAATTCAAAACGATGTAGTGTTGACAAATGAATAGCTCCATTAATCCAAGAAAATGGAGTATTGCTGTCGCTCCCCCAAGGATTAATTCTCGGCAATAACCTGGATAACATATCCGTAAATATCCCCCCAAAAGCTATGAATGTCAATAACAAAAGCTATAGTCCATCAGCACTTATGTACGAAGGAGCCTTTTTTATGAGAAATGCGAAGAGAGCCGAAGAGTGGTCCGGAGGTAAACGAGGACATTGGGATGGCAGTAATTCAAGAGTTGGCTTCAAGAAAGAAGCATGGCTCCTTTAGGAAAGAAAAAGGGAAGCCAATGTTATCTCCACTCATCTCTTTCACGAGGTAACATCTCACTCGAGGAGGGTGTGGAAGTGAGAATGGGTTTGTCCCTTACCCTTTGAGCAGGGCCGGCAGGATGGGCTACTGCCGACTGTCTCACTATCTCTAGGAAGAGCTACGGCTGACTTCAGATTTGGGACCGCACTGTGACTGGAATGAAGCCTGGATTGTTTGCTGCCTTTTTGAATTTCGGCATGATTCAACGTTAAATTGATTAGTCTCACTTCAAGATTATTCATTCTTGAATCGATTTCTTATTTACACGATTTTGAATGACAGTGTTCAAATGGTGAATGCCAGATACTTTCTATATGCCAGATACACTTTATTTCCTGTCCTACTTTGCTAAATTAATTTTAATACTATACATGTAAGTTTTCTACCTTTCAGTAGGTTCATGTGCCCCCACATTCCCTATTTAATTCCTTCTCCTTCAATTCCCGGTAACTTATCCCACCCCTTAATTCGTCTAACAACTTATGTCTTTGTCTTCCCCTCTCTCTTTTCCCTGGCATTCTTCCCTCTATCGCTGTCTTTAGCAATCCCTCTCCTCTTAATATTTGACCCATCCATTTCTTTTGTCTATTTCTTTAATGCTAAACAGATCATATAAGTAAGAGATATTTATGAGACGTATAAAAACTTCATCAGCAGCTGATTCATGTGTACTTATGTTGTCATTTTATCTTTTAAAATTTGTTATGATTCTTTCTGTTTTATTTTTATGATATTTTTCTTATTTTCAAATAATTTCTTTAATTTTTATCAATAATTTTCTTTTTTTGATTCAATTTTTTCCCTTATGAGTTATCGTGGATTTTTCACTCACAATAGTAATAATAATAAATCATCAGTGTCGTTCTTTTTAACCTATTGTTACGATGTTGTGAGGTATTGTTACTCCTTTTTATATTCTTCTATATTTATCAGAAAATCGATACTTTATTGCTATCGGTGGCAGAATAACATTTCAATATCTCGTTTATTTCTCGTAATTCTTCATCTCGTCATGTTTTATGTTCTGATCACCTCGAACTTTCAATGTTTACTTCTGATGAGCTCCACATCTGTTCCAAATTTCCAAGGATTGATACTACATAAACTGCTGTTCCCCTCCTTTAGAATCTTTTCAGCGTTTCAACTATCAGGATGAAATTGTGTGGGAATCATTTGAGGCTTGATACCAAAGATTCGATATTCGTATTCATTTTTAGAGTGGTCCTCAAATTTCGTAAACAGAAAAGAGTTTGCTGCGTGATGTGATAAGTAAATCACGCGCAGACTTTATACGAATATCGAAACATCTGTTTTGAGGTTTTGTATTTATACTTTCATTTGTTTTTTGAATGAAATAACTCTTTCCATTATCATTGTGTTATGCTGAATGAAATTCGCCTTGATTGAGTTTTTCACATTGTATACAAATATCCGATAAAGGCATTTTCAAATAAACCGAAAATGAAAAGGGAATTTTAATACATATGACGCAGTGTGTGGGTGTATTTGTGATTATATTATGTTATTTTATGAGGCCTTTTAAATTTAGAGTTCACCACGTTAATGAAATTTTGCGCTGCATCTGTAACCCCCGACCTTCAGCTTTCTTTTGTATTCTAAACAGTCTGATAATCGGCTTCTGACTAGATCAGTGTTTTCCAAACTTTTTTCACATTACATTTACATTTACACACTGACTCTGCAAGCTGTCAAAGGCGTGTGGCAGGGGGTGCAAAAAAAATTGATATTCGTATCTAACTCTACAGCTTTCTTTGTTCCATACTTCTACCGCTAATCCATCATACATAAAAGGAATTATATGGGTAGCTATATCTGAAGAAAAATGAAAAAAGAATAAAAATTCAATGATGAAAAGATATACCAGATCAAAATGTCGATTTTCTGATATTTAATTGCTGCCTAGATACAGTGATATTATAAATTTACATAAGTTTATACCCTGCAAGCAGCTTTTCGACTCGTGGCAAGCAAATTTCAAATTCTATTGGGAAAAATAGATTGCAATGAAATAGGGAGGCAATGAGATTAAATTGCTTTGCGTCAAGCGTCCTCCTAGAGTAGTCCAGAGCCCTCATGTCATCCAATTGTAGAAATGTTTGTGTGAATTTAATAACACTAGCCATATAGAGTTTGACTCTAGAGCTTTCGTTTAGTTTAGTTTAAACTCAAATTAATTTAAAGCTTATTTACGGGCACCGATGAACCAAGTGAATGGTCGGACTATATTATACATTGTATTAAGTTTAACTAAAATAATATATATCAATAAGGTCAAGAAATATGTTTGCTGTAAACTACGCTAGAAAAATTAACCTTTGAAGAAATAGACATTTATTGTTTAATAAAAATTTCTTTTAATCTACAAATGGCACTAACCATCCTGGGACGCAAAAACCTCTTCTGCTTCCTCTCAAAGTCCTCTATGACTCTGGGTATATGAAAACTACAGAAAATGCATTATTGTATATAAAATTCGATAAAAATCGATTGCTGAAAAGATTGTTCTTTATAGATATGAAGACATATTGGCTTATAGGAGAAGATACTTTGAATTTTTTATCTTTTAATGATCGCTGCTCCATCCTATTTTAACGAACCCTTCGCCATGCGTTGCCCAGTTACCGTTTCCCATGGTAGCAGAATTTAAACATCATATCTCCTAGGATAACGAAGCCTTTTCACGTACGAAATACATGCATCAAACTCTGTTAGCGTCAGAGTCAACAAAACAGAGGATCCAATCAGATTCGTAGCAGATGCACGTGTGCAATCACATGCGGGAAATTCCGATAATTGGAGATTGAATGCATGATATCAATTCCGCAACGACTTGGTATCATACGAGGCAAACACAAGCTTCATTTCTCCATCGAACATTCTTATTAAGACCTGGGCTGTGATATGATACCCTCATATCCTCCCACGCATGTTTGCTTTGCTTTTTATCGCCGATTAATCAATTCTGACAGCTGACCTTAAGCCTCTTAATATCCAATAATCAGCGATTTATTAATCATGAATTCTTGAGTTAATTTTCACGTTAATTATTATATCGATTGTTATATTAATTATTATTTTATTATTAGATTATTTTATATTTGTATTATAATTACAATTTTATTATTATATTATTAGTTTTTTATTATATCATTATATAATTATTATATTATCATTGTTTTATTATTACATGATTATACTATCATT
This sequence comes from Pachydiplax longipennis, assembly GCA_036926295.1. Classification (NCBI taxonomy): domain Eukaryota; kingdom Metazoa; phylum Arthropoda; class Insecta; order Odonata; family Libellulidae; genus Pachydiplax; species Pachydiplax longipennis. The sequence goes on from JAVFKF010000019.1 coordinate 32,401,690, forward strand.
ATATTATTTTATCAATTCTCGTGTTAGCTATAATATTAATTATTAGTAATTAATATTGTATTACTCATAAATTATTGTGTAATTCATTGTATTTCATATTTACATTTAACACTTTCTTAGTTATTGTCACGTTAATTCCTTTACAACTTACATATCTAAATTAATTCTATAATTATTGTGTATTTTAAATTGTTAAACATTCTGTATTATCAGTTTTAAATATGAATTTTATGTATCACATTATCGTATCGATGTGAAAAAGTAGCATGTGTGGTTTTATTAAACATGTTGGGAGTTGTGGATTTTTGGGACGGAGATTTTGTGGACTGGGGAATTCACTGGCAATCGGTAATGATTGAAGTTCAATCATTGTAATTTAACGGTCATAAATGATTTGAAATTTAAATTGTTAACAAAAAATATTTAAAAAGTATGACTTAAGCTGGACTTGATGAGAATGCATACAGATGATCGAGGTGAAGAAATAATGGTTTCGGTTGAGGCCCAATAATTTTTAATTTTTCCTTTCATTCCTTCAAGAGTGCCGTGATTTCCTTCTTACAAGACGCCGTTTTTCGCAAGGATATGCGCTGAAAATAACCCCGCTTCCTATATGGTCTTGTAAACCAGTAAATACGGCATTCGAAATCAGTAAAAAATTCTCAAACTCAAAAGGGTAATTATTGAAATCATTACATTAATTCTTGTCCAGAAATTAATTACTGTAACCTAGCATACTAGGTTGTGTAACTTGGCGACCCTAGCGGTTGCCTAGGACACCCCGAGGCGTCGCCCAGGGCCGCCACTCTTGAGAACCCGGCCCTGGGCGTACAAGAGACAAGTGAAGCGCGATGAGCGCAGTGGATGAAAAAGTGAGCCATCAATCTCCTCTCTGCAAGTTTGGAGTCGCTTCCCGAAAGCGCAGACTTAATCAATCATTGGAAACTCGTGCTGTACGCACGGAAATTAACAGTCGCTGCGGCAGTAATTCGATGCATTCGCCTGTGGAAGTACGTTTTTCCCAAACGAGCAAAAAAAGGCTAATGGGTTAATTAAAAGTAACGGGAAACGGACTCTGGAGGATAATGGATTTGATACAAATATTCTCTTTTTCGTCGGCTATGATTGCAGATGGGTTTGCAGCTTCTGATCGATGGAAATGATTTCGAGAAGAAAAAGGAGTCTGAAAAGCTGTTCTGGTGATTATTTTTAGGATTACATAGCTGATTAGTATTATAGGATAGAATTATAGTATAGTATGTTAGTATAGAATTATAGTATAGTATTATAGTGTAGTGTTATAGTATAGTGTTATAATATAGGCGATATTAGTACACTTTTGTCTCCTTATAGTTGACTAATTGACTCGATTATTGGATGCCGATTGTTGACTTCTGTCTTTTGACTCTTTTTTCAACAATGCCGGTGTACATTATTTCGTATCGCTGTAGTTTTAGATTTAGATTTGTACCCCGCAACCCACCAGTGGCGTATGGCAGGGGGTGATACCATCATCGTTTTCTAATCGACCCTATTAGCTTCTCTAATAGCCCGCGAGAGGAGCGACCAAAAATAATAACTATCTGTCCTTGCGATTTCCTCCTTATAACGCTTTGTTGATGCCTCTCGGAGATCACGCTCGATACTTGATGGAATTAGAATTTCACTCACCTCTTCTCTAAGTTCAGAACTTTTTGAAAAGTTTCCTTTGCAAATATTTTGGTAGTCGATAGCAAATTGCAAATATCTATGACAACCATTGTTTATGGATAATTCAATGTAGTCTGAGTACATATATATGTATATACGAGGGTGGTCTAAAAAGTTTCCGACCCCAAATTTTTCAGAAATCTTCAGAAATTTTCAGAAAACATGTCGAGATAAGGCGAAATATCGGAAACTTTTCAGACCACCCATGTAAATATCAGGTGATCATCCTAGTTTTCACATAAAATTCTCGTTTTTTAATGTATCTCGTATTCGAATCTACTATGAGTTGCAATTGTTTCACACTGCTCTGATAATTGTGATGGATTAGCATTCTTATTATGATATTAGATTCAGAACTTCTTTAATGAAATTATTCTCAAGTAATTATGGTTAAAACACAGCCTTTAAATAGCCTTGCAGAGATGCATTTTATACATGCTTATGATACACGATCTTTAAATACCCCTATGAACCACGTATATGGAAATTAATCTCAATTAATTATGGTTTAAATGTAGCCTTAAAATGGTGCTTTCAGATCTAATTTATACGTCTGATAATACACAGTACCTTTAAATCACACATGCTGTTATTACCTACGATCTATAAATCCCCCTACGAACCACACATACACTGCCTATGACCGTGTGGCCTATATATTTACACCCACACAATAGATGCATAGATCCTAGGAGATGGGATACAATTCGTCGCTCGCAAGCCGGCCCTGACCGTGACACTTGAGAGGATGCCACTTCCGCCCCTGGATTCCCACGCCGAGCTTCGAACCCACGGTCACCTGTGAGGGAGGAAATCAGTCCAGCGTCACCCGAGCCATAATTTGTGGATGTCAGGTGTGTGGGGCCAGGTGCTCTTCCTCTGAAGGAGGGATGAACATGAGGAGTTACTTAGCGAAGACTCCTTATCGATCGAGACCCACGATTCACAGTGCAATCTGATGCTTCATTTCTGTTCTTTCCCCTGAAAATTCTCACCAGATCTTCCGAAGGAATCCATCCCCCCGCCGGTCCCTGAGATTTGGGTGTAAGTTCGTTCGATTTCCGTTGTACCGAAAGAAGGTTTAAAGAATTTGGGGTCATATTATTCGGAGTTTAGGTTTTAAAATTCAAGCTTTTGCATTCTTATACACTTTGGGTTCGCCTTATTCAGAATTTTTTAAAATTTAAGTTATTATATTGTTCAATGTGAAAGAAGTTTTGTCTAATGTTACTGTTTCCTTATCATTTATCTATTGGTACAAGATATTCTTGCTATCTATTCTTTCTATCTATAAGTTAGTTAGATTTCCGTTGTGTTATTTAAATAATTTGGATTCACCATAATTAGAGTTTATACTTCAAAATTCGAGCTACTATATTGTTCATTGCGAAACGAACCTTGTCTGGTGTTACTACTTCCTAATCATTTATCTTTTAGTACAAAATATTCTTACTAACTATTCTTATAGTAAGTATTCTTATACTTGGGAATAAGTTAGTTCGATTTCCATTGTGCGTTATTTTCCCGAAAGAAGATTTACTTACTTTGGAGTCACCTTATTCAGAGTTTATATTTAAAATTCAAGCTATCATATTGTTCAATGTTCAATTATGTTGCTTTAAACCTGTATATGCAAATCGAGACAACAATGCAGACTACCAGAATTAGCTGGGATACTAAAACCTCTGCAACAATGCAATGTTGCTATTAACCCGAATATGTAAATCGAGGCAACAATGCGGGCTACTAGAATTAGCTAGGAAACTTAAAACTCTACATTAATGCAATCATGTTGCTATGAACCCGAATATGTAAATCAAGACAACAATGCAGGCAACCAGAATTAGCTAGAACACCAAAAAGTCTACAACAATGCAAGGTTGCTATGAAGTTGAATATTGTAAACCTAGACAACAATCCAAACACGTCACCACATACTTTGAACATTATAGCATACGTAACCCTTAGATTTTGGCAAAACCCGCAAAATGTTAGTCATTTTTTGGTACGTCTATTCCTAGGGAAAACGCGGCACTTCGCCCTTATATAGATTTGGTGGGGAATTCGCGGCGGGGAAAAAAGCCGTGTTTGTCCACGGATCACTTGGCTGTCACCGTCACGCCCTAAGAGAAAGAGAGACGTCTGCAGCAATGAATGCGCATTGCAAACGCCATGCGCCAGTCCCAAACGTAAGCAAAGTCAAGCGAAGACCGAAGACACACTGGGATACTTCTGAAGGTTTTTTTGGGGAACTGAAAATTCGGCTGATATAACAATCAGTACTATGACAAGGGAAAGGAAAGAACTTGCTGGAAGCTTGCTTGGTATCAATGTAGATATAGACGTTTGCGAAGAGAGTAAAAACTTAGAGGATGCTTAACATTTATCTCGTTTTTACCGGGAGAGTCCCAGTTTGATGACATGATACCAGTTAATTATTATGATTGAACCAATTATTGTAATTGTTAATTATCATTATTTACATAACAATTATTTTGATTATTGTTATCTTACCCTTTATTAAGCGAGGTTAAATAGGAAAAAACAGTGAACAAGCTCAAATTCTTCTCCTTTTGTCCAGGACAGTTTGGAGGAATGATTTCGGTTGATTATTATGATTTTATCAATTGTTTCAAGATTTACATTTGTACCCCGCAAGCCGCAAGTGACGTATGGCAGGGGATTTCTATGTTTATTCATCATTATTTAGTAATAATAATATTGATTATTGTTATTTGATCCTTTATCAGGAAGGATTAAGGGAATGAAAACTATGAGCAAACTTAACATTTTTCACGTTTTAATTATTTGTTTTTACATTTTAATTATTATGATTGAACCAATTGTTTCTATGGTTAACTATCATTATTTATATAAAAATTATTATGATTATTGTTATTTTATCCTTTATTAAGAAAGATTAAGTGAGTAAAAACTATGAAAAACTTTAAGATTTTTCCCGTTTTGTCCCGGTTTGGAGGTATGATCTCGGTTGTTTATTATGATTAAACCAATTATTGTGTTGGTTGATATCATTATTCATATGACAATTATTATGATTATTGTTATTTTGCCTTTAATTAGGTGAGGTTAAATAGGAAAAGTGAACAGTGAACAATCTCAAATTTTTCACGTTTTGTCTGGGACTGTTCTAATTTAGAGGTATGATCTCGCATAATTATTATGATTGGACCAATTATGTTTTTGGTAAAATATCATCATTTTTAGAGTAATAATTATGATCATTGCTATTTGAATCTTTACTAGGCGAGATTAAGTAAATACAAACTATGGGCATGATTAACATTTTTTCCTTTCTGTTAGGACCTGTCAGGGTTAATATTATGATAGGAACGATGATTGTCATACTTAATTTTCACTATTTATATAATAATAACAATGATTATTGTTGTTTTGACCTGGAGCAACTGTTGCCATGGCTAACAATCATTCTTATGATTATAATTACGATTATTGCTATTTGACCCTTTATCAGGCAAGGTTTAAGCCCGAGTGGGTCTCTTTTCGATCTAACTTGAAGTGACATTTCTATACATTTTTTATCGTGAAAGAAAAAAAGACAATGTTTGGTTTGTGGCGAGAAATCTGAAGGTTGACAGAGAAAAAAACTTTGCGGGAAAACGCCCGCACAAGAAAGGGGTGAAAAAAACCGCGAAAATACACAGAGGGGATGTTTGTTTACTTAAATTTTTTTTTAATTAAAAATGGGATAATCCATACCATAATAATAAATACAGATTAACAACCGGGATTTGTCATAAATATCAGCGGAAAAAAGTTGTAATTTTGGCCCGATTTGAATGAAAAAGTCCAATGAAATGAACTCGGAAGAGTTTTTTAAATATAAGGAAAATGATTAATTAGTTCGGTATTTGGTGGAACTGATTCGTGATTAAATGAGGAAAAACCACAATCTCACTATGTCCACAATCTATTTAAAAAAATGCGACCGGATTTTAAATAAATAAATTAAGAAAATAAATATAAAAAAAATAAATTGAGGACATAGTCGTATTGTGGTTTTTCTCATTTAATATTAGTAAAATTATGTATACACATGAGAAAAATATTCATAAAGTAGAAATAAAAGACAGTGACGATTTTCATCGTAATCAAGCTCAAGATTAGCCGAAATATTTTCACGGCACAAACATTTTAATTTTAAAACGATGGCATGTACCCTGTAATTGCATTTGTGATACTGAATCCCTTATTATGAGGGTTTATGAATGAGAATTTACAATATTAAAAGACAGGGATTGAGGATCATTCCTTCTATGTTTATAAATTGCTCATCAAAGATTTGATTTGCTGTTACTTCGGTATCACTACTATTAGCACTGAACTTCAACAATATTACGAAACATCCCAATTTTTCAATTAATTTGTAAAATTAGGCTTAAGATTGTAAACTGGGCACCTCCTGATGAGCCTACATCTGGTTCAGGAGCATCAAGAAGGTAGACAGCAATTCTCAACACATCAAACTTGTAAATAATCATGTGCTAATATAATTAACTATGCGAGTATTAAATATGTATTATTATTCTATTTTTAAAGTTTTATTATAATGGTTTTACTATTATTGTATTATTCATTGTTTAAAACTATTGTGTATTATTGTATACTTATTATATTATTGATTATTATTGTACATTTATTATTGCTTTATTATTATAATTATTGATTATTATTGTAGTTATTATTACTATTCGAAAAGATTATTTGTATTATTATTATCGTATATATTACATATATTGATTATCGTTTTGTATATTAAATAAATTAACTTTAAAAAAAAGAACTGCTTGATGAATTGATTATAATATCTAGTTATACTTTGCACTCATAGTATAAATGGTTCTGTATGAATAAACAAACTGATGTTGATTGAAGTAAGGGTACATACAGTGGAAAAGACGTACGATAAGGTAAAGGCGAAAGATGATTTAAAGGGAGAGACATGCTTTCAAGTAATAAAGGGAAGAGCGTTAACAGGGAGATTTTAGAGCTCCTGTAGCAAGCGTTACATAGAGGACGTAGATGAAATTACTGCCTGCCAGAGATGCCACTTAGGAAGATGTCGCTAGGTGCACGATGAAAAGTAGCTAAACCCAGAAAAAAATATCGCTGAAAAGGTAGTTAAAAAATTGAATGGCTTAAAACCGCAGCTATTAATAGAATGTCAGTTAATGCATGGCAAAAATTGAATGTTTAATAGATATATTCAACCTTTTAGCTAGTTAATGTGATACGCTTTGATCGAATGAAAAACAAGACTTGAAAAAAACAAGAATTCTACTAATATATATCAAGTCTTGTTTTTCATTGCAATTAAACGTGGATAAGTACGCCAGGTATCGCTGGAGTAAGTTAATTATAAAAATGATTCTGTTTAAATGTTGGAAAAAGGCAAACATACATGTTAGGCAAATAGCGCGTAGAGATAACTTGATGTAACAGAAAATTCGCCATTTTGCGGCAGATGTCATTAAAAGATTAGAGTGGTTGCCATGGGGATACTGTGTAATTCAAGTGTTATTGTAGCAGTTGTTTGTGTTCTAATATTGTTAGATAATACAATGATACCATTCTGAATTGTTAAACAGTGAGAAGTTTTAAAGTGCACGGTATTGTAGCGATTATTTGTGTTTTAAATGTTGTTAATAAATTTATTAAGTTATAGCTGCCACCTGACAATAGTCAAAAAACAGTATATGAATAAATAAATCAATAAGTTAAGTCTCCTCGACAATATAGTAATAAAGTGACAAAAAACATCCTGAAAATGCAGCAACAATGGCTCGAATCTTTCACGAATTCAAAACCAGGTCTTAGCAAAAATGACAATGTTAGACTTGCTTGCTAGATTAGATGTATGGATTTTAATACTGCTTAATAATACAGTGATATAATTCCAAATTGATAATCAGTAAGAGACTTTATAGTGTAACAGATTGTGGAGGGTATTTGTGTTGCATATGTTGTTGGTAAATTTATATAGTTGTAATTGCCACCTGACAATAGTCAAATAAACAATATATAATAAATAAATAAGTTTAGTCTTCTCGAGAATATAGTAACAATGAAAAATATATCCTGACAATGCAGCAACAATAACTCGAATCTTTCACGAATTCAAAACCAGGTCTTAGCAAAAATGACAATGTTAGACTTGCTTGCTAGAGTAGATGTATGGATTTTAATACTGCTTAATAATACAGCGGTATAATTCCAAATTGCTAATCATTGAGAGACATTATAGTGTGAGAGATTGTGGAGGGTATTTGTGTTCCAAATGTTGTTAGTAAATTTATATAGTTGTAATTGCCACCTGACAATAGTCAAATAAACAGTCTATGGATAAATAAATCAATGAGTTTAGTCTTCTCAACAATATAATAACAAAGAAAATATATCATCACATTGCAGCAACAATGACTCGAATCTTTCAAGGATTCTAAACCAGGTCTTAGCAAAAATAACAATGCTGGACTTTAATCCCTCATGCCTTTTAACCAGCTCATGTAATTGCATTCCTCTTTACCCTGTTCTCATTGCATGAGTTTGTGAAATATTTTCCAGACCGCAACTGCGGTTACCTGGACTTACTAGCGGTCACAGCAGTTCAGATTGCCATATTTTAATAAAAACTTGACCTGGTTTTATTCCTAAAGTTGATTGTATACCTGGTCAGCCGTTACGATAGTTAACTAAAATTAATTTAATCTAATAACGAAAGCAACGCCCTTATTCATTATAACCTACGCTTCTTAGAAGATAAAAATAACTAATAAATTGTAAAATACTCATAGAATATGTTGTCGATATTATGCGTCATCATTGTTATATAGGCCGTTCTGATACGGCGAGAAAGATCAGAGAAATTGATGCTGGAACCAGTTGATTTAAAACTTCATTTTCTTCCGAGAACAATACGCGAAAATAATCGCAGGAAAGTAGAGTCATTGTGTTTGCACCCCCTGCCACACACCGAAAAGTAGCTTATTGGGTACATTGGTATATATGTAGATGAATGATTTCCTCATTCATGAAACTACTTTAACGATATTTCTTTGCTTAAGTTTATTCTGATGCTGAAATCCATCTATCTCATACTTGTAAAGTTTTCTGCTCATGTATTTTCTGCTGATGTATGAAGTTTGTACTTCTTCATGCTGTCGTCAAGAATACCCAATGATATTCAATAAGTTTTCTTACCTAAAATTCGATTGATGGCTTCATAAATAGTAGCATACTGCCTACATACGATAAATAGCATAGCTGTCTATTTATAGATAATTGACGATGCGTGAGGGGAATTTGAATGATTTTAAATGGAGAGAAAGATGGTTGACTTGTTAAATGAGATGTTTAAGTTACTTTGAATTACAAGGAAAGGATGACGCGTGAAAATATGACGTATGTATAGATGTTACATGATTTCAACTAGATAAATATGTAGAGGTATTAATGGCAGTAAAAAAACTCTTTAATTGCACATTTTTACAAATATTACTATGATATGTACAATAGAGTATTAGTAATAATTAGAGAAACAAAAGAATTATTAATTGAGAATTTATATGCCAATTTTGGTCCTGAGCCAGTTTTTGGCTCATCGGAAGGTGCCAGGTTATGTTAAAATTATAATAATAGTAAGGTATAGAGAATTGTGAATAAACGTGAGAAATGATTTCTTATTCCGAATGGAAATAGCGTATGCAATACGTATGAATTCTGTCTGAAAATATGCGTTTTTAGGGCCATCTTCAGACCGTACAACCGAACATTGGTGGAAGTTACAAAGAATTGTTTTCTATGAAAGCAGTTAACGCATTTATTACTCCAGTATCAGAGTAAAATTGAATACTCGTTAAGAGCCTTCAAACATTTCGGGTCAAGACCATCTCTCAATTGGTAACCCCGCCAGCAGCATCTGCGAGGGCAAAATCCCTCTCATCTCTCGGTCACGCATCCTCAAACGCCCGTCTCCCCTCTATCCCCCTTCCGCGCATGCGCACAGCCCCCCTGCGCACATCCGATGCGTAGTAGACCCTCTGGAGATGGGGCAGAGCGTCCACGTGCGGAGAGGGCTTCAGTGAGAACTGGTTGTCCGAAGAGAGAGTGTGTTCGTGTGTGGGACCCGAGGATTTTTTTCGCCGAGTTCATTTCCCCTGAAAAGTCTTCCCAAAAAGTGCGTGTGTTGGTTTCGAATAGTGCTACGGCCTCTTCCTTGGATATCCTCGCTGGGAGAGGTAGTGTGTTGTCGTGAATCACGGGAAAGTTAATGGTGTACCACAAGACAGGATTCCCGTCGCTGTGGATGCTCTGAAGAGGACGCTTTGGACTGGATCGCCTAAGGTGAGCCATTGCCCACCTCCACATTTCCGTTGAGGACTTTTCGAGTGGGAAGCGGTCGGTTTTTTTGCCTCGTACACTTGGGGTTTCGTGGGTGTTTTTCTGTCCGTCCGTCCGTCCGGTTTCGTATCCGTGGATTTCGCGTTGTTTGCGAAAGTTGTAACAATTCCACCGTAGAAATGAGTTGCTAAGTTACGACTTTGGTGTATGTAGCCAAGATTTCGCCCTTGTAAAATTAGTTATTTGCACTAGTTCTAACAATTCCACAGCAGAAATGGGTTGCTAAGTTACGATTTTGGAGTATCTATCCACGGTTTCGCTCCTGTAAGATTAGTTTTTTGCACGAGTTCTAACAATTCTACGGCAGAAACTAATTGCTACGTTACGACTTGTGTATGTATCCAAGATTTCGCCCCTGTAAGATTAGTTGTTTGCGCGAGTTGTAACAATTAAATAGCAGAAGATACGGGTTACTACGTTACGATTTTTGTATGTGTATCCAAGATTTCGCTTTTGTAAGATTCTTAGTTTGCACGAGTTCTAACAATTCCAGATGCTACGTTACTACTTTAGTGTATGTAGTTCCTGTAAGATTCGTTATTTTCATCTTTGTAACAATTGCATCGCACAAAGGAGTTGCTACGTTACGATTTTAGTGTTCCCATCAACGATTCCGCATCTTTAAGATGCATTGTTTGCACGAGTTCTAACAATTCCAGTAGCTAAGTTACGACTTTGGTGTGTGTAGTTCCTGTAAAATTCCTTATTTTCATGGTTGTAACAATTCCATCGCAGAAACGAGTTGCTAAGTTACGACATGGTGTATGCATCCAAGATTCCGCTCTGTAAGATTCATTATTTGCACGAGTTCTAACAATTAACCACCCTAGATTCGAGTTGCAAAGTTACGGCTCTAGTGTTGTATCCACCTTCAAGGGATGCGTAAACCGGTCTTTTTCGTCCCAGTCGGTTCGCGGATGAAATTTTGAATGGACCAAAGCTAACATCTGTTTCTCCCCTTTACATCTCGCGGTATCTGATGGGTCTACGGACCTGGGCGGACGAGTTACATCTGCCGCGTCTTCGGAGGATTAATCCGAGAATTTATCGAGCTAGTTTGACCCGAGTTTCGATCCCGATTTTCGTCACTCTTTGGGAAGTGTCTTGGTAACACTTTGCCCCTTTACGCTGACGTGGAAGGGGTGTTTTTAGGCCGTAATTGGTGCGATGAAGTGGTGGTTATTGTTACCCTAGGTGTTGTTCGATTCTGTGGCTTTTCTAGTTGGGAAATATGACACGTCTGCGCGGTACGGTTTACTCTACGCGATCGTGGTGAATGCCTCGTATTTCTAGCTATTGGAAGCCTGATAAATTCATTGGTCGTGAGCGGGGAAACTTCTCCCCAAGTTTGAGTAGCTCGTGCGTTATACGGCGGGATGAGTTACCTTAGCAATGCCTTAGTGGGGTGCGTCTTTTGGTAGTGCATTGTTGTTGCGGGTTGTTGGAATGAATTGTTGTATTGTATACTGTATTGTTGTGGTTCGACAGTTGGATGGATTAACTTCAACAATGTGATTTACCTTCGCTTACTGGCTTTAGTAGTGCATTGTTGTATCGGGTTGTTGAAGGTTATTGTGGTGTTGTATATTGTATTGTTAAACCTCGTATATTCGACTGCAGGATGAATTATATATATTATTATATTGATTTTTATAACATCGATACAATGTGAATTACCTTCGCGGACTGGCTTTCAGTGGTCCATTGTTGTAGGTTATTGTTGTACTATTTATTGTATCATTGTAGCTCAGACGTTCGACAGCAGGATGAATTATATATTATTCTATTAATTACTATAACAACGAGGATTACATTTGCGGACAATATTAGTAGTGCATTGTTGCAGCGTGTTCAACAACGTTGATTGTCCTTGCGGATTGTCTTTTAGTAGTGATTTGTTGTAGCGTATTGTTCAAGAGTATTGTCGAGGTATATTGTTATAGCTCGTAGGTTCGACAGCAGGTCGAATTACCCACGACAACGTAGATTTTCTTCGCGGATTGTCTTTTAGTAGTTGTTGTAACGTATTGTTGAAGTGTACTGTTTCAACTCGTCGTTAAGCAATGCCGCCATCCTCTGTTGCATCGGTAATCGTTTACATAAGTCGTACGTACATTATTTTATGCGTGTTGATCCCTCCGCCGTTGTCAACTGAAAGCAGTATCAACTTTCTTTGGAGGATCGGGTTCTCCCCGCAGTCTGCATTGATACTCCGCAGGCCGTCGGCGTGTGTGTAAACATAAATCTTATTTGTGTTTCACCATCGGTAAAAAAAGAGTTGTAGGAATACGAAAGGTTTTCTCTAACGCTGTATTGTCGGTAGGTGTTACCAATGCGTACACGAACTTTCCTCTAATTTATATAACTGCCTCCGTATGAACTCCTTTTCTTTCCCGGCTTGCGTCAGAGGGCATTTTAGCACCGCTGGCTGTTTTATCGCTGCTTTTTTTTGCGCGGCGCGTACCACCCTTTCACCTTTTCGAGTTAGCGGATGCAGGTTTCATCTGCCGGATCCCACATACTATTTGCCCCGTGTTTTAGAAGAGGCCTGGCTGGGGCAGCTTTAAAACTTTCTCAATGCATTTCATATGCCGATGTTACCGGGGTCGGTTTTATTGCTATCTTCTTAGGTTTTGATTCTAATTATTACTCGTGCGGAAGCGTTGGTTCTGTATCGGAAATTTTGTTCGACTTTCTCCTGACTTATCTTCCTTATCATAGCGGACTCCGAAGAGATGTTGCATAACGAATCTCCCGATTGTCGTTTCATTGTTGATGTTTCAACAATTAGGTACTATTATTGTTAATAACGACATAAATCTTTCTTATCATAGACTATTTTTAAAGGTGCACTTAGGATATATTTCCATTGTTTATATTTTAACAATCACTTTCTCGCTATTGTTACATAATAATATTTTTAGCACAACAATCGTGCATTGCTTGGTATTTCGTTTCGCTCGAATGCAAAATTTATGATGGACATCACAAGAATGTGACCAAAGGCAATGGATTTAACAACATTTTCTTATTATAGCAAGTGATACCAAAGTTGAAGCTAAACCAATGAATTAGGTTAACCACATTGCATTGTTATATGAATTTTGTCAAATTTTCGGAGATAATTTTTGAAGGCGTTCGTAATATATTTCTTCACTAAGAAGTTGATGCTAAAGCAGCAGATTTTGTGTACCCTTTTTCAGTGTTATACAGTTTAAAGTTTTAGATTTTCATTGATTGTTTTTTACGAAGTTGATAATATATTTCTACGATTAAAAATTATGCTAAAACAGATTTTGTTAACCGTTTTTTCGGTGTTATGTACAGTTAGAAGTTCCTTCAGCGATCATTTTCGAAGACGACTGTAATGTATTCCAACCTTCAACTTTAGATGCCCCAATCATCGGTACGCCCTGGGGCGTTTGCCTCACTTTCATACCGTCTCAACCGACCCTGGGCGAGAGTCTTATGGTTTATCCGGAGTAAATGAAACTAACGAAGTTCATACGCTCTTAAATTTTATACAGAACATAGTTTACATTTACTTGATAACTCTCTTTCTATCAAACAGTACCATTTATAATAATAATAACAAGGATAACAATAATATTAATAACAATAATAGAGCATCTTTATTAGGGCGAGAATGAGACTAAAAAAGTCTCTCCTTACACCTAACCCTTCATATTTAATTTGAATGAAAGAGAGTATGAAAAAGTTCACAGAAGAAAACTACTTTGTGGGTTTAAAATCCTAAGTTTGTGCTTAGGAAAAAGAATACACCACAGCAGGAAAACGCCTACAAGAAGGGGAGTGTGAAAAACCTGCGAAACCTACCGATAGTTAGCAAAAATTGAATAGAATTTAAAGAAAAGGCAGGTTAAGAGAGCTGTTAGAAAAAAGTACACTTTACATGATCCTTACATGAAAAAATACAGTATATACACATCATGAATTATCTGGAAGGAAAATTACAGAAATTGTATTTACGTATACTGAAGAATACTTACAGACAATAGACGGATTTTAATGGACGTAACGGCTTAATTCAGTGTTTTTCCCAAGGAAGAATAGACATGAAGAAAGTCCGACGGGACCGGGAGTCGAACCCGGGTCTCCCGATTGCCGGTCGGGTGCTTTGTCCCTTAAGCTATTTCGCCGAAACATTTTCTCTTGCTATTCGGGAGAATTGTGGGAAAGGACGACCCTATCCTTTAATGCTTTTCATTCATCCAGACCTATGTTGGACGTAACGGCATAATTCAATGTTTTTCCCCCGTCCCGTCCTATGTTGAGTAGGAGTTTCACATTTTAACGCTTTTTTTCAACGCATCTGACTTTACGGAATCGCTCTCTATCCATTCGAAAGGTGAGTGAGGACCTCAGCGGCGATCGCTTAGTGCAGCCAGGTATCGTCCTTGGGATGCCCGTCCTCAGGAAACGAGATAAATCTGCAGGAAGAAAACGTGGTTTCACGTGGATGCCGAATGTTGGCTCTATGATGCAGGTGTTGGTAAACTGAATTTTGGTGGTTAGAGAATTGGGTTTTGGTTTCATTAGTTGGTTATGTGTTGCGATATTATTATAAGAAGCTGAGTATGTGTTTTACTTATATGTGATGATCTCTGGCACATCTGGGAGATTTAAGGTGGATGTTTTGAAAAGTTTTTTGGAGAATGATTTTTCCAATTTGGAATGATATGTGAGGAACGTTTATTGTGTTTGGTGGAAACTTTCTACTTGAAATACAGGGAATGAAGTGAAATTTCAGTAGTAATTGTTTATCTGTATGGGTATATCAACAGACTATATATTTTAAGTGTGAAGAGGGAATTAAAATCCTTTTTCGAAGCTGAATTTGTTTGGTTTTCATATCCCTTTTGAGTACGCTAATGGTGATGCTGATTTAGTAATATCAGATTTATTCGCCGATAAAGTTAGCAATTGAGAGTACGAAAGTATGTACGTATGAATTGATGTAAAACTTAATCGTTTGGCCTTGATAGCCAGAATTAACTCTCGAAGAATTATTGTAATTCTCGATTTCAAGTAACGTATCAACTATCTCGTCACGGAGGGGCTTCCGGATAGCCAAGTAGATAGCGCATTCGCCCTTATTAAAGAATTCCTGGAGGGTTCCATATGTGCGAAACGACCTCAGCTTACTTTAACAATATACCAATGCTTTTAACAATACCAAGTACTTTTAACAATGCTACTACTAGTCTCGGCGTAGGTCATCTTAACGTAATCAACATTTGCAGCAACAATCAAACCGAAATATATTGTTGTTAACAATTTCATGGTTGCATTGTATTGTTGAAGTCTCTTTTGATTATGTATTATCTCGACGTCGGTCACATTTGCGTAACTTAGTATTTGCAGTTACGACTTTCTTCTATTGTTGTAAACAATGCTATGAGTGCATAGAATTATTATAGTGTTTTTATTGTTTATTATCGTTTTTGTACTATTTAGATTTATTTACCATTACATTCCTCATCTGACCTTGATTCGTCGTTTTACTGTATCTTATAAAAGATTTAATAATTATGACGAATGTTTCAAAATCTCGTCTCTGTATGATTCAGTCAGTAAACGTCGTTCTGTATTCCACGAAAGTAGGTTTAACTTCAGTCATCATTGTCGAATGTGTTTATACGTTATCTTGAAATAAACCGATGATGCTTTTTATGAATTCAGCGGTTTTCTTAATGTATACAGCCTCCTCAATGGCTTACCACGAGATCACAGTCGGCAATATTTTTCATCTGTTTACTTGGATGAATCAAATGAAACGATAACCAAAGGAGAGGATTGCATGGGAGTAAGTCTCATGGCCGCGTTGCCTTGAAGCGGCATAAGGAAGGAGATTCTTCAGCGGGTATTCCTTTTAATTATAGTCGTGAGATAAGTGAGAGCCATCATCTTCGAGAAATGGAATCTTAGATCTGATAAGGGAGTGGTGCAATGATGATACTCCCACGCCGTAGAGCCTTGGAATTGAATTCGGTTGAATTTGATACGTCTGAGTGCAGTTGAGGATTTGGAATGTTTATCACAGCGGCCATTGGGCCGAAAGCGGTCTCCTAAAGCGTTCAGTGCGGCCGTTTCGTGAACTCTGACGCATATTCACGTGATTTTGTTTCACAGTCACGCTGATTGTTATTACTAATTCATTCTTCATTTTTTGACTAGTTATTCAAGAGCAACGTAATCAATTTAAATAATATTTTACAATAATACGATAGGTAAGATGGTTATATTTACGTAAAGGAAGATTTGCAGCAACAATGGAATTTAATCTATTGTCGTACACATTGTTATTGTACATGATGCATTGTGTTATTATTATGTTTTTATAGTCCATTATAGTTTTGTATTGTTTATAAGGTTATGTTTACGTAACGCAATATTTACAGAAACAGTCGGATTAGTTTTATTGTTGTAAACACTTTTATGGGGATATTGTATTATTGTAGAATTTTTTATAGTATATTATCGTTTTGTTCTCTTTTGTGTTACATCCCTCATCCTCACATCCCTAATTGCTATTAATTCATACGTTTTTGTTGGACTAGTAGTCCGTTAGAATCCTTATTAATTACAATAATATTTACAATAATTCAATCATATAATATAAGGTGATGCAAAACTTTATACGATACTAATTAAACGATAAAATATGATTTACCGCTACAACACGTCTTATAGCGACAACAATACACCATCACAATACAAATATCTCCTAGCTACAATAGTAAACTATCACTAGGGGTATCTCCTACAACAATACCTCATTTCTATAGAGATATCTTCCATACAACTAGTACATTTTCATAAAATTGCTTGGTCACTCAATAAAAATTTACATATAATAGCATTCATACATATCATATTACGTAAAATGTAAGAAGAATCTTCTAGTCTATTGATAAACTTCGCTATGAAATAAGCTCTCCTTCATCCAGAATCTTTATCTGTTTGAATGTAGGTTAACTCAATAACGGCCTAATGGTTACATATGCAGCATCAGGGTTTCATATATGTCTCTCAGCCTTCGAAGTCATCCCTGGTTTTGGATTGCCATCTCTTTTTCATTCGATATTGATGAACAATTCAACGACAACCGTACAAATGTATGTGTCAGTGATCCCACGAATCGGCCCGACTTTAAATAAACATAAACAAGCGATAAAATCATAATACACATTAGTGATAAACAGGCGATATCACCTCCCAGCGTGGGACAGAACGAAACAGCGCCCGATACAGGGACCGGATTGTATTTCCGCTTAAAAACATATGATAACACTTATCTGGCACCTGCTGATGTGTTTTTTTCATGTGATGAATGGTTACGTGATAGGGTGTGCTGGGTTGTATCAATGGGAACATTCCTCTCTGGGATTGAAGAAGTTATGTTTTTAAAAGAACATTCTGGGGGGGAAGATCATGTAGCGACACTCCTTTGGGTCACTATATCACGAATGGGGCGGGAAATGAAGAGTTGAAGTAGGGTATGGAAGTCGGGAGTCGAACCCTGGTCTCTAATGAGGGATTGTTAGATTTTCAAATGATATTTATTTATTTTTATTTTTAGCATTCAGCTCAAGAAAAAAGTCTTATTTATTCTGTTATTTTTAGTACTTCCCTCATAGAAATTACGAAAATATAAAAAAAATCAAATGATGGGACTGAATTTTGACTTGGAACAAGAAAGTGTATGGCTAGCCCAAATTTGTACAAAAAGTGAAAAAAGTGTGTTGACTGGGACTTGAACCCAGGTCTCTCACTTTCCGAGCAGGTATTCTAACTATTGAACTACCAAGATACGTCATTCGTACTGTTGTAAGTGAGAACTTTTATGAGCAAGGAAATGTTTTTATATTTTTCGTATTTTTATTTTATTTTTGCATATTTATTATTATTTTTCTTTGTTACTTTTAAATTAGATCAATTGGACTGCGGAGATCTATTATTTTAAAGAAGGTACCGCAATAGTATTATTTCTCCTATCATTTTTCTATTCCATTGCTTACTTTTATTTCTTATATTTCGAATTATTCTTTTATACACAACGGGAAGTTTGGCTGGTATCGTAATGAGGAAAATAAGAAAGAAATGTTCAGCTATTTCGTCATTAATTGGCATTTTGAAATAAGATTAACTGTACTTCGATCAGTGGATATGTATTTAAAAGAAGGTATCGCAAAAGTTTGTATTTGTTTGATTTTTCCGTTCCAGTGCTAACTTAAATTTCCTATTACTCAAGCTATTCTTTAGGACGCCACGAGAAGTTCAGCTAGTATGTAAATAAGTTAAAGGTTTTAATTTAGAAGTCAGCTATTCGGCTATTCTCTATGTTGTATCGGGAGCCGCTGTCACTGAGAGGTTTCGACGTATTTTTCTCCGATGTGTAACCCACTTAGCAAATGCCAGAAGAAGGTTGTCGGCCTTATAAAGGTTTTAATCTTAAAGGTTTAATGAAAAGCTTCTTCGCTCAGGTTGGCGACTTAGGAAGTCAGTCGGCTGGATATTCCACATAATCTCTTAGGAAAATTAAGTTTTTTTAAGAGGGGGAATGGAAAAAGTTCCCAAATTCAAAGTTTTCTGAAGCTTGTTTGATTTAATTCTGAGCTTAAATTTAGCGGTCTTGCCGTGCTGTATTTGTTTTGAGTTGGGGATCAAACCGAAATCAAGCTGAAAACAGGAGCGGAAGATGCGAGTAACTCGGGAGTTGTACTTTCTTCCACAATGTTTAAGTTGAAACACAAGTTTTTTTGTCAGAGTGAAAACAGAACGCAAACCGGAAAAGTGGTACTCTTAAAACCGATATCCGATATTTAGTCCGTTGTTTGACCCCAAATATGGATATTTCATATAAGTCTTCTACTAGGAGTGTTTGTTAAATTTAGGTAACGATTTGCGTCTAATTATTACGAATGTTGTTTTGAAATTAGCGTATCACAATGTAAATGAAAGGAAAAGCTAGAAATAATAAAAAATCTTCAGTAAAATATTATATGAAAATTGGCTTTGCGAAATATAACGGTTTGAGGTTTAAATGAACTGAAAAATTATAATTGACTAATTTCATTAATATTCTGTGGAGAATAGTAGTTGTGGAATTAGTCAAGCCTTGTTTGTAATTTAATTTAAACATGGACGACTTCCACCACGTATCTCTGGATTTAGTAATTTTTCGATGAACCGGAGTGGAAAAGCAAAAGATATTTGCTATTGTTACAGTTGCCTGGTTACGTTTATCTAATAATGAAGTCTTTGTTAATTCACGCGCACTACAATAAAACGTAACACTACCTTCTTGCAGACGATAGTGGTCATCTCCTAGCATCTTTTTGAACAACCAAAGTACTGCGATTGTTACGATAAAAAGCCAAAAATCATCCCAAACTTTCAATAACAGCATTGTCTCTCCCCAAAAGTTATCCGTGTCTTAAGTACACAAGAAAACTCCCAGAAAATCCTGCCTTTTTTGCTGGTATACAAGAATAGGCAGTAATAATTTCGTTTTCCACATTTCTGTATTACATTTTCTATCAAAATTAGTTGGCGTAGATCTAAAATCCGATAAAAATAACTTCGTTAGAATACATTAGTGAGCGTAAACATTCAATATCCATGGCAACTCACTTTGTTATTATAATAGTCTCTCCTTCTGTGATTTAGAAGCTGTGTGTGTGTGCCATATCTTCCCATTCATTTCGCAACTCGGCAGATTTCGGTTTTGAATGAAGTTCCTTTTATTTATGGGCTTAGGTGCTTCGAAGGTCGTTCGAGTAAGGAAAGATGGGAAGAATGGTCAATCTCTGAGGATTGGATCGGCTTGATGAGTAGGTTTCATCATCCGAGAGCTATCCGCCAAAGTGCTGCCCTTAACCGATTTATTTGGCATTTGCTTCTCTTCCAAGATTCCCTCCCAACCGCTCCTCAAGAAATCTTCTCCAGTGGATCTATTCTTGTTTCATTTGTTCTGCTTTTCGGTAACCCTTTCATTCCTTTCGGCATTGTATCCGCTGTACTTTTCTGTAGATGGATTCTATAAGATAGATCTATTCTTTCATTCTTTAAGTCGGGGAATACGTGGGAGGATGGGTAATTATTCCTTTTTAGGGGTTGACAATTTTATTGGGATTCAAGGATGAGGTTTATTCTTATTTGCTGAAAGGTCACTTGATTAGTATACAAAACCTACGCTAGACAGCAATCCAATGATTCTCCCAGTTTTTCATTTAACATCATCATGCTGATAGCACGAATTACGGAATTGGTATTTACCTCTGATTGCTATTGTTTTGTTTACTCTACAAAGTTTACACACATTATTACTGAAGATTTAGGAATGAATGTCATTTTTCAATGGCCGAATTCGGGAATCTTTATTCACTTCGCGGAATAGGTGTTTTCATTATCGAAGAATATGTTTATTTTGTACCGAAAATAAGATTATAGTATTCTACTTAACATATGAAATAACTATGGCTAGTTAATGTTGAGTACCGTTGGGTGGGTGCGGAGTACTGTATTTTGAACTGCGTTTCAAATATTCTCCCACAGATTTTCATTGAAATTCCAAACGATATTTTTATTACAGTAATTTCGTTTCATAAATTTTGTCTATTTTGATAAAATTCAAAATCTCCTATCATATCAAACTCAATCCAACCCAGAAAAACTTATTCTTAAACGCTAACTCGGTAACTGTTCGGGTTATGAATTGCCCGAATTCAGCCATTACGAAGTACGTATGCAATCTTTGAAATGTACAATACGGGATTAATTATATTTTAGAAGGAAGAGTTGTCATCAGAACATAATAACCCTCTGAAATCATCATCAAGAAACTTTCCAAAGAAAGAGTTGGGAATGTAAGGAAATTTCTTCATGAATCCATCTCCAATTAACTTTTTAATTGTCATTTTTTAGTGATAAATTTATTAGTACTTATCGTGTGAAAAATCACAATCTGATCTTAATTCAAGCCCTTGTCATACCCTATACTGCGTTCCAGCTTTCCCAGTCCGTTTGACAGCTGAAAACTGTATATGAAGTCTTCTAATGTAAGCTATGAATAGTAATTTTAATCTTCAGATTGAGCTGTACCGCACATTGCGACCTGGAATGAGGCTATTCTTGCAGTAAGGAAAAAAATACATAGGATTTTATTCCCATTATTTCTAACCCGAAATACTGGAACCTACTGTAGGTAGTCTTAATTGCTAGTGTTACAAAATTATCTATGGCAGGCAATCATCACATAGATCCACCAAAGAATCTATTACCTACTTCGGATAGGGGTACTTTATTTCACAAAGTTTTCCCTAAATATTTTGTCTGATATTTCATTGATCCATTACGACTCGTTCGGTTCTTTCCGCAGAGTGTTTTCTCGCAATTATCAGTCAAATCGTCGGGAACATATTTCTTTCCCCTTCCCGATGCATGTAAAGCCGTCGACGTCGGAATTCGATGGTGTAGACGAGGGCTTTGAATAATATTTGCCGCTTATCTCCCTCACATCTGCTAACTCTCTCACGCTCTTCGACACGATATATCGATTGCCTCCAAAATTCATAGATCTATCGAAATATCGCTCCGAGCTCGCACACGCCGGTTTGATCAAAACTGGCCGCTGCACTTTCCATTTCTTCCGGAGACTCAACCATTGCCCCCTCGTGGAATAGCTCTTGTGTTAAATCGGCTTTCATCCTATTGTTTGGTATGAGAGGGTTCTGATGTTGGGCCACCCCTTAGGCGAGGTTGAGTAGCTGCCTTAAATCTCAGACTTTTTAGTCTCGACTGACTATAATCAATAATCTGTCTTCTTATCAACAATCGTTTCCATCGATCATGGGTATTTCTTTCATGGATTAGTTTTCTTCCAACAATCGTGGTCTCTTTCAACAATGTGGTTTAGTCTCAACAATCAGCATTCTATTTAACAATTAGTCTTAGTTTCAACTTCTAGTCTTATTGTTAGTTATAGCAATCAGTATCCGTTTCAACAATTAATCACATTGGTAGATTCAACATTCAGTGTTCGTTTCAACAATTAGTGTTAGCTTCAATAATTATTATTCGTCTCAACAATTAGTCCTGGTTTAAGCATTCAGTATTTGTTTCATCAAGTTAGGCTATCGTTCAATTATTGGTCGTTTTCTTAAAACAGTTCCTCTCTCGTAAATGGTAACTCAAAGTTAATTTCCTTTGAGTTGTTGCTTCCTTCAGGTGCTATATCAACATAGAAATTCTCATTTGCTCAAAATAAGGAATATAATTCCATACCTATTGCGAATTTTTTTTCAGCCCTTACGCTTAGTTTAAACGATTAGTTTTAGTTTCAACAATCGATATTCGTTTCAACAATCAGTCTTAGCCTTAGCAATCGGCTTTCGTTTCAGCAATTGATCTAATTGGTAGTTTCAACAATCGGTGTTCGCTGCAACAATTAGTCTTACTATAAACCATCAGACTTAATTCACCTATCTAGGCTATCGTTCAACGATTATTCCTTTGCTTTCAGCATGTTCTCTATCGTACTTGGTTACTCAAAGTTACCTTCGTTAGAATAGTTGTCTGTTTCAGGTTCTATATCAACATTGAAATTTAAATATGCTCATAATAATGAATATGTTTCCATACCACTTGTAGACTAGTCGCGAATAAAACCGTGGAAATTAAAAAGGCCTTTGATTAATTGAATTTGAACCTAAACAGAGGCAAATTTAGGCAATCAGAGGTCATAGGTGCAAGGACTACTTGAAGGCCCTACCAAAAGGTCTTCCACCATAAAAGTAAGCTAAAATTCCTCTTCTGGGACTCATTAATGGTGATGCCCTCAACTAGCACCAAGTACGCCTAATATAATGATAATAATAATAGTAAACCCATTACTAATAAAATTAAACTAATAATAAGTTGTTGCCTGTTGCCCTGTTAAACCCTGTCATAGTTAGAATAACCCTGTTGCCAAGCCACGTAAGATAGCGTATATTTTTGCCTGGTATACATAACTAAGTATTACTTCTTTTAACAATTTTGTACTATTTCTTTCTTTGAACAGTTCCAAGCTATCGCAGTTGTTTTTATGATAAATCCATTCCTACTTTTTATAGTTAAGTATTGACTTTGCATAAGTTACTTCGCCTTGAGGTTCTCTTTCTTCCTGCATTAACCAACCCAGGATATGAAGTCAGTTGTGTACTTCGCAAGCAGGATTCAAAACATTCTGCAGTATGTTTAAGTGCGCTCATAGCTTTCACGCCGTTTCCCTTTAGCGCCAAGCAAATAACCTTCTATCTACAATACATCCCACTCTTTCCCGTCCTTGCAAACATATTTCTTCTCTGTATATCTCTTTCTCCTTGAAGACGGCGTTTGCCCTCTCCCTTCACAACCGACTTTCTTTCATTCATTACCCACTCAATATCGACTATGTTTCTTTTATTTTTTTCCATTCTAACTGCGTGGTTTTCTGTAAAGTATTCAGCTGTGTGACCCACAATCCCTCCTTCATTAGCTACCACAAGCATTCATTTTGGAATGAGGCTTACTAGGCAAGATGAGGAGTGAGGTAGTTTGCTTTGCTGAAGGGCTTCCAACTGCGTGATTTTCCGTTAAGTATTTAGCTGGTGTGAATATCAATCTCTACTCCATTAACTACCAAAAGCATTCTTGAGGGAATGAGGTTTACTAGGAAAGATGAGGAGTGAGGTACTTTACAATTACTCTGTTGAAGGACTTCCAACTGCGTTATTTTCCGTTAAGTATTTAGCTGGTGTGAATATCAATCTCTACTCCATTAACTACCAAAAGCATTCTTGAGGGAATGAGGCTTACTAGGCAAGATGAGGAGTGAGGTAATTTACCTTTGCTTTGCTGAAAGGCTTCCAACTGCGTTATTTTCTGTAAATTATTCAGCTGGTGTGGTCCTCAATCCCTCCTCTTTAAGCTACCATTACCCCTGGTGAGGTAATGAGGCTTACTAGGCTAGATGAGGAGTGAGGTAGTTTACCTTTGTTCTGCTGAAAAGCTCTCGGACAGTCAAAGGAGTACTTAGCTACCACAGAGTTATATAGTTATATATTTAGTTATATAGCAGCCATATGAGTAACTTTTTTCATAACCTTATTTCATAATTTTAATGAGAAAGAAATAAGCCGAATTTTATTACTCAGCATCCCTCATACCTCACTAATTGCCATATTATCATATATATATTAACGTTATTATTAGAGAGACAAAAGTGAATGGAAGTTGCATTCTTGAATAAGATTTTTCACTATCTAATCTTTATACTTTTACCTATATAATCATCTAGCATCCCACATACCTCACTACCTCCCACATGATCATATCTATGACTGATAGATAAATGCAACTTCCATTCACTTCTTGTTTATCTCAACAGTGCACCCAATGGCTATGGAAACATATTCCATTCATCAAGAAGAGGAACGACCGCAACGTGTCGCGCCCAAGCGTCTTCCCCGTTAATTAAAGCTCTCGCACTGGTCCTGTTGGTGCCCACGAAGCAGTGTTGCCACCTTTACAGCAGATGGCCTCGGAACCACTTTCTTTCAAATCGATTGTGGATTTCAGCTCACAGTACATTCGTGAATGCTCATTTTTACTCGGATTCTCTCTCTTTGAATTTGTATCGTGACTCGTGCCGTGCCCAGATTAACTGTGTCACGCCCGTGATTTCGGTTTCGTGATCCGGGAGATGTGCCGTCGCCCTTGAAATGAAGATGGTGCCTCAGCTCGGTTGTCATGGAAGTGTTCGGTGAACTTCGGAAGAGTTCAGCTGGAACTCGTTTTTTCGATAAGCGTATTAAAATGGCTGTTTTGAATTCGATAAGTTCATTCTATCCCCAGAGGCTAGCCCAAGTAGCCGCAACCTGCGGTTATATACTCTTTTTATTTCAACGCACGAGATTAATTAAATGGAGTACAAATTGGTGTATCATTAAGTTCTTTAACATACGTAGTGGAATTTCATAATAGGTTTAATAGTTAAATTAATCTTTTGTTTATACATTATTTTTAGTGCTGCCAACTTTTTAAACGTTCATTTTTTAAGCATTTTTTAAACGTTCTTACCCTATGTTTACTGTTTTCAACCTTATTTTTAATGTTTTCAACCTGATTTCAACCTGATTCTTTGACATACCTATTGGAATTCCATAATATGTTTAATAGCCAAACTAATCTTTAGTTTTTTAACATTCTATTTAGTGTTTTAGACCTTATTTCTAGTGTATTTTACCTTAATTTTACTCTTTAAAACCATATTTTTAGTGTTTTAACCTTATTATTAATGAAAGTATTGTTTATAGCCCAAATCTCACCCTTTTAAATTGAAGTATACCTTCTGAAAAATTGTCGTGCGAAACGAATATAAAAATTCCTTATATATCGTGTCTTTGGTTAATAATATGAATTCATGTTAAGGCTAGAGATTTAAACGTGTTATGCGAATTAGTTCACGAATGGCTACTTTTCTTAAATGCGAATTCCGTGTTAACTGAACTCTTCGTGTAAAACGGAAGTTTCTGTTCATTCAGTTACAAATTTTTCTTTACGAGATTCACTTGCAGTAATGGACCCATCCTAAATCAGGGGCAACTATCATACATTGGGTCAAATGAAAGGATGATTATAACTCATTTTAAATAACATTTAGTGCATTTTAAAGTCAAATTCATTTTAAGCACAGTTTGGATATTCATACATCACGAAGGAAATCTCTATTATATTTCGATCTGAAATTAAGTTTCGATTGCAACATTGGTTTGAATTCTGTCAAAAATTTATAAGTCTATAAAATACGAACTCCTAAAAAATACTGATTTAGATTTCAATAAAACTTTATTTCGGATTTTAGATTCGTTAATTAGTTGTTTTTCCTATGCTTTCTTCCCTACGGTATAACTTGTCATCCTTAATCTTGCCTCTGAGGATGGCTACATGAGAATAAAGGGCAATTTATGATTAAATGGAGTGTTTTATCAGTACTCCTCCATCAGTTAAGGTCTTCCCTATATTAAGTGTATGATTTTGTTGAATTCTAACCCGCAGGTTGTTTTTAACGTATATATAAACCAAGTGGATTAATAAATAGGCACGTATGGGTTAGGAATGCGTACCTGCAATCCAGATTATCTTTATAACGTGAACTTACGAAATTTTCGCCCCGCAGCCCAAGCTATCCGTCCGCCATAAATTTATTGCCCGTCACGTGACTCGAAACTGGTAGCGAGTGAAAATACGTTCAGTTTTATCCGCCGTTATTTTTTTAGGTTGTGGAATGGAACTTTTGATTTTTCGAGAGCACAGAGTATACCGTCGTCTTGTCTGATTGGTGTGTTTGCGTTAGGTGGGGAGAACTCTCTCTCAAATGCCCTTCAGACATCCGTCGCCATCTTCGTTAACTCCGTAATCCTACGTCATCTCCTCTCATTCAGACTCACGATGCTAATGCACGCAACGGGTTTTATTATTTGGGAAAGTGAACCTTTCAGGGCCGGCGCCTGTCTCTCTCAGCATCCCGGAACCGAACCGAAAACCCAAGTCAAAAAAGGACGTTGATTTTTTCCATGCTGAGAGATAATATAGTGAAAGTATAAAAATAGCTAATGAAAAATCTTATTCAAGAATGTAACTTCCATTCACTTTTTGTCTCTCTAATAATAAAGTTAATATATATTATAATATGGCAATTAGTGAGGTATGAGGGATGCAGAGAGATAATATTTGTCCATATTTAAAGTATAAAAAAGCCCTATTCACGAACACAACTTCCATTCACTTTCTGTCTCTCTAATAATAAAGTTAATAAATATATATTATAATATGGCAATTAGTGAGGTATGAGGGATGCAGAGAGATAATATTAGTCCATATTTAAAGTATAAAAAAGCCCTATTCACGAACACAACTTCCATTCACTTTTTGTTTATCTTATAATTATATAGATAGATATGATTATGTGGGAGGTAGTGAGGTATGAGGGATGCTGAGTAATAATATTTGTCGGATGACTCCGTTAAAAAGTATAAAAAAGCCCTATTCACGAACACAACTTCCATTCACTTTTTGTTTCTCTAATAATTATGTTGATAGATATGATTACGTGGTAGGTAGTGAGGTATGAGGGATGCTGAACAGAGAAATGTGCTATTCTTTAGCATAGAACGAAACCCGTTATTGCTTCCGTTTACCGATTTTTTTTACCCACAATGAATATTTTACATGAATATAATTGGGGGAAGGATTACTAAAAATTTGTAACTACATCTAGGAACTAATCATTACTTTTTGCATAATTTATTCTTAATCGCTATAAAATTCGCTATCGCCGATGAAAAGTACGATAGTATAAATAATAATGAAAATAAAAATAAAATACAGTATACAGAAAATTACAGTTACAGAAAAAATACAGTTACTGAAAGTGAAATAACGTTGATTTTTTCGAGGTGTAAACCTGAACCAGAACGGATAAAATTGTTTTTCATGAAACGTGAAATGAAAACAGTTATTTATTCCAACCACACGATCCCGGGTTCGAATCCCTGCTAATCGGATTTTTCCGGTTAGGGAATGGTTGTCTGTGATTGTTGTGTTTACTAAGAAAAATGCAAAAAATAGTTAAAATAGAAAAACGGTGTTAATTGTAAGAGTGGCCTGCCATAGGCTGCAATTCTCCCAAGTAAAAAAAGACGGCATTATTATTATTATTTCTTAGCAACAATGCATATTTTACATGAATATAATTGGGGGAAGGGTTACATGGCATTTGTAACTACAGCTTGCAACTAACTATTACAAACTTCTATTCTTGATCGCTATAAAAATACCTATCGCTAATGAAAAATATAATAATATAATAATAATAATAATGGAATAAAATACAGTATACTTTCAGAATAATATTCTATATATTATTGTAAATAATCTCCTGATTAAATCGTGTTTTGTGCATATTTATCCGTCTTATTTTCTGTCGAATTGCTTCTATTTTAACTTCATGCAATCATGTCTATTTACTTTAAATTTCTATTATTCTTTTCTTATTGTTGGTACTCACTACGAAATGGTGTCAGCTCTATAGGTGAATCTTTAAACAAAGAAGTATCTTAATGGGCGTAATGTGTAAAAATTAAGTCGAGAGTCACTTTAGAGTCGGTTGGGGTCTGTAATATTCATCACCTCACATCTTCACAGTTTCTTCACTATATGAGAGTTGTTGAATATGCAATCTCTCCATTTGTCATCTCAAGTGCGGAATAATTCTCGGAAAATAAGATAATGAAACTAAAATAGTATTGCGTTTTCTGTGTACCAAGGCCGCTGTACACATATCCAGTGAATACGCCGTTTAATGAGAAGCTGTTAAGAAAAATTATGCTATATAGAGGTAAGGCGGAAAGACGAAAGCGGTTTACGAGAAGGAAATAAAAGATTTGATTTCCCTCTCCAAATACAGAGTATTTTAATCGTTTTTATCCTTATAGTCATCCGGAAGACGTTGGGTGGCATCCTTGGAGCAAAAATGTACGCGATAACTCAAATAAGAATGTCCATGACTACATATCGGGTGTATGTCATTTGTATTTGACTTGGTGAGCATGCAAACCAAATGCAGGTCATTGAGGTATCCTTGGAAACAGAACGCATAGCCCACCTGGCAGATCATAACATTCTCATCTCCTTGGTTACCTATATTAGTCCTTTCCTGCCCGTATCACCTTAATATTTTTATTTCTTATTTCCCTATTCGTTATACCCGACCATATTGAGGAGTTTAAGGGTTGAATGATGGTATTGGAAGGTAAGTTCACGCAGTTGTCATCGTCCATGTACGCGTGCATTTCCTTCGCCATATTCGATTTCGACTTAATATTCCGCGGATGTTAATGAGCCTCCGTCGCGTGGTTACACAAACGACAGCGGCACTTCCGGCAGAAAAAGCGCCTCATCGGCTTCTTGTGTCTGCCCTTAAATTGATCTCGAATCCCTCGGGGGCGTCTTAAGGGGCGGAGTGACCTTGCGATGTTAATTCCAATAGAACAAACGGTCTTTGTGCTGTTTTCTGCAGGGTCGGCTGCCGGGCGACCGTATCCAGGCGCTGGTATCAAAGGGGTTGAATGCAATGAGGAAAGCGGTAAAAACGACTCAAAGTGAATGATGCTAAGGTTGAATTTGTAATTGTAGGTAACAGTTTTGTGGGATGGAGATTTTAATAATGCGTGACCACGGAGGATTTATAACAATGAGTAAAAATGTGGGATTTTTGATTACTCACAACAATGAAGTGTTTTAATTGTGAATAACAATAGTGAAGTCCACATATGTTTCGAAAATTCATTGTCGTTATGGAGTAATGAAAGGTGGTAATGCGCGACTACAGAAAATTTGTAACAATGCATAAAAATGTAGAAATTTTGATTGCTCGCAACAATTAACTGTTTTTATTGTGTATAACAATGGCGACGTCCACAGATGTTTCGAAAATTCATTGTTATTCTGAAGTAATGAATGGAGATGGATAAATTTCCTCAAATTTTGTAACACCGACGGTCAATTTTGGCTTAGCAAGAATACATTTTAACGTATGAGTTTTATGAATTAATTATTTTTATGAATTAAATTTATGTTATTAATTAAATAAACAGTGATGAGGTAATAACATTGTTAATATTGCATTACATTTCAATAGTTGAATTTTATAAATTAATTAATTTATGAATTGAATTTATGTTATAAATTAAGTTAATACTGAGGAGGCACTAATATTGTAGATTTCGTCCTATTATGTTAATATAATGATATTGATAGTGTGATGATAATATCGTTGTTACTTAAAGATTGGGGTTGTATATATTAAGTCATACTCCTTCCTTAGAAAGTTTTAAGATCCATCCCTGGTTTGAGATTCTGTGTTAGACTCCTTATCCTTTCCTTATGAGAAATTCAATTTTTACCAAATTCGGTCATCTTCAAATAGCTTCAAAATTATTTCCAGAACCAGAACGTTTTCCTCGTCCTTCAACCATGAGACACTTGTCACTCCTAAAAATATACGACGCATCCCCTCCAAGAAAGCATCTCCAGATGCAAGGAGTTACTTTTATCTCCAATGCTCCTCCACGTCCATTACTCTTTTCTTAGATGCGGTGTCAATTCAGTCATCATTCCTTCCAGAATATTTCCCATGCTCTCAAATGGTATGAAGGGAAATTTTAAAGGGAACAAGGAAACGACGTATGGGAATATTTCCTCGAAATTTTCAGAATGTGAAAATGTAGCCTAAGTCCACAGCAAGGGATTTGGAGAACTTGTGGGCGGCCAAGCCCTTTTGAAGAGGTGAAAAGGACGGTGTCTCCTGTTGTTATGACCTCATTTTTCATTGGTTTGTTTGATTATCATTTGGCTGCACCTACGTGTACTTCTTCCGCTTATGGTCTACCTCCTAGTATCTAGTCCGTCCGTCCGTCCGTTACTCATTTCCATAAGAAAAGCAAGAGATACCTCACCTTATCATTAATACATTCCATCCTCAGAGCTTTTTACTTTTAATGGTGAGAAAGTCAAGGAAAGGGATAAGAATAAATTCGAGAAAAATTGATAAATCTACGCTGAACAAGGTGAGAGGTCAAAATGAGAAGACGTTCAGGAAAAAATTAAAAAACATTGACTAACTGTCGAGAAATTCGCATTGCAAATGATTGCTAAACATATTTTGTGTAATTGTTAAATATCTATTTCTTGTAGACATAATTATATAGATATAAATTTTGCATCGCGCAAATTCAGCTAAAACCCATTCCTAGATTGGAAATAAGTTGACCTCGATATATACGTGATTAAAGATCTTCCAAATTATACTATCAGCCATTTAAATGTATATTTTAGGACCACAAATAAGAAATCGAACTTCGTTCATCAGTAGAAACACTCAATTTTAAATTGAGGCGGTATTAAAAGTATTTTTTATACTGGAATGTTTGCCCAATTGCTCAATATTTCGACTTGCAGGGTCACTATATTTGGCGACGAAAAAATCTCTTGTGGGTTTTTGTTTCTCAGGCCAGACAACACCTGGTATTTCGTCTGGATTCTCCATATAATATATCCGCCGTTTTTGGGTTTAAGGGCCGCATAACAAAGGGACGCTCAAAAGTTTGGGAATGCGTGGGTTCGAAGGCCGGTCCATAGTGGGAAGAAGGAGAATCCTTTCCATCAAATTGAATGGGTTGTCTCTCTTTACCTATATGGCATCGGTATGGAAAGACAAAGGAAGTAATGTCCCGAATCGGGAATTTGCGAGCGGTGATTTTGGTAAAGCCACAGTCTTCTTTGGATCAAAATTGAGGGAAAAATTTGGAGCCGAAAGAGGAGAATCTGTGACCGCATTTTTCGCTGCAGGTTATCCCTAAGTTCCCACGGATACTCAAGCAAGATGTAAACGGAAGGCTGTAGACATTCTTGAAGCCATCGGAAAAATCTCTATCGATGAATCGGTATGTAGAGGATGGAGAGAAAATGGGACGTTTCGCCGCTAGGTACATACGTTTCGCCGACACGAATATTTTCACGAATTAAAATATTATTCGTCTTAATAATAAGTGTAGTATGCCATGGCGGTCCCTAAATCCTTTGTCGCTGGTAACCTAGTGACGATCTCGAAGTAGGTGAACAAGATATGTTACAGTAGTACTAGTTATAATAATAACAAAAGTTTTCCGTCTAGATGCATGTACGAGTATAGTCATATTTTTTAGGTATGTTTTCACTTCTGTGATACGATACATCTAATTTATAATGGTTATTGCAAGTTATTTAGTTATAATTTTAAATAATCGACGCTCAGGTTATAGATTACTTCACCCTTTGTTGTCATGACTATCTCTATGGAACAGAATCGCTTACGATCGTTTGCATTGTTTATTTGCATTGTTACCTATGTATGTGCTTGAACACTCATCCATAAGCGGTGATTAAATTGCAACAATAATGTCAACAATCAGATAACAATATTTTTTCTTGATTTTATTAATTTCATTTGCTTCTTTGTTGCGATCTCTAATACTTCATAAATAACAGTTTTATTGAATTAAGGCATTATAAAACACCACTAATTTTAAGTATCTAAATTTATTATACATTTAAGGAATTTATTCTACTCTCCGATACTCCATAGGACGCCCCTTTGATTCGTGCGCCCCGGGCAGTTGCCCCACCTACCCACAGTACCTCTCTGACCCTTAGAAGGATTGTTGAAATGCGTACAGTAGTTAATACAGCCCTCAAGCTGTATCACCTGTGAGATCCACACTAATGAATTCCTTAGGGGATACCATTGATGCAATTCTGTGAGGTCATCCATAATACAGTGATACCTCAGCAGTCGGATTGAATTGAATTTTTCGGCTAAGAAGAATATCTTTTGCAGTCTTTCGGTTCGAATACGGATTTGACTAACGAATGATCATATGTGAAAGTTGTCCAAAACGAATGGGTTTTTTACATCCTTTGTATTTATAAATGAGTGCAGTAAATTCAACCTATGCGGCCTTAATGATTTAGAAATGTATAGTCAGAACAGATGATAGGGATATCGTACTTCTTAAAGAAATTTTTATTCGAACATGTCCGATTTCGGTTAGTGAATACAATTATTAGATACAAGGTTTTTCATATCATACCTGATGATGTCAACTATTCGCCAAAACCAGCTGTGTTCATATAAAAACTCCATGTTGAAGAAGTACTATATCCTTAAGCAAACAAATTTTTCAACCTTATTTTTCAACTCTACTGAATTCAATGGAAAAAACTAATATTTTTGTTTGCTTATGATAGTGTTCCACGAAGTTCGGCCAGAATACCTTGAATTTATACTATATCTATATCATTTATGGTGAATGCAGCAGATTTTATTATTGATTATCTTTTTCTATGATTTAGGAACTCATGGGAAATTTCGCTTCTTCCAAGGAAAATTTCGGGCTACGAATTTAATGCCGAAGAGAGCTACCTATGTTAATCAAGGTAGCATTTTATAAGTGATATCGCAATTGCATCATTTATCTATTGTTATGAATTTGTATTTTATGAGAAATTTCGCTTCTTCCAAGGAAAATTTCGGGCCACGAATTCAGTGCCGAAAAGAACTGCCTACGTTATCCTAAGGTATCACTCTATAAGTAACATCGCAATGGCCCATATTTGGGACCGGTGCTCCATATTCCGTACGAGATTCCCAAGTTTCTCTTAATTACCATTCGAGTCTTGCACTCTCCATCAGCCGGGATCCAATCCGAATGCTTCCCTCGGCCATCTGGATTCCCACTTTGGCCAATCGCACTCATCTCGCAGAGAATTCATCAACGCGATACACATCGAGCCGTCTGTAAGCGCCATACCATTCGAGGCTTAATTAAAGCGGCGTCTTAGCAATTAGCGCTAACGTGCGTGGGCGATTGTCCTCGGATCGATCCCTTCCACAAAATTGTGTTTCTGCTCTTTGAGGTAACTAATTGTACAAGTTGTCGTATCGTTGGAATGAAGGTGGGTTTCACAGAGCCTAACTCACTCAACCTTGGACTGTTAGGTATTTATACAGTGTAGCAATCCTTAGGATATAAGAAATGAATTGAAATACTTTGATTGCTCCACTAAAATATGTAATGCCTATTTCAGAGAGCCTGAATCACTCAACGTTGGACTGCTACGTACAGTACAGTAATACAGTATAGTAATCTTTAGGATATACGAGGGTGGTCTGAAAAGTTTCCGACACCAGATTTTTCAGAAATCTTCAGAAAATTTTCAGAAAACATGTCGAGAAATGGAGAAATTTCGGAAACTTTTCAGACCACCCATGTACTCGTATATATAAGTGTTCTACCTTTCAGTAGGTTCATGTGCCCCCATATTCCCTATTTAATTCCCTCTCCTTCAATTCCCGGTAACTCATCCCACCCCTTAATTCGTCTAACAACTTTTGTCTTTGTCTTCCCCTCTGTCTTTTCCCTAGCATTCTTCCCTCGATCGCTTTCCTCAGCAATCCCTCTCCTCTCAATATTTGACCCATCCATTTCTTTTGTCTATTTTTAATTACTTCAATTGTAACCCATTTCTCCCCAACCATCTCTAGAACCTCTTCGTTCGTTTATAAATATTTTATAAATGGTACGTTTTAATCATAAATTTACTGTGGTCGATGTTTCGAAACATGACGTACAAGCAGTTCATTAGAGAAAATTAACATGTTTATATTGTTTCCGCTTTAAGATACGTATATGAGAGATAACCGCAAACCACCTCTCCCTTGTCAAGTGTCTAGGTTCGCCACAAATGCCACATTATATGTTTAAATCACAGTACCACACTTATGTTTACTCTATCTAGAACTAAGTAATCAATGATTTAATAATTGTTAGATAGAGTCAATGTTCAACATTATTATATTCATTTATTGTTGCCCTCTATACTAGATGCAACATTAGCAAACAATCTAGGGCTACTTAATTGTTACACGCTCTATTACTTACATCATATTAATTTATTGTTGTCTACTACGTTATTTACATTATTTATAAACAATCTTCGGGGGATCAATTGTTATGTGTTCCAATACTTATTATGTATTTATATATTGTTGCCTACCACGTTATTTACAGCTCCTGTAAACAATGATGGATCATCTATTTATTTTATACTATCAGATTATATATTTTACGTGCTTCGTAACATGCTGACATCACTTGCCATTCTTAATTTCATACCAGTCGGAAGCAAGGTATTCGATAAGTCAAAGCATACAGTAATTGCAACAGAAGTCTAGAGCCTTTGTGATGTACAGCAAACTATTTTTAATAACCTCTTTTATCATCTGAAGCTCTCATAAATTTCTCCGATAATCAATCATTGACGCCCTATTAACTGCTGCTTATTGAAACCTTAATAGCTTATCACCAACAGCAGACTAGGATAAATAATGGATAACGTTAATATTTTTCATAACCCCTTCCTATAATGCACTAGTTACATATTTGCATGATCCTCAGCTCATTGCATCATCCTTTGGGTTCTTAATCAACCAGGGTGGTCCTTTATTTCTTTTACATCTTTTTTTATGAGACGGATGTGACGTCTTTTGGATTATGCTTGTCAACGTCGATCAACATATGCTGTCACAACTTATGCTTCATCGAGAACTGTTTCTATATCATAAGCTGATTTTCCCATTCAAAATTCGACGTTTTCATTCAGCTCGCCTACTTCCTTAACTCGGTCCATTAAAATGAAATTATTACTTAAGTTCTTTTTCCATTGACGACAAACTTTAAATTATGACATAGCAAAGAAGAATGGACTTAAACTGGGCAAGGTAGATGTCGTGAGTAAATTCTGAATGAGAATCATTAACTTGCGACCTTCAAGACGCATGCGGCCTGCGGAAGCGTTCAGCGGCCTCTTTTACATGACCAATATTTTTTTACTGTAATCATTTAAGTAACAAGATTCAACGTTAAGTGTATTTCTTGTGGAAGTCACAGAAATCACTTAAATAAATATATAAACTTTAGTAAATATAAATGTATAATCTACAATTATGATAACAGATTATCTACATATGTAGTACCATGCTAGCCATTTTGGGCGTATGGCAGGAGATGCATCCACAGTAACTATACTTTCCTAGTCGATTATTTTCGCGTATCATTCTGGGAAAAAATGAAGTTTTGAATCGACTGGTTCTGTCATCTATTTCTCTGATCTTTCTCGCAGGGTCAGAACGGCCTATATAAAAAGGAGGGCACATAATATCAGCTATATCTTTTTAGATGGTATTTTCTCTTAATTAAGTAAATTAAGCTACTGTTCAAATCTTCCATGCTATAAATATTCCAATTTTTAGAAAATAAAAGCATCTATTCATCACTCATTGACTTGTCGTAGAAATTCTTTGCTTTTGGTATTGCCTTTCGTTGAGCCATATCTAAATCTCGGATACAGCACTATTCCTCAGAGTCTCATACATTTCCCCCATACTCAAGGTCATGATAACAATAATATTAATGTATTTATCAGGCGAATTTAAGTCTTCATTTACCACTTTTACAATGAACCGTTTTTAGAACAGCAACAAAGAACCGTATCAGGAAAAATCCGGATAGCCGGGATTCGAACACGGGACCTTGGTACTGGAGCGCTAGCATCTACCACACAAAGTAACCTCATGGACTTTTTCATCATTCTCTTGACGAATTCAGCTTTCATACCCGTCCACATATGTTGCGGATGTTGGTACCACATGGGTAACCATTCCTGAGGGTTACTCCTAGACATTTCACCGATTCTCCCTCCAATATTTCCTTCGGAGGGAATCCAAGATCATCCGCGCCATCTGTATCCATCGCCCCGTAAACCTCCGAAGCCATTTTCATCAGATTGATATTTGTTTTCGTGCCTCCACCCTATCAACTTCCACCGGACAGTTCGGAACTGCTTCGCCCACGTACGCCAAATGTCACTCGAGTGGGTGTCACGTCCGTGACGATTCCGTGACGCTGGCAGAGGAGACGGCGTGCATCCTTATAAAGGCCGAGCCTCTCTCTGATGTCACGCACTAGCCCCTGCTCACGTTTGCGCGAGTCACGCGTTCTTTTTGACGCTCTCAACATGTTGAAAGCGCTCGATCGGTAGCCTTGGTGACTGAATAGATGAGATAAAAGGGCTTTAATTGTTTCCGTTGCGCTTACCAACGCGTTTTCTTGTGTTAACCGTCGCCCTCGGACTCCCGCAGTGGATGATGGAGATGTGACAAGTCTAAACCAGTAGCGGATGTTCATCTTTCGTGAGGAAGGGCGCGGAAAGTTTATGGAGAATCTGCTGTTGAAATATATTCATGTCTTAAATAATTTTTAATATCAAATAAATGATGTATAAATATTAAACTAATTAAATAAAAATGCGATTGTATCACTTTATTAAGAGGTATCTAATGTCTAAAAAGTTTTTTCGTGCTAAAAAATCTTTGATATGAAAGACTTAAACTCGAAAAATGTGTAATTCCCTCAATATTGATGATACGTAAATTACACATTTTTTAGTGCTAGAGAAATTTTTACCCTATTCATTGTTAGTTTGGAGGGAGTCATCTGTCCTTTTACCTCTTTATAAGCTAATGCTTCGAACTGTTATTCATTTCGTTTTTGTTTCCACTCTAGATCAATGCAGTCGGAAAATTTTAGTTCGGTTCCGATTTCGCCGGTGTTCGAACCGGTTCTTTTCCTATAGAGTAATCACTGTTGAGGTTTATTTTTATGTGACCCGTGTATAAAATTTCATTTATTATTATTAAATATTAGAAAATCAAAGAATAAATCCGCGTAGTAGGATAAATATAAATATGAGAGTTGCCATGCTTATTACCATGATACCCATGCCATGATACCCATGTTTATTAAATATAGCCACTGCTACACTTAACGGAATTCGAAACGATAACCGATATAGTATAACGAAGTTGATGACAATTTCGGTGCAGGTTTAAGGATCGTAACTTTTCGGTTCCGTTTCGGCTTTCACTCCCAAATAATTGTTTTTCGGTTTCATTTATCCGGTTTTCGAATCCCTGATATATATTCCTGGTTTCACGATACAGTTTAGGTTAAGGCTTAAAGATTTCATTTTTCAGTTTCCGGTTCAATCCGGTTTTAGCTTCAAAAATAACGGTTTTTCGGTTTAACATTTCGGTTATGTTCCGAGTAATAGCTCTGATATACTCCCCTGATTTTGCCATCTTATTTTCTGTTCAGTTTCAAATGTATTATTTTATCAGTTACGATTCATTCCGGTTTTAACTCCAAAATTAACGATTTTTTCGGTTTAATTTTCCGGTTCGAAGCTCTGATATACTCCTCTGGTATAGCCATCTGTAAAACTTTATGTTCCCTTGAACCAATGGCCCCTAAACGTGATATGTAACAAATGTTAGATAACGGTCTCGAGTGATAGACCTCGACTTATGTAGAAGTCGACTTTGGATAAGGAATTCGAAAAAAGAAAGAAACCGTAGGCGGAGGTTAATAAGCCGTGTCGAGGAAGAAGTGAGAGACAGTTGCCCTTGAAGGAAATGGGTCAATGCACGAGACAAAGTGGACATCTTCAAGATGCTGATGCGGTCGAAAAATGCACCCACGTCACCAGAGTTAACGTTGAAATCTTCTCCATCCTTAAAAGTATTCCGTCTGAGAAGGATTTCGAATAACTGCTGTTCATGCGCTTCCAGTAACCGCTTGCTCATAGTCTTGTTTCGTATTATGAGAAGGCGTGACGCCCGTCACCGTGCATTCCCCCGTCTTTCCATGTACAGTGAGCTTCCGATTATCCGTGGGCGTATTATACATGCATTTTTTGCTCGTCGGTGGTATTTTCCGCTTCTTTTGGAGGAATTTAAGTACAAAAGACGGTATCTGTGCGTTTTAATACAAGCAGGATGTGCGTAAGACCAAGTCTATGGAACAGTGGGAGTAGGACTACAATGACATCATGTATGTATGAAAAAATCCTCAGTTCGGTTAGGAAAACTCCTAATGAATGCATAACACAACAGTAAGTAAATGATTATGGACGAAAGTATTAACGAATTGCTTATTTACGTAATTTTTGAAGGTAATAATAAATGAAAGTGAAAGTTTGGATTTTCGTTGTCTTCTGATTATCGGATAATCGAGAATTCCATACTCGAGGAGTCAGTTCCTAAGATCTTTCCCCTCAAATCGTGATTTTTATGCATTCTAATGTTAATACATAAATATCTGATGATTCTCTTAACCTCTCAAACGGTGCTAAAAGATTGGGAATCGTTCACAGTGGTCAACCAGGTTGACCTACTGAAGTAAGTTTAATTATTGAAATATCATGTCGACAAGGTAGCGCTGTATAGTAGATAAGTTGTTCAGCGTAAACAGTGGTTGCAGGTAACAAAGCTCAAGTAGGAATAATCTGCGTAGATTTACATTCTTGTAGAATGGAATAGAAAACAACTTAATTGAGATAATAAGGTTTCCTCTTACGCCCCTTTTTTAGAAATGAAGATAAGGACAAGGAATGTAAAGCAATAAAAAGATAAAAATAGAACACTGATGTGTGGAATATAAAAGACCTGAATCAAGTTCTTAAGCAAATCTCTATTGCAGGAAAACACACACAAGAATAGAGGCGTGAAAAATCTGCGAAAATTTGTGAAAGTAAAGCTAAATTTTAAACTTGCAGAAAATTATTTTCTGAAATCTGAAAAGAAAATACTAACAATAAATAAACAAAAGAGAGTATTACGATATTTGGAAATTTTCACGCCGTAAGACATCGAGCATTGAAAAATAAAATAATTAATAAATGTTAGGAAAAAGGTTAAAATATATATTGCAAAATTGAGGATGATACTTCTAAAAATATGAGATTTACTGATAATTAGGAAACAATAATTTTTGCAACTTTCCACATGTAATAGATTACAATTAAGGCATCTGGGAATAGTTACCAGGGCATCTGAATTCATAATATATACAAGCTTATATAATTTCATTAGTATTTTGAAAATATGCATAAAATATAAGTATAAATAATGATCATAATAATGACAATAATAACATCTCTATTAGGCTAATTCTAGATTTAAAAAATTAAGATTTGTTCTGAAAGCATGAGATTTACCCTTAGACGGAAAGCAATTTAGAATTTTCCACAAGAAAGGGATTACAACAATTAAGACAATAACAGTTGCAAAGGCATCTGAATGCGTCACCGGTATGATATCCCTAACAGATGACGTGTTCGAGCTATGTCCGTTTCATATCGAAAGGCGGACGGGCAGTAGTCCTTATATGCGCGAAAGAAGCTCCAACTGAGCTCTAAAAACATTTTTACCGCACAGAGTGAATCCACGCAAAAATATGAGTCGAAAACATTTCTCCGGCGTAATGGAGCAGTTGAATACATCCGCACGCGCCACACCAGCATAACATAACACATAAACCCAGTTCCAAATCGCAGTATTCTTTGGACTGCGAGAATTGCATCTCCGTAAAGCCGATTCACCAGCGCTCGGCTCAAAAATCCCCCCCATTTTCCCCTAATTTACTCCCGAAAGAGTGCGCTGAATATTCCAGTTTCGTCTTTTACAACTTTCCGAAAATATCGCTTGAGTTCCGCCCGAATTTTTTTATGTCCCTTAAAAACTGCTTCGCGACGTTTCGAATGATACAATCCGCGAACGAGGTTGGGTATGGAAGAGATTTGGGAGCGGATATAGGGAAACAAAAGAGTATTTTGACGGCGTGAATCACCGGTGACTGCATTGGAGGGGTTTAAGACCAGGAAAATTCTGCCAGTGAGGATAAAGCATGCATGTAAAGCTGGGCACGTGACTATGTATAACAGACCTCTCAGGTATCTTCCTCCATGAGCTACTGTTAGTAATTCCATGGATATGGATATGTAAGAAAATACTAACAATAAATAAACAAAAGAGAGTATTACGATATTTGAAAAAAAATCACGCCGTAAGACATCGAGCATTGAAAAATAAAATAATTAATAAATGATGGAAAAAAGTTAAAATATCAAGTGCAAAATTGAGGATGATACTTCTAAAAATATGACATTTACTGATAGTTAGGAAACAATAATTTTTACAACTTTCCACAAGTAATAGATTACAATTATGGCATCCGGTAATAGTTACCAGGGCATCTGAATTCATAATATAAACAAGCATAAAAAATTTCACTAGTATCTTGAAAATATACATGAAACATCAGCATAAATAATGATCAATATGTCCAAGTATGGATATAAAAGTATGCGTCATGAGGTAAATAAAGTTAAGTAAATGCCTATGAAATTGGAATAAAATTTTTCTTTGAACTTCTACTCTTTCACCGTGAATTACTTCGTAGTGAATTTTCGCTAAGTACATTAAAATTTGTTCAGTAAATATGTATTGTAAGAGGTAAACAATTAGAAAATTTGGATAAAATGATTCCTGCCACCTTTGTGAATGAGAATATTAAAGATTCTACAAATTTTCTGTGATTATTTTCGCTATTCTATTACTTTCTGATTTGTTAAATTTCTCCTGATAAGCTTCCTATAATTTTCTTTTCATTTTCCTGTTTGAAAGTGATTTCAACGTACAGAAAGCTGCCCAAGACTTACCAGTAATGCATTATTATTATTTGAAATGCTTAGTTTGAAGTAATTCACGTTTTATTCAAAACTTCTGCAATTTATTTCGTTATTCTTCGATTTCCGAATAGTCAAATTTTATCTACTAAACTTCCGATTATTTCTTTTTTCATTTTCCTGCTTGAATGTTATTTTAACGTATAGTAACTACCAATCGTTACCATTGATGTATCATTATTTTCTACATTGCTTAGTTTTAAGTCATTAACATAGTTATCATACCTTTGATATTAACTAAACTCAAATACTCCTAATAAATTTTCTTTTCTCCCAAACCTTTACTCAAGGAATTTTCGAGTTCCTTATTCTTAATACTTATGGTAATCATTTCAAATTTGACGCGGTACCCAAGAGACAAGTGCAAGGAGAGTGTTTGATAACAACCATAAAGATACTGTTGACTAAATGTGACACCTTATAAATAAAAATCTCTGGAGAGAGAATCACTGGGCAAGACGAGAAGTGAAATAGTTTCCCATAGCATTTTTCTCTGAGCTACAATGCTAAGGAAGTCGTAGAATGCTATAAGAGTTGCACAATGGCCCAATGAATAATGATTTTCATTGCTTTCAATGCGGAGTGACCAAGCTATAATCCAGTAAAGATGTGCAAATCATGCTTTTTCACATCGAATCGGATTGACTTAATATTCAATTTCATATTCGATGCCTTGTCCGTTTGTTTCTTTCCATTTTTCAAATAGGATCTCGCAGTTTCTTTGTCACTTGCTTATCATCTTCATCCGTTAAAAAAGCATTGTAAATTTATAGAGAGGTAATATTTTGACTGGATATAATTTCATAATCATAGTCATTTTGATTGGTAAATTATTTTTGGCTATAATTATACATATATGAAATGCGCCAGACAAATTTCGCATAGGAGATTTAAAAAGGAGACAAAAAAGAGCAAAGGAAACGGTTTTCCGCCAAATTTGTGTTCGATTTTTGATTAGATTTTAATATTCGTATCAAAGCTAATAAGAAATCGCAATCTCATTCTGATCAGGAGTAAAGTACAATTATTTATAATTCCATTTCCATTTCGACCTTTTAAATTACAGAATGCTAGTTTCCTTTCCACATTTGTGGTAATTATAAAATTTTTTCCAAAAAATCTTACAAGACTGCCTTTATAATCTCATTGGAATAGTGAAATAGGAATAGATTTTTTTTACCTTAAGTTCAGTGGGAAACTAAAACGCATATCTAACCTATGCGATGTTTTTGCTTAGTGATGGGTATTCTTGCAATATATTTCGAAATTTATTGACTGTTTCGTAATCATTCTGATAGTTGCCGTGGAGACTGCCATTGTCATGCCTAAGATCAAGTAACAAGCAGCTTAAACGTCTGAAGAATGGCGTTATTTCTTCATCATTTCTTGGAAAGAAAAGGTTATCGATAGAATGCTATAAGAATTCGCTGACTGTTATTGAGCAATCTCCATATGGGATATGAAAATTTTATGGATTTATATCAAGGATTTGAATCGTTTCTATTTTCATTCCGGTATTCGATTAATTGAAAACCGTGAAATTCCGGTTTCACTCTGGTAGCAACTGCGGAACCGATTCGAACCGGTTTTTTCGTTCCGATAAAATAAACCAAAATAAGGTTCATATTGTACGTGTATCTTAAAATAATTTATTTTATCGTAGCTTTAAGAATAAAAATTTTGATGCGAAAGAAATAATCTGTGAATGCATTCAGTCACTTGAATTTAGATATTAAATTTTGAGTTGAGGTTCAACTTTGCTTATTTTTATTAAATATAAATAACGTTACATTTGAAGAGATTTATTCACCAAAATTTAAATATCAACTTTTGAGTTATGATTCACCTTTTTTATTAAATATAACTAATTCTTAATTTGAAGAGTATACGAAATAATAACCGGGAAATAATAACTTACGTTTTTTGTATTTTTGTTATCGAATGTTATAAAATTTCGGTTTGGGATCGGTTTTTAACCCCGGTAAAGGTATCGTTATCTTTCCGATTTTGGTTCGGTTCTGGTTTGTTAACTTTATCATCCTTCTATTATAAAAATCTAAATAGTATGCCTTCAGATGAACTAAGAGTTAGATACTAGTGTACATGCATACATACTGTTTTGTGTATCCTTGTAAGTTTTTCGGAATTCTTTTAGAAAGAAACTGTTTTTCTAATTTTTTCCAAAACTCCCGAATTCTGAACCTTTTCTAGTGTTTTCCAAATATTTGATCATCTATCCTTGCATCTGAATGACAATCTGTTGGCGGTGGAAGAATTCGACCGTGAAGCTCTTAAAAATGCG
This sequence comes from Pachydiplax longipennis, assembly GCA_036926295.1. Lineage (NCBI taxonomy): Eukaryota > Metazoa > Arthropoda > Insecta > Odonata > Libellulidae > Pachydiplax > Pachydiplax longipennis. The sequence continues at coordinate 32,445,434 of JAVFKF010000019.1, forward strand.
GGGAAAGGATTCCAAAAGCAGAGCAACGATATCGGGATGAATTCCGAATAAAGATCTCTGCCTCTACTGGAAACACAAACTGATTAATTCACTACCATCCTCATGTTTTCCGGCGTACATTGAACAACCTCGTTTTAAAGGAGGATGACGGAATACCAGAATGTACCATTTTGGCGCCGCTTACTATGAATATGAAAAACCCAGCTTTAGATTGTTATCGAAACAATAACTAGATCACTTCATTGTTGACTTCTTCGACCGAGTTTTCAACAATGTCGGCGGCTATGATTGTTACGTGACGCTTTATTATTTGCAACAATCATTTGTTTATCAGGTCCCTCGAGATGACACTTGTCATCTCCTTTCTTTATTGTTACTTGTTATTTTCTCTTCTTTTTCATTTCGACTTTCAGATGCTTATTTTTCATTCTTTCGGACGTTTTGAGTGTGTTTTCTTTCTTTTTACAAGCAACCCTTCCAATTTCAACGCATAATCTTTCGAAATGTTCTTTATCTCTGCTTCTTTTTCGTTTTGTTTCGTTTCTTTCTGTATATTCCATGTCTCGAATCCAAGTTGTTTATTTCCCTTCTATCTAACTCTTGCCTTTGTATTCTTCTTGCTTCTGTCATGCTTCTGTAGAAATCTTTGAAAAATCATACTTCTATCATTTACTGTTTGGGTTGTGTTTTCATATTTTGATACGTTTCGTCTTTACTTTTTCTTCATTTTCTGCTAAAATAACATTTTCTTGGTGATATTTTTTTTTTCGATTTTTCTCACCCGTTTGAATTGTAATCTTCATGGGTTCCATGATGTTCTTAAACAAAGGAAAGCCAAAGAAGGTTTCAGTAATTATCATCGACCTATTTAAGTATTTGTTAAGCCTTATACAAGGACTATTTACTCTTGATGTTCCATCCTGAAGATTTTTTCTATGTGAAAGAAAAGGGATTCAAGTCAATATATAGATTTTAAGAAACATTCAGAGAATTCCTTTTCGTCGATCACGAAATTCGTTGTTAATTCTTGAAGCCAACCCAACCATACGCCAAAGCGTCATTCGCAGGATATTTGCATTGATCCTTGGATGAATTTTACACTTGTGTAGACTTAAGAAAGGAAAGTTATGCATGGCATACGACATCTTATGCCAGTGGTAGAGAACGAGTTACGACTCTTTAGTGTGGCCTTCACTCACTTCCTGAAACAGATTCCGGGATTTAAATAATCAATTCTTCTATTACTGTTTGTTTAGTAAGGTGAAAATGAAATTGAAACTATTCTGCCTATATTCATTTAGTGATTTATTCCTTTTCCTTCTTACAGTTTTGATTTTGTAAAATCAAAATGTAAGGACCTAAGCAATAGTAAAAGTATGACCAAATGACTTCATATGCATTCTTAGAATGGTATGATTCTTCACATTCATCCTCCTTACTTGTGAAATTTCTTATCATCCTTTACATTTTTCCCAGAGTAGGTCATATTCACCGTTAGTAGTAGTAGGCTTACAAAAAATAGGTTATTTTCTAGTCAAGATTTCCCAGGGAAATGCAATTTTTCCTGGGAACGGTAATGTACTTTCTATGCATGAGAATATTTTGTCGTTACTTTTTAGTTTACTGTAATGGCAGTTTTTAACGAAGATGAAATTTTTCGAAGATTTCTTTTTGTAGATTTTGTGACGGAGTACCAAAAAAATTCTGTGCTAAAATACTATTATCTAAGCTTAGAAAAGGATGTAAGAAGTGGTGACAATTCATTTCACGTTATCAGTATAGAGTTATTTCATGGCAAATGTTTACATGAGTAAGATAAATATTACGTGATCATTATCATTTTTAAATATAAATAATTCTATATGTAAACAGTATATAAATATATTACATAATATAGTTATTAATATATTATATAGATTGTATATTAATATATATAGTAAATTAATATCATAATAGTTATTCTATTATTACATAATATAGTTATTAATAATAATTTAATTTTTCATAGTATGATATTTTATTTTATTATACAATTTATTGTTAAATATGTAGTAATTATCTTTCGTTATATGTATCTAAGACAACGGTCTTCATTTTTGCAGTTTTATTAATTGTTGTTAATTATTTACCATGATTCCCTGTATTGCGTAAGTAATCAGTAAATAATTCATAGACAAACGTGGTAAATAAACTAGATCGAAGTAAAATAGTATATGAACGACCAAAATCATGTCAGTAATTTTCTTTAACATCTATCTGTTACGTTGTGAATTTCCCCTGGAAATATCACAGTCTTTCCCGACGGGCAGCAAGTGTATGTTATATTTATCCGGCGCGAACGTGCTAGAGAACCGTTTTTCTCGGCTCCCCAATCGCCTTACATTAAGTGAAAGGCAATTTTCAGTGTCTCTCCACTGTGCGGCGCTGTTTTTTAATGTCCTTCGCACCTCCCTATCTGCGCCAGAGGTGTGCCTCGTTTTTGTGGAAATTGGAAGCCCTCCAAAGCCCTTTGGACCCGTGCCCCAAGAGGGAGAGTCCCCATCCTCGAAACTATTGTCAACGACCCACCGAAATGAGTTTCCAACGTCCTAGCGACCATTTTCGCGATTTGATAATCCGTTTGTGACGCACTTCTCCAATGATGTGTGGCAGGGGATGCCGTTTTAATCCGCGGATTTTCCTGATCGTTTATTTACAATTGCGCTCGCTGATTCTTTCGGCTATTACAAGGATGTGCCAGAAGCTGATTATGGGAGTGTGGCAGGGGGTGTCAACACTCAGCGATTGACCTATTTCTTTAGTTTATTTGGGGGTGTCCTCGCTCCATTTAATCCGTGGATGTAGAATTGAAGCTGATTATCGGAGTATGGCAGGGGGTGCCAACACAAAGTTTTACCTATATCTTTTGCATTTTCCTGTCTTGAATCTGTCGTGGAATGAAGTTTAGGAAACGATTTGTGGACTTTTATTTCTCATTATTTTAGCCGCTGATTCTTTCGGATATGTTTACATGGATGCGCTGGATGCTGATTATGGGAGTGTGGCAGGGGGTGACAACACCTAAGGTTTGATCTATTTCCTTGTTTATTTGGGGGTTCCATCGCTCCGTTTAATCCGTGGATGTACGCTTTGCGTGATTGAGGCTGTTTATCGGAGTGTGGCAGGGGGTGTCAACAACCAGCGACTGGCCCATTTCTGTCGTGAATCTGTCATGGAAAAGAGTTTATGAAACGATATATGTACATTAATCTCTCATCAGTTTAGCCGCTGATTTCTTTCGGATACATTTACATGGATACGCTGGATGCTGTTTATCGGAGTGTGGCAGGGGGTGTCAACACTCAGAAATTCATTTACCTTTTATTAAAATCAATTCTTGATATGGTACATTTGCTCTGATGATACTCAAAATACATAAAACAAATTTGTCAGACATAGGTATCCAATATTTTCATTCTGATATTGACATTTTAGTAATTATATCAAACTATGATAATTCTTCAAAACTTGAAGTATGTAGACAACAGGCATGTCTTTATGTAGTTTATTTTTGTCGCGGATTTTTCGTGGAATGGAGTTAATGAAACGATTTTTGGGCGTGTATTTTTCGTAAGATCATCTTTCGAGGTATGCATCATTAATATTGCGTTGGGGATGAATAAAATAACAATTTTATGATGATTGCTATGTGATGATGACTATGCGATGACTGAAGTTGCGCTACTAAATAACATTACCGACAATTTTATATTTTAGTTATCTATACATCTCTTTTTTTACTCCTCTCGATATTTTTGGAAATTTCAATTAAGTTATACAACGATTATGCGTTTTGTCAAGTCAATGAAGAAGACAAATACGAATATTGAAAATTAATATATTTTTTATGTAATTGATTGCAGTTAAAGCAATTAAATTCACAATTTCTCTTTTCATAGGATGAATTGGATCCTCCAGGGATTTTCGAGATTTTAATTAGACAAGACTACAATTATTTGCTCGGATAAGTCAACAATCAAGCCCGTAATTACTGCTATTGAGAGACATTTAATTCATTGATTAAAAAAGTAATTAATTAATAATTTATCTCTCCAATTGAATCCCCTCGTCATTTTTGAAATTTGAGTTAGATATGACAATTATTTCGCTGGATAAGTCAACAATATCGATAGTAAATATTCATATTCGACGCTGTATTAGTAATTGATAAAAAATATAATAATTAATTATTAATTATCCTTTTCATTCCAATTGGATCCCTTCGTCATTTCTGAAATGTTAGTTTAATAAGACAACAATTATTTGGTTAGATTAGTCAACAATCAGAGGAGTATTTACTGATTTCGAAGTCTATTAAGCCATTGATTGAAAAACAAAGTAATCAATTAATAATTTCTCTTTTCAATCAGACTGGAATTACTCGGTAGCTGGTGGTGATTGCCAAAATTTCGCAATTTTAAAAAAATTGCTGTACATCAACTCATTAATTTGATTTTTCCTTCGTCAGAGCCATTTTAATCGATAGCTGTGTACTGTGATAAGATAATTGTAGATTTAAAACGTACTTCAATAAAAATATATAACTACTATTAATAGATATACTAGACAAATTATTTGTGACTTATTATCACATTATATTATTATTTACATGTGATTTATTTCTTGTGATTTATTATTTATGTGATACATTATATAAGACAAATTATTTATGATATAATACATATTATGTGATATATTATTTATGTTGTTTAATATATATATATTATTATGTTACATATTACGTAATATATACATGAAGTTTTATTATATTATATAAGATATAGTCAAATATGTATTTAGATTCGTCTGTGTATCTAATTATCTCTGTATTTCTAATTATGTTAATAATAATATAATACAATGCATGATAACAATGTATTGCTACAAATAAAGATATACTACTCCTATTATCGGTTACCAAGAATCCAACAATGCGAAAACGCCGTCTAGTTACCGCGGCAACCCAGCACAGTTCGCGCGAATAATGAATGAAGTCGCACCGACTTCTTTTACGCCAGTTTTTAAGGTTGACCCATTTAAGTGGAATGTTTACTTACGGAATACGAAGCTCGCTCAGGCAGATTTATAGCCGCCTTTGGGTGCTATTGCGTTTCCAGATGGAAAGGTGAGATTTATGAAAGAACTCCTCGGAGATTACTCAGCAGTATATATTTCTCCCATTTTGGCATTTTAAAATCGTTATCTTTTTTCAGGCGTATAGAAAGGATGGGCTTTAACGTATCTCGATGAGTATTTTTCATCCTTCTTTCGGCATGGGGAAAAATGTATGTTGCAGTTGATTTTGGCTCGGTCTTGCTCGTGACTGGCGAGTTGAAAGGTTCTGATGTTGGATAGTGGAATTCATCCTTGTCTCTCCTTATGGAATGCGATGAAAATTGTTATGTGTATGGTTTGATGTGCTGATTTTCGTGGGGTTTCTCCTTGCTCTAGCTTGGTGGGGATGAAACACAAACTACACAACTCTTCATAGTGCCCAGTAAGACAAATTCTCTTTACAAAGCTTTAGGCTGCATATAGTGAGGGGTATTTGCATTTGGCCAGCCTTAGGGCAGAATACTTTACAGGCGTAAGGGTATTGATAGTAATCACGAATTTATTGGGTGAATTTTATTTAGTTATGACCACTCTTACAGTAAACGCTAAATATAAATAATCATGCCGTAACCAGGATTCAAACGGGTTGTAGGTGTTGCTAGGATACCACGCTAATATTATTGTATTATCACAATGTTATTTTATTGCCTACTGTAGTATTATACATATACTATATGGCATTTGTACATCGCAATAGTATTTCATTTCTGCATAGCCCGAATTCGTCAATATGGAATAACATATACATTATCGTAGGAGAAACTAGGTAGAGATTGCTAAATTAAGATAAAGCACGTTTACAAATGACGTAATTTTTATTATGCGACCCCCTTGCTCTTTCGGCTGATCCGACAATGAGCATATAGTAAGAGAAATAGACTCTAGAACTAGTAGTTTCAAGGACTTATTCTTTCCACGATAATAAAAAATTAATACCTCAAATTTTCGGTGTTTACAACCCCTGCCACACACCAAAAGACGGCGTACAGGGTATTCATATAGATGTAGATTTTATTGTAGTGTACGTACACGCCAGGATTATGGTATCGCTTGCTGTAGAATATTGCAGGGTATTTATGTAGATGTAGATAAGCGCTGTATGTAAAAGCAAGTATTATTGTATCGTATGCTGTAGAATATGATATATTAACAAGTAATGAATACCAAATAATATTGTTTTATTATGTAATACTATTGTAATATCGCAGATACGGTTACATACGGGTATAACTGTATCGTATCTTGCAGAATATTATATATTAACAAGTAATGCATATTAATGAATAATGTATTTTTATGTAATTTCATCGCATTATCTCACATTGGGTAACATATGCAGAATTAATGAGATGTACGAAGCTTCACGAAAGACAATGCCTGAAAATACGTGTGGGCGTAACGTATGCAACGATCAGAAATTACGGATAATTATCATGAGCAAACGAAGCAAATAACACACTTCCCACGGAAGTGAATAGCCTGCGTGGAATGTATTCGAAAATCCCACGTTGATTCCGTGCGCTTCGTCGGATTTCACAATTTTCATCCCGTTCGCGAAGATATTTTAATCTGGGGCTAACGCATTAAACGCAGATTTCAGCTAATTCATCCGTTTATGAAGTTGGCCAAGTGGATTTGCTTAGAGCAAACGCAATTACCCGTTCGCCGTCCTTGAGTTATTTTTCCTTCCTGTAAGTGGATGAGGGGGTAATCAATTCATACATAACGTGGGGTGATCTCATGTAAACGGAATCTGCTCGACTGCTTTCCTTCGATTAAACATCTCTCCGTCGCTTAAGGGGTTTTACAAATACTGGTAAATGAACTGAATTCTGTGAAAATAAACGTGTGAACGAAAGCTGAGATTTGCCAAAAGAAATTATCAGCTAGGGTTCAAATGATGGAAATGAAATTTGATTTAGCACGTTAAGTTGTGCGACTAAACCCCCAAGGTTGTGCAAGAAGTGAAAAATTGTGACTTGACTGTGACTCGAACCCAGATCTCCCACTTTCCGGGCAGGTATTCTAGTGGAATACTTGTAGAATACCTGCTGGGAAAGTGAGAGACCTGGGTTCGAGTCCCAGTCAAGTCATTAATTTAATAAAGTAGTTATGAAATAATGTAAGAATTTGTTTATACTTTGTTAGCTACCGAATCATATAATATTTTCTGCATTAAAATATTCCTTTCATCTTTTAAAGAATGTATGGTATCTTAACATAAAAATTTGAAAATAATATAAATAAAATTAAAGAATTGGCCTTTGAATGACTTCAAATAGATACTAGATAGATAGATGTGAAAAACGAAGATTATTTTGTGGTTGGCTTTTATTTATTTTAGTTATTATTTCAACGTCATATTCGGTAGAATTCCCTATCATAATGACTAATCTCTTAATAATTCCATATAATATTGTCACAGACTAATTAAATTGTAACAATGCTTCCAAGTGGTTGCTATGAAGGAATCAGAATTATAATAAAACTGAAATCCTTATTTATTGTTGTAGTATTGTCAAATATTTGTTATTGTCTTTGTAGTAGTCATAGTTATTTCGACAGCTGAGGTAATTTTGAATGAGGGCTCCCATCGCCTTAAGTAATTATAACATTATGATCGCATAGTATATACTGTTTTGTATAAAGGATTATGTTACAGTACATAAACCAATACTGTTGTCTTTTAGGGAAATCATGCAAATATTTAACTGATTAAATTTCACATTATTAGGTGAAATTATGGAAGTTAATACTGCTATTTTTTGTGAAAACATTCAAATATTCATTTTACAATCTTATCTTTATTTATCTTAAAAATTTAAAAAAAAATCTCATCTTAAATTCCATACCCTGTTACGGTTCCAACAAAAATTCATTAAACCACAATAAATTCCCTTCCAACGTTTTCAGAATCACCAGAAAAAGCAAGCATTAGGAAAGCAATAGGCCGTTAATTAATCCGGAGTCGTTTCTTAAGCCTGGTTTTTGTGTCGGAAACATTTTCGAAAGAATTAATCCGGAGCTAAAACGCAGGCTCTCTCGTAGTACTCGCTTCGGATGTGTAGAGGGTGGGTGAAATCTTTCGGTTGATATCCGCCTGAGTGCGTGTTTCGTGCCAAATCGTGCGAATAATGTCTTCGCTCAGAATGGCAATGTCCCCTGGAATTGGGAGGCCAATGGGAAGCAGCAGATGGAAGAACATGTGACTCCCGCTGAGTTCAAACAGCCTTTTTTTACGATTACACTCTAATCTCGTTAAGAGATCTGCTCCTATCAGGAATTGCGTGGGGATGATCGTCAGACTCGTTACAGAAATGTTCGTTGTTTCTCAGGTGTGAAATAGTTGATTCTGTAAAAGTTGGGTGTTTACTAGGAGGGCTGCCGGTTGCTATCTTTGTGTGCTTTACCATCACTTATTACAACGTTAACTTATTGTTTGACTGTTTCTCGTTTTGATTTCAACAATGACATCTAGTGCCACACCCCACAGTCTGACGATTGTTGTAAAATTGAGAGTTGTCATCTTCAAGTACTTTTACGTCCCTATCTAACGTAAACCTATTGTTTGACTTTATTAACTTGATTACAACAATTACGTGTAGATCCATATCCAATCATCAGCCGATTATTGTAAGGCTGAGAGTTGTCATCGTCAATTGCTTTACCGTTACTGGGCAACGTTAATCTATTGTTTGACTTTATCGACTCAATTTCAACAATGACGTCTAGATGCATATCTAGGAAACGTAACCTATCGAAAGAAGCTCAAAAAATTATAAATTTTCTACAGCTATTTTGGAACGTTGTGGAAATAGTACAATCTTTCGAATTTCTTTCGATTATAGATTTCCGCCATTCATCACCAGATTCTTTGAAGTTTAAATGGTAGCCTGCCTATCGACTTAATTTCAACTTTGCCTTTTGGATCCATACCCTACACTCTGTGGAGCATTATTACATAACGACTCCCTGTCGATTATAGTTATATAACGCTGTATTATTATCAGCAATTGAATCCGTACGTAATTCAAGCTTAAATTCTTTGATTGGTGCATAAAATGTTTCACTGATTAGAATAGAAATTAGTTAATATAATCACTCGTAACTACGTGATATTTCACAGTAATAGCTTGATAAGAAACAGCATAATTTACACTGCAGATTTTTAATACGATATACATTTTCAGGTGCCAGGAAATGGATTTTTTTTCAAGATTGGATAGAATACTACTTTAATAAAATACTACTTTATTTGGGGCGAGATTGAGACTGTAAAGTCTCCTATTACATTTAACTCTTAGACATTGTAGAGTATGGAAAGAAATTTAAAAAAGAATAGGAATAGCTACTCTATTAAAAATCCTAGGGCAAAAGGAAAAAATCTATAGAAATAGAAAAACACCCACAAGTAAGTGTAAAAAACATGCGAAACCTACTGATAGTCAGATCGATTCTCTAAATTATTAATACTATATTTCTATTTCTTAGAATATTTCTCGATTTTTTAGGAGGAAGCGGGAATCTTTTCTTTAAAATTATGTAATTTATATGTTTTGATGGAGTGAGGAAGGAGAAGAGCGCTGTTCACCGTAAACGGATGGTTAGAAATACTACACAAGGATTATTTTTATTATTTTTACAATTATATTATTTTTATTGTTTTTTTTACAATTATATTATTTTTACAATCATATTATTATCACAATTATGTTATCATTATCATTATTTATACTCTTACATTATTATTATTATTATTAAGAATTATATTTATTATTTTTATAATAATATTATTGATTGAATAATTTTTATTTTGTTTTCGTTAATGTTATTATTTTTACCATTATATAAATATTTTAATTATTTTTACTCTTACATTGCTATTGTTACTATTATGCAATTGTATATATTATTATAATTATTTATTATATTTTTTATTATTACTTTAATTTTTTCTATTAAATAATTATTTTTAATGATAAATCACTTTAGTCTTTTCATCGTTGATTTTTATCCATTTATCTTCGGTTACCCTCCCCTCACCCAAAAAAGCCAATTTTCTTCCTGCTCCTCATGCACGAAGATAAATTTTAAAGAAGGTATACTGCGATAAATCAAATCAGCCGATGGAAACAGCGAACGAACGTATTCGGGCGTACACGCAATTGAAGTCGGGTTGTGAGAATGCAACGGATCGAGGCGGAAGAAAGCAAATGCTGCACGACCTTAACTTTCTCCTCCAGAAATTACCCAACTCCGCAAATGAATAACTTCGCTCGCAGGGAACTGGTTTCGAGACCGAATTTCTCTCCGATTCAAAGAGATATTTTGCGTTAAAGAATTCCGCCCGAGATCCGATCGGTGGAAGAAGGAAACACGCGTGAGGTGCGATAAAAACCCTATTCCAATTAGACTGCGGAAAACAAGGGGGAAGAGAGATGAAAGGAGATTGAATAGGGAGTATGAATGTCACGGAATTCACGGGATAAAAAAAGGATCGAAGGGAAACGGATTCCACGATTTCGTTGTGACCTACTTCGTGAAGAGTGGACGCTTTACGGCTGCAATGCATCGCCTCCTGATTGCTCGCCATTGTATCGACGACGTGGGAGGAAGAACAAAGGGTGTTAACAAGACGCCGCTGCAACTTTTCGAATGCTGCGCGTCGAAAAATGAACCGTCTTTTTCCTAGGGGTGCGAACTGCCGAATGGTTGAATGATTCTGATTGTTTGCTGCTATCGAATGATTCGAATTAATCGAATGATGTCGAATGTTTCGATTATTAACTCGATTTTCATCGATTGATCGATTAATAATATTCGATTGTCCGAAGCTAGTAATTGAAAATTATTGTGGAACATCATATAGCATGGAACTAATGAAGGAATAGAAACAATCGAATTAAGCGTTTCGATTATTCACCCTTATCCTAACCATGTGAACATATTCGATTGTTCAAAACAATTGATTGAATAACATTGTGGAACATTATATAACATTGAAATAATGAAAGATTGAAAGAAATCGAATACTTCTGCTGTTTTCTTCAATCGAATGATTCGGATAAAACGTTTCGATCTTTCAGTATCTTAACGGAGTTAATGCATTCGATTATTAGAAGCGATCGATTCGCTCTTTAGGAAGTAGCGAGTAAAAAACAGAATGGTTCAATTCAATTCGGCCAACGAAAGCTGGCGAATTCATTCTAATGATCGAGTAATTGTCAAAAATATCTAATAAATCTTCTATCTTTTTTTGAATGGATTGTCCCATCTCGTGCGTCTTTCGCATCACCGTGGTTAACGGCGGAGGTGGGCAACCGACAGCTTTTTCGAGCCTTCAATATGACCCGGTTCGTCGCTTCCTTAAACAAACAGTCGTATTTAAATGATTTTTCCCCTCACTTTCATTTGGAAATAAATGTAAATTTTCTACCTTGGCTTACTTAGCGATGAAATTAGTTATTATTCTTACTATTTCGATTACATACTCTCTGAGAGGTTGCGGAGTTCTACGTATAGTAAAACCCGGTTAAGACGCTTTTCAGGGAATCAAGCGACAACCGCCTCTTAAGTGGGATGGCGTTACAACCGGGTTTTATAATGCTGGTTAACCTACATCACATTTTCTAAGAAATATCTTCTTTCCGCGCAAAGAGAGCGTCTTCCGTAACGACATAAATTTATTCTACATTCTCTACAATATAGCAGTTTCACCAGGAAATCAGGGAATAATAACGAAGTTGGTTTTTAAGCGTGATTTTGGAGATTTTTCTCAAATTTCAGCATAAAATATCAATTTTCCGTCAACTTTTTTGATTTTGAGAAAGGAAATTTGATGAATTAATGTTTAGAAATTCGATAAAAATGGCGAGGTTGAGGTGTTTGTATGAAGATGGTTAAAAAAAAAACAATCGTACCTAGGTTACGTATCCTAGAATTATATCTTAGCAACGCATCCCAACTAAGAATCCTGGAATCATACGTAGATTAGTGTGATTTAGATAGTCGTTAAATTTGATTTTTAAGCTTATTTTTGAAGATTTTTTGCAAATAAAATATCGATGGTTGTATTTTTTGCCTGTTATTCACGATTTCATCACCTAAACTTACTTAAAAAATTACTTACTAAAATTAGAGCACGGTCTCTCCAAGACTACGCTCATTAAACATTGCATTCTCTTCCTGGTTTATTCGATACGTTTAAGGAAACGATACGGAAGGAAACACCGCCAAACGAATTTTTAATCTAACGTGCTGCCCGGAGAAAAAGTGGTAAAAGAGATATCAATCTATCTCAGAATTCGTATCAGCTCCGACAGAGGGTTGGAGATTGATCTGCTTCGTGATATCTCAATTTTATTCACACAAAATTGGTCATTCCTAAAAATGAAATTCACTTAAAATATTGTATTTTAAAAATTGAATATTTAGTTTTGCTTCAGTGTGGCTATTTGTTTCGACGGAAGTAATGCAGCTGCCAAGGGTAGCCCTAGTTTTGCTGTATACAGCATTTTCGATGGCTTTTCGCGATGCATTCTTAGTAGGGATTTTTTTAAAAAGCATCTTTGACCTCAGTATTAGAGTGGTTGATATGCTAGCTTACTAATGACTTGGTCCCCAGATCGAGTCCTGACTTAGGAGCATTAAAACATACTACAGATATATTCAAATATTGAAATGGAAAAAGCGGTAAATGTAGTAGTATATAATAGTACATATGAAATATCTAGGGAAAAATAAGCATAATGAATAATGCATATAATCATGTTCGTCGATATGAGAATCATAGATAAAAATGCTAGGAAAAGAGTTGCAGGAGAAATTGCACGTTACGATGTGTGCCTAGGAAAAAAAATTTGTTCCACATTTTTATTATCAAGTTATATTTATATATCTCCAATTATTTCTTTTCAACAACCCTCTTATTTATGCAAATTAAGTTATGAAGCATTTTTGGTCTGACTAAAAAAGTGCGAATCTAGAATAACAGCTGAGATCTACCGCAGTTCGAATATGTCCTTTGGAAGGTACTGTGGCGACATCCGAAATAAGCGTTTTAACCGGGTTTTTACCGTATTTCGAAAAGCCGTTGATGCGGACACAGCCTTTGGATTCCCGGGCTTCAAAGATCACTTTCGAAAACTCCATTCATTTGGGATCTTTGGCGGAGAGAAAAAGGTGTCCCGAGCCGGGAGTTTTATCGGCGGGTAAATTAGGCCACGCGCATGCGCGGGATGCAGTCGAATGGCAGAGGAAATGGCGGGCACGTCTCCGATCGAATGGAAAATATGCAGATGATGTGGCTCCTGGAAACCGCCAAGGGCGCTCCGATTTCGGGGCGATTAATCGCAGCCTGCAACACATCCCTCCAAATGGTAGGGGTAATCCAATTTTAAAACGTTCTCACCTAACGTATCGTACGTTAGAGGGGGTACATGGATGAAATGAATATTTGACGAAATTTCGGAATGAAAACTGGTTCGAAAAAGGAGATTTTCGCTCTCGGCTTGTCCAAACATTTTTCTGAAACTAACAGGAATGTTTTTTTTTTATTTTTGCGGGCTCTGCGAAATTTTTGCGAATTCGTCCGCATTGGGATGCAAATTTTAAAATGCTCTCGTTCCCCGATTTTTTAGTTATACCGCTTTGGAGGGATTCTAGTATTCATCAAGTTATGAAAATCGATTATTAATCGACCCGGAAAAGTGGTTTTTCCGTAATCAGGGCCGGCTACGGACGGAAGAGGAAGTGAGGAAACTGCTCAGGGCTCAGTAATCATTGGTGCGTCAATGTTAAGCTATGAGAAAGGGCATCGAAAATTCAATTTAAGAAAATACCACAATCTATAACCGTTCATAATTACATGAAAAGGTAAAAAGACAATCATTTGAGATGATTGTTGAGATTTAGCACGATGATAATAATGTTTTATTTATCTGAGAACCATACATTCAAGGTGTAAGACTTCGTCAAAGATAATTGAAAAAATTACGTCACATAGGATTGTAAATCACAAATATAGCCATTAAATTCATCCTAAGAATACAGAGTTTTATTAATTAAAAAAGTGAAAAGAACAGAATTGAGATTATTAACTAAGGTTCCGAATATATTTCATTATTAAAAAAGGTCTTAATTTTGGTGAGATTTTAACTAAATAGTCCCTTCTTACCTCTAACCCTTGAAATTTGAAAGAAATATACAGCTAAAAAATGTGCTCATTGGGAGTGAATGTGTTTCATATCCATTAATGAAGTTGCCCATTCATTTTATGACTATCAATTATGGTGAGTGATTTTTCAAAATATATTGCGTGCGTAGCGTCAATGTAGCGTGTGTAATAGCAATGCAACCTGCGTAACATCAGTCTAGCGTGCGTAACAGAAATGTAGCGTGCCTAATCGACACCCCTGAACGAACTCACATTATGCCAGGGTATAAAAAATTCAAGCTTAAAAAATTCAGGGTGATAATTACATCCAAGCAGCTGTAGGTGGTAGAATTTTACTGACATAGGTAAATATATCTCTCGTTATTCCCATTCAAAATTAATTATTTGCCTCGTTACCAACATGTTTCTCTACCGTACACTCATACTACTTTTCATGCATTCCGATATATTCTGTAAGCCACGTATTTATCTTCCTTACAGCATCTCATGTACCAAATTCAACCCTCTAATCTTGGTCTTTCTCTCCCTTAAGTATCACTTGATATCTCTTCGTAAATCGTATTTCCTTTTTACAGCCCCTTACTTCTATATTTTTTGTCTTTCGCTTAATGCATTCAAATTTTCATACGTTCCCATTTACAGTTTAAACTGCCAATGCTTCTTCATTTCTCATTCACCACGTCAGACTTGTTTCCCTAAGGTTTTCCTCTTCAGTTCCAAACCATTCAGTTTCTCCTGTATCATTTTAGTTCTTCTACTATTCTAGATATGAAAATGGGACTTTTGAGTAACTCTGTACTCACAATATACCAAGGATAGTATTGACTATATTTACACCAAGGATGGTATATACTATGAGCATTAAATAAGAGAAATAGACGCCAGAACAAGTCGTTTTAAGGACTCATTTTTTCCGCGAACATTACGCGATAAGAACAGGCTAAAACAGTAGCTTAATCGTTCGGTGTTATACCCCATGCTATAGCAAAAGGCAGCTTGTAGAGTAATTATGTAGATTTAGCTGTAGAAGAATACCAATTTTAATCGAATCCCAACATAATTAGTGACATTCGTCACCCTCTTACGGTGGTAGCCGCACTTATCGGCAAGAGGATGTGTATTCTTTCCGATTAAAGAGTGGAAGCGGTTGCGGGAGTCGCCTGTCTCTTGTTTCTCCGGATGAAAGGCGTGGGATGACTTCCTGTATCGGAGAAGGGCGGGGCCGCAGCCAGGTGAGTTTTGGGCTCCAAGGTTACCACGCTGCACCTGCCGAGATGACTCTTTCCATCACGGTCCCATGGGAACAGTGAGGCTACCGCCCCTGGGCTATGCAACCATAAGCGCGTCGATATAACGTATCGGAATGCTGAATGAGTACGTCAGACTAAGGGAACTGAAGATGTTTTTCATTGTAATAATAATGATCATTTAGCTGTGCAATTCTTATTGTTTTAACAAGTCGATATTTCGGATAAGACAAGGCTGTCCTTTGTCACCATATCTCTTTAATATATACATGGTTGGTCTGAAAAGTTTCCGACATTTCGCCATTTCTCGACATGTTTTCTGAAGATTTCTGTAAAATCTGGGGTCGGAAACTTTTCAGACCACGTCGTATATATGCTGAAGAAATGGTTAAAGAAGCTTGGGATGAAGTAGATAAGGGAGTTAAAGTTGGTACTGAAGTAGTGAAGATATACAGACAGCAGGGCTATCGTGTGCGATTCTGAAAGGGGTTTGCAAATCCTAGTAAATCCACTGAACCATATAGCAAAAGAGTTTGGGATGAATGTATATGTAAGAAAAACTAAATTATGAGGTTTTCCAAGGGATAAGAATCTAAGATAACGATAAGGGTGAAGAAAAACTAGAACAAGTAGAGCAATTTCCATATTTGTGCAGCCTTCTTTCCAAGGATGGAAAATGCTCAACAGAGATTAGAAAAAGGATAGCATTAGAGAAAGAAGCATTCATGAAGCGAAGGGAACTGATGACGAAGGCCCTTGGATATGAAGGAGAGGGGAATGTGGGGGTACATGAACCTACCGGAAGGTAGAACACTTAAATAATTCAAGTTTTACAACACATAGTCCCCCTTAACTTAGCAATGGCTATCATAATATTACAATTTATTTAATTCTGCAAAAGAAAAAGTCTGCAATCGATCAAAATAAACTTAACCTGCATTTCTTAGGAAAGCATTTTCGAGTCATCTAGAGTCGAACCAAAGCTACTTTTGGTAGAAAAATATAGATATTTGTTAGGTCATTGGATCTCTAACGAATCCTCAGATTACGTAACTCTAACTCATCGGGAAGTGCGTGAAATTATTGTGCAAACATTTCTCCCGTGTAATTCTTACGGTAGTTACTGACATCGGATAAGTAATTATACAAATATATACATAGCGATGATAATTATATCAAATTTATGTATAAACAGATAGATGTTTGCAAGGATAGGTTAATGTGGAAGAGTATGGTAAATATACAAGGGCAATTACATGCTTACCCTGAAAGATAACAGCGTGATCTCCATGCATTTATAATGCGTGCATGTTGATTTTGTAAGGAACGGAAGTAATAAAAATTCACCTTGGTAAACCTGTTTCGTGTCTGATTTTCTGCTCTGATTCACGTCCAATGGCGAATCAATTTTTTAGCGAAATAATCTTTGACGATCCTTTATTAAATCAGATCGATTGACTTTGGTATGCTCTAGATTTGGTGCTAACCTAACTTTAATGTTTTGAATTCGAAATTAATAAAGTCAGGTTAGGCACAGGGTGAAAAGTAGATCTTGGTTGATTCTGTTTCATTGGTTTTAGCTATTTCTAATGATTATCGAAAGGAA
Source organism: Pachydiplax longipennis (assembly GCA_036926295.1). Classification (NCBI taxonomy): domain Eukaryota; kingdom Metazoa; phylum Arthropoda; class Insecta; order Odonata; family Libellulidae; genus Pachydiplax; species Pachydiplax longipennis. The sequence goes on from JAVFKF010000019.1 coordinate 32,462,616, forward strand.
TTCGAATTGGATATCATGTGTTAAAAGATTGAAAATAGAGATGATAATATACTGGTACCGTTATTGATCTATTTCTATAATTTAAAGGCATAATCTGCTATGGACTGCAACAAGAATCATTGACCAGGGAACCACTGGAAATTTCCATGGACGGTTCAGTACAAGGTTTCTTTTTAAACTAATCTCCAATTGACTTTTAAATGGCAGTTTGTCTTCATATACAGTAAACCCCGTTTAAAACGATCCCGCTTAAAGCGCGCTTTGCTCTGGGTACCTTTTAGGCTTAATATATGTAAAAATCCCACTTAAGATGCTCTGCAATCCGCTATAGCTTCGATAGACCGAACATAGCTTATATTATTCTTCCCTAACTGTGTATTTGTTATAAATTGCCTCGTTGCTAAGTGAAAAATTATTAAAATCAATCAACAATGGAAGATGCTCTCTCTTTGTCGAGGAAGCTGAATATTCTTCAAAAATATGATGAAAAGGCAACATGTATTAAACAATGGTAAATCGCACACTTAAGATATCTACAACTGTGGCAAATAGATGATGTTAAGGAAGATTCCTTTCCATTTAAGACGTAAAGGACTCACCTAAAATTTAAGATCCCAAAAACTGATCCCATCCCTTTAGTTTCCTGATATACCCAAAAATACAGTAATTTGTAAATATCCCGGTTGTAATGAGGTTTTCACTCGGTTCTCTAAAAAGCATCTAAACAGGATTTTACTGTATATGTAGTTTAGTGTATGTGTATTGATCACGGTCAAAATTCCCAATCTGAGTTCAATTGAAGCTCCTCAAATCCTTGGAAAATAGCTAGTATAATGATATCAAAAGGAGGGAAGCTATCCTCGTTTACGAGTCGTTTAATACGTCAACGTTTTTTTATTCTGTAATGTATATTTTCCTTCACAAAGCCCACTATGGTGAACGTTATAAAACAATCAATTTAATCACTTAGGAAACGGCACAAAGCCCAGTATTCCGCATTTTAAAGCCCCGTTCTCCCTTTAATACGCCGCTGGTTATTCTTCGGAGTGCTCCGGAATTGGTTGGTCGCTTGTTGCGTCCGCGAACACAGTGTTTTTCATCCGCTAAAGACGGAGAAACGCCCCGCCCAAATGAATTCCTCCTTCAAGCCCATAAAGCGCTTAGAATTAATATGTTTATGTGTCCCAGAACGCACCCATTTTTTATTTTTCCCGTCTCAGCCCATCTGAATAATTCACGCAACTTCTTCCTCCAGAGATGCGGACTTCCGTTCCTCTCTTTTCCACCTTTTCCTGCGAACGCATTCGAACTTTTCTTTCGCCCCAACTTGCTAATAACTCGCCGCTTTTATTTACCGTTTACCCTCCTCAGGAGTCGTGCTTCCTCCTGACAACGGAGCATCTATTTCGCTGCGATACTTCTGCGTTTCCTGGGTAAAAGTTCTCTTCCACAACTGCGAACGAAGTGGCATTAGAGAACACGTTCTGTGGAACTTAGTGCAAAGGGGCAGTTGGCTTTATTGACCCTTTTTGCTAACGCTTTGGAGCGTACGAGTCTATTTTGATGCGGCAGAGTCAACCTCTCGCATTAAAAGTGACCTCACACTTCCAAGCGCGGAAATAGTGTAATCGTCATTTCGGTGCGATACTTATTTTCTGTGGTAAACATGGTTGAAGTTCGTAATACAGGGGTTGTAATGTTAAAGAAAATCTTTTGTAGTAAAGAAATAAACTCGTAATTTCCCACACTATATTCCGCACTATTTACAAATAGTGTGGACAATTACGAATTTACTTCTTCTTTGCTATAATGGCTTTCCACAAAGTAACGCCTGAGCATGTAGATTTCATCAAAATCTTTTATCGTTAAAAATACAAGAGCAATGTTTTACTTAATGGAATCAGGATAATCCCAATCAAATAAATTCTGAAAAAAATTCCGACGGGATACGAACCAGGGTATCCCAATTTCCGGTCGGGTGCTCTGTCCGTTGAGCTATCACTCCAACAACGATTTCATTAAAATCTTTTATCGTTAAAAAATACAATAGCGATGTTTTCCTTAATGGAATCAGGATAATCCCTATCAAATAAATTCTGAAAAAAATTCCGACGGGATTTCAGGTCTCCCTATTGCCGGTCGGGTGCTCTATCCGTTGAGTTATCTCGCCAGAACATTTTTCTCAAGCTATTCGGGAGACTTCCGGGTCCCGTCGGACTTTTTTCAAGTCTATTCTTCCTTGGGATTTTTCCTGTATGCATGCCAACACGTGCAAAATCACCTATACCCTTTTCGTTGCGAATCCATTTTGATTAACACAACTATTCGCTAACCAGAAACATTCGACTTTCCGGGATTCGAGCCCGGGGTTGGAGCGCTAGCATGATAACCATTCACACCCCTCAGCGACAAAAAGAAATGTAAAATCGTACTATGAAAAAGAACCGTCTTTAATAACAAAGGTTAAGGTAATCGTAACAGTACACATCATAAAGTAATATGGAAATGCAGAATTGTGGGTCACGCTGCTTTGAAAATTCTGAGAATCACTAAAAATGGGCATTCTGCAGACAAAAGGGTGCTATTCAAGTGTTAATTTGTCCTGAATTTGTCGCTAGGTAATTCAGAAGGCTTTTCCTAAGTTTCTAATCTAAAAATCGAAATCTGTACTTGAGAGATGCAACTAAAGTTCACATTAGTCTTAAACGGTCTTTATTGTATATTTCACTGTTGGAATCAACAGACAATTCTGCTAACTTATGTGACCATATACTGAACATCCTTGTTAGTTTACCTTTTAGTTTAACTAACCTGACTGGTAGATGTCTTTATCTGTCTTTGTGTAAAGCATTCAGTCCTGATTCTGGATTAAACCTCTAACCCGTCACCATTAGCCATCAAAAGCTCTGAAGATAGAATTAGGCTTCCTTCACAAAACGAGGAGTGAGATACTTTAACTTCATACCTCCTCAGAGAAATCTACTTAATTGCAGCAATACTCATCCAGTAACACCTTTCATATTCAGCGGGGAGATTCAATTAAGAGATGAATGCTGTAACTTAAACAACAGCCATGCCTCACCATCTTTCATTTTATCCTGCAATGAACACAAGAGTAAATGGAAGATTTTCGTCGCATATCCAGACAGATGAAACATATTCCATTAGTTAGCAGGATCCTCTTCACCCACCGACATATATGAGTCCTCTTATGGCGTGCATTTTTAACGGTTTTCAGACTGATTACTCCCTCTTTATTTATGAATATTTCCCTCCAGAGGCCCTTCCTTCCGTGACCGTCGTAGATGTCGTGAGCATCCAATTCCCCCTTCATTAGCATCTCCACTGCGGTGACATTGTTTCATCTGCTCATTAGCGTAATTCACTCTTATGTTTGCCCCAAGGCGCCAGCCGTATTCTGCCTCACAGTTATGTACCGAATACGTGACCGCCAATCGTTTGCCTCGCGGATTATGCCTTTATTCATTCAGAAGTCGGTGATGTTTCTTATCCAGCTGCTATTGGTCGCTGAGACGTATTTTTTATTATGCATTACTTTAGGCGTGTATTTATTTTTGTTGTTTACTTAGGTGACGGAAGGGGGCGATTTACTTGAAGGAGGTTTATATTTTTTTAAATTTTTTTAAGTTTTATATATTTTTGTTTTTTTAGTTTTGTATTTTTTAATTTTTTTATTTTTATAATTCTTAAGGGCTTTATTCTGAACAAGAATGAATAACTGACAGTGATTTTTATAGTTTTCATTTCCTCTTAAAATGACTACCATCTACCCTGTTTTTTGTTTGTTATTATATATATTAAATTCGTATTCCATAAAATAAATATATTTTATTAAATATGCGCAATTAAAAGTCCCTTATCTATGTATATATTATGCTGACACGTACAACATAAGATGGTAGAATTAACACTTTAATTTATGCAATACCACATAAATTAAACTCACGACGTAGGCTTTAATGCATACCATCACCACATGGTGTTACTTTTACAATCGTATGTTAATATGGCATACAGCCAAGTAAACCATCAACACTATGATATAGGTAGTTTCTTATCTGATATCGAATATACTTTTATCGTTTTCTGCTGTGAATTGTCTGAACTTCTTAACTTCTCACTGTTTTCTTTAATCGACTATTTTCGTGTTTAATTTTCTGCGTGAAAATAGATCATGAAAAGTCTACCTATAAGTATTCATTAATGTCTTAAAATCTAAACCAGTTACCCATAAGAAACCTCGAGGATTTTATTTTTAACTCTCATTTTCTCTATTTTTCCAGGTACGTTCCGTTGTCCTGCTGACGTCACCTTATATATCTCCCCTCGATTTCGGATGTCCAGAAACGTGAAACTTGGGCTTCGATTGTGAGTTTGCTTCGTAAGTACCGAACCATTTGTCTCGTGACTTTCTCCCTCACGATTTGTGAGGGAGAATTTGCCTGTGGACGTATATCTTTCCGACCGATTTCGAAGGTTTCAAAGATTCAAAGAGTGGCAGATAAAAATCGAATGTAAGATCGCCACCTTTTTCTTGCTGTCTTTCGTTTTTATTGAATGCTAGTGTATTTCCCCGTCAAAAGTGACGAAAATTAATTTCTTGTCACAAAAAAATTACTATTAATGCGTATATCTGGTCCTTATGAATAATCAAAAATATGAATAATTACTCTTCAATAACAGTGGGATTTTATATATTTTATATATAATGAAAAATAATAATGTTGGGTTTTATATATAATGAATATGAAAGATGATTCGAATTGTCATCTTCTGAAACTATCTACTATTATATCCCTTGATGTAAGGTTGATGTATAGCTTCCACAAAAGCCATCCATATGAATAGTATTTGTTTAATTGGTTGCTATAACGATATCGCGTTTGTTTACACTGTTTCCTTAGAATAAAATTCTTATGATAGTCTAATTCGGAAATCGCCTTAAAAGTCAAGGGAATGCGTTATTTTTACCCGTAATATTTCGTCATCTTTGGAATGTTTCTCCCAATTCCGAATCCATAATTACATTGCTAATATAAGAATGTTTATTCAATTTCCTTTATTTTGGGGCTTGTCACGATATCATAGGACCATTATTTCTAATATAATCCTGCAAAAGAAAAAAATTCTGCAATCGAACTTAACGTGCATTTCTTATGAGAGCATTTCCGAGTCATGCATATTAGTCATGAACCAAGAATACTGTTGGCAGATATGTCTATAGGTGTTAGGTCATTGGTCCTCAAATTAATTCCTATATTTCATATTCCAGTCTCGTTGCGAAGTGCGTGAAAGTAATGATAAAAAATTTATTCCATGTATTCCTTACGGGAATTACTGACATCGGATGGTTAAATATTTAAATAGTATAACTAAGAAAACAGTACCAAAAAAGAAATTCAGCAGGCCCTAGTAAGGAATACTCCTGTTGATAGGGATTCGAACTCGGGACTATAAGGTCTCGGAACTTATGATAATCATTCTGCTAATGAGGAAAAATACAATTTTCTCTCTCTTGTCCAAAGTGGCAAAATTAACATTCCATTCGGCACTGATAGCCAAGTGGGTAGCGCGTTCGCCTTTGATGAAAGGGGTCCCGGTTTCGATTCCCTGTGATAGCCCATGTGCGAAATGACTTTAGCTGTCAAAGCGCTTTTAGCAATACTACCGTTAGAAAATGTTATGGTCATACCAGTCAAGTCTTAGATTCACCATGCAGACTTCGTTGATGGACTTCGCAACAAAATTAGGCCTCGGCAGAATACTGCACTGCGCGGCTGCTGCAGATAATGAAATTGATCACAAGTACCGGCGACAGTCAATGAAATATTAAAAATCTCAACTGCGAGAGAGAACTGAGTCCAGCGCAGTTTTGAAAAGGCTTTTTCTAAACCCGTAAAATATAGAACGCATCCGCTAATGCATATTGAACGGCGTTTCCGTGAATTTTTCATCGTGAAGAGATTCACGTCAGCGCGAAGGAATTCCGCGTCACGGAGCGTTATTGGAAGAGCTTTTGCCGACGCGAAAACAGCCGTTATTCTTTTATTTGGACGCTTAAAAAATTTACCTCTCCAGAAATAAGCTCTGCATGCACGCGGCGGTTCTTTCCTTTTTTTCCTTTTTAAGAAAAGCGTCATTAAACAAGCGGGGGATCGCTAAAAGGAAAAAGTCGGAGGTTCCAATGACGGGCCTTCAAAAGTCAATTCTCGCCGATGGGAATGCCTCAGCTCGCCGCACAATTCACACACATCACCGGGAAAATATTTGAAGCGGCATTTTTGTGAGAGATCCTGTGTGGATACTGTTTAGTTTGGTTGCGCTTACTGTAGCAGTGACTTGAATGTCAAACGGCCGTCAAAGGGAAACTTGCTGGTGCTCACTAATCATTTTTTTCGGAAAATATTCGGATTTTACATATTTATGCGTGTATTTGCACGGTATGCGAGGTTTAGTACATCCGAAGCAGGTTTTACAAAATTGAGAATTTTGTTTGAGAATGAATATCAGACTTGTATATCTATCTCTGTATGATTATTTGTAAATCTCAGTTTATGTATTTGTGTATTTAATGTTAATAAAAGTTGAATTATTAAAAAAACCTACGGGTATATTCCTATGGAAAAAGATTGTGATAAATTCATCGGTAACATCTTGATGTGATACCCATTTTCTTTACTGAACATGGTGTAACTGAAATTATAATTAAAGATTGTGACTTCAGAAAGTCTTTATATTGTCAGATAAAGATTTTTTGGCATATTCGTAATATCATTTAAAATAACCTCATCGTAAGAATGTAAGTTTAAAAGAGGAAACTGGTTTTTCATACACGTGCACACGTAATGATGAACTCCTACGTATAATAATTCTCATGAAATTATCTGTAATAGCTAGATGTGATACACATTTTCTTTATTGAACATGGTTCAACTTTAAATTATAATTATCAGGATTGCAGATTCTGAAAAATCAGTGCAAAGATACCTCAACCCTTTTCTGTGATGATATTGGTAGTCAAGGAGACGATGCTTAAGCTTATATTTGAGAAATATTTGGCATTCCATATTTCTGGAAAAAAACTCAGAAGTTTAAATGCTCGAATCAAATGTAAAACGCTCGTTGCGTGAGATGTAAGTGACGTGGTTAATATAGTGTAGTATTTTTGATAAATTCAGTAATTTTTTACCTATTAGATTTGATTGATTCGACGATATCCTCTTTCTTTGGGTGTATGATTTTCTCCAATCAAAGGTTTTTATTCCTATGGAGCCAATGATATTTTGTTTTTAATCAAGCACGGTTTCAATTATTCAATAGCTTGCACTTTGCACCTACTTGCACCTTGCATTGCAAAGAATTTGCCTTTCTCAAATTATCTATGATTTAGATTAGTAATATGGTGATTTATTTTGAGGGTTTCTCTAGGTAAAGGTTCACGTAATAGGAGACTAGTGACCAAATAAAGTCGTATAACTTTTATAATTATTTTACTTCACTTATTGGTTATCTTTTACGGAACATTTCGGTATCAGAGCAGTGAACATTTTATCAATCTGAGTATAAATATTTGAGTATTGCTACAAGCAGCTCAAGTACCGCGTGACGATTTCAAGTGCGACCTTCTTGTACATGCATGCAACCTCCCAATGAAGGAAATCTTCCGTTTAAGCGACTCAATGGAGGGACAAATATCCATAATGAATCCTCCGATCATCTGCAATCGTCCCACCGGAAGGGTTTAATCTCTTTCGCATGACGCCTTCCTGTGCTTCATTCGGAAGGAGCAATTGTACTGATGTCATTGAAATAAATTTCCCCATTTATTGCTCATTTTCATGGGCTATTAAAAACATCCTATCCCAAGACGTGAGATGCGCCGTAAACGTATCCCTCCTTTCTCCGGGGTCTCATCCAATTACTTAACTCCACCGGCGGCAATTGGATTTGGGATTTTGAGATTTGTCTATTTTGCCGGTCAGCCCGCGCTTTTTCTCATTTTCCCCAAACATTCGCTCCTTGTTTATTTTCGAGGTTTATGTATTTTTTTCGTGCCAAAGGGTAACCTCGTTACCTGAGGATACATTTTCGGATAGGAAAAACTCGCAGGACCCTTAATTTGGTGACCGATGTCACCGTTTTGACCTATCATACTTTTTGCTCTACGATTAGTCCAATTAAGTTTTGATGGGGGTGGTTAATGAGATGCTAGATACCTTTTCGAAATGATTTTTCTCGCTTCTTCTGGCAATATCCAGCATGACATCGAATAGTATTATTTTTAGTTGGTTGAGAAAAAAACCACTATCTATGTTCGCAATTTATTTAAAAATGAATAATAATCAGGCCCCAATGCTGAGGAATCTATCTCGAAACCGCATTTTTAAATAAATTGTGGATATAGTAAGATTGTGGTTTGTTAATAAATAGTTTTAATATATATAGTTTTTTTAATATCATCTGAACGATTAATCATTTATATTATTTTTCGTTAAAAAATATATTCGCATAATCAATAAATTTGCTAAATTTTATGAAGAAGATAGGTCAAGTCCTGAAACTGAAATGAGCAATATGTTAAGATCTGGAAGATAAATAAACAGCAAAAATACGCTTTCTCATATATAAAACAAAACGAAATACATTTCATTAAGAAATAAACATGAAAATCAGAATATACAGCTAATTAAATTACAAAATATCTAAGTTTGAAAAATAGCAATGAAAAACTATTTAAGTATTAAAGAACTAGCTTATAGTAATCATTCTGTCAGTGTTAACTTATTTAATCAGTTAATTTTTTGTAATACCAAGGTAATAATAATGATGTTGACATCAACCTATTTTTATCAAATATATATTGACATATGTATTCACTATGCACGTTTGAAAATGTAGGGTCCCACCGGGTATTGACCCCGGGGTCGTTGCCTACGAAGGCGACCTCGTTACTCTCCTGGCCATCCATGGGCCTAATTACTGTTAATTGTTGTCTGAGTTGTTTTTGTGTGCTATTTATTGCTTTGAGACTAATATCATTGGATTCTAGCTCTATTAACACCGCATGTCAAACAGATAAGTATTAGTATTGCATAAGATAAGTACTTCATAATCGCTCATACTTTCATATCCTCTCAGCCAAGAGCTACATAGAATACAGAATAGATGAAATGATGCATATTTTATATCTCCTGTACCAAAACGCAAATGTAAAATATGGAATATCTCTAGCTTTGTTATATTGGATGAGGAATTTGTGGTACATAATAGTTCTAATAACTTACGTAGCTTCGGGATTTATGTAGAGCATATGAAAATATAGAACGATATGAGCAAGGAAACGGAAGTAAGTTGGAAAATTTAGCAGTCAGATTTTCTAGATATTTCTTGTCAATTCTTATTCATCCGTGTAATCTCGATCAGCTATAAATCGAAAATCCTTATCAACAAATTGTCATAAGCGCAGAAAAACTAAATTCTTAGATTTCTCCTCAAAGACAATAACTTGCATCTTAGGCAACAGTATTAGCGAAACTATTGTTTCTCAGTATCAGAACCCTGTATTCAAGGCTGATCTATGCTTACTTTACCTGATAAGCTATCTATCAGTCGATAGACAATAGCCGATGCGGAAATGATGGCTCAAGTTTTTAAGAAGAGACCTTATTGTCCCTGAGTTATTGCTCTTTTGTGCTTGTTCTATAAATATAGATGAAATACACTCTATAACCGTTTGCAAGGTATTTAGCGATCCCCTATCTAGAATAATGATGAATGATTTAAATGATATCTTTCCGCTATATCAGCGAACGAAGAACATTCTCTCGAAATAGTTTTTGTTCTCCATAATGGGTTCCTCTGCGCTTGATTAGATATAATGAACTTTTCTTCCATCCCATTCCCCGCCTTTCTTAAGTATTCCTTTCTTTTATTAATTCCTTGAGCAGTTTAATTAAATCCTTCTCCGCCACCGATCTATTTTCCGATACTACTAGATGAAATTCTTTTTCGAGATTTCTATTTTACTATGAGACTTCCTTTCCTGTTATTGAAATCATAATAGGACTATATTAAGGCGAGCTTTAGACTATTAAGTCTCTTCTTGTAAATAACCAATCCTCTTATGAAGCGAAGAAAAAGTTTGAAAGGAAGTGCACTATAGAGAACTACTTAGTGGGTCGACAACCCCTAATTTAAATTTAAGAAAAAGTACTTCACAGGAATGGAGGTCATAAAATACAATGAAACCAATAGATAGTTAACTAAATTTTAAGGAGAAGACTGGTTTAAATAGATCTGAAAGACAACCAAACTATAGCGGTACATTTTCACATTGATGAAACAACAAGAAATACAATAGCGCAAGAATTAAACGAATAAAAATCTACAACTAATTAGGTAGCTCAGTATGAGAAATAGCTATGATAAAAATTAATATTAATGAATTCCGTAATGGTAACCAGCTTTTTCAGTGTTAACTGCTATAATGAGTTACTTTTTTCGTAATGCTAAGGTAATAATAAGTGTTCTCATCAACTTTTAACTAAGAAATAAATGTTGCCGTATATAATATGTACCTGTCCAAGAGTGTGGCCCTACCGAGAATCGAACCAGGACTCAATGCCATCAAAGACGAACTCCTTACTCTCTTGACTATCCGTGGGTCAAATCACCATTAGTTTTGATTATGATTTAATGAGAAAAATGATTTTATGATTATGATTAAATGAGAAAATTTATTTATGATTAAATGAGAAAAAACCAAAATCTGACTAAGTCCACAATTTATTTTTATATTAGTCAGATTTCGGTTTCTTTCTCATTTAATCACGAATCTGTTCCACCAAATATCGCTTGAACTAATTAACCATTAATTAATTTTTTGTGATTGATTTTTATGCCCAAATTTATTTTTTTGAGTTTAATTTCATTGCCTTCTTATTGTATTTACACCGTATGTCTAAGTGGAGTAGTATTCCCAGGCATTCATAAAAGCACAATTTTCCCCACTCCTTAACTAATAGCCAATCACTAAAGAATGAAGAAATAATCCCAATGAAAGAATTGGGACCAATTGCCCAAACCGCGCCCCTGTTCCGTCAAGATTAATTTCCTGCTCCCCGAGATAAAATACTGAATTCAGATCAGCCGATCCGATTAAGCCTTCTTCTGAATTGTTACGGAAGTGTTTCGAGAATCATTAGAAGCCTTCGAATTGGTCCGAATTATGACGTCACCGGAGGGGGGCCCCATTGGATTAATAGACATGGCGCCCGTCGAATGGGCGTCCAGACCCATCAAAGGAACCAGAAGGAGAGATAAATGGAAGTGGAGTAATTTGGTCCATTTGAGATGAATGTAAGTGATTGGTCCGATCGTATACTTTTTGTCCTGGAGGATAGACCGCCCATCCCCAAAAGCACTTCAGATGGTACGTACGGAGCCTTTAGAGGAATCAGTGCACACTCATTGAATCTCACACGCGTTATCTCTTTGCCGATTGCTGCTTCAGTCATTCAGACGATTTTAGTCGATTTTGAGGCGACATACGCTGCAGAATCAAGGGGATGAGTTAGTGAACTTGTCCTATCAAGGTTGTACAAGAAGTGAAAAATGATGACTTGAATGGGTATCGAACCCAGGTCTCCTTCCCATGCAGGTATTATTTTACCACTGAACTACCAAGCCACGTCAGTTCAGTGGTTAGAATATAATCTAATGGGTAGAATAGATTTTAATTCCCTTGAAAGTGGGAGACCTAGGTTCGGCTACCAGTTAAATCACTATTTTTCACTTCTTGTATAACCTTAGGCTAAGACCCACACTTTCATGTCTTAATTTAGAATTCATTTCCATCATTTATGTCCATTAAAATATAGAAACGTCTCTTTTTCATGACAAAAGGTTTATAAACAAGTTGTTATTTAATTATTTACTTGAGTATGCACAAACTTTATTATTTCAAAATCCTGTTAGGAAAATGGGAAAGGAACGCTTCTACACTTTTTACGATATTTTTTTCCTGTTATCTATGTATCTATTCAGTTAATACACGATAATAGGGAAATGAATAAATAATACTTGGGCAATTTTTAGGTTTTCTAAAGGAAAAGTCTGTGCGAATACTAAGTCCATGAATTTGGGCGGTACATCTCTTCTGATAAAATTTTTAATCTTGTTCGCACACAAAGAGACGACAATACGTCCCGTATATGCCGGGACAGTCCCGTTTCACTCTTTAAAAAATTACTATGTCCCGTTATAGCCTTCGCCCAAATTGTCATTTTTTACGATATTCATCAGCAAAACATAGAGAATCAGAATTTTCTACAACAATAAAGTGAAATAGTTCAACTAAAGTTGAAAGTTCATTATCAAAAGTTCTAAATTTCATTATAATAAGAATCGTTAATCTTCGCAAAAAATCTACGTCGGGGTAGCGGTGTACGTTGAGTTCCAAAACTGAGGGTGTTTCACCTTTAAAGTTTATTGATCCTTGTGTTTGGGCGCTAATGACATACACCCGGGAATTAGGGTTACTTCAGTACTAATAAGGAAAAATATTCACCCATAAATGGCTATGAGTTGCTTCAGATCATATCTAGGTTGACTTGATGCAAACTATCGGCTTGATAAATCGAACGAAAAAAATGTCCCGGTTGGTCCCGTTTTAAGGGTAATGTCCCGTTTTCTACTAGTTGGTAAATGTCGAAGGATTCAGCAATTAAGTTGAACGAAGAAAATTAAATACTATCCACAGTTGCCAATTACCGATTTTGTGGCTAAATATACAGCGAAATTTTTCCCATTTTAAGAGACATCCCTCACACTATGGTACCCCTTTCTGTTCAGTTAATCTCTTGATCCCCTCCTATATATGATGCAGCAGGTTTGACTCATTTATAAACCATTATAGCTTAACGTGTCGTTGATCAAAGCGTTAAAGCTCACATTATGTAAGCAATTCAAGTAATACCCGAAGTGGTGTTATATTTATAAAGGAGAATTTAAGCTGTTTATTTTTAAGCTAATTTTTTAGCAACGTTTTTTCAGTTTAGCTACTTTATAGCTTCTTTTCAGTGTATCTTTAGAGACTTTTTCAATAATAAACTGGCTTTTATATTACTGGCAATGCAAAAGAACTGAATTGTGTGATATGTGAAACGTAATTCATCGATTATAGCATTTGTGAGAATTCTTTGATACTGTCGATAAAAAAATGTCCTGAAGAATGGTTAAAATATTTATGGATAACGTAGCATTAATCATTATATGTCTTTACCATTGTCCATTAATTTAGGTTATCCATTTATATATTCCTAATGTTATATCCATATTTATGCATAATCATTCCTTGCTTTAATACAATTTTTAAATGGTTTACCAATAGATATCGCTTGATAAGATTAATTTAAAAGTAATTCATTCAAAGGTGGTTCATTAAGCTCCTAGTAAAAACGAAAAAGTGTTCCACCTGAAAATGAAATAATCACCAGAACAGACTGCTAAATCTTATTTTTTTTTCTATGTAGCATTAAATAATAGGAAAGCAAATAGAGCTAGATATGGATATACAAAATAATCTCCCGGCTGCATCTTATTTTTTAAGAGGAGCATCTGAGAATAAAATAGCAGAGACTTAGATAGGAATTTGTGTTTTTGCACCTGTATGTAAATGTAAATAATCTAACAACCCCTGCATGGGTACCCTGTAAGCCGCCTTTCGGCGTGTGGCAGGGGTGCATGCACCATGATTCTACTTTCCCAATCGATTATTTTCGCATTTCATTCTCGGAAAAAAGTGAATTCTTAAATAGACTGGTTCTAGCATCTATTTCTCTGATCTTCCTCTCAGTATCAGAACGGCCTGTGTAACAAGTAGGACGCATAATCGGCTACATCTTCTACGAATGTACTCTCCTCAAGAATTTTCTTGCAAATTAAGTCTTTGATTGCACCCACTTTCTTCTATAGATTCCCATCTGCCTCTTGAAGCATCCGTGTAAAATGTATCATCAATCTATTTATTTATTTCAATACGATTCAATAACAGCCAATTTGACCAATTACATTGAATCACAACAGAAAGTAAAAATTAACATATGTGAATACTTACAATCGAAGAATTATTAAGGAATATTCGTCAACAAGATTGTTGTAATGTGAGTCTTTACATGAAGTCCATTGTTGAGTCAGATGACAAATTATCGACAATCGTTGTAACTTATTGTATGCTAAGTCAACAATTAAACCGCTCTACTATCGCGTATAATTCGAATGGCCTATGTAAGAAGGAAGTATAATATCGACTACATCTTCTATGAAAGCTCTCTTTGAATTATCTAGCAAATTAAGTCTTTGATTGCACCTACTTTCATCTAAAGATTCCCATCCTGCCTCCTGAAGTATCCCACTAAAATGTAACATCAATCGAATAATTATTGGGGAATATTCGTCACCAACATTGTTGTTACGTGACTCGCACATGAAGTCCATTGTTAAAAATTATAATAATAAACGTCTTTATTAGGGCGAGATTGAGACTAAGAAGTCTCCTCTTCCATCTAACCCATTGTTGAGTGAGATGACAAAGTATCGATGATTGTAACTTGTGGCATGCTCAGTCAACAATCAAAACGTTCTCGTAAATTGCTCAGTCAACAATGAAAAAGCTCTACGAATGCGTATATTTTTAGACCATTTGTAGCCCGCCCTGCTTTCATTAGACACGTGGAAGGTAGCTCTAAAGAAACCTTCCCACTGGAAAGACACGGTAAAGACGTCAAAGGCCTGTATCACACACATTCAGAAGCGCATAATTGCCCTTCAAAAAAAACGGTAAACTGGATCGAAATAATTTCCCTCGAACCTTTTCAAAACCATTTTGCAGATCGTCAAGGCAAAATTGAAGCGCTTTTTTTTCTCTGAATCGTCACCCGCGTTTACTTTCAGCTCATAAATAGCTCCCGCGTTTCTTTCAATTTCTCCGCCGAGAAGGCGTTTTCGAGAATTTCTGTTCTTTCCAAAATCGCGGGAAATTAACGGCGAAAAATGATATCCTGCGAACCGAAGCGTTAATCGGCTCGGTGCGCGAATATTTGCCGTCCAAAAAGAAGGCGTACGTGTCGAGATGGCGCCGGATACGATACGGTCCTTTATGCAAATGTCTTGGCGTGAAAACGGGAAGCCCATCACGGCGCGTTTTTCGTGCCATCTTTTGAAAGAAGTCCGTTTTCATTAATATTAGCGAGTTGGAGGGAATACCGCGATTCGAAGTTGGCGGAAAAAGACCAGGAATTGCGGCAGGAAACTATTAGAGAGCTCTTAAAATATTCATTTCCGAGTTATGATTCCGCTTTTTTTAGGAAGGATTTCCGGTTTTTTCAGGCACGAGCGTGACGTTTGCGCGTGTTTGGTGGTCCCGCGGAAATATGAGGCGAGATCCAGGGTTGGGAGAAGGCGGTAATCATCCCCCGTGAACTTGTCCCACCGTTCTGATTGTGGGAATGGTGGTTTACTGGAAATTTTAATAGCATAACAGATTTATCGCATTGATTTACCTCATGCCATGTATACATATGAACAGGTTAATGTCGAGCTATTTTGCCACCTGAGGTGTGGTGTAATAGGACGATTTATATTTTTTTCCTAATTCTATTTTTTATCTAATCGATTTTAATCGGAGTAATTGGAAAATGTATGAGAATTTCTTTGCTCTCTTTACTAAAATCAAGTATTTTTCTAATGGATTCCACCTTTCCGCATATTCCACATACCACCGTTCCAAATATATTTTGTGATATAGTATAAGTTTGTTCTTCTCATTTCCATATCTTTTCTAAGTAAAACATAGATGATTCAATAATAAAACGTTATAAAATGTACAGAAATAAAATCAACAATAAAATCAATGATAAAACAGTACAATCAATAATATAATAATAAAATTATAACTAAACAAAATTCATATCCCAATCCTGCCAGACGTCCGTCTCTCGTCCGTCATTCCTTGGGATCTTTCCTAGGTGCTCACTTTACGTTCAAAGTCATTTTTAATCATCTTCCTTGTTTAATAACTTCATTCTGTCTTCAAATCATTTTGGCCGTTGATGTTGGAGTATATATGGATCACACAAGCCTTGGGGTGTTGATTTTACAGGCCGTGTTTACCAACGATTTTCCCCAAAACTGAGCTCCAATTCGTAATGAAAATGTTGGGATACACCTTGAAAAAATTGAATGACTTAATGCGGACCCGCTCTTGAGTCAATCCGATATTCATGATCATCGAACCATGAATTGAAACGGGAAAAGGGGCGCCACGACCCCCATCAGATTTTCCCCTTCTCGGTCCACCCCTGTTCGAATTCGCACTCATTCGGTGTCCCAAATCTCAATTAGGGAGATATTTAATTTGGTTGTTCGTTTTTATGGAGATTCCTCTTCCTTTCCGTAGTATTTATGGAGAAGTGTTTGATTTTGGTCCATCAGCTCATACACCCTGCCCCCCTCGATTTTCATTGCCTCCCCTACGGTAGTTAAATCCCTTATGAAGAAATGAGCAACGAATAAGATTAGTACAGGGGTGACAAACCTTTTGGCGATTGAGTGCCAAAGTCTATGAAATAAGAGTATACTCACTCGAATTCCTTGCCAACCGATGGAATGAGATGGAGGTATTGATTATTTTCATGTCCATAAGAGGCACAGGATGTTTTTGTAACAAAATACAATTTTCAAAAATTGTATTAATAATTTTTTATGCTTAACAAAGGTAATTATATAAATTAAATACCATAGAAAATCTCAAACAGTCATTTATGACATAACTAATCAGTTCAAGCGATATTTAGTGGAACTTATTTATGATTAAATGAGAAAACAAACATGATTCATGGTTAAATTCATGATTAAGTGAGGAAAAATAATTAGAAAAAAATTAAATTAGAAAAAACTTATTCAGATTTTGGTATTTTCTCACTTAATCATTTATTACATTAATATTCGGTGTAGAATAAGATGATATTGTAAAAAAATTATAATTTATATGATACAAAATGGAAGAATTAATAGACAATTAAATTATAATAATAAATATTAGTCGTCAAATGCACGGAGTACACATGATAATTAAAGAGTCCTCTGTCATTGTTAGAATAGTGTGATTTCTGATGTTGTGCAGAAGAAAACAGATGAATCACATCAGCTTTATATTTTGTTGTTTTTATCATTACACAAGCTGCAATTGAGGTATCCAATAAATCACTCCTAAAATTTGACATGGTTGAGTTCATAATTGAAAATAATGATTCACATGAGTAAGTAAAGGAAAATATCGAGAGTATTGCCACTGCTACATTTTTCAGACACTGAAAATTTTCATGCAAGAAATTGCTCCACTTAGGGCATATATGTATTAGTAAAAGAATTTGTTTTGCCTTAAAGGCGCCAGGCGTCTGAATTTGTCAATGTTTCTTGGAGTAGATTCGTGTTGGCTGAATAAGAGGTTGCGATCATAGGACCTCCTTCTCTCCATAAATAAATGAATAACGTGTATCAGAGGGCGTCTTTTCCTCCATAAATAAGTGAATAACGTCTCAGACCATCCGAAGAACGACCCCATAGGGGTCACGCTTTTCAATCATCGGAATGGATTCTCCAAATAACACCCGTCTTCGAGGGAATCATTTTCTAATCGAACCTCATCCTGGTTCGCCCCTAGAGTGAGGTTTTCCTGTTCGAGGCAAGTTTATTTTCTTCTCGTTAACTTATAAGACATATTACGAATGATTCAAGTGTAATCTCTATACATCAGCATCAATAGAATGTTTTTCAGCAGTAATCAACCTGGTACATACCGCCCGCTAAAGAGATTTATAAAGAGAGTGTTTCCAAGTTGATAAAAGATATATAGATTTACCCTTAAGTTATTGTTTTCGAGGTGAAGTGTAAGGATTTAGCTTTCCTGCGCTTATGACTGTTCTTCGATATAGATTCTCAATTTGTAACTCATCTAGATTCCAAGCACTGACTAGAATTACCAAGAAATATTGACCCTTCAATGCCGATGTTAGGCCCAAATGGGCAGTGTATCATACGACGTTATTTAAAAAAATATATTACAATTCTATAAAAATACTTCGTCAACTCTACAACACTACTTACTATTTGAAATACTTAACAGAACAACACAATCATAAGTAAACCCAACTTTAAAATTACTGATATTCCTTCAGCGTACAATATCGCATTGTCTCAGTTCATAAAATTCTCTCAAGTATATAAAATAAACCATTAAATAATATCAATAAATGTTCATTATCTTTCTTTTTATGTTAATACATTATAACAAAAACTGAATAAGAGAAAAAACTGCCTGGAATCTGCTTACAAGCAACTTATATTTGTCATAAAATTAGCCTATTAGTCAAGTGTTGTATAAATAGTACAATTTTTAAAATCTACACGTAATCAGAAATATTATTACCACAAACAATTGTAGGTCTCAATAACCTTTTCGGCCATCTTGAGCCATAATTGACTCGTTATGAAACAGATAAAAAACACTTAAAGAGACCAAAAGTAACAAAAAGAAAGAAAACAAACAATTAGCAATTATAGCCAGCCAATCAACCCTATAACAAAAACAACAAAAAGCCATACATAACAATAATAACGTTAATAAGCAAACAGTTAGCAATTATAGTAACTCATGCCAACAATATAAACTATGCAAGACCTATACTTACACTATAAAAAATATTATTAATAAACAAACAATTAGCAATTTTAGCAACTCATTCCAACAATATAAACAACACGAGACCTTACATAATAAAACAGTAACGCTATTAAACAAACAATTAGCAATTATAGTAACTCAAGCCAACAATATAAACAACACAAGACCTTACATAATAAAATAATAATAAACAATCACCACATAAAAGCACAATTTGTACTTCAGAACTCTTTAGGGATGTTATTTGGGGGGGAATACGTATGTTTGTAATTAAATTAACATTTCACCACCCCTTACGTGAATCTCCTTGTTAAATGATCACTAAGGGGGAAAATGCCCCCTCTGCTCCCCCATATAACACGCCATCCACACGAGTGACTTTTCACGTCTCTTGAATCCGTGCTCCACGCCAGTGATTATAATCGGCACGTGTACGTTTTAAATTGAGAGAGGGGTCGATTGTGGGTTGTTCCCAGTTGTTTTGGGCGATGCCACTGATTTGATGACTTCCGGTCCTGTTCTGATGACACCTTTTCTATTCTCGGCGCCCTTTTCCTTACGTTTTCCGGTGAGTTCCCTCTCTTCTCCCGGAAAATCTCCTTTTCTCCCCTCAGGGACGGTTCTCTCCCTAGATATCGAGTCGAGACTACCTCGTTACCGTCTCTCCTATTGTTCATTCGCTGTTTGTCTAGAGTTAGGATTCAGACTGTCAATTTCCCTTCTAATCCATGTGTCTGTATATAAATCTCTTTTCCATTTAGGTGTTGCCAAAGTCGCTTCGTTTTGGAGGTAAATATTGTGACAGTCCGTGTTTAAAGTCGAAATCTCGATGGCTAGTGAGTCTTTACCCAGAGATGCCAATTTATTTTCGATTATGTCTCTACATGGATTTGAAAAAGTGGCTATATCCTTAAATTCATAAGAATTTCGCTAAAATGTAGCTCATAGGCTTGGGTTAGTTATTACGAATTATGGACTTGAAAAAGTTTGATGGGACCGGGAATCGAACCCGGAAACTTCCTCTATCCGAGAAGTTACTTTATGCATTTAAGCTACCCGGTCAGGGGTTTAGTAAACTTTCTAAATAAGTGCTTGAAACAATGTTCTGGCCGGTTGGACAAAGCAACCATTCGAGTAGAGAAATATCCCGGGTTCGATTCCTGGTATATCTATGTAATCATACCTGGGCAGCTTTCGTATTCCCAAAGCCATGAACCACGCAGAGGCTAAAGGTAATCAAAGATGTTTTGCAATCGCAAAAGACAGTTCAAAAATATTCTATTCATCACTATATGGTAGTAGGAATGAATTTTGGTATCTTAAATGATAAAAATATTTTGCATCAATATGCATTACCTTTGTATTTGTATGACCACTGCTATAACACTAATTTCCATATGTATAAACGTTTAAATTACATTATTCCTATAAATTATATCTGTAGAATTTGGTCTTAAAAATCCTCCGAAAGTAATGCATTTATAAAAATCACGGCACCAGCATGGGGTTAACAGTGTCAATTTTTATCGGCTTACATAAGCGTCGCAAACCTTTAAAAATCTAGCACTGCAACCCAGATGCATACACACGGACGGTTTAAAGTCGGGTAAAATTCCAGCGTGCCTCTAAGTGGTTTAAAGAGGAAGCGTTTGCCTCGTTTAGCGAAGAGAAAGATCCTCTCCAACTGTTCGAGGCAAAAGATTACGGTCTCAAACTTACAGGCAATCCAAAGTTGGTTTGCGTAAAACACGTCGAGAGAGAGTCCTGAAAATTGCCACCCCACAAAGTTGGTTCAAACGTGCCCCTTTTCATCAGTCCTCTTTAATCGCACGAGTACCATTCATCTCCTCATAAAAGGCGCTGATTTCCAAAAGGGAACGAATCGCCTTTTTATCATATAACGCCCCATTGTCTAATGCCCCCGTCGCGCCATTCGAAAGTAGGCTTATAAAAATGGACGCCCGACTATTAATTCTTCCGATTGGAGAAAAAGGGCATTGTGGGGAAGGAAATTCGGCCTTTTTATTTCGCGTATTTTGAGGACAAAAGGGGGAAACGGACAGATTGGACGGACGGACAGAAATCATCGGTGCGACGTTTATGATGCCCTTGGTTTTTGAAATGGACTGGGAATCGTTCTTGCGCGAAAATCGAATCGTATTGGATGAAGAGTGAAAGGGCAGGTTTTTGTGAAAAGACGTATGGATGGAGAGAAATATATTTATAAGGGTATGAAAGGATGTCTTTAAAGTCATCAGACCGAAGGTTAGACGTCCATGAGGTACCGAAAGCTCTAGGGAAAGGGTGAGGATTTTGGAAATCTGGGGCCCTAGGCGCAAGGACCCATCAAGACATTATTCACCTTGAAAAACGACCTTATATGGGCCCCTTATAACAGTGAGGCCCTAAGCTAACTTGTAGGTAAATCTGTCTTTGGGAATGAGGCTTACAAAGAAAGATGAGGAGTGAGGTAACTCAAGAATTTTCTTTTAAATGAAGGAATCCATCAAATTCTATATCTTGAAGAGCTATGTTTAGGACAGCGGTTCTTAAATATTACTAGTTGAAGGCCCCTGATTGTTCATTATTTTCTTTTGTGAACACCCTAAATTTTAAGTTTTCGCATACCTATTGAGATTTTAGCAAGATTTGATTTACTATTAAGCAGATACAATTAATTAAGAAATTTTTAGCTTTAGTTTAGAATGTATCTACTTAATAGTAAATTAAATCTTGCTAAAATCTCAATAGAATGATTAGAATGTTCAGCATTAGGATTCTCTCGATTTAATTTATCAATCAATTCTTGTATATAATCTATTTAAGAAATATTTAACGTTAAAATTCTTTTCCTTCCAGGGTTTGATTGATTAAAATTTCTTTGATAAAATTGATTTAATTATCGGGCAAATATAGGGAAATTAAAGAGAACAGTAAGATTGAACCGTGAATTAACTAGGAGAACATGTGTACTTACGACACACTTTGAGTTATTTCGCACGTATTCGGGGTATTTTGGGATCTGCGAACCCTAGTTTAGTACCGCTGGTTTAGATAATGAGGCATACTGATCATGAAGAGGAGTATGGCGATTTCCCTTGCTATCTTCTATAAGCCGGAAAGCCATAAGTGACGAAGTACTCATAATGCTGCACAATGGTCAAATGAATAACACTTTCCATAGGATTCAACGAGGGGTGACCAAAATGAATGCCTCAATAAGTTCTTATTATCACAGTAATGAGCTTGAGAGCTAAAATTGAAAGCTTTGAGTTATACTTTACTCTATCACCTGCCAAATCTCATGGAAGATCTTCCAATTACGAAGATATTTCAGCAGAAGCTAAGTTAGTCTAAAGGTTGATGATCATTACCTACTTTTAAATTAACAACTCACAATTTATCGTCTATATGATAATAAATGACCTCCTACTTTGATTAATTCTGTGTTATGCTATTAATAAATTGAACCAATTGTCGTTTTTGTAAAGAAATACTTTAATAGGGATTATAGTATTCAATGCCCGGAGCGAAAACAACCGTTTCCATGGTGACTACCGGAGCGAAACCGGAACTGAACCGGATTTTGTCGTCTCCATTGAACCGGAACGGAGATGTTTTCATTTCGATGCCCTAGTTTGAATAAATTTATGGATTGAGCGAAAAACGCGGGTTAAAGTATTGAATATTAAAGGAACTGGAGGATTCTTACCAGTACTCTTCGATAGCATTACCATACCATTCTCATACGTGTCATCAGCTTGTCTGTTGATATCCTTTTCAATCTCCTTTAATTTTTTTATGGATGTTTTTTTCCGTTACGGAAGCCACGTTTGAAGTGAGATTTGCAATTGAATTAATACCATTGATCATAATCAAACAAGTGACAAATTAGACAAACCAATAAATTCAAAGTCAGTATCTCAACAACAAAGAACTTAAAATTTGATTGTGACTTTATATTAATATTATGTAATATTATTATAATTCTATTGTAACATTATTGCATATTGCACTATTATCAATTGTAATTTTATTGCTATTGTTACTGTGATAAGGAGTTTGTATTGTAGTATTGAAATAATTGAATGATTTAATTGGTTGTTAGTTATAAATGTAGATGGTTAATTTCCTTGTATCTTTTATTGTATGTGTTATTTTCTATGCTAAACGTGGAACCTCCTGACGAGCCTTTCTCTGGCTCAGGGGGACCTTAAAGTTTACAATGAAAAAAAAATATATTATTATTATTGTATTTTGTGACAAAAAGTGAAACAAATAATTACAATTAATATTCGATATTAGTGTGCCGCTCAACGGGTATTACTTGTCGTCACCGTTAATGCAGTAGAGACCAACATAACTTATATTTTCCAAAGGTGCCCTAAAGGGTGTCCAACTGATGCGAGTTACCCTGTTTAATCCCTATGAATCTGCTTAATATTTATTTGCGCTTTTAATAAAATGATCATCGTAGCTTATTTATTTTTAGCTGACGATAAGATCTTCCATAAGAAATACATTTCAAGTTAGTTTTTGTTTGGTTTCAGAGCTGGCAGTTAGAAAAGGATAAGATGGCATTTAGGTTCTTATTTCTCTCTTCATATGTCACCTTCCATTCGATATTGTATTGAATTTCATAAGATGTCGATTTTTAGCGTGAATTTTGCATTTTTTTATAAATCGTTCCCATGACGACCGATGTTAATTATTGAAATTATGATACCGTATACGTTCACGTACAATAAGAATCTCTATTTCCACTCAGAATGGAAATTAATAAATCATTACAGTCAATACGAATTGATTCAGGAAATAACTAATTTCGTGTGTATAAAACTTAATGATCATGTTAGTGTTTGCACTATTATAAGTTAAGACACTTACTACTGTACTTACTCTATGGTTCCACTAAAAGAAGTATAACGGTTGAAACTTAATGTATGTGAAGATTGAGCAATGGTGTAAGAATTGGACAATAATGTAAAACCTGAAGATGTCAACTCGTTGATGAAACTAGCCAGAAATAAATTTGTTGCGGAATTTTAATAAATATCCATTTCTCTCCACATTTGGGTTGAAGTCCATGTTAAGCATATTAAGTATTTTTAACATTATGTCTGATAACTTTATGGTTTTGATCGATTATCAAACGATACGTAATGTATGAAAGAAGGCAAAGACCTAAAATTAGTTTATTCGTCAGTTTTGATGGAAAGGCTTCATAGTAAAATAGTAATCCCCATGTATATATATAACAGTATTTATAAGAATTTCCTTTGTATTTGTATATATATTTTGTCTTATTTTTAGTTTTATTTGTTGATTTTCTTATCTCATATTGTTATATATATATTTGTTTAAGTTTGATTTTTTGGAATTCACTTTAAACTGGTGGCACCTCTGTATGTGAATCTTTGATAAATAAATAGATAAATAAAAATTACCAACTCTGAAGTACTGATGAGAATTTGCAAGGGCGACAGCAACTTAAGCAAGCTCCTGCATTGTGATTGTGAGCATAAGACTTGAATGTTATTCCCCTGTTGAAGACAGAAGGAATGAGAAGGAAACAGGGCTAAAGTGAGCAAGAGATAGGAAAATGTCTTCCTTCTGTACTTTCGAATCCCTTCCACCGTCTGCTGGCAAACTTCCAGATGTTCTTTCGGTAGAGCGGTAAAGGCGTGGGGAATAATAGATGTATTTCTAGCTAGATAATAGATGCATCGCAGCCAGAAATGGCCGTCTGGTAAGATACCGTCCTCTCTATTAATGTTTAATTCCCGTTCCTCAATTAAAGCCCTCTCTGTTGCTAAAAGCTGCAATTTGAGGAAATTTACTCGTCTCCAGTCCTTTAACGCTTAAGTGGGTCCTCAGCCAAATGCTTCTGCGATTTTGTCTTGTGAGGAAACAAAGTGCCCTATACGCGTGTTTGGAAAAAGTCGAATTTTCTATATGACCGAAAGTTGTCAGCTGATTACGCTTCAAACGTTATCGCTCTCCAGGTCATTTTCCTCATTCTAATGGAAATACAACCTATACTTACTTGTCCTTGTATGCACACGTATCGTTACATACATATCTACAGATTTTCATACATTTTTATAGATTTCGATGTTATGTTAATACCGGCAGCCTTGGCGGATTTTTAGGTGCCAATGTTCCAACCTCGAGGTCCAGGGTTCGAGTCCCTGTCAATCGTATTTTTCTGTTTATCGCATTTTTCTATCCGGGTATACGATTTTTCCGGTAAGGTTTGGTGACAAGAAGCTCATCCAGTCGTAAGAATTATTAACAAATATTAAACAAGTCATCATCACAACCAATTATAATTTAACAAAAATATATATTTATTAACTGAAAATTAATAACCGCCCGCATAAGTGATGGAAATATTGTCAGAAAGGAAAAAATCAAAGTCATTTTAAAATTGTATTGATTTGTATTTAAACTTTTTCTTCATCATTTGTTCTAATCATTATTTTTGCATGTTTTATATTATTATTATTATCATATTATTACTGTGATCGTATTATTCTAATAATTTTATTATTATTATCGTATTATGATTTTGATTGTTCTATTATTATGATCGTGTTATTGTTATGAACGTATTATTACTATTATTATTATTGTATTTTGTATTATTGTCTACATTTTAGGGCGTTTGCCGACGTTTTCATTCATCTTTTCGGCCGTTAAAATTTGGGTTGCAGCTGTCAGTAAATTTCGCCAATTTTTTACATCCCCTTTCTCGTGATTGTTTTCCTTTGGTGTTTTAATTCTTTTTCTAATTTCAGACATAGGTTACTTGTAAACTCACGACACAGTTGCTTTTTTTATTTTCTCTCGTTTAGTTCCTAAAATCGTATTCTTTAAATCTTTAATGACAAAGGGTTAAGTGTAATAGGTCTCGATTTCGCTCTAAAATAAATCAGTGTTATTATTATTTATTTTATGAGCCACGTGCGTCCATTCAATATGTTGTCATACGCATTCCACCAGCTTTTTCTAGGTTTTTCTCTCTTTTCAACTTGCATTCCCCAAACACTCCATATATGTCATTTTGCTTCCATTCACCATTACTTCTTGCCCTAACCAGCGCAAATTCCAGCTACATACTTCTATCGCAACATTATATTTTTAGTCTTAGTTTGATACCCATTCCTTCTCATGACACACATAACTTTATATTTCAAGACTCTATAGTATAGTTTCTATTTCTGAGCATGTCTAGAGATAGAAAATGAAATAAATGATTGAATCTACAAAACACGCTCGACCTACAAAGTTTTCCGTAAACGGTCAGAAGTTGTTCCGAGGGAAAGCTCAATCCGTAACAGCTCCGGAAAAGGAGGATTCGTGGTTCGATTCCTGGTCTCGAGGTACTTTTTCACGTCGCTATATCCTTTGGAGTATACTATACTTATTCCAACGTCATTGGAAGAACACGTAAATCTTACAGCCCCGTGTATTACTTACGGGGAATCTGTTGCGACTTTTGCATAGAAAAAGAAAGCTGGGGATGATTGATTTTGAAGGCATTCAGCATAGAGTGAAATCGAATTCTGACTGAAGAATACGAACCATTATCCCAAAGGAATACACGGTGCCATAAGATTTGCGTGGTCTCTTCATGATGTTGGACGAAGTATAGTAAGTTAATATTAGTTTGTACAGAACCAATCTTTTCCTTTGGTTTGAGATTGATTTAAATGGATGGATTTACAGGAATTTCCAATTGCACTATACGTAGGATTATTCTGATTTGATTTCGGAATAACCGGGTCATGTTAAATTTTGAAGAAAGTCACCCAGGAACGAATCCTAGATGCTGCTTCAAAACTTGGTTTTTCTCCAATTTTAGAAGACAGAATTCCTTCTTCAGTGTACACATAGATTCACTAAGTCTTTAAATTTCTGTCTTCTGACCCTTTTTCTTTGAATCACTCGTGTTTTCTTAATTTGAGGTTTTCATTCAAATCGGGGAAGACGAAAAAATGACGGGACTAATCATGTAAACTGGGACACTCCCGGACAAAATTGGACATAAGATAAGTCTACTAATATAGGATGCTCGTTAAGGAATTGGTTTAGATGTATCGGATGTCATATTTTTTTCGAGGAATCATCTTATTTAGTTTGGGTCAACGGAACGGAAAACCTTATATATCTAAGGCGCGACTTCCTACAAATATAAAATTCAGCGATTTCCTCTGGCTCCTCGCTAAAATCATATGCAAATTTGCGGATAAAACTCGTTTAAATGTCTCCTTAGCTTTAAAGCTTTATTGAAATCGGCTATACATTGATGAGGCGTTGTTATGTTAAGTCTCTATCGTTGCCGTGACATTATTGATATTAGTCACTCGTCGTTAACTAGGGTCATTGTTAATCAAGGTTACCCTGTATAATGTATTCAACTTTATTTTATTTCTCCAAATTTTTCTATCAAACTAGGACAGCTGAAAAATTGATCAGGACCGTTTAAAACCGGGACAGTCTCGGTCACAACGGGTCGTATGGTAACCCTACATATAGAATGATAATAATAATTACATTTTAATTATTCAAGGACTTACAAAGGCATGTATAAGAAAAGTCACTAAATCTACATGACATAAAATTCAATCATTCCATTTCATACCACTCTTACAACAGTTACACAATAATCATCTGTTACATATATACACTATAGTTCATTAACTTCTATTGCTATTAGAATAATTATGTGTATTATTATAGTGATTTATTTATATAAATTACACTCCAATTTAACTATACATTGTATTACATATCCTACGCATGATATTTTACATTATAATTTAGCTAAACATTTCTATCATTTACAAATTCATCAACATTATAGTATGTTATTAATTTCTTTATTTTTTCACTTAACTGTATGTTAGCACTATTTTTATAGGACCAGACAGTTTGTTATAAATTAAAAAAAAGCCATCCCTCCAGAACTTCCCCCAGTTCCATTAAATCTACTGGTTGGTCCTCAGCTTAACTCTTCCCCTTCTTAAGAAGGTTATATTGCCACTAATGGTGAAGAAAGTATCCAGGAAAGGACTTGAATGTAAGAAAGCAGGATGCGTTGGAATGAAAGGCGTTTGCGATGGAACAGATATGTTGGCCGGTATAGGGAATTCAACGATGACTCGGTTCGAATCCCCCCGACGGCCATTCTAACGAAATCTCGCAGTCCGTGCGCCATGACACTTGTACCGTTATCCCTGGCGATTGCAGCCTCCTCTGGATTTGCCTTTCTCTTCGTATCCCAGCGTACATCGGCCTGTCTCGAAGGTCATGCGCCTCTTATCGCCAAAACAACTATGCCAAAGAACGAAGATGCTTCAGCGAATTTCTTGGATTTATAGCACGGGTTGCCAAATATTTAAATGTCCAGTCTGGACGTCGCTGTAAAATTATCGATGCTGAAAGTGACATCGGGAAGGTGAATGGCTGTTAAGCTATTGCCCCGAGGTTGAGTATTCAACCCTCTAGCGTTAGCTGGGAGTATTGGAAAGGAAATGAGGCGTTCTATATTAAGTGAGGAGTGAGATAGATTTTTTCTACGATCTGTTATAATGTCGTAAGTGGAAAAGATTTCGTTGTTTAAGGATTTTCGGTTTCCGGATATTTGCAGGTTTATCTTCGAGGAATGTTTACCTAAGCATGTTTAACTACGGCATGCATATAAGTGGTACTTCGCCTTTTTTATAAACTTAAGTTAACTGGTTGTCCAATGCGAAAATTTTGCACAAATGGTCACTGGGGTGCATGCAATTTAATTCAAAGAAAGCGGTAGTTTGAATGAAAGGACGATGTAATTTTAAGTCATATTTTAATCTTCATATTTGGCAATACTCATGTTTCTGTGGTTGTCGTTCTGCTTCCTAAAGATGCACGTTTATGCTGGTTTATTAAAATGTTTTAATGGTTGCGTACGACGTCGAGGTCTTCGTTATGGAGACTGTAATATTACTTGCATAAATCTGCTGCTAATATTACCAGTTTCGATCAATTTAAGCCTGAGAATAAATATCTTGTCCGATGAGAAAAACTATTTATTTACCTCAATAAACGTAACCAAGTAAACAATAAACCACCCATGACAACACCGATATCTACACACCCAATAACGAAACCCGATTATTCAAATACTACTCGATTTTTTGACCAAATGGTGCATTTTTCATTTGTCTGACAATTTTTAGCTGGAATCAGGAAACTCTTTCGATGTTTTGATGGAGTGTGAAGGGAGAAAAGCTCCGGTCACCGAAAATAGATGCTTAGAAGTAATATATAGAGGATATTGCCCCAATGAATATGAATAACCAATGTCCTTATAATGTTTGTTATTATATTCAGTAGGAAGAGACCAAGATGAATACCACTACTCAGCACCACTGAGAATTCTTTGGTTTCATACTTCCATCTGACAGGAAAGTGTAGTAAATTATTGGTAGCTCCAATTTTTCTCAAAAACTTGGTAATTTCGCACTTGAATCTCCACCAGGAATCGAACCCGGGACCGCGAAACCAAGGGTTCGTTCTTTCCGGGAACAATACGCGATAAAGTAGATATAGTAGTATACGAATATTGTAAGTTCTTTAGCAAACCCGTAACTCAAAATTTTCCGAAAAAAGTTTTTCCCAGAACAGGATTTGAACCACTCAGGATAAACTTCTGGATATTTTTGGAAATTTGAATCAGTTGCTCTAACCACTCGGCCAATCTAGTGTCTGATGTAAGCGGAAAAAACATTCCCTTTAAGTAACCACTGTATGCCAGATAAAAAAACAGGTATTGTGAGAGACAAATTCAAATATATCGTTGATGTTTATGACGGGGTATTTGCTAGATCATCAGTTGTATGCGATAATGTCAGTATATTATTCCAAAGATTAATCATTTTTCGATTTATTCGGCGGGATATTTCACTAGTATAATCATATTAATCATATGGATAATATTCATGCCATCAGGTTCACTTCTCCTTTTTGAAACAGTCTAAAATCCATCAATACATCCATTCCTATTCTCTTTGTGAAACTTATCTATCGTTTGAATATATTCATAAAGAGGCTAAAAATGTAGCTCAATCGTTCTGTGTTTACACCCCCTGCCACACGCCGAAGGGCGGCTTTCATGGTATTTGTGTAAATGTAGTATCTTACCGTCCCTATAAACATGTACAAGTATTAATTGGTCGCAATTGAGATACCTAAATCTGTAGGTGTTGCCCATAAGCCCTGTATAGTAGTGTAAATGTGGAACGCACAATAGAATCCATGTTTAGAATTCCATCTATTCCCCGACGCAGATTCGGCTTCGAGTAAATAGATAGTCATTTTTTATCGTTTTGAACGCGTAACGTATAGAGAGAGAGAGTAGAATTGCCCCGTTCGTCGGTTTATACGATAAATCGCCTCGGAGGGAGATAAATAACGGTCGTTAAAAATCATAAATTCCTGCTCCACGATGTTTTGTATCAGCCCGCTCATTTTATACTGCGTCGTGATTTATCGGCAGTGCGATTCTTTCGAAGAGATTCCGTTCATTAGTCGCGCTTTTCGAATCGCAACATTCTCTCCTCGGGGAACACCATATGTGTGTAAGGCCTTTCAAGTAAATGACCGTAATACATCGAATTAACTGGTGGGAGAATTCGCCCTTGTGTTTATGTATTTGCGGACACTTTTTCTCTCGGCTGATTCACAACTTATGTTAAAAGTATTTGGAACGTTCAAGGTGTTTGTTTATACACACACACATATACTCTATGTAAATATACAAACGTATACTTTTATTTAAGGATATATATTTATATTTTATATTTATATTTTATATTTATATTTTATATTTATATTTTATATTTATATTTTATATTTATATTTTATATTTATATTTTATATTTATATTTTATATTTATATTTTATATTTGTTATTTATATTTTATTTAAGGTTATTCATAATGTATATTACATTTAATGTATATTATATTCAATGCGTGCCTTTGTGTAATTACCATATAAAAAACAATAATACAAATATGATTCAATGATACCATTTAAGAATTATTATTTCCTTATTGGAAGTCAGTAAAAGACTATTTTTAATATAAATATTTTTTAAACCAAAATATTTTATTTGACAATGTCTTTAAAATTGTCTTGCTTGCTTGATTAGACACTGAGGCACTTCTTGACGGAAAGAAAACAATATTTTAACGATTTGAAGTATTATTTTGGAAATGTTTATTAATTTTTCTATTAGATCTGCTTTTTTAGTTCTTAATATCTATTACGAGTAAAAGTTGCTTGCATACTGCAAGCTATCCGTTGAATACAGTATCATACCTAGTACTGCCTCAGTTCAAATTTAAAACTTCGCGCCAAAGACCGCCTGGCGACGAACTAAGAACCCGATCGTGAGAGAAGACAGCAAAATAATATTAGATAAGTTCTAATATTCGATTCAATATCTTATCGGGAAGGTCCCACGCCTCTGTCACCATTCCGGGTCTTATCTTTCCAGCTTATCGGGAGGACATTTAAAAAGATTTCCGCAATGCATTTCTTATGGAAGGATTTTGCATCCACCTGGCGTCGAACTCACTGTCATTTGGCTACATTTTTTCCATGAGAAGCATAGAAGACTACCTCAACTTCAACCTCCGAAATTTTGGTTACTCTATCTTAACGATAAGTGCCTCAAAATAATTTTCAAAAATCCGCGCAATGCATTCTTATGGGAAAATTGCGATTTTTGGGAATTTCTGGCATCGAACCCATGATAGCTAGCGTCGAAGTCTGCATTATTCTGGCATCTAGAGTGTAGGGCCAGTACGTCGAAAAAATCTGACGTCGATGGCGCTTGTGGAACATGGTCAGAATTCGTATCCCCTATATATATATATCTATATATATAGGTATATCCGGAGAGTTAGCTATATATAATAGATAATTGAAATTCGTTTCATTTCTTTATAGTTAACAAAATCGGAGGTTCAGCCTAAGAATTTTAGCCTAAGTTTCTTAAAAGAAAGAAGCAATAAAATGATTGGGTAATTATACTTTAAGTAGGAGAAAAAACAGTCGCCCCACTGCTTCGAAGAGCTGTTACAAACGCACGAATGAAAAAAATATATGAATAGAAAAACATATGAATTTGCGGTGAAGTTTTATTTATTGAATTTTAATCGTAACGTAGCAAATACGCTAAAATTTAATTCAAATTCGCAGCTTATTACTGAAAGAAGTCTGAATGTTTTATTCTTTTTGTGGTATCGAATTCAAATATAATCAAACGGACGTACCAGCATTATTTTCATTTCAGGAACGCATTACAATTAAATCCCTTGCAAAATCCCCCCCTTCAGCACGGTTTCACTTAGCGCGGATCGCTTCCAGAACCACAAATACCGCGCTATGCGAAGTATTACAGTACACATTTACTGTTGTCACAGCGGTCAGTTCCTTTTTTCGCCACCGATCGCCCGAGCGGCGCCACGTTCTCGCTATTTATGAGGAATAACACAAGAGCGTCAAATGGTCCAGCCGCTGTCCAAACACCGCTCCAGCCGTCAATCTTTTCTATCCAAGTGTTTATTCCTGTGATAATCGTCCTCTTCCCAGCCAATGACGTGCGTCGCGCGCCTTCATTTATGCAAATGGCCGATTATTTTTTATCTCCCAGATTCGTGTTAATTGAATCGCCCTAAATAAATCGGATTTATTTAAACCGAAATTTCGCGAGGGATTTATGTCCGAAAGGGGCTTAACGGCTTCCGCTATCTCTCGCGCGCCATCGATTTCTTTTGTTTTATGGCTCCGTACAGTTTTGCGTTTTGTGTCGCGGACGAGGATAATTTAGCCCGCTCCGTGTACATTCTGGCGCCATTTTGTTTTATTGGGGTGGTTTTATTTTGAGAAAGGTTTGATTTTCTCTCAAACAAATGAGCATCGCCAGCCGTTGGAGAATTGTATGTAGAATTGACAATAATGATGAAATGCGCGACGATTTTTTAATTTTTTTCAGCATTCAAAAATCTTTGGATTATATGTTTACCAAATCAAAGTTCGAATTTCCTCACTACTCGTTTAGCATAGTAAGTATAAGAAAGGATCTCCAGTAATGAAGAAATAAACTTGTAAATTTTCTATACTATTTACTATTTCCTTTATATTTCCGCACAATGCTAGTGTGGAAATTTACAAGTTTATTTCTTCATTACTTCAAGGGCTTTCCACAAAGTAATGCCTGAACATCTAGATTTCAAGAATTCTAAAACAGCCGAATGTCGGCGACCGTTGGGCGCAAATTCCTCAGAAAGGATTAACCCCGATGCGGTTACCGATTTTTTAGAAACTCCTCATTTTAGATATACTGAATCTCATATTCGTTACCAGACGGGTTACATCTTCCTTCAGCCAAGTAAGGTTGTACAATAAGAGAAAAATGGTCCCTGACTGGGACTCGAACCCAGGTCTCCCACTCTCCTGGCAGGTATTCTAACCTCTGAACTGATCATAAAAGCTCCCGTTTACATAGGTGAGAAACAAAGACGTGGCTTGGTAGTTTATTGGTCAGAATAACTGCCCGGATATTGGGAGACCTAGGTTCGTATCCTAGTCAATCCACTATTTTTCACTTCTAGTACAACTCTTAGTTATTCGCCCACTTTCTTTAGCAAAGTCAAAAATTTATTTTTATCATTTGCATAATAAGCCTCATGTCTTCCCCAAATTCTTGGTAGCTTTTTGATTGGTTATGCGGGTAAGGATCCATCCTGTCTTTGGGCTAATAGCTTTACTGACAGAATAAAAAATATAGTTTTTTTTACTTAGGAAGAAAAAGTAAAACAAACAAAGGATGGATTTAGAAAATTAATAATCATAGTAACTATACATCTATTATATCAAATATAGTGGGAGTATAGTTAGACTTGCCACATGTCCCGTGTTTAAGGGGACTTTTACTGCATGCAATTTTCCTGCTGTCCGGATTTGATACAAAAATTTGGAGAAAGAAACTTTATTACGAAAATATTCGTAATAAACTTTCATCAAAAGAAATCATTTAAATCCAAATTTTCATGAATTTGTGACATTATTAAAAGTTTAAGTTTCTAAAGTCTAAAGCACACCAAATTAGCTTAGACTAACAATAAATCGTAACTAGACTAACAAGTCCCTGTTTCTTACCATTTGAAGATTGTAACCCCCTGTATGGTGATGGTGGAAAAAATTCACAATGATTTTAATTCAAGGTCTGCGTCAGACCCTAGGCATAATGCCAATGCTATATGGAGCCAAAAAAAGCCATCTATGGAGATCACTCTTGTATCCACCAATGATACTTCACTCCTCATTTAGTCTAGTACGCCTCACTTCTACATTCTACATCTACAAACCTTTAAGTAGCTAATGGTGGAGGATCCAGCAAGTCTTCGAGCAAGACATTCACTAAAAATATCGCAAAAATCATTATAACTATTTCTTACGAATGCATCCATAAGATTGTATTGTCTCCCCCTCTCCTGGTATCTATGCATCTATCTCCTCCAAGATCCAAATCAGTAGCAAGAGACCTCCTTAATGATTGCATCATTCGGTGGGCATTAGCATCGAGAGGTGGCATTCCCATGACCCTCTGCGGCAGGAACTGCTGACCTCATGTGGGATGCCTACTTGACCTCATCCCACCAATCTCGACCCTTGCCACAGTCGGCAAGACGTGCACTATTTCGCTGAATTTCGGAGAAAATGTCATTGTGAAATTCCTTTATTTGCCCATCCTTTCATCGTATGTTCTTTGGTTATTCTCCTTATAGTAAATATTCCCTTTTGGATATTCCGTTGTTTATGTGTAATCTTGTATGGATGAGTTTCATTTTGTCTTCTCCCACAGTCTTTGTCGTTGCGAAAATTTCTCTAAAGATTCATTTATTTACTTGTGTCGAACTTAGTTGAGTTTTTCCATTGCTCTCTAAGATTAAAAAATTATGACAGAACGTACGTTAGAACTTTATCACTTTACGAGATTTGCCTTTCGTCCCGTTCTGACCAGGACTATCCCGGCTTTAAGGAACGGTCCTGGTAAATATTTCAGCTTCAGGTTTGGAGAAATAAATGAGGAATGCAATTTTAGGAACGAGAATTTCGAAATGAAAAATTATCTAAATGTAGATTTTTTGTTAATTTGATGCTAAATACGCACGAAGGGTCTTGAATGAACGTGAAATCACCTCAGACTTTCTTTTAAGGCAACGTTCGATTTTTCCCGGTTCCCATCAAGACTATTTATGAATTATGTTTTCATAAACAATACGGTATTATAAATTTGATAAATCTAAGTTCTTGCTATAAGAATATGGTAAAACTAGATTTAAAATTTTAACTTTCCTGGAAAGAAATTCCTTTTACTTCTTCTAGGGGATTTTGGAAGTAAACAAAGTTAAATTTCTACAACAATTGTCGTGAAAGATTTATAGAGTAACAATCATCTAATTGTTAAAAAATTTCATGAGGAATTCATTTGGTAATAAATTCAGAATGTTTACTTAACTCTCAGTAGAATTTAATGATAAAATAGCGGCAAACGGATTGGGTAATTATTTCAAAGCTCGATATCTAGTAAATTTATCGGTAATTAATCAATCAGTTAATAGGAAAATCAACTATAACAATCACCCATCAACTAAACAACAAAGATATCATAAATAGAGTGATTGATTTGCAGCTAACAATAAGCAATTAAGGTCTCTTTGGACTCAGTCAGGAGTGAAAAGTATGAGATTATTATCGAAATTGTGCATTGTTGAAAGAATCAAATAGTTAACCATTGAGGGCAAAAAATAGATAAGATTTTATACCTTCGATTAGCCGGTCGAATTGCCAGAGCAAAAATTATTTGATTATATTTTACGTTCTGGTTTTCGCATCGGGGGTTGTAATTCTATATCTCCCGGAGAGAGAGGGTTGTACCACTGCCACCAGATGTATTCCACTTGTGGTATTTTAATTAATAAAAATAACAATAATAATCATAATAGTAATTTATCAATGATTACTTGTTACAAACCACAAATGCGGCTATTTTTCGTGTGAACATTGCAGACTACCTATTGTTTTTTTCATGCGGAATCTTTTCTCCAGTATCCAACTCTACTAGATCTCAGAATCTTCACAGAGTATCTCCAACGGAGTATATTCTTCATAGAAAGATGCTCTATCCACCTATCTACCCTCGACCGCATGGGCAATGACGTGTTAATGACCCCAAACCTTTTTACGAGCGACTTTTACGTCCTCCGCTTTAAGGACTTCCGATGCAATTGCGACCTTAGCTCGTAAAACTTTTATAATGGCAATGATCGCAGCATTAAACCCGCATCCGATTCGCCGACGAAATTTTCTTCCAATTTTAGGGCTTATTTATATTCATAGTTTCCATGGGCGCCATGTTTGGGGTGCGAAGGACTCCTTTTGTCGTCATCTCCTTCTTCGCCTTATCTTCTACACGCCTTCCTTCACTTCCGCCTGCACGCGCGTGCAATATATTAATATTGGAATACGTGTCTTCACGCGCGAATCGACCGGAGATTGCGAGCTTCAGATCTGCTGTTGTTATCATTATTAGTATTAGAATAAATCTGCAGGTTGGTATAATCCAGGGGGCAGAGTTTGCTGTCGTACAGTGAAGGTCACAAAAGTACATCATCAAGACTAAAATATCAATATATATTAGTGTTCTACCTTTCGGTAGGTTCATGTGCCCCCACATTCCCCATCTATCTCCCTCTCCTTCAATTCCCGGTAACTTATCCCACCCCTTAATTCGTCTAACAACTTCTGTCTTTGTCTTCCCCTCTGTCTTTTCCCTATCATTCTTCCCTCGATCGCTTTCTTCAATAATCCCTCTCCTCTCAATATTTGACCCACCCATTTCTTTTGTCGATTTCTGATTACTTCAATTAACACCCTCTTCTCCCCAACCATCTCTATCACCTCCTCGTCCGTTTTTTTATCGACCCAGCTTACTTTCTCCATTCTACACCATACCCACATCTCAAAAGCCTCTAATCTTTTAATATCCTCTTTTCTTAACGTCCACGTTTCACACCCGTACAAAATTACACTCCAAACCAAGGATTTTATCAATCTTTTTCTGATTCCTTTATCAAGTCCCTTCGTCATCAGTTTTCTTCGCTTCCTGAATGAAAATATCAATAAGGTAACGTAAATACATCACAAAAAATAAAGCCCTAGTAACTTGCATGAACCCCTTAATGACCTCGTTTTCAAAACTGAAAATGCCACACTCTTTTCCTGTTTTCTTTTGGTGTTTTGGTACTTAAGTGTGATAACTCTACTATCGTAGCTTGCGTATTAAATAAACCGTGAGTATGAATGAATAGGACTGAGAAAAAGTTTTAAAAAAGATACACATCTCCCTTTCGTGTACGAAAAGAAGATTTGAAAGCAATCTAATCATCAATATAAGGTATTAACCCCGGATTCGAAATAATATTCTTAAAAGAATGTCTGCATGTAGAGTCTTGTAAAATTTCCTCCTTGAATAGTATTTTGTGTACATTTATCTGCGCAATTTTTTGTTGACCTGCTTATATTTTTACTTCATGCAATCATGTATATTTCCATTAAATTTCTGGCATTCTTTGTTTGTATTCAGTATAAAATGGTGGGGAGGATACATGTGAATCTTTAAATAAATAAACGGTAAAGATACAATTTTGGGTGAAAGAACAGAAACGCCTCTTTCCCAATACATCAGGGTTTCCATTGCGGTTACCAAGGGCTTTTTCTACATATATTTCGTCTCCAGGATTGCCCGCATTTTGAGAGGTAAATCCTTCCAAAATCACCACCAAAAATCACTGGAGGAAAAGAAGGATTGTTTCCCTATCGAATCCGAACGGTAGGAAAGTTTTCACCTTCGAAAACGCGTAGAATAATGCCTTCCGATAAATTTATCCGACGGCGTCAATAAAACAGAACAGAGCCCTGAGGAAGGAGAAAGGGAAAGAAAAATGCTATGAGATACTTTGGGAAGTTAAGCGTCAAAACGGATGAGAAGCTTCCTTTAAGGTAAAAGAAAGTGAGAGTTGGAATGTTTAAACGGAAATTTAATACTATTCGTTAAAGTTTTATTCCGACTCGTTGACAGAATTTCGGTCCCGGTTTCCAACTCCACTATCGAAAACCGGTTCGAACCGTTTTATTATTCGTTTCGTGAAATTAAGTATTACACTTTCCGGATTATTTTTAATTATTTTTTTTGAAGAATGCGTTAATATGCCTGTGTACTCTTCGTTAAAGTTTTCGATCCGATTCATTGAGATACACGAATGTCGGTTTAGTTCCGGTTTTTAACTCGAACCGGTTTTTTCGTTTCGTGAAATTATGTACAATACTTTACATATTACTTTTAATTATTTTTTTGGAGAATACGTAAGTATGACTGTACTAATCTTCGTAACAGTTTTCGCTCTGTTTCATTGAAAGAAACGGTTTTCCGGTTTCTTACTCTACTATCCGGAAAACCGGAACGAACCGGTGGTACATAAGTGATAAATAAACGTAAATAATAATTAAGGAGGGTTAAAAAATTGATTTTTTTTGTGTGAAGAGTCGTGAGAATCTTAAGAAAATCTGATTTTGTCGTACTAAGTTTTTCGGTATCGCTGAGGAAAACATGACTCATTTTTGTAATTTTTTAATTAATTGGAGTGCGGTTGAATTTGAATAAAATCATAACTATACAAACAAAGAATACCAATTTTATATTGTTATTTATGTACAGACAATGCAATAAAATAAAGAAGGATATAATATAAGGAAATAAAGTACAATATCCCATCTAATAAGTACAATATATCATCGGCACCATCAGTGATATCTACCATGTCAGGTGGCATATAGGCATGCATACTTTGAGATGAATTTCGAGCTACAGGATCAGATATATATAACCCAAGGTTCCCCTATAATTCCACCTATTCTTAACGTTCTATTTCGACTGTGTAATCATGCGCAAATCAGTTTCCTATTCACCTGCGTTGCTTCCCCTTAATCGATAACACTTTCTGTCCCAGACTCCAATTTCCGGTCCCCGGGCGACGCCTCCGTCTTAATCTTTTCTCGAGCAGCATTTCTTCCTCAGATTCCCGCTTCATTTCCCGGCGCTTCATTTCCTCCGCGTGAAAGGGATTTGCCAAGTTATGACGCTCGTCTCTGTATCGCCTCGTGACGGAAATCTAAAATTTCTCCATCGATTTAATTTGGATTAAGGTCGTGATTTTGGGCGTCGATTTTAGAGGTGACGATGAGCTTGTCAGTGATAGTTTAGGTTGTAAAAGATGTGAGAAATTGTGACTTGACTGGGACTCTAATCCAGGGCTTTCAGGAAAAGTATTCTGACCAATGAACTACCAAGTTACCTCCTTCTAACTTCTGTAAATTTGAAAACAGATACGTTTGTTACGCGCAACAATGCAGAGTTCTTACCTTACACAGCATTATTGTTGAAAATGGAACCGTTAAACACGTGCGACAATGCAAATTCTTAAATGAAATTGCATTATTGTAGAAAACGGACCCGTTTATTACGTGAAACAATGCAGAATTCTTAAGTTACTCACCATTATTGTTGAAAACACCCGTTAATTATGTGTAACAATGCAGAATGCATATATTGAGCATTGTTGTTGAAGCGGTATTATTATTATCAATACTTCATGGTGAGGAAAAGAATATTTTTCATTTTTCTTTTGCTAGAGATGGAAGAAATGTAAATCTCATTAATTTTTTCACAGTCCTTTTTGTTGCTGTATTAATTTTAAAACTACTAAGGTTTCCGTGATTCTGAAAATCATTCTAGTAACTCGCCATTGAATTACTCGAAAAAAGCCATCTATAGGGTCATTGTCTGCACTTAACTTACCTATTTCCTATCATAGCGTACTGGTAGATGGTGGAAAGTAAAGGCAAACCTCCAAACTCCTCATCTTCTATAGTAAGCCTCATTCCATCCTAAATCATGTTTCTTATTCTTTGGGTCAATGTTAGTGAACATTCCCTCTTAGAGCATTCTGGCTCAGTGAGGAAAATGAAAGAAAGCACCTCACTCCCCATCTAACCTAGTATGCCCTCCCCTACTTGATTGGTAGCCCACGATGGAGGGGTTGAGGGCCCAACCACCCTTCAAGCGGATGAATTTACAGATACACATTCGAATCCGTCGAACTTCCCGTAACGACTCGTTTCTTACGCTAAATTCCAACGCTTATCTAAAGAGAAGAATTTATCGTCGAATTCGAAGGGTTCCTTTAAATCATGATCGATGTTCCATATAAATGCAGCTCCCCTCACCTCCCAGGAATATTAAGGTCTCTTAGCAAAGCAGAAGATCTCAACTCCTTTCTCACTTTTCCACTCTCCATTAAATCCGTTTTTTCCCTTCGTTTCCCCACTTTCAGCGTCTTCAGATTTATCATCCGTTGAGGCGATCTTTCGTGAGCGACGCAATCACGTCCCGGCGATTTGCGTCTCCCGTGACTTTCTCTTTCAGGGGCGTATTTTTTGAAGCCGTGAATATTCGTTTGGGATTAAAGGGTCACTTGAGGTGTAGTCTTCCTGGTGTTTGAGTTTATGGGGTGTGCTTCGAGGAGTGAAACAGCATAAGCCGCTGTCCCAGGGGTGGGTTTAGCATTGGGCGCTGGCTGAGGGGCTCACTATTAAAGCATATCGAACCGTGGTATTTTTCGTTCCGGTTTTCGATCTGGTTCACAATGAAGAAAAAGTACTGGAGAAATGTACTGAATAGTGATATGGGAGATCCGAGCAATTAGTTTAGTGAAACGGTGTGGTTTTTGATAAATTTTCTTGAGTTAAATTGAAGAAATAATTCTGAGAACAAGGTTAATGAATCAGTCGGTCACGTGAGGTAATGATTGTCGATTATTCATTTACTTCGATGAAAACCAGCTTTCTCAAATGTAAATAGAGTAGTCACGATAATTTGAGCAATGATAATTATTAATTAATGAAGTTTTTAAGTAATTGTATTAAATTGTTTCACAAGTATCTACATTACAGGAACATTTACATTGCACTCTGCGGCTGTACACCTTGACCCATCCCTGGTAATTGTAGGGAGATATTAGTATTATAATGATATACGAGGGTGGTCTGAAAAGTTTCCGACCCCAGATTTTTCAGAAATCAGAAAATTTTCAGAAAACATGTCGATAAATGGCAAAATGTCGGAAGCTTTGCACCCATGTATTGTCGTTGCTAGGAGATGTCTTATTTTAATAGCGTATTGTTGTAGCTTGGAGTATTATAGTAGTAATGTAATGGTAATTACGGGTATATTTTTGTAATAGTATATTGTTGTAGCTTGGAGATATTTGTTTAACAATGGTATTTTGTCGTAGCTTGCAGATACATATCTGAATCGTAGCAGTCCATTGTTATGCTAGAAGATTGTGATTATTGTAATGGTGTATTGTTGTAGTTAGAAATGTGTCATAATAGTCAATGACGTTGTGTCATTGTAATTAGCATAGGATCATTTTAATTCTTAATATATCACCGTAATTCACCGTAATCACCCCTGCCACACGCCGAAAGGCGGCTTGCAGGGTATTCATGTAGATGTAGATGTAATTAACATAGTATTATTTTAATTCGTAATGTACCATCGTAGTATATAACTGTAATATTTGAATGTATTATCGTAATCAATAACATTTCCACCGGACTACTAGTCTATCTCTAACGAATGAATCAATAATAATAACTGAAAACAATTTTCCTTCCCTCAGACATTCCCAGCTTGATTTTCCTCTCCTTCAATTCCCACTCCTTTTTTTAATCGTTTTCCAACTCTTTCCATCCGATCTCCTCAAATTAATTAATTACAGCGCCGCCTGACCACACACTGCGGTCATTCCAATCCCCTTTTTTAATTGTCGCGCCTGGGAAAAAAAAACTCTTTTCATCTTAAAAGAGCAACGTTTGCCTCAAGTTTTTATGCGCAAAAACGGCTTTCGTTCTTCACTTGTTTGGCGTCCAATCGAATGATTTCCTGGCGCATGCAATTAGCGTCTGACGGACTTCCGTCTTTGTTTGTATGCGAAGTCGAAGGTGACCCGTAACGGCTTTTTATCTCCTCTGTAAAAGATTTTGCCTTAATCTCCTATGCTGGATTCCGAAACACTCCAGAATTTCAATGTTTTCTTGATCCTCACCTCAAAGTACGTACATTTAGGAAGTGATACCTAGTAGATAGTTGATATATATATAGTATACAGTGAAATCTACCTTTGCTTTGGATTTTAATTGGTCTTTGAAACACTCCAGAATGTCAATGCTTTCTTAACCCTCACGTCTAATTGTAAGTACCTACATTTAGGAAGTGATACCTAGTAATTAGTTGATTAATTTGTACAGTAATATCTGCCTTTGCCATGATTTTAATTGGACTTCGATAGACTCGTTCTGGTGGTTCAAAAATTGCGAAACCTGTGTAATTTCTTATACTAAAATCTTTAAAAAAATTGCTGTAACGTTACATTATAATCTTTAGAAGAAAGAAGGCTCTATACGAGATTTAATTTACATGATAAATTCAGACAGAGTACGTTCATAGAATATGTACCCGAGATTATGCGTCATCCTTGTTATATAGGCCGTTCTGATACCGCGAGAAATATCAGAGAAATAGATGCTAGAAATAGTCGATTCAAGAATTCATTTTTTTTTAACGATACGCGAAAGTAAACGACTAGGAAAGTGGAGTCATTATGCTTGCACCCCCTGCCACACACCAAAAGGCGGCTTGTAGGGTACATATGTAGATGAAGATATTGTGAAACTTATATTTAGCTGAATCCATTGGGACCTCCATTTTTTCTGTATAACACAGTTTTCTGCTTAAAGTAAGGTTGGTCATTAGTACTAGAAGAAGGCTTTTTAGTACTATTAGTACCAGAAGGAGGAGAACCACACATCATATTGATCTGGGCACATCTGTGGTACGAAAAAACCAAAATCGCATACAGGTGATACGAAAATTGTCTTATTTTTAAATATGTAACATTGCAATTTATTTATGAAATTTAAGCAACCAGTTATTTCTTACTGTCCCATCATATCTCCCTGTATAGTGTAATTCTATATATACCCAATTGCCTCTTTCAAAATATATGAAATAAATTTAAATCATCAAGTCTCCCAGATAGCCAAGTGGGTAGCGCGATTAACTTCCAGGATAAAAGTTCCGGGTTCGATTCCCGGTGGTGACCTATGTGTTCGAATAGAACTTAGCTGTCGAGGCACTTAAAAAAGAAAAATACCAGACATCTGATAAATAAATACATAATTACATAATACAAAATAACCCACCTTGATAATTGTGTAAGATTATTTTTGCCACTCTAAGAGTCGGTTTGCAGAGCATATGTGAGATAAGAACCAGCAAATACCGATTTTTATCACTGGACGTGTATCTTTTATCTTATAACACTGAGTTCCTGTTTCGACTATCTTCATTCTGTCGCCGATCAAAAATCAACTGAGATTTCACACCATCTACAGACAAAGATTATGTAAGACTTTTGTTAAAAAATTTAAAAAAATCTTTAAGAGCATCCATGCAGCGAATGGCTTAACATCAACGTTGAGTCCCAGCTATGATGAAAATTTCCTAGTATTCCCCTAGAAGGAAAGATTCCGAAAAACCTAATGCAAAGCCGTAATCTTCATATCCGTCGTATCTTTCACAACGGATTAATGTCCAACTTCCATAAAGTTTTGCCAAAGAGTTATCCCGGCAGGAAAGGGCGGCATTATCAAGAATAATAATAAGTGCGAAGGGGGTTAAGGGGGATATCTCGAGAGAGAGAGAACATCCTTTAATCTCATCACGTAGAGTGGCCCACGCGCCTTAGGTATAATAAGAGCAGAAAAGGTTTTCCAACGGAATTATGCGAGGCGCGGCGTCGAGAAAAAGATGAAAGAGGTAAGAAGGCTGTAGCATTTGGATGCTGAGGGAGGCTGCGTCAGGAGTTATCTCTTTTGGGATCGAGCGAAGGATGACTTGGGGGAGGAAAAGGCAACTGGGATGGGATGCCCAACCGCAAGGTTCTAATATCATCTGCACCTTCTGGAGTACGGGGACAGTTGAGAAATAAAATCCTATTGTAGGAGACTTGACCTGGTGGTGTTCAATGACAATAGAAGCAAAATAATAATAATTTTTTATATTTAATTTTTCTTCATGAAAACTGGAAGATAATTCCAATTACATCAATTTTCATAATTATTATTATTCAATAATGATAATTATGAAATAATTATTTTTATTAAATAATAATCATTATTAAATTATTATTATTAAATAATAATTATTATTATTGATTAATAATGAGTATTGTTAAATTTATTATTAAATAATCATCATTATTGCTTATTATTTATTAAGTACTATCACATACGCTCTGCAAATGGTCTGTTACATGTTGTGTGTGGCAAAGCTAATCTTATACAACAATCACTGTGGTGTATATATTTATACATTTATTTAGCAGATGACTGGTATTTTTCCCGAAAATCCTGAGTACCAATCCTGCATTCAGGTATATCTGGTCCAATAGTCAGATCTCTTATTTCTTTAAAATCGCTAGTAATGTTCTAAAATTTAACTGAAAAGATAAACATGTTAAATTATATCTCGGAAGGGCATAGAATTTCATTTTTCGAAGCCAAAAAATTTTCGAACCGGTTCGACAAATGTAGGCGAAAACCGGCACTTAACCGAAACTTATAGAACCGCAGTAGAATCTGAATCCAAAAATATTACGGTTCTATGCCCTGGTTTTGATGTAATCACCATTAAAGATTCCTCGGTCATATTGCACATAAGACTAATTTAATTACG
This sequence comes from Pachydiplax longipennis, assembly GCA_036926295.1. Taxonomy (NCBI): domain Eukaryota; kingdom Metazoa; phylum Arthropoda; class Insecta; order Odonata; family Libellulidae; genus Pachydiplax; species Pachydiplax longipennis. Next base: position 32,507,360 of record JAVFKF010000019.1, read on the forward strand.
AATGAGAATCGATTGTTGTAACTAATGCAGGGTTAAGTGGCAACAATCGTTGCCTAGGCTATTTACATGCTGTAAATCGACAATTGAAAGTGGTAGTATTATTGGCTGCGGTAGCCGTTCATCTGAGACGTTTTCTTATTATTATTGCATATTATTCAGTTGTGCTGGATTCGAGGCTAGTTTAATTACGAATGTGAATAGATTGTTGCTATTAATGTATGGCGGGCGAATTACGAAATTACCAATGAGAATTTATTGTAGCGATTAATGTAGGGTTAAGCGACAACAATCGTTGCCTAGGCGATTCACTCGCAATAAATCTACAATCGAAAGGGAGAGTCATTGTTGCGTTGGAGAGTTATTGAATGAAAAAAAGCTTATCTCCCATCGGCGCATCTCTTTCCATTCTGGTTAATACTCATACATATCAGATAACGCTTCACGATGAATGCATGACCGCAGTGGATGTACTGTGAGCGACCGAGGATTCACCATCGTTTCCGACAATAAAACGCAACAATAAAATCGGGAGCGTGAGTAACAATGCTTCGATGCCATTGATTGTTGGGAATTGGGTAGGGGCAACAATGAAGCGCCCCAGGGCCTCCGCTATCTCGGGCACCAGATGGAATGAATGATCGAAGTGGGAAGGGTCCCACTGGTTATACAAGGGGCTTAACGTGGATTTCGCGCTTACTTGTCGCCCTCTGGGATATTAAAGCGCTTCCCTGTGCTAATTATTTCCTGCATCCATCGGAAAGTGTGGGCGGTTTGCGTTTTCTCGTTTTTCCATTCGTTTCCGAGTTTGAGTGTCGGGAGTCGAACCGGACGTTTAATCCGGAGAGCCTAATGACAGTACACTGAGATGAGTTTCCATCCGGAGACTTCATGGAATAATTTTCATACTAAAGGGCTTTATTTAAGAGACAGTTCAACCATTGACAATTCACCCAGAGAAACGAAGTGGAAGACCTTTCGCCCAAAAGCGCTTCCCCAGTAGAAAGTTCGCCCACTGACAGTTCGACCAGGAATTTTCACCCAAAGAAAATTTATATAAGACTTTTCGCCCAGTAAAGTTTGCCTAACAGGCATTTCGCTAACTGACAGTTCAACTAGGAATTTTCACACAAAGAAACTTCAATGATAACTTTTCACCCAAGAGAGCTTTACCAAAATGACAGTTCTACCAATGACATTTCACCCAAATGAGTTTTCACCCAGATAAACTTCGTGAATGATTTTTCGCCCAAAATAGTTTTACTTAAGAGACAGTTCATCCAATGACAGTTCACCCAAAAAACTTCATGGAAAACTTTTTCCCCCCAAGTTGGCTAATGTAACAGCTGTTTCACGCAAAGAGTATTTTGCCAAATGGAGTTTAATATTTGTAATTAGGATGCATTAAATTTGCAATTAGGATATATTAAATATCAATTTTTAAAGATGCATACATCATAATGATCACATCCCGGTGATATCTATTCTTTAAGAAATTTAAATAGAAGAATTTACCCAACTTAGGAGACATTTAACGTAAAAGAGAAATAGTTTAGTCATAACTGAACGCTTAAAATCTATTGTATTAAAAATTATTTATGCAAAAATCTATTCACAAATCCCTCTTTAAACGCCATATGGTGATATACACCTCCAGCGAAACATCTCTTAGGGCGAGAAATCCTCCGGCAAAGTGTCTCTGGGAGTAAATTCTCGTGGGTTAATCGTCCTTGAGTCACGATTTCGTGGGTGGGATGTCGTTTAGCGTGAATTTTTTGGGTGAAATACAGGAACCAGTGGAGCCATTTCAATCGTTTATTCCTTGAAGAACACGCTCGATATTTTATAGGCATATCTCGAACGTAAGTCCGGTTATTTTTCCGGTTTTCCTTCACTGGGACTTGTTCAATTTCATCGCAGCGATGATATTGCATATTCTGATATCGAAGTTTTCGACCAACAGCTTTCAGTAGATAATCATGGTATAATTTTTCTCAATATCTGTTTTCGGTGACAAGCGAAAACTTTTTCTCCCTTCAAACTCCATCAAAACATATAAATGGCATGACAATGTTAAAGTAATAGATTCCCGCTAGCTGCTAAAAATCGACCAAATTAAAAACAAACCGTTTGGTCAAAAAAATCGAGTTAAAATTTGAATTTGCCAATATAGTTTCGTTAGCAGTCGTTCTTCATGGATGATTAACACAACTTATTGTTTAAAAGTATTTTAGAACTAATAATAATACTTTATTCTGACTCATTACTGCAAAATAAACGTTTTAATTGTTGAAATTACAGATTTATCGTTGCTATCTATTGCTGTTTTGATAACTGTTTCAATTTATAATGCGATTGTTACAATTAATATGTTATTGTTGTTTATTTGTTTTAATTAGTGGAGTTTCGTTACTGGATGTGTAGATTTTGATACCTATCTATACAAACGAAGTATATCGAAACGGATACAGAATATGAAGCTGCGTCTTTAAGGGATGTTTTAGTGTTTTTGTATTCGTTTGTAGTGATTGGAGTGTTAGTTGAAACGTGTTTGGTTAGGGAAATGGAGTATCAGTGTTCGTCTGCGAAATTTTCGCACGGGGAAACTATTCCTGAAGAATATGCAGATACTACTATCAAAAATGGTTTCCCCTTGCTTTGATCTGATAAAGGGCGACACCAAGGCAACAATTACAGACAGTCCAATTGTCGATATCTTTCAATTCAATCAATTCATGCATCCATTGTTGCTAAGCGACGCCGGGGCTGCGGCAACAATCCCTTCATTGTTATGCTATCATTCATTGTTATTGGGAAATCATTTTACCGACTATTCGAAAATTTCGTTTTCGAACGGATCACGTTCTGTAAACCGATCGCCAACTTTATGGACCAAAACCAGGCTTGAATTTTGCCCGTATAAAGAGTGCCAGTGCCGTTTGACGGTGCGTATATTTAAAGGATTCGGTGGAATCGGCGATTCGACCAACGGTTTGCGCGATTGCAAACGAATTATCTCCGCCATCGTCGGGGCCATTCGTTCAAAAGCAGTTTTCCGTGTAAAAAGGCCTCCGTTGTGGAGTTGGGATATCGTCAGTCGCGAGATTAGTCTCGATTACTTCTTCCTTTTTGCGTCACGGACGTGTTTTCATTCGTCTGTTGCGGCGCCACGCGCGAACAGGCGAATTCGGAAACACACGCTATAGCTGTCACTCTCTGTATGGAATGCGGCTCGTTCGTTTCCCCATGCCATACGCCCATATCGTGTGCCGATTTGCATTCTATGCGAGACTAATGTTGTTTGCTTTTGTGGAGAGATGTGCTGGACACCCTGGGTGGATGGCAACCCATCGACTAACATTGTTATAACAATTAACTCATGTTGAAAATTTTGATCAAAATTTGTTTTACAAGGAATGGGTAAAGGTAACTTCGCATATAAGGGCGTGTAACCAGGAAAAAAGTGAATTTTCACATTTTCACAAAATTCTTTCCTTCCCTTTTCCAAAATAAATACTGGTTTTAGATAGTTCAGTAATATACTATATTTTTTGTTGTGGTTCTAATTATTGGGTATACTCAAATGTTTCGCCACTTATATGAACAAGTAAAAAAGTTATGATTTTTTTCGTTAGTACAGTAAAATGAATAAAGTTATATTGGTTATATAACCAAAGCGTAAAGTTAGTTACATACATTTAAAAAATTCAAATATCGGAAAAAATGTAAAAATATTACTGTTTTCCAAAAAATATCATAACATTTTTATTTTTTCATATATGGGGCGAAACATTTATCTGAGTTTACTCAATTATTAGCACTATAAGTAAAAGTATATAATTATCCAACAACGGTATTCATTCTGGAAAATGGAAGAAAGGAATTTCGTGAAAAACTGAAAATTCTGTCATTACCAAAATAAGCTAAGTTTTTATTGTTTTCAATTGATATTCATGCGGTTTTGATTATGAGAGATGTAAGAAGAGACTTTTAAGTCTCAATCTTGCCCGAATAAAGACGTTTTATTACCTATTATTATTAGTTATTCACTTTTGTTACACTTGAGGCTAATTTAATTACGAATGAGAATCGATTGTTGCAACCGGTTTAAGATTAACAAGCCTGGGCTGTTTACAAGCAATAAGTCAACAAAAAGGGAAGTTCTTATTGTTACTATTATTATTGTTAAACATTTTTCAGTTGTGTTACACTGGAGGCTAATTTAATAAAGGATGAGAATACATTGTTGCAATTAATATAAGGTTAAGCGACAATAATCATTTCCTAGGGTGTTTATATGCTGTAACTCAACAATTAAAATGTGGAGTTATTATTGCATGCGGATAGCCATACATCTGAAGCTATTGTCTTTTCGTTCTGTATTTATTGAGAAGTGTTTGATTTTGGTCCATGGAAGAAATTCTTTACCCATGGTTTTCGTTCCAGTCCTTTACTTGATTTCCTTCTCTTAATGCCGGCCCTGTACTTTCGCGAGGTATTACCGTCTCCATCGAAGCGGATTACTCTCCTTTGACCGGAAGTCTCTTTTGAAATGTCGTAAAAAGAAGCGGCCTCTGTGACTCGTGCTTGCTAAATCCATCGGAAGTTGGACATAAAAATGTACAGCTATTCGGCTGTACATTTCCGTCGATGGAAGTGATTCTTTATTGAATCTGTACGTGTGAGGATTGGATTTTAAAAGGAAACGGATTTTACACATGGAATTTTTTTGTGTTTCCTTAGTGAATTAATGAAGTAACGGTCAAGAAAACTCGCGAAAATTTAAAAGAAATTATTTGCTAATTTTAGTTACCTTAAGGAAGCTTTAAGCGTTTTAATATATTCTTTCTATGGCGTTTTTAAGAAGGTATGCATGTACTAGAAAGGTGAATAACTTATATGAGAAATACATAGAATAATATCGTAAAAAACTGTTATTGAATGTAATTTTTAACTTACACAGGGAAAGCTGCGTGCAAGATTGATTTCATTGCGAGAAATCAAGGGTGCATTACATCCTGAGGCATTGGTACTCTGGGTCTTCCTCTCGTCCTCTTACGTCCTTTTCCTTCCAAAATTATTTCTTAACAGCTCGTTTTTTCTCAATAAATGTCCTATGAATTTCGTTTTCTTCTTTTCGATTGTATCCAGTTCTTACTTTATTCAACTTCTTTTCGTGTGTTTTCTTTCGAGTTCAATTGGTTTCGGTGATTTTCTTCCAAATCCATATTTTAGTAGCTTTTATTTTATTTTTCTCTTGTTTCCCTAAACTCCACGTCTCGCAACAATAAATTAAGATATTTCATGTAAAATTTCTTTTTAAAATTCTCCTTTGCATTTACAAAAATAAATATGGAATATCTTAATTTATGCTTACTAAACTTTACTTTAGGGAAACAAGAGGCATCAACCTACAACAATTCAACAGTGTAGTACAAATATCTCCTAATTACAACAATACATGCATATATATCTACATTTTTTCGTTACTTAACATCCTTTATTTGTCTAACTTACAACAATACAACATTACAGTACAAATATCTCCTAATTACAACAATACATGCATATATCTACATTTTTACATTACTTAAAATCCTTTATTTGTCTTACTTACAACAATACAGTACAAATACCTCCTAGTTACAACAATATTTATCCACATTTTTTCATTATCTAAGATCCTTTATTTGTCTAACAAGTTTTTCTGGTCTACAAAATAAGATGATTTCAGGAAGTTGATGAGGGTAATGGACGGGTATTATGAAAGGTGCCTAGAAAGAACGAAGTGCTATTTCAAAAATTGGAAATAATACGAAACTTGGAACTTGCCTGATAATCAGGGGCCGTTCAAAAAGACCCTAACAACGATGATGATGATGTATCGAATCCTTAATTATATTGCAATCACCAGGTAACGAGAGGTCGTGGGAGCGAGAATCTTCAATTTTGATACCTCTATCACTTCTGAAAGACCTCTATTTTAATGCTTCTTTTATGTGCACTTTTAAAGGGAAAAGTTTACCGTCCCATTTCACTCCTTCTGAATCTTTTAACGGGTCTTAGGATTTACTTTTTACGACGCATCAATTTTCTACATAAACAGGGAAGGTGCTTCAAGTAGTGTTTTATTCAGGGTTAAGAGTAGTCTTTTTCTGTAGAACATTATCGTTTTCCCAGGAAAGTTCTAGCATAGAAGGGGGGTACCCACGGGCTTTAAGTAACCTTCTGTATGCATTTTAATAATGTTTTCTCAAGATATCCCTTATTAATTTAAGTGGAAAAAATGGAGATATCTCACCCAGGTATCTTTATTGATTTGTGGTTGACCTTCACATAATTTCCTTGTTAAAGAATGTTAATACTGGCTATTGAAGCGTCTAGGAATTTTTCCAAGGAAGAGACGGTTTAAGACAATTTTCTTGTGAATTAATTCTTCAATTAATTTGTTGTAATTTGTTGATTCATTATTTATTGCGAAAATGCGTCATAGATGGACATCTTTCCGGGGTAATGTCACAAAATTAAAAGATAAACATATACATAAAATATACATAAATAAATAAATATAAATAGATAAAGAATATGTAGAAAGATATAGAAAGATAAAAGATACATTTATGTTAATTTATCCATATATTTCTAATACTCCCATCAAATTTAACAAAACCACACATGCTACCTTTTCACATCAAAGATTCATACGAGTCGTATTTAGAATTGATTATAAGAAATATTTAACAATTAACTATACCCAATGATGAAAGAATTAATTTAAATTTATACAATGCAATGCAATAATAGGTACTGTGTTTAAAGAATGTTAAGTATCAAAATAGAGTAAAATGAATAATACGATGATTAATAAGTAATGCAACAATTATTACAATGATTATTATAATAATTAATGATTGTAAGAAACGTTAAAAGTACCCTCATTATTGTCACTTAAACTGACTATATACAGTAAATAAAGTGAAAACACAGGATTTTTCGGAATTTCTGATAGTATTAAGATCTCGGTGTTTTTTTCGGCTAAGCCCACTAATGGTATCGTTTTGCTAAGTAATTAACTGGTAACCTAAGCAACTGAGTAGCATCGATAACTAGGTAATAAATTTGCCTCCATGCTTTCCTACTCATCCGTTCTCACTACAATTTTTTATGCATTCCCTTGTACTTATTATACTTATCGTAATTCATAAATTTAGCCCGTGAAAGTTTTTCCAAATTTTCCCCGATCATATTTCTCATATTTTATATATTCATATTTGCTTAAACCAACCTCGTAAGAACCTCTTTTATTTTGGCTACTCGACGTTTCTTTAAGTTATTTTATATCTTTATTATTTCGCCAGTTCTGACCATATTTTACCTGATGGTTACTTATATTCGCAAGATTCAATACTTTTACTTAAAAACGACCTGTTTCAGCTAAAAATCCATCATCAACTAAATGTATAAGAAATGTCACCGTTAAGTATGAACATCATTTTATCAATTCCATCTTTCCTTTCTTTCTCAATTTCTAGAGAAATTCATTTATTCTGCAGACGAAAATTTGTCCTTTCCACGAATCCGTAAATGCCGCTCATCTCTGAAGCATATTTCCTCACTTTTTTTCGAATCCGGCGATAAAACTCCGAGGCTATTAAATAATTTCACAGGTCATAAGGTCCCATCTTTCCATTCACATTAAACGAACCGCAGTCGTACTTCTACGACAATGAGAAGCGCTTTATTCGCTCTCTTTTGTTTTACACGCCACTCTGTTTGTCTTTCGTTTCCATGCCGACGTCTTCTTGTTTTTCCGCCGAGAAACCGCGTTCCGACCGCGAATATCCTTCTTCATTTCCAAACCACTTTTCGCCAATAAGTTCGCGGAATTGTTTTATTTTCGACGTTCGTTTGTCGGCGGAGATTCGTTGCGCGAATGAGGTAAGGAGAAAAGTTGAGTCGCACGCAACCGGAGAGTGGTGTGTGCATATATAGTACGAGAATACTAGTATCTAGAACTTACGGGAAATTCCTGTTTGTGAAGTTTTTTTTACGTGGAATTTCTCGATGATAGTCCGCCTCATCACGCGAAGCTTTAAGTTCGTAGTTTTCGGTTTATAATGGCTATAATTGGATGCGTGATTGCTCCTACTGTGTTGGTTCCGATGGTTTGGTTTCTCTGGTTTGGATAGGGTTGGTGTCAGCGCGAGTGAAATTGGAAACTAACTGTTAAACTTGTACTTTTTGTATAACGTTTAATTTAAGCAATTCACTACCGGTTTCGATGAGTAATCGACATCATCTGGTATTGTGTTACCTAGTTAAGGTGATAACAGTTGCTCTTCGATACCGGTCGTGTGATATTTATTAAAATTAATCGTTGAAAATCATAATTTTTTGAGTTCGTTCCATTATGGATTTCCACTATATATTCCACTATAGATTCTGTAAGTTTTGAGTAAAATTGTTCATAAGGAGTAAGGGAATGGTAGAGAAAGGTAGGGAGTGACTAAAAATATGGTTAATTATGGTGAATGAGATTTTGTAAGAGTAATGGAGATTGTATGAAACTATGTATCGATGTTGGAATGATAGTTATATTGTTTGCATAAGAATGCTTCAGCTTAGATCTTTGCACTTTCGCCGTCGTGAATGCAGATTCTTTCCATTAGCAGCTAATAATTAGTATTAGCAAATGATTTTGGCATAAGAATTTTTTTATTTCTAAAAAAAATTGTATCAAAACCAAGGGTAAAATAGGCATACTTGGTGGAACTTCTACATGAGGACCCGTAAAGAAAAACAGTTGTTGAGTTCCACAAAATTCATTATTATTTTGAACGACCGGTTTGTTGCATAGTAACATCATCTGGTGTAACCTGATTACATAGTAACGTCTTGAGGTAACTCCTGATGATGTTACATGCTACCATGCAACGAAAGTATCTATGTACGTAATGCAACGAAAATCATAGTAGCATCAAGTGTTACCTGGGTAACGTGCAAAGTAATAAAATATTTTGTGTAGCTTACCAGCTGTACGGGTCGTCAGGACCATAGTTTTTTGAACACTAATTAGTTAAGTATTCTTTTGACGTAATATTTATTGCGTTAACTACCTTCTGGTGAAATGCTCTCACTTATAAATCCTCTTAATTGCTAGGAAATAATCTTCAGTTGATTGTAATGGTTGCTAGGATATACATCCGTTTTGCAAAGTTCCCCGTAACCCCGGAAACAAATAAGATCTCTCCATTGGAATAAAAGCGATGTATGGAAAAGGGCGTTGCCTATATATTATCTGAGATACGTAACGGAATCTTCGCGGAAATGTGTAACAAGTCGAGTCGTTCTGTCATCCTTTTGAGCGGTTCGAATCAAAGGGAAATTTCGTAGAATTTTGGCGATATCTGAAGAAGGTTACGAATACCAATCTTATCTCTCCATTGAAAGCTATTTTCACGAATGACTCTATTCCGTGAGAATAGTCATCGGTTAGCTTTCCGATCTTTATAGTAAGCCGCTCTTTATAGGCTTGGCATTTCTCGCTTGATTAACCATGTTCAGGTGATGCCATTATATGAATTATTGTTATTATGATGTAAAAAAAATGCAAGTAGATTACATCCGCAGTGGGAGGGCAAGAGGAAGTATGAGATAATCGAATCGTTGAGTTTAATTTTAAAGTTTTTAATAATTTTGATTCAAATCAGTGAGTCACCGTTCTCATGGAAAGTGGAAATAGCTACGTTTATTCTGAATTCGATTACGAAACTAATAATCGGATAAAATAAATAATATTATCCGGTTTTAATTATAGTTCGAGAATTTTAATTATTCGGTTTGTGTTCAGTTTCCTTTCCGGTAAGTATCGCGGGTTTTTCGGTTTCTACCAATGCACCAAACCGGAATCATACCTAAAACCGAAAACACCGTTATTTTATGCTGGAGTGAAAACCGATTCAGAACCTAAAAAATTAAATCCTTGAACCCTAACCGAAAACCGTTATTTATTCAATCCCGATTTTATTGTTTCCGACATTGAGCATTTTGCTTAAGTGTAATTGGAAGAAAGTTTTCTGAACTTGTGTAACAACTACTTGCAACTAACTGAAAACTTTTGAACCACCAACTATTATTCTGAAATACAGTGCAGTATAGTGTAAATGAAAAAAAAAACAAGAATAATTTAAACAATAGATAAGGAATATAATAGTATTACAATGGTTGGAGCGAAAAAATTATTGATTATATTGAGAATTTCATTGCTATTTTTTGTTATTTCTTTTTGGTTATTATTATTTTTTGTCGGTTTTATCGGACTTATAGCTTGTTTTATCCGTGTATTATCTTTTTAGGTTCCTTTTAACCGTTTTTGTTCACTCTAACCAACTTTTTAATCATATGTATCCAGGTTTTGATTTGTTTCAACCAGCTTTTAATTTGCTTTACCCCTTCTTTCGCTTTTTCGTTATATCCGTTGTTCTGTTCGTTTATCCGGATTTTATCTCCCTTTCGTTCGTTTTGTCCAGTTTTTATCTTCGCTTTTTATGTAAAGGATGGAACGAAACCGGGAAAGAACCGATATTTCGATTGAACCGTATCGAAATCCGGTATAAAAATGTTACACTTTGATGCAATAGATCCGAATCTATGTCCTGCTTTGACCAAAGCAGCACTGAAACTATTCAGAAGTGTTTTCGCGTGAAATCATTTGAAACCTGCGAACGGCTTTCAATCTCCAGCACGCCGATGACCATGATGCATGATCGAAAACTGTGGAAGTGAGGGAATGAGTGAATATAAAAGCCGAACTAAATTAATGACGCCGTCCGCGTACGATCTGGTAATTGGCCGTCCCTCTCCAACCTTGATTGAATCAGCAAGAACCAAGAAAAATTCGTTTCTTTTTTGAAGAGAATTTTGCGGTGTGTGATTACCATAACCCATTTACGTGTCGTTGTGGGGTTAATTTCGTGGGGATGGCGTTTTCTGCAGAATGACGGGTGCTGTTTGCTCTTTGGCTTTCTGCGGCGTTAAAGATCATGCGAAGAGACTTAAATGATCTGTGGATTCTTCTTCTGAATTTATGAGATGAGATGGATAAAGAATGGGGTAAACGATTCATGATTAGTAATTCGAAGAAGTTAAGCGTTGGTCTACTTAGGATATGAGGAGGAGTTAACTTTTAACCAATATGTTATTATGCATTTTTACAGGTAGTATGTAATAGTTAATGGAACTTATGTTACAGGTAAAGGAAAGAGGAAATCATAAACACGAGAGGGAGTTGTAACAATAACTTTTTGACCTCAACAATGAGTGCCTTTCGGAAGGTATTTGAACGTCAGACGATATTGTCGTGCTGCATTGTCGCTTGTGTGTAATAATAAAACGTCATGCGCAGGACAATGAGACGCAACAATAACATTTTTACAAACGGCAATAAGTGGCTTCCGGAAAGTATTTGAACCCCAAGTGGTATTGTCGTATTGCTTTGTTGCTTGTATGCAATAATAAAGCTCTATGCGCAGGATAATGAGACGCAACAATAACTTTTTAAGCAATGACAATGAATGACTTCCGGAAAGTATTTTAGTGCCAATCGATATTGTCGGGCTCTATTGTTGCGTGTATGAGGTAATGAATGCGTCATATGCAGGACAATGAGGCGCAACAATAACTTTTCGCAATCGACAATGAGTGACTTCCGGAATGTATTTGAACTCCAATGATATGGTCTAACTGCTTTGTTGCTCGTAATAATGAATTCGTCATGCGCAGCAAAATGCAACAATGCTTTTCGCGAACGACTTCCGGAAACTGTTGAACTCTCCGCGTACGTATACCATTCTTTTTATAAATTTATCAATGAATTTAAAGTGTAGTCCAGACTCTTCCTTAAGGCGTTCGTTGTTCAATAGAGGAAGAAATATAAGAAGCTTCTCAGTCGTGAGCCATCCGTTATTGGAGCTATATCCATTTAATTTGTCCCACACGAAAAGTTAAAATTTAAACCAGTGTGTTTCCATGGTTAAATATAATACATTAAACTCAGGTTTTTCACTTTTCATGTATGTTTTCTAGCTTCCATTATAACTGTACCCCTCTAAATCTACATAATCTGACCTACATCTTTCACAGCTTCCATACATCTCTGTATATCCTTAAAGCTGCTTACATCTCTTCATCATCACATTCATCCAGATATTTCTCTTTCAAAAACCATCCACATTATTCTTATACACCATTTTATTTATCCTGCCCCTCCCCCTCCTTTTCATGTTACCATATCAACGTAAATCACCCCGGTCACGCGGCTTTTCTACGTTCAACCATTATCCTGACATTACTGCCTCAGATACTTTTACCAAACATGCTCCTTGTATAATCCAACTGCATTCATTTTACTTTACATGTTTCTCCCGACACTTCCGCTGTCATGCATCATGGCGGACGCAAGCGCATTACCATACTCAGCCATTTTCTGCTTCCTCAACTGTTCCTCACGCTTAATCCCCCAACGCATTCTTTCCAGCTCTATTCTACCTGCATTTCTAAATATCCCACCGTTCGTCAATTCTTCAGAACACAATATGCTGAAGCGCACAATATCACCACTTATTTCAACATCCTCTCCATTCCATTCTCTCGATTGTTCTTTGTCCAAACATACCTCTCAGCAAAGGGTATGGAAATTATTTTCATTTGAGACGCCTTTTTTCAAACTGGTTGCTAACCATCGGAGTAAACTGTTCTGTAATGAAGGCCGTGTCGCTAACTAGTTGTTCGTTCCATCCTTCCAGTTACGTAACTATAACATTTAACTGTCTAACTAGAAATGTATCAGTTCAGAGGCTGGTTGAAGCCTCAGCCCCTCAACTATTGCCTACCAGAAGCTTTTCAGAGGAATGAGACTTACTGGATGAGGATTGAGGTATAATTTTACTTTCTTCTCTCAGCTAGAATGCTCCGAGTGGGAATCCTCTACGTAAAATCAGCACAATGACCCAATGGATAAAATCATTCATAGAAATCAGTATATGGAGACCTTAACGATTGTCGTTATATAGCATAATTGATAACTTAGTATCTTTTAAATTATCACTGTCATGAAGAAGACTAAAACGACACCAAATGAGAATCTTTTTCCTATATTCTATACCAGAAGACATTTATAAATTATTCCATTATCTAAGGCATTGTAGCAGGAACCAGATTTGAAGTTCACTACAATTCCATCGATGATTACTTCGGTAGTTTAAGTAAATAAACTCATGTGTTGTTAGTAATGAGTCTAAATACAAACTTAAAACTATATATAACTAAAACAGACGTATAACTTTGTAGAAGAATATAATAAGTATTTTATTAACTATGGCATCGTAGCAGAAACCAGATTTCATGTTTACCACCACACTCCGTAGTCGCTAACTTCGGTATTTAAAGTAAATAAAGTCATTTATTGTTTATTTGTCCAAATAAAAACTTAAAACTATATATAACTAAAGAGAGAAAAATATATATGAGAATATATTAAGTATTCAGTCAACTATAGCTGGAATCAGATTTGATGTTTACACCACACTCCCTCGTCTTTAAATTCTGCAGTTTAAGTTAATAAAGTTATGTGTTTTATTCTACTGAGTATAAATACAAACTTAAACCAGACATCTTCTGGAGATTGTGGCAATGGACTAAGAAAGTAAACACTATTCCATTCCGCGCATTGTTCTTGAAGATATTTTTGCAGACCCTGGAAATGCTCTCCATCCTTGGAACCGCGCGTTGAAGTCTTTTCCGTCTCCCTATTGGAAAATACCCCTAGATCCCCCTTAATAGCACTGCGATATGATTCGGTGATAAATAGCAGAGTAATTCGTCCGACTCCTCGACACGGAGACTGCGGTTTCCACGGCCGCAGGACGCTGTCCGTCTTTCTCCCGTCTTGGCAGACCGGTTCGATGCGTTCCTTTTTTTGCTTTCCCACGGCGCTTCAGCCGTTTCGCCATAAAAGGTCAAAAGAGTCTCCCTTGAAAATTCCTCATGCCATCCCTAGAAAAATGGAACAGCCGGCTGGTGCGATTCCTTAATTTCGGACCCGTCCCGCGTTTGTTTTTGGAAGAATGATTTTAATTTTCTCTCTCATCTCTTTTCCAGGTAAGGGTCGATTTCGGAATGCTGCCTCTAAGATAAGTTCGTGATCTGAGACGTATTTAGACTTTTAAGGTAAGCTATTCGTGCTGAGACACCGCCTGAAGGGTTTGGCTGTCGATGGGACTTTTTCTGAAAAATGCCCCCCTAAGGAAGTTAAATATTTAATTTCGGTTTACATGTCCTCCGCGAGTGATGAATTAAGTTGAGTTTTATTTCGCTCTTCCATAATTCATGATGGACTCGATGACTGACGTTGCCCCAGATTTAATCAATAATAGAATGGATATTAAATTATTGATTAATTTATTTATTATCATATTCAACAACAGCCATGACTGGCAATTTACATAGGATGAAATTGGGTGTAATACATTAAGACAAAGAAAACAAAAACAATTAAAATAACAAGAAAAGGAAAGAGAATTTAAAGAAGTATGGGTGTTATTTATAATATAAATGAAAGTAGACTTACTCGAAAAATGGTCCGTAGAAGATATTTGTGAAGAAAAATTGTTAAAATTGTGAAGTAAGCGGAAGAAAATGTATTTCTGAATTATGAAGGATGAATTCATATAAGATTATTTTAAACTTTTGTATGGTCTGCAATTATTTATTATTGAATTAGCGTAACCGCTTGATATAAATTCCCTTAGCGTTGTCTGTAGCGTCCACAACTAATTCACCCCAAAAAGGTATGGAAAGAAAATTTTTTGATGATAACTAAGACCAGGAAGACTTTTTCGAGCAAGAAAAAGTTAGGTTTCTTTGGCTTGCATATTAAGAATTGGATGAATATCAATTTTCGCGAATTCAAGTGAAGAAGTATTTAAGAGAATGATAAATTTCAAGATGAACACAAAAACCCCTTTCCGATCTTGGTTTTAAAGGGGAACATTCACCCCGTTGCGAATCCTGAATGTATGATATTTATAGAAATATATCAAAAGTTTATCTTCTAAATCAGTGATTCCCAAACTCTTTCGAGCCACCGCCCCCGTGGATCCATAAAGCAATACTCAATGCCCCCCAAGCGGTAACTGTATAATAATGATCAGAATCATAGGCTAAATAACCAGACGAGGAACATTGTAATAATTAAATTAAAAACAATGACTAATCAAATTTTTATTTATAATCCAATAAAGGTATAGTTTTCATAGCACATTTATGAAAAAGGAGTAATACTTAAGTAATACTTGGCTCTTTTCGCCCCCATAAACTAGAGCACCGCCCCCCAGGGAACGGTAGCGCCCACTTTGGGAACCACTGCTCTAAATCAATTTAATCTAGTTTTTATTATTGCTGCATAGCAACGTTGGATTCTCCTAACAATGGAAATAGTCAACAATATACAAAAGTAGCAAGATACAGTGAGTCATAATCTTTAATTTTACAAGAGTTAAACTATATATTTAATTGAAATGAGACGAATTATCAAACATTTTCGTAGCAAATTTTAGCATCGGGAGGATTGTTAAATTAACAAAATTTCGGTTTTGAGGTAGGGGTAAAGAACGTTAGCTTTAAAAATTAAGGGTGTTTCCCCTTTAAAAATTATGTCACCTGTGATATATAGTTCACGCAAGAACTTAAGGCACCTTATCTCTGGTTAAGATAAAATTTCCGGCATTAAAATTGCCACGAATTCTTTGAAATAACATGTGCTTTGAAGAAATAAAGTAATCCCCCGGGAAAAATGAGAGTAAAAAATTTGTCCAGCTTTACCAATGGAAAATATCTCGTTGTGTATATAGTTGGGATGTGGCGAACCTACCTTTCAGCAACAAATACTTAAGATGCCCATGTTTTCACCTGGAATCAAACCTCAGACGTCAGCATATCTTGGGTAAGCCAACTTTCGCCGCGTCTGCGGAACACCTGGGCTGTTCCGTGTACGCCTGCAACTTTATTTGAGCTAGCTCACCATACCTACCTATGCACGGGGAAAATATGAACTAGTCTATTTCAAACGTATATCAAACTCATAAGAGAAACAATTTACTCGTAAAAAAAAACTTAAAGAACTGCCTAAAAAGAAATAGACTACCTCAAGTGTATAAATTTTTTAGTTTAAACGAAGAAATTTACGATATTAGGAACATTTTTTGTTGACGAATTCCTATTTATTTATTTATTTATTCATTTATCACCTGCAGCGTAACAATTGCCAATTTACAGCGATAAAATAACGAGTGGAGATAAAATGTCAACAATGTAAACACAAGACAACAATAAAGTAATCAGAATAAAAAACATAACAATAGGACACATGAGACATTTACACGGATCTTGTGTGTGGTAAACTTAATTTTATATAATATAATCTATACTAATCCTATACTTAATCCATGATGCGATGTGGAACAAAAATGACCAACATTAAGTAACCATGTGACTCTTTCTAAGAAATGGTTTTAACGGGTTTTACTTTAGTTTTCAGCCCATCCTCACCATAATTTATTCATTTATTCAGTTTTCACACCCGTAGGAGTCTCCGATTGATAGTGAAAATAAATTAGAACCATTAAACCATTAGAAGCAAACATGGTGGGGATTCCAAAACTCGAAGGTACCCGAGATAAAGCTCCTTTGTAAACGTCCCTGAGGAAGAAGAAAAGAAAGATTAACCAAAAACAAGCTCACGATGTAGCGATAGATCAACTGGTTTGCGCTGTAGGCCATCTTAAGAAAGGAAGCTCCTCTTATATGGTAACAGTTTCTTTATTGGATGAAATGCTCAGGTGATTGAGCAATTTCCCTCCCTTAATTTTCCGGTCCATTGCATCGATCGATTCTTCTTTTTGTTCCGTATCCTTAGGGGGGGCCTTCGAATTTACATCAGAGACTGTGTCCCTCAAGAGATGGGCCAAAGTGCCATCGGAAAAATTGATTCTAGTTGCTGTACGAAGTGGCTGATTCTGAACGTACAGTTTTTCGCAAATATTTCGTTTGTGATAGACTTGGTCGCGATGTCATTAACTTGATAGCTTCACTATTGTTATTTGTACCGTTTTCATCGCCATTGCTATACATGTACTCGTATAATAACACATGGTTTCATACTCATATTTTTGCGTACATGATATTTTTATACGGTACATGTATAAGAATACATTGTGCAATACAGTACAATGTTGTTCAATGCTATATAATTTGTACAATACATTGTTGTTGTTCAATACAATACAACATTGTATATAATACAACACAACATGCGTACATTACAGTTTTTATGCTGTAAATGTTTAATAATACATTGTTTCATACTTATATCGTTACGTATATTATAGTTTTTATACTGTGCATGTATAACAATACATTGTTTTATGCTTATATTGTTGTGTACATTATAGTTTTTATTATTGATATATTTACTTTCTGCGATGCCTCTCCACGCCAGCGAATATCAATTTCATTGTTGTTCACATTGTTAAAAATATTTATATATTGTTGTAATCTCTCATAGCCTTGCATTATATTTATATCACGTACCTACTTCGTATGCCTTGCATATTTTTCGTTAAGGTATACGAATGTTTATAAATACCAGTCATATCCATCAATGTTTACAGATGTGTATTCATACATAGGAATAAAGTTATAATCAAAGTCAATTTGAAATAGGACCCTCAAAGACTAAAAAAAAATACGTGCAAATATAATAATTTCAAGAGACAAATATTCGTTATAATCTTTGATAATTTAATCTAAGTAACCTATCATATTTCGTTAGAATTTAAATCATCATTGTTTTTCTAAAAAATAGATATAATGCTGGAAATAGGCAAAAATTAAATCTATAATCAGTTGCGAACCTAGATAGATACATTTTTGACTCTTTGGACAGGTATAAATTATTTTGCAATCAAGATATACTTCTTATATTTTCATCGTAATTTCTTGAATATTTGAATCCAATCATCACCATGAGAAAGTTCAGCATTTTATCTTCGCTTAGTAATTCACAAAACGTCCTTCGCGTGGTGGAATTCGCCTGGAACGCTTTACTTTTAATCTCATTATATAAGCGCCTCATTCAGCTCGGTTTCGAGTAGCAAAGAACATTTCACGAACGAATAAATCCATTCTAGGTATCACTGTTTTCTCCTTCCTGACTTTTATAAATATCCTCATTAAACTCATTCTCATTAAACTCCCGGAGTCTTAACGAGAGACGTTCGAAAAGTTCCCGGAATCAATCTTAACGCCCTTCCCGGAGGCAATTTCAATAAAACGAACCATTTTGTTATGCAGCATTGTTACAGGTATCAAATAATGGAAAGATGATTTAATAAGGACGAGAGTGAGTTGTAACAATAACTTTTTGATGGCTACAATGAGTGGTTTCCGGAAAGCATTAGTACGCCAGACGACATTGTCGTGCAGCATGGGTGCTTGTTGTAGCAATGAATGCGTCATATGCAGGACAATGAGATGTAACAATAACTTTTTACCGACGACAATGAGGTTCTTCCGGAATGTATTTGAACGCCAAACAGTATTGTCGTGCTGCATTGTTGCTTAGATACAACAATGCCAGTATCATACATACATGCATAACGACTATTTGACGAGATTGGGACTATTAAGTCCCATCTTCTATTTAACCAAAAAAATTACATAATATAAAAATACACAAATGGCATAGTAAAGAGATCAAATACAAATTTACAAAGAATTATAAGAAATACAAATATATAAATCTATGTAAATTGATACATGAGTTGTGACATGAGCAAAACAATGAGATGTAACTATAATTATTTTCTCCCAGCAACAATGAGCGTCTTCCGGAAAGTATTTGAACGCCATGCAGTATTGTCGTGCTGTATTGTTGCTTGGTTACAATAATGAAGGCGTCATACGAATTGAAATGAGACTCATAAATAACTGTTTTAGCTACAAAATGAGTCTTCCTGAAAGTTTATGAGTCCCAAGCGATATTGTTACGCTGCGTGGTTGAATGGAAGGAAAAAACACATGGTAAATTCCACAGAAATATCTGTTTTTCTGTGGAATTTACTGTTTTTCCCGTGCATTATGGTGCCATTCCACTAGGCTAGGCTGGAAAATATCAATTTTATGCTGCATGGTTGCTTGTATGCGATATAAAATAGTCCTACGCAGGATAATGAGACGCAACAATAAATTTTATGAAGGACAATGAGTGTCCTTCAGAAATCTTTTTAAAGCCATGCACTATTGTCGTGCTACATTGTTGCTTATATGCAATAATTAAGGCACCACACCCAGGCCAATGAGATGCAACAATAATTACTTTTCTCCCACAACAATAAGTGTCTTCAGGAATGTATTTGAATGCTATGCAGCATTTACGTGCTGCATTGTTACTTCTGAGCAATAATTAAGACTCTAATTAGGACTCTAAGCGCAACAATAACTTTTTCAATGACGACGAACGTCTTCCGGAATGGTTTTGAAATCCATGCAATATTGTCGCGCTGCATTGTTATCTGTATGCAATACGTCGTGTAATTGTTACCTGTAATAATGAAGGATTATGCGCAGGTAAACGCAATAATAACTTTGCGGCGTGTGATTGGATTGTGATTTTTTATATGTCTTGTATGCCTGCAACATTTTCGTGCAGCAATTTTGTAGCAATTAATTCACGCGCAGCAACAATGAGATGCAACAATGCTTTCCGCGGACTACAATAGTCCACTTCCGGAAACTTTGAACATCCCGTTCTATAAATTTACCAATGGTTTCAAAGAATAGAACATTCTCTTCTTTAAAGCATGCATTGTTCGATAGAGAAAAACAATTAGCTTCCCAATAGCAAGCCATCCGGGGCTATATCCATTTAATTCGTCCCACACGAGTATTCCTTCGCCGCTTTCTCCCCAAGATAATATCGCTTCCTTTTTTTCTCTCCTTCACGATCCTCGGCAATTAAACTTTTAACCGCTCTCCCTCACCTAGCAAAGATGGCAGCTCGGTGACTTTCCAACCGAGACGTGGCAACATCGCCTTCCTCCAGGTCGGTGAATGCACTGCTCTCCTCCGCTGGCGCCTCACGTTTTTTCAGCTGGGTCATGTCTATGCATTGCTGCCAACTTGACGGCCATAACAATCACTCGGGAGTACCTCAACTCCGATTTTGACCGGTGCATATTTGGACCATGCTGCTTTGGTTGTAGTCAACGTAATCCTGTGCTGTTTTCCACACCTCCAAAGCTGCCATACGGTGTGTGGCAGGGGTCCCAAACACCATAATCTAATCGGTTGCCGTAGAGAATCTGTGGGGAAAAATTTACGGACTTGCCCAAAAAATGGAGGGTTATATTATATTTATTATAGAACTGCATAGTTGAATTTTTATCGACTATTTGAAGTATTTTTACTTTAATATATTTCGCAGAATTGATTGACCCAAGTAATTGGTTAAGGTAATTATTATAATTATATCAATGAATAATTATAATAATATAGTCAATAATAAAAAACGTCTTTATTCCAGGGAGAGATTGAGACTTATAAGTCTCTCTTTACATCTAACCCTAATTATTATTAATTAATTGGTTGACACATGACATCTGCTGTGTTTTCTAAGAAAGCACTCATCTATGAATGTCAAACGTTTAATTTATCCAAATATTTATTTATATTTTGCTTAATATCGCCCAACAATCCTATCGCAAATGGGTTAATTCAGTAAGCGGTTGCTAAGTACCAGATTGTAGCAGTCGACAGCTTTATATTGTTGGCAGTTTCATTACAAGTATTTTTGAGCAGATAGATCTTTCAGTGTAATCTTATTCAGATACAGATGCAAAAATAAATTGGTACAATTGAGCTTATTTATTTGCAGAGGAAAAGAAATATGTGGCAGCAATCAAAAATTGTTTTTCTACATAAAAAATGTAAATGTTTGCGTCCTTCTCCATTGTATTATTATATCTCAGGAAACAGGATATCCCAATTACACCTGTTTAAGTAATACTCGACTAGTACAGACAAAGGAAGAAAAGAAACAACCATTCCCGTACTGGAAAAATCCGGTTAGCCGGGATTCGAACCTGGGACCGTGGGGTTGAAGCGCTAGTAATGCTAACCACTTCACAATTGTATTCCCTATTCCTGGATCTACCGGCCTGGCTATTTAATATTAGCGTCCTGAACTATTCGCTGTATTTACTCGAATGCAATTCTTTTTAAATTAAAAAATTCAAAGAAAAATATAAAAGGCAATGTATACATAAGTCAGGGGGAGAATCTATAAAAGATGGGACTACTTGGCGTATTAACATTACTTTCTAATGAACTCAATTTAATTTACTTTAAATGTCATGTTGATGTGATGAATTCAGCAGACTTACAGCGATCGTACAAAAAAATCGCAATCTGATTGTAATCCACGCTCTTCACATCATAGGAGAATTAATAGCATTACAAAGTTCTCAAAAGGGGGTTACCACATCCCTTACTCTCTCCCTCACGTGAATCTGCAAATGACACGGTAGAGATCTGTAGAGTTAAATAAAAATGATTGCTTGAAATTTCAGTCAAGTTTTAACTAAATCTCTATTTTAACTATAACGTGGTCGGTTTGTAGGAATAATCCAAAATAAATTTGTTATACCTAAACCTGATAATGATATTTTTCGCCGTTCATTACTTTAACTGGGCCCCAAACTGTGTGTTTCAGTAGTAGTGGTTATAACTGATGTTGATAATTAAAAAAAAATTAAAAACTTCTCAGGGAATGGTCATTCGAGAACAAGAAGGTAGAATATTTCTTTAAAAGTATTGAGTAAAGATCTTTTGTTTGTATAGATTGATGGTACTTGTGCTATTTTATTTTTTATTGTTCCGGAATTATAATTTTCTTATCACATTTTTATTTTGTTATTAGTTATTTTTATGTACCCAAGAATTATGTTCTGAAATGATTTCTAATCTTGCAGTACAACTTTCCTCTTTGAGTTCACTTTATCTGGGACTGAAGAGTCAGTAACCCCAAGCAGGATATTATTCCTAAGGAATTCCTAACCTATGTCCTTCGTTTTCAAATTTCTGTAATACATACCAATGTGTGACCTTATATGAGGAACGAAATAAATAAATAAAAATATAAAATTTCATCGACTTGATATATACCATATATTGTAATGAACGGAAATTAATGACTGTAGGTAACATAAATTTGAAGTTAAATATTGGAAGTTGACCAATGTCTGAGTATATGCGACTCACCTCGTTGGAGTGAATCATTTTTTTCTTTTGACCATTGAAATTTACGTTTTCTAAGATCATAGGCTAAGTTTTCCACTTCTGAACTAACCTACCACGACGCTTCAGCTGCTTGTCTTTTGGTCGAAGCTATTCTTTTCCTTCGATTCATTCCCTCGCCGCCTTCCTTTGATGTATTTCTTATCTGCAGACTTCCACATGACGCCAAGTAATCTCTCTCCTTGTTATTTGATTCTTCCGATTCAATTGTCGCGTCTCTTTGTTATATTTGTTATCGCAAGTAATCACCCGTTCAATAATCGGAGATAGGCTGTGAAAGCGGTAATAATGAAACCGTTGGGTAATTGTCACCTATTTACTTATTTGTTATTCTCTTATCATTTATTTCATTGTTTGATGGTTGCGATAGATTTAGTTATTGGACAATAATCGACTGTTGCGCGGAATTTATTATTATAATCTTGTTGTTAAGTTATATTTTTTCTTATATTATTTTATATATACCTATGTATATATATTTGTTGTATCATTATTTTGAGTTATATTCTTTATAAATAGTATATCTTACTGTTAAATTATATTAGTTATAATCTTATTTCAAGGATCAAAATTAAATCATAAGCTATTAAGAAATGGTATCACATAATGCTGCATATTTAAGTTACCCATTCAAGAGCTCATGCATAAGATCCATTTAATGATAACGAAGTAGTTAATAGATTTACAATGGGCCTTACAGCTTAACCAAGGCAGAGTTGACACGAATCGTCACTAGAGAGCGAAACTGCTGTTTGGTAATAAATGTGCGTGAGTCTCCCCGATGTTTACCAAAGGACCACGGCGGAGGCTGTGCAGATTCCGGGCGGAGGAAATCCACCTTTTACAGGCGTCAGGTTCATCAACCCCTATCTCCGTCCACGTGAACTCTCATTATCGCAAATGCAGTGTTGCCAATTGATAGCGGAAATGCATCCGCGAGGGATGCTGAAGGATTCCCCTAGTCTAGTTTGTAGGAAAAAGTTTAATTTAATTTAATAACATCTTTTATGGGAGAAATTGGGACTAAGCAGTCCCATCTTCCATTTAACCCATGGGTTACACATGGGATTTTCAAGTTACAAATTTATAAATGTTACAAAAATTTACTAAATTATCATAAATACAAAAGTTACAAAAATATAGGTGAATACAAAATGAAAGATAGAAATGAGAAAAGAATGAATACAAAAAATGCAAATTTATATGTAGAATAGATGTAGAGGAAAGTACAAAATTTACGTTGCAGTATTACAACAATTATATTAATTACAAAGCTAAATTTTACGTTATATTTCGGTTCTTAGAGTGACATTTAAACGTTTCCATAAAAAATTTTCAGCATTGAAGTTGAATTCAGTGAAATTATGATACGAATTACAACTATTTCTATAACAATGGGAACTGGCATCGACTTCTTGGCCGTGGTCAACAATGTAACTTCCTGTCCATATTGTTGACTTTTTCAACATTTTTATTTAATAAAAAACCCATAAACACCAATAAACCTTTATAATGGATTGTAAACGGGAAAAAATTAAAACATTTAATATCCAGTCAACAATGGAAACAAAAATTCAAAATACATACACATAAAAGAGAAACGAATATTTCAATAGAAAACTTTCTGCTGAAGAGCTCCCATTACCACAATCTTTTGCCTTCTTTCACATTTTCTTTTCGGCACAGCAAATTTGTAAGTATGCGACAACAATTACCCAACGGTTTCATTGTTATCGCGTACACAGCCAATCTTCGATTGATTACGTGCAACAGAGATAACAATTAGACGCAACAATTGAATCGGCAGAATCAAATCAAACGGGAAGAGATTACTTGGCGTCATAAAGGCGTCTGCAGATACTGCAATACTTCATTCTTTAAGCCAGTGTTAGGTGTGACCTAAACTTCTCTTTTCTTATATCAATTTCTTGTTTGATATTTTCTCGGTCGATGGTGCAAATACCCCTCGTATTTTTCATTGATTCCGGTGATTTTTATCGAAGTTTCATTACGGAGTGGCTTAGATATTCATGGAAAATTACTCGTGAATACATAAAATGAAAGGGGGCCTATGACCTCAGGCAGCAAATTTGCTCAGCACAACAAAGCTTGTGTATTACATAACATAAATTACCTCGCAGCAAAAATAGAATTGCACAACAATAGGCTCAGATAGATGAAGCCGCAATCATAGAGCTGCAAAAATTCGCTGCGCTTTGCGAAAAAGCTTTTTTGCAGAATACGAGTTATTTGTAGGCAGTTTGCAAGCCAGCGGCAACGGACATATGGTCGTATGGTGATTTTAATGCTTATAAATAAGCTGACCATACGTTCCCTTTTCGTCAGGACGGTCCCGATCCATCTGTCCTGCAAATATCGTCAAAAAATTTACTTCTTTACCTCAAAGCCTTCGACGAAAATTACGATCCTTTTATGGTATTTGTCACCAAAATTTAGAGGATAAAAATGTTCAAAAAATTTAAATCAATCAATAAATCAAATTTTTAAAAAATTAAGACAAAAAAGGGTTCAATTATACAGTAATATAGAAATATAGCGAATATTCAAACATTTTCTTGGTAAATTATATCATCATAAGAATTATTATTATTATCTTCCAAAAATGACGCTATTTAATCTAGCATTGTTAATCCCCGGTGAATTCACATGATCATGAACTAGGGGTACTTTATTTCTGCTTAAGATAAAGTCTCCGTATACAAACTAATGAAGAATCCTTTCAAATAATACCTGTATTGAGGAATGAAAATATCCTTCCAGTGGGAAAAAATGTCCCATTCTGTCCCGTTTTAATGATGGGAAAAGTCCCGTTTTTAACTAGGAGATGGACATGGTAACGCTACTCACAAGTTATCTTAATTGTTGACAATTTCCGTTGCTACTTTTTCCATCCAACAATGCTAGAAGCAGTAATTGTTTCCCTCGTGTGTAAGGAAAAGCAAGGAAGAATCCCAAGGGATAACGGACTTGAAAAAAAGTCTGACGGGACCGAAAATCGAACCCAGGATCTTCGGAATATTTTCTCAGCCAAGACTGCTAAAGAAAAGCTTCTGGCAGGGTGAATTAGGGATAAACCAGCCTCCCAAATAGAGAAGATCCTGGGTTCGATTCCCGGCCCCGCCACACTTTTTTTCAAGTTTCTTTTCCTTGGAATTTTTCCTGTATGCTCGCCCTCATGGTTAATAACCATAACCCTTTGCCTCCTATTACCACTTATATTTTAGTCCATATTTTAAAGAATTAAACAGACTTTTATCAAGTAAGCATAAACGTAAATTTATTTGCATAAGTAAAACATATTATCCAACAAGAGGAACGAATATATAACAAAACAGATTGAGTGGAGTGCAAAATGTTGCTATGATATAAAAGAAGTCGCAAGAGGAAGGAAAAAAGCAAAATTTACCTTAACCCTTTCATTGAACAATGAAGAAGTTCAATTTTTTTACACTTATTGTTTGGAATTCAATTATGAATATATCTTGCTGCAAACGTTTACGCTAATTACTTCGTCTTGAGGAAATTGCCTCACTTTCAGATCCTGGCTTTTGGTCATAGTCTCCCATTTAAATCACCAAGTATCCCTTCTCATTATCACTTATTGTTGAGGATTTAATAATATATCCCCCTTAAAACAATCTTGCAAATTACTGAGTCCTGAGTAGATAGCTTATTCTACTTCGCTAGTTAACGTCTCCCATTTAAATCACGAGGTATCCCTGCGGCTATCCAATGATTTGCTTTTAGTACATATTCCTCGAGCAAACCCGTTCTTTCTTCGTCTCCAGGGATCGTATTCGAGCGCCCCCTTGTGTGGTCGACAGGAAGCGATCCAAGTGCCACCTTCTGGAGGGCGGCGGTGTGAAAGATGATGCTGGTGGAAGCCCCAAAAATCGTCTTTGGAGGCTCTTTTAGAGTGATCTCGCAGGGGCTGTAAGCCCTCATCTATACTTGTATATCTGACACGCTCTTTTCTATACCATAGGGAGTTAATGGTCTCGTTTAGTCACGGTCGTTTACTTACCTTTGCCTACTTTATTATCTTTAGAAATACCTTTGATACAATGCAATTTATTGTTTATACTCCGTATGTCCTATTAGGATCTCCTCTACCGTATCTATTAGAAACCATCCTAACAATGTAGTAATAATAATAATAATGCCGTCTCTAGGGCGAATTTCAGCCAAGGCAGGCCACTCTTACAACTAACCCTTTTTTCTTTCCTATTTTAATTATATTAAAATAAATTATTATATTATTTTTTCTTTTTTTCTTAGCAAATACAACAATCACAGAAAACCATTCCCTAACCGGAAAAATCCGATTAGCCTAAAGGAAAAGGTAAATGAAAAATATATTCTCTGTTTGTGTGTACCGAGAGAGATATGAGAATGCTCTTCGTTAAAATGTGTACTTCGTTAAAATGTGTCACAAAGTAACCCTTGCATACATGTGTTTTATTCGATTATATTTTCAGTTATTGCTAAAATGTTTCGTTTGAATCAGGGCGGATATATCGTATAAATCAACGTGTACGGTTCAATCTGTCAGTATCTTATAGATGATTACAAGAGAGTTTCCACTTGGTAAATTAGCTATCCTTTACATGGGTTTGAATATGCTTAGAATTATCAAGACAGAATTACTTATAATACCTAAGTAAGAAATACAGTCAATCCCGGTTGATTCCTTGTTAAGGGTATCTAATATAAACCGTCTCTTAAGCGGAATAGCTTCATAACCTGGTTCTATAACACTGGTTGCCTCACATCATAGTTTTGTAGTACGCTTTGTTTTTCGCCTAAAGAAAGCATCTTAGTCACTTAATTTTGGTCATTTTCACTCTACATTGACACAATTTTTAAGAGATACACTTTTAGAGAAGTGTGACGAACTTTTTAACATAAGTGGTGAGAGGGCATCACGAACTCTACTACACCCACAAAATACTCATTCTTTGTTTTTTATGCCCACTTCTCAAGATTGTGATGAAAAGAATCACCGCCGAGTGAATTCTTAACCTAAAGTGCTGCTCCGAGAAAAAATGATGATGAAGATTTCACTCTATCTCAGAGTTTGTATCGGCCCCGATGGTGGGTTATAGATAGCTCTGCTTCGCGATATCTTAATTTTATTCTCACAAAATTAAAGAAGAAATTGACCAGGAATCGTTTTAGAGATAAGGCGAAGCGTGATAGGATGACACAGGTGAAAAAAGATTTTAGTGAGATGTAAAAAAGGTTTTGATCCATCGAATTAGTCTAACTATAGTATTGGCTAGTGGGTTGAAGCATATCTTCTGGGTAGGGGAAAAATCCGCGTCTTAAGCGGGAAGCAGGGCGTTTTAAGCTGTATTTTTACTGTGTGTTTCATATGAAAGGGACCTGGACCAAGAGAAAACAGGACGCAGGTTAGCGTTTTAAACGGGTTTTACTGTATATCAAATTTATATGAGCAAGCTTAATTTCGTGGGAAGTTTCCTCAATGTAACTAGAGCTACTTTTTAATATATATAAAGTGTTCTACCTTTCGGTAGGTTCATGTGCCCCCATATTCCCTATTAAATTCTCTCTCCTTCAATTCCCGGTAACTTATACCACCCCATAATTCGTCTAATAACTTCTGTCTTTGTCTTCCCCTCTGTATTTTCCCTAGCATTCTTCCCTCGCTCTTTTCAACAATCCCTCTCCTCTCAATATTTGACCCACCCATTTCTTTTGTCTTTTTTAATATTTAAGTAAATTTGGAAAATATATATACTCACTTTGTAAAATTCTACTATTTTATAATAAGTAAATTTGTGAATGAATATAAAAATAAATATAATTTGAGTAAATATCTAAGTAAATTTGTGAAAATACGGAGGTTATTCCTCAATTCATCATCAAGAATTGGTGGTAGGAACATATGTGTACAGGAACATTGAAATACTCTTACATGTACAGGATATTTCCCCAGCACTGTCATTTCCCTATATTTTGGCAGCTCCTTTTACATTTCATCACTGACCATATACACCGTCTTCTGCCTGCCTTCGTACGTAATCTCTTCATCAGGGCATCGAACCGAAAATGAGTCCGAAAAAAATTGAATTTCTTGAACCCGAACCGAAACTGATAACCGTTACTTATTCCGTTCCGATATTTGGTTCCCAACAATCCGCATAATATCAGAGTATAATTCGCTAAACATGTGTAACTACAAGTTGCAACTAACTATTATTATATCTATAGTATTACTAAGTTTTATTCTTAAATTTTTGTGCGATTTACGAGGGTGGTCTGAAAAGTTTCCGACCCCAGATTTTTCAGAAAATTTTCAGGAAACATGTCGAGAAATGGCGAAATGCCGGAAACTTTTCAGATTACCCATGTAGTTTAAATAGAAAAAACTAAGCTCCCGGATAGCTAAGGGGAACCTTTTGGGTTCGTTGAAAGCTGTCCCGGGTTCGATTCTTCGTGGTAGCCCATATTTACGAAATGACCTCAGCTTTTGAAGCCTTTTAAACAGTACTACCACGAGGAAACTTAGCTATAAATAATGAAATAAAATTTCAGAAGCCTCAACTCGAATAAAGAATCTTGAATCTTAAATTAAGAACTTGAAATTACTTAAATTTCCTAATTATTTAAGTAATAATCTTTATTCAAGATCGATGATTCAGAATTCCAACAAGTAAAGATGTAGCATCTTAAATTCAACTTTAAAAAGGAGATAACACCAAAATAGTTAGTGTGAAAAAATGCTTTTAATCAGTTTCACATTGGTAGAAGCGAAACTGGAACAGAACCAATGTTGGTTTATGTTTGTTGAACCAGAAAAAAAAAACAGGAAAGAAATTTATTGCAAGACAATCCTCTGCTCTGCCTTTATTCCCTTCGTATTCGTGGCCGATATATGTTCAAACAGGTAATGGTTAAATAAATTAGATACATCGCCAACAGTATAGAAAAATTTCAACCAAATAATTTTAATTTAAATTTTCGATTTCTTTCTTAGACCGAAATGTTAATTAATGAAAAATATCACAGGATGATTTTAGAGTCTACATTTATTTCTATATATTCCCGGTAGATATACGTTGAAACAGTTTAAGATTAAATAAATTAGATATATCGCTAACAGTATAGTAAAATTTTTGGAAAAATATAAATGTAATTAAGATTTCGTTTGCTTCCTTATTTCCAAATGTTAATTATCCCCAGATGAGGAAAATAAGTGCAAAGGACTCCTCATTTCACCCAGAAAGCATCATTCCCCATGTAAAGCATTCAGAGGAAGACCTGAGCGACTTAACAGTCAGAGCGCCCTCTCTGTCCCTTTTATCAATTCATGCCCAATTTGTCCCGTAAAAGAGATTAATATTGCCAATTTCTGATGGAAGTCATCCGTCTTTAAATAAATTACCCGTTGGAGCACTCCCGTCGTTTACACTCCTTGGCAATATAAAAATGGAATCGAATACCCTTTCCGCCGGATAAGCTAATTTTCCTTTATCCCTCCGAAATTATATTCAACCCTTTTACCTCTCCCGCTAATGGAACAGATTCGAGAAAGATAAATTCAGTTCACTCCTTTGTCCCTCTGATCATCTGCCTTTTATCCGTTCAATTAAACTATTGCAATTACCGTCAGAAAGAGGTCTCGTCACAGACCCACGTATAGGTTTATTTTCCCCGAATGTTTATCCCGGTTGATATCACGCATGAGATATTTAATCTCTCATCTAAAAACGAAGTGCTCTCCTAAAATCCCTTTTTGCGTTAAGAGCTGCAGACATTGAAAATAAAAAAAGGAATTCCGCAGTTAATCATTGCCTTTTATTGAGGGATCTAATCTGGGCTAGGACTTGTAATGAGTGCACTCAATCGGCCTATTGGTTCTTCCAATTTCATTTCGGTTCGCTTTTTGGTGGGAATTGATAAAAATATCCCGCTGCGTTTTTGAGTACTGGAAGTGGAAGTTGTTGGAAAGGTTAGGAAAAGGGCAAAGGTTATTACTAAATGGAGCTGTTAGAAGTGGGAGAGAACATGGCGGTATTTTTGTGGACGGCAATGCGTCTGCATTGTTTTAGACACGGATTCATATCGATTGTTGATTTCTGCCAGTTGAAAATAAAAGATTTGCATTGTTATGCTGTCTATATTTCTATATATAAGAAATATATTTTTTAATTTAATTTTTTAAGTTTCTTGTTTAAAAATTGTATTGTTTCTTAGTCCATTGTAAAGGCCTTGTGCTGTTTACGGATTTACATAAATAAATATAAATACTACCCTGTTTACAGCTACTGATTTCATTCGTTTACAATAACGAAAACTTAATGGATTTACTACATATACATAGTAATAAAAACATACGAATTTATATGCATAAATGCATGTAGTCATTTTAAGTATTACTATTGATTATTATTATTATATTAATTAGTTTATGAATCATTGTATCAATTATTACCTTAAGTTTTGTATCAACCATTGTATTAATTATTATATTTATAATTTTTTTGATTATTTCATTTCTGTGGCGTTACCATCAGAAGCTGGTCCAATTGTTACGTAATTACGTAATAAATAAGTAAATAATCCTAACGGATGTGAAACTTATAAACTTGTAGAAAGATGGAAACCTCCCCCGTTGGAAGACTGGAAAATGTCGATTTGGAGAAGGATAGCTGGAATAATGTGGATAGACAAGAAAAGTAATGTAGAAGTTTTGAGGGAAATTAAAGAGGAAAAGAATCTAATGAAAGAGATGGAGGAAAAGAAAATTAAATTTGTTGGACATGTTCTGAGACATAACAACTCCATGGAAAATATAATGGAGGAAAGAATACTGGGAAAAAGAAAGGAAGTCCAAGAAAGAAAATTTTGGGATGGCGTAAAAAGTACTATGGGAGTCATAACAAACTATTATTTAAAATACCAGTAATAGAAAGAGACGTGTGGTTGCTAAGACAAGACTTCGCCTTTAGAATAACCCTGTTGTTAGCAACGTATCAGAATTCTTGTATTGTTTATAGTAACTTTGTTTACATAGCAACGCATCGTTGTTTGGACAGGGGAAATGCGTCACTAAGGTATCAGGATGGATATTCTAAGAATTATTTGTAACTATATTTAAAGTGTAGTTTTCGCCTTATAGTCCTGTACGAAATTTAGAGAAGTAACCGACATTCCATGTATAAAAATGAACCGTCACCCAAGTAAAACGCCCCTGGATAGTGTAGTTTTGCGATGCATTCTGGCGAAATGCAAACTAGGTTCAGTGGCCGTAACATTTCGCCTATTGTGTTCGGTATTCGTTCAACCTTTAAGTCTGTTCCGACGTCGAGCATAACTTCCGTGGTTTATGGTGGTGATTCTTGAAATTTAAATGAGTTCGGTTTGCCGGAAGTGGAAGTGCTCTTCAATTCTAGGATAACAACTTACATTAAGTGTGTTAAACTCATGATGATTCGCGAACTAGTTGCCATGTGCGAATATTTCGCCCTACTAGTAATGATAATAATATAATTATTTATTACATTTTTTTAATCGGAATTTATTTTTACTTTGTAAAATTGCAAACAAATTGTAAAAATTGAAAATTTACAAATATAAACCAAATATTTGCAATTACAAAATTATAAATACTTTTAAAAATTATATTATAATATATAGAATTATATATAAATATAAAAAATACAATATATAAAAAATTATATATATAATAACTAGTAATGATAATAATACAATTGTATATTTTACTTTGTAAAATTGCAAAAGAATTGTAAAAATTGAAACTTTTCAAATATTACAAAATATTTGCAATTGCATAATTATAAATATATAAAAAATTATATTATAATATATTAAATTATATATATATATATATATATATATATATATATATATATATATATATATATATATATATATATATATATATACGAGTAAAATTTGCTTGCATACTGCAAGCTAATTGGTAAAAATTTACAATAAGTTCCCCTTACGGGTGTCATCTTCGAAGCTTATCCAGCAAAATTTTTAAAATTGCCGCAATACATTTCTTACGTTAGATATTTTCATCCATCTGGCATCGAACTCACGGTCATATGCAACCTTTCTTCCACTGGTTCTATAGAAAACTACTTCAAACGCAAACGCTGTGATTTTGAATAGTCTCCTGCATAAAGAAAGGCCTCAAAACAATTTTAAAAAAATTGCGTAAATGACCGCCTGGCGTCGAACACAGGACCCGTTCGTGAGAGACAATGGCATATGAATGTTAGAGAAGTGCTACTCTGACGTGTTTCAAAGTTTCAATTCAGTATCTTATCAGGAAGGTCCTAAAATAAGATCCGTTATTCCCGTTTGAAATGCATGATAGAATCGGAATGACGCTCTAGCATCGAACCAAGGTCCTCTAGAGAAGCAGTGGACGTCATGAAGGAATCTTCTCAAACGCCTCTGTCACCATTCCGGGTTTTATCTTTCCAGTTTATCGGGAAGGCATTTTAAAAAATCGTCCCTGATATCAGCAATGCATTTCTTACGGAGGCATTTCGGACCCACCTGGCGTCGAACACACGGACATTTGGTAACATTTCTTCGTTTGGTACGATGGAAGACCATCTCATCTGTAAACACCGAGATTTTGATTGCTCTATCGCATCGAGAACGGCCTCAAAACAGATTGAAAATATTCGCGCAAAAGACCGCCTAGCGTCGAACTCAGGACTCTTCCGTGAGAGAAGATAGCAAAATAAATTTTGATAAGTGCCATCCTTACTTGTTCCAAAGTTTCGATTCAATATCTTATCGGGAAGGTCCCAAAATGAGATTCCGCTTTCCCCATTTGAAATACATGGAGGAATCGGAATGACCCTCTTGCATCGAACCAAGGACCACTAGACGAACGATGATATTCATGGAAGAAAGTTTTCAAACGTTTCTGTCACCATTCAGGGTTTTATCTTTCCAGCTTATCGGGAAGGCATTTTAAAAAAATCTTCAAAGATTTCAGCAATGCATTTCTTATGGAAGAATTTTGCATCCACCTGGCGTCGAACTCACGGTCATTTTATAACATTTCTTCCATTCGTAATATAGAAGACTACCTCAACTTCAACCTCCGAGATTTTGGTTCCTCTATCATAACGATAAGTGCCTCAAAATAATTTTCAAAAATCCGCGCAATGCATTCTTATGGGAAAATTGCGATTTTTGGGAATTTCTGGTATCGAACCCATGATAGCTAGCGTCGATGTCTGAATTATTCTGGCGTCTAGAGTGTAGGGCCAGTACGTCGAAAAAATTTGACGTCGATGGCGCTTGTGGAACATGGTCAGAATTCGTATCCCCTATAAATATATATATATATATAGGTATATCCGGAGAGTTAGCTATATATAATAGATATATAAAAAATTATATCATATATAATAATATAACCAGTAATGATAATGATTAATATAATGATTTACAAGTGCAGATGAGATTTCAGGTATGTTTTAGTGTTTGCGTATTAGTTTGTAGTGATTGAAGTTTATAATTTCGAAAATATTATAGTAAAAAATAGGAAATAAATTCCATATGGGAGGGAAATGAAAAGGGTTATGGTATCTTGTACATAAGGACGTGCACCCAGGAAAATCCTATGAAAAACGAACTTGCTTACCAATTGAGAAAATGTTCTGGCCGGGTAGTATAGTTGGATAGAATAAACTGAATAGAGGAAGATCCCGCACGGAAAGAAATACTTGAGCTCATATTATCGAACAAGTTCAATACAGACTTTTAACATAACATTAACGTCTCATTCATTAAAAACAATGATGCCATTGGTAAATTATACTAAACTCTTAATTTAGATCATACTTAACTTTTCGATACTCTTACTTCATTACTTAGCAGAACTAACTGAATTGTTTGAGGGTCTGGGATTTTCATTCTGATAGTTCGATAAAATATACTTAAATCATCTGATTTTTCGATAAATTTAACCAAATAAAGTTGAGGTTGTTCGATTAATTTAACACAGAATGTGATAAAATGTACTTAAATCATCTGATTTTTTTATCAATTTAACCAAAGAAAGTTAGATAAATTTAATGCAAAAGCTGCTATTAAACAGCCTTGTTAAAATTTTATCGAAAAGCGCAAAGTTTCATATGGACTGAAACTTGCGAAAATATTATATTTCTAAACACTTTTCTTTAGTGCGAGTTCGTTTCTTGGTCCCGTCAGACTCTTTTTGTTCTTTTTTTCCTTTGAAAATGAAGAAAATCAACAGTTAAAATTGAAAAGTTGGTAACGCTGATTGATTGAAAGACCACATCAAATGCTTACTATTGAGCATAAACCTCACATTTAGAGATTAGGTTCACCCTATGCCTCTTAACGTAACACCTTTTTTTGTAACACGAGAATGTTACGATGTGAAGATAATAGCCGATTCAGCGCTTAACTTATTAAACAAATCGCCGAAGACCGAAGGCACTTATCAACGGGTAAACAAGAGGCTTTTAGCTTAGTTTACGAGGACGTTGTATCGAGCGATAATTCTCCCTCGGGGACCCCTTTTTGTGACCCCCCTTGCATACTCGATCATGCGACACTCTTCTGCATTCAGGGCCGGTTTCAATCAGTAAGGCCACCGCCTCAGGGCAATCAAGAGGGGCGTCAATCCCTGATTATCAGAGAAATGTTTTGTCTCCCATCAACACTTTGAAAATTTAGGGGATGAATGTGAATTTGATGGGAGCGGAAGATATTTGTCACATATATGTAAGTGATGTTTGTAAATATTAATATTCTGAGCAAATATTATTTTATGATTCTTTAGTCTATTGCTAACATTATTTTATGATTCTTTTGTCTAGTGCTAATGATCTTATACGATTATTTTGTTTAATACCAACCCAAGGCAGGGAACAGGGCAATTGCCCAGGGCGCCGAGGTTATGGGGCCGCAAAATATTTTACTTGGGGCACATAGGGTATTAGTTAGACTAACCATTGGTTACCATTATCCTTCTATTCTACCAAATATGTATGTATGTTCTAACCACATCGCATTTTTGCCTATATAATAGTTTCCTAGATCATTTGTGAGGGATGGATTCAGTTGAGCCCTAAGTTGAGATTTTTCTCATGAATTCATAGTTATAGAAAAGGAAAATTAAATTTGTTAAACATGTTCTGATAACAGCTCAATAGAAAGTACTGTGGAGGAAAAAGAATTCATATTTATACTAGCTGAGATTATAGTTATGGCAGTTGAGATTTTTCTCGTGAATTTATAGCTGGTAGTTAGCGGAAGTAATCCCTTTTAGTTATAAAAAATTGTGCGTATCAGTAAGTATTTTAGGCAATTTAATAAAATTGATATCTTAATTGTCTGATATTAACGAAATTTCGTCTCCAAACACAATTTTTATATTATTTCAATTGAAGTTCAAAAATTACAAAAAATATATATGCTCATCTATAGATTTTTGGCAATTTAATTAAATTGATATCTTAATTGTTTGATAACAAATTCTAGTCACCGAATACATTTTTTATGTCACTGTAATCGAATTTCAAAAAATTGCATTCAAAATAATCTAATCATTGACAAAAAATACTAAAATTATCTGTTTCTAAGAGTCGTCCGAATAAGATCTTGGCCTTTAAAATATCTTAGGCCTACTCTGGTTGATAAGCATCATGAATATAATGAAGATCATGAAATAATCGATCATTTAAATTAGGACATTATTACGCGTCAACAATAGACTCTGAGATTGTTGAAACATTCGTCGAAAATGTAAGAAACAATCAAGACTCACCCAGTGATTCATTGTTTCGTTTCTAGGTAACCATATATGAATCAGGCCCTGATCCCATTAGTTCTTTTTCTCGAGAAACAAAACCTAATCTCGTAAAAGAGCAGTCACGAGACCGCGATTCGATTCTTTTCGTATCGACCTATCGAAACCCTCACGCACTTTTATTTTTTTTTTCGCTCCAACAGGTGGCTCGGATTATTGCCTCTTTCTCTTACGCCATTTTCCATTCGCGAAACGGTGGATTAGTGTTTCCCCGCTAAATTTTATTCAATCCATACATTACAATGGGAGCATACCATCCATTTTAGCCACTCTGCATTCTTTAAGTCCCCCGTGGGAAGGAATAATGAAACTTTTCTTACTATTCTCTTTCCTTTGTTGCAAACCGCATTCTTTCTTCGTATTCCTCTTCAGCAGAGTTATCCATGCTTCGCTAGACTCGGGAGTTGTGGAAAATATTGGAAGTACTAGCTCAATCCTCCCTTTCCTTTTTGGAAGTTAAGCTGTAAACCATGCCTGTATTGGCTCGGAGACCTTAACCAGACATTTTCACCGCGCCAAGGATGGCCATGGAGGGCCAGGGCATGAGCCAAGATCAAACACTTCTCTGTAAATATTAGGCGGCGTGGGTTTACCTGGAGGGAACGGTGGAGGGTTTTCGTGGAAGTGGACGTCAAAACTGAAGATTTAAGACGGTTTATGGGTGCGAATTCAATACAGCGGAAAATCCCTTCGTTTTTCCCAAACCGGTAGTTTTGCCGACATTCCGTTTCACCGAATTCTCCTTTGATCGACACCCCTTTAGATCGACATGCTACTTTTATAGACTCTTTATTTAAAGTTTTTATAACACTCGGAAGTTGCACTTTACCATGGCTCATTTTGCCGACAATATAAATTCAACATCGTGTTAGGCCGTTTTATCCTTTGATCTACACCTCTTTAGACTGACATGCTACTTTTATCGACTCCCTTACAGCTGTGATAGCACTCGGAAATATAACTTTACCGACAACTCATTTTTAAATTCGTGGCCAACAAGACATTTTCCAGAAGGTATAACAATAACTACTTTCCATCATGAAGAATATCATTCCCACATTTCATGAGAACGGTGACCTGAAACTCACTGATTTAACATTAGTATTTAAACAGTAAAGTAAAAAGGCGTTTTCAACATAAAACAGTTTTTTTCGGTTTAATTCGGGTTCGATGCCATGCGTTCAAAACTTTCCTTCAGTCTAAATCTCTCTCTTTAGGTGGTTGGAATTTACTATATGAAAAAGTACCATTTATTCTTTCATTTCCAATGATGGATTTCCACCACATTTCGCCGGATTCTGTGAATTTCGTTTAAAATTTCGCTCCAAACGCTTCTTTAGTCAGATAGTGATCAGCAATTTTATGGTAGCGAGGGGAATATGGTTTGGGATCCGTCGCTTGGATGTTCCCCTTGACTTTCGCAAACGAGACTGATTCCATTGCCCTCAACGTCCTCTATTTTTACTCTCCAATTCTCTGTGGCTGGCGGTGACATAATCACTCCCGTCTGTCCATTTATCTCCCGTGATCTAATCCTCCCAATATTCATAGAGAATTCGTCTCACAGCCTCCATGTCATCTTGTGCATTCTTTCGTAATTTAGAAGGAAAAGAACTCTGAAATACACTTGGTTAAAGCGTAATGGAAGACGAAGGTTACTAATCAACGCGATGACAAGCAACGATATGAACAACAAAGGAATACAATCATTACGACAATGTGAACAAACAAGCGAAATAAAATATATTAATATAATCATTGCAACAATATGAACATCACAACTACACAATAATCAAACAATACAAAGTGCGAACAATAAAAATAACATATTCATTACAACAGTATGAACAAACAAGCGAAATAAAATATATAAATATAATCATTGCAACAATATGAACATCATAACTACACAATAATCAAATAATACAAAGTGCGAACAATAAAAAGAACATATTCATTACAACAGTATGAACAAACAAGCGAAATAAAAGATATTAATATAATCATTGCAACAATATGAACATCTTAACTACACAATAATCAAACAATACAAAGTGTGAACAATAAAAAGAACATATTCATTACAACAATATGAACAATTAAGCGAAATAAACAATAACAATATAATGCTGGCAACAATATGAACATAATAAATATTCAATTATGAATCAGAACCACGTGCGAAACGACACCAACTGTCGAAGCACTTTTAACAATACTACCAACACAATAAAACAATACCTCAAATAATGCCAATAAATAAAGGGCTAAAGGTGCCAATCACATTCGTTCATATTGAAAGAAATTCACATTGCTTCATATAATTGTTGTGTTTCCCTTACTTCATAACTTCAGGTTTTAAAACAATGTCTCTATATTATCTAGAAATAACGCCGTTAAAGCTTCAAAAGAACACTCTTTTCTACAGTATTTTCCGGAAAAAGAAATAGATTCTATCAATTCCATAAATGTATTGCATGATGACTTGAAGCCTCTGAAAAATATCTAACAACTATTTCTTGTGGTAGCACTTTTCTTAATTTCCTTCAAGGATAGAAAAAGCAAGCATGCTTTCAAGCGTAGAAAAGATATTACACGCTCATAGAAATGTTATCTATAGTTCAATAGGAAAAGAAATCAACAAGGTTTGATTTTAAGTAACCTAGAACATATAAAGGTGTTCAGTGATCTTCGAGGTGAAAACGCTTCTTCTCTTAGCTAATAATTTATTTATGATTTAAAGAGGAATTTTTGTGACCAAAACACTAATTGTTGTAAAATTATTTTAAATTATATACAATGCATTACTTCTCTCTTCATGATAACATGTTTTGATTGTACGTATCATAATATACTGCCATCTCAAAAGTGAATTATATGGATTATAATTCTGAAACCGCCCGATAAACGTCGTATTTAGTACGGTATTTGAAATAATAAATAAAAATTATTAAAAATAAGGCTGAAATGGTTCCAAAATGATCGGAGACAGTTCGATATTTGAAAAAAACTTCAAAAACGATCCAAAAATCGCCCTAAAGACTTTGTATTTAGCTCGATATTTCAAAAATCATCCAAAATAAGCCTGAAATCGCCCCAAAAACATCATATTTAGCTCGAAATTGGAAAGAATCTTCCAAATAATCCAAAAACTGCCCCAAAAACTTCGTATTCAACTCGTCTCGTGAATAAAACTGCAACTTTTGCGCTATATTTTCTCCAAAATCTATAATTCAATCTCATGATTTGAAAGATAAATTTAAGAGTTCATATCTAGATCTTGAAATTTTTTTAAAGCCTCGAGTAGCTCGATTGCTAAAACTTAAGTATTTAAATCAAGCTTGTAGGCTCATGGTTTCGGAAATTACCCAGTTTTAATAGCGTTGGGTTCAACACCCTGTCGACCCTTTGGAGAGATTAACATTCTTGGCTCAACATTCTTCATCGCATCCTCGGATATCTTACCGTCCCGCGTACAGCATCTGAAATACTTGGCTCATACTCCAGATGGGTTAACGATTTACGAACGGCACGGGCACGGAGGGTGAACACACGTAAATGGGGTAATTGCCCACGCGAATTCGTGCTTTGGAAAGTGAAGCTATTCGCGTGTCCCCCTGGCGAGGAAGCGTCCAATTAACGGAGTGCTGCTGCATCACGTGACCTCTTTCCACGGATTTGTTTGTGGAAATGAAAAAAAAAAGATGAAACGCAGACTGGGAATCGATTCAACGTCTTTTCAACTCTGCCTTTCATTCAACTGGGCTCGCAGCCGAGAAATAACGGTTCGCCTTTTTTTAATGATCTCTCACCAATTGCCCGTCGATGGCAGAGCTGTTTGGGGTTTAAGTTTTTCGCTGTCAAAGGGTTGGGAGTCAGATGTGCTGAAAAATCCAAAAAATTGCAGTAAAATCTACTTATAACGATCCTTTTTAATTCACGGGTTTCTATCTGTCCCGGTACTTAACTCGCCAAATATGTGGTAAAAACACCACTTTAAGGCTCCCGGATAACCAAGTAATGATCCCATTAATCATGCATTTGATTTCACCGAAAGCTGTCAACGGAAATCCTCAACTATTAAGATAACTTGTGACTAAGCTGACAACATCTCTTCTAGTTGAAAACGGGATTATGTGATCCTATTGAAGACGGTGTTATGTTTTATTATTTATATTTATTATGACCCCCTTGCTACTTCGGCCGATCCGATGATGAGGATAAAATAAATTAAATATATGCTGGAACATGTCGTTCTAAGGAATCATTCTTTCCGTGAACAATAAGCGATAACAACAAGCTAGAAATGTAGCTCAAACGATCAGTTCTTACACCCTCTGCCACACGCCAAAAGGGTATTTACATCGATGTAAATCAGATAATCGTACTAAATAAGTTAGATTTTTAACAATGCATAAAAATGTAAAACTTTTGATTGCTCGTAACAATGCAGTATTTTAATTGTTTATAACAATGTCGAAGTGAACAGAGGAGTAGATATTTCGAAATTCCTTTTCATTATTAAGTGATGGAAAATATTGATAATTTTCGTTGAAAATTGTAATACCGGAGAACTAGCTTTATGTTGCTCAAACGTCCGAAATTTACACCCCCTGCCACGCGCCTGAAGGCGGTTTGAAGGGTATTTATGTAGATGTAGATGAAACCCATTTCAAGTGGTCATCCGCCTCATATGATTGACCACAAATTGTTTTTATAATCTCTATCGCTGTATTCTTTTCTACTCTTCTGCTTGCTTCTGCTTTAGAAGCTGTTATACAATTCTTTTTTCTTCCCCAAAGGTCTTTATGGTGAAAATTACTCCATTGCAAATTATAAAATGACCAAAATGAAGTTTTCTTACAAAGGAAGGGGCGCTCTTTATCAGAAAAGCTGACTATTATTCAAAAATATGCAAACTGTATTACACCATTACATGTAAAGAGTTCGCAGATTCTCTGGATATCCAATATTCCGCTTTTACAGAGAAAGCAAATTATAGAAGATTCCTTTACGTTTAAGGGTGTAAACCACTTACTCAAAAATCAGAGAGCTAAATAAATCCTCTCCTTTTGTTTTCTAACGTAAAAGAATTAGAAATCTGTAATATCCTATTTTATGCTTTACTGTTTATAACGTGATTTTCACTCGGTTGGCTGAAAAGCGTTTTAACCACGTTAGGGCAAATAAAGTACAAATTTAGGGATTAAGAAGTTCAACATAGTAATATATTCTCATCCTTAGGTTTTATGCAACCACGCACTGCAGTCTTAAGTAAATTTTCCCTTATTATTCTAATTTGAAAACTCGTTTACGAAACTTAACATGAAACGAGATTAAAGCATTCCATGATACAACATTAAAACTATATTCTATTTTTTTAGGAGCGGAATGTAGTAGTTTATAGTGGTCGAAAGTAGTGGAATTACGTCTTCAAAGTAATTTCTTCTCTTAAATCTTAAGAGTAAATCTTCAGAGTAGATGTATTCTTTTTCCATAAGTTGCTCATTTTTTAATCCAGCTATACATTTATATATCCACTTAATTTATTTAAAATGATGAAATTGATCTCATAAAGAGAGCTAATTATAAGTAGATTAATCATGCTTAATTTAAAGTCAATAATCTAAAAAATGTATGTGTTTTATTTGCTCTAAATGTTGCATATAAATTCAGTACAATATAATTTACATAATTTTAACAGATACTAGAGCTTAAAGTGTCAACTAAGGTATTTTTGTTTTGTTGAGGCCGATAACACAGTACGTTCTCAAAATATAGAAATACATTAAAGCACTCACTAATCTTAGAGTAGTGACGTGTGTTATTATATATATAAAGTGTTCTACCTTTCGGTAGGTTCATGTGCCCCCACATTCCCTATCCTTCAATTCCCTGTAACTTATCCCATCCCTTAATTCGTCTAATAACTTTTGTCTTTGTCTTCCCCTACGATAGCAAAATACAAACGTAATAAAAATGAAGTGACATATTAATACAAAGGAAAGGCTAAAGAGAAAAATAAAGAAAAGGAAAAAAATTTAAAAAGTACGTTAATGAACAAAAAATCTTTCAAAAAATTTGAGAAAAAAATATCAATTTCTTCGTGATCTAAAAGCCAATTTTTTAAAAGTTACTGTTAGATTTTTATTAAATCGATTCAATCAACTGGAATACAACAACAATTTAATAATCAGCCATTCAGTTTTACAATTTTCGTGTCTTTAATTAGGTATCATATTCGGAATTTATTCAAAGGAATTTTATCAAAACTTGATTCTCACCGTTTCCTTAACGTGGAAGTTTCGTAGAATGCGCGGTATCAACCCGCAGGCGGTGCTGGAAATCCTAGAATTTATGAGCTCAATCTTGAAACTTCTGAGCCAGACTTCATGACAGCTGTGGACAGGGAAAGATTGGAGACGTTTGAGATTTGGGTGTGGCTTAGACTGGACAAAGTAAGTTAGGGAAACAAACGAGGGAGTGCTGAAGATGGCGGTAGTGGTTAAGGTCCTGATTTAGGAAGTGAAACGGGAGCAGAGACATATGAAGGTCCCTAATGCAGCCTCTTTGTCACTTCCTGTAATTAATACACGTCTCTATTTACCTAATTAGTAGTATTGTTTCATTATAATCATATATCTCTGTTAATTAATACTGTTATTATTGATTTATTATTTGTATTATTATCTATTTACTTGTATTGTTATATTATTATTGTATTATCTGTCGAATATTAATTTTATATTATTATTGGCTTTATCTATTTATTAGTGTTGTTGTGTTATTATTATTGTTTGTCTATTTGCTAGTATTGTTCTGTTATCACTATGTATTTGTATTGTTGTGTTATTATTTTATTATCAATGTATTGGTACTTTTATATTATTATTGGCTTTTTTATTTATTAGTAACCTGTATTATTATTGGATTTATCTATTAATAGTGTTGTTTTGTCATTGTATTTATATATTTATTCGCATTGTTGCATTATTATTGTATTTATCTATTAGTATTGTTATTATTTACCTACTCTTTATTATTGTTATTGTTTTTCGTTATGATAAGTGCTTCGACAGCTGAGGTAATTTC
This sequence comes from Pachydiplax longipennis, assembly GCA_036926295.1. Lineage (NCBI taxonomy): Eukaryota > Metazoa > Arthropoda > Insecta > Odonata > Libellulidae > Pachydiplax > Pachydiplax longipennis. The sequence continues at coordinate 32,550,738 of JAVFKF010000019.1, forward strand.
CTACATGGGTTTCTATGAATGGGAATCGAACCCGGGACCACTTTCACCAAAGTCGAAGGCGCTGCCCACTTGGCTATCCGGGAGTTTATCAATATATTAATATATAAATTGCAGTCCGGTTGCACCCCCCAGAGTCTTATACACTAATAACTAACTTCTGAAGTAGACATACAACCTATTATCAATTGAAGTATATGCTTAATGTCTCTCCTATAAAAAGACGCTACTTTTTTTACTTCCTTTGATAATTCTTTAATCGACTTAACTTCCGTGTATGCTTTAAAAATTAAGCCTAACCTTTTCTTTGCTCATCTATCCCCTGAGCTCTTCCAATCTAATTCCTTTATCATATATGTGACGCTATTCAGCCTTTTATATCTGCTTTAAACTAATCTTGCTGCCCTTATATGCATCTTATCTATATTCCGCTATAGACTTGAAGTATTTAAGCAATTTCCCAGTCTCTCTCATGACTTCATTTGTTATTAAAGTCGGAATGTAGGTTTACTTAGCGATGTACATTTTCTTTCCTTCCCCAATTTCTTCTCTCGAAATATACGAATCTGAGCATCGAACCGTAATATTTTTCGTTACGGTTTTCGCTCCAATTAATACGGCGATTCCCAAACTTTTTCGAGCCAACGCCCCCTTGGTCCCATTGACTTATACCGAACACCCCCTCAACTGTAATCTATAATGGAACAAAGGGAGAGAATGACCAAACCCTCTTCTATGACCGACCTCCAACCATCCCTGCCGCTACCTTGTTTCTCTCCATCCCCTTGATCAACTCACCGAATCCAAGGGGAGGTAAAGCTGACTTTGGTAACCACTGAATTAATGTATCGTATGATATTCGATACAGTTCTAGTTTTTCTTCGTTTTCAACATCGAACCGGTTCGGAACATTGTTTTTCGTTGTAGCGTTTCGGTGGTTATGCCATAGTAACATAATGTGGTAGAATTAACACTTTAATTAACGCAATATCACATGAGATAAGCTCATGACCTAGGTTTCAATGCACAGGGTCATCATATGGTGATGATGGGATGCATGGACTGTGATCACCTTATTATGATTCTATACATTGAAACCAATAGTGTGTATATTGTTGTATTGTATAAATTGAAGTGTTCATTTTAGCGTCTTATGTTACACTTTTTCGTTCTTTTTCTTTATTTACATGTATTTATTAATTTTTCATCTAATTATACGTTATGACTACAAATAGGGAACAGGCCAGATAGTAGTCATTTTAGAGGGTCAAATAGAAAAATAAAAATCCAATTCTGGTATTCATCCTAGTAAGATGAAGTTTAGTAGGCTAAGCCTCCCGAAGGCATAACAGCATACAACTTTATGCAGTAAATAATTGTGTTACTACAGGAATATTACCAAATTTAAAAATGTGATTTACAATGTCAAATATTTTACATAGCAAAATGATTAGAAATGTAACTATACAATTATATAAATATTAAATTAAGTGGATTCCAGAAATATCTACTACTTTAGAATAAAACTTTTAACATTGAAAAAATAACACATGTTTAACAGAAATCGTCTTGTAAAGTGTTCGCTTTAATTAGTCGAAAGTCCCTCTTACTGAGGTTATTGTTATGTAAAATGGTATTGTTGAGAACGGAAAATCGAAACGGTATAAATGACGGTTTTCCGGTTTCGGTTCAAGAGTTTTAATTTTCCGGTTCATCAACTCGTAAAAGAGAAAATATGCTTTGTAAAATAAATTTACTCGTTTCGGTTAGGGTTTGATTCCATATCGGTGCCCTGATTCGAATGTAGGCGTTCATTCCATTATAGTGCAACCATATGGTCTCACATGCGGCCTAATTATACACAATACGATAAAAAATGGTTCACACTTCGAACTTATTTACGTCTTCCCATACGTCCCAGTTTTTTAACGTCCTTTTTTCGCGTTCGTTAGCATTCTCGAATCGAAGGACTGCCTTCGTCGTGTAAGATTTTTTCCCATATCTTCTCAGCATGTTTTCATTAGCTTCAATTGGAACATGTGTCCCTTTTAGGAGTATTCCCAAACACTTCTTGTACTACATCCCGATAAGACTAAGGGTTAGATACTTTCCTCGGGGTTGTTTTGTACCTCCATGGATACAGCTTCCCTCGCGCCTATATTAATCTCGGCTATTTTCCGTTAGGCGACGGTGCTGCCCCCCGTGCCCGGCGACGCCCTACCGAGTCACCGTCTCTATTTTCGTTCCACTATTTTTTTTTAGAGAAAAATATTTTGTATTTGTGCCTCGCCTTTATCGGCGGAGGGATCAACCTAGGAGTTTGTCATCGCGAGCCCTCCAAAGCCATTCTCCAGACAATTATTTTCTCTTTTGATTACAAAGCCGACTTCCGACTGGTGGCTGACCTCGGTTAAACTCTCTGGATTCCTTAGAGTTTTACCGACAGTTCAATATTCCAAGAGGCCATTGTTGCGCGACACCGGCTCGTTGAAACAATGTTCAAGAATGCGTCGCGCAACAGTTGTCGATTGTCGACGTAAGAATTAGTTTTTGTATGTGAATCATTGGTGAAACGTTGGTGCTACTGTAGTCAGGTTCTGTCTCAATCGCTGGATTCCTTAGATTTTTACCGACATTTCAATAATTAACAGGCTATTGTTGCTTACCGGCTCGTTGAAACAATGATCAAGAATGAGTGACGCAACAGTTGTCAATTGTCAACGTCAGAGTAAGTTTTTGATTATGTTGCTACAGGATTCTTTAAATTTTTACCGACAGTTCAGCAATCAAGATGCAAATCTGAAATAAATCATTATTTTTAAAAAATTAAAAAATAATGGAAATCATTCTTGAGATATATTATTAAATCAATCGATAATTATTTAATTTAATTCAATTGATTATTTTTTATTTTAAATTAATCAATAATAATTTATACTTAAATTAATTTCTTCCACATTTTTAGTGCAACATCGATAAGTACTTTTTCATGCTGTAATTGGGTTCATGTTGTTTATTATTACTTAACTATCACCACCCTGTCAATGTTAGACATTTGTCATTCCCTTAGTTACCGAAGACATTCTGAGAATCTTTCTATGGCAATATAATAGCCCTGTTTCCCTAGCAACAAATCTGTTATCTCTAACAGATTGCCAATTGATATAAAAAATTGCACCGATTACTGCGAATATCAGTTTTAAACTTCACTGAACTTCGTTCCAGACATTCTTAACATCTCAATCACTGACACCCCGTTGGATTGCAGGCCCTGAGGCGTCGATACCACTGTCTGCGCCGGCCCTGTCTAATCATTTGGGCCTCCGAAAGACGGCTTTCCGAAGAGTAATCTTCTCTTTGAGTCGACACACCCTCTCTCTCAGAGGAATTGAAATAATATGATGTTTCCCTTTGAGGTGATCCTAAAAGCAAAGCGATGTCTTTTTCAAAGGCATTCTGGCGTAAATCAGCGTGAGCGGGATTCGTCCTCTACTAATTATAATCAGTCGATCTCACTTTCCCCCATAATTCGATTCCTTCACTTTCTTACGAGTGAAAATAGATTCGATTTCATAGGAAATCAGTAGATAGCCTTCTTCTGTTTTTTTATCTCCGGTTTATCTTCTCAGAAGTTCTCTATCTTCTTTTTCTTTGAAAAACACATCCTTTGATCGCATCTATTATTTATAATCCTAATAACATCTCTCACTTTGACTGGTCTTTTTTTCCTTTCTCCAGAATCCTACACTTTCCTTTTTCACCAAATCACGTACTTTACTCCGATTTGATTATTTCGAAGGCTGATATTCTAGTCTGGAAGAATGTTTCTCAATCAGAGTGCTGTAAGTAACCTTTGTGGGTATAGGAATCCATTAGGTCTTATGTAAAAGCGATCAAGCCATACTTAAGTAGCGTACTGTTTGTATTCGTGTAATTTAGAATCTAAATATGTCTTAAGATAAAGAATTCATTGGCAATGCAAGGCTGCAGGAAATGAATTTCATATCTAACGATATCAAGTGGTGATTCATTTAAGAAGAACACACACAAAGAAAAACTCACTTGGTAGAGTCCACTAAAACTTTTTTATTAACAAAACCATTAACGTTTTATGTTAAATTAAAAAATGTTAAATTTTAAATCGAACTTGGCAAAAGAATATCGTTATTATTATGTGGTCTTTTTTAAAATCTAAAATTTAATTTTCAGGTGCTAAACACTTAAGTATTTACGGGGCGTTATTAATTTAAAGTGAAAACTTCGAATCGGTAGCATTGTTAACTATTGTAACGACCTACGTTTTTCATGCGTGATGTTGTTTTAATTATTTCGTTGCTTTTCATCAGCGTTGGTCGACTTGACAACTCTCTCTATAGTTAGTTTACAACAATACAAACATTGTTAAAAAGTTCTAATAATGACATTACATAACAGTATTGTCGAGTCATGCTACAACAATGGAAACATTGTTACAAATTTATTATTATAAAATCTCAGAACATTACCAATAACAAACCCCATCCGATAACTACAACATGTCAGCAATTAGTCCAATGTACAATTCGTAATACAACACGAATAATAAATGTACATTTCGTAAAATAAGGACAACTTATGCCAGAGCATAACCATTAATACAGGCCTATGTCTGAGTGCCACACACTTGTCGCGTATAGATCTTAAACGAGAATTACTGGAGCATGCCTCAGTCAGGGTTGTCTGGGATTGTTCATCCCGGACGAAACGAATGCCTCTGTTTCACACCATTTGTCTCCGCACACCGTACTTAATCGCGTGTACGGATTCCTGGATGTTTCCCGCCTCAGCCACCCTCTCCTTCATCCCCAATCTTAAAAATAGCTCTCCCTCGTTCAGCACGCTCACATATTCACTAAATTCGTGTTTTTCTAGACAGCGTTGGCAGGGGCGAAACAGACAGCTAGCAAGTGCGCCAACTACTCTGGCAGTTCTATGAGACTGGAATATTGGAAAGTGAAGTTGAAATTGTTGGACGCGGTCTGAATTGTTGGAGACAACGCGAATTGATTGTTGGCAATGTTCAGCGTTCCGACATTGTTGGAGGTTTGATGTGAACATTGTTGTAAGCAGAGCCCAATCTAAATTGTTGTATACACACCGTCTCCAATGATGTTGTAGGTAGTTAACTCATCGTCATTAACTGAGAGAATTTTGGATTGTTTAGCACGGGCCATTCCACGGGTAATCGGACAGAAATTGTCCTCTATTTTTTTAAATCGATGATATATTTTTTACTTGCGTATTCTATGGTAAAACCTTTATGGCAAAGTTTCAGCTCAGAAAAAAATTGTTTTGCAAAGTTATTAATTTTTAAAATTTCGAATTTTTTGCTAAAATCGACGAACAAGGGTCATTTCGAAGGGCTATAACTTTTTAATGAAACGTGTTATGGGAATTGTAGTTTCAGTTTTGGATAGTGATTGAATGTGTCTTTGAAATGCTATCAATAAACGTTTCACATATTGTTTATAAAATCGTTTAAGTTGGCAACAAATTATTTACAACAACACACGACAACAACTCCACAACAGTACTCTGTGTGTGAAGTATTCTTCCATGATTCAAGGCTTTGGCGATTGAGTTATCTGGAATTATTCATAGTTAATATAATAAAGTAGTGCTGAAAGATCAAGAACTAACCAAGAATATAAAATTAACAAAGTATATAATGAGTAAAACCCGTTTAAAACGCTTAAGAAACGGTTTTCACTTGGTCTCTGTCCCTTTTATCCATAAAACGTTTTGATTAAACCGCATAAGACGCTCTGATACCCGCTTATAAGACAAATTTTCACCATTCCCTTATGCACTGCGACTCTCTGCAGCCAATCCTCCGCCTCAGTCGATAGGCCGAAAATATGTTACATTATTATTCCCTAATTGTCTATTTAGAATAGGATGTATCACTGTAGAGTGATTTCTACAATGACGAAATTTTTCAACCCCGCAATGATCAAAATGACTAAAAAATCACCAAAATTATGAAACAGAAACGCTATGTTTGTACGAAAAGCAGATCATTCCTGGAAAATATGACAAGAAGTTAATCAGTATTACACCATAATAGTTCGCGGAATCTCAAGATATCTACAGCTGTGGCATGTGAAGCAAACTAATGATAATTCCTTTGTATCTTTAAGGTGTGAAGCACTTATTTAAGAATGAATGAGCCAAAAACAAAACCCTCGCTTTTTTCTAATATTAAAGAAATCATAATTTGTAACATCCTGGTTAAAACGCTATACCGCTAATAACGTGGTTTTCACTCGGTTCCTTGAAAAGCGTCTTAACCGGGTCTTACTGTACTTATAACTTATTTACACCTCAGTCTGTGAAGCGAAGCGAAGTGAATTCTTCGTTTGGCTCTATCCCCTGCTTAGCATTCCTAAATTCCCCATCTGGAATGCCTTGTAGATACATTTTACCTTTGATTTACTTCCTTCTAGCTCTTTCACAGCTTATCGCATGTTTATAAACGAGAATTAGAATAGAAGAAATATGGATCATAAATGAAAACGAAATCATAATAACGACCTCGAAAATCTATTCAATAGGTATATCAATCTGGATTCTCAGTCACATTCCCGGAAAGATAGCGAGCTGTGAATCGTCCAGAAAAAATTATGACTAAGTCGATAAGATGACCAGAATATAATGGATGAGCTCAGAAAAGAATGGCTTATCTCCGAGAGAAACACTTTGATATGCATCTTTCAAACTGTGAGGTGAAAAATTCTCGTATCTGGCTCGTGGATATTATATACAATATTGCGCGCTTGCGTAAGTTTCTCACCATTCATTCAATACCACGTGTTTCTCTTTGGGAGCTAGTGCGCGTACTCTTAAATACAACACCGACAATGGGAACTCAGGTGAGGGTGCCTAATTGAACTACAAAGCACGTACATCTTGATTCATACGGCGCAAGGCGAGTATGAGCGTGTGGCAGTGGGTGTTAAACACCTTGATCAAAATGTTTCTTTTGTTTTTTACTCTCGCTGGTTGGTGTTGTACAACACGAGTTTTTACTATGACTCATTCTTGCTTTACATTCTGCGCTAATGTTTGGCTGAAGTGGCATGAGGTCATGAATTATCTTAGCCGTTGAATAACTGGAGACAATCGTTTATGAGAGGAATTTCATTCAGTCTTTTTATGAAGTATTCAGCCCGGACCTCTACTATTAGCTATGAAGAGTTACGGGATGGGAATGAGGCATACTAGGCATGATGAGGAGTGAGGTAGTTTGCCCTTGCTTTCCTTGCTGAGACAATTCTAAGCGGAAAAATTCCACGTAAATGAATCACATTGACTGCACGAGTAACAACTTTCGTTGCATACCATAAGAAGATACCTTAGTCAGTGCTATTATTCATACCTTTGTGCCTTTCATATCATCAAAGCCATGAATTAGACTAAAAATTAAATAAAGGATAAAATTATCTCTATACTGTACCTTTAAAAAAATGAAACATATTCCACTCATTAGGTATAGGTATCAGGACCTTAAATACAGTCTGTCTCTGCCAAATAGGGTGATAAGGAAAAGGGATTACGATCGGACAATTGCGAGCAAAAATATGAAAATTCTAGGACTTTACGATTCAATAATTCCTTAATAATTCATTTTCAGCCTTCTATAATTAAAAGTAATAATACTTTTTATTTTCTCGTGGAAATTCTCATGGAGCAGTGTAGTAAACACAACATACAAAGAACTTAAAACCAAACACCGAACAAAAATAGACAAAAACACAGATTAAAACAAAAATAATAATGTATATGACACTAAAAATATAAGAGAAATATAGGATTAGAATCTGGTTTTGGTTATAAAATTATATGATACGTTACAAAATCCTCATTGCGGATCCACAACACTTAGCCTTTTTGTTTGAGTCTTGAGTATGTGTATACCAAAATTATTACGGCGCCGTTATTGGAGACGTTATGTGACGGTTATTGAATTTACGGTGCACGTTTTACTGTAACTTTCCTCAAGGGTGTTGCACTACGGAAACAGAGTAGGAAAATTGATTGATCCATGCATCACCCCTTGCCTCGATGGTCGTAAGACAGCTAGGAACGTAGTATGCGAGCCTCATCGGGTTTATAGTACGTCATACCCATTCACGGAACGTACTTCACAAGAGCTCTTCTTGTTCTTTGATCTTAATCATCGCTGTGGAATTCAATTACCAAGAAGGCCACATCAATCGAGTCTTTTTCCGATCTGCACTCCTTATCTTCATTTCTATCTCTTCCTGTCATATATATTTTCAGTTTCGAAACTGAGATAAACTGAGGCGCCTTAAATATTTGTGGGTTGACACCCAACGCTTCCATTGTCTGAGGGAAAGATAACTCGGTAAAGTACACACATCGGATGTTTACCGACTGTTCCATTTGAAAGCTGATAATCGGTCCCAAAGGCGATTCCTTTCTCCTTTTAGAAGATTCCGTGGGAAGAATACGCATTAGTGTGCACAAAGAGTTGGTTTATTGGACTGCGATGGGATTCGAACTCTTTTATTGGCTTCCCGGTATTTTATCGTGGTAGGAAAAGCGCATTTCTTAGTGTGACGATATGGTTGTTCCACTGAATTTGTCACGGATATAGAGTTTGGTGTGAATAAATTCAGTCAGAGAAGCAATGTCGACTGGATTTCTTGAATGAATAAGCTTGAGAGTAGTGGTGGATATCTCGGGTACTACCTCATTGTTAATTTGAAGCATACAATAGCTTTGGAGGGGGTATGAGGCATACTTGGCCAGATGAGGAGTGAGGTAAAAAGCCCTTGCACTCCTCACTGAGTCAGAATGCTGCGAGAGTTGCAAGTACGACAGAATTAAAACAGAAAAGACATTGTTTCCAGAATGATAGACCCAAATCCATCGGTTCAAAAAAATCATAACCTGCACCCAATTTTCTTGAAAATATCACTTTCTTATTTTTCCTTCGATTATGACAATATTTAACCTTGGTTTAATTTCAGTATGCAATAAAAAGTTGATTTTTGTCTATGCTGAATGTCTTCCAAATAAGTCAACTTTCTTTTTCTACGCAAATGTAGCAACAGCGCGCGCCGTTCTCCCGTAAGAAATACATGGGGCCATATGCTTTACGTGGTGTCATCATGACGTTGGACAGAGTATAGTGTTTCCAAATTCCCGACATCATAAATTGCATTTGTTAATAAATATTGTTATTTTTAATGTAACTACGTATAGGTTAACACTTTTTATTTAACATTTCCCGACAACTTATACGAATTTTTCACACCCCCGTTCTGTTCCTCAGTGCTTTCCTGTAGTGGGTATAGTTTTTCTGTGATGGAAGATATCACTGTTTTTCCCTCCACGAAAAGTTCGTTTCTTTTCTTGTAATCTTTCTATCGACACTTGTTAAGAAATCTGTATATGTTATAATTTGTATTTTTGTTTAATATCTGAATTGATTTTACGTATATTGTATTACATTACATTCTGACTAGGATTAAAGGACTTTCTAGTCCCTATTCCGCCTATGAGAACGCTTGTATTTGTTTAGGAAATTAAAGATACACTGTCCTCTATCCTGTCTAAGTATGAAAAATATTCCAGTCATTAACGCATGATGTTACCTAATATTTTCTCTCGTATATTCACGTAATTAATTCTCTCCCAAGATCATCATTTAGAGAAGCATTTTCACTAATTTAACAGTCCTCCAGTCAAAAATGTAAATCACAGACTCATGGAAAGCCAAAAACTCATTAATCCCCACTCTTTATTCATATACGTCATGATAAACGTCAGTCAGCACTTCTTACTTTATTTGTTATCCTTTTAACCGCCGCCGCTTTCATCTCGCCCGCCCTGTCTCCACGTTTTTCACCGCCGGCCCTGGTTCGACTCTTCTTTTTATACACTGCAGCGCCCTCGACGGCGGTTTGGGGAAACGAAAGGTTGGCAAAATGTCATTTTCAGCGAGTGGAAATTTTGTAGAAGTGCTCTGTTCCCACGCAAACTAAAGGAGCGAGTGGGTGCTTTCGAACGCGTTCGAACGGTGATAATTAAATAAACGGAGACCTTTCGAAAGAGGTGGCATTGCTTAATGCGGGTTTCGCGGGATTTGGGTAACTTTTCGCAGCGGGAAAAAGTTGCTGAAAAAAGTCTGAGCGTATCGGACATGTGTTTTTACGCTGTGGAAGACGTGGGAGGTCTCATTCACACCGTGTCTCAATGCACATGTGGTTCCACTACCACCGTTAGCATTAACGTTTTCCCTATGTGTGCGAATAGAGAAATTTATTCTTATGGAATGGAAAATAGGTCAAACTTTTATCATTCAAATTTCTTTTAAGTTTTTTCTATCAAATTTCTTTTAATTACTGTTAAGTTTTTAAGTTTTTATCATTCATATTTCTTTAAATTTCTTTTAAGTTTTTATCATTCAGATTTAATTTCTATCATTCAAATTTCCTATCTGGCTCATATCGGCCCTTCTTATCATTCAAATGTCTTTTAATTTCTGTTAACTTTTTCAGTTTTTATCATTCAAGTTTTTTATCTGGCTCACATCGGTCCTTCTTCCCCTTTGTAAACTTTTTAATTTAATTTTAATTAAATTTCAATGAATTTAATTTTGTATAATTTCAGTCTTCATGTCTCTTTCCATGCATTTCATATCCATCGTCCATCATAGCCTTTCAGGATATTTCGAAACTTATAAATTTTTTCATCTGTTTGAACGAATTTGGAAATGGCAGCCGATTGATTACTCTCACTTAATATTGAAAATAAATATGGCTTTACTTCTCCGTTAAAAGTACACTTCTATTAGTCTCAAAAGACCTACCATTTCAAGGTATACTTATCAGTGCCATATTTTTGGACCGTCCTTGCATAAATTAAAAACAGTACATTAATACTTTGTCTACGAACTCTAAAAAGAACATCCGAAGGCAAAAGCACAATAGCAATACATGAGAAAAATAATTGGGAAAAACTTTTTCTATTGGCTCTTTAGCTGATTATGACATTCTGAGTGGAAACCGTGGTTTGGAAGTAAACATAGTGGTTGATTAAAGTTCTTCTTAACAAACTAAAAGATATAAACATTTCCGATTTCGTATGCTTGAAAATAACGCTTGAATCAAGAGATTCATTCCTAACTCTTAGCTTTGAGAAATTCACTGATATCTGAAGTTACCGATTCAAAATGAACTATAAGGTAACATTACGAACAGCCAATTCGATAAAGTAGGCTTCTTTAAATAAATCTCAAGTGATATTTGGTAGAACTTCATTATAGAAACACAAAAGCCAAAAATTTGTACGAGTTTTTGCTTTTGCAAGTGTTTCTAGGCTTCTTTACTAAATATAGTTGTCGCCTATATCGTGTTAGAATTACATTTTGGTACAGAAACACTAAAAAATAAACTCCTTAAAGGTGTAGCTATACTATTTGAAACATCTCAAAGGAAATCGATAAAAAAAAATAAATTATTTCGCTGTTTTGATTTTAATGTTGGTTATCATCATTATTGGCAGTTATCATAATCCGTTTTGCTCTCATAGATAGTGTTTCCCTTACATTTCGATCGTAAAGTGACTCATTAGACCCCCCAATGCTTGATATGGAAGCAGGCGGTTAACCCCCGATGTACGGCAATGTTTGCACATTCCCCATATAGTGGAAGTGATTGGAGATTGATCCGTCATGTGATAGGATCTTGAGGGAGAGCAAACATCCTCAATGGACCCTCCAAATTGATTGGCTGCATTCCCCCTATTGCGCTTTAATTTACGCCTGCCCTTCACAAACTTGCACTTAACATTCCGAAACCTGGTGCAGAAAAACCCGTTTAAGACGCTTAATTGGCTGTTATCTCTTGTTCCCTTGAAAACTGTCTTTACAAGGTTTTGCTGTAGCCTGTAATACATGTTGTGAGATAATTAAGGTAGCTATTAGGTACTTTACCATGAAAATATAGATTCTAGATCTGCTAATCTCCGGGGTGTTGGCTGTGCAGAAATTCAACAATTTGTTAATAATTCCTAACTCCCAAGAAATATGCAACCATGCACAGCGGTCTTAAGTAAATTTCCTATTATTTATGGGACTTCACGTATTAGATAAGTGTAAGATTTAATGGTATCAGAGAGATCAAATGTTATTTTTGTATCAGATAGATTTAGAAACCGGTTCGAATAACTCGAGAAATTCTAAGAACCGGTAAGGCTGGCTAAATCCCACCATTTGGTATAGGACAATAGGTACCCTTAGTACAAAGGATGTTCAAAAAGTTCATTGTATCAATCTTCATAGCAAGGAAGAGATTCTATAAACATTCATATTCTTATGGTTGATTAAAGATTTTGGCTTCAAAATATCAGAACTTCGTAAGATATCAAACCTAAGTGCTCAGGCGCTACCTCGTGGAAAACCATTAAATGAGGAAGAGAAACATTTGTAAATTTTCCACACGACTGTTCATTAACGACCGGTTTCGCTACAGGAGTGGCATCTTCAGGTCATTACTAAATAGTCCTGAAATGAAATGAAAATTTTCATTTTCTCTTACCTGTCACATCGAGCTATGTTAAGATGTGAGATGTCAGATTCTCTTTAGTATAAATTTGACCACTATCTTTTATCTTACTTCTATATATTCAGTTGAGTACGGACACTTCAACAAAAAGTTCATTATATAAAGCTTCATTGCAAGAAAGAAATTCTATAAAAATTTATATCCTTATAATTTATTAAAGATTTTTGCTTCAAATTAGGAGAACTTAGATATTGTGATTTAACTGAAAATTTTAATTTCCTATCATCCATCCCATGGAAATATGCTAAGTTCTGAGATTTCATACTCTCTTAAGTATAAACAAGGCTAATATTTTTAATCTAACTTCTATTAACCCCGTTCAGTACGGACACTACAGCTTGTCATTCAATTCATAAAAGAGTGTAGGAAGACACTTTAAGTCTCAACCTCGTCCAAATATAGAAATTTTATTATTATTGTGAAAAATTAACGAAACCTTTCTTTTGATATCACATCGCCCGAAATTTTGAAGCTCGCAACCTAATTTCCTCATTCATTTTCGACTCATACGACAAAACTACCGCTAACCTAAGCATCCAAAGGATAAACAGTCATTTTTCTACTGTGGGTGCATATCGAGGATGGTTGCGAAGGGATGTCACCTTGGAAACCGCCAATAACGAGGCGATCCACGGATTCCATACGCCAAAAGACCCGCCGTCAGCCTCATCTATTTCACATTAGGACGCCCTAAATTCCATTCCTCCAACATGAAGCCGGCCTTAATGAGGAAAGAAAACCTCGAGAGCTCCCTCACTCGAATTACTCTCCCAGATTAGTGAAAGCAGCCTTTTTAAAAGAATTTTCCCCCCCTTCTAGTACGTGGAAGCGTTTTACAATTATGGGTACAAGGCGCGATGGAAAAGGTGGGAGATTTTACCTACATTACGTCTATATTTAGCTTTTCGTGAGTACCGACATGCTCCGAAGGACCGCACATCTGGTTGGTTGTCGTTTTGGTAGGTTAATCCGACGTGTGCCTGTGTACTTTCAGTATGTAGGTATATAAGTTTTTACTACGTATTTGTGTAAAGGTTTTAAGAATAAAAAATGGAAATTTTTTTTTACATCACGTATTAATTCTGCATTTATACAAAGTAATATGTAAAAAATAAAATATAAAATTCTTCTAAACAAGTTCATGTATATATATTTAGTGTGTTTGTATTCCCCATAGAAAAATATTTAAAAGATGTTTTGAATTAAAGATGGAAAATGTTCATTTATATCACATATTGATTCTGTATTCATACTTAGCAATATGAAAGTATAAAACATAAATATAACATTCTTTCTAACAAGTTTAGAATCAGTTTTTGAAAAATTATGTAATCTATATTTGTTAAATGCAAAACATCTCCATTTTCTCATTTAAAGTTCTACATCTACATATGTTCTAAATCACTCTGGAACATAGAATATGTAAACTAAAACCGTATTGCATCGCATATTTATACGTAAACATACCGTTTTATACATAGATAGCAGACAGACCGGTTAATTCACCTGCCAGCTAAGATGAATTATACTATATTTGCACTCTTATGAATAAGAGTAACACCTGCAAGTTTCAGTTCTGTCGATCATTTAAATTTGGCTCATTAGTAGGGTTGCAAGAACCAGTATGGGGTGGAAACTTTAATGGAATACTATGAAAATAATAACCTACGGTGTATTGCATAGACATTGCGAGAACCGAGGAGTACCAAAGGTTGGGAACCAATAACTTTCAGGTCATATGCCTACTACGGCATCAATTCTGGTCCGTCCATTAATTTATGCAGATTTTTAGTTATATCCTACATTGGTATCTTGGTATCGTTGATTAAATAAGTGGAAATTAAATGTTATTTTTAACCTTGTATTGTTATTGAATTTCTTATCCTAGGGACAATTTCGCTGGTGGGATTTTCTAGTGTATGTAATACGCTACTCAGCAGCAGCCTTAATGTTTCCCGATTTTTTTTTTAATTTCGTGTGTGGTCCAATGATGTATTCGACCTTCAAATGAAAGCATTCTCCTCACTCGAGGAATGTAAGATTATTTCTTATTCGATCTTTTATACTTTCGTTACATTCATGTCCTTGATCTATATTTTGGATCTTAATTACATTAAAATAATCGAAACAAGTTGGCTATCACAAAGCCGCTGGTATAGAAGAATTGAATTGAGACTAGGAGAACCTGTTTAGATGGAATTCTACCATCAACACATGTGGCACTATACCGTGATGTAATAACAGTTCTGTACAGATGAAGAGTTCACCCATCACGCCGTTCTAAATGGAGCATTGAAAAAAGAGAATTGAATGATTTTTTTCACAGCTGCACTCGAACGCCCGTTGAATTTCAAGCGGCGATTTCCGAAAATAACAAGAGTAATTCAATTATCGAAGATTATAAACCGTGGCGGAGGTCAAATGAGAGATGAATGACGTTTGCAAGTCGATTGTGAAATAGAGAACCCGACTTCGTTATTCATACTCCGATGCAATCGCAGTAGTTAAGTAGGCGTTATTAATTATTTCAGCGCCGGAAATGACCGTAAGGCATCAAAGGGCAGAGTGAAATAAACTCGGAATTCCTCACAGTGATATATTTTTAACGACATGTTTCGGTCCAATTGCGATGACAATGTCGAAGTTCATTTATCTTTCCGATAAGAACCAATGGCGGTTGAGGCAATCCGTACACGAGGCATATATACATACATTATTGAACGAATGAATGGTTGTTTCTAGAGGTACTGACCCGTAGAACATTAAATAGCTAAGCCAGTAGTGTAAAGTATTCTTTTATCGAAGAAACCAGATGTTCCTGTCAATGTTTTTGGTATCTTGGTGTGTGTTAGAGGGAAATGTATAATTCATTTTACATTAGATTATTCATTTAATTTACTCTTGACTCACAAGGGTGGTAGAAAACTAACGAGTGAGGGAGATGTACTTGCTAATAGGGAGGAGATTTAAGAAATATTCCTAAAAATTCATCCCCAATCAACTTTTAAAATACGTTTTAGTCGTGATAAATGCAGTACATGTATAGTGATCGTGGAAAAGCTTCACAATCGATTTTAATCAAGCTCCTTGCGAGATCCTATGCAAATTACTAGTGCTACAAAGTCATCATTTGCCCAGCTTGTCATATAGGCCGTTCTGATACCGCGAGAAAGGTTAGAGAAATAGATGCTGGAACCAGTCATTTCAAGAATTCATTTTATCCTAGAACGATACGCGAAAATAATAGACTAGGAAAGTAGAATCATGGCGCTTGCACCCCCTGCCACACGCCGAAAGGCGGCTTGCAGGATACGTATGTAGATGTAGATGTAAATCAATGGGAGGTGATTGCCCTATTACCACTCTGTTTGATCCACCAATGATCTCAGTATTGTCCTTTGCTGTAACAATATGAGGTATGAGTGATGCTGAACATTGTCATTCATTTTGGCCTCCCTCGTGCGGTAACGGACCCAGGTTTTTATTATAAAATCATTGTGCCCAGATTAGATGGACTAAAAGCATTCTGCCCCAGTGAGAAAAGGGGGAAAAAATATTATCTCACTCCCCACTTGTCTCTTAAGCCTCATTTCCTCGCCAGAGCTTTTCTTGGCTAACAGTATAGGGGATATGGACCCAACTAGCCCTTAGGCTAATGACATAATACACTGAAGAAACTGATAAATATAGAAATACCAAACAGCTGAACTTAGGAAAAGTTAAAAGAGTTATGAGGTCCTCAAAAGAGGAGTAGAAAATATATACCAAAGGGGAAGAAATTATGATCTTCTTCTTTGATATAGTATACTGAAAATATAAATATTAGAATCGTATTTAAATGCGATGTTGTAGTAATTGTCTTTGATGGAGTGTAGAGACAATGAAAATTGGAAACAAAACAAGTCAGCAATTGAGGGAATTTGCAATTTGAGGATTGTATTTTCTTGATTATATTTCGTTTTGTGACGGTAATTAATTACTGTAGAAATGGTTTTACTGTAAAATGTTAATGGGTAATATCCGTTATAAATATTAATATCATAACACCAAACCGATATTGTTGGAACAAAATTTGAAACAAAACAATTCAACAATTGAGAAAACACAAAAATTTATCGATTGTATAATCTTGATTGTTTTTCTTGATTGTATTTTTTGATTGTATTTTATTGATAGTTTTTTCATTCTATTTTACTGATTATATTTTATTGTTTTTATTTTGTTATTTTATTTTATTGTTGTATTTTATTGTTGTATATTATTATTGTATTTTATTGTTGTATTTTACTGATTGTATTTTTTGATTCTGTTTTACTGATTGAATTTTCTTCATCATATTTCGTATGTATATTTATCATTTATAACTCTGCAGATGCTTTTACAGTAATATGATAGAGGGGTGATATCCATAATAAACATACTATTATTACAACACTATAGCACATTAATCTCCTAGCAGGACGGCCGTAAGTTTCAAAGCATCACACGAGCTGTCGAATAAAGACCGAAATCCGCACGGTGGGAATATGATGAAATCAGGAAGCTGCACCATTAGCGAGAGCTGGTTCCGCTTAAACAGGAGGACAGCTTATTTCATAAAACATCCACGTTTTTTGACGTTTTCCATCGAGAAACAAAAGGATCGAGAGATTCCGAAAGCGGAGATCGAATCCAAGAGAAGCGCCATAAAAGGCAAAGATTGTTTGGGTCGTTAAGGGAGGTCCCGAAAGGAGAAAAACTACCTGATCACCTGTTCTGGGAGGAAGTCCGCTCCGCCGCTCTCCCACAAAAAAAGTACACAAAAGAAAAGGATCCCGAACTATGGATGGAGTCCAATGGTAGGCCCCCCATCCTTGTAACTCTGCTTCGCCCTCTTCATATTAAAGTCCCCCACGCGACGTGTAGGCACGCCATAACTATCCACAGGAGCCAACCTTTGAGATAACTGCCGCCCAGGGCCGCCAACCGAACTGCGTTTGAGCTGTCGAAATGTTCACTTAAGGAATTATGGGGGTTATTCCTGTCCGTTGTGTATATCTTTGTTATGACGGTGGGATGTCAACAGGCTGGTGTTGTGTACCTATGTCGTAGTAGCCGCTTGGTGTAGATGGTGGTTGGTACCATTTTCATATGTTGGTGGTGCTAATTTCATTAAGTTAAAGTCTTGCTTAACCTTAGTTACTTCATAGCCTATCTAAGGTATATAATATTTTAAAGTACCCCAGGTAATAGCCATATCATAAGGTATTCTTAGCGCTGTGTGGTATCCCAAATACCTCCCGAACGTAATACTTATGTAAATAATATTAAAGTACGTTATAATAAAACCCCCTGCCACACGCCGAAAGGCGGCTTGTAGGGTATTTATGTAGATTTTAAAAGTATCTCATTAAATATACATCTCATAACATTATGAAGTACCCCAGATAATAGTGATATTATATAGGTATCCTTCCATGTGTTATGTGGTATCTTACATTCCTTACGAATGTAATATTAAACGTAATTACATAATATTTAACGTAAGTACGTTACGTTAAAATGTGGCTCAGTTGCGTGCGTAATATTATAAGGCATTCTAGTTATCGTTTGAAAGATTGTAAAATATCCTTCTCAACGCCCTTGATAATTCCATCCTACACAGCTAACGAACGTTATATTTAACGTACGTACGTTATGATAAAAAAGTGTTCTGTTTTACGTCCGTAGAATTACAAAGCATCCTTATTTATGTTTGTATTATTATTATAAGGTATCATATTTAACGCTCATAATATTATGATGTATTCTAGATAACGTATGAACGTAATATTTAACGTATACACGTTATATTATTTAGTATCCAATTTAGCGTACGTAATATTATACTTAAGGTATCCTTCTTATTGTTTGTAATATGATAAGGTATCTTAATTAACGCTCATAATATTATGATGTATTCTACATAACGTATGAACGTAATATTTAACGTACGTACGTAAAATTTAACGTACGTACCTTATGTTATGAAGTATCCAGTTTTGTGTACGTGAGATTCTAAGGTGTATTCCTTACTTTCGATGGCTAATGGAGTTTTGGTAGCTAATGGTGATTGAGGATCTGATCCGCCCTTTACAAAAAGCCCGCAAAGAAGCGAGAAAGTTCAACGTCATCAGGTGTCGAACCCGACTCTTTTAGTCGCCGCTGTTGGTTGAAATATCGCCTCAAGTCTTTGCGTCAAAGGAATCGCCTGTTCATAGATGCGAGAGGTGTCTTTTATAGAGTGCAAAGTGTCCCAAAAATCCCTTTGTGCACCGGAATCAATTAGTATTAATTATGTGTTTTAATGGCAGATCCTTGGGCGGAAAGCAAATGATTTCGCTTTGTACTCCGTTAGAATTTCAAAAGGAAAATCAATCGATAGAGGGAGCATTGCTGCGTATTTCGGAAATTGTGAAATGACGTGATGAATGATTTTGTTCTCGGAAACTGTTTGCGAATCTGCTCTTTGGAGTGTAACCGTGGGCATCGGGATAAAGGCCGGGGATTCAGTTTTTTTTATTCGTCCAATCTTCCTTTAAAAGGTAAATTTGATATGGGCTGGTTTTCCTCCATCTGCCCTTTGTAACATTTGCGTATGTTCGAATATATATCTACCGCATTCGATGTAGACGTCAATGGGGATAAGCGCGGATGTAGACTAGGCCTGCATATTGCGACTTCAAGTAATACCATGTAGTATTCCATGATAAAAATTGAATTTGTACAATGAGAGCTAGTATAACTTCACCTCATCCTTTGTTGATTATTGTTGAATAAGGAATGGGTGGTTTTGCACGTAAGGGCGTGCACCCAGGAAAAATCCCAAGGACTTTTTTCAAGTCTATTATTCCTTATTGTTGAATACTTGATTATTGTACAATACTTGATTGTTGGTATCAACGAATTTGTCATTGTTTCGGAAAAATCTTGCCCATTTTACATCTACATTTACATTAATACCCTACGATCCGCCTTATGGCGTGTGGCAGGGGGTATGAAAACACCAAATTCCCTAGTAAACTATCTGATTTATATGCCTAATACTATCAGAAAAGAGGGACCAGAAATAGCTATCCGTTCTCGCCATAATCTCGCGAAATCTTTTTGACCTCGAAAATTGCGTTCTCTGAGTGCGGGAATCACGATGTCGCATATTTCATCATTTAAATCGGTACTAAAAAATTTTTCGAATAGCTTTTGTCCACCCTAATTTCCCTTATCATCAAGAGATTCCCACCCGAGGGTTTTGATCATCTCTGATACACTGCTGTCGAACCTATAGTCTCCCTTAACGAAACGATCCGCTCTACATTACACGCGCTCTAGCTCCAGGATCATACCCTTCTCGTGTGGATTCCACACCGCGCAACAGTACTCAAGCAACGGACGAACTAATGAAAAGTAAGCCACCTCTTTGATACTTGATTGGCTACCCCTGAGAATGCAGTTACGTAGCCTAAGTCTTATTAACTGACCCAAGATTACGTAGTATTCTATGATAAAAATTAAATGTTTGTTCAATGAGAGCTACCCTTGTATAACTTAAGCTCATCCTTTAATCATGAACCTGATCCTAAATAGTAATAGATTTGTTATTGTTTTTTTAAAAAAATGCTCATTTTATTTACTGAGCACTTTGCTTATAACAAGATTGAAGTATCAAAAAATTTTGTTGGTTATATCCGGTGCTGAAGTAAAGTAACCAGAGTAAGAAAGCAAAATCTTTCAATGACATCACGTACTGCATTACTTCTGAAACACAAAAACATGTGTAGCGTGAATAATCACCTTAAAATTGCTCGTTATAAGCGAGTCCTTGTTATATGTGTGTTCGTTAAAAGAGGTTTAAATTTCCTCTACTTTATAAACATACAAATCTAACCGAGACCGTTTCTCATGCTCGGTATCGAGAATTCGTTATAAGCGAGTTCTCTGTAAGTGGAGTGTACTGTATATTGCATCCCTATGGAAAAAAAACAATTATTTCGTCTCCTCTTTGGGTTTATATCGGTAATTAAACTGGTGACGAATGTCGTAAGATATGTACATTTTCTATTCTAATGTCAACTATTCTAACTCTGTTTCCCCTCTATTTGCAGGTGAGTGTCTATCGAGCCAGTCGCTGCGTGGGTGAGTGGATATTCCCATAGAATGAGGCGAAACGCTTTAAATATTTAAGGGATTCAATTTGGACGATCTGTTGATTGCTTGATCTTCCATTGGCTTCACCGCAATCCATGGAATGAGAATCAACGCGGTGCGTGAAACAATGATTTCTTTAACGGCCGTTTACGTAAATGTTTTATCGTTTGCTTCTTATTACCGCTGCTTAATTGCGAATGCTGTAATATTTATTGCTCGTTTGGGTACTGTGAGATAAGGGAATGAATAAACCTTATTCTGCGGGGACTTTCAGTTCCCCAATGTGTTTTTTAGCTCCGACTAAACTTTGTCAGAGTTCCTTCTTTCTGAAATTTTTTCAAGTATTTTGAGAATGAAGTTTTTGGGTGGTTAGTCGTAATGAACGTATTACTGCGTATTTAAAGATTACAATTACAATAAAGTATTCAATAGTTTATAATTCTTCCCGAATGCATTTAGTGGTTGGTACCCCGCCGATTAATGTTGTACGTGACGCAACTATGAGATACTTAATATCGATCGTTGCGAAGTCATAATAATATGGTCTATCAATATGTATCATAATTAAAATTGTTGCGTAGCCGTAATAATCTGATATAACAATAAGATACGCAATGATGATTGTTGCATAGCCATTTTTACATGACCTATCAATTTGATACATAAAAACGATTGTTGCGTTATCGTAATCATATGATGTAACAATCTGATACTTAATATCGATTGTTTACATTTAAATTAATAACTCTCGAGCCGCCGTATGGTGTATGGCAGGGGGTGTGAAAACACCAAACTTTACAGTTTACCATCTGATTATATATATATATATATATATATATATATATATATATATATATATATATATATATATATATATATATATATAATACTATCAGGAAAAAGGGCCCAGAAATAACTATACTATAATAATATCACTATATAATAAATAACAATATGGAGTTTCGTGATAGAAAAGGTAAAACAAAGGGCAATACGTTTTGTAAGGAATTGTTATGACAAATCAGTGAGTGTAACTCAAATGGTTCACGAGGCTGGTTGGGAATCTTAAGAAGAAAGAAGATTCAAACTAAAACTCGATTTACTTAATAAATTCAGATAGTACGTTCTTGGAGTTCGTAGCAGATGTAGCCGAGATATTATACGCCCTCCTTGTTAAATAAGCCGTTCTGATTCTGCGTGAAAGATCAGAGAAATAGATGCTAGAACCAGTCGATTCAAGAATTATTTTCTTCCCGGAACGATACGCGAAAGTAATCAATTAGGGAAGCAGACGGTGCATGTATCCCCTGCCACACGCTAAACGTAGGCTTGCAGGGTTCATATGTAGATCTAGATGCAAATATTCTCGTTGTAGAAAATCCTGAAGGACGTTAATCGGTGAGATGCAAAGGGTTCACTTATATAATCACTGCAACCTTATCAAAGGTTCCGGTAACTGATATGTTTCTCTAATGTTATACATGATACCGATACCACCCACGTGTGACATTCGAAACGGCGTTCTATCGGAAGTAGCATTTTATGGCTTGCAAGGGGTGTGCTTTGGGTTAAAAGTAAACTGAACTGTTAGATAACTCTAAATTGTTACTTTTACATTTCATCAAGTTACGTAGTCCTACCACGAAGTCGTGCGTGAAGCAAAAGATACTAAAAAGACTTTATACATTTGTTATATTTTAGTTTCTTATTGGTTATTAAAATATTATCCAAAAATGGATGAATCTAATATTATTTACCCCTCATGTCTACACGGAAATCAAGTTGTGCAAATAGTCAAATGTTGCGATTTTCAAATCAGTGTTATCGGCGTTACTCCATAACAAGTGTTTTTTTGTAAACTTCATATTGCTCAAATAATGATAGTGCAGCAATAAACCATCACCATAACGAAAAGCTATGAGTTTGGATATCCTTACAATGATCGTAGGTCTGTCTGACTATACATAGAACTAATGAATTACCGTTTCTATCACAATGTAAATAAACACTCCAAGACAACGTCATTTCTCTTCTTGCTTATACTATGCTCTACTGAAACTAGGTTATTTTCTCTTACGTCTATGAAAGGGGAAGGGATCTTAAATACAGCTAAGGAATATATCTAAAGAATAAGTGAAAAAGGGCACAGCTCTAAGTATTTTTCTTTCTCATGCTACTTTTCCGTAGAAGATCGATTAAAATATTTAGTGAAAGTTTGCAGTTCATGAATCGTTCATCTCATCTGTTGTTTTCGTAGAATTCACTTCTTATTACCAAATAATCTAAACTCAATGAAAAAATTTGAGAAGTAAAGTTAAAAATTTAAAGATTCTTCTAACTGAAGATGTATGATTTTAGATCTGTAGATAATATGATATGCTTTTTCTTCAACCAACTTGCTTGACTTTCCTTAGATTTTCTTTTTCTTCCGTAAGTTGTTTCTTCCCCGTATTTGATGATTTAGTTGAAATTCCTATCGTTATAACCTTTTAACTGAAAGTTGTATTATATTCAATCTTTTTTGTGTTGATTTCCTCATGTATGTTTTCCTATTTAGTAGTACTTAATGATTTTTGTTTCTAAATTTTCCTTGCGTATGTTATTTTTTGGATATTACATTGATTGTCCTTACTCTATATTGTAAAATGTAGCAAATCCTAATTAGTCTATCCAGACTTGGGAGGACTAGAATGTTTTTATTCCTTGTAACTTGTTCTGTTTCTTTCTGTAACTCAATATAAAAACAAAGATATTTCTTATAATACCGATGTTCTTGAAAATGCGGTGCCCGGACCGTAGCCCCGCCTTCCCGGCCTTTCGAGCCCTGCTGGGAAGGTCATGCATGCATGTGTTCAAAATGACGGAAAAAGGTCACGTAATGGCTCAAGAAAAAGATACAAGAATGCATATGTGAATCGAGAAAACATGAATCTTTGAGAGGGGAAGTCGAGTTGAATCGAAAGAAATGCTTGTGGGTAGGGAGAAGAATGACAGGATATCAGTAAAAGCCGGTGACAGCAGAATGGGGAAATTCAAGATGAATAATTTTACTTCTCCGTTAGGGACGCGTGGGAGGGTTACAGGAGAACAAACGTTTTTCAAAGTATTCCAAAAAGAAACGTCCTCGTCAGCTTCCGGTGGGAAATGAAGGGTTCGCGACAACCGCCAAAAGTGTTTGACGCTAACGAAATTTCCGCGATCGCGGAACGAGCGGCTAGTTTCGAAATTGAGCCATCAAAAACGGAGTGTCATTCGCAAAGCACAAACGCCATTAATGAGTTAAAGGGCTAAATGAAAGAGCATGTGATCCAATTATAGGAGAAACATCTGACGAACGATAAGCGCCGGCCGCCGCCGCTTTCGAGTGCAATTAAAACGTCTCCAGCGTCCCGTATTTCCTCGACGGATTGCAACGGACAAGTTAATCCGACGCACGCCGTTTTTTTATTTCATCCAAACGGCATTTCACTTCGTCATCACACTCGAAATATAAAATGCACTGGGTTAACGAATATAATCCGTTCAAGGACGTGTTTGCTGCCCGAATTGTTCGTTAGGTCATCAATTTGCAGTGGATTTTTTGGTGGACTTCGGTAGAGTCGTTCTGGTGGCTCAAAAATGACGAAATGTGTGTTATTTCTTATGTGACAGGTTTAAGAAAAGGATAATAATACAATACAGTGAAACTTGTCTTTAGCGGAATTCATTGGAACCGCAATTATTTCCGGATAAGCCAGTTTTCCGTTTATTACAGGCTTGGACATTGGTAATTGAGGGAGTCCTCATTACCATATGTCCGTTTGATCTGGGCAGGTCTCTGGGATATTTGCAGACATTTGTTATCCAGAATTGGTTAAAAAAACCAAATTCTCGTATTCTTGATACAAAATAGTTTTATTTTAAATACGTAACGTGGCAGTTCATTTATAAAATTTTAGCATACCCCGTTATTTTTTACTGTTTCACTTACTTACTTTCCTGTATTACGTAATTTTTTATAGATTCAATTCCCTTGTTCAAAATATATTAAATAAATTTTAATTATGTATGCATTATAAATTTAAATTAAGACCACAATGACACCGTCGCAACTAACGATCCGCGGTTTGACGAAAAAATCCTCTTAATGAGTCCCTGAAATAATTGAAAATAACGGGCTATTTGCCCCTTAAAATAATACATTGGTTATTTATGTAAATAATGGAAAATAAAAGTGAAATTTTGGATTATTCATATTTTCAAATTATCTGGACATTCTCTTAACGTCATTATCCAAGATAATCAAAGGTTCACTGTAATTATCGTGTGCTTATTTCAATCCTACGTCAGTTGTACACCTCCCAAGTTTACTCCAATCCTTTGTATTTGTCCAACTCCATTTAAAATCAATCTTTTTTGCGTACAGACTAATGCCTTTTCTTTCTTAACCCCTATTCACTCAGTCTTGTTTGTTTTTGTCGCTTATATACCCGGCGCCAGCCCGACTAAATAAGGGAAGCTGGCATTGCTTGGGGCAGCAAATTTTGTGGCGAAGATCTTGATTAGCGAGACAATATTTCTTTGTTCTTATTCTGCTGAATCGGTAGTTAAAGTATTCAGAAATCACATTAACTTCCATTATCAATACTTGTGGACATAAGTTATATACATCTTTCAACTTCATTGTTAGTTATATAGATAATGGTGTAAAATTAGGATAAATAAGTATATGGCAATCCTTCTATCATCATTGAAAGTTTGCAGACATTTTTACAGAGGCCAATATTCAGCTATGTAATAGAAGAATTCAGAATATGAGAATAATAGAATTTTCCCTTTCTTCATATAATTTTTCTTTATTATTTCTTTCTTTCATACTCTGTGTAATTAAATAATAAACTCATAGTAAATTTGTGTCGAGAGAAAAAGTTTATCATTTTCTTTCCATCAAGAAATACCTAAATATCACTTTTTAGCATGATTCCAACGTCAAAAATATACCTTGAGAGTGCCTGATAAACTCCTAGCTTGAGGAACCAAAATATCTTGCATGAACCCAATATAATCCATTTCAAATGCATTCATTCATTTCATTGAAGCTTCTACGAACACGTCCAACCATCGCTACCTAAAAACACAAAATTTGTGCAAATATTTATTTACTTATTTATTTATGCATTACGTACAGCATAACTATGCAATTTACGGTGAAGATGTAACAAGTATGTTGTATGAAATAAATCATAGTGAAGTAACGATTGTGCTCTTAAAATAAAATTTGTGCAAATATGTATTTACTTATTTATGCATAATATCTACGTACAACAGAACAAAGCAGTTTATGGTGAAGATGTAATAAGTATGTTGTATGTAATAAATAGTAGTGAAGTAACGATCGTACTTTTAAAACAAAATTTGTGCATATGTTTATTTACTTATTTATTTATACATAATATATCCGTACATCCGTAATAATTCTGAACATTCTTGTTTTCCGTATTTCGCCAATGTCAACCTCAATACATCTACGACTTTTTTACTTTTAAACATTCTGTCCCTTCCAAAACCACTCGATCAGGCCCTAACCACCTCATATTTCCAATCCCCCGCACTAATGTTTATCTGAGATCATTTAAAATTGTTGCCTCTAAGTTTTGGAACTCACTACCTGAACAAATTAAAAAATCTACTTCGTTGCCATCCTTTAAAGAAAAACTATTTAATTATCTTCTGGTTTCTTCGAATTAATTGTAAATTGTTCTTTTGCATATTTTTATATATTATGAGCTGTTTTATCTTATGTATGTGCAGATATTTTTTCTTTTGTATTTTGTTTGCTCTCATGGGACCTTAAAAAATCCCAGAGCATAATAAAACTTATTATTATTATTATTACAGCATAACAATGCCCATTTAAGGTGATGATATAACAATTAGAAGTATAAAAATGCAATAATATAATAAGAAAAGTAACTATTTTTATTTATTGTGCATCCATTTTTGATTAATCAAGTACCAATGCAACTGGTTTACTGCCTTTTTTTCCTCAAGGTCTTTCTCCATGGTATCAAACACTTAAGCATTGCAGTTGAACAGTAAAGCTTAAGATCTTAATCTTTCGCAATGCCAGCGAAGCCGTTCTGGTATCGGAGTGCGAAAAGCAATCCCAACGCGGTCAGCGTGATTCCACTTTCGCACGTGCATTCGTGACTTTATTCATTCCCAACACTCCCTTTGCACCTGTATCAAAAGGAGTTGCGCAACGCTCTTTGTCTTTCCGCTTAAAAAAATCGCGACGTTTCTCGATGCATGACTGCTCTTCCCTGAGACATATAAGGACACAATGAGGTTACCGATTTTAATATAATCCAGTGTTCGTTCTTCTAACTACGTAGATTGTTTCTCCTGGAAGTAGCACTTGTTTTTCTGGGGGCACTCTCTCAGGATCCCACTTTTTTTTACCTTTAATCCCACACTCTCATTTCTCAATTTTTTTTGCTCAATTTCTCCAGCGCTTTCAGGTTCCGCTTATATTCCCATATTTTTCTGTAATATATGTAGGAAATGATGTATTTTTAATTTAATTTTTTTATTTCGTTGAGAAATTAAGTTTTTGTTCGGGGTTATTTTTGGACTCGCTTATACTCGCACCTTTCACACACAACGTTTATTATCTTCATATACGGGTACTAATAATATAACCTTATTTATTGTTTTTATATGATTTATAATATAATGTATCATAATAATACAGCCATTCAATAGGAATGAGAAATCCTAGTAAAATGTACCTGCTGCTGTTGAATTTTCAAATTTTGGTTATTCCTATTTCCTATATTTTCATTGAAATTCATAATTACTTGGGATTAGGGTTCAAGATGGCAAGAAACGTAAAGGTGTGAAATTAAGAAAATTCCCAAGAAGAAAGGGGTATAAAAAAATGATAGAACCGGGACTCGAACCCAGATCTCCTGATTGATATTGGGGTGCTTTAACTACTAAGCCTGACATTCCATGTTAGAAATATGAAATGTTTTCTAAAACATTTGCAAAATACAAAATATTTGCCTGTAAATATGGCAAGACTCATAAAAATCTGGGATCCTGATTGTAGAAATGATAATTTAGAAAAGAAAATATGGAATATCTGGCCAAAAATTCGAATTTTAACTAAGATCGAATATTACTATAGTGTATGTGGTATAGAGAAAACTTCCTGAACTGCTGTTGAATTAAGGAAATCTTCTTGATCTTCATACAAGAGAGAATGCTCACACATTGGCTCAGATTACAATATTAGTTTAATAAAGCGAAAATTTATCAATAATTTGACTACATTTACTGATTGATTTGATAATGGCACTCGAAATTGGTCTAATATTTCTTCTCTCGCAGCTTATTCGTCTTATCTCGTCGCCCACTTAACTCTCCGTTCTCCATTCATGAATTACCCTATTTCTCACTTCCATTTTTCGGGGAAATTCCATTTTCTCATCCACTTTCTTATTTCCTCTCATTTTTCCCCTCGCGGCGCAGAGATCAGATTTGCGCTTGTCGCCAATTTTTCAATCCCTTTTCTCTTTAAGAAAGCGATTACAGTGCTATTCTTTCCTTTTCGAGGAATACGACTACGGAGAACTTACTTGTATTGAGTTTCCACTTCACTCACCTTTTCAGTGGTTTATCAAAGAGGCTGAGGCTGTTAGCTTTTAAATCAGAAGGGGAAATAAATAAAGGAAAGGTATCAAGCGTGTTTATGTCTCCTTCTTGAAGACTTTGTAAGCTAACTTAGAGTTACTGGGATCAGTCCTCAGAGGGCAATCGCCCGGGGCGTCCGGTACTTGAGGGTGCAAGACGTTGATCGGAGGATATTTAGGCGTGGAAACCCTCCTGAATGATCTTTTCATGGTAAAAATTGTATAGTTGTATGGCACAAAATTTGTTAGTTATAATGGAGGAATTAAAAAGAGATAACATTTTTCATTGGGGAAACTAGTCCCTAATTTCTTATATAATTTCTTAATATAATAATTTCTTAATTATTTAATAAATTAGGGGCTAAAAACATTTTGCAGTATTCTGTGGTATTTTGTATAGTTATGTTGTAAATTAGGAACAAGGTTCCCCTCTGTAAAGTAGTCTCACTTTATTTTTTCCATCACCATGCTTAACCATCATGTGCTAATCTGTTGAGTTTAATGATAGTTATTGATACTCCTAAGTCAAAATCATTCTTAAGAGCTGTTATTTGTTTGTAAACTATACTAATCGAGCATTTATAAAAATCTTCATCCACATTATCATCATTATTCTCATCCAAGACGCATATCGACCGGTGGAAAGGGGGAAATAATACGTATTAGAAAAATTTTAGGTAAATCTTTTCTTAAGTGTTTCTGAATTTCTTCAGGATAAAAACTTTCATGAATTGATAAATCGTAGCTGATGATAGTGCCTGATTCTTCAATCAATTCTCGATCGTTAATCAATCTAACCTCATAAGTCTCGACGTTTTAGTTATGATGGAGTGAAAATAATGGTATAATATTAAAAGTATTATTTTAAAATCGATCCCAATGAGTTAAAAAAAAATAAAATATTAAAAAATGGACATTATAGAAGTTTAGTAATCATTTATACGAAGAATATGAAATTTGTGAATTTTTGTAAAAATAGTAATATATTTCATTTTTCCCATATTTATTATTTTAAAATCGGTCCTAATGAGTTACAAAAATTATATATAAAAAAATGAACATTATAAAAGTTTATCAGCCATTTATATGAAAAATAAAATTTTGATTTCTTTGTAAAATCAGTAATTTTTCATTTTTTCCTATACTTAATATTTTAAAGGTACTTAATTTAATTTTTTTGGTTATAAGACCCATACATCTTTAAAAAGTAAGCTTTTGAGAAGTCATAAAATAATTTTAAATTAAAAATATGCAATAGATCATTTGCTATAGGAATTTTTGTCGCTGGGGTGCGATCCACCCCAGTGTATCAAGCACGTCACTCCACAGAAGTGTGTCGAGTAGGGGTTACGAAAGTAAGCAAGACGTTTTCAAATCGCAATTTCAGTTTCGGTCAATATGAAGACTCTTAAGAAATTGTCCATTTCCGAAATTGAGGAACGTCGAAGCATTAAAACACCCTCGAAAGACTCTGCCGCCACCTCCAGATAACAAAAGCCTGTAGAAGGTCAGGATCGATAGTGGTCAGTGGGTCATTCCCCAAATTGAACCCCGAATTAATTGCACTTCCTCCTGCGGAATTAGTAGACCTTTTATTGGATTTCCCTCTCTCTTCAAATGTTTCCGTTTTCCCCCATTTGCATCAGCCAAGGACTCCATTCGGAATTAGAGTGCAATATGTTTCGTGGATTAGAAAGGGAAGGATGATGGGTTTTGTCAGGAATTGCTGCGAGAAATCGGTGCCCAGATGTTCTCCGACTTGGGATGAGAGTCGTTATTGCGGAGAAGGTAAACCCGCATGTTGAATTTGGTCATTCACTTCTGAAGTGTGTTTGCCGTGAAGGGTTATCAATCTGAATAGTGTTTTTTTGCAGCTCTCTTAGTCGGAGAAGTCTCTATGGACATAGGGGCGGGATGGGGTGGGGGAAGTCGCTGTGGGTCTCCCGATTTTGGATGTTAGAGCCTTTGAGTATCTAAGGGAAATTGGTGTACAAATTCGTTTGATGGAATAATACCCAAACACAGAAATACTGAGTGGAATGAAAGGAAAATGGATAGGGTATCTTTCCTCATAACCCAGGAAAAATCCCAAGGAAAGACTTAAAATATGACGGGACCGGGAATCGAACCATGGATCCTTCGTTATCCTAGAGATTTTATTAGCCAACTAAGCAATCTGGTCGGAAAATTTCTCAAACCGTTTACCCTAACCCTTTTCCTTGAATTTCCTTAAGGAAGCTTCTCCTTTACGCCTTCAGACGAAACCACGCTTGCCTACAAAGTTCCCTAAACTGTGAGAAAATTTTCTGGCCGTATGACTTAGTTGGCTAAAGCAACGGGCTCGATTCCCGGTTCCTACATACATTTTCAAGTCTATTTTTCCTTGGGACTTTGTAGAATATAGTTGAAACTATACCAGTAACAGTGGTATCGGCTGAAATATCTTTTCACACTTAAAAAAATAAAAGGTTGTTTACGATCAAACATTTCCCAAGAAAGGCTGTCAGGATTATGTATTTTATCGATTAAACACGAAGAAGTTGATGAAATTGGTGAGTCAGAAATTTTCAACAAATCTGCGAATATTAAAGCTATACAAATAAAAATTTGAATTCCAATGGTCTCATTATTTTTATTAAGTCTGTCTAAAATATTAAGTATAGTTATGAAGTATATCTTCCTTCGTTTTAGAAAAATTAAATTAACGAAAACTTGAAAAAATCGCAATCAAATAAATATTTTTAATGGAGCCTAGGACTTCAGGGATCTTGTTAAGGATTCTTCTAGCCAATTTCTTCATCTCCCTATAATGTCTAAACTCAACAATATATATAACCTCTTTTATTATAGACATGGTATTCCTCTGCCATCATTTCTACTTTTCAAAATATCTTCTATAACTATCTTCATCAAACTATCACCCTTCGAAGATATCCCAATCAGTTGCCCTTTGACATATATCTTCATTTTATCTTCGATGGATATCTTTATTAATATCTCAGTCTGTCCATTATATTTTCAACATTGTTACGTAGAACTTCGTTTCCGTTGCCTTTCATATTCTCTTCTCTATAGGTTATTTGTCGTGATCTTAGTCTCTTAGCAACGAAATAAAAAGTCATCCAATATAGACGTTATTTTTATCCGCATTGAATTCTCTTTTGATCCACAGGCGGATCCTGTTTATGAAAAGATGATTGGTATATATATCTTCTTAATCTTAAGACGGTAAATCTTATGTTGATCTACGTGTAAATTGTTTTTCTTACTATGTTTGGAGCTCTATGGTGTATAGAAAGTTTAGATATTAAATAGAAAAGAAGAATATTGCGATAATTTCCACAATATTAAGATTCAAGGAATTAAAAGTTCATCTTCACTTCCTTATCATATCGTTCCACGAAGACTTAAAAATGATAGATATGATATTTTTCAAAGAAAAGGAATTAGAAATCGGCTTTTAATGAATAAGAGATAGAAAAAGTCTCCATAAGCCGAATACGTTAAGTCAATGTCGGGCCTCTCCCCTAAATTCTGAAAAGACCGGTGGATTACTGACCTTTTAAGAACCAATGCGCAATTACCCTCTGAGGTTAGTAGCATAATATTTTGACTTACCTATTTTGAAACTTGTAGTTAATCTCTCTATGTAATTGTTTTTATTTTTATTTGTAATGAATATATTTTCTGGGCATATTATATTTCCTTTTAAACTTTTAATTTATAATTTTAAGGTTGTAATTAAACTTTCTCAAATTCTGATTAATATTTTCAATCTGCAATGAATTGTACCTTCATATATTCAAACCTCAAATGCTGTCATAATTGTATTTGTTCCTTTTGTTTTCTCGTATCTTATATACATTTCTAATGGGTTAAATATAAGATGGGACTTTTCAGTCTCAATTTCAGCCGGTGATAAAGTATGTATGTATGTAGCATAGTTACCGAGATGGGCATTGAATGGTTAAAAATTTGGTCTACTAAGGTCCTTCCATGTGGATACGGTAATAAAAATGTTGCTGTTGAATGAAATAACAATTAAGAGCATATGCATATTTTGATGGACCTTACGTGTAAATACATGGGTGGTCTGAAAAGTTTCCGAAATTTCGCCATTTTTCGACATGTTTTTTGAAAATTTCTCAAAATTTTCTGAAGATTTCTGAAAAATCTGGAGTCGGAAACTTTTCAGACCACCCTCGTAGACTCCCACAGGCTGTTCTATCCTAATAAATTTCACCCAGTGTATAAATTTAATGGAAGAAGATTCGCTGCCATATCCCATTATCTTCGTACATCTAAAAATATCCAGCATATTCTCTTACGTATGGACCAAAGCGCGCAAGGAACTTAAAACCTCCAGTATTCGTTAAACGCTCTCAGAGATTATAAAAGCGGAATCTCTCCTTCTTTTTCCCAAACAGGCCCTTAAAGGAAGCGTTCGGAAGCCTTCGTTTCGTGTCCTTTTAATCCCATTTGCGATTAATGCGAAAAATTCAGTTTGGCGAACGCTAATCCGATAGAATTCCGGGGAAAAAGGCGAAACTTTTTTGTGTCTTTCGTCGACTTAAACTCGGATGAAATTACGGTGGACGTCTAATCGGATTATCGGAGTTCTGACTTCTGAATACAAACACGGCTCTTTTCTTCGCTAACTTTGTACAGGGCTGGAAAGCTGTATCCTGTGAGGTTATCGCCCCGTGCTATAAATGGGGCGTTAATAGCCCTGTCACTTATTATCTGGGCTTATGAGTGATAAGTGTATGAGCTTATTACCAAGGTGAGCTCTCGAGTGTTCTTAGCCTGTGATTATAAATAGCGTAGGTGATACAGCCGGAGTGATTGCAGATTATGAGATTAGCTGGGCGCTAAAAGCATGTATTTTCGAGGCCTTATATTCGTTATTACCTTTTATCATAGCTCGATGAATGGTTTTTCGTATTTTTTGGCACGGAATGAGGGGGTGTGTTACTGTGATATATTAATTTATTGGTTTCGTTCATGGAGGTGATAATGTTAAACTTTTTGAGGCAGGTGTGATGATTGTATGTTATACATGTTGATAATTCTGTATCAAGTGGCACGAAGCTTGACTCATGGAGTCACTATGCTCATTTTTATGGACTTGTTGTATCATTCTGGCTCAGTTAAGGAAGCAAATGCAAATTACCTCACTCCTCATCTTGCTCATTAAGCCTCATTCCTTTTCTAAAACCTAAGTGGTGCATAGATTAGCAGTAAATGGTATTTGAACTAATATTACTTATATTATAATTTTAATGGTATTTAAAAAGGCTTCGGCAGCTAAGATCATTTTCCAACCGGGAGATTTGAAGAGATTTGAACCCAGTATAGCTTCAACCAGAGGCAAACGCACTACCTACTTGGCTATCCGGGAACGTTTTATAATTTTCAGTATAAAAGTTTGATTCTTGTCACTTGTTTGTAATAGTAATAATTTTTAAAGTGCTTTAAAAGCTGAGGTCATTTTGTTCTTGAGCCTCCACCGGGAATCGAACCCGGGACCGCTTACACCAAAGCCATTAATTCATTATACCTAAATAATTTACATTATATATACATATATTATATTATAAATACATATATTATATCATATATACATTATGTTGTTAATATACATATATAATGTAAAATGTTACACTAAATTAGCATGCTTGTAATTTTTTAACGTTAATATTAATTACGGTGTTATTATATGTGCAATTAATATGCAATAGAATCGTTTCTGTTATAATTTTCAAGAAAATTTTTCGAAATGGTTACCATGTTATACGGTATAAAATGTATGTGAATGTATACGATATATAAAAAGTATAATATATATAAAAAATATATATAATATATAAAAATGTAGTGTGAATATATCATCAAAGTGTATTAGCGTGATTTAACCTTTTTACAATCGTGTCATCAGAACATAAAACAGCCAATCAAAATGTGAATACTTTTGCGCCCAACGAAGACCTCCAATTGGCTACATAAATCGCTCAAGACTTCCGTCATTTTCTCCGTTATTGAAACATCTCCTCTCATTTGTCTCATTGGCCAATCGTCAATCCCTGAGGCGATCCTAATTACCTCCAAGGAAATCCTCAAGTTTATCACGACGGCCTCAAAGTTCGAGATTTCCCCCACTTAATTCAACCGGCGAGCATAAAGGCTCTCGTTGTCTGGAATTCCTCGGTGTAGAGATGTGGCAACACCGCCTCCTTCGGATGGAAGTAAAGAAGCTGCGTGCTGACGAATGCACGGATTCACGTTTATATCCCTCGATAATGGATCTTCTTTTCGAGATGTTTTGGTGGTGCGGTCCGCGGAAGCGCTGTATCACGAAATGCGGTCCGCTTTAAAAGAAGCTAAGGGATGGAAATTTTGCATTAGAAAGGCTAGTCTCTTACGTAATTTATACGTGCAATTTCAAGGTAAACAAAGATAATTTCCCTCTAAGAAATTTTGTTTTTCGCCCGTAAGAAATGCTTTGTAAAGTTAATTCGAAAAATTATTTTCTACATAAATTATACAACTTTGTAATTTTCCACGGATTTTTAATATCGGCTACCGGTTTCGTAAGAAGTTCTTACATCTTCAGGCTTCATATACAATGTTGTATAATTTATTATGGCTTTCCACAAAGTTACGCCAGAACATATTGATTTCATTATTTTCTACGGTTCCCTGTAGGAAGAAAGAATCAAATTCTATGATTCAGAAGAGGAAGCTAAGGAATTGAAATTTAGCTTTCTAAGGGCTGTTCTCATACGTAATTTATACATAAAAATTCTAAGGCAAAGAAAGTTAATCATCATTGGGAAATTTTATTTTTCATCCTTAAGAAATGCTTTGAAAGACTAATCCAATTAAATATTTGCTACGTTTCCCTGTGGAACGGAAGAATGTAATGGTAGGATTTAGACTAAGTCTATGAAAATTCGTTGTTACTTTCACAAAGTATCCTGGATTCGATTCTGGAAAGCTTGAAAATACTCCCATAAGAAATGTAATAAGAGATATTGGTTCTAGAAATGGAGATAGGTATTGAAAGAAAGGAAGATGCATAAAGACTCTTATTTCTGCCATGAAATGTCATTTAAGATTAGAATTTATGATAAGTATGAAACAATAGACGGATATTTTGTGAAAATTTCGTCTAATATATTTGGTGGTTACAAATCTCAATAATAAGAGAGACAATAACAAGTCTTCTTGACGACCAAAGCGATTGTTGAATCAGATTCCGTGCTTTTAGCTCGTAACTCTAAAAATGTTTTGTTTTCAAATATTTGGAGACCTTACACAATTGAATATTTTATTTTATACACAGAACATATAATGACTCATTATCGATAACAACAGAACCAATTTATTTGGGCAACATTGAGACTAATGAGTTAAATCTATATAATAGCAAAATTGAAAAGCAAACGTAGGCAGTAGAATTGCTCTTAGGAATAATTATCGCTAATGGTTATTATCTATTCGAATAGAAAATATCTTACAGAACAATTTATTTAGTCACTTCATTTTAACCCAATAAATTGAGATTGGAGATGATTCTGAAAATTTCGTTTGTTAACGAGGAGGTGCTATTATGACGATAATTATCGAAATGTTAATTGATTAAGTACGTATCCAGGTAACGAAGGTATGGATAATAATTTTTTAACAATGGTCAGAGTCATAGTTTTGCCATGTGTGCATTTATAAATGAAGATATTTTTGTTTTCCAATTAGATGTATACAATCAGTAGAAGTGTCCTTCCTTAGAATGATACCTCTGAAACATGTTCATTCTTATGGATAAATTATGATATTTTTCTGAAAAGTAAAAGGTTATTTTAATGAAGCAGCTGGACATGTTATAGATATCCGTGCTTATAAAGAATGGTCAAAGTTATGTAGAGATGAAGAATCTAATCGAGATCAACTAATAAGATATGAGAGATAAGGCTATTGGTTATCCTTTGCTAGAATTAAATTGGTACGTTTATTTAACTCTGTTACGAGATTTAAACCAAGAATGTCACCATTTGACATATTTCTAAATGTTAAGGATGTGAAAAGATATACAATTATATGTAACAAATATGATACGAGAATATACGACTTTGTGGAAAGGTGCCAAAATCACATACATCTACAAATCCGACAAATGAGAAAAATAATATAAATAAAAAGGTTGTTACGCTTGCCTCATCACGGCAGGTTATTGTTGCACAAACATAATAATATGACGCAACTATATGATACCCAATATCGATTGTTGCGCCATAATAATATGATCTATCAATATATTTTCATAATAACAATTGTTGCGTAGCCATAATAATCTGATATAACAATATGATGCATAATAACGATCATTGCATAGTCATAATAATATGATCTATCAATATGATGCGTAAATATTGTTGCGTTGCCATAGTAATATGTTGTTCTGAATATCAATTGTGTACATTTACATTAATACCCTGCAAGCCACCATATGGCGTATGGCAGAGGTGTGAAAACACCTAACTACCTGATTAGCTATCTGAAGTAAGTACCTTACACTGCCTAAAAAGAGAGTATTGTTGCATAACAATAGTGGAATAGAGGACAATAATGGACATAACAATAGTAGGATTGTTGAAAATGAATTCGAACAGTCAACGATAAAGACAACTTTCAAGCCTGATTATTATTTGAATAATTCTGCTGGTAGATTTAAATCAGGTGACAGAGTTTGTTTTCATACAGTGAAGGTCACAAAAGTACATCGTCAAGACTAAAATATCAATAAATACATCACAAAAATAAAGTACTAATAACTTTCTTAACCTTAAGTCTTAATAATTAAACATAATCATTATTCAACTTGTTCATCACATATACTTGTACTACTATACTTTCGAACCCTGATTCTTCTCAGAACCGCACCGTAAGTGCATTCTTATATTAGTGCTATAGTTTTCTACCAAACGCATCTCTAACGTGAGAGTAGGCAAGGATCTAACAGAGTCGTTCCACATTTTAACCAAGTGCGCTTGGCGAAGTGATGAAGTTGGCAGCCCTGCGGAGTGGAGCAGGTGAAGGATGAGGGTTCCCTTTTGTCTCTTCCTCTTTTGTCTCCTTACCTGCAGATTCCTTCCTTCTTCGCCCCTCTAGGAACCCCTATTTTTCCCTTTTCTACGTTTCAATCCCTAAAATCGATAGCCTCGATCGTCTCGAGAATTCTCGAGATATCTCGGGAAATTTTCGATCGTCGTTGAGAATTCTCGAGATATCCCGAGAAATTCTCGATCTTATCACATGCAGTACAAATTGCTTAGAAATAGAATAGAAATGATGGATGAAATAGAATAGATAGAAATCTTTTTTGAAGGGGACTTCGACGTCAATATGGGATCAGTAGAGGGGTGGTTTACGGCTATCAGAGACCCTAATCACATAGATCAGAACTATGCCCCCAATGGGAATCATGAGTGTGAAAACTCGATTGTATTTTCATAAAGTACATAAGAATACATACTGAATTAAGTCGCTTTACTATTTATTTTTTTATTTATATACTGCATTTTGACTAGCATCCTCATATAGACGAGGTCCTCAGCTAGCGACCGTTGTGCATAATTCTAAGTCTGCCTCTGGATCAGTGGATGTCAGGACTTCTTAAAATGGTATTGTCTACAGCCTCAAGATCATCCCTAAAAAGTTATACATAAAAAATCTGGGTACCGACATCGGATGCGTTTACGTCAACAATCGCCGCGTAATTGGTCCCATTGTCGCTTTCAATTGTTGTAATTGAATTATTAGTAACAATCGGTCGCAATTGTTGGCTCTTTATCATGCCTTAACCCCATACAGTCTTAGAAATTTGTTAGGCTACGATGCATTAACTTCGAAAATCAATTCTTCGCTAGTATACATTAAAATTTAACCTCAGTTACGCCGCTAAACGCTGTTTTATTCCAAATATCTTTATTATGTGCTTCATTTATTAGTTCAAGGGGTTGAAACACCTTTCTTCGGATATAGACGCTCATTTTATAGCCTCGCCCTGAGGCAGTTGCCTCTCTAGCATAGCGCGTGCACCTGGCATGGTCTGGGATTTTTTCCTTCTAAAACGACTATTAGTCCCTCAGATTCTGAAGGACTAATGGTGAAATCTGGTCTGGCGGTACTACTTGGCAATCTGGAGGCGTCTTATAGATGGTTCAACGTAGGGCAGCTAGATTTGTTAAGGGAGATTTCAGATTTGACAGCAGTGTTTCAGCTATGATAGAATCCCTCGGTTGGAATTCGCTTAGTGATAGAAACATTTGATTACAGTGGGAAGCTTTTTAATAAATTTATAACTACTGATCTCAGGGAGGTAGTTGATATTGTCATACCAGTTAGTAGCGTACGTGATCTTCGAGACAAAACGATGAAGCGTTACAGGGAAATAGTTGTCAGGACAGATAGTTATTTCTGGTCATTTTTTCCATGAAGTGTTAGAGAAGCCAACAGCAGTCAATGGTAGATAGGGTTTTCGGTGTTTTACACCCCCTGCCATGCGTCAGTAGTGGTTTGCAGCGTTAAAATGTGAATGTATATCCAGTAGAAGTGGTCAAAATGCTTAAAAAACCACATTTTTCCAATAAAAAAATCCTCATGATCATCCCTTAAAAGATATACATAAACTACTGGATTGAATTTATATATAAAGTCGAATATTATTGTTCTTTGGTCCCAAATGACTATAAAAAAATCGAATAAATTGAGAGTAGAAACCCAGATACGGAAAAGAAGAAATCTATCTATCGTGCTTATTTTTCTGGGAGATATTACGAAAAGGCTGGAAAAGTAAACATGGAATCAATTTCAACGATGGAATCGGTCGTCTAGGCTACGTTTTCTGAGATATATACGTATAAATTCCATGGAAATGTCATAAAGACGTCATATCAGCGATAGAATTATTCATAGTCGGTTGGTAATAGATGCTATTCGTAGTGTAGGTAAGAAATCATAGTGATAGATTATAATGATCGACGTATGGAAATAATCTAAGTAAATATCACTCAAGTGGATATAAGAGTACTATAATTTCTAATCGGCAGAGAATTAACCTATGTAAGCAAAGGAAATTTTCTAGTTCCACCTTCACTCGAGTATATAAGATAACATTTGATGAAATTACAGGCTGTTTTTCAGTTTTCGTGAGATAAAGCAAAAATCAATGGACGACTACGCAAATAGAATATTTTCTAGATATTCTGCCTTCTATAGTAAAGCTAATATCGGTGTCATACGATTATTCGAAATTCTATTTGTTAAAAGAATTGTATCTGCTTGGGAGTATAAACGAATTTATATGCACTTCATTTGAGCATTTCCTGTAGATTAATATCATTTTGGGTTATCTTGTTTAAGGCAAGCAAACTTTCTCAATATATAGATATTTACGTATTTCTCATGCTATTTAATTTCAAAGAAAAACGTAACTTGCCTCGTTTATTCATTTCTATATTAAATTTATGCCATAGTTTGACACAAAGTCTGGCATTATGACATTACACATTAATTTGAAATCAATTTTTAAATGATAGTTATAAGTTGTTTATAATTTCCCATGGATTAAAATAATTAGTAGATTAATTAACCAGGATGCAATATCATACGTTAGTCAGTTAATTGATTTTATGTAATAAAAATTTTTCTGTCAAAAAATTAATTAAAAAGTCCCATTTGTATTCTGCTTGTTTGTATTACATATGTTTTTTCATTTGAATTTTTTTTAATACCGCGGAAAATATTAATTTATTTATGAAACAATAATTAATTATAAACATAAACATAAATATTAATTTATTTATGAAACAATCATCAACAAAGGCCAATAATGGCTGAAGATATAAA
Organism: Pachydiplax longipennis; assembly: GCA_036926295.1. Classification (NCBI taxonomy): domain Eukaryota; kingdom Metazoa; phylum Arthropoda; class Insecta; order Odonata; family Libellulidae; genus Pachydiplax; species Pachydiplax longipennis. Next base: position 32,591,116 of record JAVFKF010000019.1, read on the forward strand.
ATAATGAAAAAATAATACAAACAATTACATACAGCATAAAGTAAAACAAAAATTACAGAATTAATTACATGGATTAAGCAGACAGCTCTTATCAGACAAAATGCATTGACTAATCAGTATCGTGGAAAAGAGTAAAATATCATGCATATATAATCCAGATTTAACGGGAAAAATATTGTTCATGATAGATCATGTAAGATTTTTCGGGCTTCTTATAGGTCTACAGGACTACCATAGTAATACTGTAAATACAATAATAAAATATCCACCATGGATATCAGGTCTATGTACTCCTCTCACATTGATAGAACTTTATGTCTTATATGGGAATACTACTATGAACTTCTTTCATATGTCATCTTATTTCCTATTCGAAAGAATCCACTCTTGAGGATGTACGGATCAAAAGAGTCGTGGATTAGAAAAACGGTAGAAATTCCGTGTAAAGAATGATTTTTCTCGCCAATTCATTTCCAAGTGACACATTTGCCTCGAGAGAAACGACCTGCTCGTAGAATATCTCTTCTCAAAAGTGTGAAAAGAGATTATCCGTGAAAGTCGCATTTGAATTCATTTTTGATGAGGGATATCTAAACCTTGCATGTCATCGCCCTTCTTAATATATGTGGAACTGCGCTCGAGTGTTTTAATTTCTGAATCCTTTGTCTTCACCAAGAAAGAAAAGAGTTGGGACGAGAAATGTTTAAAAAGCATTCCAATCAATTTTCTTTGGGAATTAATTTTAATTTAATCTCCGGACCAGGGCCGGTAAAGATAGTGAGGCCGACGCCTCAGTATGCAGCAATCAACGGTGTGTCATTGCATGAAAATAGCAGAAAGTTATGAACAATGAGCTGTGCATGGAGAATGGTTGCTCGGGGTTACGGGTTCTATGACAACGGTTCTATACTTCGTCCATCTTAATGAAGAGACCACGTAAATCATATGGCCAAATGTATTTCTTACGGGAGAATGGCGCGCTCTGTTGCGACTTTAGCATAGAAAAAGAAAGTTGGCGATAATTGATTTTGAAGATATTCGGCACAGAGTATAACATGCTTTCTGATGGAACAGTACAAACAGCGCTCGCCATTCTCCCGTAAGGAATACAAGGTGGTATAAGATTTACTTGGTCTCTTCATGACTTTGGACGAAGTATAGGTAGTGCCTACACTAGTAGTATAGTAGTAGTACCGTCCACCGTAAGGTTTACGGTACAAAAATGCCATATAAGCCTGTTTATTTCTGAAAATTGACGTTGAATATATTCTGATAATTAGCTTTGAGTGGCTAAACTCTTAATCAGATAATAAAGATGTTAAAAAATGTACCTTATATCCGGATTTTTAATACACTCATCGTCAGTTCAGATATAATAAGAATCTCATGTAGGTATGAATGTCTCTTATGATTTACATGCAATGCTATGTTGATATACAGATAGATCAAACTTGTTACATTTACACATTGAGCAGCGTAGAGTAGGGTCTATGTTTTAGAAAATGTTCCATGTAGAGCTGAATTCCTTTGAAATAGATGAAAAAAGATGGAAAAAGACCCTAGATGTAACAAATAAATTGCTAATTCGGTTTCTATGACTGCAGGAAAACTTTAAGGAGTCACATACTCAATGAGCGTAATACATACGTAATTAATTCAATGAAATTACGTTCATTATTACGTTGTGTCCGTTAGAAGAATGTGATTTTGCAACAGTAATGTCATCCTTGATATCTTGTAAAAGGCGATTGTTGCAGAAAATGTAGCATAGCGCAACAATAGTCGATGTTGACATTGTTTAAACCATCAATGAAGACCGGAAAATTGAGATCATTGTTCATCAATTGGCGTTCATCGATTGGCGCATACCATAGTATTGTGTAGAATTGTGGAAACCATTGAGATTGCAAGAAAATAAGGCGGCAATTGATGTCAATTCGAAGATAAGTAGTCAATTGGACGAAGTGTGGATCAATAGAAAGGGAATTCACTCAATCTCCACAAATTGCACTCATTGCTATCGGGAGAGAAGTGTTATCGGATACCGATCACGGATAGACTGCATTCCCTTTCCTTTAAATTTCAGCTAACTTTCGCTGTGCCCGCTTAAGCTGGAGGATGTAAAAGCGTTGAATTGTTGACGATTGTTGTTGTATTCGTAAAATTGTTGTCGTATACTTACAATTGTTGACATATGTGTATAATGGGTGATGTATATGCATAATTGTTGCTGTAGACGCCTAATTGTTGTTTTATTCGTATAATTGGCGTCGTATACGCATAATCGTTAGTATATATTTGTTATTCCATAAAAATGATTGTTGTTATGCACATAATTTGGTGTTATTTATGCTTAACTGTTTCCGTATATGCCCGATTGTTGCTTCTTACTTATAATTGGCGTCATATATGCATACGTGTTGGTGTATATGAATAATTGTTGTTGTATTTACTGTTATGTGCATATGACTGGTGTTTTAAATGCATAATTGTTGCTGCGTACGCATAACTATTGTTGTATACGTAAAATTGCTGTTGTATGAGGATAATTGTTGTTATTTATCAACAGTTATTGTTATATAAGTACAATTATTGCGGTATATGCATAATTATTCTTGTGTACGTAGTTTAAAAGTTCTAGGAATACAGTCATTGTCGTAAGGTAATAGCTATTGTAACGTTTCTCTGTTGTGCACGTTGATTTATTAAGACTTTTCGATATGAGACACCCGTAACAATGCCACCAGACGATATCTCTCAGTTTTGTTTTCGTTTGAAATTATCTCAGACGTGACTTTAAAAGCCTTATCTCACAAAAATTTTTGATGCCTCATGCACTATTTTTATCTGATAAACAACTCTCGCTTGTATTTTTGAGCTGATAAATTTATATATCCTTGCTCAGGGAAAAAATACAGTGTTGCGTTGTATAGGTAATGAATTTGAGCATTGTAATTTATCTCTATACTAACGGTACCACAGGAATATTACTCTTCTTTTAACGATGTGTTAAGAAGAGTTACTCATAGTTTCTACCATACCTTACATGGCATTAAAGTCAGTCAGCCAGTCTTTCAAGGCTTAGAAAAAGGAATCGCAGACTTAACGCGATTCTTTTCCGTTTCTGACAAAGCTTTCGCTTCAATCGCCATTTCTTATTCATTTTCTGCGAACACGGCTTGTGAATCCGTACCCTATCTTCTCGATACGCCTGCCATCTGTGAGCGGGAAGCCGAAGCTCGAAAGATGAGCTTGCCTCTTTCATGGGACAGAAATGCCTAGCGAATTTACTTCATCATAAGACGAGGGAAGCGCTTGCGAATTATTCGCGACTTCGCAAGCACTCTGAGAGATTGCGAATTGTGGAAATGGGTATTTTTAGTCCGAAATGGGTGCGTTTTCTCATGTATGTTTCACTTTTATATTTCGGAAATGGCTATAGAGTAGGAATGGTGAGTATGAGAAGTAAGTACAGTATAATTCCAGTTTTTCTGAACCGGTTTCGAATTAACCGGAATACGGGTTAACCGTCCTGTTTACTAGGTATGTGTACAACGATTTCATTACGTAGAAGAATGCGACGTAATGTGGTTTCAGTTCACATATTTTATTTTTCTAGAATTATTTAGCATTGAACGGATAATTAATTAATTGTTTATTGTCTATGTATGCAACGGTAGTTGTACTTACTACTTTACTTGGTCTTACTATGTTGTAAGTAGCGAGAAAATACGGTTTCAGTTCACATAATGTTTTTTCAAAATTATTCAGCACTTAAAGCTGATAAAATGTAGGGAATAGACATTCAGAACTTCACTGAAGGTGAAAAAACAAGGAAATTAAAAGTGCTTTTTAAAAATTACTATAAATTTGTTTGGAAAAAAATGTAGGATTTTTATATTACCCAATGTTACGTATTAATGTAATTAATCAATATGTGTTATTAAGGAACATTTCGCCAATATTTTATTGGTAATAATTGAACAATCAAATCAACGACTAGAAGAAAGAGTAGAAAATAAAATAGAATGTATTTTGAATATATCTTTCTAAAATAAAATAGAATAGCTTTTTAAACGGGTTTTACTTATTCATATTCTCACATTTTTCTATTTTATGATCTTAGTTCTTATACTTTTAGAGAGACTTTGAAGTATTATCTTATTACTTTTACTATTTATATTTCGTGATAATTTAATCCCTCAAGCCCTGAATCATTAAGAAGGAGAAATACCTCACACACAGTACAAATTAATAAAATAACCAACTGCAATCCAATATCCCATGTCTATCCCTTTTGGAGTTATTAATCTACATTTTTTATAAGAATCTCAAGAAACTCTACAATCGCCGATTGCCGGTGACCTCCGAGAGCCAATTCCTCAGTAGGTATTAACACCAACTGCGACTATCAGTTTTTATAAACTCCCGATGCACGTATCGGAGGTTATGCCTCCATCCTCAAGGGGGGTTAAAAGTACAACTTTCAGCCACATTTTCCGGAGAAATTTCAAATTTGAAATCCAGATCTTCACCCCCTAAATAATGCCACCTGAAGCTATGTTCGGTTATTTTGTACTGTCGGACCAACCCTTTTAAATCTCGATCAATTATTTTAGGTTCTCAACACAGCTTCCTCTTTGGAAAAGGAAATCCTGACGAATGCACTTGGGAGCAACGGAAGCGGTTAAACAATTTGCGGAGGTTCAGAAAGGAAGCTATCGGAATAAAAAAACTTTCCCTCCCAGGATATTCGTTTCACTCCTTATGAAAAGAAGTAAATCGGCCGTGAGATTAAAATGAAGGAAGCAGATCTCTTCCTCAGGGCATCGCTCATCCCTTGCAGATTACGCTGCCAGGCCATAAATCTCTCGGAGTTGAAAATGATGATGCCGCGGTAAAAAGAGGCCTTCCGAAGGCCTTCGTGTGATACAAGAATGGACGTTTTGAAGGAAGCAATAAGAAGAAAGCGATTTGTCTTTTTAGAGGGATGGAACTCGGATGAGGACCTGAGGGTAGTGAAGATCCAATTTTTAGTACCTTTGCTGAATCCCAATTTTCGATTCCCTATATATTCTGAGGTATTCGTTATCTGAATTGAAATACAATAAAATTTGATCAATTTAGTTAGCCGCTACTTGGTAGAACTCCATTACGGGAAATAATACAATCACTTTGTAAAGTTATAATTATTTTAATTATACATGCAACATGTTTCGTCTCACTGAGACATCATCGGGCATTGATAGCAAAATTTTGCACTGATAGCAAAAAAATCTTTAATTATGCTATCAGTGCCCGATGTCTCAGTGAGACGAAACATGTTGCAAGTATATTTAAAATAATTCAGTAGAACTTCACTAAGTGATTGTATTATTTCCAGTAAAATTTGGTTTAGAAGTTTTTCAGGAGACCAAGCGAAAGCAGCTTCTTAAGCCGGGTGATGTAATGCTGGTTGACTTACATAATGTTTTTGAAGAATGCTCGCTTTTCAATTAATAGAGCGTCTTAGATACTTCATTTTCGTTATCTTTTCACTCTAAATGAGCAATTTTCACTAGATAGACAATTAGTTGAAAGGAAGAATAATGAATTTTTTAACAGCAGTGGTGATAGTCTATCACAGAGCTTGATCCCTCCAAAACTACGTTCAACAACCTACAAAACAGAGCACTTTCTGGTTCATTCGGTATGTTTTTGAGATTATCACGAAATGAAAGACCACCATACGAATTTTTAATTTGATGCACTTCTTTGATTGTTAGACAAAAGTAAAGATCTCACTCTATATCAGAATTCGTATCAGCTACGACAGTGGGATATTGTTTTTTTCTGCAACTCGATATCTTAAATTTATTCTCACAAAATTAGTCATTTCAAAGAAGAAATTTACTAGGACTCATTCTACTCATCAGACGAAGCGTGACGTCAATGATGATATAAAAAATATTGGTCTCTCGATTAAGGCAAACGATTGGCTAAAGCGGATTGCAGTGCATCTGGGAACAGGAAAAAATCCTTAGTGCATCTGGGAAACAGTTTTATTTTTTGGGTATTTTTACCATGTGGGAAATTTTGCCAACGTGGGAAAACGTCTTTAGCGGCATAGTTTAAACGGGTCTTAATCTTAACAAAACAATTACATTTGGAGTTATTTATTATCTCCTGTGTCATCTTTTATCACATAATTGGATCCTCCGTATGGCCAAGTGGGTAACGCGTTAGGTTTTAGTGAAAGCGGTCCCGGGTTCAATTCCCCGTAGGAAATGACCTCAGCTATCGAAGCACTCACTAAACTAGTACTACTAACCACTACTTAATAATACTATCATATAATCTTCTGATAGTGACCAACGGTATGTAGTGACCCCTTAAAAGTTCACCTAGCATACTTAAACTTGCTATGAAAGCCCTCATTCAGAGTGAAACAGGGATTCTCTTTCAGCAGCTCTCTTCAACCCATCGTCATTTTATTATTGCGTATCTTTTATGTATTAAGTAGCCTTTACCGTGTATTCCCGACCAATTTTTTCGTTATCTCACTTTGAAGGAATAGATCCTCGAAAGAATATTTATTTATATTTTATAACTACAGATAGACATCTAGCATAGTCTGAAGGAAAAACTCTCCACAAACCTCCTGAAGGCAACAAGTCATACAAAGTTGTTTAAGAAATAATACTATGATATTAAAATTACATCAAAATTCTACGATACAGCCTAGAATTTCAAATCCTTACAATCTTAAATTTATATCTAATTTTGCTAGAAAAATATTCGAATGGAATCGGCTTTTAACTATATTCGATATTTTGTAATAATCTCCTTGAATCAAATGCAATCCGGAACAGGATACAAACATGAGTATTGTAATAACAACTGAATGTTCATTTTCTTCCCTGTTTCTGTTTGCATGAAAATTGCTTCTATTGTAAATAATACCCATCCTAACTCGATGAAACATTATCACTCTTCAGAAATACAACAGAAAGAAATTTTCGAGTAATAATGCTATGATTTTGAAACTTATCTTTCGAAAGAACTTTGAATTACGTTACTAGTAGACTAGTTATACTGAGTCGCCCTGATCACATATCAACGGATAACAATACACGATTTTTTTGTAAGGGAATTAGTAATGGGGTTGGTAATTGTGTTGTATTGGAGTGTTGTATCTTGTGAAGTACTTGTATTTGAGTATTTAATCTTGTGAGGGTATTATATAGTTTATTTTGAGTTTTTTAATCGATGTTTGTAAGAATTGATATAGTTGTTGACACCAGACAAGCAGTCTATCTGCAACAATATAGTTAATAATAATCTTTCAATTACCATGGAGATTCCTTATGGCAATCTCCATGGCATTATTATGCATTATTGCATTATTTCTGACATAGATACATGATTTTGAAGATTCATCATACGAATTAGCATAGAAACAAACTCCGTACATAGAAATATGAATTATTTGCCGTAATTTTGTAAACTTCGCTTTCTTTCATACTTTCTCATGTCTGCAATGGTATACTACTCAACGTTTTCTTTCATATCGGTTGGATCATATTTCATCGGCACTCTCAGAATAAGTGGAAAAGTTCTTCCTTTTTTCGTGATATTGGAATGTTTCTTAAGGGAGATAAAGTGAGAAGGGTCTACTTTTATGCTCTCTACTTCACAGCTCCTTGCCTGCTCAGCTAGTTCGAGCCGGAAACTTTCTTGGGCAATTGAAGTGTAATTTATGCTTCTCTCCCAACAGTTAAGGTTTTCCTAACAAAGATGCTTGTTTAGAAAACATTGGGTATCTTATTTGTTGATTTAATGGAAACTATTTTGTCCATATATTGATATTTAATCGTATTTAATTAGAATAGAGAATTTCATGGGTTAATCGCTCGCATCCGGTTATATTCCCCGATTATTTCTTACTTATTGACTTTTTATCATTAATCAAGAATTTATAGTATTGTAATTTTTATTTTCGTGAGCATTCAAATTATAATGACAACAATTAAAGAAATAATAAGGGCATTATTTAGTAGTATTATTCGGTAATTAATTGTTGTTGTATCTGTTATTTTGTAGTTTTATTAAATAACAAAAATAATCTAGAAAAAGGAGCTTATTGAAAATTAACGTTTTATGGTATGCATAAAAATGTAATACAATTTTAATCCCTCAGTATATCTGTGATGAGTAAATATAGTATATGTATGCCCGCATAACTCTTAACCCTAGAATGTTAATACATCACGGGCCGACCATTCTGGTGACAACAATGATGATGGTGATGATTACCGTGATACTGTTAGTAACAATGGTTATGATTTAAGTACGATAATAATAACGTTAGTTACCTTTGTTTGTTAATTTTATTGTTGGAATGAAGCTTATTAGGCAAGATGAAGAATAAGGTAGTTATGTTATATAGTTATAGTCCTTGCTTTCACTCGTGAGCCTTAATTAAAAAAGTTAGCTAGTTCTTCATTATGGTAGGTTTTAGGTTCATACTGGGCTTCGGGCGAAAATCTTACTATAGGTTAATTAAAATGATCTGCATTCCTAAACTAATCATTAATGAATGCAGAAACATTGAAATAGCTTCATTTGTATATCACGTCGCTTATCTGTCTGAGAAATCACGCAATAGTCATACAAACCACAAGGTTTTACCGATTTTTGTATGTTTAAACTTATGAAGGTTAGTTATAGATAGCAAAATAAGTCTTTCCTAATGTATTTCTTTCTCTCTTTTCAGGTGAGTTCCATTTACGATGTCCTAAGCCTAGTTTACTGATAGAGTACTGTGAAAGTGAGTACAATCATAATTTTTATCAACGGTACAAGTAATGAATGCATTTATGAACCACGTATTTATCTATTTGAGCCAATACTTCTCCCTTGATCTTTCCTACTGAATCTCACCAAGACTTATGTAATCTAATTAGAGGCGAGTGTGATGTAGAAGATAAAAGGTTGGGAATCACTGTTTTGGAGGATGTTTACACAAAAATCTGGAAATGACCAAAGCAAACTTCTATAATAATGAGATAATTTATAATATAATAATTATCTTGTTTCGGCGAGATAAAGACAAAAATGTATCTTCTTACATATAACCCTTCGTCAATTAACTCTTGCAAGATAGAGCATAAAGAATTGCAGAAAAGAAAACTACTTTGTGGGTTTAAAAAACTAACCTGGTGCATTGGAAAAATACCCCACAGCAGGATGGAGACCATATGACCTTTAATCCATCGATTCCTCGAAGGTATATGATTGCAGAATCGAATATAGATTTCTATGAAAAGAATGTCTCAGTCCTATGAGAAATTTATTCTACGACAGGTTTTTATAGTTCTAGTCATAATCAGTCTTATAATGACAAGACTCTGGTTCGTAGAAAATAGTCGAAATCGGTCATAGAATAAAAGCTCAGCGGAACAAAGACATAGACTTTAGTTCCTCCTTACCTTTAGGGGGTTCCACATAGTTACAGCTGCTCTAAGTAAATAAATAATTATATTCGTGAGTGTTAGTAGTAGTAGAAGTAGATTTTTATTTAGAAATATTCTAATAAGTACAAATGAGAGTTACGAGTAAAAGCACAAGTAAGAAAAAATATATATACATCAATCTTACAAATTCTTGCATATAAATTTCATCCATCTAACACTTTTTGTACATACAATACACATAATTACACATCATTATACACACAGACGAATTAAGGGGTGGAATGAGTTGTCAGTAATTGAAGGAGAGGGAATTAAATAGGGAATGTGGAGGAACATGAACTTACCGAAAGGTAGAAAACTTACATATATAACATTCGTAAGCCAATGTATCATTGCGATAGAAAGGATACAGCTCAGCCAAAAGGAAGTAAGCTGACCCGAAGGGAACTTAAGCTATCAGGAAGTAAAGCAAAGGCCGTTGAGTAGAAAATTCTCGGGTAGGTGAGTGACGCATGCAATGGCTTGTGAGGAATTTTTTTCAATCGGACCACAGCACGCTTTAGGTTCTTCAGCGCAAAGTTTGGCGTAAGAGGTCACGGCCGTGGACACGGGGTCACGGTGTCGGATTGCGATTCGAGTCGAGTGAGCGCGCCTTCATATCGATTGCTGGGAATCGATTGTGCCCAGGGATGGGCGTTGGTCCTCGCCTACGCAACACTTATTTACTCGGATGGACATTTCCATGGTTATCTCCTTGACTCTCGTTTTTACCAAATCTGGCGTGAGAGGAGGCATTGTGGAAGCGTGAAGCAGTGGTTCTCCAACCGTGCGCGATTGGTGGGAAGTGCGGGCTGCCACGACCTATTGGGTTCGCTCCCATTTGTTGGGTTGCCGTATCCTGATGGAACGAACCGGATAATGTCGGGTTTTTAATGGGGTGGAACAATGATGTAAAAAATTATTGTTAGTAGTGGTTACTTTTATTTCGTAAAATTATGTTGTAAAGTATGAAATTAGCTCCAAGAGGATCTAAATGCAATGTAAAAATTTATAAAATAAATATCACAGAATGCTACTACTAAAACTATTATGCCTTAAAACCATTATGAAAAATATTATGGTAATGACTTTCATTACATAAAAGCATGTTATAAAGTATGAAATTAGCTGTATGGGAATGTAGGCGCAATTTAAAAATTTATAAAACAAACAATACGGAATACTACTGCTAAAAATATTATGCCTTAAAACTATAATGGTAGTTTCTTTAATTACGTAAAAGTATACTATAGAGTATGAAATTAGCTGTACAGGAATTTAAATGCGATTTAAACATTTATATAATAAACATCACACAATACTACAACTACAAAACTTGGCTGTTTTTCACCAGATGATGAGGGTTACTCGTCGAAAGTGGTTTTTTTCATTTGTTTAAATTAAACGTTGTAGAAAAAGTACCATTCTTATATTGTAAAGTACGAAATTAGCTGTAAGAGAATGCAATGTTAAAAATGTATATAATAAACTTCATAGAATACTTCTGCAAAAGACCACAGAAATTCTTCTCCAGATTATGACAATAACTAGTCGAAACCGGCCGTGAGTTATGTTTCAATTAAATCTTGTAGAAAAAGAATCGTCTTTCGAGTTTTTTTTCCAAATGTATAAAAAATACTAAGCTTGAAAATTTCTCTATTCATCTATATTTAAATTTTGACTAATTTTTCCTCTCGAAGCATTTCCTTCAAACCGGAACAAAAAGCAACTGAAACCATACATTGAATCCGGGGCAGCACCTCACAGAATTTATGGCAAATTTATCGATTAACATTCGTCTTACTTGTTTCCATACGTCTCATATATTCAACATACATTAAATATTGTACGCAGGGTATTCAAAAAGTTCACGAATCAAAAGTTCACGCTCTTCACAGAAAGTTATATTATACCTCGTTGAGGCACGCGTGAGGTCATAAAGATTTTTAATTGGACACACTCAACAATGGCTCAGGACGATATCGCTATAATGAAAATCCGGTATTTCTTATATGGAATTTAATCGCAAATTTCCGTTCCATTCGGAAATAGCATTGCATTGTTATAATCTCGTTGCTTACGATATTGATTATTTCAGAGATAAGTACAAGTCCTATTGCGTTACCCTGGGATACACTCAGGGTCACTTTCTAAAAGTTCCTGGAAGATACTCATAGTCGTTCACGGAAATTTGGTTTTGTACCTAATTTTCATGCGGGTGAATTTGTGAATATTTTCCTTTGTAAAATATACTTGCAGAAATACTTTGGGATAATATCGAACGGTTTTATGCTACTTTGAGATAAAATTATTTCCTCAATTATTCTGTGAATATCTGAATCCTTCTTTCGTAACAAATAATGGAATTAGATTAGGCACCTTTTCAACTTTTATTTTCAAAACTTTCGAAATCTACCATATATATTACGATACTCGGAGATTTGAACGGCATAATTTCAATTCCTTTGCCTCTAAGTGGGGTGCAGGCCATAACTTATTGCTGATATTTACCACTTTACTTTGAGTTTGGGAGCTCAAAAGCGAGGGAACGCAAACTTTTTATCCAGTAAGGGGAGGGCCAAATTGAACTTTCGTGAGAGGTCGGAGGGCCAAAGCTATTTGGGTGTATTTCAAAAACATATTTTTCGAAATTTCTCTCGTTTTGGACTGCCTTCCTAAAGTATCCACGGCTTCTTGCTTTCACTGGTAATTAGCGAAGGCATTTAAAGGTATGGTTGATAGATTTATACTAAAACTTGAAGTAAAACCCGTTTAAGAGGTTCCCGCTTGAGACGTTGTCCCGTTAAAATCCCAATTTCCTCTATCCCGGTCCCTTTAATAGGAAACACGTTATAAAAATGCCGCTTAATACGCCCTGCTTCCCGCTTAAGACACGGATTTTTCCCGTATCCAAATGCACTGAAACCCACTTTAGCCAATCGTTCGCCTCATTTGATTGGCCAAAAGATTTTTTTACATCTGTATCGTTCTCTCATGCTTTGCCCTAATTCTATGATTGATCCTTGTTCTTTGAAATGACTAATTTTGTGAGAATAAAATTAAGACATCACAAAACAGAGCGATCTCCATCCTACTGTCAGAACAGCGAATTATGAAATAGAGTGAGACCTTCTGTATCACTTTTTTTTCAGGACAGTACATTAAATTGAAAAGTGGCTTTATGTGTTTCCTTTCGTCACACTCTTAAGAAGTAAACATATCATAAAAACCAGGAAATGAGTGTCTGATGGACTGTTGAGTGTATTCTCAGAGAAATTCTCTCACCGATATTGTTAAAAAATTCTTTATTCACCCCTAATTGAAAAACTAATAAAATCTTCATTTTAGAAAGAAAATGATCAGAATAAAGTATGTTAGACGGTCTCTTTGTGCGAAAAGCAGAGTATTTAAAAAGAAATTGAAATAATACAACCAGTAATACACAACCCGGTTATAACGCTATACCGCTTAAGATTCCCCTTGAAAAGCGTCTTAACCGGGATTCACTGTATTTACCTAATCGTATGTTGATCATATATGTATTATGCTACCTATATCTTCATGTTGGTCAGATTAAAGTGTCCAGCGGTCCGGATGAGTACAACACTATACTAAAGCTCGAAGTCCGTACTTCTTTTGCTGAACTGAATCTTTGAATTCTTAAAGTATTTCCTAATTTCCCATTGTCTATATATACTCTTCATATTCCCAATGGCGAATTGGATCAGGGCTCTCTGCCTAACCTAAATCCAACTCGTTCAATATTTTTGTGTCAAAGTCAGTCAAACATCAGATTCAGATATCCCAGGATAGCTTTACTCTTTTAAAGTAGACATCTCATACACTCGCGCATGATGCGGCCTTTAATCTCGAAAATTAAATGAAAAAATCGACGTGTGCGCGAGAGAGGTATTATGAATTTTGAAATTAATGTTCCGCATTTTCTTGATATGAATTCTGCTAGTTGATTACTGCCCCACGGATCGTCGGAATGAAACATGTCGATAATATTAGTGAAATAAGTTGTAATAGAGAAATCTTGCCTACTTCCCAGTACCTAAAGCATTAATTTATTTTTGCATTCTTCTATCTTTAATTGAACGTAAGTTTCATCTACTTATAGGATTCAAATTATTGGGTTAGAATTTTAAGTCATATCTCGCATTTGAAGAAGTTCGGATACCAAAATTAATCCGCTAGAATTAGTTAAATGATAAGTTAATGAATAACGTAAAATTTTTAATATAAATTCTGGGGTTCGTGGAGTACATAGCGTTGAGTTGATATATTTTGGGTACGAGTAAAACCTCCCCCTGAAAGGTAGGCAATTTTCCTTCTCTCTCTTACGTCCCCATAGACATATCCTCCTGCGCCCCTGCTGTGGCTGTATCTTTATTTTTTAATATTCATATTATGGTAAATAACTAATTTCTTAATTGGAAGAAGTCTAATTATGTCTTTAAAGGATTTTTATTTGTTTATTTTGTTCATTTTTACTTTAGAAAAGTTGTTCTTCTCTATTGTTATATTAAATGAACCATGTTAACTTCAAACATTGAAAATTCCTGTTTGTATTTCAATTTTTAAATTCACTGTAGTCTGATTTCTTATGGTGCAAATATATATTTTTTAAATTCGTGTATTACTCTCACACTGCGGTTCAGATTTAACTGTCTTTATACTTACTTTTTCATGATGTATCATTGTTTTTGCACTATCTTGTTTCACTTTTCTGGACTATTTATATATTTTATTTTATATGGTGAGCTGAGTTAACTAAAAGTTAATAAAATAAAATAACGAGTTAGCGGCTGATGGTTACTAAGTTAAGAACAAAATACTCCAAAACCATCAAAAAAGAAATGATGGTTTTGGAGTATTTCGTTCTTAAAAAAATTAATAAATCATAAAATCATGCTTAAAATACTTGCTCTATCGATCTTAAATCGACAGACATTAGCCTGATGGAACGTATACTTGTATAAACAAGATGAAAAATAAACTAAAATAGTATTGAAACTAACGTGAATGATTCAGAGGGGTAAAGCCATTAGAATTTTTCACACCGTAGCAATTGGCGTTGATAATGAACTGATGTAAATGCTGTAGTCCAACTTTACATGTAAATGGCAAAATTACGCGTCTCCCGTGATTGGGAATCCGCCAAATGAGCTGCAGATCTCGTTGGATATCACGGCTGTAGTGGCGGAGAGGGTGGGTGAGGGGTGAATGTTGCCAAAACAAATGCCCTTCTCATCGAAGGCCTCCGGATAGTCTAGTGGGTAAAGCGGTCGACTTTGGTGAAAGTGGTCCAGGGTTTGATTCCCGGTGGGGGCTCACGTGCGAAATCACCTCAGCTGTCCAAGCACTAACCGATAATCGGAAATAATTATTTCTAATTTGAAGCGTCGAGGAATAGAACTGTCTACCTGCAGAAGTCTCTTATCCTTTTCCAAAATATGATAAATACTTTAGGAAGGAGATAAATGAAATCAATAACATGACGAATGAGCCTGCCCATAAAAATGTGATTCGAGTATGGATACGTCCTATAAGTTGCGGAAATGAATACCCGCGTGTAAGATGCATTTTATTGAATTGAAGTTAAAAAGCAGTACGTCTCTTATACGAAGGTATGATTATCAGTGGTATTTATAGTTATAGAAAAAAATACTTACATAAACCTTGCTGCATCTTATTTGAGGGTACTTTTTGTATTCAGGTGTGTACAGCAAGCAAAATATGTGTGTTATGATAGGAAGATTACAAGATTTTATTTTTCTATATTAAGATGACTGTAGATAATAACTGTGGATTAATTTTGTATAATTTCTTAGAATATTTGTAAAGGTTGGGTAGAAAAGAGGCCATTTTTGCTTAGCCCGCCAAACGGGTCCAATAATAATAATAGTAATCATATTAATTACAATAATAATATTATTAATGATACAATCATCGTTGATTACAACTACAATAATAAATTACAATTTAAAAACGAAAGAGGATATAAAAATAGAACGTTGGAACTTCTAAGTACATAGTTATTACGATGAGAGATATAGTTGCCTAAGATTGACTTACAAATAAATGCTTACAAAAGTATTACATTAAGAAGAAAATATAAAAAGAAAAACAATGTAAAACAAATATGCTAAAGAAACAAAATTATGAATTATTAAGGAGTGAAGGTATACAAAACGAGAAAGAGTGCATATAGGAAACAAAAGTAAAGATATTCCTCAAAGGGTTCTGCGAAACCAATGGATTTGTTGGCAGGTTCCTGAATTAATGACTACAAGTGGTACAGATAGTTCATTTTTTAATTCTTCTCCTTTTATCCTACAAATTTAAATTTCATGGTTATTTTAATGTATCTTTCTAGGGGTTGGAACACAAACATCAGATATAATAATATAATAGAATAATAATAACAATATGAGAGAGGTAGAATTATGAGTAACGGAGAAATGTTCCAACGAAAGATGGCGTGTTGAAAATATGTTTATTTAAACATCTCCATGGCTACCCACCAATAATTTGAACGTTCAGAATGCGTTGAGTTTATATGAAAAGGAAATTTTAGGGAATGACATAATTTGGACGTTTTCCTTTGGAATTGAAAAAGCCGGACACTTTTTCACGTACAAAACGTCCTTCCTTCTTGATCAGGGACGAAATTTTTTGACGGTCTGTTTTCAGACGGGCTTTTTTTCCTGCCGAATGCGAGGGTGTGGACATATGAGGAAGATTAAACTTCGGGAAATGTCGGAATTGTGTGAAGGGGCAATTTCGGGCCGGTTGTTTCCTCCGTCACTCTTTCCAAATTTTCTCTTTTTATTTGATTAGTTAGGTAGTTTCGATCGGGGACGTCTGACGCCGTGTTTGGGGCAGCTTTTCTCCTGACCCCTGATAGCCGTGGAATTGCACTATTATTCTCATCTAAAGAATCCGGAGAAGTCATATCTTTCGAATATAGGGGTGACTTTGTCGGGTTATTTGTCTGACGTATCATAACCCCATTATCTGTATTCTATGGATTATCGGTTGGAATATTATATATCTTGCGATTCTAGGTCTATCTTTAGCTTAAGGTTGGGCGGTAGATCAAATGTTTTTTATTATTTATTTAATTCAGCAAAGGCGCGTTCCATCAGACTAAGGTCTGTCGACAGAACCTCAATAGCCCTAAATATTATTAAATGCATTATGATAACAGCTCGGAGCTCACCGTATAAAAATAAGCGAAAAACAAGTAGTGCTGAAGAAACAAGAAATACAAACAATATGAACAAATTGACTATGCAATAAATAAATCTGAACTAATTTTTCTATAATCAAAATCAGCCCAGTACATTTCCCGATGAAATTCGATAGGTACATTTTATGATATTGAGTAGCTAAATACTATAAATTTTTCGACTACAGATAAGCTGAAATAGTTCAACTTCATAGAAGAATTAAAATCTAACGAATAGTCAGACAGTTTGGTTGGAAAATTTATTATCCTAGTCATTGTTATCTTTTAAAAGAACGCTAAGTTGAGTTCTAGAGAATAATTTTAGTTTCCAAGATTTCCAATCCTTTCCTTCTGAAGTATTTAATTACTATTCTTTCCCTTGAGTTCAAGATGATTTTTATTGCACCTATTTGTAACTACGAAATCCTTGGACGAAGAAATCTGGTCTTTCTCAGTCGATATCCCTGAATAATACTATATCATTCTGAAATATCCTTTAATTGATATTAATCTCGTCATTAAGTCTCTGATGTATATTAAGAAAATTAAAGGTCCTCCTATTACGCCACCCTTGGGAACCCGTGAAATCACTTTAACTTCGTTCCAGCTAATGCCGTTAAGTACTACATGACGTTCCCTTTCATAGAGAAAGTCTTTGACCCAGTTAATTACATTACCATTTATATACGCCTATTTTAATTTGCAAATTAATTCGAAAGGAGGAACTCTATTAGAGGCCGTGAAATCAAGGAAAATTGCGTCCACTTGCTTTTTTTACTTTCAGTTGCTTTAAGGTGTCAGGAGGTGTTGCGGAAGTTGAATTTCTCATAAACGAGACTTTCGAAAGTCTTTAACGTAATGAAAAAGGAAATTATGAAAATTGAAATGAATGGTGATGAAGTGTACAATTTTGATGTACGAAAATATTTCAGTCAACTTGCTGTTTATAGGTTGAAGGATGGCATCCCGAATGCATTTAATAATTTTCCTGAATATATGCATAAAAACTTTCTCAAATAGGTATCACTGATTTCCTTCTTTGACTCAGTGTGATGAGTCGTTCTCAATTATGTATATTTAAATGTTTATATGTATAGATGTTTCTTTTGTGCATATGATTTTCCCCGAGTGCTTAACTCCTACATTATCTTATATAATAATCACCGTGTATATATTTATTTATCCAATGTTAGTAGATCCAGTAAGAAATGCATGGGAGAAATATTGGAACATGAATTTCGCACACTTCCGGACGAGATGGAAATGTGAAATTTAAGTTTTTATTGGAGGATCGGTGACCTGACGCATATCCATATTTTTCTACCAAAAGTATCCTCGGTTCGACTCTAAAATGCTCTCATAAGAAACGCACGCATATAGATATACGGTAAATTAAATAAAATAATATACCCAATTAATTCATTGAATAAATAGGGGAGAGGGGACTGCTTGGTTGAAATAAACAAGCCGTGGCAACGCGTGATGTATGAAGAAATGAGACGAAATGAGAACTAAAGTAAACGCTATATGCATTTCGGAGTACGAATTATACGAAAATTATAAAGTTATTATGGATACCCACACGTCTATGTAAACTGTGTGTCATTAAAATAATCAATTGCGCAAACAAGTAAAGAATTGCTATATTAAAAAAGTAACCAATGGAAACTTCTTAGCTGCTTATTATGAAGCATCTAAGCAAACCTGAAACTTCATTTTATTCCGGAAAAAAATTTCCTTAAACAGGATTCGAACCACTAAGGATAAACTTTTGGGTTAATCTTTGGAAATGTTGGAAGATTTGGAAGTTGGAACCAGACACTCTAACCACTCGGCCATTTTCTTGATGTTGTTGAATGTCAACAAAAAGGCTTTTTAAGTATACTGCTGCACGCCAGGTAATGACATAATATGACCGATACATTTAAATTGATCCTTGATATTTTTGACGAGTATTTTTCCTATAACAGATGTATTCGATAATAGTAGTTCGATAGTTCATTCTTCTGTAAATTAGATCAATTTCCTTGATTTTTGAGGGGGGATTCTCTATTATTATAGATTTTTCACATATTACATTACATAAAATAGATTCGCTCACATATGTGATAGTTTTTTTTAATAATCCTATAATTTCATGCATTAATTTTTCACTTTTTTCACAAATTATTTTTTAATTAGTTTCCTAATGACCTTTTTATGGTTGGTTTACTGTGCTTACAATTGTATTTATGCCTATAGAATACTTCCAGAATTACGATCAAGTCTTAGCCGTAATTAAATGATCAAATTAAAAATAAATCAAAAGTAATAACTAAAGCTATTAATTACCGTAATTTACATTTTTGACTTGGGAGTTTTGGGGAAATGATTTGAGGGAATTATAAATAGCCCCTTTTGCGTGCCAAAAAATTCCTCGCATACCAATTTTGGCACGCGTGCCATAGCTTCACCACCCCCTCTAATGGCGCTGAAATCCATTCTCATTCGAAAGAAATGAGTCCCGATCTCGTTGGAAACAGGACCGATCCCAGTTCTTCGGTAACCAAGGAAATAATAGCGATGCGTTGGCTCTTAAATCCAATTTCGATCGACAAACTTTGTGCCCCTTCATCCCCGTTCATTTCGGTCGAAAATTATTCGGCCGGAGAATCCCTTTCCTAAGCCACTGCGAAGGCACCTTGGGAAAAAAAGGCGGGTATATCTCACGAAAACTTTTTAATCTCGGAAGGGATCTTTGGGACGGAGTGTTTTGAGCTGGAGTAGTTTTTGGAGAATTTCCTCCTCCGATTTATTTGACTTCGAATTAGCGGAATGCTGGCGCCGATGCATGAATGTGTAAAGGGTACGATCTCTTCGGATTTTTGGCAGTGTAAGTGGACGGTCTCTCACATTCTGAAAGAGGGTTATGCATTTCTTTTCGGAGATGGATCTTCCTTCACGCTTTTTCGATCTTTTCACTCCCATGCTCTTAGCGGATTCACCTTGCTCTTCGTTATGCCCCGGGATTTATTTTTTGGTGGGTGTTTTTTGGATTTTTGCACGAATTTCGCATTATTCGTCATCAGGAGTACGCTCTGATTGGTTCGCGGAAATTCTCTGCTCAGGGTTATCTCCCCCTTTTTTTCTCGACCAGTAACCCCTATACATCAGGGTTGTCCAAGACTTTTTTAAAGAAATTATAATCATTCTTACAATATTGAAGGATACAAAAATATTGAAATTGGATAAATATTAATGAGACAAGGAAATGCTGCCGGTGATTGGCTTACAGAACACGATATCTTATATAATAATCACCGTAGTGTATATATTTTTTATATTTATATATTTACATCTTTATGTATTTGCATCTTTATATATTTACTTATCTAATGTCAGTAACAGTAACGTATCCAAACATCAATTTCACGCATTTCCCGACGAGATAGAAAGATGAAAATTGAGGATACATTAGAGAATCTCTGACAAAACACATAAACTCTCGTAAATGCTATAATATATTACTATTTTTATGTTATTATTTATATTTATACTTGTATTTATGATTTTTATGCTCTGTTTTATGATTCTCTGCAATTGGTCACATTGGTTGTTTTTGAATCGTATTGAAATAAATAAATAAGTATTGTAATAAATATAACAATAGTAATATTAATCAACATCAGGAAAATCTATTATTAAATTAAGGAAACTTCTCCGGGTGAACGGTAAAAATCTCCGTGACAAAATTGATTTTCTTTTCCTAGAAAATCAAATGTCGATAGTGAGGATCGAACATTAAGTCAGAATTATTGGAATATATATGCAAAATGTGGTTCGGTAATCGATACAGAAGAGGTATCAAACCTTTCGGAATAAAAAAGCTTTAAAAATTTCCGGGTTGAAAAAGGAAATCTCCGGGTTAATGAGAATATTGATGTGGTAACCCTGGATATAGACCACCTCTTTACTTTCAGTCTTATTTATGCTGAGATTGAACCTTATATTCCCATACTCTTTACTGTTTTTCTCTTTTGCATTGCTCATTGTTCTTCCCTTTGTTTCCGAAGGTGCTTAGTATTCCAGCCAGACGTTCGAGAGGGGTGTACATAATAAAGTTCCCTTTTTATTTATTTTACGGTCGAATTTCCTTCCCCGCGGGAATCGTAAATACCCGAACAAAATGAGGAAAACTCGAATTCCTGCAGAGAGCGAGATTTTTCGCTTCCTGAAATGATGCCATTCCTTTTTTTGAGTGTTGGAATCGCAAATTTTTTTATCCATCTTTCGAATTTCGCGCTTAACGTGGATCTGGGTTTGCGTTTTAAATAAAGTTCTTCGGAACATTCCTTTATTGACGTTTTTCTAATATCATTCCATAAATCGACAAAGGAAATGGGTGGCTCAAATATTAAGAGGGATTGCTGAAGAAAGCGATCAAGGAAAGAATACTAGGGAAAAGACAGAGGGGAAGACAAAGATAAAAGTTGTTAGATGGATTAAGGAGTGGCATGATTTATCAGGAATTGAAGGAGAGGGAATTAAATAGGGAATGTGGGGGCACATGAACTTACCGAAAGGAAGAACACTTACATATATATTCTCTCAATAGTTCCTGATTAGGAATATTTCTTACAATAAACTGTGAAACATACAAAGTTTGCTCTTCTTACTTGTTCAAACTATACTTCGCTCAAAGTCATGAAGGTTCCACGTTAATCTTACGGGGAATGTCGCGAGTTGTTAAGTATCATCTGCGGTCATTAAGTATGAAGACATTGAGCATAGAATGAAATTGATTCCTGAACGAACGATTGGCTGAAATGGGTTGCAGTACATCTGGGGACTGGAAAAATCCGCCCTTTAAGCGGGTAGCAAAGCGTCTTAAGCGGAGTTTATACCATGTGTTTCGTGTGAAAGGGACCTGGACCGGAAAAGTGTCACGTATTAAGCAGGACAGTGTCTTAAACGGGATCGTCTTAAGTGGGTTTGAGAGTAAATACTTTGAAATTGTTAAGTTTGGTTTAAAAGTTATAAAGTTGATTGGACTTCAATAACGCTAACTTAATATAATTGGTAAAAGTTACTGACAGTTATATAATTTGTATACTCCGTATAGAATTTATTGAACCAATCAATCCCATTTATTTATTTATTCAATAATTCATCGTTATCTTCCCATTTTGATACAAAGTAAAGAATGTCACAGTAGTTTGTTATTCAAATATTACAAATAACAGGATAAAATTATAGGATCACAAACCAGGAGACATGAAAGTGTAAAGTATGGAAAAATAGTGAAATATAAATTATAAATTAGCACAAATGAGGAAATTTAAAACTATAAAGTGTAATAAATTCGATATGCTCCAGCATTCTTCCAGAATAAAATATCGCTAGTAATAAGATACAAAAGTATATAATATCAGAAAAAAATTTCCGAATTCCGATAAGATTAGTGTGCTCAGATAAACATATGACGAGTAACTACTATTGGTAGTTACTATTGTAATTGTATATTAGTTGGTTTGGTTACTATGGTAATGGTTACTATGGTAAACCATTTCCGAATTCCGATAAGATTAGTGTGCTCAGATAAACATGACGAGTAACTACTATTGGTAGTTACTATTGTAATTGTATATTAGTTGGTTTGGTTACTACGGTAATGGTTACTATGGTAAACCATTTCCGAATTCCGATAAGATTAGTGTGCTCAGATAAACATGACGAGTAACTACTATTGGTAGTTACTATTGTAATTGTATATTAGTTGGTTTGGTTACTATGGTAATGGTTACTATGGTAATGGTTACTATGGTAAATCAATGGTAGTAATCATACTCGGCATTAATGACGAGTAAGATTACTACCATTAAATTCCCCAGCTTTACCCGAAATGATCCTTTCATAAGTCACCCAAAAGATTTTCATACCGTGGAACGAAACACAACCGGACCCTTGCAGTGCTTAACTCATCATTCGGGCGGAATTCCTATGCAGATTTAGTCAAATACCGCAGGAATCTCATTCCAGTTCCGCCACTGAAATTCGCCAGCGTTCGATGCATTATGAACGAATACCGCAAGGTATCACTCGCTGTCCGTCGTAAGATTTAAGCGTGTGAACCTATGGATTGTTCTGACGATAAAGCTCCGGAATTTAGTAGTTATTAGGCGGTGGCGGTGCACGGAAATCCGCCGTCACTTAATCACCGTGAATAGGTAATCGTGACATGTGCGTGGCCGTGGGCTGTTCCTTTGTGACCTTATGCCCCCTGCTGACCCCGCGTGACCCCCGGGCGCCATCTGGGTCACTCGAGCATTCGCTGCATCTGATTACATCTTTTGGGACGTGCATTCGGGAGCAGACGTGCTTTTAGGAGGTTCTCCATTAACCCTAGAGGTATTCCTTGATCTTCTTCAAGGTCTCGTCCCATCTTCTCTCTCCTGATTGATTTACTAACTTAGAAAGGAAGAAATGTTTTGTTGTTCCTGGGCGTCGTACACTAAGAATGAAAAAAATGCGCCTACATAAAAGCTCATTTATTAAGTAGTCAGATTAGGAGAATTTTTTTAATATGGGAAAATAGCTAGTACTTGATGTATGTACGTTTATGCATTTTTCCCCTCTCAGAAACATGAAGCTGATTGATTTACTTAGAAAGAAAGAAAGATAGATATGTTTTGTGTTTCCTGGGCGTCGTCCACTAAGATGTACGAAAATAATACACTTATGTAAAAGCTCATATATTAAGTAGTGAATTAATCTGAAAAAGCGGTTACATTCTTTTGGTATTTATTTAGGACTTTCCGTCAGACTTACGCCTGGTGGTAGCGTAATTATCACAATACCTTACATTTCACAAAACCTTATACATAATAATTTCAATTACAATTAAAATACCATTCTAATTTAAATACAAACATATAAATTGTCAATTTTACATAACCACGAATGTACCAGTAAACATTAAAAGCAATCACACATGCAAGTTTTTTCGGGTTTTCGTGGTATGGGAAAATAACAAGTACTTGATATAAATGCATGCCTTTTTCCCTTTCTGAAACATTAAGATGGTGATAAAACCTTTTTAATAAACAATGAGGTAGAATCTTGATGTAATTTGGAATGCTATTCCATGACTTATGCTATTATGGTTACTGATGAGAACAATCTAGTGATTAAGAGAAATCGGAAATATCGAAAATTTTTTCGTCATCAGAATCGGAGGATTTTTTTTATCTAATTTCCGGTTCAAAAAAAGATAAAAAGGATCTGAATTACTTGTTGAAAATTTGATCTTTCAGGTCTGATAATTCTTTCCACATCTGATGATTAATGACTCGCAGATAAGAACTTGACGATTGAAATATCAGTGACAGAAAATTCTGTGGATTATAGATTATCATATCGCATACATACATTCGGTATCTAACGTTTTATTTTACTTCTAAGTTTTTCTTACAATTTCTTGTCTAAAAAATGGCATCTTAGGGTTTATACTCAGTTTTCGAACTCCGTCCGATAGTTCTACTTTTTCCAGTTCCAAATATTTTTTATCATAATCTCTTTTTAGATATTACTCATTCACTAATTTAATGTTGATTTATTAATTATGATTAAAATTATGTAAGTAAATGAAATGAACTAAAATTATTGTTCTGCATTTAAGACGTAAAGATGGTAACGATAATTTAAATAAAGCTATAATTTAATTGTTTTATTTTTATACTAGGGTATAGAAGAACTGGGACTTTTATACTAGGGTTTCTATAAAAGAATATTCCACTCTAATTTACAAGCTATTGTATTAAATATTCTAATGACTGTTTCATTAATACATATACATTACAGAATGTTCAATGAGTATTTTACCCTATAGAATGGTAACTAGATAATGAATTTTAATCATATCGGGCATCGTATTGGTATTATGGAGTAGTTTCGGAAATTGTATCGAAATCGGTAAACATTTTCGTATAAAATGTCTGAAATATGTTCTATGCTTTTGCAAGCTGGATTATTTCTAATGTGAAAAACTCATGAAATATGTACGGTGCTAAAAAAACTCCCAGAAGCAATCATTATCGTGTGATTATTATCATTTCAAGCGACAATAAGACCGAACGACATTGTCGTGCAATATTGTTGCTGTTTATCATTATAATTTCAAGCAAAAATAAAACCGAGTGACATTGTCGTGCAGTATTGTTGCTGTTTCCAACAACAAAGTCTCGGCGAGTTCCCGCGTACAACAATGAGATGTAAAAATTATTCTTTGTCATCCAGAAGGTTCGTATTCCTGAATCTTTTTTCAACGCCCTTTTACGAATTTCCACTTAAAATTCATGGACGATCTGTGCGGAAACAGGTCGTGTTTGAATGGTAAGCGTTGTGGAAGTTTGAATCCGCTGTATTCTGAAATACATCCTCTCTGATTGATTTATACGAGGTCAAGTCCAGCGCAAAGAAGTTTGTTTATAGGTTACGTTTCATATTTGGATATTTCGGTAAATTCATAGGTGTTCTCCGTTGTTGGAATGCGTTCTCTTACACTTATACTTGCAGGTTATGAATTAGACGGAAATTCACGAAGAATTTTGTATTTAAAAATAACTTACGATCTTTATCCTACACTGTAAAAAATGGCCTATAGTTTTGATCCATAAGACTCCAAAGTAATGCGACAGCAAATATTATTTATCCAAGTGGGGAAATTGTTTCCTGGGTAGACCACTCAGGGTCCCAATATCGAATCCTGGTTCAGACATCTAGGATTGCGTTTTTCAGCTTTCAGTTGTTTTTTTACATTTTTATCCGTACCAGTGGACTTGCAAGTTTGAAGTTTGTCCGTATCGTACCTAAAATATTGTTGTTTCTTGTGGGATTTTTTATAGAGATGAAACATTTGCAAACTGGTAAAAGGGCCTTTCCCTGGTCAGGCATCGATCTCGGAATACTTTAATTACTAAGTTATTTTGTGAAGTTAATTTAGATGTTCCCAGTGGGCCGTATCATGACTTAACTTCATATGTTTGTCTTAGCGGACTTGAGTAATTAAGTTATTAATGTGGACTTTCAGAAAGACGTACACCGCAGATTTAATTACCGTTATATTTAAACGTCTCCCATAAGGGCGCCGTAATAATCTACATACATAAAGCAGAAATTCTGTGTGTTTGTTTGTCTTAGGTTGGAGTCCTCACCGGTGGTCCTATTTCTGCCAAACTTTGCATACGCGTCCTTTGAGACAAGGAAGGAATAACTGTCGCATTTTCATTAGCTAATTTTGTTGGACTCGAACCCAGGTCGCTCAGATAGATTTCCATAAGGAAAACATTCACAAAAACTTCACTTTTATCGGTTGCAGGCTTTATTTTTTTGCAAAATTAAATTAGATTAGTTGCAAAAAGTCGAAACCGGCATCGAAAGAAAGGAAATTGGATGAAGATTCTTATTTTGGTCGTGAAATATCGTTATAAAGTTGGCATTTGAGAATTTTGATGAAACTAACGAAACCTATGTGAAATTTTGAGGCTACATGCAACCAGTCCCTTATAATTAATTATTACCTTATAGAAATGCAATAGATACTTCACTTTTATCGGATGCAGATTTTATTTCTTTCGCAAAATTAAATTATATTAGTCACACAAAGTCGAGACCGGCACCGAAAGAAAGGAAATTGAATAAAGATTTTTATTTTGGTGGTGAAATATCGTTATCGGGTTGAAATTTTGAGGATTTTGATGAAATAAACGAAATTTTTGTGAAATTTTGAGGTTATAAACAACCAGTCCCTTATAATTAAGGATTACGCTATAAAAATGCTATAACTCAAGATTCTGGCATACGTAGGTGCTAAGTTATTCACATTGTGGTAACGGGAAGGTATCTTACAAGTAATGCGGCTTCTGAAAATAATTCAATTACATCACCGTAATACTTTGGGCTATTGAATCGATAAATCAGCACTCACGTTTATCTTAATTGGATTTCGAAACAAATTTCAGCGTACCCCATAAATTTCCAGCGGTTGAAGCTAATGCATCCGGTACTAAACAGTGCTATATTTACCGTGCAATCCCTCACCGTTCACCTTGCAGAGGAGTTATTGGGCGTCTGTTAATCTCTTGGTTCATTTCGGCAGCCATCCTCTGCAGACGCATCTGTCAAACATCTTGAAGCGGTGTACGGAAGTTCCTCATAAACAGTCGCTGGGGCACTAATGGATGGCATTGGTTGGGGCCCCGAAATTGTTAGCGAAGGGTGCCAATAGTGAGGGATCTTCCCTCACAGCACTACGTTTGAACTGGAGTCCTTCCGTCCCGTCATTACTGGTTAATTTATCGCAGACGTACGTTTCACGAGGTCCTTATTGAGTACATTGATTCACGCGGGATGATGGATTGGATTCTTAAAGTTATTGAGTTATATCGTTGTTTGATTTCGTAATGAGTGGTTCATGGATTCAGGAGATGAATGGTGCTTCAAATGAAATGTGTTTGGTGATGTTTGCAGTTCCATTGGGGGACGAAGAGGGGGGTAATCCCCTTTGTGATGCTAGCAATTTGCCTATGAGGAGTGGCTTGAATTAAAATCGGATTGCGAATCAATTTCCTTGATCACTAATACATGCTACTTGTCCTGTACGAAAATTTTGCACCAATGGTCACTGGGGTGCGTGCAGTTTAATTAAAAAAGCAGTAGTTTCAAAGACATGACAATTAAAAGTGTGACATAAACCTTCATATACCGCAATGCTCATGTTTCTGTGGTTGTCGTTATGCTCTTAAAAGATGGAAGTTTATACCTGTTTATTTAAATGTTATGGTCACGGCGAGGTATTCGTTTATGGAGACTATAATATTACTTGCGAAAATATTAAAATTATTAAAATGTTATGATCGCATACAACGTAGAGGTCTTCGATTATGACTACAATACTAATTGGGAAAACTGTTTCGATCATTTTAAGACCGAGAATGAATATCACCGTCCAATTAGAAAAAAAATTATTTATTTACCACAACTAACGTAACCAAGTAAACAATAAACTCCAAGTATGGCAACGCCGATATCTACACATCCAGTAGAGAAACTCAAAAGTTTACATTTTAACTCGATTTTTTGACCAAATGGTACATTTTTCATTTGTCGGGCTATTTTTAGCTGGAAGAGGGAAACTTTCTATTTCAAATGGTCAGTCAGTATATGTGTTTTAATTCTGTGTGAATGAAAAAGATAATGCATAAGTTACTATATTCATCACGATAAAATTTTTTTATAAGTTGATTGGAGATGAATTCACAAGGAAGTCATTTTAACATGCCCAGCCCCCTTTGGTATATATATATTTCCCCCTAAACAAAGTAAATAATCCATAAATCAGGGATATAAAACACAAGCATTCATCATAACCATCTATTCATCTGGAAATGTTAATAGGATGTGTTATTATTTATTATATCCGTTTCTTTGTCAGTGATAATTTTCCTTCATACTTTTATATATCCACCCTCTGAATCACATTTGAAAAACAAGGAAATTTTCCCAGGATGAACCGTCAGCTGTTTTCTTTCTCTCTCAGACCTACGCGATTTCGTCCTTCACCTATTCGCCTACGATATGAGAAATCCACCGCATTTCTTGGATCGTTGCCATGGAAACAGCTTCCGCATCCTTTCAGATATCACTTTTCCATCATCACTCGAATACACTCGTCGCGAATGTTTCCCAAATTCTCCGAGTATTTTTTTTTCTATCTCTCTCGCGAAAATGCAGCGCCACGAAGCAAAATTCGTTTCCTCAGACTCCATCGCTATAATAAATTAAATGAGTGGAGTTAATATTGGGTTGGGTTTAAGTTTCGGCACCTGTTGATCGGCCCCGATCCTTAAGTGTATTGCTTCGTTTGGGATACTGTTTTGATGCATGGCCTATTAAATCTGGATTTAGGTTCGATTGGGTCGAAATGGCTCTTATTTTGGGACTTCGTCTTCCAGAGCCTGCCAAAAAGGGGTTTGTTGAATGCTTAGAATCCTGGCTCTTAGTTTGAAAAGGCCCAATTTCACGAGGGTAATTATTTCTTTTACAAGTAGTAAATGACGTGTATGTAAGAAGAAGATCAGGTAGATATTTGCACCCTTTTTTCTTTATCTTATTTATTTATTTATAAGTAGACTCAACAACAGCCATGACTTGCAACTTACATAGGATACAATTAACTACGGTAAAATAAATTATAACAAAAAACAACAAAATAACAATAATAATAATAATAATTTATTAAACACATACAGGATACATTCCCACTCAGTTGTGTTATATTAAACATAAATAAAAATAAAGAAATCGAAAGGGAAAAAAAAGAAACTGTGATATTATATAAAAAAGAGGGATAAGATGAAATTAAAGAAGGAGCTGTAAACGGGTGACAAAGAAAATAAAGGAGGAGGAAAGGGAGGATAATAATAAACTTAAAATTAGCAAACTGAATTCTGCAGTTTCTTGCGAATCTGCGTTAATCATAATAAATAACAAAACGACGGAGTAAGTTAAAGATTTTGTAGATAGTCGGCCCAATCTTCTATAATGATTTGAAATTGCCTGGGAAAATTAATTATTTATGAGGTTATCGGACAGTAATTTGGTGGTTCATTTAAGTATGGTTATATCTGTATTTTTAAACAAATCATGTGTAATCGCTCGAGACAGAAAAAGGAAAATAAATAGTAATGCGAATGTATTGTACTTAAAAGAAGTGAGAAGCGGGATGGAATGTTATGTAAGATATGGACTAGAGAAAATTTAACCTTAAAACATAAAGATCTGCAACTTAAGACCCAAGGGTTAACAGGAGTAAAAATTTCGCCGTGAATGAGATTCAAACCTAGGTTTCTGGACAGACATCCCACAACTAAACAACCATTCAAGTTCTAATATGAAGTCAGTATTGTACAGTTCTGTATATTATTAGGTATTCAATACATCTTAAGAATGTAGTAGAAGATGCTGCTAAAGAGGATTTTGGTTTTCATTATATTTACTCAATCAAAGGTGTATGCACAACTTGTAAGATGTAAATATTTTACCAGAAATAATTTATTTTCTACAAATAGTTTTTCTACTCTCGTTATTGATTTGTGAATTAAATTCGTACTCTTTTATAATTTCTGAAATACTTAGTATCGTTATCAATGATATTATATCATCCCTGATCCATCTTTATCATGTATTTGTCTTTTACTAATGTTTTTATTCTCTTCTTTCAGGTTGGTACCTCTGATCTGTATGCTTGTATCTGTGCTAGTGAGGAGTAAGTACATACTATTAAAGTAGTATTTTCATTCTTCTAAGATTCCTTCCGTTTACTGATCTATTATGATCGAAAATTTTCAATGGAACATCTCGTAGAAACTGTAGGATGCGTTAGGGGGAGTTGAAATTTTAGATCACTCTTTTTCACCAACAAATGCATTCCTCAATGTTTCAATTCCTTTACCTCTGTTCTCTTATTTAATAAAAGTACCGTCTGCAGCACTGCATTCGTTTCACCGCCTTACCGTCTTGTTTTATTCATTCTGCGCTATATTCATATCTCAAATATCTCCAATCCTTTTATTTTCTCCGTTCTCAGAGTATGAGTTTCACCATTGGAGCATAACTCTCCAGGCTATGAATTTGTCCACTTTTTCCTTATGAAATCTTACCCGCTGCTGAATGATACAAAGTCGATCTTATCGTGTATTGTTAGTAGTAAAGGTGCATTGTTAAAAGTCCTTCGACAGCCAATGTTATTTCTTACATATAGGCCCCACCGGGAATCGACGGGGTCCTTTTCAGTTATGTGGAGACCTTCTGGAAAGTGGGAGACGTGGGTTCGAGTCTCTGTCAAGTCACTATTTTTCACTTCTTGTGCAAACTTCGGTCGATTTGCACTTTTTCTTGTACTGAGCCAGAATGTATAACCAATATTTCTCTAGATTAAGGCTTTTGATAATGATAACATATACCTAACATAACATAAATAAACATAGCATAACATAACCTAAACATAATCATTCATGATAACATTCAAACCTGATTCACATATTTTGGTTTTGAGAATATTCGAGTCACTATTTTTCACCTCTTGTACAACCTTGGGTCAAGTAGCACTCTTTCTTGTACTAACAATAAGTCAGAATATATAACCAATATTACTCCAGTTTAAGACTTTTGATAATGATAAACATCATAGACACATTATGGTGGATGGAAAAAACATTTTTTTTTCGAAATCTGCGGCTGGTACTTAAAGTTTGTGGTTGGTGATTCTTATAAACCATAAGAAATTTCAACTCGATCTGATTATGTCCTGAGGCTACGATTTATAGTCAAAATGTGAAATTTTTGTGGAAAAAATGTCGAAAATTCACAATTTTTTCTGATGGTTTTTCGATGTTCCCGAGGTGACTTAATGGCAAAATTTTGCATATGTTGTTTAATGATTAAAAATTTACTGAGTTTGACTGAGGAAAAATGGTTTCTTAGTTCGCAAAAACGTCAAAAAAACGCCAAATATAGAGATATGTTACGGATGTTGGGTAGGCAATACGTCGCACATGCAAATCTGATTTACGTGAGAAGCAAGTTGCAAAGAATTTAATTTATTTATGCTACACCACAATATATTCTAGATGTTGTATAAATTATATTATTATAATTATATTGTGTTGTATTATATTATACCTATTATATTGTGTTGTAGTATAAATAAATTAAATTCTTGGCAACTTACTTTTTGCTATGGAATCCCACCAAGTAAAGGCCCACACCATCAAATTTATTCTTATGTATTTAGATCCCGAGAACATTTCTCTCATATTTAGATTCCGATAACGTTCCCTAGTTCAAGTAGCCATTTTCCCAAATACCTCCAAACCTTCCTCCGTAAGAATTCCCGAGTACGGTCGGGAAGTAATTCCCTCCCGGAAACCCAAGTCACCGGTTCAGCACCGAAATCCATTCGCCGTCGGAAGCGCGTAATTCGTCCGTTTCGTAAACACGACTCACCGTGGATTCAGGTAGACTCGGAGGGTCCGGAAACATCTCGGTTTTCGTGGAAGATCGACCGAGCGAATGCATCGCCCTCCTTTGAATCCTCCTTAATTAACGGCCGATCCCCTTTTGTCTCTCTCCGCGCTGCTTCTTTGTTTCTTTCGCACTTTCACTCCGCTTCCTCCGGTCCAATTTGCAGCTTCGATAATTCGCGGATCAGAAATAGAAGTCCTTAACTAGGGCCGGGATTTCCTAGGAAGGAAAATGTTGGTGTTGTCTCATCCGAAATAGATGTTCCGTTTTGATCCGATGCCCGATTCTCGACTAATTAACCTCGATGATATTGGAAAGCAATATAAGGAAGAACGTGTATTACTATACTCTGTGATATGTTATGAAGATACTAAGTGAATATTGTGGTCTCGTATATTTCTTTATGGGAACGGCGCGCGCTGTTGCAAGTTTTGCATTGGAAAAGAAAGTTGGCAAATGAAATCAAACTGTTTGGGTGTTACTTCGTGGGAAGCCATTGAATAGTGAAAGAAGAAAATATTGTAATTTTTTGTAATTTTTTTTTTTTTAAGCCTTTGGAAAAATTACTAAGTTTCCTTTTTCTCTATAAAGTTGGCAAATTTTTTTTAAGACGTTCATCTTAGAGTGTAATTGATTCCTGTCGGCACTGTGAGATTTTATCTAAGTTAAACATCATCATAATTAAAGGAAAAATAAGAAAGTGGTACTTACAAGAAAATGGGAACAGTTTACGATTTACTCTGAAGGGTTATATTATAATCTATCTTTAAAAAAAACTCGGTATTTCCTGGAAAAATGAAAAATTAGTACTTTCAAGAAAATTAAGAATTTGTTGACATTTTTTTAACCCATGTATTTGTATTTACCATTCAAAATACACGGTCTTTCCTGGTATCAATTTCATGATGTCAAATCCAACTCATTCTATTTAAACCTATATATGAAAAACTTTGGAGTCTTATCTCTTTAATTAAAATAAAAAATTCATGGAACTGGTCAATGGGTACCCCTTAAAATTAGACTACCATTCTCTCGTGCAAGTACAGTATAACCCGCTTAGTACACGGGGACAGAAATGAAATCTTATTATAAGGGAAATGTCGTCTTAAATGGAAAATGACAACTTTTTGTTTCTAGCTCGTTGGAAAAGAGTACGGAAGAGATTTTCGGCTCTTTCAATTTTTAATGAGTACTTTACACCTTGAAACTTTAAAGTGTACTTCTTTCGTTTTTGCCTTACATGCCACAGTTTTAGATGCAGTATCTATAGAAACTGGAAACTGTTGTTACTTATTACCGTTTGCCTTCTTGTCCTAATTGGAAGAATGGTAATTTTTTTAATGATGGTAGTGCCTTCCTTTGTTACTTTATTTTGTTCGTTTTAACTCAGCGTTGAAGTAATTTTTACCGGATAGACAGGGAAGAGCAACGAATGCATTAATAGAAGTCGTGAGATCAAGCACGATCTTTCCAAGACTACACTCACCATTCCACGAAACACTTGTCTGCCACTATACTCCATAGTTTATTCTATATTTTTGCAAATCGAAATGGCAACGTTAAAAAAGAAATCCTCCAAGCGAAATTTAAATTAATCTGTTTTTCCCAAAGAGTAGACTTGATAAAAGTCCGACGGGACCGGGAATCGAACCCGGGTCTCCTTATATCGTTTGTTGGTGTGCCGATTTGACGTCGGTAAAAATAGGCTTGAAATAAATCCAAGGGTAGACCACGAGTTCGATCCCCGGTTCCGTCTGACTCTTTCAAGTCTATTCTTCCTTGGGATTTTCCTGGGTATACGCCATCTCATACAAGATCACCTTACCCATTTCTTAATCTGTTTAGAATTCTCGCTCTTAGTATTAATTAATATCTTTTGTTTTTCACTCTTTGTATTCCTTTCTAATGGTCTTTCTTATGCATTCTTTATGGATTTGATCAGAAATAAGTTAATAAACTTCTTCTCTCATTTCTCTTCAGCATCTGCAACCGTTTATAGAAATATTGCAAATGTCACTCACGTCTTTCCTATTGAAAATGGTTCCCCACTCTTGCTCTAGAGTTCTTCCAAATTGAAATATATGGAAGCCGAAGTATTGCTTAGCGAAGGGAAAATAGACGATCTGATATGAAGGAACAAAACAGACCCTCGCTGGGATAAATCTATTGAGGGGTGAAGCAGTTGGGAAACAAGAGAAAGACGTTGGTGCGAAGGAAGAAATCGTGGGGTACGTTCACGTGCCGAAGTCTCGAGTTCGAATCTAGGTCACTGCATTGATGTGCATACCTTTGTCTCTATGCATTTCGCTACAGAATTCTAGCTTCGTATTGAGTTCGGAATTATCCTTTCGTATAAGTTGCGGCGTTTCTGCCTGTCATTCCATCCCTCTATTTCAGAATGCTTTTTTCCTTAAAGTATGTGTTAGAGTTGCTCAAGCTAGACAGTTTCAGTAGCTTAGTCTTCGAGCTTTTTCTGCATGAAAGTAATTCAGCTGCACGAGCAATATATTTTCAATACGTAAACATTTAAATTTATATTTAGATTTATAATATAGTTTCGTATATTTTAAGGTAGAGGTATACTAAACACATAACTTTTGCTAACTTTTTGAATGAAATTAATAAAAAGTCATGCTTTTTGTCAATATCATTTTTAATGTTGCACTCTTTCTGGATGGAAGTGAGCTACTCGAGCAATATATTTTCAAAATGTAACACGTTTAAATTCATATTTATAGTTATAAAATAGAATCGTATATTTTAAGGTATAGATAAACTTAATGCTCAACTCTTCGTAGAATAATAATTTTTGAATGAAATTAATACAATGTTATGCTTTTTGCAGATATTATTTTTAATTTTGTTGATCGTATTTGAATTGATATTTTCAATGGAAGATTTTACGATTTCTAACGCAAACTATTTTCATTGGTTAAAGTAATCATATCATATTTTCTTTTCTTTGGTTTGAAACTAGATTCCGTACGATCTATATCCCTCATTGAATTTTACAAAAGAGAGGATCTGATGAAACAAAAAATTAATCTCAAGTGTATATTTTTATAGTTATTTATATCGGAGACATATACCCGCAAGTATGTTTGTGGCGGTTATGGTTTAAACTATTATACCAATTTGTACTGCTCTACTAAACATCGCAATAAAATGAATTTTATCAAGCGAATACTTGTGGTAATCCCTTCTAAAGCTATAATGAAACATGTAATGAATAATGTATTAAAAGATTTGTGTTGAAATATTTTTATTAATTATTCATTTATGTGATATTTTACATAATACATTCCTAGTTATAATTCAGATTTTATCGAAACAAAATTTTAGTACTATTTGAAATATTCTTAAAATTACGATTTTCGCATTGACAATTAGTAGCACAAAATGATTTTAATTTCTTGCGACATTTTTCTTGGAAAAGTGTAGATTTCCGTTGGTTAGTATTGGAAAGCGGTTACCAGTCTTCCCTAAACCGCAAGTCGGCGGGATATCATGCTAAGATTTCCCGTTTCTCCTGATACTTGTGAATGTGGAAGAGGTCTACTTTTGCTCACAACATTGTATCTTTTCTAATGTGTTTCCCATTTCCCCCGTTTCTCCTGATACTTGTGAATGTGGAAGAGGTCTACTTTTCCTCACAACATTGTATCTTTTCTAATGTGTTTCCCATTTCCCCCGTTTCTCCTGATACTTGTGAATGTGGAAGAGGTCTACTTTTCCTCACAACATTGTATCTTTTCTAATGTGTTTCCCATTTCCCCCGTTTCTCCTGATACTTGTGAATGTGGAAGAGGTCTACTTTTCCTCACAACATTGTATCTTTTCTAATGTGTTTCCCATTTCCCCCGTTTCTCCTGATACTTGTGAATGTGGAAGAGGTCTACTTTTCCTCACAACATTGTATCTTTTCTAATGTGTTTCCCATTTCCCCCGTTTCTCCTGATACTTGTGAATGTGGAAGAGGTCTACTTTTCCTCACAACATTGTATCTTTTCTAATGTGTTTCCCATTTCCCCCGTTTCTCCTGATACTTGTGAATGTGGAAGAGGTCTACTTTTCCTCACAACATTGTATCTTTTCTAATGTGTTTCCCATTTCCCCCGTTTCTCCTGATACTTGTGAATGTGGAAGAGGTCTACTTTTCCTCACAACATTGTATCTTTTCTAATGTGTTTCCCATTTCCCCCGTTTCTCCTGATACTTGTGAATGTGGAAGAGGTCTACTTTTCCTCACAACATTGTATCTTTTCTAATGTGTTTCCCATTTCCCCCGTTTCTCCTGATACTTGTGAATGTGGAAGAGGTCTACTTTTCCTCACAACATTGTATCTTTTCTAATGTGTTTCCCATTTCCCCCGTTTCTCCTGATACTTGTGAATGTGGAAGAGGTCTACTTTTCCTCACAACATTGTATCTTTTCTAATGTGTTTCCCATTTCCCCGTGGTTGCGTGCCTCAAATCGAAGGGAAGTCTTTCTGACCCACGAAAATCCTCGACTTTGGAGTTAATTGACTTCAGCACGACATCTCGTCGTAGTGAAGGCTCCTCATGGAAAGCCACTTCAATCAGTGGATATAAGAATGACCTCTGTCGTTTCTCCGGTGAGATTCAGTTGGTGCATTCTGAGCTTAAGAGAAATTGCGATGCGGTCTCACAGGAGAGAAAAACGTCACTCCATACAAACACAGGCTTTGTAATTGATATTTAAATTTTATTTAAAAGTATTAACTATTTTGAGGAAATTCATTTTATATCAAATGAGAATGTAAACCCTTAAATCTTCATTTGATTTAAATTTTATTTATTTAACCCCTTGTTTGACACTGGGGTGTAGTATACCCCAAGCCCACCCCGTTATGTAACTTTGGTTGAAATAGCTTCATTCCGTTATTATTAATATGATTCTTCCATATTTAATCGAAATCCTATAAATATTATTTTTAAACAATGAAAAATTTTTATTATTAAGGAAAATTCTATTATTTTGATGATAATAGAATTTTCCTTTCACGAAATTCCTTCCTTTCATTTTCCAGAATAAACACCGATTTTAGATTGTTCAGTAATATACTATTTTTTTCTAGTAGTAGTATATGTCAAGGTAACTCAGTTAACGTTTTAGCCATTTATATAAGAAAATGAAAGTTATGATTTTTTTCTAAAAACAGTAATTTTTCATTTCTTCTGATCTTTGAATTTCTTTAAAGGTATTTAATTTTATTTTTTATCTACATGACCCTTATAACTTCAAAAAGTAAGCTTTTTGAGAAGTTATGAAAAACATTCAAGAGATTATTTATTATAACAATTTATGTCGCAGACCTCTGTGTTAATTACAGCAATCACTTTTGATGGAATATGTGATATATTTTTAAAAAATCATGTCAAATGTCTTCTGTCGATATGCTAGTCATGGTTATTGAACTGTTACGTCAACAATCACCAACGTCACGTGACGGAATGATTGTTGACGCTCTGGTTGTTATGATTAGAGATGTTATCTGCATTTGGGTAAAGTGACTGTTTGTACACCGCTGTTGGCTGGTTGTGTACAGCGCTTGTGTTGCTCCTTTGACTGACAAGCCCATTTTGTCGGCAAAATTTCCCTTCACTTTCACTAAAATTCACTTTTCCCGAATCCTCAGTTCTATATCTATATCTGCATACAAGTGCCCTATAAGACATCTTTCGGCATATGGCAGGGGGTAAATATACCAAAATATTGAGCTACGTTTCTCGTTAGTTACTGTCGCTTATTGTTAACGGAAAGTTCTTGAATTTTATAAAACACATTGAAACATTTACCGACATGTTTACCAGACATTCCACGAAACATTTGATAACATTTTTTTATAATTAATAACTGCAATCATCGTGCGTTAAAATTAAATTTCACGTAAGATTTTAGTGATTTCGATTGACTTGAATCTTCAAAAAGAACTAGTCTCTAGAAATGGAGGTAAAGTACTTCATCGGCGTATTAGCAACGCTGGGAAGTTAAGAGTCGTTGAAAGCATCTCGTCGGTCTCCTGAGATGTCGGTCAAACAAGTTGTCGGTCAAGTGATATGTCGGTCAAACGAGGTGTCGGTCAAGTGATGTGTCGGTCAAACAAGATGTCGGTCAAACGAGGTGTCGGTCAATTGAGATGTCGGTCAAGTGATATATAGGTGAAACGAGATGTCGGTCAAACAAGCTGTCGGTCGAGTTATATGTCGGTCAAGTATCATCCGTTCAAATATGGAACCCTTATGAAATCTATATGCTCAGGCGTAACTTTGTGGAAAGCCATTATGGTAAAGAAGAAGTACACTGGTAAAACAGTGTGGAAAATTACCAGTCTACCTCTTCTTTACTATGGAAACCTTATGCAATCACTCCCTGAGAAAGCTTCTAAAACCCTTCTCAAGGTTTCCCTCATCCCCAGTCAAGTACAACAGAAGTGTCTCCTTCACGCTTACGTGAACTATGATTACATCATTCTCAGTCGATCGAATGAATTAGTAATATCCTATATCGAATTCATCTCCGTGTTTTTCTCCAAATGTCCTCTCCACGGGTATATCTAAGTCAGCAAATGTGAGGCAACTGATTTATTCAGAGGCGTCTTTAGTAAAACCACGGGTCAAGGACGGATCTTCCCTTGGGGCCCTAAACCCTGGGGCCCATCTCTTTCCATAACCTCTCTAAATATTTCACTCAAACCCGCATTATCACCGCGGATTTTTCATCTAAAAGTAACTCCTGGAATGGAAAACCTTAATAGGTGACTTTATATTCCACTGCATCGGCGCTTAAGCCTTATCGTGCTTTTTTGCTTTCCTCTGTTTTCCTAGGGTTTCTCATTTCCCCTACGAGTTTTCCTTCCCTGCGATACAATCTCTCCGCTAATTTTCACTCGGGCCTTTTTCCTGAGGCGATCGGCGGAGGAAAACATCTCTAGGCCAAGTTTTTCATGTCCTCGGAGAAATGGATGTTGGTATTTATGGAAAAGGGTTTAAGAACGGGAGGCTAATGACTGATTGGGCTGATATTGGTAAGGGTTCTCCCAATCCTCGGAGGTAATCTCGCGTGAATTGGGGAGAGAAGTCGGTCATTTTTATTCTTTCTGCCGTGTTTGGCGTGGGTATATTTCGGATATGTAAGGCATATATTGCGGTATACGTCGAAATGCATTTGGGCCAAGCTTGGATTCCCGAATGCTATTGGCAGGCGGTTTATATGATGAATATCATAATGTCAGTTGTTTACATTAACGTTTTACTTCCAAAACTACATTATATGATATATCATTTTTTTATTTTTATATACTATCATGTCTTTACATTTACTTCAAAAAATACTCTTTATTATACATACTTTGACTAGTATGATAATAAAAAAAATAAATTGAGACACTAATTATCTTTGCGAAATTAACATAAATATAAAAGTGATACATATATCATTGTTATCAAATTATAAATTACAATTGTATATAAAAATGACCAAATTATAGCTTAAATGTCCACAAAAATTAATACAATGCACGTATTCGTGAAATATTGATTATGGTAAAACAACATCATATAGACTTAGATTAGTATGATAAAAAGACTGCAAAATTGAATGATATTGAGAAACAAATTTAGCTATACGGAATGTAATTAAGTGCAACAACTATTATATAAATCATTGTTAATAAATTACAATTATGATAAAATGATGGCATACTCATTCCGTGAAAATTAATACATTATTGATGATTAGAGCAGCTTCATAATAAGTCTTGGGTTGCTATTATAAATTGTTTCGCGTAATTTCTGATTTAATACTGCAAAAGAAAAAAGTCTGCAATCAATCAACATGAGCTTTACGTGCATTTTTCATGGGAGTGTTTTCCGGTCGTCCAGAGTCGAACCAGGGATACTTTGGACATACAAATATCAATAAGTAATACTCCATTGTACCTTTACCGACTCTCAAAAATTTATAATCCTATCACGTCGAAAAGTGCACGGAATTAGTGATCGAGTACTTCTCCCATGTGTTTCTTACGGGACTTACTGAGATCGGATAGATAAATATACACCCATCGGTGATAATCATATAAGATCATCGCTTTTTCAATTTCGCATTCACGAAACCATGTGTTTCTTCCCGATTAAGGTGATCCATTCTTCGCGAAGTAGAACCAGCACGTTCTTCAGCCCTAGGGAAAACTCGAATGGCCAATCATAGCACCGTTCTAAAACCCTCGGACGACGTTAATCCATCCTCAGCTTCATTTCCACGTATAATTCTCCGCAGTCTCCGTGCGGTGGCAGCAAAGGAGCTGTGCTTATTGAGTGACAGCGCTCCCATCGAGCAAAACGGGAAAAACACACCCGCGAATTGGCTCAGCAGACGCTGAGGTCAAGGATAACCGGGACTCTCTTTGCATCTCTCCCAATTTCACTCCGTTGGATCTCTCGTTCCTTTTCACCCCTAAAGAACGTCGAAAAACAGCGGGAAATGCCGAAATGAAAGACCCTCTGTTGGGTTGCCATCGTAATCTTCCGTAATGGCCGACGATTGTTGACTTTTCTTTTCCGAAAAGCACTTTACAACAATGCCCTCCCCCATTGTCTCCCGCTGTTTTGTTGCGAAGAACGTTTGTGTCTTGATTGTTGGGGAAGTGTCATTCAATAACAATGTATATCTACGAATCTTTATAATAAGGTAAAACTGATAAGCTGCTGTTTTGTTGAGTTATTTATTTATTTAATAAAAAGCCAATAAGCAGCACGAGGTCTTTATAATGGATTACAAACATTAACCGATTAAAATATTCAATAGCAAGTCAACAATAGCTATAAAACGTCCTAATAATACAAATATCACAAGAAAAAGCAAAAGAAATTTCATATGTATCAAAAAATATGCTATCGAAGCAGTAAAAGGAAAGAATTCAGAATATACATAAAATCATATATTTATCACAAGAAATAGCAAGCAAAAATACATACGTATCGAAACTATACTATCAAAGCAGTGAAAGAAAAGAATTATCAATAAAAATAAGTTATCGTTAGGTTTCGCATTTTTCTTGCCAAGGTTCTTATAGCCGTTTTTCTCTGCTCTGGTGTATTTTTCTTTAATTTAGGTACATTCGTATGCAGCGAATGTTTCTCTTCAACTCTCTGTCTTGTAACATCCATCTCTTTTCTGTCTCGTTTTATATCTTTAAGGATGCATTAAGCATAAGGTGCCATTAAAAAAATTTGTTTTGGGGAATCATGTTCTGGTATAATAACAGGATTTGGGCTATTGATTAGACCTTTAGAATTACAGCGCGAATTTCTCATGGCAATCAGAGTTCTATGAAAAGCTGTTTTTCGTTCCTTTAAAAGTGACGTTTGAAGATAATCTGCTGCGAAATCTATTCTTGTACAATGATAAACCTGGTACCATAAAATTTCACATCTACTTTTAGCTAACCAGGTGGTGTTCGTAGCACTGATATATTCAAAATATAATTTAATATATTATCAAAATGTATATTTATAGAAATCAAAATGATCGACGTGACCGGAACACGAGAATATTCGTTCTCCACGAAAGATTTTATGGGAAGGGGTAGTTTATTAATTTAACTAAGTTAATTGGACATTGTATCCAAAATGAGATACATCTGGACATGATACTATCTCTACATGAGAAGCATTAGTTTCAAAATTTTCTAAGGACCACCTATTGTCGTTATATAACAGCAGTATGCTTCTTTTATATCATTATATGCAACAAAACAAAAACTTTTAAGCATATCTCCATTTTTATGTATGGTAATTGTTAGCAGTTTCAATAGCCATTGTTGAAGGAGGTGATATTTCCTTGAATTTGTTCTGATTGTTGAAAACGGCGGATTGTTTACCAATAATATTCATACAAACTTTGGACGACGTATTATCATTCTTATATAACGGCTGTATGCCTCTTATACTACTCTATAAGAAACAATAAGAAAACATTTAAGTATAACTCGATTGTTATGTACGGTGATCTTTAACCGTTTCAGTAGACATTGTTGAAGGAGGTGATTTTCCTTATAATTTGTTATTATTGTTGAAAACGGCAGATTGTTGACCAACAATATTCATTCCCTTTAATCCATAAATTACGTAAACCCTTGACAGCTCCTCCATACGGCTCTGTGCGCCAGGAAATAAACACCGCATAAACATTTCGTGACCACGCTTCCAAGAAGCCTCAGCTACTGAATCTCCAAGCGTACGCATGTTTATTTACATACATACCTCTTCCGTCGCCATAGAAATGCGGTAAATGGTCGTTTTCTTCTGTTTTTTAAGCATCGAATCCTTCAAGTGTTCCATTCTCGGAGACTTTCTGGCGATTCTCGGTAATAACTTTCCATCCTTTTGCCTTCGATTGATGTGTTTTAATTTGTTCCCTTCGAGGGAGCCAACGCCCGTAAGCTCTTTCCACGGAAGCGTCCAAGGACACGGATTTGGCAACGCCGCGCTGAATACCTGTGGGACAACGGGTTTCGAACCCGGCGCTGCGATGCCAGGTGTACGGCGGGATGGACGACTTAACCATTTTCGCGAAAATGAAATTTTCTTCGGAGGCGGGAGTCGCTCTGCGTTTACGGATGCTGTAGGAAGATTTTTGTGGACCGAAATACGGAATCATAAGTTCAGGTGTTTCTTTCCGCCAACTGATGTACCGTTTAGTATTTAAAACCTACGCTGGATACGGTGAAATGTTGCTAAATAGCCACAAAGCTCTGTAAAGTTTGCTGAAAAGTACTTAAGGTTCAACTTTGCTTTAATACGCCCCCATAAATTTGGTATTACTCGAAATGGTTTAGCATGACTGCGGAAATCATCTAAATGTAAAGGGAGACACTCAAATCACTCTAGATACACTTTGAAATGTTGCTTAATAGCCACAAAACTCTGTAACGCTTGCTGAAAAGTACTAAAGATTCAACTTTGCTTTAATACGCCCCCATAAATTTGGTATTACTCGAAATGGTTAGGCGTGACATTTTGGAAAGCCATCTGAATGAAAATTGAGACACTTTGCAATCTTTCTACACAATTTTTTTTCATCGACCGGTTTCGCTACTGACAGTTACTGTGAGTTAACATCTCCAGGTTCATCCGCCTAAAGGTGAAGTAAAATTCTGCAGAAAGATTACAATGTTTTTCTAGTTTCATTAATTTGATATCAGATTTTACATGATTACACTCACAGATTATATAGTGTATTATGCATGGTGTATTTATCACTTTTTATTCCTTTTTTATTATTTTAGCTTTTCTTATTTTTTCGTTATCTATTATATCTCTTTTGCTTGTTTTCTCTCGTTTTGTTCTACCTAATAATACTGATTATTTCTTGTTTTTTTATATCCAATTTCTCCTTATCTGCAATTTTGTTTAAATGTGCATTATATTTTTTTCTATTACTAATCACGCCTCTTTTCATAATTTTCTTTTTCTGTTCATTTTTATATTCAAACGTATTTGTAGATGTTTTTCTTTACGAAAATGCATCTGTACTATGTGACAATGAACCAGCATCGTTTCGTGTAATTAATGCTGAAAAAGCACTATTGTTTGTATGTGATAATAAACCATTGTTGCATTATGTAATAATGGACAATCTTGAAATTCTCTCGCACGACAATGGGACGCAAGATTAACTTTGTCGAACGTCAACGAACCTCTCAACTTTCTGCATACTCTTGGGAGTTATTCAAAGTCTTCGGAGACCACATAATCTCATTTATCTTCGTTCGAGTGGCTGTTATCTAATTATATCTGCTGATTATGATCGGAATCTCGTTTTCCCTTTGATTCCACTACGAAGGATCGCTATGGTTCTAATGACGCGTAACTGAACACATGGATGAATAATGAAGAGTTCCATTCTTGTTTTTTCTTATATTTTTCGTCGATGATAGTGGAAAAGTTCGACTTGGGCGTGCCTTTCGAATGGACAAGCGTGCTTGCGGTCTCAATCCCTCGGATTCTGCAACATTC
Organism: Pachydiplax longipennis; assembly: GCA_036926295.1. NCBI lineage: Eukaryota > Metazoa > Arthropoda > Insecta > Odonata > Libellulidae > Pachydiplax > Pachydiplax longipennis. The sequence goes on from JAVFKF010000019.1 coordinate 32,634,949, forward strand.
GATACTCTTTTGCGTAGACCATTGAAGTTTTGACGTCCGACGTCTTCTGCGGTCTTCCAGTGAATGATTGATGTGTGGGTGGAGGGCGTATATGCCAGTTCAGTGATTCTGTGCTAGATCTAGAGACTTATTCCTTCTTTTAGATACTTTCTGTGTTTCAGAGACGTAAAACCCTTCATCCATCCAGTGCAGTTACGTATATTTACACTCCTATACATTCTCTTAGCATAACATGTTTTAATTACATGTAAATCAATATAGCTTACGTTTACTTGATAAAATATTTGAGGTTATTATTATTTTAACAAGGAAATGGGTGAAGGTGTCTCAGTACGAGATAGCGTGAAACTTTTTAAGACGTTTTTTCAAGTGCAAGAATTTTTCAAGTCCAATCTTCCTTTAGATATTTTTCATATTATTTGCTTAGTTCCTTATGTTATAATTATCTTCTTTTGGCAAGGTTAGGCCAGAATGGCTTGTCTTACAATCAACCTTTACAGATATTATATGTAAACGCTCACAATTAATGCAATAGTAATATAACTTACTACAGAAAAAATAAAAGTAACTCACATAAATAAAAAAATCATTAAAAATATAATCGACTATAAAAGTATACAAGTGATAAAAACCAATATAGACAAGTAATGCATAGATAAAAAGTAACTATACAGTTTCAAATTAGGTCTAGATATAATTCATATTTAGAAAGAGATGGGTTTTGGGGAAAAAAATCCTCAACTGGGGAAATGAGGTTTGCGGAAAAAACGATTATTCATTCAATATCCAAACAGACATAATGTCTGCAAAAGCGAATTCAAACCATTGTAATTTTTGAAATACGTTTAAGGGACATTTTTCATGGGTTTAACGACTTTCAGAATGTGAAACGATAAAAGAATGGCATTTGTAGTAAAAGAGAGCACCGTGATACCGCCCTTGTAATTTTGAAGATTTCAGATATCGTACTTGAAAGAACTGCATGGATTTGTACCGCTTCATTATTTATAGGTCTTGATTAGGGTATTTGCTGGAATATTTTTAGTTATACTCTTAGTAGGTTTGTGCCGGTTTTTCACACTTCCTTTCTTTTTGGGTGAATTCCTACTGTGGATTCTTTTTACTAAACTTCATTCTGTTTTATACATACATAACTAAATTTCTATCCTCTATCAATTTAAATAACCTTTTATTATTATTTACCTATTAGATAAATTTTACATTGACGATGGGTTAAAGGAATGAAGAGATTTCAAAATCTCAATTTCGTCCAAAATAAAAACGCTGTTTATGTATTTATAATGTGTTTTAGCAAGTATATACACCAATGAACACAGTCTCAATTACATGCATTATGATAAGTTTCGATATAGTATTATGAGTTAACAATTAGATCTTTTTTACATTAATGACGGGTTAAATAGAAAAGGATGTTTCAAAATCTAAATTTGACCCAAAGTAAGGACGTCATTTATTTATTTGTAAGTTTTGGTGGAGTGTATATACTCACGAACACGCTATTTATTTATATACATGAAGATAAGTTTAGAGTGTATTTTTATATGAATATATATGTGTACAATGCATATACTCATTTGTATATGCTGAGTGTTGCCTGGTATCTGTAACATAAATATAAAATATATTCTCATCTGTATATTTTGAGTGTTTGTTTTTGTGTATTTCAGAGTCTTTTCCAGCCCCTGCGAATCTATTTTGCTTTCCGATAACATTCCTCTCAAAAACGATCTTTTTATCTCGTTCTTTATGGATTACGCCCACACCAGTCGCCGAAGTAAATCTCTCCCTCCGAAGCACCTCTGCCAGTTAAGGATTTGTTCCCTTTGACCAATTGGTCACTCAGTTGGACAAACTCGAGGCCTTTTTTTACTCACTCTTCCGATGCATTTTTCCAGTCCGAATTCCGCAGCCATTGCATGCGATGTTCTCAGTGAAAACAGTTGATGGAAACTCCTATTATTTTATCGCAGAGAGGAAGGTTGACTACCAAGTATAGAGGGATGTTGACTCTCACTCCCTCTTTTGTAATATAAAATTTACAGTTTATAGTTGATGAAATTAGTAATTTATTTATGAAAAGAATAAACATTTGACTCAGAATAACAAACAGGGCGACGCGTTCGGCTTAGGTGAAAGAAGTCCTGGGTTCGATTCTTGGTGGAGGCTCTGGAGTGAAATGAACTCAGGTGTAGGATTACTTTTAATTATACTTCAATACTACTAAGAAACCTGTAAATAATTAAAATAAGGGGAGTAAAATAAGGAAAGATTGTTGATATTAGTAAATTCATTTTTGGTAAGTCAGTGGTTTTGTAAATATGTATTATTTGCAAGGAAGATATTAGAATTGTAATGTTCTAAGTAGGATGTATCATTATCGTAATAATATATCATTGTAGGTTGATGATATCTGTATTGCAAAAGTATATTGTTGTAGCTAGGTCTGTATGCTCGGTTATAGTCAACAAGGTTGTGTAATTCATATTGTATGAAGGACTGTGTCTTTGTAAAATAGTATTATAATGGTGTATGTGTTATTATAGTATTATTGTAGGATAGCAATGTAATAAAGTTGCCACTGAACTGTTAGTTCGTCTGCAACAAACGGATTAATAATAATAATTCAACACTTTTACATAGATTCAATTATTTTTGTAAACAGTCCGGATTTAGGTAATTATCTTCACCAATGAATGCTTATATATTAATTTGTGCTATAATTAAAGCAACGTTTGAGAAAATCAGTAATCGAGTAACAGTAGACTTTGTAATTCAATTAAGTCTTGCCGTACAATATCCAAACAGTGAATTGTTGAAAACGTTGACGATTAAATCACCGATAGGTTGGGGGAACAACAATAGTTGAAACAATGAGTATTCCTTGAATATCGCCAAAGGTCAGCCATTCAATTGAAGCTGGTTCTGAATTTAAATGGACAAGTCTTTGACGATCAAAAGATTTAAAGAAATTAACACCTTATGGAGGACTTTCCTTATAGCATTTTTCAAACTCTATCAGGAAACCCATCAGAAAGGCGGTGTTATTTCGAATTCGCCATATTCATAACTAAGCCATCCTTCTGGCTTATTCATCCCCGCTGTACAGTTCACCGCATCGCTGGAAATGCGAATTCTTCAGCGATTCGAATGGATAGCACGTGTTGGAAGGTATTTCCGCCCACTGCAAGATCGATTGTTAATCATTCACTCCGTGTCTGGTTGTCGCGAATCGCGATGCAAATAAAACCCCGTGGGAGGCACATTGATCTCCATTCGGATCATTGCTCATCTTGAATGTCTTCACACACACCGACGGAAAGATATTAGCTTATCTATTTCAAGCATCTCTGCAAATGTAATAGATATGGAGAACTCTGTGGCTCTAATAGAGTTTCGTAACTGAGGAACTGAAGGTACAGGACATCGGAGTTATAATGAGAAAATATGCAGTAAAACCCGTTTAAGACGCTCCAGCTTCACAAGCGATTTTCTCCCGGTCCCTTTCACACGAAATACATAGTGAAAGTCCCGCTTAAAACACCCTGCATCCCGCTTAAGACGCGGATTTTTCCCGTATCCGATAGCACTGCAACCCACTTTAGCTAATCGTTCGACTCATTGACCATTCTTTTACATCATCTGTGATGTCATATCACGTGTCGCCTTTCCTCTGGAATGGTTCATTCTTTCTTTATTCTTTCTTGAATTTCTCCTATGGAATTACTAATTTTCTGGGAATAACATTAAAATATCGCGAAGTAGAACAATCTCCAGCCATCTGTAGGAGCTCACAGGAACTCTGAGAAAGAGTAAGATCTTCTTTATCACTTTTGTCTCACGATCAAAGCAGAATGTTTGATAAAATATTCGTTTGGGATTGTTTCCTTTAGTATTAATCTCAAGTTATAAACATATCGAAGAATCCAGAAAGGAAGTGCAGTGTTTTTGAAGCGTAGTTTTGGAGAGATCGTGCTCTGTAATGCCCTCTCTCCACTCTTGAGATACTTGGATGTTTCTCCTTTAATATCATTTTGTTTATTTTTTATTGTACCAAATCTGTAAGAATTGTATTCACACTCACACAGTCAAACTTACAATTAGAAAAACACCCCTAAATGTAGTTTTAAAAATGACAAAAAAATTGTGTTTATAAATACCTTATATATTCAGATATTAAAGTAATAACGTATAGAATATCAAGCCGTTTTCCTCATCACGTTGTTCTCCCTTAGTTATAATAAAGTCAAACATTTCATGCTGCTAGAGCATAGAGGAATTTATGCGACACAGAGAAGCTAGATAGTGTGTGAGATGTCTCTGAAATGGAAAATAAGATGCTACATGCAGCGATAAAATTTCTCTGTCGGTGAATATATACACTAAGCATGCTATCGGTTCGTATAATCTTTTTCCTTGTCAATTGGGAGGAAGTTTGATGCTTAAACAATGATGCTCAAATACGAAATAACAAGGAAAAGACGAGCTTTTAGCAAATACCGTATCAGTAACGGAAAATTGTTGTTTGAGAAACTTTGTCATTTCCTTGTTTCCCTATGGATTCCTGCCGCGAAGTCACGGCACATTCTTTTATCATGCTTAAGTACGTTATACGTATTGTATAGCTTACTATATTGTATTGTGTATTATATTTACATGAATGTATTACTCCCATCCGTCTATTTTATCTATTATATAAATCATGTGAATCTTCTATTGGTATATTTATTGATATTTGTTTCTAATACGTTTATCTTTTACTTTCAGGTGGGTACCACTGAACCGTCTACATATATCTGTGCTAGTGAAGTGAGTACTTTTAGAAGGAAATATTTTTATTTTTCTCATATGCATTTAGATGTTTAGGCTTCTCTTATGTTATTTGCGTACATGTCACTCACATTATTCCATGTCGGAGAAAGTACGTTGTTTGCCTCGTTTTTTCATGATACTCATATCATTGCATACTCATATCATTGCATATTTACATATATCGCTGTACATTTTCATTAATTTTAATTCATTTTCTAAGCTTCATTTTATTCTTTACTTCAGACTTACCTACCACTTACTTTACCAAAGTCTTTCTCTTCCTATTAAAACATTCAAATTTTCCTCGCTTTCCATTACTATTATTCATTTTCAGTCAAACTTTAATTGCTTCCGTAATTGTAACGATGCTTTGAAACTTATTTTCAAATGCAGAGAAATGTAAAATTTTGTATAAATGATGGTAAAGTGAGCTTCATATCATCCAGAAAATAACTTTAAATAACGAAGTCAGAAAAATAAGACTTGTATGATTCCTCAATGTGAATACAAAAAGAGGAGGCTTACATGTTTCGGGAACCAAGAACCAACGTCAGAACAGGATTTTTGCAAGGAAATTCCGCCAAGTAATTCTTGATAATATTTTTAATCCTTATTATCCGTTGATGGTTTTTACCTTTCGGCTATAATCTTTGCTGTCTTTTTGAAAAATTCAAACACATAAGCATTTTCGCGATCTAATAGAAGCAAGACTTACGATAGAATTTTACAATAGAGTAGTGGAAATACGACCACAATCACCCTATAGTCACTAAAAATAGGTCCATAGTCTAAATAAAAGAAAAGCCATGTCAATGAAATAATCGAAAATTACTTGATATCCGCAAATAGTAATGAATTTAAGTATTAAAATGGATGTAGGGTGGATTATTTCCTGTTTCCATTAAAGAAGTTATTATTATTATTTAATAATATAATCTATTTAATAATTATAATACTTTTGTTTTTCAAATTATTACTAATACTCTATTGTACACATCATTGTAATATTTGTAAAAATGTGCAGTTAAAGTGTGTATTATTTATTATTATTAATTTTATTATTGTTGTTGTTGTTAATTGTTTACTTGCGATAACAATTAAAATTATTAGAAAGGGAGGTAAAGTTTGGATTATCCGTGTGCTTTATTATTCGTTTCTTTCTCTCCCCATCACAAGCACGGATAATCGAAAGCTCAAAGTAATTTGGAAAATGGTATAAGATGGAGGAAGTTCTCAGGCGACCCAGATGAGTCTTTTTAGAACTCCTTTTTAAACGAGTCCTTCCGTTTGGACCAAACATTTTCTCACACAATCTCTTAAATCTTCCAGCATCCCCACCGTGCTCTTAAATCCAAATAGTCCCACTCTATCCGAGTTGCCTCAGCTGCGGTAAGTCCAAAAAATGGTGTTTGAAGAAGTACTAAAAGGCGAAGTACTAAACTCGCTATCCTTGCTCACGAGAGTGTATCACTTATCTCTTTTTCAAAAATTGTCGCCCTATGTGTCCTTGCGCTCGGTGCTGTAAAGTGAACAGGTGTGGGATGAACTAACGGTACTTCATAGTCTCTCCGTATGAGAACGAATTCCATACGAATCACCTTCCACATGATTAGGGCAAGTTTCAGCAGAATGTAATAAGAAAGGTGGGCTTAAAATGTAGATCTAAGTTTCCACTAGTGTAGATCTAAATTTTTAAATATTTCCGTAAAACCCTAGTTATTCTATCTGTAGGTTTCGCTGGTTTTTCACACCCCCTTCTTGTGGGTGTTTTCCTGCTGTGGGCTATTTCTCCTGAGCATCAACTTAGTAGGTTTTTAAACCCACGATATAATTTTCTTCTGTTCACTTTTTTATGCTATCTCTTTCATTCAAATTGACGTAGGGTTAGATGTAAGATGAGACTTTCTAGTCTCAATCTCGCCCGATTAAGACGAATGATTATTAATTGTAATATAATTTCGACTTTCGATTGAAAAAGATATTATTTCGCATCGTAGTAAGGGTTACTGGTTTCCAAGAGTAAAAAAATTTCAAGTTAATTGAAAGCAATTATTTTATACGCGAAGGTTACATTATCAGTGTCCGTTTCGATATACCTCGTTTGTCGATATCTGCACTTCCAGTAACGAAACTGTAAACTGGGCTAATTTGAAAGTTAACTAGATTTTTTTATCGTTGATCTACTTTTCGCACAACGAAAGCTTGGTGGCTTTCGCACACTTTTTCACAATGAAAATTAGTGGCAATTTTGTTCATTTTTAACTCCACAATGAAAATTTTTACCGTACAGTCACGTACTCAATAAACCATATGCATACTCTAGGAGAGACCTAAGACTTACCAAAAGATATACAAAAAACAGTCGATAAACATAGCGTAATATCGAGAAGGGAAGTGATGTACTCTGTCTCTGATGGGGAAAACGCATGGAGTCGATGAATAAATTAAGTTCTCCCGAAAAGGTGTCCTTGGGGCCTCCCACGCATGCAGACCTCAACGGGAGCCATTCATGAGAATGGAGGGCGGCTGAAAAGAGTGGGCAAACGAGGACGGACCGAAGAAAAAGAATATCTGGAAGGCGCTTTTTCCTCCATTTGAAGCCTAGGATAGATTCTCGGGGAAGAGTCCGCCATTTCGGCGTTGAGACAAAGGAAAGCTAAGCGCCGTCAAGTGCACACAAAGGAAAGGAGTAAAAGCGATGAATGGGGGATGCTTCTCGGAGAGAAAAAAAAATGTACACAAAAGAAAGTGGGGAATGACGATTTCCGTCCCTTTGACTGCAGCGCCGTTTGAGCGCGCTAATGGCGGACGATGGACGAACTAGCGCTCAAGTTTAATTTCGATACGTGTTTTTTTTCATATTTTTTTTTTGTTGTTTCTCAGACCAGAAGTGTCGGAAATCTGCGAACATTTGCACGTACAACTGGAAATATGGGATCGATTTGGGGTGTTTTGAAATGGCTTCGCTCTCTTTCAAAGTATATCGTGACTTGGACTCGTGATCTGGTTCAGTGACTCGGTTTCTATTGACTGAAGCAGTGGTGCATAAAGTAAAGCCTGCTGGTCATTTTCGACTCACAAAAATATTATTATTATAAATCATTCTCAAATGCCTTGTATGGCAGCGGGGTTTGAAGCCGAAACGTCGGCATTAGATATGGAGCCTTATTTCTATAATAATTAATCCATAGATATACCAAATCTAGAAATCTGTAATCTTGGATACTTGCCCTATAATCAGGACCTTTTTGAATGAATATCGGTAATAATCAATAAAGTATGTAACTTCTAGTAGTATTTTCCAACTAAATTAAACCGTCATTCGTGTTGAGATCTAAAAACAGAACATAATATTAACTGTACGCCTTTATTTGGGCGAGGTTGAGAATAAAAAGTCTCTTATTACACCAATTCCTTTAAAAGCCTTAACCCTTACACTAAACCCTTACTTGGGAGGAAACCTAAGAATTATTCTGGTCGATCTTTAGGAATGTCACAGGGGATTTAAGTCATAAATGATGAATTGTCATAATTTTCTATCTTTTTCAATTTAGAGTTTCCAAGGAAGAAATAAAATACTTATTAGTTTCCATAGACCAATTTTTAAGCCGACCGGTTTCGACTATGTTGAGTCATCTTCAGGTCATTTTCCCCTATTCTTAGCTTCCCCTACAAATTTGCTATTAGATTATATCTAGTGTTCTTTACCTGAAGATGACTTGACAGAGTATAAACTGGTCTTTTTAAAAAATACTCTGTGGAAACTACTTAGTAGGTGATAGAAATTAATGGTAGTGGTTGCTGTAAGTATTTTTATATCTTTCTCCATGGCGCACCATCAAATTAGACTAGGTCATATCGATTTTATTTACAGTTTCCCATGTTGCTTTGCCAGCCTTCACTTTATTCAATCCAGGATTGTTTTTCACAGATGGATTTGGCATAATTTAATCTAGGGATATGAATATGCTCAAAAACATTATGTTCTTGAAAAACACATTATTAACAACGTCCCGCCAACCACAGAGTAACGTTTCATTGGGATCGCCATGTATAATTTTAGGGCAACGCCGGAGTACAATTATACATGACTTTTGGTGATATCTAAAAATGCTCTGAAATGTACGAATTCAAAGACTGTATTACTCTATGCCTATTCTGTGAAATTGTCAGATAAGGTAAAAATGATACGTAGGTCGTTCAAAATGTTTTTAAGGAATCCTTTCGACTTTCACGAAAGGCTGTTTTTGAATCTCATTGTTTTACGATATTTTTAAATGAAATAGTGGCATTGTTGGACCACCGTGACAATGTAGGACGCTATAATATTGTTAAGACAAGTTATCGATATTGTTGCGACTTTTAATTATTGATTCTTAGGTGCTAGCAATAATGATACATGAAACTATCATTATTTTATTTTTAACCATCCTAAAAGTGGTATAGCTTCATTCTTAGAACTTCCCGAATGCCTTGCAATTGAGTAATCATTCGGAAAGCCCACTTGGACTTGTCTTTCTGCCACTCCCCTCCACACTTGTGATTTTCCGCACAGAATCTCTTGATGAACTCCATTGCGTCATTAGTACGCCATACACCGCTCACCTGGTACTTCTATTCTATGTCCCCGGCAGGTTAAGGTAAAAGGTTAAAGGTGACTTTGCACGCGGAGGCGTTCAAGTAGGAACATTTCCACAGAGAAACGGACATGAAAAAGTTGACCTTGCCTACAAAGTCTCCTGAATGGCAAGATAATAAATTTATATAAATTTATTATGTGCTCATCGTTATTGTGTTTGACCCTCTCCCTCCTTCGCGACAGTTTATTCATTTGTTATTATCCTGGCTACAGGTTGGCTTTATGCCCCGTGGTACTTATTAGAGTTGGAAATGCAAAAATGAAGATCTCTGCTTGGTATTTCCACCCTTTTATGGATATATTATGAGTGATACAGTGATATATTTCTTTCAGTTTACAAAATTTTTCCTAATTCATGAAAAGATTCCCGAATAGCCATGTGGGCAGCGCGTTCGACTTTGATGAAAGCGGTCCCGAGTTCGATTCCTGGTGGAATCACGTGCGAAAAGACCACAGCTGTCGAAGCACTTTGAACAATACTACTACACTGTTCATAGAAATATTGCAAGAATGGGGAAAAAAAAGATTTGCGGAAACCCGGGCTTGAACCACGGACCTTTAGATCTTCAGTCTAACGGTCTCCCTACTGAGCTATTTCGGCTTGGCGGATAGATAATTTAACCGGAAAATCAAGTAGAAATTAGGTTCGAGTCTCGGACCTGTCAGACTTTTTCATGTCCGCTTTTCTGCAATGTTACCTTTCATCCTTTATTTAAATTAGCCAAACGGCAACCTCTTACGATTAAAATCATACTAGTAAACGCTACGTTGAGGTTAACACAAAAATAGATTACTCTCAAAAAATGCTAATATTTAGAGTTAATAGTTAGAGCGGAAGATCCGGGTTCAATTCCCGGACCTCTCAGACTTTTTTCACATTCGAATATAAAGAATGAAATCAATATCTTATTTGTGCGTTATTTCGACGCATATCCCAACAGTCTCGCCATTGTTGCGTAATGCTTAATTTACAACAATCAATCGTTATTCATTATTTCATCACCACAACAGCAACAATATTAACAAAATAATTAACTACTGAAATACTCTGATAATCACGACACAGTTTAACAATCCTTATTTGAACAGTTCGCCATCTTAAATTTTGTGCAATTAAAAAAATTCACTCGATTATCAAGTACAACCCGGTGGTATTTTTAGTAGACATACTACATACTACTTATATACCTACAAATAGAAAATGGAGGAAAAGAAATCTTTGTAACTTTCCGCAAAATATATAGCACAATAAATAATAAAAAATCTTGTGGAAATTACAAAGTTTTCTTTTCCTTTGTTTATATATGGCTTTCCACGAAGTAACGCCCAAACATTTTGAATTTACACCTACTTATACCTACATATTTCTTTACTATTTCAAAGTGTCATACCATAAACTCAGGCGTTAGTTAATTTTTTCAGCATCTTCAATTTTATGCAGTTAAAAATAAATCCAATTGGTGTCCTCCTTTACGTGCCTATGATACTTACAATCCGGATGGACAGATGCGTCAAAATTCTGCAAAAGATTTCACCGATGTGTTGTAAAGTTTGCTTCTTTTTCGCGTGCCTCTGACACTTACAATCCTCTGTGTTTAGTCGCATAGGTTGTTTTTCTCCTTGTTTGGCCTCCGTGTTTGTGAAGGTTTCCTGAAGTCATGTTTCCCTCTTTGAAATTTGGGCCTTTGAAATGGATGAGATTTGGGTGGCGGACTTCAGAGGGTGGGAGAGGCGGAGCAGAAGGAAAAAGTACGCTCAAACAAGAGTTGTCTTCTTCAACGAGGAAAAAACTGTTGTTAACGTCCAAATGGTTGAAAAGGAATACATAAATAGCTTCAAACGGAGCGTGGGACTGTTCGGATCAAAAAGGTGGAATGAAAGAAACTGCGGGGCTTTGAAGATGAGGTGTTGGAGATACACAGGACGTGTATCAATGGTGGATAAAGTGGACGGAAAGGGAGTGTGCTGAGCAGAAAAAGGAAGGAAGGTACTGGTGAAACAAAGCACAGGTTAACTCTTGTAATTTTTTAATACAGCGGACTACTGAGGCAAAGTATAACATATTGAAAAAAGTAACAAACCATCAAGCGTCAAAAACGTACATTTTTATGGTATGATGGCTTTTTTCAGTAGATCATCTTGTAGTTTTTTCTTAATCTCAATTTGCTTGATAATATTAATAACTCGATATTGCATTGACATTTTCTAAAGTAGCCTTCCATTGTAAACTGCATACTCATTTCTTCATTCAGCCTCGATTTTGTGGCAGGGCTCCATTATAATGTAGATAACAGAAAAGCAGTTATGCCTTGATCAGCAATGAAATATATATATAGTATTGATAGTAAAGGTATAAGTACTGTCTTGTCATTTTTCATTATACATATTCAAATGAAAGTTTCCATACAAAGCGCTATACGAACGTTAAAAATTATTAAGTGATGGGATAATTGTAAAAATTCTACTCTGTATACGCCATATTATTTTTGGGATAGCTATATTTAGTGCAAATGGTAACATTTTAGTATTTAATAACTTAGTAAATAGTACTTACAATTAGTAACATGTTGCTTTAAATCTTTTTAAATATAAATAGTGTAGTGCAGTACTTTAAAAAATATAACAATAAAACACGTATATATAACAGTCATTTTAGTAGTATTGTAAATTGGTTCGATAGTTAAGGTTATTTCGCATATAGAATCCCACCGGGAATCGAACCCGTTACAGCTTTCACCTAGTCGTACCCGCTGCCCACATGACTATCAGGGAGCACAATTATTTAGTATTATATTTTTTAATGATTATAGTGTTGCTATGCAGTTATTCGCTATAAACAATACAACAATACAGAAAATACATAATACAACAATGCATCAATAAGTACCTACAATTATAACAAAAATGCAGCCGCGTTGCTGTAAGCTGATCGCTTACACAGTAGTAAGGCTCTGTGAAAACTTCTTTAGCTATCCAGAAGCTTAACCGCCTTAATGCCCGCCAATAAATATCAAGTAGACCGGAAGGAGACAAGCTAGAAAAACGAAGTTTACTTACACGTAATGGAGGAAAAGATTGAGGATGGCAGGGGTAAAGGAAAATCCTGAGCCGCCATGTTTGAAATGGATTGTGAAGTATGTTTGAGCTTGAACTAACCAGGAAACGAAAAAAATGGCGAAGACTGAGAGAAATGGAAGATGGAAGAAAATCCGCGTAGGATTTTGGTCTAACAGTTCCTCTGTCATCTCCGTACCTGAAGATCTCGTCAGCGAAGTCATATTATGTAAGTTATGTTTTACGGTAACTGTGGGGTAAATCAAGATTGTTGCCGAAATTGTCCAATGTCTCCTCACATCAATCCGAGAACTGCTCTGTCTTCATGCCTTCCTGTTCCCTGACATTCGTCTCCTTCTATCATAAAACCCAATTTTACGATCTCTCAACATTCAGCCTAGGTCTTCCCCTAAGATTCCTTCATTCCATTTCTGATTTCAGAAGACAAGTACAATTATATTCCTCTTCCTTATATGTTGCCAACACTTGGTCTTTTGTATAAATTTTTTTCGCTGGAAAAATGGAAAGTGTTACTTAATCCGTTAGCAGCGAAAATTATAATAATGGACTTTGGAAAAATCACTATTATTTGTACGTTCTTTCGACGCATATTTCAACAATCTCGTTATTGTTGCGTAATTTTTAATTTACAATAATCAATCGTTATTCATTGTTTATCATGATCCATTATTTCGTACCACAGCTGCAACAATATTGAAGAAATAAGTATAATTTAGATTATAATTAAATTAAATCAATATAATAAAAATATAAAAATACATACATATTATAAAATTATATTTAAATAATAAACTACTGAAATACTCAGATGATCACGAATCAATTTAGCGTTTATTGTTAGGGGCAGTTAACAATACGCTATTTAAGTTTTATATTGTTGAAATAAATATAAAATAAATCCACTTTATTATCAAGCATAACCCGGTGGTATTTTTTGGACACAATTGCCTTACTTTCGCTCAGTCTCATACCATTAAGTCAGGCCCAACACTTTAGTTAATCAACATTTTCAAGTTTATGCACTATAACGAATCCACTTCATCATCAAGTATAACCCGGTAGTATTTTTTAACACATGATGTCTTTACTATTTCAAATTATCATTCCATAAAATCAGGCCTAACTAGTAATCTTTCCAAGTCTTCAATTTTATGCGGTTAAAAAATCCACTTGATCATCAAACATAACCCGTCTCTATTTCTTGTACATACATAATTACTTTTACAAAATTTCATTCCCAAAATGTTAGGCAATATTTTCAACATCTTTAATTTTATGCTTTTGAAATAATCCACCTGATATCAAGCATAACCCGGTTGGGTCGTTTAGTACATCTTTACTTTTTCAAATTATAAAAGAAGATAATCTTAGCCTCACCATAAAATAAGGCTTAGGATTATCTTCCGTCATAGAAATTTCCAAGTTTTCAAAGACGTTCGAGAACTGACGCCCCATTGATTGGCGCGCCCTGGTCTCTTTTCTCGGCCCTGTTTAGGTGTAAGAATTCGTTGGGGCCGCGCCTCAGCGTCGCATATGTCGTTTGCACTCCTTCTTAACGATCTTAGCGGCTCCTCTTCCAGATTACTTTCTTCTTCTCAACAAGGACCTTCTTTAAGGGAACACAATTATCCGCTCGGATGAAGTTAGCATCAAATCCAGGGCAATGGGATCCGACCCCAATTGAGTGGGAGAGAGATAATCTCTTGCCATATCGGTAGTAATCAATGGGGCCTCCTGCTGTGTTGAATTAGACTAAAGAGGCTAAAACAATTTCCTCTACTGAATTTGATGGTGGAACTGTGGGTTAGTATAAAAAAGCTGGCCATGAGGCCTGAAATGCTTCTTTTGAGTGTGGGATTTTAAACTTCGTGTAGTTATTCTAAAATGAATGAATTTTAAGTTTTCGTTTGTCACTTTTCGTCATTCTTACACATTAAATACAGAAAGAATATACAGAAAGTCCAGCTTGAACAAAATATTGCGGAATTATGCTCACTGTACAGATGAATGGTAAATTGTTCAATATTTTTTGATAATTGATATCATTAAATGATTATTATTAATCAATAATAATTGATATTTCAATGTAAGTGGAAAAATTCCAGCAACCGTAATAATGCTGCATATTACGAAGTTTTTCGGTAAAAGATTTGCAAAATAATTACATGTTGCATGTAATTATAATTACATGAATAAATGTTGCATGCCTTAATCGAACGCAACCAATGATAATTGCCGATAATTAGAGGAAATTAACTTTATGAATCAACATATTTTCTTTGTTTACATATTAATGTAATTTTGGCATTATCTTAATAGAGGTTATTGTTGAAAAATTATGTGAATAAATACCAAAAATAATATCTTGAAAAAGTCGGAGCCTACAGAAAGTAAATATCAATATTGAATTGCTATTGTTATATATAGAGAAACGAAGAAATATACAGAAGAATAGAAGAGGTTAAAACAATATGGAGCGTCATCCGGTCTGCAAGGAGTACTAGGAGACTCGGGTTCGATTCCTGGTCCCGTCTATTTTCAATTCTATTCTTCCTTGGGAATTAATCTTATGTAGAATTACCAATCTGTGTAATAATACTACCTAGATACTTGAAAAAACGTTTTCTTAATTTTTCTACTTCCAGCCATATGTTTAACTTTCCTTGTTATCCTCATGACCTTTGTTTTTTATTTGTTTACATTCCATATAATTCACGCATCATCCAAATTCTTTCCATCATCTTCTTCATTTATTATTGATTTTTTGTTATTATAGCTAGTTCATCCGCATACTTGATAGACTTTATCATTATTTATTTATTGTCTCACCTCCCACATTTCAACCACCAATGTCTTCCGGAGTCCCTTACAGCAGTTTGTACAATAAAGGCGTAAAATTCGACAGATTCCAAAATGCCTTCCGGAAACATTAATTAAATTTAACAACTCTTTCCTTCTGCGGAGCCACAAATTTGCAAACATCCTTTGCTTATGAAACCCTAAATAAAATTCCGTCCTGCGATGGAACGCCATTAAAGCAAGGCCGCAACCATTACCCAGAAGTACATCCATCTCCTCAAACACACTGCGGGGACAATCCCAAAGCAAAATGCTTTATAAATATCGGACGCCGTGACGTCATTCCATTACGGAGACTTTAATGAAAGGATGAGTCGTTTTTCAGTCGCAATAGAGGTAATGGTCTTCCTTTCAAAAGACTGAGAGGTTTCGCAAAGGAGTCCGAGATCTAAAAACCTCCTTTAATTGACGTCCCGAAAAGAAATTGAAACAAACAGTCCGCGCAGACCGACTTCCGTAGCGTCCTTCTGCAGTTAAAAAAGGACTCGATTTGGAATATTTCTTCGGACAATTAAAAACAAAGGCGGAACGAAAAAAAGTGGCGCAGATGGTAAAACGCTGCTGAAGGAAAAACCGAGGATTCAGAAAGCATTCGGAGAGGCTGTCGGCGTTCCCAAGGAAACGCATTCCACAAGCAAAGACGGTCAGAGATTTCAATGCGGATTTTCATTCTATTGTACGCTACAGAAAATTAAGGAACGAGGTTTGAGTGAACGAACCTTGGTTATTCTATGCTCTAGTAATAAATGAAATTCCGTCATTTTATGATAGACTTACGGGGTTTATGACCTTTGTAAAGCAATTGACATGCGTATATGTGTAGCCATGGTGTTCCCTAGAGTTGTTAACTCGTTATCTTCACGTTAATATACACAATACTCCTCCATCCATCTCTCTCCTTATAGATATCATTCGCTACATCCAGGGCCGGCATGAGGTGTATTGGTGCTCTGGGCAGGGAGTTATACAAAGTTTTATATGCATTACTATCACCATCATCCGTCATTCATCCATACATTGGTTGACTGCAGTCTTCCATTCTTCTCTCTCTAGTGCTAGCTCTACTACATCCTGATCTCTCTCTCTATTTGGCTTATATATTCGTCCCTTGGTCTTCCTCTTGGTGCTTTTCCCTCTATTTTTCCTTCAGGGACGTTTCTAACAAATAACTACCATTGTGTCTCAATACATGTCCTATCCGTCTAGATCTTCTTTTACTTACTAAATACTAGGAAAATGTTTGCAAAATGTTTCATATGGAGTATTGTATTCTACGTTTGCGAGGCATCAACTTAAAGGAAAAAAGAAGAAAAGAACTTAAAAAGTTTTGAAATATGGCTATGGCAACGAATGGAGAGGATTGGATGGAATGATAAAGTTAGGAATGAGGGGAATTGGAGAAGAAAGAAGAATTTCGAGAGAAATGAAAAAGAGGAAAGGAAGATGGATTGGACATATCGTAAGGAAGAATAGACTACAGAAATTAATATCAGAAGGGAAAATAGAGGGGAAGAGGAAGGAATGTTGGCTGATATTAAAGAGAATAAGAACTATGGAGAAATGAAGAAAGGCCCAGAACAGAATGCTGTGAAGGCAATATTTCCATTGAAACTTGTCAAAGGACAGAAACACCAAAGATGAAAAAGACTGTCTCTATAGTTTGCTCCTACAATAAATGGCGGCACTGCTTGCCTAACAGTCTACGGTTGCCAAGGAGATCCATTATGAAGATTTAGCTTAGATCATATAGACTTATATTATGTTATCCTCATATCGCATATAGATTTATATTATGATATCCTCTCATCACTTACAGATTTATATTATGACTCCCTTACATCTTTAAAATATAAACTTCTCTCAACATTGTTTCCTTAATTTAACTTTTTTCTTGTCCTTTTTCATCTTTATAATCCATTTGCTTCCTTTTTGTATTTCATATGGTGTAACTATAATATTAATATTTTATCGAATTATTCATTTTTATAATCTGTATTGAATTGAAATATTATTTATGTATTTTATTGAATTGCATGTAATCGGGTCCTTATCTTACCTGTATGTGATAAATAAATTACTATTATTATTCTCTGAAACTGAGATATTTTATCAAATTTCTCTAAAATTCAATCTGTAAATCCACACAAAAGCTGAGTTATATAAGATTGCATAGTTAGACAAACATTGATCATTACGGAGAGTCACAAAAAAAACAAATTAGAGATATTAATTCTTATTTTGTCAATAAAGATTGAAAGTATATTCACAAATACATTCATTGAATGCCTAATTAATATCTAAAATATTGTGTCAAATTTATGGTAAATCGTTTAATGCAACGTTTGATCTTTTTCAGCGCATTTTAACGTAACAAATACAATTTAAGTCACGTCAAAGGATTCCTCCACCTTTTCCACAGCAACCTATATTTTGCAATCGAAAGATGGCAATTTAATTTCTTCTGAGAAGTCAAAGTCATTGCGGTCGCATAAGCTCCGAATGCGTTTCTCTCAAATTGGAAAACACCGAGGGTTGGCACTGTCACTTCCATTTACGCGCAAAGCGCCTCAGCGTAATTTTCGCCTTATGAATCACATTTAATCGGCAATTGCTTCGATTTTGCCAAACCGCAACCGAAAGCTATTTGAGAAACGTGCAAAAAAAAGATGACGCAACCGGTGGCTTTTTTGTCCTATTAATTTCCTCCTTCCGCTTCGTTTTTGTTTCCTTCCGATCCGATGCCTACCTTTTAGCCTAATTCACGTTTTTCGATCGATGCAATCACTTAATATACGACCCCCAATCCATGGTTGTCCCTTGCGTAGATTCGTATCGGTGAATCTCCATACCGTAATAATGAATCTCCATACCGTAATAATGCTATGTAAGAATTTCAAAAGAAAAATTAGTGTATTCGATTTGTTTTTTCTTGGCTATTGTCTCGATTCTGTCAAAACTATATTTTTTAATTAAATTTTTGTTAATGAAGTAAAGCCTTTAAGAAATGTAAATTAAGATTCATGCGTATTTGTTTTTAAATTTATATACTTATTTATATTTTATTTTTATACTTATTTATATTTTATTTTTATACTTATTTATATTTTATTTTTATACTTATTTATATTTTATCTTTATACTTATTTATATTTTATTTTTATACTTATTTATATTTTATTTTTATACTTATTTATATTTTACGACTGCAATTAAGCGTCTGGCTTGGTGGCAGTCATTTCATCATGGCATGTCATCAAATAGAAAAGCAAAATCACCGCATTAACAATCATTATTTGCGAATCGAATTTAAATTCACATTTCTACCCCGTGAACCTCCCGTGTCGTATGGCAGGTGGGTTCTTAAAATCTACACCCTCATCTAATCTAGCCTAGCGGTTGAATGTTAAAATTGAAAATCTTTACTTTATAGAAATGCCAAAACGTCAATCGATTCTCTTTCAGTTTATTATGACTCTGATCTGTTATGAGGCTATTTATGAGCCAACAAATCATAGCATTTCATTCCTTTACCGTACTCTTTACCGACCGGGAAAAGTGGAACGCACTATAGGATGAAGGTGTGCATTTAGAAATGCCTACTAACAGACTTACAGTCATATATAGAAAATATTCGTGAACTAGATTAACTACCATAATTGAGGAAGCAAATTTAAAGTCGCATTTCTACCCTGTGAGGAATGAAAAGGTTGGAAGACATAGTCTTAGCTTTACACGACTGCCGGAACGTCAATCGGCCCTATTTCTTGTGTTTTTATTGTGTCTCCGATTCCTTTGTAAAGAAAGTAAATCGACTCTCTCCAATATTTTGATCTACTTCCGATCGTTGCTATGGATACCGCCATTGTTGTCTTAGATTGTCTCCGAGTTTTACAAGCTTCACTGTGCTTGGTTTTAAAGTGAAAGAATAGCTATATCTATCTTTCTCTTCTCCTATCAGCTTGACATTTTCGACAGTAGTATTATTGGTTACTCTAAGTTAAAATTATATGGGATGGTCAAATTCAGGATAGAAGATAGAAATCCAGAATAGGATAGAATGCATGCAAGGAGCTTGTTGTATCAAATATGTTTCCGCTATGGATAGGTTCTGGTGTATTTCATCGTGTTAATGTTTAAAGGTTTTGTATCGTAGAGTCGGCGTTTGAATTTCATTCTCGATACACTTCTGTCGCCTGAATCCATTTGGTATTCTTGTATTCTGCGTTGTTTTTCATCGGTTAGTTTTCCATAGGACTTTCATCTGAATCCCCTTTCCTTGTGTATTCACGCGAATAACTGCGAAAACTTCATCTTTTATGAAGATTCAAGTTTGTAAAACAATATTGATGCATAAGTTTATGAGATACGATGAACAACGTATAATCTTGCTTCTTCCGAGAGTATCTTCGCGGAAATACATTGCCGTGATATCGTAGCACTTTTTTCAAGTACTTAGGATGACTGCATTGATGGAAATCGGTCGTTTACATAAATACTGTGAAAAATACTTAGTGTTGTTTCTTAGTTGATTCTAGATAGCATTTTAAAAATTTCTGCCGGAGCATCTAGAGTTTATAACACTTTTTGCCTGCTGAAATGTATGATAAAATACAATGATAGGAGGAGGAAAGTCTTTTGTTTGTTAATAAATGTTATCAATGCCAGTATTAATGATAAATAACCCTTTATTATCATATAATATTTAGATCTTTTTCATTAAAGATGGATTAAATGAAGAGGCAAATTTAAAGGCTATTTTTCGCAGAAAATAAAGACCTTATTTATTTATTACTAAGCTGATTATTACAATATATTATTTCGGTGTATTTTTCTATACTTTTTTTACCCAAAATTCCTTTGTTCATATACTAAAATTTTTAGTTTCTCCTATTTTGTAACACCTTCATCGAGATTTCAAATTAATAATATATACAAATAAAGGCAAATACAGAAATTCGTTAATGTTTGGTTTTTTCAGACGTATACCAAAATTATTATATTAATATTTTTCCTCTGTTTCCGGAATATCTTTATCGAAATTTCAAAGTGAATAATTTTTCAAAATAAGACAAAATACGTAGAAATTAGTTAACGCAATTAAGCATTTCAGATCCCGATATTCTTAAGTTGGCATTCACTGCATCTAAGTCTACAAGTTTTGACTAAAAGGCATTACAATAGAGACCGCGTAATCTTCGGGGGAGAATTCTCTCACAAATACACAGTCCCCCTCTCACGACATCCCTCCCCAGTATTAACATATTTCGCGAGGATTAGCGACGTTGAGCAGAAATGAGATATAAAAGCGGAAAACAAGGAGACTCGCTTCTCCACTCTCTTTTCCCGCTCATTACGGGCGTTGCCTCGTCTCCTGCCGAATGTCAATGCGGCAACGTCGCTCAGGTATTACAGGTGCGCAGGGAAATAATAAAAAAAAACACAAGAGAAGGCGCCGGCGCGAGCTGACCTCTCTCTTTTGTGATTTTTTTCCTTTCTCGGGACCGCCGCGATGCGGTTGTTATAAATATAAAAGCGACGATCGAATTCGAGAGGGGCGTTCACGCGAAATAAATCGAGAGCGCTGGATAAAAGTGGAGAAAAGTGATCATTTGGTGCATTCGACACACAATCGCGGGTTTTTTTTATGGTTTGAAGAGGAAGATGCGATTGGGGCGGTCCTGTAAGTGGGGGAAGGAACTGTATCACCCGACAGTACAGTAATAATAATAATGGAATGATTGTTGAAGAAGCGTTCACATTGTTGCGATGAAGTATAACTGCTCAGCAGTCCATAATTATTAAATTTTTGGTGAATTATTTTTTCATTGTAATTGATATCGTTTCTTATTTACGGTGACGATTGTGATGTTGATTAGGAATTATTGTTACGATTATTGGTTCGCAGTAGATTATTTCTATTGTTACAATTTATAATATCTCCTCAGTAATCAACAATTATTTAATCATTGGTGAATTATTCTATCATTGTCACTTACGTTGACAATTGTGAAGTTGATTATGTATTAGTATTACGATCATTGTTTCTCAATATATTGTTTATATTTTTAATGAAATATTTAATTACATTTCACCGTAACTGTCTCTTTTGGAGTAAGTAATTCCTTCATTTACGAACAATTCCTCCATGGTTTAATTTTTTTACTGTCCGATCTGCAACAAACATGGTTGGCAACTGACATTTCCTATCATTAGTTCCTAGTATTAGTTTCCCAACATTACGTTACCTTTTATACTTTAAGCTATCTAAATCTCTTTATAATATCTCATTTACATTCAAATAGCATTTTATCGTCCTCCTCCTCCTCCCTTTAGAAACTTTACGTCCCCGATATCAAACTTGCTGCTTACGTCCATTATTTCCGTATATCTAAAGCACCGTAAAACATATCACCTTTCATTGCCTTATTTCTTTCTGTTATCCCCATTACATCATTCATGCTTCTTAACTAATTCTGTTTCTCTTGTTCTTTTCCCTCGAATCCTCCTTATATTATCCATTTTAACTAATTGATGAAAAATATTAAGTTCTCTTTTAAGAAAAGTCAGATATTATAATATTAAACATTGGTTTGAAAAATGGGGGCAGAGGTTTTGGGGACCTCAGAAGAAAGCGTAGGATTAGAAAAGCATTTGAATAGAATGTAAGGACTCTGTTAAAATCAAAAATGGGCAGCGTTTTCAAAATCATTTTTTCTTTTTCACACTGTCTTGAGATTGGTTTTTATGATCAGATTTATTTTCTGTCGCGTAGTCATCAGATACATTTTCGTAACTGTAGTCATATTGATTACTAAATTAGCTATAGTTAAGAGCATACTTAAATGAAACGTGTCATAATTTTTTTTGTAGAAAAACGAAACAGAAAAAGAATATTAACGGAAAAGATTTTCCACAACCATGTACGACTATTGATTTGATTAATTCGAAATTTTACAATTCTTGGTTCGATTCGAAACTCCGATCATCTCTAGTGTACAAGTTATTGTGGATATTGCTCTGTGGTGGGAATGAATAATCTAGCCCGATGATTAATAATAAATTACCATAAAATCGATGGTTAAATTAATAAAAAATTATTACAATAGAATCGATGGTTGAAGCCTTACTTTTTGAAACTCCATAGCAAGGATGAAAAAAAATTAGCTTTGAGAAGTTATGAAGAAATCCAATGAAAATCTAAATGGTTATTTGTTTTTTTTTCGATCCTTATTAATAAATAATTTACGTAAGATTTTCTCTTGTTTTAAACACATACATACAAGCCTTCCCTAACTCAGGATACGCCTCCCGTACGGAAATCCACAGCTGCTAGATCACCGTATAAATGCACTGCATTTCCACGTAACCAGCCCAAATTTAGAATCCCTAAACGTGGGAGAGTCGCTCGTCAGCGGCTGATTAACGCAATAGGACTGCAAACCACATTCGGCTGGAATTTTCCATTACCGCCCTCTCAGCCTAAATCATCGTATTCACGAGGAGGACCGGAGGAATGCGCAAATTGGAGTCACGCGACAAACGCACGAACGCCGCAAAATTTCGCTCCAATTATTGCCCCACACAAGCAAACATTCCCGACCGAAACAACCGCTTTTATTCGCAACTCTCAAACTGTTTCGACCTCACTGATTATTAGGAGAATTAGTTGTTTGGTTTTTATCCGCGTCGATCGCCGTTTAAGTGTCTAAGAGGATCATCGAGTGTTACTCGTCCGTGTGAATCAGAAGGGCAATCTAGAGTGTTTCATTAACGCCAACCAGGGGTCCTTGTGTGCTGTATGTAACACGGGTTTCATGAGACTCTCAGGATACGTTCCTTGCAGTGAAATAATATAGACTTGTCCTATTGCTGATACCAACAAAATTATGTTTATGCAATTTTTACATACGAAAATTTGGAAATTACAACCATGCCATACACGTGAATTACCATTGTGGTTCATGATATTTTCCAAGTATGAAAATATTTTCTCCCATTATTTTTAAAATAAATTTTTTACTGTTAAATTTAAGCTTCTTACATTCTAGTTTTGTTTACTTTTTTCGTTAAATTTATGAAAATATACTTGTTAATTAAGGGTTAGATGTATGAAGAGACTTTTTAGTCCCAATCTCTGTAATCCGAATAAATACGGTTTATTATTATTATTATTATTATTATTATTATGTTAGTTCGGAAATCAAGTATCTGTAATATATAGACGATCCTTAACTACATATCGGATACAGTTCCCTGACTAAAATACAATTATTATTGATATAGCCTATGTGGTATGGAATCCAACGGAAAATTACAAGGAAAAGTAAGATATCGATCTTATCCAAAATTGGTGCAATTTTAGAAGACCGAAAATTCCCTATCTTTTCCGTAAGAACACATCGTGCAGATTTGGGAACTTTGTATTCAGTTTATTTATTATGTATTACCTGGACGGTAGGAAATTTAGAGACGTAGTACATATTAATAGATAACTAATACTGTATTAGTAGACGTGTATCTGTAACGTAAGTCGAAAAGGCATCTCTGCAAGAAAAAGTTCGTTATCCTCATGGCAAGGAATGTGTATGTCACGGTTGCCTAACTTACGGCGAAGGTGTATTGCGTGGTTGCCTAACTCACGTTTTCATTTGCAAATTTAGCATGAAAAAGGTTTATCGGTTTCAACCTTTGGACGTACGTCTATTATTTTAGAGCAAGGAGCAAGCCCTGATAGTGAACCCTTACCCTCGAAAAAGTCAGTATTGAGCAGAGTTCAATTTTCTTCGGAGATTTAAATTTTGTCCATTTATCGTGGATACCCTATCGGGATGCTAATGTATTTTTGAAAATGTTTGTATATATTTCGCTAGAAAAGTATCTAAAAACCACTAAATTATTGAAAAAATATCTCTGAAAAATAGTCGAAAAATAAAAAAAATATTAAATTCGCTTCTATAAATATGTTCAGAAATCACAGAGATGTATACAATGAAAATTAAAAATTTCACCAACTGAATTTTAATGCTCTTTTAATTTTAAAATGAATCATAGTCGTTATGTGTACGGAAATTAAGGCCAATAAAACTAAACATTTAGTGCGAGACGTCGCTAAAATAAGGAAACATTCGCTAAATCTAACGTAAAAATCACCAAATTCGTAACTCTGAACCCTATACCAGGATGGCGAACCTTTTTTCGGAATTTAATACATGAAAAAAGACTTGCGTGTCAATGTGATGGCGTGAGATTCTGATATTATCTCTACTGTTTCTTACGATCTTTTTATGGGCGCCAAAATAGTACAAAGAATAATAAAAAGAACATTTCTACCTTTACCTTGAAATATCTTTGATTGCGCCATGTTTTCGAGTCTTCAACCTGATAATGGCCCAAAGAGTAGTGATAGTACAGTCACTTACAAAAAAAAGTTACCACTTGCAAGGGGCAACTCGTCCAATAGACCCCTCGTTTCGGGCGAGCGAGCCTCCAGAAGAGAGAGAGAGAGAGAGCGAAAATAAAGATGGAGGACGTTGTCTGCTATGCAGGTCCACGTTGAGCGTTTGAAAGGATTCGTTTTCGTTATTGTTGTTAAAATAACTTATTTAAAGCGATTTTTTAGTGACATTAACATGGCAGAGTAATATTATAGCGATTCGGAGGTCGGAATGGATTAATTTGGTGATTTTAAAGTTGTTTTTTAGATATAGTTTTACTTTAGATTTTTTGCATGTAGTATAGCAATCGTGAATATATTCCAAGCTAAAAATTTTAGAAAAGAGATATTCCGCAGTTTGTGCTTGCAAGACCCTGAAACCTGGCGTTACAACATGAATTCTTTGACAATGTTCTAGTCTAATCCAAGATATTTTCTTAAACGTATCGGAAGTATGGTCATACTTTTTCAAGTTAATTATAAATCAAACAGACGCATTCTGGGCACGTTGCGTCTTGCTAGCTAGTTCTTGCGATAAATCACAGATTGAAATTACCAATTGCATTTTAATATAAGGCGTTAGGAACATCTGAGGGGATGAATGGTAGAGTAAACTTTTTCAGAAATTTTCACGACCGTGCTCCGAAGCCGTGCCGACCATTTCAGGGAAAAATGGAGTGGGTAGTGAAGGACGGGCAAGGACTCTCCCCCTCCCCCTTTATCTGGGGGAGGAAAACAGCAATAAAGTTGAGGGCTGTTTATGACCTGCAGAAATTTTAGAAGTCTCTTTCCTTCTTCTTGGATGAACTTCTCTGGTAGAAACGCTTACATATTTTACCAAAGCCAGAAGGAGATCATGCGAGCCGGGGGTTGCCCTGGGCAACGATGACAAGAGGGGGCAAGGTACGGAAAGTAAGTAGAATTTTTAAGGGAATGCGGCAAGCTTTGAGATTCTATATATAAACACCTTCAGTTATAGAGGTTTTTTCCCGCAAATCAAATCTTTCTTTTCCGTTTTTTTTTCCTTTCTCTTTTTTTATTCTCTTATTATTATTTTGAATCTTTATAGCGATGTAACTTCATACGAGGTTAGGTGGAAGAGAGGCCCACTCGGGCCTAACCTCGCCTAATAAAGGGTTGATTAAATTAAATAAAATTATAAACAAACCCGTTGAAAGGAACTTGCGAAGATAATCAGCTGTATAAACGAGTCTCAGGATAACGCAGACATCCATATGTATATAATAATTTAAATTTTCATTGCTAATAACATGTTGTAGAATAACAGAAAATTATATTTTTAAGGAATTTTCCGGTAAACATATTTAAAATGAAAATTTTGCATCAATTATGATTAGTGCATTTATTGAATCAGAAAAAATCATGCTTGCCACTTCAGTGCAAATGCAATATAATTCATTATGTTTTAATACCATATTCATATGAGTAATGAGTAATGGTAACGATTATAACTTGTTAAGTGTTATTTGGATTAAAAAAGAATTTTACAAAGGTTATTCTTCGAAAATTAAAAATAAAAAATCCGAGCAGTGGTGCACATAGAAAAGTATTCAATCCGTGTATGGCAAGGAGTGTAATAGAAAATGATTTGGAATAGAGCTAGACAGAAATTAAGCGATAAGGAAGAACTCCGCAGTGTCCTATAACCTCGGTCACACCGTAAGAAGAGGCATTTATGAGTAATCTATATCTATGAGTAAAAGAATGAGAAATCGACATATAATAGTTTGGTATACAAAGAAGATATATTATTAAAATTGACATTTCACAGCCTAACTTTGTGGAATGGTGCCATCATGCAAAGAAAAAAACACACTTTGTAAATTCCACAGAAATAAATTAATCGGCAACTAGTTCTGTCTGTCTGTCAGACATCATCTCAACTCCCTCCAGAAAACCCACCTATTCTGACCTCACCATCCCCTCTCATTCCTCCCATCCTTTTTCCCAGAAGTTACCCGCTTTCCACAGTATGATCCACCCACATCCCAATGTCACCCGCCAATTCCCTTTAGACTAAAGAAGTTTTAATTATCAAACAGATTGCTATAAATAACGGATACAGCCCAGATATGGTGGATAAACTCTTGAGGAGAAAACCAAATATCCTCTCATCCTATAGATTGGGACACATGCTTCCTAATGACCTGAGAGCGGCTTTCAATGTCCCCTGGAATCTACGGAGAGCCATCGGCCACCACAAAGATAGAAGACCCAGCGACTCTCTCAGCGGGGTGTACGAACACCGTTGCAATGAATGCCCATCCCGGCGCGTGGGGGGTGGACAAAATCCTTACCAACGAATACCTCTTCCACAAGTCCTCCCCTCCTTTCTCATCCCCTCAGCCCTTTTCCGTTGATAATTCCCGGTTTTTCCCACCACACCTCCTTGTTCCTCTCGGTCTTTCTCATTTTCGATATTTCAGTGCCTGATGATTTCCTATAGACGAAACTAGTTGCCTTTAATATATCTTTATGGAATTTACAAAGTTTTTTTATTTGCATGAAAATATACTTTATAATAAGTGAAATGTTGTAGCAATGCACCTCTCGAGTGAAGAACTCAGCGTTTCTGAGATTTCATCGATTAGAATGGACGAAAAGGTGTGGAAAACCCAGATGCTTTTGGGAGAAGGTTCTCGAAAATGCATATTCATTGATTACTTCCTAGAAATACTACGTTCTAAAATGGACCTTCACGGCTGGTATCCCATTGACCCCATCTCTTCCCCCGCTGCTTACTCCTTAGACCTCGCTATTCTTTCCGAGATCAGCATAGGCAGAATTCAGTGAACCCCTTTCGCCTACCTGCTACTCCCTAGCCATTCCATTATCTGCTAATCTTTCTCCACTTAATCCCACACATGATTCCGGGCGTAATTTCTACGAAAAAACTTTTACCAAAACTACCACCAACAACTTCAGCGCCAGGGCTCACCCTCACCTCACCCACTATCGCTTTATTGTAATCTGGTCGTCAGTGGATTAAATATATAAATTAAAATATATTGCATTAAATAGATCGACGTAATTTGTAGGTGTTTTAGTTGTAATTTTCCTATTTATGGATAATACCCATGGCATCCTACTTGCCCGGGTGCGATGCACCCATAGGACGGCACGGCTTAGGGTGAAAAAATAGCGTTCATTTCCCTCTCTTTATCAAGTATCGAAACTCATTTAAGGTTCTTCCATTCAGTCATGATGATATGTATCTGGAGAGATGAAATGAATATCAACGAAATAATTAAAAATATATTCAATACGGTTTCACTAATCTCGTTTAGAAATATTATCCAACAGAGAAATAACGCATAGAACGTCTTATTCATCCGATGTGTTCGCTATTACGCGAAACAAAATCATCCCTGTAAGCGGATTTAGAAGGGTTAACGTATTCTTTCACTGTTACTCCATTTCTATTCTAATTACGTTTTCTCTAATTTCCCCTTCTTTTGACATAATTCATAGTATTGCATTTTCTCTTATTTATCATTTATTTAAGCCCTATTATTTATTATTTTTTTACGGAAAAGTTCGTCCTGCGGGCATGTAGAGCATGAAGAAAAATAATGGAGTCCTTTCCAAACCTCCATTGATGAGAATTTATACATAAGCAGAAAATATGGGCAACTAAAGTATTTCTTGTCGGATTTTTTTAAAGAAGAGTGAAGTATGCGTGAGATTTGAGCCGATTTAAGAAAAATCCGATTTTAGTTCCTTTATAATACTATATTGCTTATACAGCATCCAAATGAATGAATTTTAGCCAGTCTTTAAAGATAATAACGTCAAACAAGCCTCAAAACATGCGTAAGGAGGAAGACGAAACGCGCGCTAAAAGCAGAGCCGCTCATAGACTCGCTCTCATCGAGCTTCATGTCTGTTAAGCGGGTTGCATCCTTTAGTGGTAACTTTTTTTTGTAAGTGACTGTACTATTTATCTGGAATTTATTTATCTTAGAAACACTTCACTAGGTTTAAGCTCGTATTTATCGTCATATATATTCAAATATTATGTTTCACCCAGAGCATTAGGCTTACTTCGCTTCTCCTACGTTTAGAAGTTCCCAAGTAGAGAATAACGTTGTATTATTGTCTTTCTCACAAAAATGTTTGCGTCGATACTAATATAAATATTTTGCATTCAAATCATTCTTTGTAGAATGAGTAAAACCCGTTTAAGACGCTATCCCGCTTAATTTTTTTCCGTCCCCATATGCACTAAAACACGCCTAGCCACGTTCTATAGACACGTTAGCCTCGTTCTATAGACCAAAATATTTAAATCATCAGTGTTTTAGTATTATTTTAATATTATTTAAAATATTTAAATTCAGTACCGTCCAATCTCTACTCCTTGTCGCCAAAAAAGTTTCAATGGGAGTCACTTATTTTGAATGACTAATATTGTGATAATAAAATGAAGATATCATGAAGCAGGGCAATTTATATATAACTGTCAAAGCCGATACGAACTCTTGAGATAGAGAGAGATGTTCTATGTCACTTTTTCTCAGGATAGAACGTAGATTAAAAAGTCTTTTTTCAGTGTTTACTTTCGTCACAATCTTGAGAAGAAAGCATAGCATATCATAAGCATTTCTTGATAATTTGTACCTATATAAAGGTGAAATGTGCCTTGTCACAATTATTGTTCACATTATTTTTCTGTTTATTATATACTTTTAAATTTATGCCATATTTCTTACGGTTATACAACAAGTAAAAAATTGTGACTTGGCTGGGACTCGAACCCAGGTCTCCCACTTTCCGGGCAGGTATTCCATCCATTGAACTACCGAGCCACTCAATCTCAATTCTGTAATCGGGAGCTTATATGAGCTTATATAACCTTGGGTTTAGTCGCACAACTTAATGTGCTAAGTTAAATTTAATTTCCGTCATTTGTGGCCATATTTCTTGTAAAATTTTCATTCTTTTTCAATCGTTACATTTATCAATTTTATGTGATCGCATCAGCGAAATTTTTTTCTAGTCTGTAACAAAATGAGTATTTCACATTTAATAAATTATACGCTTAAAAAAATTATTTTTAAAAATTGACTCTCTCCAAGGAGAGCCAGCTATAGCAGCGAACAATATAAATATTTTTTCTCTTTGTGTGTGAATCCTCCTCGTTTGGAATCTTGCTGCGTATACACGTACATGTTGCACCACTCATATTTTCCTCATGTACCCCTTTTGTCATTTTTCCTTTTCAAATCTCCTAAAGAGCTCTCCCTTTCATAAACTAGCCTCCGTGTCTCCTCTTTCTCTCCGCCTTCATTCGCTGTATCTTATTCCACACTCGGCGTATTCCTCCTTTTGAAATCTAGAACCGCACTTTCTCAGTCGTCCCTCTCCCCCACACAAACGGTGAAAATCCCGGATTTCTTTTGCAGAAGTGGAGAGATCGTGCCAAAGTGGGCGTCTGTTCCCACTTCAAACTATTCCAAAACACGAAAGCGTCTTCCCTTTCGGGTGAAGCGAACTCTGCCTTCGTCCCATTCATTCAACTTAGAACGCCTCCTAGACTTTCGAATATTTCACAGAGTTCAGGGAAGCTAAGTTCTTCCCTCAGCGTTTTTCGTTTTTCTATAGGATGGATCTACAACATATTTTTTGTGGTAAACGCTTAAGCGGGGTTGCTGTCACCGATAGTTGATCTCTCTCATTTTAGAGGGAACAATAAAAATTTGGTTTTGTGGTATCTGGTGTAGGAATTTGAAGATTCGAATGGGAATAATTAGGCATTTCTTGAGGCGAGATTGACACTGAAAAGTCTTTCTTTCCATTTAACCTGTAATAAATAACATTTATAAAAACTTAAGAAATGTATAGATAAGTAGAAATAGGAAAGCTTTCTACATCTACATATGTACCCTTCAAGCCGCCCTTCGGCGTGTGGCAGGGGGTGCAAGCACCATGACTCTACTTTCCTAGTCGATTATTTTCGCGTATCGTTCTCGGAAAAAGTGAATTCATGAATCGACTGGTTCTAGTATCTATTTCCCTGATCTTTCTCGCGGTGTCAGAACGGCCTACATAACAAGGAGAGCGCATAATATCGGCTATGTATTCTATGAACGTGCTTTAGAAGACGTGGGTGTAAAAAAATTCTAAGGTTCCATCTCAGGGAAAATATATCCAAAGCAGGAAAACTCCCACAAAGAAGAAAGGGTTTTGTGATAAACCTGTGCAAACCAACTGATAGTTCTAAAATAGCTATCCAGATATAGGTAACTGAATAGTATAAAGATAAATAATAGATAACTAAAAATGTGAAGAAAATGATATATACCATGGAAATCACAAAATCAGTACTATAACAAAAATAAGAAAATATTTACGTAATATTCAGTATTTGTCTTTGGGATCGCTTTACTTTACACCCAATGACGATTAATAGAAGTTATAACACCCTCTTCTTCCCAACTATCTCTAGCACCTTCTTGTTCGTTTTTCTATCGACCCAACTTACTTTCTCCATTCTACGCCACACCTACATCTCAAAAGTTTAATATCCTATCCCCTTGTCCAGAAGCCCAAGTCAACTTTAATGCATTCCATTCATCGTTATATGGTTCCCTATAAGGGGAATAAAACTTATTTTAGCTCGCTAGGCCTTCTTCAACTTCAACATCTCCTGCCAAACTTCTTAGAGGCACACCTGGATGAATATGACATGTCGAGGAGTAGGGAAAAGTAACTTCCATTTCTCTGCGTTGAAAAAATCGCGGGGATTTGTCGGTCCCCTGGAGATAGGCTTTGTTTTCAGGCAACCGAAAGAACAGCAACGCCACGGCAACGGCGGGAGTTAATGCTTTTCCCTGATAATCGGCCTTTTTTTCCTCGAAAGATGCGAGCGAATAAAAGCCCCTCTGGCGGGAATGCGAATAAAATGCCCTCTAGCGGGAACGCGCATTTTCAGAGCATGAAAAAGGGAAGGGAGCAAATGAGCAGATATGAATGAGGGATTGCCGTTTCTCGTCCTCCATCTTATTCCGATGGAGAGGAAATACAATCGGTGTCTCCGGAGAAATTCCGCGTTGAATTAAATCAGTCTTGCAGAAGTTCTAGTTTCTCCGAACTCGATTTTCACGTAACGTATTGTCTATTATGTACAAGATAACGAATATTACTTCATGGAACACACTTTTACTGAAGTTATGTAGTTCTAGTTTCTCCGAATTTCACGTAACGCGTTGTACCTTTGTCTATCATATAGGAGATAATGAATATTACTTCATGGAACACACACTCGTATATTGAAGTTATGTGTGTCAATATATATGAGTGAACTTTTATAAGGCTAGAATATAGTAGACCACTGATGGAAAAGTATGATGTTTATTGCACAAATTGTTCGTTACAGAAGTATTCACAATTAGTTCTTCTACAGTTTTTCCTAAGTTTAAGCAAGGTTATACAAGAAGTGAAAAATTGCGACTTGGCCGGGACTCGAACCCGGGTCTCCCGCTTGCCGGTTGATTGTGCAAAATGAAGAATTTTACAACGAGAGTAATAATAACAACTGAAATAAGCTGTATCTAGCATAGCAGTAAAATAAAAAATTAAAATATAAAAGTCATCAGTTAGTAAGGAAGGGATAAGCAGTAAGGTCCCACTTGCTTGGAAGCTCATCAGGCGATAAATAATAGAGATAAATTAAAAAAAACAATAAACCATCAAGAATGTGATTAAGCCCAATGCACATATCATTCTCAATGAAGACATCATCAGGGGTTAAGATAGACCTATTTTGATGATTTTTCGGTTCTTTTATGTTATCCTATGATACTGCTTGACTTTCAGAGCAAGCCTATTATTAGTCACTTTTGTTCATAAAGCTCTATAATCTGCTTTACTTTCTCACATTTTCCGCTTCTCATACACACCCTTTCATTCTTAAAGCTACCAACTACTCTTCAGCATTGTATTTAGCATATTTTACCGGTTTTTCGCGGTATTCCTCTCCCCTGAGAACCAATTCCTCGTACACCATCTTGATAATTCTGCACGAGGAGTCTAGAAACTTGCCAAGGGGGGATTTAAGGATATTTCCTTGTGGGCTCATTCCCAGCAAAACTTTATAAGGTCGTTTTGTCGTGATAAATATAGTAGATGTATGATTGTAGTGGAAAGAACTTCTCTATCCGGTTTTTAATTCGAGCTAACAAAGGGAAATAATCCTTAGTATTGCTGCCTGATGCTGAATGGTCTGGAACCTGACGAATAGAAACTGGACGTAGAAAATAAAGACAGTGAAAAATCCAAAGTACTGTTTTATTTTGCTGTGATAGCGTTCTACAGTTCGGCCAAAAGACCGGAGTTTATAATTCGAGCTACCTGTCAGTTCCTAAGAGAATTGTTGACACCCATTGTTGGGACAGTGCCTCATTTATAGGCTAGTCCCCAAACCGAAATATTCTAAAACCCGTAACATTGTATCTACTCACTTTTCAGCATATGTATTCCAACATGTATTTTGTTATCTTTGGATACAACTACGGTAGCTCATTATCACCTTGCTTACTCTCAAACTTTCATCGGCTGTCACATATTCTGCTGGGAGGACCCAATGTAGACGATTCTACTCAACATGGGAAGACATCACCTCGTGGAGAGCCATAGTAATGTAATAATGTAATGCCATAAATGGAAGTGTGCGTAGCGTATGATTCACATTACCCCGTATCCCTGTTTGTAAGTCATAAACAAAGTTATTCCCCAGCGAATCACAAAATTCTCGCGTTAGATGCGTCATTAACCCACGTCCTACGTCACTGATTAAGAAGTCCCACGCAGCAGATTTTCTAGCAATTCAGATGGAATAAGCAAAAATATTCGCTAGTGCATTTTATTCTCGCGGGAGGTCAGCCTTTTACGAGTCGAGCGCTAACTCTCGCGGTCGGAAACAGCTCCTGTATCTATCCCCCTCCTTCCCCATTAATTTAGTCCTTTTCGCGACAATTCGCAGATAATCCCCACCGGGAATGAATTCGCTCGCGAAATTTCGCGTCGTGCGCGCCGCTAATTGCGAAGTTCCGTTTCAAGAAATTTTATTCGCGAAAATAAGCGAATTTTGCAGAAGGGCGCACTTCGAAGGAAAGATTGAATCCCCTTTGGTTGGTTATAAAAGGATTGGAATGTATTTGCGGAGGAAATTGCTGAGGACAACGGCAAATCTGTTTCCGAATGAATCGGTGGTTTTAACGCCCGGATAAATGCCAGGCGGTTGATGTTCATCTTGCGTGAAACCTTTTCTTAATCTATGTTACATAGACTGGGTTAACGTGGTTATATTGCAGCGGCCTTTTTAAAGAACCGTGATTTTTAGTTTCTATTTTAAGGTTAAGTTGGGGAGAAATTTCCTCGATAACCTTCCTTGTTATCATTTTGCCTTTGTAATTTTTGTGAGCATAAGTTAAAAATGTCCAGCGTACGGTGTATATTTTGGTTTTAATGTTAAACCGAAGCTCAAAAATGAAACTCATTATTATCTACTAGCTAGTAAACTACTATATATATATATATATTGTTAAGAATAATTTTATTACATCATAGTAGAATACTAGGATATTAAAATTGGAAAAAAGACAAAGAAAACCTTCCTGTGATTGGCTAACAGAGCACGGTACTTAGACATAAACACTTAGTGTAACAGACATAAACACTTAAATGTGTAAAACATAAACACTTAAAGTGTAAAAATGTTGAGCGTATATAACCATGGAAATATAAAGGCATGTAGAAGTAGGAATGGAAAACGGATAAAATCATTCGCTCCTAGCCTATCAGGGATCATCGAGGGTTTCTCTTATGGAACATTTAGTTCAGTTATTTAAAAAGTTATTTTTTCACCTTCCTCTTTACCGCAATACGTGTTTAAATATACTACGAAAGTCAATAATAAAAAATAATAGCTATTAAATAAGTGTTTGAAGCAAAAACAAATACTACGAGAGAAGGATCCTCTCCCATAATTTCGAACTGTGTAAATTTGCTCGGAAAAAGTTTATTTGTCACCTGATGATGGCGATTACCATGGAAAAGTATTTGTCTGTCTCTCTTCTATCATTCTGATGGGTTTCCTAGTTACAACGCATTCCTCCGTGGATTTTAAAGAAATTTATGAATTTGTTAGTCCAGACTCATGAGCTTAAAAGTGGTTCCATTAAAACTTGCAATCTAGCAATTTTTTTCTAAAATATTCCTATTGCTTCCGGATGTCTTTGCCGATATGACATATTGATACATATTTTTTCTCCGAAGTTAATGAGCCGTTTCTTTGAATCGAGAATCTCGACTCGCATCTCGATACTTCTTGCTCCAGAGTGCCCCTTCTAACGATTCAAAAGGGGGACTTGTTGCTTCATCATAACTCGCCCCGTAAGTCCTTTTTTTCGGTCCTTTGTGACGGAATGCTGTGCCGTGGTCGCGCCGTTCCCTTTGATTATTACGATAAATGCAATTATGAGTTTATTAAGTGCATATTACGACTTACCACTAAAATACTCCTTCGTATTAAGATACGGAATAGGATCTTAATGCCCATTATGTAGTTAAAATTTTTTTTCCGAATGATGGCTTGATTCAACGAGTTCTAAAATGAATTAAGGGGTGAAATATTAGGTTTCGTCTTGATATATTACTCCACATTCGCCAAATATGTTGACTTAAGTTATTTCTTAAATTCAGGGCCGGGGAAGGTGTCATAGTAGCTCGGAATGAGAGCTATGAAAGCATAAATTCATTCACAGTCCTTGGCACATTCAATTTTAAATTTACAACTATTAAAAGACACATATTTTTAAGAGATTACTTTTGCAATTCATTGGAATCAATTTGAAGATAGTAGTTTTAAAATGGTACCATTATCATTGCTTTAATTTTGTTATGTTGATACTAAGAAAAACGGATTGATTAATTATTAAGAATGAGTTAGAAACATTGTGGATTATTATCGGCTGCGATGGATTCAGTCATGAAATTCTTTATCCTAAATAAATAGCCAAATATTTCTTAAGAAAAGATTAACCAGAAAATACGGTGCTAACACCCCCTGCCACACACCGAAGGGCGGCTTGCAGGGTATAAAGCGAATGATTACTTTAATAATGCTTGAATGGTACAGTTAAAATAAAATTAATATTTTAGTATTATCAACAGAGGAAGTTTTGAGTATGTGGAACTACATTAGGTAAGAAAAATTATCAAGTCCCAATTTTGCCAGAGACGTTCTCTTGTGGAATTGAGACTTCCAATTTAATTGGTAATTTTTTTCATCGCCACAAAATATTTTTAGTTGAAAATCTCATTCGTAGAGACAACATTACTTATCGGAGGTGGAAATATTACAGTTGTCAACGAATGAGGGTTAAAAAAAAATCACCGAAAACGGTAACGTTGTTTATACATCTCTAAATCATGATGAATGAATTTTCCATCTACTTCATTCTATTCGCTAATTCCTATTCCATAATCGGTGCTGCAATTTTCGTATTCGAGCGTCGAAGAGCGTTATTTGAAGAATACTCGCAGATTTTCCCCCAGAAAGGACACCTCGTGATCACGCGTTAGAAACCCATTTCTGGAAAAACCCATTTGCAGCGCCTCCACCCGGAAAAAAGCTCCGAATCTCGGTGAAAAGGGCGAGCAGGGCGTGGTGGTAATCTCTATCAGAGAAGAGAAAAATCGAAGGGGTCGTTTTTTAGGGGCCCAAGGAGGATTTGCATCACTGCAACACGGTCCTGGGCCCATTTGTCATCGGCTGCCTCTAGTGTTGCTACCCTTTTTTTCCATTTGTCGATTTCAGCTGATGGCGGAGGTTTTTCAATCCCAGGGATCTTTTTGGCTTTGGGCTTCGATGGATTGTTTTTTAGGCCTCCATTGGCTTCCTTCTTATCTCACGCAATCGCTTTGCTGGGATTGCTCGGTGTACGCCGTCCGTACCGTTGCTTTACTCGCGGTAAATGCACGTTAAATGTGTGTCGAACTATTTCCTTTCATCGTTTTCTCTGTAGTGGTGCATCCTATTCTTTAGAGTTTAACGCCGCACTTTGATAGGTATTTATTCGAATGTCGCGTCACTTAAAACGCACTTTTATCGTGAACTAAACACATCATTGTAAACATCCCAAGTAGAAACAGACTTGAAAAGTTTTCTTGAAAAAAAACTTGAAAACTTGAAAAATAAAACGTTTCCTGGTAAGTGCACGCCCTTATATGAAAAGTTACCTTTACCCATTCCTTAGATCATAGTAAACTAAAATTGAGAAAGAGGAAGCTAAATGGTAGACTATAAGACTTAGTTTTCATTACGATATAACTATAAAAGACAAAGTATTTTGCAAAATACAACATTTTACAAATAAATAATTGTTTGTGATATAGAACAATCTCCTAAAATACGATAAATTGTATGTAGTCGTTAAGTTTTTCTATAATCACAATACGCCAACTTATCCAATTACATCAAATAGGTATTCAAAAGTTAAATGAAATGAGTTAATACTTAAATTGGCTTAGATCGCCTTCTCCTTCGCAAATTTCCATATGTACTTGTTTAACATAATTTTTTAGTCATGTTGAATGCTATAAGTTAGAGGTGTAGCGAAAAACTCTTAAAGGGGTGTATCCAAATATTTTTAGCTACCCCTCCATTCATATACACGTATATTGAGCTATCTCTCTATACTTAAAGTTTAAGTATTCATTTTACTTTGAACTTCATTCCAACTCAGAGATCCAGGAATTTTCTTTGCAGAATCTCTTTGTAGTGGGTAGATAAAGCTTTCCCTCTTCGTACTCTAAAATATCGCCATTCATTCATCATTCACCTAGAAGGCGGAGCTAAAGGAGGGAGGGACTGGACTTAACGAATCCGTCGCCCTTGCTACATCCCTGATATATACTTTTTTTGTGTAATAATATATACTCCTGGGTTTGGCGTATTTACTACTTAGTTTTCAATAGCAATTAATATGCCAGCGGCATAGCGATGAGCTGGTATGGGATGCACTGTACAGTGCACTGTGGCACATTATTTAAACACTACATATTTGCAAAATAGAACTTTTCTCCGAAAACGCAGTGACTACCCATTTCTGCAAAAGTTGTACCTCTTTGACGCCACAGATTTTTCTAACACCTAGAGATGTCGAAAAACGGAAACCTAAAATTCAATCATTTTACAATGCGTACGCGAAGTTTCAAGTCCCAAACTCAAAAAAAAAACAATTTTCGGACTCTTGGCCAGCTTTTTTCGATTCTTGCTCAATGAGCAGCGTCTACAAAAATCCATCGACCGAAATGGCGATTGTGTGGGAAAATAGAGGAGTGTTTAAGCTTTGAAATAAGATATCATTTCCAACTAAAATATAAATTATTCCTAAAAAACCATCAAGTAAAAGACTTACAGCATCGAACACGTACTTTGCCATCTACAAGGGCATCTTCTGAGAGAGTTGGTACTATAGTCCTCTATCGTAGTAGACCTCCAATGCGTATTAGATACTGTCTTTTACTTGATGGTTTTTCAGGTGTACTTTATACTTCAGTTTGACTACTGTAGCCATCAGTGGCCTTATATATGTTCAGAATATCATTTATTGAAAATATTTTTTTGCTGTTTCTACAGAAATTGTATATCTTGTTATTCAGGGGATTACCCTTGTACTTCGTGTCGAGGAATGTCATTAACTCTTTTTTCCTTTTCCCTTCCGCAGAACGTGAAGAGGACTAAACCATGAGCTGAGGGTTCCTTCCCCGCCAATCCTCCACGTTGAGATGGAGGATCCCCAACACCGCCGCCGCCCCCATCGACTCCCGGGGGCCGCTCCTCCCCTCCTCCTGCTGTTCGCCCTGCTTGCGGGGGTCGCGTCTGCCCCCTCCCTCGACGGAGAGGACCCGCAGACCGTTCCTCCCCCGCAAGCGGCGGACGAACCCGCTCCTCCAGCCTTCCGCTTCACCAAACCCTCCTACAACGTCACCATCCCCGAGAACTCTTTCGCCAAGACGTACGCCACCCCAACCGACAGAATGGGGATATCGCTGGGCGAAGAGGACTCCGACATCGACGTCCGGTACAAGATAGTGGCAGGGGACAAGACGTTCAAAGTGGAGGAGAGGGTAGTAGGGGACTTCTGCTTCCTGCTGGTTCGAACTAGGCAGGGTGGGGTGGTGCTGAACAGGGAGCGGAAGGAGTGGCACTACCTCACGGTGAGGGCCACGGGAACCAGGAAGAACGCAACCAGAAGGTCCTCATGGTCCGACGAAGTGTTGGAAGCGGAGGCGAAGGTGAACGTGATGGTGCTGGACGTGAACGACCTAAACCCCTTCTTCCTCAACAAATCGTACGAGGTGGTGGTGCCCGAAGACACTCCCCTACACAAGAGCATCCTCCGGGTGCGCGCGGAGGACCCCGACCAAGGGAAGAACGGTGAGGTGTACTTGAGTCTGAAAGAGCCCTCATTGCAGTTCGCGGTGCATCCTGTGAGTGGGGAGATAACCCTCACGAGGCCTCTGAGGTTCTCCGAGAAGGTCTCTCACGAACTGACGGTGGTGGCGAGGGATCGCGGGTCGATCCCTAAGACTTCTTTCGGTTCGAGCTCCGAAGTGACCGCCAAAGTGCAGATACGAGTGAAACAGGTGAACCTTCACGCGCCGGAGATTTTCGTCCATTCTTTGCCAGATATCGTTGAACACTCCAACGCGCACGTGTACGCCATCGTGAGGGTGGCGGACAGAGACTCTGGTCCTCACGGAGAGGTGTGCTCCCTCGAGATAGCTGATGGGGACCCGGATGGCCACTTCCGGGTGCGCCCCGTGGGGGACCCCACTTCGAGACCCGGTGAGTTTATGGTGGAAGTGGTGAGGTTGCTGGATAGGGAGAGGGCTCCCAGGGGGTACAACATGACCCTCAAGGCGGTGGATTGCGGAACACCGCCGAGACAGAGCTTCAGGGCCCTCCCCGTCCGTCTTGCGGACACCAACGACAACGCCCCGGTGTTCGATAGGGAGATATACGAGGTGGAAGTGCCGGAGACCACGCCCCCCAACTCACCCATCATCAGGCTCAAAGTGATGGACGCCGACGAAGGAAGAAATGCTCAAGTGTTTCTGGAGATCGTAGGGGGCAACGAGGGGGGAGACTTCAGGCTGAATCCGGACACCGGGATGCTGTACACGGCGAAACCGCTGGACGCCGAAGAACGCGCCTTCCATTCCCTGACCGTATCCGCTATAGACCAGGGCAACGTCGGGACCAGGAAGCAGTCCTCCGCCAAAGTGAAGATCAACGTGAAGGACACAAACGACAACGACCCGCTATTTGAATCCGCAGAGATGAGGGTGGAAGTGGATGAGAACGAACCGACCGGAAGCTCCGTTGCGAAGGTGACCGCGAGAGACAAAGATGCAGGGGAGAACGCTTACATCTCGTACAGCATTGCCAATCTTGCTCCGGTTCCCTTCGAGGTAGACCACTTCAGCGGAATGGTGAGGACCACGCAGGTTCTGGATTACGAGTCCATGAGGAGGGAATGGGTGCTGAGAGTGAGGGCGTCTGACTGGGGACAGCCGTACCGGAGGGAGACCCAGATGACCCTAAGAGTGGTGGTGAGGGATGTAAACGACAATAGACCACAGTTCGAGAAGGTGGCATGCTCAGGACACGTCTCCCGTCGACTACCCATCGGAGCGGAAGTGTTGACTCTGTCGGCGCTCGACTTCGACGCGGGCAATATCATCAGCTACAGGACCGTTTCCGGTAACGAGGACGGCTGTTTCTCCCTGGACGCCACTTCTGGAGTGCTGTCGGTGACCTGCGACCTTACCGACGTGGGAGCCTCCGAGAGGACCGTGAACGTGACCGCCACGGACGGCACCCACTTTGCAGACGTGGTGTCCGTCCACATGGTGCTGGTTAACGCCAAACCCAGCGAGTCCAACCCTCTGGAGGCGGCCGCCTTCGACTGCCGCGACACCGGAGTCGCGCGGAGGCTCACGGAAGTGCTGGCCGCCGCGGAAAAGAACAATTCGCCGACTCAGGCCAGGGAGGACTTCGCCATGATGCCCGGAAGGTACGGAGACAACGTCCACGCCCCGGAGTTCCTGGATTTTCCCCTACAGCTGCTGGTGAACGAATCTGTCCCTATTGGGTCATCGCTTCTGAAGCTGCGGGCAAGGGACAGGGACCGCGGATACAACGGGAAGATGGTGTTTGGAATATCGGAGGGTGACACCGACTCCGTGTTCAAACTGGATGCGGACACCGGGGTGCTGAGGGTCATCGGGAGGTTGGACCGAGAGCGAGAATCGGAGTACGTGCTGAACATCACCGTGTGGGACCTCGGAAGGCCACCAAAGTCATCCTCGAGGATGCTTCCAGTGGCCGTGTTGGACGTGAACGACAACGCCCCCAGATTCGAGAGATCCGTGGCCAGTTTCGACGTTCCGGAGAACGCCACCAACGGAACGGTGATCTTCCGGGCCAACGCCAGCGATGCGGACCTTGGTGACAACGCCAAGATCACGTACTCGCTGGAGACGGACACGGAGGAATTCAGCGTGGATCCGGTGAGCGGGGTACTGACGGTGTCCGGGCAGTTGGACAGGGAGAAGAAGTCGGTTTATGAGCTGAGGCTGAGGGCCACGGATGGTGGGGAAGAGAGGGCGCTCTGGTCTGACGCGTTGGTGAGGGTCATTGTACAGGATGTGAATGACAACCCTCCGGTATTCTCACTCCCCAGCGGGCATTCTGTTAGGGTGAGGGAGGACCTTCCGGTGGGGACGGTGGTGGCTGTGGCGGGTGCCACCGACCCGGATCTGGGTCCCGGTGGAGAAGTGGTCTATTCCCTCATTGGTGAGAGTGTGTTCCCGGTGACTTCGTTCTCCGTGGATCCGTTGACGGGCACCATAAGGACGGCTGCCCCCCTTGACTTTGAGGAAAGACAATCCCACCTGCTGACCGTGGTGGCGAAGGACAAGGGTACTCCTTCGCTATCTTCCGAAACGACTCTTTTGGTGGAAGTGGTGGATGTGAACGAGAATCGCCATGCGCCGCGGTTTGAGGATTTTGTGACGACGGCAACGGTTGCTGAGAACCAGCCGGTGGGTACGGTGGTGACCAGGGTGACGGCGAAGGATGCAGACCCTCCTGGTGACGACAGCAGGCTGGCGTATTCCATCCGGGGAGGTGATGGGCTTGGGTTCTTCTCCATCGATGATCAAGGTAAGGATCTTTAGCTTTATTGTTGTTATCTAAATGGTGTCATGATAATGTTCTTATTATTAATGAGGAAAAAACCAAAGTTATGCATATAACAAATAGAATTATCAATAGGAAAAATGTGGAAGTAAAAAATTCGTAAATTCATTATTATTAATATTATTATTAACATTTCTACAATTGGACAGTAATTAGGCGGTAGCCACAAACATTTTTAAATCAGAAACCCTTTTACGCTTACATTATTACATTTAAAATTCCTAAATAACATCATTTTATTGACAAACAGGATAGGGTCACGTTTTCACAACAAACACACTATACATTTAACAGTATCTTACACAACAATATCCCAAACCTCCTTTCAATACATTTTTATAACATTTTAAAATATCTAAGTTTAAAATCATTAATTGATTTAGGTAAGGGCTTGAAGGCCTCTTCAGGTAACATGTTCCATTCCCTTACTCCCCTGTTAAGAAATGAGTATTTAGCCGTATCCGTCCTTTGTTTTCCCAATTTTAACTTCTCATCATGATCGCCGCGCGCAAAATAATTTTTCTAATCCCTCCATGCTTCGCCAGCGTTTTTTGTTTACTGAAACACCGTACTACATTTCCAGTGAGTATTTATTTTATGTTCATTATACCGGTGTTCTCTTGAGCTGCATCGATATTTCTTTCGTATGTCATTCTTCGTCAAATACGTGGAGAATTTGTGAATATATCTCAGTATTATTTCATATATCCCCCATATCGGGATTAGTTAGGATTTCTTGTTTTGAAGACCCTCTTCTGGCTCCCGAATTCACATTTGAATGGTAATTATAGAAACGCATACCCAAATGTTCACCCGCAGTTTCCGCTCAGTCGGAAACACTTATTGATTTTTTATAGTATCGCTAGAGGTACCGTGAAAAGTAGTTGAAAAGTCGCTTAATCAAGAAAAAATATCACCAGAAAAATCTAAAATACAAAATTGCTTGAATTCGCTTTTATAAATTTAGCGAA
This sequence comes from Pachydiplax longipennis, assembly GCA_036926295.1. NCBI lineage: Eukaryota > Metazoa > Arthropoda > Insecta > Odonata > Libellulidae > Pachydiplax > Pachydiplax longipennis. The sequence continues at coordinate 32,678,052 of JAVFKF010000019.1, forward strand.
ATTTCTCGACTCGATGAATAGAGACATAATTCAATATTTACATGAATTAAATTTTTAGTCTAATTCTGAGTCATTTATAAACAGAAATTGACGATGTTTCATTTATTAATAAATCAAACAGTTTACTTAACTTAGTAGGGTTTATGAACCACAACGCTCTAGATGGATATCGCGAGATATCGCAAACACAAAACTTAAGTCCTTGAAAGTAATTAAAAGTTGCTAAAAATCTAGCGAAAAAAATCTCTAAATTGGCAATTAGGCGTGCAGTGTAACTTGACGATTTCTATGTGAAGAAAGGAAAAGTTATATCCAATATGATGTGTAGTAAATAATGTGCATTTAGCTTTTAATTGCGTTATTCTCAAATTATAAATAGGCTAAGTCAATATTAATTGAATTTCCCTGTTTCACAATTCAAAATATCATCGGTAAAGGTATCAAAAAGTTTGCTTCGATTCTATGCTGTTCCTAGGATCGTCCATATAAAATTAAGTGCGATAAAATAAAATTAAGTCGATTCAGTTGAATTCCTTGTACTCATGGTTACAAATAATTTAAACAGTATTACGTAGATATGATTATTGAGCGGTAGCCTCAAATTTAGCTGAGGAATCGATAAGCTATTAAAATTGTTTCTGTCCATCCTACTGGTAACTTTTTAAAGTTAGCATTTCATAACCCATAATTTTCCCGAACTGCCCTTCGTCTGATCGTCTTAGATTTCGAAAATGTATCACTTCATAGAAAAGTCCTTTGGTACCCTTAGAAAATCCCCTAATCCTAGACCTCTTAAGTGGATCCATTGTATCAAGGATATCTCCCCCGTACCTAATCAAAGAAAAGTCCCGTTAATCTCAAGCTGATGGAATAACGCCTTTGGGAAGCCCGATGGCCTTTGCTGCCGTTGTTAACAATCTGCACGGCTTCTTCTTCACCTGATCACTTTTCATCGGTGTCCGCTTTCATTCCTCGACCCCACGCTTTAACTTAGTTTGCTTCCACCCACTCCTGAGATTTTTCTTCTACCTCATCAATGCCCGGCGCTTTCAGTGTGTCATGCTAAATTAATTTTCCTAGAAAAGTTTTGTGCGGCACAAAAAGGAACCCGTAGTAGTGAAGCCGAAAATAGCGCTTCTTATGTTAGAAAAATCTGTTGGATATTGTCAACCTCCCCTTTTGGAATTTCGTAATTAACGGATTGATCGAAGGTTGCCGTTTTGTTTTTGGTGGTAGAATAACTCAATGGTTTGGTTTGGAACGCTTAGGCTTCTTTTTAGTACTAGTAATTAAGTAATCATTATAGGGAACGACTTAAGGCAGTACTGGCTCACCATGAGGCAAAATTCAGCAAAATCATGCTGTATTATTCAGAGACAATTCCAGTTATATTTTTTTTCTATTTGGATGTATTGATAATTACGCCTCATTCATTTTTAATGAGCTGTCATTCTAACTCATGTTAAGTAACCTTTGTCATGTTTATGGACATTTTTGGAAGGCACTGCTATGTTAGAGCGATCGTCAAAATTGCGATTCACAATAGACATTTAAGGTTAGAATTAAAGAGGCGAGAACCTCTGAAATGTTTTCCCAATACCTTAAAGTTAACCCTAGAATTGACTTATTTTTCTGGTTTCATATTTTAATTGACTCAGCCCTACTGCTTACTTGAGCCTTTTCACCTCTGAATTAATATATAAACCTCAGAGAAAGGTGTAACTTTGCGGAAATCTTGCACAACTTGCCACACGCTGAAAGGCGGCTTTCAGGGTATATATGTAGTTGTAGATGATCTTATTAAAGACATGGTTTGATTTTCCAAAGTCCAAAGGAGTGCGAAAAAATCAGTCAACTTCTACTACCGTTTCCTGATTAGTCCGCGTGGAATAATGAAAACGGAAAAATTCTATCAACTCGAACTCAACAATGGAATCGGTCGTCAAGGCGACGGTGTCTGGAATTGAAAATTATGGCGATCTTTTCTTATTTCATCAAAGCTCGCGTGACTTAAGGCCGTTGAAAACTTAATCGACGATTATGAAATGAAAAACGGAATAAATTAAACGAATGTCTCATACGATAATATTTAGCTTTCTTCGGTAATAATTAAAAATTAGATTTGAGGTAACTATTCATCCACTTTATCACTTTTTATGATGAATTACGGAGTGAAGGAAATTGTTGAAAATTGATTGCAGAGACACAATGTTGCTACTTACGGTATTCATCCGTTATTCCTTCCCTAAAGTACGCAACGCAGAAATCGCAATTTTGTAATAATCACAGTGATAATGTATATGAAAACAGATTATGTCCTACGTTCCACGGTTTGATCCGAATTCGAGCATCGACATAAGACTCCAATCGAAGGAAAATAAGCGTTTCTCAGTTCCATAATAAATTCATATTCTTATTTATAATAGTTATGGATCGATACGAACATTTTCACCTATTCCAATCAAGTCCCCAATTCTTCTCTGCAGTTCCGTTCAGTGCAGTGCAGCTCTTACTATAAGATTTCCGTTTCTTACCTTGATTAAAATTAAAATTTTAATTATTATTTATTAGGAAAACAAGCATTTAATGAACAAAGTATAGTTGTTAAAAATACAGGTATAGTCTATGATACAAAAGTTAATAAGATAGAGTTGGATTAAAAAAAAAGAAATTGGAACTAGACTATTAATGAAATAGTAAGTAGACTGCGTCATTGAAGCGTTGGCCCTCTTCCTCTAATAGTGAAAGAACGGGCGGATTACTAGTCATATAAGAATAACCCAATGCACATTTCGGCGACTATATCCCCATCCTCAGGGGATACATAATAATTATATCATCTATGTCAAGATATTTGTGGTGTAACGTCTTTGTTAACAAGTGTTAAAAAAATTCCAAAGAATCTTTTATGGAGTCATAAATTCTGTCAAATATTCTTCATTTCCGATACACAGGAAAGTACTAATATTACCGATAACCAATTACGATTAATAATAATAATGATAATAATAATAGTGGACTTTATTTAGAACGAGATTGATACTATAAAGTCTCTTTTACATCTAACCCTTCGTCATACAAATTAGTAAAAGAGCTTGAAAATACAGAACAGAGAAGATGACTACTTTGTGGATTTAAAAACCTAAGCTAAGTGCTTTGGAAAAAAATTTCCACAGCAGGAAAACACCCTCAAGAAGGGGTGGAAAAACCTGCGAAACCTACAGATAGGAAAAATAAGATTAGAGGTGAAATCATATCAAGAGGTCTTAAAACACAAGAAGACATACCAAAAATATCGAAAAAAGAACAAATAGTTACTTATATACATTAAGTGCCGTTACGTTACATATTTATATTAAAATGATAATAGGAAGAAATCGATCGTCCCATCTCTAATTTGTACACATGCAAATTCTGAAGACTTACGGAACAAGTGTCCAAAATATATCACTCCCGAGGTTCTGAATTAGTCCGCGAGAAAAAAATAAAATCCCGAATTCCAGGTGCGAGATGTCAATCGCCTGCTGACGGCTCCCTTAATTTTCGTCAAAGTTTAAATTGATCACTCGGTAAACTTTACGCGACCTGAGTCACCTAATGCGAAGAAAATAATATCAGTTCGGAAACAATCGAAAACCACAAATTTACGGACTTAAATGCTGTTCTCCAAGAGCAATTTATATCCGACCAAAATTAAGTTTTTGGGAAAATTAAAAAAATTAAACGCTTGTCATTGAAAAAGTCTTCACGTAAGAATTTCCATCGTTTATAGATTTTCGAACGACTCGTAATGAAATTGTAATTTGGACAAGAATTTTTTCCGCCAAAAAGACACATGAGTGACGCATATTACTACGGAATAAAACGCTTTAGGATCGAAAATTCTCGCAAAGATGCTGTGAAATGAATTCTCTGAAGTTGTGCTCTTTATTTTTGTTTAGCTGAGCTAACTGCAAACTGTTTTTCTCCTATTATCACCAATGTGGTCCTTATCACTATGTTTCTCCCCTAGTTTCTTTGAAGGCTGCAAATTTTTACTATTCATCAACATGAAATTAAGCAGTATTTGATATATAGCTATCATTGTTTTTATATAAATTATGGATACTTAATGTATTTTTTATATGTTTTGATACTTCGTAATGGTCCTTATATAATTTTTAAAATTATTTATCAGGTATTATGCATTTTTAGATAAGTTCTGTAACATTATATTTTCAGTAATAAATTTCTATAATTGCGATTTAACTATCCTATATTCGGTCAGGTTTTAGCCGATGTGGTATAAAATTGAGTTCACCATTACAAGCGAGAGAGTAGGCAAAGGTTTTTATTGGTCGACCCCAAGCTATTTCCTTCGATTCACTATCAACTTTTTTTCTCAAGCGTTAAATTACTAAACTTGATAGCCGTCTTCTCTCTGCGAAATATATTGGTATCCGCAAAACTTAAGAATTAATGGGTAAGAAAATCCAATGCTTGCGTGACATTGAGAAATTCGCTTGAGACACTCCATTAAGTAGAATACTAAACGTTGAGTAATATCCGTTTAAAAAATCGTACCCCTTAGTACGCTATTTTATCTCGATACAAGCCCCTTTCACGCTAAACACATGGTAAAAAATACCCCTTAAGACGCTCTGCTAACCGCTTATAAGACAGATTTTTCCCGTTTCCAAATGCAATGCAACCCACTGTAGCCAATCTTCCACCTCAGTCGATAAGTCGAAAATCGTTAGTATTATTTTCCTAAATGTCTCTCTGATGAAAACTGTTCATTTTAGATTGAAATATTAAAGTACTTAAGTAACAAAGGAAGACTCTATTTGTACGAGAATCAGACTATTCTTAAAATCCATGACGAGAAGGCAACCATTACTAATAAGTTTGCTTCTTCCTATATATCTACGTCTGTGACAAGTAAAGCAAACTAAAGAATATTCCTTTACGTTTTTAAAGTTAGAAGCTCTCATTTATAAAGTATAGAGCGCAGAAACCGTTCCCTTTTGTTTTCTCATGTGAAAGAAATTAAAACTATTTGCCCCGTGCGAAAATTTCGCAGACGAACACTTATACTTATTTATTCCACCCAAATATAATGCAACAAACATCATAATCACTACAAACGAATACACAAACACTAAAACATAGCTAAAAGTACACAGCTTAGTAATCTGTATCGGTGTCTGTTTCGATGTACCTCGTTTGTGGCGATAAATATCCTTAAATTCATTATCATCGGTTGTAATGCTATCTTGCTGATAACGAGCTTTTCCTTCGATTCCCTGAAAAGCCTCTTAACCGGGTTTAACTGTATATCTATAATAGGGATTCCAAATCTTTTTGATCTCAGTTCTCGTATTGACCTAGAGGTATCCAGTACTACCATCCTTCTTCATAAGCAATAAATTCTCTTGTAAACTGAAGTACACATTTGCACTGCAGAGAAATTTTTCGTAAACAACTACAATTACCCAAACACCATAAGAATCTGGAAATACATTTCTGTTCACTTGGGAATCCCGCCTTCTTGATTCATGCTTCTGTATATGCTGTCATATCCCTTGCTTACTGCCTAAAATCAGTACATTTATCCCATCGCAGAATATAGTGTTCCAGCTCGCTTACCAACCTTGCTTTCAACCGCTCCATACGTACCTTTTTCTCTCGAGGCCATTTATCTTGAAGCGTAGGTGTTCTCTCTGCTGTAATCTCTGCTCTTTTCTCGCCGAGTACTGTAAAACCTCGTTATTTCGTAATTTAAGAGGCCGGAAAAATACCGCTTCGAAATACGCGCGCTAAAATCCAACGAAATGGGAAATATAGGATTACGGCTCCGTTCAGTTTCTCCAGCTAAAAATACTGAGTCAAAGATAGTGTTTTATCTTTTTATTCCGTTAAATATGTCACGACGATGCTAAGGTAACTACTCAGAGGTATCTACTATGAATTCCGAAAATTTGATATTATATTTTAAAATTATATTTACTCTCTTTCACGGTTTTTTCACCCTCTTTCTTTTGGGTATTCTCCCGTTAAGGCTTTTTGCCAAATTCAGTCTTTAATTGAGGAGATATTTCCCAAAAATCAATTTTTTTGTGATTTTAGTATCTTTTTTCTAGTTCTAAATAATGAATTTTAACGCATATATTATCAAGTGGCATTGGATGAGGACAACTTGGGCCTAATTTCGCATATTTGAAGAATTTATTCATTCATTCACTGAAAACACTAATTTGTGTGGTATCAGCGGAATTTCGTTGAAATCTAGTTAAGAAGGTAGTTCAGAGAATAAGTACTTTCTCATGGGGCATATGGATATTTAAACGGCATTTCATTAGATCGGTTAGATATAATAGCTATAGCACTGTATTATAGCGTTTTAAGCTATAATACGATACTGAAAACACAAATATATACATACATGTGAAAAAATAAAAATGCCATCGCTATCCTAAAATTATCTCTCGTTAAATGCTAATTGCTCATAATGTGTAGTGTATAATTAGAGATAAGTATGCATATGGTGACAAAAATATAAAACCCACGTTAATTCGTAATATGTTGACTTTTGAATTACGTGGTGAATTCGAGTCATTAAAACAATTGAGGACTCTGAACTTCACTGAAGACCGATTCATCCCAGATGTAAAGAATGCATAATTCTATTATATTTACCAGGGCAATTCATTCCTTCCAAATAAAAGATATTTTAAATCACCCTAAATCGCACAAAAGAGATCTTACTGCAGCTCCTCTAGCTATCAGAATCTCCATAGAAGCTTTAATATTCTGACTTTATCTGAATTTTTTAAGATCTGAACCTTACGTAACCTTAAAAACTACCCCAGATTTTGTGCTGAGAAGTAAAACTTCAGTATTTTTCTTTTGCAATAGCCTTGTGTCCATTCTGCCGGAAAAGCCTTAGAAAAAATCTGCACATGGCCAACTTGGCCAGAACTGCAGACAGGACCCGACTTGATGACTTCTTAACATTTGTAGCTCTTCTTCGACCCTCATGGCTTCCACTCATGAAGGCCTCTTTCGATTTATGCTAAATTAACTGGTATGCGTGAAACCCGGATGGTGCACGAGTTGTTTCAGATTTCATACAAGTACCAGGGTCGACTTTAGATGTTAAACAAATGGGACAGTGGCCACAGGGCGTACATTTTGAGGGGGCGACCTGATGCTACTTGTGGCGAAATGCACTTTCTCACCAGTTTAAACCTCAGAACCAAATAAGCCACTTTTAAAGGGTTTCATGCCAAAAAAAACTGGAATTTTATAAAACCAATAAGGGCTCAATACTTGTAAGATGAGTAAATGTTATGCTCTTAAGGAAAATTCTATATCTTTTATGGAAAGGAAGCAGCAATGTTTACAGGGCATTTGCGATTAGAATTACTGTTCTTTCTTTCAGTTTTATCCTTCAATATTTAGGATTAGTATTTTTTTAAGCAGAAGGCAGAGAATAGTTGCTATTTTATGGATTTTGTCGATAGATCTAGCGAATTTTTCCTTCTTTTAATAAATTATTTATCTGTTTTATCTAGAACGCTGTGAAACATCGACTTCTGGGAGTAAATTACAGCAACTCATATTTTAATTCGTAAACACTCAGAATTAATATTATATATTTATTTCGAGCAATATCTGGACTTACGTTATCTTTATATGAGTAAAATCGAGCCGTTTTATAAGTAAGGGATATTTATGCTCTGAGTTTAGGATCTTTTAACTATTTTACAGGGTATCTTTAACGTTATTCTCAAAATTAAATTGATATCTCTGCTGCCGAAGTCATTTCGTGCATATGGACTCCGTGAATCATACGTCATCATAATGATACTATACATATATTATGATAAATTGAAGTCAATGAGTAGCTCTTAAATCTCCTTATCCGCTTAGTATAGTTTGAAGCTTTTCCCTAAGGTAATCCCTTAAAACGACTGATATTACATTTTCAATAGGCTTCCCTTTTACATAATGTATTTCGGCTATTAAATGAAACTTGGAATTGATCGACGTCCGCCCGGATGATCGCTTCCTTCGGGTCGAAGAAGTCTTTAATTTGTTTACCCTCGCTTCGTGGGGAAGTTTAATGGGATACACAACTTATATTGGATTTCGGAAGTGCAATTTCAGCCAATCGATTTACTCGTCCCTCAAATTTGAGGTAATCGAGAGAAAGTTGGATTGGGGAGAAAGGGAGTTAATTTTCTTGGAGCGACTGCTTTTTTTCTTAAGGGAAAGTTCCCTAGGAATTTATCGATTAGATGCTTGATAACACTTGCGAGGTCTTTAATATGACACTTTTGGAGAGTAATCTACACTTTATATTTTCATTAAGGTAACATTTAGTTTATGAGTTTAGTAATAAGACGTTTAGCTACTTAAGGTAGAAGGTGAAAGGTAAGGTTGCACGTGAAGGTGTGCATGTAGAAAAATTTCCAAGGAAAAACGGACATGAAAAAGTCGAGGCCGGGAATCGATCCCGGATCTGCCGGTCTGTTGCTCTAGACATTAAGCTGAAATAGTTCAGTGGGGAGAGCGTTAGACTGAAGATCTCTGAAGGTCCGTGGTTCAATCCCGGATTTCGGCATTTATTTTTTCCCCATTCCTGCCAAGTTTTTATGAATAGAGTAATAACATTGTTCAAAGTGCCGGGAATTGAACCCGGGACCGCTTCAATAGCGCTGCTCACATGACTATCCGGAAACCTTTTTAGAAGAGAATTAAGAAAAATTAGTAAACTGAGATAAGTATAATAGTGTTTTATATTGTGAATTAGGTGTATAGATAACTGTTTTACAGATCTCCCTTTACGGGCGGACGCTTTAGCTAATTAAATTATCTAGCCAGAACATACAGACACACTGCTTTGGTAGACTTTGTAGGCAAGTTTTATTAAACACCATTCCAATTTCCTACCATATATCATTATTTCAGAACGTATTTGTTTAGCTGTAGATAATCGATATCCAGGTCAGTTTAGTATTCCTCTGTTGCAAATCTATCTTTGTTTTCCTTGAGCCACTCTTTCGTCCTATTTTACCTCTCTCAGCAATTGAAGTCTTTCATTACATCTTCTCCTCAACTTCAGTATTTCCTTATCTTATAAAATAGTGCGACCCAACCTTTCTTTCCTTACTTACACGCCCTATCTCATAGCGCGGTGTACTAAGTCACACCTTTCTCAACTCGAGTAAAAACTGACTTTGTTATAGAAAGAAATTGATGCATGGAGTGGATTTAATTCATTTTTCGCCATTAAACCTATAAAACGATATCGTGGGACATCAATTAAGGGTTGTATACAAATATATCGGGAAATTATGACATAGAGTATTATTAATGATTTACCATTAGTATAGAATAAAGATGCGTATAACTAACGTATGTTGCGCGACACACCCAGAGCTTACTAACGGCACCGCGGTACACCGGTTGGGAATCACCACTTTCAGTAAAGCTCAACCCTCAGAATGTTAAGTTTTTCGGGTCCGCATTCCCAATTTTTTCATCTCACATTTTCCTTTCACTCATTCCCTTCTCCTCATGCTGAATTCCTTTTCATTTGGTCTTATTCATCCTTTGCCATTCCTTTCCCTCCCCATCCTTGTTCGGCTTGCTCACAATCCCCGTGCTTTCCATACTCCTCTTTGGGTCGATGAGTCAGTGAACATAAACAGCCAAACCGCAAACGGACTTGAGTGCTGATCTCGAGCGAGAGTTGCAGCGAAAGGGAAATGCAGGCAGTGAAAGACGAGTCTTGAGAACAAAAGAAACGAGCCGCGCCGCATGGTGGGGCATGCAGAAACGATTAAGTACCAGTTTCACGAAAGAAGCTTATGCTGGAGCATGGTGAAAGTTGAGAGTGAAATATATGAGGAATATGTAAGCATGAGATTAGGAGCTAGGAAAAATTCACAAAATGGAAGTAAGAATTTCCAGAAATAGACAAATTGAAGAAAATATTGAGGCATTTTCGGTTTATCCACTGCGAAACCCTCAGCTAGAAAGAAACTGAAATTTCAGGGATAGGAAAGGAAAACAAAAGAAAGAAATAATGCCCTTTCAAATACAAATACGAAAGTGAATACGTTTACATACAAAGAAATGATAATAGTAAACAGAAAATGAACATTGTGAAAGAATCAATATATGTACATAATGCATGTTAAATTGTAACTACAACATAAATACGTTTCCATAAATAGAAATAATAATAGTAAATAGATAAAGGAACATTATGAAGCAAAAAAGATTGGCTTCAAACTGAGGTTTGCTTATGGGAAAAGTGGTATCTAAACTTCATAGCTGGCAACACTTTTTAGGTATATCACTTCTCAGGTTTCTATCTTTTCAGCCCTAGGAATTTAATTTTCAAGAGTATATAAATGTTTTAATGCCCTTGTTTCGGAAGCAGAATATGCCCTAGTTTTTTCCTATATTGTCCACGGTTTAGATAATACTAATCATACGTCTTTATTCGGGAGAGATTGAGACTTAATAGTCTCTTCTTACATCTAACTCCTCTTCATATAACTGTTGAATGATAGAGATAGTATGAAAAAAGTGAACGAAGAAATCTGATTTGTGGGTTTAAAAACCTTAGATGGTGCTTAGGAAATAATACCCCGATGCAGGAAAAGTACCCGTACAAGGTGGTATAAATAGAAAACTACGAGACTCGAGAAACTCGTACATATAGAAAAAAGAACTCAATATTACGGAAAAGGCAGACAAAACAGTAATCTTGAAGCAATACATGTACACTTTACGTAGCTAATACAAAAAGAATTATGTTTACATATAAAATAATAAAATAAACATAAAATGGACATCGTGAAGTAAAAATCATTTGGCTACAAAGTATATCAGAAATGACAAAAATATTTAAATGAATACTAAAAATTAAAAATTCACTTTAAGTTAATTTGTCCGTGATCATTGAAGAAAATAATAATAAAACAAACTTCCAAAATATTCGGAAATTTGATATTATGTTAAAATAAGCATAATATCGCTGAGCAAGATAACGGTTCGTCAGCAATTCAATTAGATCTAGTTAACCTATTCTACGGGAACAGTTGATCATTAAGCAGTAAAAGGTCGTAGAATGGTGAATATTTGGTCAAATTATTCCTCCGATAAATAGAATTTATCCGTTTATTTCTATTGCGGAAGGAATACCTTTACATCTTTCATCTAGATGATATACGAATCTGAGGTTATCATCCGCTATTCGCAACTCTTTCTCCATCACATTCCTTCGCAACTTTCGCTCTTCATCAGCCTCTCGCAAATTTTCAAGAACTGCCCATACTTTATCTAAGTCCTCTTTTTGGATTCCCTATTTCTTTTCCGCTGATTTATTCTCTTCTTTTTCTGCTTTCGGCGGTGGAAAAACCGAAGGTTATATTTTGCATGTACCGCCGGACGTGCATTTTTTAGCTTCTATCTGCTATCGCACGGAAAAAAATCTGAACTAAGGAACATAAGTTCTCATATATGAGAGGCGATTCATCATCCTGGATGCAGCATCCTTTCCAGCCATGCCTTTTCCTTCCGACAGGTGGCTCTCATTCAGAACTGTTCCCATTTATCACCCTGATACTTCCCTGATTATTTGCATTGTTTCCTTCCCTTAAATCTCTTGCTCCATTTCATGGAATATCTTATATTCGTTGAAGTTAAGGTATATGTACTCTCTCAGATAGTCTGAAATAATTGTTGTTTCGTAGTCTTCTCAACAAAGAATTTCTTTCGTCTATAAATATAGATTATACATTTTAAAAAAATTCCTATTGTAGATTATTAAATTATGCATTATGTATAATTATATAGTAAATATTATATATAATTTAAATTTATATTTTTTATATTTTGAATAATTTATTATATTTATAATTTAAATGCTGGGTAATATATACTGATTATTATATTATTATTATATATAATTATAATATTTTATTATTTATATTCCGAGAAATTAACTATATTAGGAATTTTTGTTAACTTCACACCAATATTTTACCTGTAAAAAGAAAAATATTGTTTAGATTCACGAAGCTCAGCCTTGCAGGAGGCTGACCAATAAAGATTGCAAATGAGATAATTTTTACAGCCTGAGCTTCCTAAACACAGAAATTGAGATCTCGCTAAGTTTCTAAAATAGAAAATAATGAAAACTACATCAAAAGATACATTAGAAAATAGTATAGGTCATAGAAAAACCGCTATATGTTATCTGTCAAACGATATATCTTGCGTATACCGTCTTTTTATGACATTAGTTTTTTCAGTTAAGTAAGTCAAAAATATAATGCTTTTTATCTAATGAAAAAATCCCGGAAAACCGTGTGTGTTCGACAAACCTCTCTTCATTTTATCGGATGTAAAAATCGGCTCAGTCGTTTTAGGATTAAGACAGGCAGTATCTCAATCTTCTTCTTCGCCAAGAACGGAAGTAAAGGGAAAAAGAATGTATCCTAAGAATCCTTGAACTCTGTAATACTGGTACATAACTTTTCCAGCTCACCCAAGGCTGAGGAATTTGGCCATTAATGATACATTTCAGGTTTCTTAAAGCTAAATGTATTATTAACTAACCGGATATAGAAAAAGAGTGCATTTCCGGCGGTAAAATAGTGAGCAAAGAAACAGTAAAAACAGCGAATGTAATCTTGTGGGAGGAACTTCCGTCACCGTGGGAATCGATGAACTGCGTTGAGAAAATTCGCAGGACTTGGCCTCTGAGAATCCTCAGTTTGTTTTTTTCAAACTAATTTAACTTAGGGTTGAAGGTTACCGTTCGCTAACGAAATTAAAGCAGTAGGAAAATTTCTAGTCTAGTCTATCAATAGAAGGAGAAAAAAGGAACTCGGCGGTCAATGAACTAAGAGATAAAGGTTCTCCAAGCGCCGAATATCGGCGACCGTCTAAGGGCGATTACCGGGAAACGGATAATCGTGCTCATCTTCATAGGGGGTCCAATGCTGAAAGCTGAAAGCTTTCAGCATTGGACCCCCTATGAAGATGGAAGCATTGTTTCCGAAATGTACATCGGGATTCTGAAGAACTGGGACCGCTAAACGATTATCCGTTTCCCGGTAATCGCCCTTAGACGGTCGCCGCTATTCGGCGCTTGGAGAACCTTTATCTCTTAGTCTATCAATGCAAAATTAAAGACTTAGAGGTGGTATCATGTTTGTAAAAATCTGTAACATTAGCTGATGATATATCTATGAAATAGGATTTAAACCGTACCATTATTTAATCAAACTTAAGTGATATAATTTAGCGATTTCTTAGTCGTTTTTCACAGTTTCTCCTACGATATGCTCAAATACAAAGTTGCATCTCTGCTATGCCATCGGAAAGTATGATAATGAGAGTTAGAAATGTTAACCGCCCATAAAAAATGCATTGAGAAACTAATTCAAAAAATGATTAGCCGCACTAATTCGTAAGATCGATGTATGAAATTGGAGGATTCATAAGAATACGTGAATGACAATGAAAATTCGCAACTTTTACGGAAGTAAAAGGAAGTTCTGTATTGATTAAGTGTTAAAATTTAGCACAGGTGATGTTGATACTTATGCTCATTGTATTATTTTATAAATGTACGCGGAAATTTTTCCCAAATAGAATCCGAGGTACGAAGTATTGTTATCGTCTTTTCTTTGTCTTGAGATACTGAGGTAAGAACTTTCAGTCTTTACATTTTTTAAGTTACTGATTTTATTGCTAAAGATTGAAAAAGTAGTAGTTTTTTGGATTTCAATTTCATAGTTATAGTTAAAAAGATATATCTTCATATATACGATGTACTATCAACGTTATTCGATATTTATCCAGTACTCTCTACACAGTTAATATATTAATAATTAGAACCATATGAAAACTGAATTGACTTACAATTCACGGATTCTTACGCAGGTACAAATACATCAATTCAATATATATTAAAAGATACTATGTTATTATATTAATATGTTATTATATTAAAAGATATTATGTTTGTTTTGTTCTGTTATCGATTATTATTTATATATTTATTCTCGTTGTTTTTCACATTGTTAATTTTATTCATTTCATTTATTGAATTTATTTTATAATTTTGTTTTTAATTTTTGTTTATCGTCAGCTGTAATTGGCCTCGTGCTGTATGTTGATGCTACTAATAAATAAAAATAAATAAAAATAAATAAATAAAATAAAATAAAAAGATATAAATCAGTTAATTGAGCTGTTTCGGACGGAGAGTACCCTATATATTGCATAGCAGACTCATAGAAATCGTTAATATGCACAATACAAAAGGGTAGATGCGTTGCTATAGAGAGGGTCAGTGTAAACAATAACCAGCGTAAATCCGTTTATCAATCCAACCCATCTTTGTTTCGTCTTAACGCGTAAATCTTCAAACCCTCGCGTGCGTGTATTTCTTATGCATCTTTCTCTTTGCCGTGGAATTTCTCAGTGGAATCAGGAGCTCTTTTAGCGTTGGCGGAAGTGCCCTTCTAAGTTGCGTTCGCCCGCTTTTTCGCAGCTCATTAATCATCCCCCAAATTGGGGCCTCGGCTGTTTTTTGATGTTTCGCACCGCCGCCATGTTCCTCTTTTCCCTTTCTGTGTTATGCAGAGAGAAAATTCCCTCATTGTCGCCCCTTATTAATGGAGTCGCCGCCGCGCGCTCGTCATTTTTTTTCGTTTGTTTTTCTTCGTACGCGTGCTCGCATGACTGACGGTTTTTTTTACATTTATTCCTCTCTTTCTGCGGTTTCCTGTTGCTGAAGGTTTGATAATTGAAAATATTTCCTCGCGGTTCCCCCCTTTGTTTTTCGTTTCGTTTTTGTTTCGCGGAATGGACGCGTTGCTCTGGACTAGTCAAAAAAAAATAATGTCCCTCAGCCCTCATGACAAAATTTTGAGATTTTTGTTGAAATATTTATTTTATTAACCAAAATACGAAAGTTTAGGATCAAGGAATGGGTTAAGGTGACTTCGCGCGAGATGGCGTGCACCCAGGAAAAATCCCAAGGAAGAATAGACATGAAAAAAGTCCGACGGGACCGGGGATCGAACCCGGGTTCCCGGGAACTTAACGGTCAGAGCACCCAACCGGAAATTGGGAGACCCGGGTTCGATTCCCGGTCACGTCGGACTTTTTTCGTGTCTATTCTTCCTTGGAAAAAGTTTAGGATGTTATTTTGAGGAATTGTGAGGGTTTTACGGATTTATTTACAATCTTACTCAGAAAATTTCTGTTTTCCGACTAAATCACATTCTCTTCAAATTACGAAAATATACTGATTTATTTTACAAATTAAGAGTTATTTTCGGAGAATTTCGTTGTTCGTTTCACCCCCTGAAAAGTGTAATTTTTGGTAGGACCAAATTTTAGGACAATTTTAGCATTTTTGTAGAATTCGCTCCATATACCATTGGTATACGTAAACGAATACTCTATTGCTATTTAGAATATGTATTCCTAATGTTTTAGAGCAGATGGTAGTGGAAATTCTTTAGAATTGGCGATGAAGATCATGTTCTACTACTTTCTAGCACAGTTAGGTAAGTGAGGAGGTACTATAACACTCCTACTCTTTAAATGAAGTAAGTTGACTTGTTACTCAGAGTATATTTATTACACTTACCGGTTTCCGGGTATTAGCTCATCTTCAGGCAACCAGAACAGTTCTCGTTGCCTGAAGATGTGGTAATATTTCGAAACCGGTAGCAGTGAAATAATATACTCTGTGGAACTAGTTAAGACTTGTTTCTTTTCTTCATTTAAACTTGTTTCACCGCGTTAGAATTAGGTTCTACTTGCCAAGCACACCTTTTTCAAACCTTCTGGTAGCTAATGGGTGAGGGATTAAGATCTTAAAGGTCTTTATGAAGGCGAGATTGAGCCTAAAAAGTCTCTTCTTCCATCTAATCTGTTGTCAGTGATATTAATAAAAACATAAGTAATGTAGGTGTGTTTAGAAATAGAGTGGAAAAACTTTAGGAGTAGATGTAATAAAAACTAAGATGTTATCTTAGAAAATGGATTAACGATCCAACCAGGCTCCAGACTAATAAATTTACTGACAAGCAAATAAAGGATATGTATAAGTCTGTAAAGAAGGAGAGAGAGAAAGGTTCAAACATGGGAAAACCCTCCGAAAAAAGGGCATAACTCCGGGAGAAGGGCTACACCGTAACATTTTCGGGCCAGTGTTACCCTCCGCTTTATGCCCTCGGTGCGCTCCGACTTTCCATAGTGAAAGTAAGCGTTAAAGTAGGAAATTTCGTAGCTGCGGATCACGGAGAATGTAATGCGTGACTCAGGTGGCTTTTTCGGACTCAATTTGACATTTCGTCTCTTTTTTTGTCCTCGTAAAATTCTGGTAATTCCTCGAATTCGTCCGCTGGTTCATTTCCGACGCCATTTCCTCGGACGTGATTGGCACCTCGTTTCCCCAATCAATCTCCGTAAAAATAGTGCTTCAGGAAATGAACACGGCCTCTTCGATTAACAGCGCCAGATGGCCGCCCTGCGTAAGTTTCTTCCGATATTGCTCGGATACTTTCTTTTTCCACGGTGTCTATGTCCGGGCATCAAACCAGAACCGAACCGAAATCTAACCGTGATGTTACGTGATTGGGTTTTCTCTCCAGTTCAGCAGGAATATCAAATTTCGGTTTAGTTGCTGTTTAGGTCCTTATGCCTACGTACAACTGGTTAGAACAGTTCTTTTTTCATATAAAATCCACGGAGGCGGCCGAGATGTTGAGGAAATTGAACTTCATTATCATGGACAAGAGATAAATACTTTTCCACAGTAATTTATTTAAAGAATACTAAATAAATTTAATATAAACTTTATTAAATATATTAATAAATATAATATTAACCAATTAAATTAATTAAATATAAATTAAATATTGCTTGGTGTTTAGTATTCCTTTGAGATCTGATGATGGTGTGTAGCCGAAACCGGTAATCTCCGAATAAATTACTGTGGAAAAGTATTTATATTTTTTCCTTTATTATGACGTTCTTTTTTCGTTGTATTATTATGTAAAAACCGTCTGAATGTTCCTATTACTTCTTCTACTTAATATTAAATTTTAGAGCACAGCTTGATAATAGTTAGCTTCAGATCGTAGCTCATCAAACTTTCCTTGAATTGTTAGTGATATCTACACTTTTGCTGAAGTGTAATATGCATTTTTATAAAAAGTTTTATCGGTATAACTAAAATAATAAAATGCTGTTACTACTATCAACCCTAGCCCTGCCTAAAACGGAAAAGTAGTCATAGTTAGTCAAGTCAAAACTGCAACTTAACTTAATCTCACTTAAATCTAATCGAACTGATACAATTATCATAAAATTAAATTGTTAGAGTGAAAAAATCGATTCGATGTCGGACTTTAGATTAAGTAAACGAAAGTAAATATTAGCGGTTTCCACGGAACTGAAGCTCGATTAGGAACGAAAGTAAGTACGGTTGGATTCAATGGTTTAAATTGCCTGTGAACCTATTTCAGTATTCTCCTTATTCTCGTAATTGCTGATCTATTATTGTTTGAGTAGCACCTTTCATAGTATGAGAGGCGTTCATGATGGATGCAATTACTCAGTATCATTCATACGTGAGTGACTTTCATATTATCGCTGCAATGAGCAACACTGAGAATAATGTAAATGAAAGAACAGAAATGCCTATTCAGGTCTGCAAATCTAGATATCACCTTGAGAAAAGCTATAAATTCGCTTAAGTTGAGAATGTGTCGCAAACAGAGTTCTAGGGATAAAATTGCTAAAATTTTCCATAATAAATTAATGTCAGTTCAGGAATACATAATTTAAATATTTTATGAAATTCGTCCTTTAACAACAAAACTTATTAATTTCTAAGTAAGCCAAGCATTTAATGTGTAATAGTACGATGCGGAGAATTTTCATAACAAAGCATTTTAGACATGACTAAAATGTGCCTTAATATATTTGTATCTATTCAGGAATTACATAATTTAAATATTTTATGAAGTTGACCTTTAACAACAAAACGCCTTGATTTTTAAGTAAGTCAAGCATTTAATGTTGCAAGTACTTTGTGAGTAATTTTGGTAACAAAGCATTCTAGATAGAGTGCGAGAAGTCGCTTAAACATAATAAAAATGGATTATGAAAAGTCGCTAGATCTAGCGACGAAATCGTTAAATTACCAACTATTTGAAATATACAAGATTTTTCTCTATCTGTTTCCGACGAACATTGAAAATCATTCCTTTCATGGTTGAAGGGTTGGTTGGGTTGGTTGAAGGAACTAATGCTATCTACATCTTTAAATTTTGCAAGTAGAGCGTCCTAGTATTCGCCACAGTACCTGAAATGTTCCCTAGCTATACCCGGTACATCCTCCTGCAAGGCTTTCTGTCGACGTGGTATTCCGTGGTTTATGTTCCGTGGTTTAGCTGCGTGGGGGACATTTCAACGTTTTCCCCGAGTTGCAGTTGACGTTTTCCGGGGCGAAGTAATTTTTGGTGCCCACGTATCGTCATCTTGTTCGACAGGTCATTGCGTTGTAGGTCATTGACGTAAGCGTCGCCGTGTTTTCATCGCCTTGGGCAGTGTGTGGGTGCACTCATATCGATCCACTTCTAATGTCCTAACGTGTAATAGATTTCGGGGAAAGGAAGGACGTCCGCAGAGTTATATATCCAATGGCTAAGAGATTGAAAAGGATGGGTCTTGTTTAGTGTTGCGTAGGAAATAGGAAAAGGTCGATGAAAAAACAAACGATGAAAACGGAGATGCTGTCTGACGTAGGTTGAGGTGGACGTTAACTGGGGTTGCCAAAATATTCACAGTCCGAGTTTGGGGAGTTTTCTTTAGGATCATATTTTCTACACTACGTGGATTTGGGATGAGGTATGACTATTTCGAGTAAAAAAAACTTCTAATTATAATTTAATCGAAGATTTTTCTTTTGAAACGCGTTTTAATGTAGATCGAGAAAATTAAATTCGATTCTTTTTCAGGAGTTTCGTAGTCAGTACACAGACTCATTTCATCATCCCTGCTGTAGACGAAGTTAGAAAGATTGTGAAAATTTTCCTTTTTACTCAATTTCTTTATCTTTTTGTGGTGTAAGGGTTAGTGTGCCACCGTGTTAAAGTCATCATCACACCATCAAGTTATCATCTTAAGGAAGAGGACGAAAAATATCTTTTAATTTAATATCTTTTAGGGTGCATTAAGATAGACCATTCAGAATTGGATAGACCGAAGAGATAATTGCAACCAGGAAGAAGCGCACTATCTTCCTTTATGCCTTTAGAAATCAATTTTAAGTCGGCACTTTTAGTATATTGCTTTTATCCTTTCTTAATACTGTGTTATTAAATTTTACTTTACATTTTTCCATCGACTTCCGATCTCCAATCGACCTCTAGTAATATTACTTAGATCTCTAGCGGTAATAGAGTACATACATGTAATAACTAAACCGTGTATGTATTACATGTAGCAACACAGACTTGGGAGAGACTAATTTCTCATAGAATTTTATGGAGATAGTGATAGATACTGATGTCTTCAAGTTAACAGATAACTTGCTTTCATCTACTCATCTCTGATTAGTCTCCCCATTCTGCCCTTTAAGAAGTCTTTTCCTCCTTTCTCTTCCTTAGCTACTAAGACAAATTTAACGAGATGTACTATAGCAATACAGAGGTCCTATTATTATAGGTTGAGATCTGAGTCAGTGGATTCTTATTCATTTTTATTGTCCAAATCGTGATTGGCCATGGATGCCGAATATATTAATTTCTTCCATCTTCGAAGCCGTTAATTTTCGCAACGTTTAAAATTTTTGATTAGTGTTCCCAGCAAAATTACCGAATTTAAAAATCTAAGCGCGCAAGCCGAGATATGTGCGAGGATTAAAATGCATGCCTTCCTAAAATTAGTCGGACATATTTTTGAATTTCCTCGCCGGAGTACGAGGCCGCCCGTAATATAGGGGATTTGCCGGAAAATACTTTGTATTCATTGAGAAGGAAATTACGAGGGCATAATTTCATTCTTGAGCCAAAATATGTACCCTTTTCCAGCTGCGGGAAGTAGTTTACGATGTAGCGAATGGCTGCAGAATTCTCGGTCCTTTCGCAGCCAGTTGTCCTCGGATTTTTGTAATTGCGGCGCGATTGGATTTTTTTGGAATTGCGGCCTCGGGGTCGCTCGGAATCGGTCGCATGCGGCCAGTGGGTTGGATACGCGTTTCTTCTCACGCCTGTATCATTCCTGCAATAATTTGTTTCTTTCCTTTGTGTGCATCATTTTTATCAGGATACCTTACATCTTTGAGATTATGTGAGTGTTCTGATCGGACGTGCCCTAATTTTTACTATGATGCTAATTATAATACATATTTAACATTGATTGCAATATTCGCAGAAGCTATCGGCTAAATTGGAAAGGGCTTACGAATAGTAGAAAATATAGACTCCAACGGAGGACGCGCTATACCGCAGTAGAAAGTATGGAATGAAAATATATTACCTTGATTTGAAGAAATTCGAGGTTAAAAAGAAGCCATTGTATCGCCAGTTGAATTATTGAGATCTTATAGGCTTTTAACATCGAAATAACATATTTTTTATGTTACTCGTTAATTGAATAATACTCTGAGTGAAGAAATAAAATCTTTATTATTTTCCTTCCAAAATAGTTTTTAGCTACTTGTTGGCCCCAATTTAACAACATTTAATTTATTTATATACAAAGTTATATTTACGTGATTTCGATTTACGCGTATTTCAACAATCCCACTTATCGCATAACTTCCGGGTATTACTGTATTAGAACCATCATCTCAAACCTTTCCTATCTGCATATTTCACATCTCCGTACTGTTTTTCTTTAGAAGAGAGTCTTTGGAAGATTTCGCTGTATTTTGTATATCTGTGGGTTTTCCTAAGTAGAATCAATCTCACTGTATACTCAAACCTTTTCATGAATCTTTTTTACCTTTGCATTTGGGTTTCTTCTATTCACATTTACCATCCATCGATTCCTACATATTTGATTGTTTCCATCTGAATTGATTGTCACCGGCTCCTAAGTCTACTTAATGTCTCTTACAGTATTAATTAGATATATATTACTAAATATGTTAGCATTTACACCATCATCACCCTGATTGAAATACGTACTCATAATCTATTTTTCTTTCTTTACAGGTGAGTTACTTTCCTCGATCTTATATCTAAGATGTGCCACCAATTGGTAAGTTTTTTTTAATATGTCTTTTCGAACAACGGGAACATAGACAAAAATCCCATGTTGAGTTTTTAACAACCTCGGATGTTTTCACGATTTACGTAAGTTCCTTATTATGTCGATTTAAAAACAATAGAATGCCAGATCGGATTTATCAGAGCTTTATGGAATTAAGTAATGTATTCATTTATGAAGAAAGGCATTTTATATAACTCTGCTTAAAATTCATGCATATTTGTCTTTAAAGAGTCTATAGAGAATTAGTTAGAAGTGTTGCTTATTTTTTTTAACTATATCCATCAGTTCAAGGTAAGCACCAAATTTCGACGAAGACGTTCCCTGTAATTATACAATTCATACACTTCAATAACTACACTATACAATTCAATACAATAAGTTCTTATCCCGCCTCCAACTTAAGCGTTTCCTCCTTCGCAAATTAACAAACTTGAGAAAATATACTAACAATAAGTTTTATCATTACCCTTATTATACTGTGTATAATATATGCGATGCAAAAGTCAACTACTAATGCAGAGAGTAGAAATTGCCTCGGGGTGAGTTCATATCCGGTGCTGGCCAGAGTAACGTCAAACCAAAAGCAGCTGAAGGCCGGATGCAAATCAGTCCAAACAAAGAAGTAACTTGGCAACAGCGCCTTCTCTGCAGGACTATGGAAGGGTCGCTCAAAAAAAGAAACCCTTACCGCCTTCCTCTCTTACACCCTATTCCCTTTGCCCAAACTTCTCTTCGAGAAAATATTCATTTCTGCTCTCTCTGTTTCGCCTTTTGCGGAGTTTTCCCAAAACTTTTAACCTCGAGTTTCCCTTGCTGTATTGCCTTTAGGAATGAGAAGAAAGACTCCCTGACATCTTGTTCCACTTTCACTTTCATCCATTTCTGAGGCTGTTCTGCGAATCTGAGCAGAAGATAAGTTGGCATGGGATTCGTATTTATATTTGTGTAGGATCGTTCGGAATTAATGTTGGGGGAAGGAAACGTAAATGTAGAGCAAAAGTAAGGTTTTTTTATCTTAATAGATAGTTTTTAAATCAAGTCCAGGTGTTGTGGCCGAACTTTGTGGAAAGACATCTGGAACCAACTGAAACAATGCATCGTATTTTTCTAAATTTTATGGAGTAATTGATAGATTTTTTGTAAAATGTGAAGGCGTTTCGTAGTCAGTACAACTTTTGATATCGAAATATTTCATATATTTCACGCAACATATTTTGTAAAAATATTTCGTGTTACAATTGCAAGAAATAATAATTGCTGGCTTCCGGGTAGCCAAGTGGGCAACGCGTTCGACTTCGTTGAAAGCGGTCAAGTTCGATTCGCGGTGGGGGCTCACGTGCGAAATGAGCTTAGCTGTCGAAGCACCTTAAGAATTAAAAATTGCGAAAAATTACATTTTGTACTAAATTACAACTTAGAGTGTATCTTACCTCTTACACGCTTTATTTCTTGTGGAAAAAAACCTCAAAATGAAGCTTTCCGTTATTGCAACGACATCTCGGCAGAGATTTTATAGATTGATAGTAAAAGTAGCTCGAAACAAAATACCGGAGCGGAATACATATCTTTCATAAGTTGGGGTTGAAGAATTTCCTTGTGTGTCCTCAGATACGTTTGCATGCTAAGGTTCAAACTTAACTTAGTTCTTTATTAATTAAATTTTTATCATTAACTCTTTTCTTTTGCTACTTTGATGTTATTGTTTTGATATAATTAGTTTCCTCTTTCTTGTGATATTTGTATTCTTTTATACATATTTAGACCTTTGTCTGATATTGTTGACTCGCTGTTAAATTTAATCTGTGTGTTGCTGTTGTTTTAATCTATAACCGTTTGTATTCCATTGTAAAGGCCTCTTTTATAGATACATACGTACAAATGTCTTTATTATCGGGTGAAATTGAGACTGGACAGTCCCATCTTACATTTAACCCATTACAAATATAAACAAGATAAAAGAAAACAAAAGGAACAAATACAATTATGACAGCATTTTAGCTTTACATTTTGATGGTACAATTCATTGCAGATTTAAAAGATCAATTACTATATAAGAAAGTTTAATTACAGCTTAAAAATTAGTAATTAAAATGTTCAAAGGAGAGATGATAAGCTCTGAAAATATATCAATTACAAATAAAAACAACTAAAGAGAGTAACTATAAGTTTCAAAATAGATTGGTCAAAATATTACCGAATGAGTTAAAGGGTTTTTATTAAATAAATAGATTTCAATATTTTCGGTTCGGGTTCGGTTTTCTCTTCTGACTAAAATAACGGTTTTTCCGTTTTGGATTCGGCTCTTATTCGATGCCCTGCATGTGACCCAAATGTCAATCTCTCCTCACCTTTGGTGCGAGTGATGGAAGTCAAACATTCCTCATAAGTCAGTCTCCTCTAATGCGTCCTCTGCAGGTCTCCACGGAGACGATAATCCTCCGTGTTATTAAGACAACGAATTTAATCAAGGCAAGTGATTTTCTACAAGTTGACGCTGGGTGTATTTAAGGAAAACGCCTTCTCAGTCTGAGGGTGGCGAGTGAGTTTTCGAAGGTGGCCGAAGACGCCCCTAACTTTCCCTGATGTCTGGAGTCCCCTCCAGTAAAGCAAGACGTCGACCCATGGGAGGGAAACACTCTTAATGAACGGAAAGCCGTTTAAAGGGCCTCGGAGAGGGTGTCCGAAAAGAAGGACGTCTTCCTCCCATTGGGAACATCGGCTTTAAGATGACGGATGCTCGCTCATTTCATCCTGCCATGGCAACGTTTATTGGTTTGGAAAGTCGTCCGGAACTAACAGATATGAGATATCTCCATCGAAAAATGTTGTCGAGAAATCTCCTCTAGGACGGTCTCTATTACATCTGCTCTCACGGGCAGGGCCGGCTGGAGACAAGAGCTGTAGCTGTCGCTTCACTGGGCACGGCAGTCAGCGGAAAGTATAAGCCTGGAATCTTATTTAATCACCGGAGAGCCAATGCTGGAATTACACGGGATGAATCATGAACGATTTCCATTATAAGATTTCCATATTATTTCCATTCCAGGTTTTCCATCTTTTAGAATCTTCATTTATTTACTCTGATGCTTCATGTATTAAGTTAAAAATACATTACAATGACGATACAGACGAAATTCGGCGTGTCAAAATTCTCTTGCTTGTCATAGGTTCGCCACCTCTGTCTTAGGGTCATTCCATTGTGCTTTTCTGGACATGGATGTTTAACCTTTCATAACATTATTTCATTTTGGAAAGATAGAACAAACTACCTCACTCCTCATTTAGTCTAGTAAGCCTCATTCCCTCTCCAAATTTTCTCGTATCTAATGGTGGAGGGTTTAAGATTCAAATCAGTCTCCATTCTATATGAATAATATTTTACGAATAAACGGTAAAATATTTTCTTGTGGGAACGACGGTTGATATGGTCGTAATAGTCAACATAGATCCCGGTTTAGAGTTCCAGCTAACGCTGTTTTTCTTGGTTAGGGTATGGTTGTATAAGTTACATTGCAGCTAATCGTGAAATCGACATTCGTTGACTTGACTTCTTGAAAATCAATAACTGAAATTAGACAGTTAATATTTTCAGTGAGGAATAATGTGAAAAAGTATTAAGTGTCTAATTACAACTGCAACTGATCATTTTCGCCGTACTCGTCCAATTATTGGTATTAGTAAGGGCGTAGGGAAATAAACAAATGTAAGGAATTTTTATCCGAAGTCTTGCTTCATTAATATCTAGATGGAGCGCTTATAGCGGGCGATTACACTCCCACACATTTTCCATAGTCGTTTTGACACTCGAGGTAATGCTATGGACTCGCATTTATCAGATGATTTGCCGTAATTATGTTGGCATAGTTGTCGGAATTGTGCGAAAGATGTAGTGGATTGAACGCTTTGGTGCTACGGATGGTTAACCCCGAGAGAATCTTTATTCTCTCCGGCCTTCATCAATCTTCGAGCCATCCCTCAAGGCGTCGTCGCCCAGCTTTTGTTGGCGTACACGGATGACGCATTTCCCCATAAGGGAGAGAGCCTCCTGAAGATGCGAGCCTTTTTTTCAGCAGTGCGTTCTGTAAGCAAAAGAACTCGCACATTACGGTCAACATACAAGGTGCTACATTATTATCATCTGACTCTCTCTATTAGGGGAACTATGACCTCTCAACCCTCAAGTCAATTTCAAAATGAGTTCCAATAGAGATATAAAGAAAAAATGTTTTTCTCCTGGTCCCGAGTGAAAGTTGATGGAGAGAAAAATCCGTCTTGGGGGGAGAGCACCCTTTCAAGAAGGGGAAATACTTACAAAAACAGGACTCCCGGATAGACAAGTGGGTAGCGCGTTCGACTTTGGTGAAACGGTCAAGGGTTCGATACCCGGTGGGGTCCTTATTTATTTATTACAAATCGACAGAAGAAATGAGTGGGTCAAATATTGAGAGGAGAGGGATTATTGAAGAAAGCGATCGAGGGAAGAATGCTAGGGAAAAGACAGAGGGGAAGACAAAGGCAGAAGTTGTTAGACGAATTAAGGGGTGGGGTAAGTACCAGGAATTAAAGGAAAGGGAACTGAATAGGGAATGTGGGTGCACATGAACCTACCGAAAGGTAGAACACTTATATATACGAGGGTGGTCTGAAAAGTTTCTGACCCCAGATTGTTCGGAAATCTTCAGAAAATTTTCAGAAAACATGTCGAGAAATGGCGAAATGTCGGAAACTTTTCAGACCACCCATGTATTACATAAGATGGCCGCTTTTAGTCGTAAGAACAGGTGGCGACGGGTTAACATACTAAAATCATAGTCAAACATAAATACAAAGATATAAAAGGAGAAGACAAATACAGTAATATGAAAAATTAACAGCGCTTTTAAATAGATGATCTTTGTCATTTCCGAAGTGAACCGAAGTACTCACTATTCTTCAATTCGATTCAAATTCTTGTAAAATAAAATACGTTAACTGGAACCATATTTGGTTGCGTCTGTCAACGCAAAAAGACCGTCGTACTTAATTCTAGTAAACAGACCGGTTGACCCGTCAGCCGGTTAATTCGAAGCCGTTTAGGAGGAATTTTGCTGTTCTTCGATTTTTTTACAAATTTTGGTCGTAAATTTTGTACATATTCTCTTCATATGATCTCATTCCCAAAATTCGTTGAACTTCTTCTCAGTGCTCATCTCCCTATATAACTATTTGCATTCTTCTCACATGACATCTTAGTCATTCCGCTCCCATCCACCACTTCTGTGTGTCCACAAGAACGTAAGTCACCTTTTTATATATTGGTCTCACAGCTCATCCTTCAGCCCACATTCAAGTTTTCGCCACACATACTCTTCGTAGAATCCATTCCGAATGCATCCAGCAAACCTCTCTCACCAAAGGCATCCAGATTTCGACTTCATTTAAAGTGGGCGTTACCACACCTCTCCGTACAGACATTAATACCACGGCGAATTAAATTCCTGTCATTTGTATTTTTCCCGTCTTTCTATTAGCCATAATTTCCGTGATCAAACTGAATTAATCCGCGCACGCCGGTGACTGCGATTCATCACGGATTCCGAGATGTGACCCATCGCTTGGCACCTGTCTCCTCTCCGTGATCGTGACTGAAATTCGTGCTCTCCCATTCCGCTCACCGTGTTTATCGTGCTAAGTCATTTTTCTCGGGTAAATCGCACGATAAAATTCTCTTTTTCCACGGAGATCGAGGCAATGAACCACTCCGGGAAACGGTCGGAAAATTCGTTGGCAATTAAATTTGCATACGTTGCGGCGGTATTTGCATATATTGTGGACGGAATTTCTCTCCGTTTAAGCTGATTTTGATTTTGCCCGAGACGGCCGTGTCTCACGTGCGCTACGGAGACTAATTTTCTTTGGGCGCTTTTACTACGGAGAATAATTTGTATCGGCGTCCCAAGAGTGACTCATTCAGGACGGATTGGAATCATAATACCGTTGCACTCAAGTGCTTATTAATATAATTTATCTTGCTGAGTGATCAGAAGTCGGCCGAGGAAGGTGGCGGTGAAGGAATGGTTATCGTGCTAGTCTCCCATAACCTAGGTGCCAAGTTCTAGATTCAAAACTACCTTCGGAACTAACGTGTTTTTCAAGTCTATGGCGTGTATTTACGTATTTTTTACGAATAATTAAAGTGGTATTAGTTGAGATTGCCTGCATCTGATGAAGAAATCATCAGCTTCATTTTTAATAAATATACAATCGATTTTTATTGCTAAAATATCTTGTCTCATTTATAATTTTCACTTATTTTGGCTCTTTATTTTGTTTTAACAAAGAAGCACTTCTGTTTAGCACATATTTTCATATTTGAACCATGAGCTGCTTTAATTTGATATATTATGTATCCCTAATTTTGTATTTGTCTTAATTGTCATCACCGTAAAGATGGTTAACCTGACTAGATGTTAACGCTCTAAAATTATACAAGAATTTTTTTAAATATTAATTTATTATTGCTTCTTCTATTATTATTAATTAATTAATATTAATTTTATTACTATTAATAATGATATACTATTATTGATCTTATTTTTAATTATTATTATTGTTAATCTAATTCTTGTTAATTTTAATATCTATTCAATGAAACATATTGCGTTTTATCATCATTAATTGTATTATTATTATATTATTTATTATTACCATTCTGATAGGCTTTTAGTTTGTATTTTACTGGTATCATTCACGTTACATTTATATGTAATGATTTCCATTCTACATCTAGAATCACCTTGGTAACGGCTATTGATTCAAATAGAATTTCCAAGCAATGCTTAACATATTCTATAGCCCTTCGCCGAACCTTTTCGAATACAAGAACAGTCTACAGGGTTCATTCCCCGTTCCCGAAGGGGGACTTTTCAGAAAGTCGTTGAACTTTCGGAATATGTTTTCCTCGGAATGACATAAATCTGAGATTGTTTCCTTCTGCGCTGCAGCGATGAGCATTATAATTCAGTTTGTAATTTAGATTCGGAGAACCGTCGTAGTTTCGTATGCCGTACGAGCGCAATCAATCTGCCATTCCTACAATTTTTGAGGAGTGTATCGGATTCGAGTCGAATGTAGGATTTTCTTGTGCGGTGTATGGAATGCTTTATTTTACTTTGACTGTGTATAAGAAGTCCGTCTTTCTCTGTATTTTCATCATCGAGTTTACAAAATGAGGATCACGTCCAACTCGCGGAAATATAGCCGAAATGCATGGCACTGCTAGGCTGTATAAATTGGATTCGCAGAATTTATATAAAAATATATTTGTACAAGAAGAGAAAAATTGTGACTTGTCTGGGTCTTTTCAGATGGTTAGAATATCTGCTCGGAAAGTGGGAGACCTGGGTTCGTGTCCCAGTCAAGTCACAATTTTTCTCTTCTTCTACAACTTCTACCTTTGGGTTTGGGTTTAAGCACAACTTAATGTGTTAAGTTGAATTTCCTTTCCATCTTTTGTGAAAGATACTTTTCTCAAGTTATATCTTGTTTTTACGCTCTAATACAATAGAACAGGGTGCCAAAGTAGTGGCCTGAAATTTAAAAGTATAGTTTCTATAACATTTAACACAAGAATAAACATCCCAGCTTGAAACATCTCTCCGTACATAATTACTTATGAAAAATTTCTAGAAGCTATAAAGTTTGCGTACAAAATTTATGGTACTTCATAGCTCCACAATGTCGGGATGAAGGGTATCCAAAATGAAATATCTATATCTATATATGTATTTATTATACACATTTCTGGTTTACGGTATTTAAAGTGGAGATATTGAAAGTTATTCTTTCACTCGATAAATTTCAATGAGGGCACCCTTGTTGACCAGATTGAAATTTATTGGTGGTATAATAATGACTCAGAAAGAAATTGATATTTATCTTGCTTTCATAAAAGAAAAATAAAAATCTGAAAGCTTTAGCTTGCCTCCCAAGTTAGCCTGTGCCCAGGTGACCATCATACAGAATAATAGAAGTTGAAAACGTATTAAATCACCAAATTAAACTACTTATAAATATAAAATAAGAGCTAAGTAAAATTTGAAAGACAAAATAATATTAAATATAGTGTGTGATGTGAAAAAACTTTTTTCATGAGTCTGTTTGTCTGCAGAAGAGATATTTTACAACTATTTACACTTTTCATATGTAGAGGTATCAAATTAAAAATCTTGGAACCGACATAAACAAACCATCGCTGTAGAACAGTTGAACTAGGCTTAATTAAGTTCAGATTACCTTTTCTCTAATTAAACATATTTCTGCTCTCATTGATAAGCATTATTGAATAAATTAGGCATTATTTAAGAAACTTATGTTTGACTCATCCCCAGCAGATTTATGTTGCATGTTATGAGCTTTTTTAGCATTATAGCAGATGTCATCGCGATGACAAATACAATATAATAATAAATATGCTTAGTATTCAAGTACGTCTATTTCGATAGGTATCGATAACATTCGATCATAGATAGTTCTATTAATTGTGCCAGACTAATCATTCGCTGCCTATAGAAAACAAGTTACAGAAACAATGAAATGAACTATAACAATAAAAAGTGAAACTAAAAATTATTTAAGGTTGAAAACTGTTTATGAATTTGAAGCAAAACACCTGGGCTCAAGCAGTTTGGCATTTTGGTGTCAGGCGTTTTCATGGCAACTGACAGTTCTTTTGGTATCTAAGGAAAGGAAATAAAAGAGTGGATCAAAAAGTACCCGTATTTGAACCCAGGTGACATTGCTGAGGGAAGTTGACATTTCCATCGTTTGCTGCCATCCTTCAAACGACAGCAAGCGAAATTTCAGACTGATTTATGGGTCACTTTTCTGACAGTTAGTAAACTTGACAGCTTCGATGCCTTTCGATAAAATGGGAAAAGTGCAATATCGATCCTTCATTTATTTTTCACGTAAAAGGTGCGAAGAAATAAAAGCGAAGTTAGGTGCTGTGTGTTGGAGGACCATTTTTGACAACCTTGATGTATATTCAGCTCAAATAAAGAGGTCGTTGTCGACACGAAAGTCAATTTCGAACGCTTGACAACTCGTATATTTTAAAGGAGCGAAAACGGGGGAACTTAGTAAACGTGTATAATCCTTAAAGTAGATAATGTGGAGAATTAAAAACAGGGTTGAAAGAAGCGTTTTCGTTGCTAGCATGGTTAATTGTTGACAATCTCCAGCAGACATTAGAACAAGATTTAAGTATTTTATTTTGATGGTAAGGAAACCCAATCAAAATTTTTATAAATATTCTCATAGCTTTTAGAAATATCCCTATAATATTTGAATATACGATTTATGTATATATATATATTTATTTATAAGTAAATATCGAACATTAAATTATCAATAAATGAATAAAAACTTAACGAAATAAAAAAATATTATATATATATATATTTATTTATTTATTTATTTATAAGTTTTATAACTTACGGTATGTTCAGGTGCCCCCACATTCCCTATTTAATTCCCTCTCCCTGAATTCCTGTTAACTTTTGTGTATTGATATTTAGACTATAAATTGAGTTTTTATTCATTTATTGATAATTCGTTGTTGATATTTACCGGTTAAGAAGAACATACCAATGAAAGATGTGATTTGATTGAGATTTCATGTGATTCGACAATAACTACATCTGAAAAACCGAAAAGGTATTTTATAGTATATTTTTATTATACGATTATTATTTATTATTAAATTTTTCGTACAATGTTTAATATTTTACCGAAGATGTACTTCATGATTCAAATCCGTCGATGGAACACGCCAGACCATCATAACCGCAATCCATGAATGGAAGATCGTGTTCGGCTGCGAGTATCCTGTAACGTAGGCAGCCAGCGATACTCTTGTGTACGGTGGGTTGCCTACGCGTCCATTACGTAAGGGGCTTAATTACGGTTTCTCGCTAAGAAAGGATGCCCATCTCCGACTTGGGCACTACATGAATGATACATGGATTCGTTGGGTTTGAGGGCCGTGGTTGTGGAAAATTAAGTCTTTTTAGGCCCGAAGTGTGCTCAAATTCCGCGAAGTACACTCACTGTGGACATAAGCGTCCTCTTATCAGCTTGCTGCGACGGAGATTGTAACGTCGGTGGAAACTGAATTCAATTCTAACAACCCATCCTCGAGATACCAAGTGCATAACTGAAATTATTAAGCCAAAGTATCGCGATATTTATATAAAGAAGCATGAGAGAAATTGTCAACAGAAAATTTCAAGCAAATGAAGCATGCTGCCTTAAAATCAAACAACTCTAAAGGACTGCTTAATTTAGCTGTAATATGTACTCTGGATACTATATTATATCTATCTACAGATTGATTTATTTTCTTTATTTATTGACGCGTTTTTGTTTGTTGACAAGAAAATATTTGTAAAAGAGACGAGTATGAAGAAAAGCAACCCTAAAATTAAGCCAAAGTGAGTTCTTAGAGTGGATTCTGTGAAAATGGTTTCCTGCTGATATAAGTGATACATACCCTTGAAGTATTTTAATTTTAAAATGATAAGTAGAATCATTAAATCAAATTGTTGGTAGTAGCTAAAGGAAGTGGACATATACATATACCACGAATAAAATCTTTCCCAGAAAATTCTATTAGCCTAAATGTAAGTAATCAGTTCACAAGCCTAAATATAGAGCTAATTCTTGTATGGGTGTGAAACGTGGACTATCACATTAGAAGAGAAGATAAACAATATTTGGTGTCATAGAAGAATGATGAAAGTAAAATGGACTTGAAAATGAAAAATAGATCAAAAAATGTCCACAAAGTTCAGAAAAATTAAATTTTTTAAAATTTCTTTCCATTATGGATTTCACCAATACATCAACTGATTCTGTAAAGTTTGAAATGGACTTGCTGAGTGATTAATGAAGGAGTTCGTCTACGGAAAAGGCAAGAGAGAAACGTTTAGAAAACTTAGGTGAATTCTTTAAAAAAAATAGTATCTCAAAGGAATTAGCGATATTTGACCCAAAGGTAGTATAGCTGTTGCATAAACCGAGAAGAGAGGAAAATTTCAAAAGCTGCTAGAATCTCAAAATAATTTTCAAATTCGAGAAGCCTCAATTTCTAAAATCCCCATCACAACTCAATTTTCCAATTTCGGTGCGTTTGATTCCGGTGTGCAATTCCGATTGGGGGAGATTCAAACACACGTTATCAAAACCCTCATTAATGTAAAGATGAAATCCGCGATTTGCACTCTGATATTTAAGATGGCGATCGTACTTGTCGGCACTCCATTGTGGAGACGCTCCCAACGAATGGTAATAAGTGGTGTGGGTGGAGGAGCGAGGAAACAAGTGAAGCGAGAGTAGCCGCAATGCACCATCTGCATAGCAGAGTGGATGTAAATGAGCAGCGAAACAAATTACCGCTTTAGGCCTCTGATAAGGTGTGCAGTCCCACGTGAAACAAAAACGCCCGCGCCATCGGGTTTCATAGCAACTGTTGCCAGGAGAGCGATCCCCGCGCCCCACTCCGGACTCTCGATGAACTTCTTTCTGCACTCGAAATGTAAGATGATGAACCTGCGAATTGGCGATTTTTTACCCTTTTAAAATGCATCTCCTCCTTAGATATTTTAATCCATAAATAGCGATACTTAGGACAGATTTAGTTCGGTTCCTTGAGTTCCGCGGAGCAAATTGTTTTAATTTTCAGTAGACTGTTAATATTTCTTATTTTTTACCCTTTTAAAATGTATTTCCTGCTTCGATTGTTGAATCCTTAAATAGCAATAATCAGGAAAAATGTAGTACGGTTCCTTGAGTTCCACGCAGCAAATTGTTTTAATTTTCAGTAGACTGTTAATATTCCTTATTTTTACCCTTTTAAAATGCATTTCCTTCTTCGATTGTTGAATCCTTAAATAGCAATAATCAGGAAAAATGTAGTACGGTTCCTTGAGTTCCACGCAGCAAATTGTTTTAATTTTCAGTAGACTGTTAATATTCCTTATTTTTACCCTTTTAAAATGCATTTCCTTCTTCGATTGTTGAATCCTCAAATAACAATACTTAGGAAAAATGTAGTTCGGTTCCTTGAGTTCAACGAAGCAGACCTAAACATGGAGATATTTTATATGGGTTTCAAACGTAGACTGTTTCTTTAGAAGAGAATATAAGCTATCTAGCTATGATACCATAGAAGAATGTTGAAAATTAATTGGACTTGAATATGGAAAAATTAGCAAAAAAGTAGACTGTAAAATTAGTGAAAAAAGTAGATTGCTAATATTACTGAAGGATCAAAAATAGCTGCTATCGAATAATATTATTCTTGCAGCGGAATCTATGAAGATATTTTTCTGATAATATTAGTGTTCATATTGTAGTTTTATTTCCTTAGAATGATAAGTAGAGATTAACGGAAATAGACATTCTACCTGAAAAAAATGAGTCCCAGAAAATTCTATTAGCCTAGATATAAGAAATTTTAAACCTAAACATGGAACTATTTCTTGTATGGATTTGAAACGTGGACTATAACATTTGAAGAGAAAGTAAGCAATCTATGGTACCATAGAAGTATGGTGAAGATAAAATGGACTTGAAAACGGAAAGAAAATTGTTTTAATTTTCACCAGACTGTTAAAATTACTGAAGGATCAAGAAAAGCTGTTTTAGAATAATGAAATTCGAAAGATAAACTCGGATGACCATTTCAAGACCTTGACCCAGTGTAATTGTGCTTAGTTGCTCATTTATTTGTTCCATATCCAACGACCGAAAGCGTCGCCGTAAAAAATCGCGAAGAGCGAGATTTTCGCAATCTGCGAGACCAGGCATGCTAATCTAATAGCCCTTTCTTCTCTCTCCATTACAATAACCCATAACTTCTTTCTCCGCGCTTTTAATGGAACTAGGTTACGGAGGCGGAGGAAATTAAGGAGAAAGGCGCCTAATCTACATTCCTTTTCATTTACACATTATATAAGACTCTGAAAGAAAGAAAATTTTAGTTATCTTTGAAGCAACGTATGAAAAAATGCAGCGAAGGGTGATTGCAGGGATAGAAAAAAAGTATTCTGTCATTAGAAGAGGCAATATTATGCTGATAATAAAGAGGAAAGTATGGCTGTTATATGTGAATATAAAAGAACGGTTATTTGGCTGATCCTACGTCCCGTTATGGCCGGGACAGTCCCGTTTTCGGTCCGTGTCCTCAATAAAATGTACTTTACATCGTGAAATCCTCCAAAAATTGCGTTTTTGTAACGGTATTCAATAGCGAATTACAGAAAGTTAACGCTTTTAGTTACATATAAACTGAAAAAGAAGAGTTATAGTAAAATTTTAATGGGACGATTAATTATACATTTTCGTGGAATATTTTATCATCACAAAGAATGAAAACCAATACAAAAACCGGTGAGGTTGAGGTGGATGTTTGATGGAAGTTAGCTTTAGAATGAGAAGCTATTTCATCTTCAAAATTAATGAATTCCCTGTGCTTTATCTGCTACGTTTGGAGTGTGTTTCTATATGGATCTGAAACGTGGACAATCAGGAAAATGGACAAAAAAAGAATAGTCTTTCGAAATACGGAAGTGACGAAAAATAGAAGATGTAGTTTGGAATGATAGAGTAAGAAATGAGAAGGTATTTCAGCGCGTGGGAGAAAACGGTATATTGATGGAAATGGTTAAAAAGCGGAAGAGTAATTGGATTTGACACTTATTAAGACACGAAGATATATTGAAGAAGCAGCTAAGGGAAAATAAAGAGAGGAAGAAGGAGAACGAAGCTTTTGGATGAGGTGAAAGGAAGAGAGAGTACCGAATTAAAATCTAAAACATCGGAAGAAAATTATTTAAATAAAATAACACCAATGACCTGCCACTGGGCAGAAAACCCCATGATGATGATTATGATGTACTTTATATTTCATTTCCGCGCAATAACTAGGGATAACTTATTTCTTATTAAAATAAAAATTCCATTCGATTAAATTGCCAAGAATTATTTATAATAATATCAACATTGAAGATAAGAGAATTGAATAAGTATATTCGGGGTAACACTGAGTAACTGAGTACGCTCGTACCAGAATAAAATGATGCAACACTGATTGGTAGGGGTGCGTATACCGCTGTCAGGGAATGTTGAATGTGGTGCAGGTTTATTCAGCCTCGTAACCCAGTTTACTCAATCACCAACGTCATGAGGATGGCCTCAGATGACCTAAGCTATAGCGGGCGTCAGAGGTCTGATGTGGTTGGCCCTTCATTAAATGACCTATGCTCCGAATATGCTAGGATAGCAGAGCATGTAGGCATACTGGGACCTAACTAGGCAAAGAACGTGCTTAACCAGGAGACAATATTGATATGTATGTCTGTTACTCTGCTTGGTTTTTGGAAATAGAATACGTCGACCAAAGGGAATTAAATGAAAGTTGAACATTTCTATCTTATTTTAGGTTTTATTCCCCTTTCTCCAAGCCTATTTATTATTTTCATGAATTTTCTCATCGAATTTGTTTTGAGTTCATGTAACTTATCATCTTACATAATAATCACCGATGTGTGTATATTTAATTATCCGATATCAGTAACTCCCGTAAGAAATATACATGGGAGAAATTTTTGGAAATTAATTTCACGCACTTCCCGACGTGTTAGGATTATAAATTTCTGGGAGTCGTTAAAGGTCCAATGGATTATTATATATTGATATTTATTTGTCCAAAGTACCCTTGGTTCGACCCTGAAAGACCCGAAAACACTACCATGAGACATGTAGGTAAAGTTCATGTTGAAGAAGAAGTCGAATCTTTGATTAATTTTTTAAAGTCTATTAATGGAATAGAGTGCGCCCACCTCCTGACATACGCCCAAAAAGGTTACATACTCGTATATAGATATATGGAATTAAGTAAGATAAAAGTACCCCACTGATTAATTTAATAAGTAGGGGAGAGTTTGCTTTGTTGAAATAAACGAGCCGTGGCAACGCGCGGTAAATGAAGAAATGAGACGAAATGAGAACTAAAGTAAATGTTATATGCATTATAGGGTATAAAAAATACGAAAAAATACATATTATTATGAATATCTATGTATTTACGTAATTGTGCGTCATTAAATTAAAAAATCGCGTAAGAAAGTAGACAATTGCTTTATTTTAACAAGAAAGCTATGGAAAATTCTGAGCTAACACGAAACTTAATTTTCCGAAAAAAAAATTTTCCCTTAACAGGATTCGAACCACTGAGGATAAACTTCTGGATTAATCTTTGGAATTGTTGGATATTTGGAAGTGTGAACCAGACACACTAACCACTCGGCCATTTTGAGGATGTCACTAGTTAAGAAAAACGGTTATTTAAAGTAAAGTCGACTGCTGCATGCCAAATAACGACTGATAACACGACCTATACATTTAAATTAGTCCTTTACATTTTTGATAGGGTATTTAAGCATACATCATATGTGTGCGATAATAGTAGCACATTTTCTGCAAATTAAATTAATGTCCGTTATTTTGACGGGGTAACTAGTAGTGACATAATTATAGTGCAATTTTTGTCAATACTCTTGGTGATTTCTGAGTCAAAAGATTTATCTTACTTATTACAAACACAGTCATTATTTTTGGTCATCATGCTATCTGATGAACTTCAAATGTAATATTGTAGAAAAGTCATTGATCATATTCCTGCGGAGTTTCATCATTTCTTGTCTTTATATTGAGACATCTTGTCAATTTAGCATCAAAGTTTGCTCATGAAATAAATAAAAGTGGAAAATATCCCAGTCATAAAGGATTGGGACTCAAACCTCTTTAGAGTGAATTCTCTATTCAATTGAGTTATCAGGCTGTCTCTCAGAGCTTCCATAAAACAGAGTGCAACTGCTGTTTGTAGTACCTAAATTTCGAATTTAAGTCCTGCAGGACTCTTTCACTTTTTTACACTTTTTACTTATTGCTTATTGATTATCTACTGATCTTCAACCTATTTCTTCTAATTATGCTACAATAAAAGGTGTAGTAGATAATATAGGAAGAAAATTCTTTTCATTACTTCTTAAGTTTTTAATCTTGGTGTATCTCTACATTGTCATTAATTCATCTTTGATATAAAATTTAATTGTGAATATATTAAGTTTCTATTTGTATGATATTGTTGAATTAAAAACTTGTGTAAACGTTAATAGCTGGGGGGACTTTATTTGATTGTTTTTTTCACATTAGAACATAAACTCATTCAGATTACATTCTCATAATCACCCTGATTTATCATTGCAGGCACTGTGAGGACTCTTGCTGTACTGGACAGAGAAAGTCGTAGGCATTTCTGGATCACAGTATTTGCTAAAGACCATGGAACAGTACCACTTCATGCCAGGCTTGAGGTAAGGATTGATTTATATTCGTGTTTCTGGTTTGTGTTCCATGATATTTTAGTAGCAAATTTTCAGAGTGAAAATAATGATATTTATTAAATTTTGATGAAAAAGAAATCTATATGAATGAGAAAGTTTCTGAAGTAGAGTGAATGTTTTACTTTTTCATGGTTGTATTAGAATTTTTTTACATTCTTGGAATCCTAAAATTAATTACAGTTAATATTGTAACTCCATTTCTATCCTAATTGTTTTCATAAATATAGTGCTAAAAATTCACTTCAGTCATGGAATTAACTCCTACTATTCAGGTTCAAGAAAATTATAATTTCGGTGATATCATGAGAATGTAATTTTACTTTGCAAAATAAAATTGTAAGTAATTAATTGACCTTCCTCTCCTGATGAGAAAATTATTGATCTAATCCAAGAAAATATTATATGTGAATATAATTTCTGTATCCTACAGGTTTTCATCTCTGTTTTGAATGAGAATGACAACACTCCCCTGACAGAAGAGCCAGTTTATTTTCCACACGTAGCTGAAGGCACTCCCTCTGGACAAGTAATCGTTCAACTGCAGGCAACCGATGCTGACGTTCCAGATGTTGTCACCTCCTCTGATGGCAGCTATTACCCCAAACTTTCCTATCGCATCACTGGAGGGAATCCAGAGAGCTTTTTTACCATCGATAGTGAAACAGGTGAAGTATATCTTACCATAATCGGGTTCTTCACTTACACATAAATCATCCATCTCTTGTTAGGTTTATACTGAAATTCCTAGCTAAATTTTTAATACTAATACCAGTTAATTATTAATTTTCATGATCTTGTATCTTAATATATGAGAATATTTTACTTACATATGCAATTTACAAGTTTCCCATAAAGTTTACATTTCAAGAAAAACTTTTAGATGTACTATTTGTAATAGAAATTTAACTTGTATTTACTGTATTTTTAAATTTATGTGGTATTTTTCATGGACTTTTCATTTTGCTTTTAACCAGTTAAGCTTTTTTAACATAAAGGATATTTGGAAAAGATCACCTCATATAAGTTTCTTAAAATGCTTAAATTGTACATCATACTTTGTGGTAAAATCTAATTATCTTATTTATTTTTTATCTAGGGACCATTCTAACAACTGCCAGGAAATTGGATCGTGAGAATCAGGCTGAACATCTTTTGGAGGTCAGATATTTTTCTCATGCAGAACCCTAGTTTACAGTTACATTGATACATTTCGAAGATTTTCCCTGCCATGGAATAGGATAAAAATATTTTCTGAACCAAAAAACTTCATTTTTCATTGGGGTATTTTTGAGAAAATACTGTTCTATAAGTTAAAAAATCCAGTGAAATTTGTCTAGCACTCTAGACTCTGGATTAAATGATATTTCAAATTATCTTATGTTAAGTATATTTTTTCATAGAACTGAGATGAATATTGGTGTTCAACTGTAATTTCTCCTCTGTAAAGTCTGAAAACATTTTCTGTGACGTATTATATGGATATGCTGTGGCCCCTAAAATTAGAGGAAGGTTTTGGTTATTGCAAATTTCATATTTTTCAAATTTTGATTTTTCTATCCAATTCCTATTTTGGTCCAAGAATAAAAACCTTCTGTTAATTTATGAATTAATGAAATTTTTCTATATTTCTTCAGTGTCTCTAGGACATGTAAGTTACATGTATCCTAGATCTCTATCTTGGCTATTGCATTAAATTTATTTCCTGGCTATAGCATAATGCATCTATTTTTTAAATTGCTGACATAAGATAAATAAATTCATTCTTTTGATGAAAGCATTTGCAGATCCAGAAGGCAACTGAAGGCTATTTAGCACTTGCTGTTTACCTAGAATCTGACAAGTAGCTTGAATTAAAGTCAGATTGTGAAGTTTTTCCATGATCGCTTCTTATATTCTCCATTTATTATGACAAAATGTCATTTAAAAATTTTATTGGAGTTAAATTCATAAGGAAACTAATTATTGCCCCCATCAAGTTTCTATATCAACCCCTGGGTGATTTTTGATTGTAGATATAATATCATTTTTTATTGTAAAAAGTCCACCTAAAGAAGAAGGTCTTTCAAAGATGCTGTAATTTTCATGACAATAATCAGAAAGTCCTTTTTTGTTCTATCAGGTCACAGTTAGTGATAATGGGCATCCACCCCTTTCCTCAACCACACGCGTGGTTGTAACTGTGGATGATATCAACGACCATGCACCTGAATTCGAGCAAAAGTTTTATAAGGTGAAGATACCAGCAACTTCAAAAGATGGAGTATCCGATAGGCCTGCATTTCAGGTAAATTGTGTGTGAAAATTAATGAAATGTATATTTCAGCTCTCGTGGGAAATATCTAATGGATATGTGATGCATACAGCATGCCTAGTTTCTAGGAACAAGTTGGAGCAGTTAAAAATTGATTTGTCTAGATATAAACTTCACCACCTTAATTTCTTTGCTTGAAGTTTCTCATTGAGCTAAATATTCCAAGATGTTTAATATTGACTCAGTGGTTATTATCACAAGATTTATCTAGAATCGAAGTATTGACTTTTCTCTTTGAAACACCTAAGTTTTTCTTTGTATTCTCATGCTGTATCTTAATTATTTTAACTATCGTTGACTGTTCAAAAAATCATCATATCACTAGATTTGTATAAAATTCTTTGATTTACTCGCACTGTTTCTTGAAGTCTCTGTGATTTACCTTGTATACCTTTGAGTAGTTAATGAACCTTTCCCTATTTATGCACATTTCTTACTGGTCAAATTGAAATTTTTTCTGAAAATTTTAGATCCATTCATTGTTTGGGAATTTTTTTATAATCATTAGTCATGTTTAAAATATTATAATAAGTTGCTAAGTAATTCTTTGATTGAAGAAACACTTTAATTATTCAAAAACATTGTGCAGCTGAAATTAATTCCTTACTCATTACTTTAGTTATTCCTTAACTATTACTTACATTTATTCCAGAGGAAGGGGAAGTTTTATTGCTGTTACTCTGAAATCTATTTGTAGACATTGCTATTATAAATATAAATTATACCCTTTATATGTAAGGGGGATTGTTGGAAAATATTTAAGTAAATAATTGTTTATCAAATAAACATACATTGAGAATTAAGTAAGAAATATAAAAGGTATGAATTATTAATACTTCAGTTAATAAATAAGCTTACGAGAGAAAATGATATTAGAAGATAGACAAAATAAATTATAATCTCATTAATTAATATACTTCAATTAGATCTTGCATAAGTGATGTAAATGCCTGAATGTAGAGGGCTGCAAATTCTTGATTGTCACAAAAACATATGAGTCACTTTCTTCTTCCACAAAGAAGATAAATTCTCTCACATATGTAATATGCTAATATTATTTACTTAATTTTATTTATGTTCAATATCCATTTCCATCCCACTTGAGGTTGAGTAATTAATGCTGGTTTACACAACCCTAGATTTAATGTAAAGAGATTGTGTAAACCTTACTGAATAACTTCAAAATTGTTGAAAATTTTTGTCTTTTCACTCTCTCTTAGATTGAAATTGTTAGGAGAGTTATCATGCTTCTGCTTTATATTACTATATTTGTATTCTGAATCATTCTTATGTTTGCTATATACTTTAGTACATATAGTTAAGCATTGATACACAGATAGTGCATGAAATAGATTTTAAAAGTTGCTTTCTTAGCTCGCATGCAGGTAGTTATAGGTAGGTATAGTTGGTAGTATTTAGAATGCGCTCTCATCATTGTTTTTATTTAGTTCATCAGTTTGGAAAATGAACATCTAAATCTTTTATAGTAATAAATGAATGTATTATTGTCATTTTATCAAAAGTTTTCATATGCATGTTTATTCTAAACATTAAGTTGAGTGGATTATTGTTCCAGTTGTTGAAGATGTGGTTTTAGTTTATGTCTTGAGAAAAATATAAAATTATTAATTTAGATTTAAACATGGTGATATTATAAGAAAATGAAAGAGAATAAATAAATGTTTTGAGGGATATAAATCTTTAAACAACTACTCTTGCACTGAAGGAAATCTTAAATGAATTATTGGCTTTATGATATATGTCTTATACAGTATTTTTTGCTTTTTTCTAAATTCATTATTGAGATCATTTTAAATTCTTGAGTAGTTGTTTATCAGCGATTCATTTTAGGTTTGGTCTCTAAATTTTGTTGTGATGAACCATAGTATTAAGAAAGTTGTATTTTTATTCACTTTTTTTCTGTGGAGTATGCATATTTTCTGTAATGGTTGAAAAATGTTTTATATTGATACAATAATTTACTTCATCTTTTTTTTAATGTTTAGAAAATTCTAATTTAAGATAATTATAATGATCATACATTT
Organism: Pachydiplax longipennis; assembly: GCA_036926295.1. Taxonomy (NCBI): domain Eukaryota; kingdom Metazoa; phylum Arthropoda; class Insecta; order Odonata; family Libellulidae; genus Pachydiplax; species Pachydiplax longipennis. The sequence continues at coordinate 32,720,171 of JAVFKF010000019.1, forward strand.
TTTTAGCCTAAACCTAAGGAAAATTCTTTTTTTTTAGATTTCATATATTTTGATTAAGTATATGTAATCACTAGGAAGATTTTATGCTCAAATATTTTTGTGGTTCTACATTTTTATCAGAAAAGGTATGAAACGACAGCTTCTTAGCTTTCATAAAGCAGTAGTCTTATACAGAAGGGTGAATCGCTTGTTCAAAACTTTTCTTAAACTCTGCTATCAAAGGTTGTTTTTTATACAGGCCAGCCTATCCCAATCTCATTGAGGGTTTATATGGGTTTAAATTTTCACTATGCCCTTCTTTATGCATATCCGGGCTTAAGTTACAGTTAGTAGTCTTTGTATTGGTGCATGTTAGTTTTTCCTTTAGAGTTGCATGTGGGTTAGTTTGCTCCAAATCATAAATTTGGACTTAGAGAAGAACATTTCTGTAATTTGAATGAAGCTATGCTTTCAGTTGTAGAGCTGTAGTTCAGAAACTTAGTGCTGAACAAAGGGATAAACATGTAATAAAGATGAATAGTTAACACACTTATTCAGTCAGTTGTTGGCTTGCAATCTACTTATCATAAGTCTGTTTGACATTACAACCATTCCTTTGAATACAACATGGATGATGTGACCACCTTTCATTTTTGCTTAAAAACTGCCTAAGAATTGAGAACTCTAAAAAAATGAACTAGAATAAATATGAAAATAAATACTGAAAGAATGTTCTTGGATTTGAACATTTTTACATTATAATTAATTTCAGTGTTGCATGAAAATTATTTGTCAGGAGAAATTTGCTATCAACTAGTAGTTGATGCATAATCACTTTCTGTGTATTATTTTCTCATGGTTATCTCCTTTAATGGGATATAATCACAATTTTAAAAAAAGTTTCCATTAAAGAGCTTCACCTTTTTTTTGAAATTTCATCTAAATCTATCTATAAATAAAAATCATTTTCGACCCACAGCGAAACCAACAGCTATGGTTGTATGTTAACAACTGACTATGTATATATATCTACATGCTACATGTATGGCACCTTGATGAAAATTTGGTAAATATGTATAGTGAATGTTTTTATTACTTAACTTTTGCCTTTAGTTGGTAGTGTTGCTTAGTAATGTTTACATTAGTTAGTTAATTACTTTGCCCAGATTCTGGTCATCAAATTAGGAGTGTATGTAAGTCCATTGTGCTCCTTTCTCATTGAAACCTTAATGATTCCAACACACCTAAATGTACAGTTGGATGTCAGTGAAGTAATCAAAAACTCTTCCATCAAAATTGCTTGTTATTATCAAACAGTATTCTTTGTTTTGTTGGAATGCTCTCTCTTGAAACTTGCTTCACTTATCTTTTTTTTAGTGAGAAAAAGTTCAATGGCATGTGTTTAGTTATCACTTTTGCTGACTGTTTTGTAAATTAGTCCAAGCACTTCTTAAATGTAAATGTATAATAGTCTTAATAGATTGTTTGTGGTTGTCAATTTGTTAAGTAGTTTTGGGTGTTGGTTAGGTTTCACCGCAATACACATTTTGTTTTATGTGCTCTTCTTGCCAAAGCATTCTTATTTTCCAAGCTGTTTGTTTTCTATCTGTCCCTGGCTCACTCACCCTCTTCATTTCGTGACATTCTCTTTATGCCACAGAATGGCACAGTGGAAAACGAGCTCGGTGTTGATTCCTTTGTTGAAAATGGAACTTGGGAGAGTTTTGAACCTGATTCACTAGCCGGAGAACCGTTATTAAGGGTAAGGAAAAACTTCTGCAGCTGATAAGTAGTGCATTTCATTAATACTGTTTTATGCAGCTTTTTGAATGTTGTGGGTTTCTTAAACATATAGTCGCATACATATAGCATATCAGCATTTCCCAAACCTCACAGTCATGCAGACCACTTATTCTAAACTTTGCAGAACTGATAATGGAATATCATGATATCTTTTTTGTACCCAAAAGTATTTATGACAGATCTCACTTTTTACCCAGACTGTATATACTCAAAAATCTTTCTTATCTTCAAAAGTAAAAAGCATCTGTAAAATTTGTGCCTCAATTTAAAAATAGTTCATTTAATATTTTCTGAGGATCATTATTTTTTCTGACAGATGGGCTGCAGACCAAAATTTGGGAAATACTATGACAAATCATACAAATTTATTTGACCTGTCGGATGTTGCATGTTGGATGGAGCTTTTTATAATCCTTGTGAAAGTTATTTTATCCTGAGATGGGGATTGGCTTCTATTACCATAATTGGCTTATACTGCCTGACAGTGCATAATTAATGATTTCTGCCTTTGTTCTGTGAAAAAATTTTGAAGCTGTCTAGAAGTGCGTTGTATGTTCCTTTCTATTGCCTATATGTTCCTTAACATGTTAGGTGATAAAATTGAACTTTAAAGGAATATTAATTGCTTTGTATGTATGTAATAGATGAGTTAATCTTCTTACCGCAAGTTACCTCGTTTTTTTTTAGATTGGTGTTAAAGTGATTGAAATTTTTCTCTTATACTAATATAATTAATCAGCAATATCTTTTGATGTTCAGTTATTCTCTTTATTGGGTGAATTTTCCTATCTTGTTGTTTTTGAATTTTTTTGTGTTAAACTAACATTTTGACGATCTTCTCCATTTATATTAAGGATAGGCTATGTAATGAGTTATCATGACTTTACAGGTTTTGGCATTTGATCAGGACATTGGGTTGAATGGTGATGTTTCGTACAGCATTAAATCAGGGCGAGGAAAAGGGAAGTTCAAGATACATCCAAAAACAGGTGTTGTTTATGCACAACGTGGGTTTCAGCCTTCTCAAGAATTTGATCTTTTGGTGAGTTTTACACATATATGTCACACATATACAAGTCATCCTTAATGATATAGGAGTTATAAAATTTCCATTTGATGCAATTTCAAAATAGCTGTTATTCCATACCTGAGAAGGAATCAACCACATGGAAGCCATTTTGTTTTCTTTAGAAGGTTTTAGAAGGATGGAAAATAAATTTCATAAGAAATCAAACCAGAGCATCATTTACACATCATCTTATCAATTGAAAAGAAAACCTGCTATTTATGTATTTTAAAAATATGGCTACTGCAAAATGTTTTAAATGCTGTAAACTGGTCATAATATTTCTATTGAGAAATATTATGATATAATAAATCTCGCATGCTTGTTTATTTGAATGTTGAAAACAATCCATTCTTTTCCTTTTGCTATCTAACATACCCAAATTTGTAAAAACATCCTCCCTCCAAATGAGAAATATACTTCTCCACTTTCATTTTTCCAAAATTTTAGGTATTTCTGCCCTTCTTGGTGTCTTTGAAAATCAATGCACTCAGATATGAGACAGTTGAAATTTTCAAATATCCTCAGTGGTAAACAGATTTAATGTATTTGGAAAACATATCAACAACATAAACCAAATTTTATCTATCTGTGTTTCTTCTAATGCGATCTGATGTTTCTTTTGAATTAAAATCCAACTGTGACTCCAACTCATTTTTTTATTGCATAAACTTTATTACTACATTAGACTTCAATGTACAAAACAGAAAACTTTAAAATTTTTGTGAAAGTTTTTTTGTTTCCAATCATTATATAAACCATTATTCAGTGTTAAGGAACAAAAATCCAAAATCTGAAGCCAACCATAACACATAGATGAAGGCTAAACCAAGGAGCTGACTGCCTCAAGCCTTCTTGGAGAAAAAATGTCATTTTTCTTGTCTAATTATCAATTTATATGTAGGTGAGGGCAGCGGATGGTGGCCAACCCCAGAGAAGTCAGACAGCAAGAGTTGCAGTTCAGGTGGTCTCAGTTCCTAAAACTTCTCCTCATCCACCAATCATAAAAAATCCAAACCAAAGGGTTCATGTGACAGAGAGTGATAAGGTTGCTTTTTTGGTTACTCTCATTTTAGCTGAAGATAAGGATGGAGACACTCTGTGGTATGACATAACTGGTAAGTGAAATTGTATTTTTAAATAAAGAGAAAAATAAATTTCTCATTAAATTTCTAACTGCAATGGCTTGCTGATGTTTTCTAATGAGCATTGTTCCTCTTAACTCTCATCCATATTAAGATAATTTTACTTCATTTGGTTTATTTTGTAATGAATCAATAGCACTGCATAACAGATGATATGGGTGTGATGAGATAAATCAGTGTTTCAGCAATTTAATTAGCCAAATACAAAGAAAATCTATTTTTATTTGTCTAGATTTTGGAGTTGAAGAAAAAGCCTTGTGCCTGAGATAATGCTTAACATAAATGAACTCAGACTCAATGTAGTTATTAGTTAAGGGAACAGTAATGATTCCATTCCATTCTTTTTCCCCACAGATGGTGATGCTAGAAATGAGTTCTTTATAGGCCGTGACAAGGGGAACATTTTGCTGGCAAAGAAATTAGACTGGGAAACTCAATCAGAATATAATTTGACAATATCAGTGACAGATGGAGTTCATATGGTTTATACTCAGGTAATATATTTAAGTAAATATTTCATAAATATTTCAGGTTTTTGTTTACTCTTCTTGAAGAATTTAATTCCTATCAATTCTTCTGCAGTTATATGTCACTGTCCTTGACATCAATGACCACCGTCCTAGTTTCTTGGATAAAGTATACAGAGTGGAAATATCTGAAAATGTGGAGGCTGGCACTAAAATAATGCAGTTAGTTGCAACTGATGAAGATGAGGACAAGAGAGTTTTTTACAGCCTCCATGCAGCAAGAAATCCAGCATCATTGTCCATATTCATCGTAGATTCCATCACTGGTGCCATAACTTTGAATGAGAAACTTGACAGGTAAAATATATTCAATGACCAACTTTCTGCGATGACTTATGTGTAATGTGTGATTAAAAATTGCCTAATTTGGCCAATAGTAGTAACCAAAATATGAATTATAGTTCAATAAAGAAAAAGAGCTAATAGTGAAACAACAGAAGGGAGGGTCTGTGAGTGATTATGATATACGATTGCTCTCAGTTAAACTTGAATTTAACATTCCTGTCTTAAATATTCTTTTAAGAGAGTAAACTTTATTTACTGAGGAAAGATTCTCATAATAAAATAGCGACATATTTATCATTTAAAACAGTAAATTTTTATTTATATTCTGGTTTACAGTTTCATATTTAAAGATAACTGAAAATGTATGAGACATCTTAAAAACAATATTAGTTGTAAAGGATAGGCAATATACAGGGTATAATTCAAGTAATAAACCTGTAAATATTTTGGATTATTTTTTTTAATTAGTTGGTTTGAATTACTACCTTTTGCCTGATATCCTTGCTGTATTGTCTTATCATAATACTATTTTGTCGTTCAGGGAGAACATAGAGGAGCATGTATTGACAGTGATGGTAAGGGACCAAGGCACTCCATCAAAAAGGAACTATGCCAGAGTTATCATCACTGTTCATGATTATAATGACCACAGTCCAGAGTTCACAAGTGAAATTGTCCAAGGAAAAGTTTACGAGACTGCCAGCATTGGCACTGCAGTTGCTCAAATCTTTGCAGTTGACCGTGATAGAGGCAATAATGCCAAGATAATGTATTCAATTATTTCAGGTAAGCAGTTCAGCATTTTCATCTTGTAAATGGTATTGATCGAATTATTTCATAAGTCAAATAGTTTGAAATTTGATGCATTAAACTATAATGCAGATATGTTGTCTGCTCTGCTTTGCTTAAAAAGATTATCATAGATTCAAGATTAATGTTCAGCTTGATCATATTTTTATGTTCTTGTGCCTCAATAGCTATAATCATACTTGAATTTTTGTTTTTTACAGGAAATGTTGGAAATGTTTTTGCAATTGATTCTGAGTTGGGAACTGTACAAGTGGCAAGACAACTTGATTTAAACATCATGTCTGAATACATGCTTATCATCAAGGCAACTGATAGTGGCTCTCCTCCCCTATTTTCTACTATTCCTCTACACATTATGGTCACAATGGCTGACAATGCTCCTCCAAGGTATTCACATAGTTTTATATACTCACCAAATTGCAACTCTGTATTGTATATCAGAGTATTATGTGTGATATTTTATAGAAATCATGCTCTATTGCATTATTTCCCAGGCTGTCATGACTATGGCTAATCATTTTAGGTCACTGATCCATTCCAATATGGCATCAATTCATTGTTATTCGTAAATACACTACTTTGTTTTGATATCGACCTCAGAATGACCTAGAGCCAGTAGATAGTGGCTAATGATCATACTGTTTCTGATAAGAATATTACATTAGGATGGATTCCTTATATTGATGGATGCAACAAGACATTATTGATTATAAGATAAATCTGATGTATTGAAAATCTGAGCAACTTCTTTATCAAGGGCTTTTATAAATAGGAATCAAATGAAATTCACCAAAATGGAATTTTGCCTTGCTAAAATTAATTGAACGGTTGTCAATCATTCATAGATTAACAATAAAAAATGAGTTATAGTTAATTACATGATTTATTATCAAAGAGGCTTAGGAGAAGGTGCACTATGTATTAAATTCTTATGTTATTTAGATTATTTTATATTTTGTTTCAAATAGTTATCAGACCTGATTAATGACAAGAAAAGACACCTGATGCTATGTCACCTTGCATGCTCTTCAATCTGTTATTTTATGCATCATTACTGTCAAATTTTCAGTTTTCTATGGGCTCAAATATTCTGTTACTAATTCAGAATTTGATGATTGAATTTATTGCAGGTTTGCAGTACAAGAACATGCTGCTGAAATTTATGAAAATCAACCGGTTGGGACGTATGTGAAACATATAGCAGCAAGAAGCACTTCCTCCTTGTTTTTCGAAATTATTGATGGCAATAAAGATGATGTATTCTTCATCACTCCAAGCACAGGGGTTATCATCACCAAGCGAGAACTTGATTATGAGCAGTATAAGTTTTACAATTTGACTGTTCAAGCCATCAATATGGTGAGATCATTTTTAATTAATTTAAGTGTCTGTCATAAAACTTGAATAGGTTATATTAGTTGTGTGTAGATTTGTGTTACTACTCACTTTATCGTGTTAGATATGTACATACAAATTAATGTTTTGTGAGAAACATTCACTCTAAGTACATGGCATTAATCATTCATAATGAAAAGAATCCAGAAGACTGGTCAAGGTAGATTTGTAAATATTTAAATTATGTGTTCGTTTCATTCAATTCTTCTAGTTATTTGAATTACTGCATGCAATTTTTACAGCAAAAATTTCAGTTGCTGGTAATCTGTAATGAATATAATTAACTCTTTAAAATGAATAAATTACTGTGATAGAAATACATTAGGCTTAAAAGGCTTAAATGCAACTCCTAAGTATTTTCAGTGATCTTTTTTTTTCAGCTGAAGGTTTTAATTTACTGAATGGAGGGTGATATTTTCCAAAATTTTTAAGGTTTGCCTTTTCAAGCTATTATTATAATTCTTTTCAGGCATCTGCAAGGGCCACATGCAGTGTTGTGATACATGTTTTAGACAAAAATGACAATGCTCCAAAGTTTCTTCAGGATGAATTTGTTGGTACAATTAGTGAAGCTGCTGATATTGGCTCCCTCATCCTCACAAACAAAAGCACTCCTTTGGTCATCAAAGCTGAAGATAATGATTCTGAGTTGAATGCCTTATTAGATTATGATATTGTGGAAAGTTTACCAAGGAAATACTTTAGGATTGATTCGAGCACTGGTAAGTTATGACTGACTTTATTGTGGTTGAAATATCCATGGCTAAAAAGCTCTTAGTAGCCTTGGTATTTAGTAAAACTTAACTCTGATACCAGTATATGCATACATTTCTTGAGATATATATTTCTTTAATAAATACGGTCTTATTCTTGTGTTCATACAATTCCCTAGATTCATTTATAAAGATTTGTCTGTATGTTAAATATACATACTAGATGCAAGTTTTAAAAAATACAAATATTTAATAGTTTCATTTAAATATAAAGAAAATTTTGGACGCCATAAAAATTTGAGTGATTTGATGAAATCACTCAAATGGAATAAATTAGTATGTTTGTAGATATTCTGTTCTAATTAAATCAATCTTCATCTCATATTGTAATAGGTAGTTGATGAAGAGCCAAGAAATTCTGATAGGATTTGATCTAGGCTTACTCTTGATTTAGATGACTATCTTGAGTTGAAATCTATTTCTTTTTGCCCTGTATCATTACCAAGAGAGTAAATATATAGAATATCAAAAAAGTCTGTGATAATAAAGACATTAATGTGATTAACTTCAATACCTAATCTTTTTACAGGTGCTATTCGAACAGTCTTGAACCTGGATCATGAAGTATGGCCTGAGTTTAATTTCCACGTCAAAGTGTCTGATCTAGGAAAACCAAGACTTTCATCAGAAACAACTGCCAGTGTCAGGATAATCGTGGGTGATGTAAATGACTCACCACCACATTTCATAGAGTCCTCTTACAATGCTACAGTCCTGTTACCCACTTATGCTGGTGTTGCCGTGGTGAAGGTGGCAGCATATGATCCTGATTCTGCTGAGGAAACAGTGCTTCGGTTCGACATCATCGAGGGAAATGAAGGCAGGGCTTTCCATATTAATGAACAAGCAGGTCTCATTACTGTTGCAGATGCTCGCGCTTTAGAACATCCACCAGCCTACAGGCGCCTTCACGTTCGCGTATCTGACGACAAATTTTCTAGCGTGACACAAGTAGAGGTGAAACTGGAAAAGTCCAAAAACTCTGGTCTAAGCTTTCAGAAGGCGAATTATTTAGGGAACGTCTTGGAGAATTCCACAAAGATAGCACCAGTTGCAGTAGTTAACGTGATTGGGGGAGCCTTAGGTGAACATATCATGTTCTCCATCCTAAACCCCACAGACCTGTTTGAGATTGGAACCACTTCTGGAGCCATTCAAACCACAGGAAAACGTTTTGATAGGGAAATGCAAGATCACTACGAACTGATAATCGAAGCGAGGAGTGAAGAAGGAGAGAAAGATAGACCAAGATTTGCTCATACCAAAGTGGAAGTGACTGTTTTAGATGTAAATGACAATTGCCCGCTGTTTGTGAATTTGCCTTACTATGCAGTTGTTTCTGTGGATGCACGGAAAGGAGATATTGTAACGAAAGTGCATGCCATTGATCTTGACAAAGGAGAAAATGGGGAGGTGCGCTACGAATTGATAAAGGGACATGGAGAGCTGTTCAAAGTTTCTAGACAAAGTGGTGAAATAACATTAAAGCAGAATCTGGAAGGTCACAATCGGGAGTATGATCTGATAATTGCTGCTTATGATGGAGGTAAGCTTTCTTTTTCCTATTTACAAATAATTTTTCCAATGCATTTAAAACTTGTCATGCAATTAGGGAACCATTGAGGATTTAGCAGTATTATGAAATAAATGTTTTATTAACTGAAGAAAAATCTCCATAAAATGTAGCATTAACAACTTATATCTGTTCTCTTTAGGAATGACACCATGCTCAACAGAAATAACTGTCCATATTAAAGTGATTGACAAATCAATGCCAGTTTTTGATAAGCAGTTTTATACCGATCATGTTAAGGAAAATATTGAAATAAACTCACCCCTTGCTGTGAGTGTGCAAGCCAGGTCACCTCTTGGGAGGAAGCTGATTTACAGTATTGTTAAAGGAAATGATTTTGAAGAATTTTCTCTAGATTTCAACACAGGTAAGTGAATAAGAGATGATAAGTACTATTAATACTCTACAATCTCCTTGTGGTTCCATTCCTGATGTGGATGTGGGGTTCGTTAAGTAATTAATATATATTTATTCAAATAGTTCATTCTGTATGAAGTAATTTTAATCAAAACATTTGTTTAGTCTCAAAAGGTTGGTGGTTTTCATTCTTAATATTTCTGTCAGTCTTTCATATTATTTAGTGTATGCTCTAATGATGAACTCATTGTTGTTGTATAACCATTTTACAATGGTTAGATTTAACCTAGGCTACCTTTTCTTCTTTAATGAAAGGTGGAAATAGTTTAGCTATGGAAAATACATCTATCATAAAAAATGATAATTTTATCTTGAGATATTCAAATTGTACATGAAATATTTACATGTAGCGAAAAAAAATCATTTCTTGGAGGTTTGGAGTAATAATTTATTTTCCAAATTCACAAGTTATGTTCATTTGAGTGATAATAATAATTTTAACCATTATTTTACCATATTAGATTCAGTTCAGTGATTCTAGAGAGTATAGCAGATTGTACATCTAAGTTATCAGGTCTTAATATTTACTCTTTATAGTGATTCTATCAGAAACTTCATGTTGACAAATAAGGTAGAATGAAAAAAGCCAGAATTGGCATACAGTTTCTGTGCTTTGATGATATTCTTTCTTAAGAATAGAAATGCATTAAAGAAGTTAGAAAAGGGGTAGCTATAGTTATGAAATCTTTCGTTAAGTTAACGGAGCTGATAATTAATTATTTCATAAAATTATTAGGATTGGGTTATCAAAAATCTTAGCTGTGATTTTTTACTTTAGAGTTGTGTAAATTGAACCCTAAAAAAGGAAGTCAATAAAAGATTGTAGGTGGTGTAAATGTGAGTATGGCTGAATCAAAACTGGATTAATAGTAAAAGTTAAAGGTCTTTATCTCTTGATAGAAGAGATAAAAAACATCAAGTTGAAGAATCCAATTTAAAGGAGAGAATGGATAATAGAAATAAAAGTTATATGGTAAAACAAAAGCAGAGATTTGTAAAGGAAAAGCAATCAATTCATAGCCTTTAGGTTACATAAATCAACCCAGAGCTTGATACTTTATTGAGTAAGAATTTAGAATTAAAATTATCAACTTTTTAGACAAGGAGTGCAAATGTAAGTGAGATCTTCTAGTTAAATAAGAATATATTACATTTAAGATGTGAAGAGTGCTACATTCTAGTAGAAGAAATGAAGAAGTTTTCCTCTGTATATATCTAAAAGGAATCCTTTGCTAATAGAAATTTGTACTCCTTACAAGACTAGAAGATAAAAATCCAAATTAAATAAATCTACATCTAAAGACGTAAAATGAACAGAAGAATCCAGAATTTATGTAGTTAATCACCTGGAAGTATTTCTGTTTTGCTTTTGCTGGAAAAATTTGGCAATCTCAAATTGAATATTTTAAATTCAGTCAAATGCATTTTCGAGGATCTTTTAACTCTAAATCTAAATGATATAATACACCCTAATGAAAGAATAAAATTTTAGTGAGGTAAAGGTTGATTACATTCTCTCTCAAACTTTTAATCAAATCATCTTAAATCATAGTCATTTCTATCAAAATGGTGTTAAGAATCTAATTAATGGTAAAAGGAATGTGCCTTAAATGGGAAAATTAATTAAAGGTGAATTTAAACTTTTAATTTCTAGAACCAAATCTCACAATTGATGATATTAACATAATGATGTAAAACACTGTCGAAACCCCATTGGTTTCCACTTAGAAATTTGGTTTTAAAATTTTAATTATTCAACTGTATTCTATTAAAATATTTTCAACAATTTAATAATTTTGATAATTTTCAAACATTAAATGAATATTTTAATCTATAATCTTACATAAATTAGCTTATAAATGGTAATGGGAATAAAACTTAACATACATACTCATATCAGTTAACAAACCTGAATATGAAAGCATGCTTTTTCTTTGGGAGGAAGTTTTGGATTGCTTTCATAGTTAGACCCATAAAAATACTATACTTATTTACTCTAGTCTTCTATATCTCCATTCACAGCCCCTGACAGTAACAATGGTCCTTGTGAGTATTTCACATTTTATATTTTTGCTTTTTTCTTCATGCCGCTGCATGGTTTTTGCTGGTAGCTAGACTATTTCCTTGCCTATTTCTCTCCCTAACAAATTAATAATATTAACATAAACTTTTTTATATACAAGTTCATGCCTGAACAACTGCTCACCAGAAAAAATGGAGGATTTTTCAAATGTCTAATGCTTGCATAATAATATATTCTGTCTAGTTTTAAGTTTCTTCAGAGGCATCTGCCACATTGTGTGACATCTGAAAATTTCCTGGCTGTGAAAATTTCTTTTGACAAAATTATCATTCCAGTGAGGATTGGAAACATGCTGAGATCATGCATACATGTATTTGTATGTTATTTTAGACAGCCATCTAAGCTAGTCCCTCTCTCCTATTTAAATAACATTTTAGGGAAGTAGTGGAAGTTCAAAGTAAATAGGGACTTTTTAATTTAGCAAATGGTTGGGTAAATGATGGGCTTTCTCTTTCCACTCTATGCACTGTTGGATTCATTTGGTCTCTCAATCTATTCTATCCCCAGAATTTCTCAAATCTGAACTTTGGGAGTATGTTAGTAATTAATAAATATTAATCATTTTCATATGTGGTCCTCCAATAACTATTAAAAGGTAAGCAAATTCCTTCTCAAGTTACCATCAGGCAAACTTTAATTCTGAGGAGCATTTGTCCAGTTGTCATACAAAGTAGCCTAGACCCGAAGTAATATCTTGAGATAAAACAAACACAAAGCTTTAGAATTATATGTCTGCTGATCCATTTCTTTGTCTTATTTCTTTATTTGTGTCTTCTCATAATGGAAAATTTCTTATAGGCAAATTTTCCAACTACAGCTTGATCAAGCAATTAGTATCTTTACTTTCTTTTACCATCTCTATTCTTTTTTTATAGCATTTCATCTGCACATTCTAGGCTATCGCTTTGACAAATTTGTTTCTCCTGCATGTTTTTCCTGTATTTATGTAGATTAACATTAAGATCTCTCATTCTTAAGTCTCAAATCAATACCCCTCATGTTTAAATCAACAGGTATGATATATGTTGTTGATGAGTTGGACTTTGAGCTAAATAAGGAGCATGAGATGACAATCCGAGCCACTGACAGTGTATCTGGAGTTTATGCAGAGGTTCTTGTCAGTATACTTGTAGAAGATGTTAATGATTGCCCTCCTGAATTCACCTCAGATTCATATAACGTCTCAGTCTCAGAAGCAGCCCCTTTTGGTACTTCAATTTTAAGAGTTCAAACAAGAGATAACGACACAGGTAAGAAATTAAAAAGTCAAGATTTCTGTATTGATATAATGTCCTATAAAATTGTTTGTATATCATTTTATCATGAGATTAAATAGAATTAATCTTTATCTATTTTCTCTCAGTCAGCATAAAAAACTTTTCATTTTGTTCAATACTGATATTTATGCAATAGGATTGTGTTTTACCAACTTGAAAATCAAATTTGTGTTTAAATGATTTGAAAAATCTATAAATTTCCCTATAATGATATTTTATCATGTTGATACATGAACATTAAATCATTCAAATGGTTGCCTTTATGCCTGTTAATTAACATTTAATTCTAAATTTTCTTCCTATAGGTGTCAATCAGAAAGTTAGGTATGTCATTCAGCACAACAACAGCAATTCATCTGATTACTTTCACATTGATCCAGAGGATGGGACAATCTATTTGAAAAGATCTCTGGACCATGAACTGCACAGTTCCCATCATTTCACAGTGCAAGCTTTCGATGGAGGAATTCCAACACTTTCCAGTACTGCTCACATTTGGATCACTGGTAAGCTAAATGAATCTGTCTTCTGACTATTATTTCTATTTATATTCATTGTGATAATCATCTTTACTACAATTATAACTTCAATACAGGCGTATAAAAAGGTTCATTGGTCACAATTGCAAATCATCATCAATTTCTTGCCTTATGGACAGTATAGACAGAATTCTGACAATTAGGAATTTATTAATATGAGCATAGAATTTACTATAACATTTGGTCTCAGATATAATTTATACAGTTCACTTTTGAATGTAGTGTATCATGAACATGAACAGTCTTTTTATCTCTTTTTCATATGTTTCCATTATGTCTCCAAACTTGTCAAACACTTCATTGAATTTTCTATTTCAAATTCCAAAAAGAAGTTCATTCATTGCATTTTGGTCCACTAAATATCTCTGGAACAAAGTATCTCTGAAATGGAAAAGGGGCAGACAGCCACTATACAAATAATTTATAAAGATTATATCTCTTGATGTGCCTTGTAGCAGTATTAAATCTCTAGGGCAATTTTCTCTCTCAAAAAATTTCATGATTATATTTTCACCAATATATTTGTGATAAGATGTAATTTAATTGTATATGACTCCTGTTTTCAGTGATAGACATGAATGACAACCCACCAAAATTTGAGCAGCCATCATATTCCTGTTTTTTATCTGAACATGCTCGAAGAGGACAATTTATAACTTTGGTTGTTGCAAGTGATCCTGATGATGTAGATCAGGGGAACTTAGTGTATACTATAGTTGGAGGAAATGAACAGCAAACATTTTCTATTGATCCAAGAAAAGGTTAGTTGCCTTTCTAATTTTGTCTCAATGCCATTATTATCAGTGAAATATTAATAAGCTTTATTTTTAACTTTCAGGAATTTTGACTTTAATAAACTTGCAGAACTTTGCTGAACAATCAATGTATGTGCTTAACATTTCTGTGACTGATGGAGTTTACACAAGTTTTGCTCGTGTAAAAATAGATATTCTCTCTGCAAATAAAAATAATCCTATGTTTCCCAAAGTTCAGTTTGATGTTAAAGTCACAGAAAATCTTCCTCCTGGAACATTTGTGACCAAAGTAGTTGCAACAGATCAAGATCGTGGAGCGTATGGAACTTTGGTGTATTCAATTGCATCTGACCGCATGAAGGAACTTTTTGAAATAGATGCCTTAACAGGTAGGATCCGTAATTTAAAAGTGTTGAATTGCTATTTTATTCACCCATTTTTACACAAATTTAAATGGTAGCCATATGCTTTCATGTAAGCATTGTTGTTTCACTACCGTAATAAAATAACTTATCTGATGTCATCAGCAATGTTTATAATGTCAGTATCCTAGATGTTAATGCTCTAGTATATGCTCTTCTCATTATCTATTTTTTCCTTTGTACTTAATTTACATAATCTAGTATCTTGAGTTATTTCTTTACTATACTCAAATTTTCTCCTACAAATATTGGTCACAAGCAAACTATATTGTGTATCTGTGAGATTTGTAATAGTTTCATTGCCTTTTATTTTAGGTGAAATATTTACAAAAAAGAAATTGGACCGAGAAACACAAAAGTTGTATGAAGTTTTAGTGATGGCAACTGATGGTGGTGGAAGGTCAGGTTTTGTAACTATGAGAGTTAAAGTTGGGGACCAGAATGACAATGCTCCTCAGTTTCTTCTAAAAGAGTATAAAGTATCAATTTATAGTAATATGACTGCTGGTACCGGATTTTTAAAGGTAATAACAGTTTTCCAAAACTCAATACATCATCTAATGCATTCATTAGAATGTGCAGCACTATTTATATAATAATGAAATTTTAGGTGAGAGCTGTTGATGCAGATGAAGACCTGTCAGCTGCTGTAGAGTACAGTATATTTGAAGTTGGTGCCTCAGGTGTGAAAGACCTGTTTAGTATTAACCGACACACAGGAGAGATATACTTGCTGAAAACAGCTGCATCAAAAGGTTTGTTATCACTTTTTTAAATATATGTTATCAAAATATTCTTTTCATTACTGGTTTGGAACAAAGTGGTATAAATGTATTGGTGGAGGGTTGTGTAGCCCTCATCCATTTCCTAAACTAGATAAGAAATTACTATTTATTGTTACTTGTTAGCAGAAATTACTTTTATTTTTAGGCTAGAGTTGTAATAGAATCTTTTGATAAGAAATTTTATTAATCTATTTTGAGTTAGTACTGTTTAGCATTTAACTTAGAGCAGACACTTGATTTGAAATTTCAGTCAGTTTGTTAAAGCATTCAAATGGAGCCAAATTTAAATTTAAAAACAAAATGGTATTATAAACATATGATACATTATGTACTAAGTAACATAATATTCTTCATAAATCTTTTTTCCTTTTTGGTCAATACAGCATTTTTATATCCTGTTGAAGGGCAACTTAATATTTTATGTTCCGAAACTTAAATGTTTACTAGATTATTTTATCTGATTGAATCTGATTCCTCATTCCTTTTCCAGAGAACCAAATGTTCCAGTTTTTTATTCGTGCTCAAGATCGTGGTTCTCCATCACTGTCTTCCGAAGTGCCTTTGGATGTTTATATTATGGGTCCCCAAGATGTTGCTCCTCTTTTTGAGCGCAGGGATGACAAATTTTTCATATCTGAAAATTCCCCACCAGGTAATATTTCCTTGCCATATCCATATAGTAGCTACTGTGAAGTAATATTTTCTTTCTTGATTCTTACAATAATCTTTGATGTCATTGAAAGTTACTTTATTAAATTGGCATATTGTAACATGCCTTATAAAGGAAATTGTTGTTTTTGTGTTTTCCTTTTTATATGTTCATATCAATTGTATATTTTGTTTTTGTTATCTACAGGAGAAATAATTACAAGACTGAAGATGGTCACAAATGGCACAGTAAAATTTCGTATTATTTCTGGCAATGACAATGCTGGAAATCCATTATTTGATGTGAATGAACAAGGGCAATTGTTTTTGGTTGGAAAACTGGATAGAGAAGTACAAGATATGCATATAATTGCTATTGTAGCAGAAACGGATTCTAGCCCTCCTCTCACTGCCCTCACTGATGTTACGTTGATGGTTTTGGATGAGAATGACAATGCTCCTGTTTTTGAAAGTAGTCCATACAAACTCACTCTAGCTGAGAACATTGATGAAGGAACTGCTATAATGAAAGGTATGTATGATTTTTTAAATTAAAATAATTCACTAAGTGTTTTAATTCTTTGAACTGTTACATTCTTTTGAATTTTGTAATTGATTTTCATGATTTATTGTTTCAGTAACTGCCTATGACAAAGACCTGGGGAACAATGGAGAAGTCAGATACTCATTCAGCTCTGAAATTGGTGAATTAGCAAATATATTTGCCATTGATGCTTACACAGGCTGGATAACAACATTAGTACAGCTTGATGCTGAAAAGAAGCCATATTATGAGTTCCAGGTTGTTGCTACTGACAATGGAAAACCCAAACACTTTGCTCGCACTAATGTTTTTATAAACTTAAAGGATTATAATGACAATCCTCCTGTATTCACCAATAATCACTATTTAGCAGCAGGTAAGTTAGAAATCAGTTATGGTTATTGTAATTGAATTTTTGATTATATAATTCAAAAAGTATAGTAAGTTGAATTACAAAAATCACACAGAAAAATTGTAAATTCAAATCTTTGCCATAACCATAAAAATTATTTTAAAAATTTGTTTAAGTTACTCTTTTATATAGTAAACAAAGTAATCTCATTATTTTCATATTGATATTTCTTTGTGGATTACTGTGTATATAGTTTCTGGGTATGTAATTTTTACTGTGCATTATCATTTTTCATTTTACTCACTTATGCAGTAAAGAAAGTAAAATCATATTAGGTTCATACTGGTATTTCTATATTGATTACTCTGTATATAGTTGCTGGTTATGTAAATTTTTATCTAAATTATCATTTTTCATATTTGGCTCATAAAATGTAAGACTTTAAATGTTCAATCATCATGAGATTTAAATCTTCCATTAGGTGTAATATGATGGGCATGTTAGTAACTGAAAAAATACCAGATAACAAATGTAACAATTGATTAACCCTTAAACTGCGGGAAAAGCGTTTTTAAACGATTCAATCTTGTTAATTAAGTTTTAACTTAGACTAGTCTCATGTCAAAAATTCAATTAATAAGTTTGGAATATAAATTTTATTCTAGTGAATGAAGATGCTCTTCCTGGAACAGTCGTGGTACAGTTGTCAACAAGGGACAAAGACACAAGTTTGGTTTCTCCTGTCCAATACTACATCACCAATGGAGATCCCATGTCTCAATTCCAAATTCGTCAAACTGGGGAAGTCTATGTTGCAAAGTCACTCGACCGAGAAAAGTTGAACAATTATGTTTTAGATGTTATCTGTACTGATGGCTCATACATAGCTAAAACCATGGTCACTATAGACGTGCTGGATGCTAATGGTAAGTTTAGATAAAAAGAAAATAAAAGCAGTATAAGGGATAGGTTTTTTGAAATATTTGTTTATATATCACTGTAGAAATATTATAAAAAACAAATATATTAGTGCGATTCTTTTTCAGAGTTAGCATACTTATAAATTATGTATCTGTGGTACTATGTTGTACTTACTTTTCCTTGCAGGTCACTTTTGCTTCAAACATAGATTCATCTTATATATTTGATTTTATTCCTTAAACTTCATGCCTCTTTCCTTAAGTATCTCAAGTACCATCCATCAACCATATTCTTTATGGACACTCTTAATTTAACTCATACATTTTATTACGAAAATGTAAAGATTAAGCAGGAAAATATTGATAAAAAAATCCTTAATTTGCATCTAATGGAGATGTTATTGGCTAGTTTCTCTTTGAAAATTTTACAGAGTTTTATACAGTATTTTTGTAGAGTATAGTAGGGCATACAATTTAAGGGGTGGAATGAGTTACCAGGAATTGAAGGAGAGGGAATTAAATAGGGAATGTGTCCCCACATTCCCTATTAAATGTGGGGACACATTCCTTATTTAATTCCCTTGAATGTTTAACCTTATTATATGACTCATTTCTTAGCACAAATCTACCGATCTATGAGGTTTCTGCTTGTGTTTATGCAACAGAAAGTTTTTCTTGTTTGATATTAAAAATTTTTCATACTATATCTTACTTTTGCAGATAATCCACCATATTGCCTGCGATATCGTTATCGTGAAGTCCTTTCAGAAGGATTGCATCCTGGCAGTTATGTTCTCACTGTACTTGCTTCTGACATGGATGAAGAGCCAAATGCAAACCTGCGATATTATTTAACTGGGAATGGAGCTGAAAAATTCATTTTGGACAAAACTTCTGGTGAGTTTGAATATGTAAAAAAGGGGGGATGATTAATCAATGGGAGAGATGATGTGGTGACTGTGAAATATGTGCAATAACTGTGAGCTAACTTTTTGGTATCAAATCCAAATTCTTGTTTTAATTGGTTTCTTGAGGATTTTAGTATAATTTTAAATTGGAATTTATTTATCTTAATATATCTATAAAAAGGTAAGTACATGTCATGGCATCCTCATGTGGGATACAGTAGTAATTTAGTGTGGATGATATATGGTCATTGCATTAACACTCACAGCTTTTCTAGTCCACTTAAAGCCATATACCAATCTTTTCACAACACTCAACATCATGCCCTGCTCCTGGAACTGTGCCCAAGACCACCATATATCAATATGTGAATGCCTGACTCATATAATTCTTACAAAATGAATTTTTACTTATATTTATGTTGCTTATTTTTATGGTGTTTAAATCACACTGTGCTGGATTTTCACATCTTTATGCCTTAGGAAAGTTTATCATTGCATTTTGATCCTACAAAGTAGCTCTTTTTATTTGTGAAATTGATGATTGTCAAGTGTTTCAATTCTTAATATTATGTTCACAGATAATATTACAATATTTCACATTTTCCCATTTTACTCCTCTTTTTGATAAATTAATCTTCAAGAACAGACTTGTTGACATTGTTTCTTATGAATTGTGAATATATCCTTACAGGTCATCTGAAGACAGGTGCTCGTCCACTTGACAGAGAAACACAATCAAGATTCCACCTAACAGCTCATGTCCAAGACAGAGACAGGCCAGACTGGGAATGTTCATCTCAGGTTGAAATAATTCTCTCTGATCTCAATGATAATGCTCCTGTTTTCTCCATGTCAACTTACAGTGCTACTCTACCTGAAGACACCGAGGTTGGAACTTTAGTAGCAAAAGTCCATGCCACAGATCTCGATATAGGTATGTTTTACTTATATGTAACATCCTGTATTTACAGCATATGGTGAAGTGAATGAATTATTTCTGTTAATGTTATCCTACTATTGCATAGAATTGTAGGTTTTCATGATGAAAG
Organism: Pachydiplax longipennis; assembly: GCA_036926295.1. Lineage (NCBI taxonomy): Eukaryota > Metazoa > Arthropoda > Insecta > Odonata > Libellulidae > Pachydiplax > Pachydiplax longipennis. The sequence goes on from JAVFKF010000019.1 coordinate 32,740,226, forward strand.
TCAAGCTTTCTTCCTTTTTCATTAAATATCATTGCAACATTTCCAGTGATAAGCAATGGAGTATCATAAGAAGGAAACAGATGAATTGTTAATTGTGTTTTAAATTTGATTAATTGTTTCTTCACAGTAATGCCAACCACAGAATAATATTTGAGTGAAGTTATCAAATATATGATGTATAAGAGTCATCAGATTTGCTGGACAATAAATTTCATAACAAAAATTACAGCAAATAACCAATAATAAACTAAATTTATTTAATACATCTATAAGCTGAGTTTTGTAAAATACTCTCACTATTTATCATTTCTTGTATTACAGGAATAAACAAGAAGATTAACTACTCATTTGTTAATTCAGCCAATCAACATTTCAAGATTGCCTCAGACAGTGGAATTGTAACCCTTGCAAAACCACTTGACAGAGAGCAGAGGGCATTGTTCAACCTTTCCGTTAAAGCTACAGATCAAGGAATACCTCAATTATCAACAACAGCTGCAGTGGTTGTAATTGTGCTTGACATCAATGATAACCCACCGGAATTTGAGAAGAAAAATTACAATGGCATTGTGGCAGAAACTGACCCAATTGGCACAGAGGTTGTCAGAGTTTTAGCAACATCAAAGGATGCAGGGGTCAATGCAGAAATAACATACTCAATTGTTGGTGGAAATGACCATAAGAAGTTTGAGATCAACAATAAGACAGGTGATTCTTGCAGTAGCCATACTATAATTTGTTATTTTTTAATTTGTGCAACATACCAGATAAAATATCTCATTCTTGTGATAAATTTTCAAGTTTTCATTGCTTAATATGTTGCTAAATGTGTCTATTTTTTCAACTCTTTGTATTCTTTTCAATGGATGTTTGTGTGATTAATTTTTTAAGTGTGGTATAGTTATCTTAAGAGTGTATAATTATTTATTTTTACATTTTACAAGACATAGATTTGTAAAAAAGAGAACTATGAAGATGTGCTAGGATGATTAGGATAGCCCTTGATTGTAAAAATTGTCTAAATTTCAATGCACTAGTACTGAAGCATGATAAAATAAATAGTCTTTTTGCATATTACATCATCAAAAGTTAGGAAACTAGGAGATTTGTTCTTCAGGATGATCGATTCTTCAGATTATTCTTCAGGATGTTCCAGAAAGTAAGACTTTGGGATTTTGATCGCAGGATAAATTTTCTTAGAATTCTCCTTTTCACCTCTTTTATCTTTCTCAGCTCGAAACCCATTGTCTATGCTATTTATAGGGATCCAAATAGGTTTTAAAATCAAGCCAAGATCTCATTGAAAAATTATGCACTTGTAGGTGACTTTTAAGTGTATTTTAAATGTATAAAAAGCAGTTTTGTTTACTGACTGATATAGTAAGGACTTTAGTCATGAAGTAGGATTAAGATATTTTCTATATGAAAGTCACACAGCTAATCCCAAAAGAGAGAAACTTACATGGAAGGAAACTGAATGGCATTTATCCTTGTTTTGCAGGTGCTGTAGTAGTGGTTGAACCTTTGGATTTTGAGAAAGCAAAAGATTATGTTCTGACAATTCAGGCAATAGATGGTGGAACTCCTCCCCTAAGTAATCATGCCACAGTTAATGTCACAGTCACTGACAGTAATGATAATCCTCCAGAGTTTAATCAAGTTGTTTACAGAGCTCGAATAAGAGAAGATGCTCATGTGGGAGATAAGATCCTTCAGGTAAGTGTATTTTCCTACATTCTTATTTATCAAACGTTCATTTTCATGTTGGAAAATGTTTATTGCATCCAACAAACTACATTATGGGTAAATTATAAGCTGATTTAACTTCCTCAAGTACATTTTTTAATAAAACTTATTCTATTCCTTTATTAGAGAGGCAGGAAAACAGCTTTATCTACTCTCAGTTATTCTCTATTATCTACTATCCTTGTATGCATATTTAACCACTTCTATACACTGTTTTCTGTGTTCCGTATCACTCACTCTTCTAATAATTTATAAATCAAAGTCTTGATAAGTTTGCAGCAAGTAAGATGTATACTATAGAAACTTCATGGTTTTGATTATTTAAAATATATGTGCAACAATAAATAATCAAACTCCTCAATTCTCATGATTTAATCACTAAATTCTTTCCATCAAACATTTAATGTTTATCAAATAAAACTTCAGCTTTGATATTTAATTAATTACTGATTTAAGATGTTATGTTAATTATTTCATTATTTTGTATTTTCTGTAGAAATTATGATAGGCTGTTTGATATTTGGCTTAGTAAAATAATTATCCTTTGGTCATAGCAAGCTAAATTATTGAACTTGATATCTTTTCTCTATATTGATTCCTAATATGGTATTACGTATAGTTATGATAATTATTTTAGATGAGTTCTTGTTAGTATTTTATCTTTTTATGATCACCTTAAGCTAATTTAGATTATCTTGATTTTAAAATAGGTTATAGCCAATGACCTGGATAGCAAGAACAATGGGAAAGTGTCATACTACATAGAGCGTGGAGATAGGCACCATCAGTTTTCAATCAATGAAAAAACTGGATATATTTCTGTGGCTGGAGAACTGGACAGGGAAATGGTAAGAATAAAACTTTTAAATGATTCATGCATTTTATCTTTACTGGTTATTTTTGTCTTCAAATCTTTAAACTGCTTCCATTATCAACTAGTGATTATTTAATTGATTTTTTAGCATTATTGAAATGTATTTTTATCAAAACATCTGCCTTTAGCATATGAGAAAAATATATTTCTCATTGTGTTTATGAAAAGATTTTTGAGTGTGTGAGAGTTAAATTTTCAAGGTTTTTACTGATTCATATTTATTCGTATTATTCTTTTTCAGACTTCTAGTTATGTGCTGGAGGTAGTTGCTCGAGACCATGGAGTCCCAAGTTTATCATCTTCTGTCATGGTCAATATTGACATCTCAGATGCTAATGACAACGCCCCTATTTTCTCACAGTCCAACTACACTGCCATAGTTCAAGTAAGTAGTATTTAAATTATTCTTTATTTTATTCATACCACCCTAAAATATCAGTCAGCATCTCATGGAAAGTTCACCTGTTTTGCTGGTGACATCAATTGTTTTATAATTATGTACTGAAATATCTCTTTATCTTCTCATTTTTTTGACTATTTTTATTATCTTTCTTTGTTTCTAGATTTCAGTTACATGAAATTAACTTTTACATAACGTAATTTAATAATGTTTTATAATTCCTTAAAATATATAGAAACTTTTGCAGCCTAATTCTTATATACTCCCTACCTGACTAAGATGACCACTTTTGATTAAGTGAATACCTTATCTGGGTAAAACAGAGATTCATAGGACCAGTCATGTATCAATGTTTTTTTAGCACTCTTGTTCAGGTTTTGTGTATTTGTTTGTCAACTGTTTTTTTTTCATTGTAATTTGATTCCATCAAGTATATTCCCACAAAATTGATTTTGTATTTATTTATACTTTTTCTTTACAGGAGGACAAGCCCCTTGGTTTCATGATCTTGAAATTCGTAATTACTGATGCTGATAGCCCTCCAAATGCTGGACCATACACCTTTGACTTTAGATCTGGTAATGATGGAAACATGTTTAGGCTGGAGCAAGATGGAATTCTACATACAGCTGCCAAGTTCAACCACAAAGTCAAGGATAGTTATCTTCTTCATATTAGGGTATTTGACAATGGCACTCCACCAATGTTTTCTGACACATGGGTCGTTGTCAAGGTAAGTTTTTCATTGTTAGATTTCAAAATTTCTCTCTGCTGTAAAACCTTGATAATTCATTATTAGATAACTTAAATGCCATCCAATTGGAAATCATTTGCAGTGCCCTTGTAAGACAGTAGAATATTCATCTACGTGTTAATACAGCAAAATATGTGTGGATAGAATTCAAATTTTTGGTCTTCATTTTCTTGGTCCTGTGACCAATAAATGCATCATTTAATTGAAAATTTGAAAAATCCCTTCTTGTTTATTAGAAGTAATCTTTCTTTTGTCTATAATCAAACATATCTAACAACTTATTTGCCTCTAATTAAGTATTTTTAATGTAAAAAGATCGATTAAATATTTTTCATGTAAAAAGATCAGTTAAGTATTTTTAATATAAAAAGTTTACACCAAGTAAAATGTTCAGGGAAAAACATAGGAACATTTCCATTCTTTTACATTTTACCTATTTTCAATGGTATTCATATTTTTAATGACAAATATTCTATAAGAAGTGATCTCTTCTTATTTTAGGTGTGCATTGGTCTTGAATACACATATGACATTAATTTCCTTATGATATAATTACTGTAAGGGAGAACTATGAATTTCTTTTAGCATAAATGAAAGATAAGAAAATCTTGTGCTTATACTCAAGAATTATTGGATGGTATTCATAATGAAGCATCATTTTTAGTTAGTTGCATTTGGAAGTAGCAAGGTTTTACAGTTTTCAGTAACTCACAAGGAATGTTTTTCTAATATGCCATCAAATTTTCAAATGTAGGTAATTGAAGAATCACAATATCCTCCAGTGATTACACCTTTGGATGTTATTGTGAATGCTTTGGAAGATGAGTTTCCTGGAGGGGTTATTGGAAGAGTACATGCAACTGATCAAGACCCATACGATATCCTGTCTTTCCATTTGGTCCCTTCGATAACACTTCCAAATCCACTGGAGCTCTTTGAGATAGATCGTGAGGATGGAACCATAGTTGCATTGCCCCACCTTGATACCGGAGAGTACCGACTGAATGTCTCGGTTTCGGATGGAAAATTTGTTGCCTTCATGATCATATCTGCCTCTGTTCGCCCCATAACAGAAGACATGGTTGAAAATGCTGTCATGCTACGTTTGCAAGGTGTTAGCCCAGAAGAATTTCTTGTGAGCCACAGGAAAGGATTTACTAGAGCCATCCGGGAAGCTGTAGTTGCTCCTTCTCTCAAGGACGTCATCATAATCAGTCTGCAGCAATCGAATGATCGGGGAGGAGCTCATGTAAGAAGGGGATCAAGGGCTGCTGGTTCCAAAGATCTTGATGTACTGTTTGTTGTTTGTGCCAAGGGAGGTGGATACTACCTAGCAAAGATGGTTAAGGAGTTGGTGTGGGGAAGACGAATGGAAGTTGAAAACATGCTTGGATTCAGTATCAAGGAAGCAGTTCAGGAGAGATGCACCAATTCACGCTGTGTGCATGGTGTTTGTCAGGACAAGGTGGCACTTGATCCAAACTTTGTCATCACAGTATCCACAGATCTTGCTGCCTTTGTTGCTCCTCGTCATCATCACAAAATCGAATGCAAATGCAAGGAAGGCTTTGAAGGTGAGTTGAAAGTATGAGAAGAAGGATTTGCCTTTCCTTTGTCTTAATTTTGAGATGGAATCAAATTTTGACCTTTGATACAAGAAAAAGCTTTTTTTGGAGCTATCAAAACCTTTTCTATAGCTTATGTTTATAAGTTACCAGTTGCTGTCAAATTAATTGAAGCCATATTTTTATGGACATTTTAAAGATCATAAACCTCATGGTTTTTTGTACTGGTCAATAATGGCATTGAATTTTGTGTATCACATTTTCCTGAATTTTGGGATGTGATGGTCACTACTAAAACTTTGAAAGTTGAAAATGAATAAAGTAAAAATAATTCTGATTTTTGTATTTTCTCAGTCCATTTTATGTCTTTTTTCTTTCTGAAGTAGCTATGATCTAGCCACCAACCTTGCTCTATTCAACCAATCTTTTCATTGCCAATATTTTAGACTGCCTTAATCAGGCACCCTACTTTGATGCTTGTTTTCAACTAGTTTCTTTTTCAATTGCATTTTTAGGTGACAGATGTGAAACAATGGTGAATGAGTGTGCCAGAGATCCTTGTGTGCCTTTCAAAGTCTGTGTGCCAGATGCTTCCCCTCAAGGCTACTCATGTCAATGCCCAGAAGGTTATGCTGGACCAATTTGTAATGTAGACATATCCAAGTGCCATGATGAGTCTTGTTATATTCCAAGAAATCCAGTTTCCTTTAGCGGAAGAAGCTATGCTCATTACAAAATAGAAAAAGCCCATGTGAGAAAGGTTTTGGAGCAAAGACTGAATCTATCACTCAGAATAAGAACAATGCAGCCAACTGGGAACCTCATGTATGCTGAAGGCAAAGTTGATTATAATATTTTGGAGGTATGTTCCATGATTTTTATTTATGTTCAGCTAGATTAAAATTTCATATCCATTATAGTTTATTTATGAGTACTGAGTGGACTATATCTATACTCTGTGGGCCACCTGTTTCATGATTGCTAGGGATAACTACTCCAGTAATTGTACAGAAAATGTTATTTTACACAAAAAAATCCATATAGCAGGAATTAGATTATTACTATTTTTTAATCTGTCTCTTACTTCTGATCTGTGTGAAGTAATAAAATTAGTATTCTCACATAGTATACGCTAAAGAAACTTCCTTGTTTAAATGTGAAAAGTTGCTAAAGAATATTAAATGTTATTAGAAGATGTAGCATCTTGGTCTCATATCCTGAAATCTTCTGTATTACATCTGGAATTAACAACTCTCACAGTTAACCCTTTAAGAGTTTGCAACCCTACCTGAAAATAGGAATAAATAGGTGTTATCTTTGTCATGAACCCATGTCACCACATTCAGACATTCATTTATTCTTGTAAATATCGTTCTCGGGTTTGCAACAGGTTAATAACCCGAGAACGATATTTACTAGCAATCCACCAGGAAAGTCTGAAATCATATTTATTCTAGTTGTTTCCATGTATTGTACACTTCAGAGTGCTAAGTTTTCCCCTAATTCTCTTCAAATCCTTATGGTTTATAACCCATTCTTCTTTATATAGGTTGTGAATGGAATGGTTCAGTACAGATTCGATCTTGGCAGTGGAGAGGGTATGGTGCGTGTGAGCAGCATCTACGTGAGTGATGGACGTTGGCATGAAATCCGCCTTGAGAGAGAGAGCAGCAATGCCCACATTGCTGTCGACAGACGTCATGTGGCTCATGGTGCTGCTCCCGGAGGAAATGACTATCTTAATCTCCAATCCGATGACATATTTTTTGGAGCGGAAGTTCGACGTCACCCTACCATCATTGGGTTCCAAGATACCCAAAGAGGCTTCTCGGGATGCATGGATGACATACGCCTTGATGGAATACCTGTTCCACTGCACATGAGTGGTGGAGGAATGAATTCAGGAGGAAGTTTGGCCATGCTGAGGCAGTTTGCTAATGTAGAATTCCGATGTGATAATCAGATGGTCCCACCCGGCCCATGTGGATCGCAGCCATGCCTAAATGGAGGGACCTGCGAGGAATTCACCATCGATGGCCTGCAGAGTTACAGATGCTTGTGCTATGGAAGATTCAGAGGTTCAGCTTGTGAGATTGACACAGATCCATGCGCATCTTCTCCGTGTCTCAACGGAGGCAGATGTAGGGGAGTTCCCGGGGGCTACACGTGCGAATGTATCGACCCACAACTGAGTGGCATTCGGTGTGAATATGGACGCTTCTGCAATCCGAACCCTTGCAGAAACGGTGGTGTGTGTGAGGAAGGAGACAGTGGGCCCATCTGCAAGTGCCGTGGATTTACTGGTGAACTGTGTGCAGTGGATATAGATGAGTGTAATGAAGGGCCTCCTGGACCATGCCTTGGTGGGGGTACTTGCATGAATGAACCAGGAAGCTACCGGTGTGTGTGTCCTGTGGATGCCACCGGTCCACGCTGTGGAAGCCCTCTGCATTCTACAAGGGTTACATCCAATCGACATAGCATCACTGTGGAAGAGTTGGTGGGAATCATAGTAGCTCTGATTATGTTGGTGGTGCTTGTATGTTTGTACATTCTGTGGCGTCGCTACAGGGAAAAGCATTCTCGGGAGAGGGCAAACAACATAAATAATGAGACAAGAAAGGATATGGTTTTGAACTCAGCACGTGGACCAGACCCAGACTTCAAACGCAGTTCCAAATTGAGTAATCTGGAGATCAGTCAGGTAAAGTTTCATTGCTTTGGCTTTTCTCTTTCATGACTGTTGTTTGTGCATGCCAATGATTTTATTTTGAACTTTATAACTGTAATTTAAATAATCAGACTTTAGTTGAATGTGTATTTATTAGTTTCTCTTTGCTGTGTGGCATGAAATTTGAGAATCTAATTCTTGACTGGTTTCATCCAGCATTGTCATGTTGATAACATTGTTCATGCCATTACTCATTCATTGCTTTTTACCATCACAAAACTCAGCTATTCATCTGGGTCTGTAATTTTGGAATTGTAAAGAGCAGGTGGATGTTTGCCTTGAAGAAGTCCGCAGAACTATGGTGAATCACAAAATTTCAAAACAATCAAAATTAAATATCTCACTTGCATATCGTCATTATTTTTATATGTTATTTATAAACATCTATTTTTGGTGACCAGTGCCTTTCGCCCTTCATACTCCATCAAAACATATGAATGACTCACTATTTCAAAGAGAAAGATTCCTGCTTCCCGTTAAAAATAGGCCAACAAATGAAAAAAGCACCATTTGGTCAATAAATTGAGTTAAAATTTGAATTTGCGCATAGAGTTTTGTTACTGAATGTGTAGATATTGATATCTATCTATTCAAATGAGGTATATCAAAATAGACACTGATACTCGATTTCCCCACCCAAATACATTCCAACAAACACTACAATCAATACAAAAGAATATACAAACTATAAAACACCTAAAAATACACTTTCACACATAAATAAATTACTTTCAATTTAGTAGGGCAAAATTTTTGCTCAGGGCAACTAGTTTTATTTTATATATTTAGAGTGACACAGTTTAAACTAAAAATATTAAATAGTATCAGTTTTCATTTTTGTGATATTTATAGTGATTTTTGGACTTTTTCTAAGTCAGTAGAAGTAAATTAATTGATGGATTAATACTCATTAATAATGTATTGTTTTAGTAATGTATAGTTTTCAGATTCAAATTGTTTTAACATTTAGGAAAAACTTCGTTTTAAAATAGATAATGTAGGCACCCATTCCTGACAGTGGACGTACATTTGTAAAATGAAGAAGCTCGTAAGAAAATTTGTTAATTCTAGAATGTGGTGATACACTTGTGAGAAAGTACATTAGTGCTGTACAAGTGAGGAAGCAAGGAGATCTAAGCATGTCAAGAGAAGCTGCATGATAGAAAATTGTGTGCTATCATTTGCAGATTGGTCTAAAACTGATTTGCAATATATATGGTTCAATAGCAACCACTGCATATATGTACAGGCTTACTCTCAACATGTACATACAATCTAAACTTTGCAACACACCATCCCTTCATCATCACATTTCCCCTTCTGTAGAAGAAAACTTTTAATTTTCTGAGCTTGGTAAATCTTAAGTAAAATTAATCCAAATTCTTTAAATAATTATTGAAGTAACACAAATCACAAAGAATAAGACAATAGATTTACTTATACTACATCACAAGAGAGTACACCATACTTTTGCTGTGCATATGATGTAGATAGAGTCACCCTTATCCAGAAATATCGATAATTTTGTGAAAACTTGAAAAAGACACCATAAAAAAAGCTTTCTTGTGGAGCTCCACAATGCTGTGGCACACTGATAGAGAAGCTCTGACATATGGTAAACCCAGATGAGTGGCTGAATGTGATCATTTTATTTTTATGATTTTTATCTGTATGTAATTTGGAGTTTTTTGTAATGTTTTTTGGCATATGTGTAACCTAAGTGTGCTTTCCTCTTTGGATTGGGAAGAAGGTCCCCCCCCAGTGCCCCCCACGCCCAGCCTCTTACACCCCCAGCGGTGCTAATGACCCCACTGCGGCAGCTGCTCTAGCCTTCACGACACTCAACAATCTCGATACGCTACGAAGCTACGGCTCGGCTGGAGATGAGCTAGAAGCAGTTCCACCAGACTATCTCCGCAATCTGAACCATAACCACACTAGGGGAGGGGTTGGTAATGGTGGGGGTACATTAGGGGGTGTGGCAACGACTCCCTTACTGGTGCCAGTCTCCTCTCCAAACAGTGTCAGTGGTACAGAAAATCTACAAAAGCCTTGGGTGACAGAGACAACAAATTTGGGTGTTGGGGAACTGTTGGGTGTGGGTGGGGGCCAGACGAACACCCATTATGCAGCTGACAGCAATAAGATAAAGAATGGTGAGTCATAGCATATTGACGAGGGCTCTTTGTTTAGTTTCCTTTGTCACTTAGAAACAGAGCAGTATTTTGAGGAAAGCTTTAATTTTGTTGCAATGAATTTGCAAGATATTGGCTCAGTAAATGCTTACGAACAGAATCTTTTTGTAATGAATGCTGCCTATCTTGTTTTGATGAATGATCTTTTACGGCTAACTTCATTTCGTAATTTCTTTGCCGAGCTTTATTTCATTGATGAAGCATGAAATATACAACTTTCACTGCAAGGGTAAAAACACACTGCAAAGCTTGGTTCTGCAAAGCAAAGAGTAGCGTGGCATTGCTACAGAAATACAGGCAATGATTAATAGTAGACAGTTGGTGACTTTAAATGGAGTGGGAAGAGGCATAGTGAAACAATTCACTACTAAGAAAAGCAATATACTTTCCAGAGCATCATGGATTCCTATTTGCTCTTTTGCATGGAAGCTTCTCTATCTAAATTTTATACATCCCTTACCAAGTAGTCATGAACAAAATTTCCTTTGCATAGGTTAATTTTTCGTTTTTATTATCTTATTCTCAGAATCATCCTTCTCTCAAGGAAGAACCAGACGTAACTGAAAACATCCTTTTATAACTCATGTTATTTTAATGCATGAGATGTTTTATGAATTTCCTCATAAAGCTCACTTTTTTGATTTGTTTCACTCACTCATTCCAGAGTTTACCAGAGGTTTTCCTTCTTGAGATGTGATTTTGCAAATAATTGTTTAATAAAACAACTTTGACAGTATACAGAAATACCTCACTTAAGGGAACTATGCTTATGAACTGTTTGGCTAACAAAAATGTTTTACACTGTTATACTTATTGCCAATAAATACAGATATAGCTAACAAATAATTCCATAGATGTGCATGCTTTACAAGGGCCAGAAAATTTCACAGAAAAAGAAAACATCAGGACTATTGCTCATTCTTTGATTAATTAAATTTAATTCTTACTCTGAAGTAATTGACTTTGCTTAATGAATGATTTGGGTGGCTTTTTGGCTGTGTCAATTGGGAATGCATTGGCAATTTCATTTCTGTTGACAAACATTGTGGCTAATATATGTGATTTTAGAACAAATTATCTCCATTTGCCGAGGTATCTCTGTATTTAAAGCTGTAAGTTGAACCTATCAGAACACTACTAGTTCCTCTCCAAAATTCTCATCCGTGAGAGTGAAGCACCTTGCAATGCCACAGTGTGTTTTTACCCTATGATATTCTAAATAACATTACTTCATTGGCAGTTGCTGAAACAATCCTTCTGCTAGAAATGTTCTTAGTTTGCTTTAGTTTAGCTTTACTGGTATTTTAAAAAGTTGCATACTAAGACTTGCATAAATATTTTACATTCTGAATGAATGCCATCTCTCAAATATTTGCAATAGGTATGTACAAATATGAATTTTGATGTATTTAATGTGGTAGTCTTACTCAGTTATGTATCGTAGCCTTATTCTCTTAGAAAGTCCGCATAAAAATCTTTGCAGACTTGAAGGGCCCTTCGGAAGGAATCTTTTCCCATGAGGTAACTCCTAGGGCTTTGATTGGTGGGGGGGTTGTGGGTGGTGCATTGCGGAGTCGACCAGGGGTAGGGAGCAGCCACATGGGCATGGCTGGAACTTCCGTATCCTCACTCAGCTCCATAGAGGACGACCCCCGCATGCTAGGGGGTATGTACCCTTAGGAAGGCCTCGCCTTCATCCTCTTGCTTGTTTTCATGTAGAAACTTGCATTTAACCATTTGATATTTTGCTGATTTTTAATTTGATGTTTGAGAGCCAAAATGTGTGTTTTTTTTTAAAAAAAGCTTACTGATTTTGTTTTGCACTTTTACTAGAAACTTTTTTGCTTGTTCTTGAGTGTTTTAACTTTGCGATTTATGATTTCCGCCTAATTATGAAATATTTCTAAACTGTTGCACTTTTTCTTTAAAGCTGAAATTTGCATAAATGTTCCCTTACAGTTACTTTGTTATTTTGTAACTAAGCCTGTATTGCTTGTATTACCTAGAAGCATTATGTGAATACTCTTCAAGTAATGTTATCAATTTTGCTAAGAAGTTTTGATTTTAATTAGGTAAATTTACTGTTCAATGATTAAAACTCGTGAATGATATGAGTTGATCAATGTGTTTTAAGTCAGTTCATAAATAATATTAGGCATATCAATTCATGTTTCTTTTTAATGACAAAGATGGAGTAGATTTTATTTTTCATACAATAATATTCCTTACCTGTTTCTCATTTTTGCCAAATATTAATTGATTGATTGTTTTGTAAACACAGACAAACATTAATATGCTATATTTTAATAGCATATTCTTTGCAATTTAAATGGGTTTGCTAACTTATTAATATCTCAAAATTAAATTAACATCATAAAAAATATTTTATTTGCTATACATGCAGTGGTCTTCAACAGAGTTATAAGTGATATTTATTACTATTCTGTATGCTCTGGTGTTGAAAAATGATAATGGAAGCTATCTTGCTATCTTCATGATAACTATTAATTTAATCTCAACAAAAATATGAGAGAAGTAATTTTAGTCACAGCAAATTCAAAGTTATGAAAAGATTGATATGTTTGTATGAAGATGGCCTCCATAGCTCTAAAGTGTGAGTGACTAAAGAAATTAATTTTGTAATTTTTCTCAAATCTACCCTCATTCTATCATTTTAAAATGTTAATTAATACACAGTTCAAGTTTTCTATGAGGTTGAACTAATTGGGTTGTCAATATATTTCTTTGATTATCAGAAGTCAGTAAATTTATCAGTAACCATTGCCTTAAAATGCAATTCCAAAGGAAACGAAATATATACAGATTTATTATTTGACATAGATAATTTTTTTCCAAAGGATATGAAAATGTACATGATGATTCTTTGATCAAAACTTACATTATTTATGCTTGAATTATCTTAGAAAACCTTGCCTATGTGTATGATTAAGCACACATAGTGACAGCACTTGCAATTTGAAACAGCAGTTCTATTTGAGAGGACCATAATATCCTGAAGTTGCACTTATGCATCTTTTGCTTTCATTTCTATGCTATGTATGCTAGTTTGCTATATTTTTCATAGAATTGAGATGATTTTTTGTGACACTAAGGGACCAGAATAGGGAATCCAAGTTTTGCTTGCCTTAATTAAGAGTTGTTTTTTAAAATAATTCAAGTTTAAAATTACCGCCATTATAATCATTGTTCTCTCATATTATTCACTTGAGTTTGAAATTTTATTCTAAATACAAAGAATGTGGTGTAGAAAATTCATTATCAAATTGCGGGTTTTTGAGGGCCAATTCCAAAATGTACTTTTAAAATTTTGCAAATTCATCACATTTTAAAGGAAATGAAACTTGAATTAAATAGAATATTTTGGTCTTCAGCTGTTCATTAAATTATTAATTATTACTTTCTTTATCTCCCAAAAGAAGTAAATCAAATATCTAAAGCAAATATCATAACATTTGAAATATTTCTTACCTTTGAGAAATTTAATATTTTGTCAGAAATAAAGATAATGGGCTGTATTGGCTAAGACATGACAGAATTATGTCTAAGTTACTGATTCATGATAATAAATAAGAAATGTATTAGCGTAGTATTTGGGATGTAAATTATCTTGCTTTCCATCAATTAAAGAGCTTATTTATTTTCAAGATATCATTGCCTAGACATCATAAGCTCCCTCTTAGAGGATGAAACTCCACTCATCTAATCAATTTTTACGATGGCCAGGTATGAGGCATTTCAGTGGACTTTATTATTTGAATTAAATACATTTTTATCTTGAGCTGTCTGAATTTTCATGGCTGTTGAATTGATGGATTAACAACACGAGGGTAGCATTTTTTTTGGTAATCTTGCTTATATCTAAGTTCTGCTTTGTTGCCAAAATGCTTATCTGCTATTTCTCGTTGGGGCATGCCATGAAGGCTACCACTGGGACTGTTCAGACTGGGTTCGTCCAAGCCAAAATCCCTTGCCCAACATCACAGAGGTCCCTGGGAGTGAAATTCCCGACTCTTCCAGCTTCCACAGCAATGAAAGCAATGAGTCCAACACTCACCATGGGGGAGGAACAGTTGTTCCGGGAGGTAATGACTTTTTCTTCCTCAAGGAATATGTTGGAATGAAGAAGACCATGACTTTTGTATCAAAATCTTGCCATTCCTCATATTTTTATTATTTAACTTAAAGATTGTCATAAGGTGGGTTTCTATTCATTGGTTGTCTCAGGCTGAATAGGTGTGAGTAAAGGGAAGCTGAGAAATGGTAGCTGATGAGTGAGAACACCTGAAAAGGGAAACAGCTGGAGGCTGAGAATGTCCTCTAGGTTATTCATTGTGTTATCCAGAAAGTTCTGTGGTTTTATAAAAAAAATACAACCAAGCATTTGAAAAAAATTATTCTGAAATGTATACTCTATTCTGATTTACCTCCTTTTGCCAACATTCAGGTAACTAAAATTGGAAAAAAGTCTTCCAAGAAGGTTCTAACAGAGTTATTCATTTAAAAATGTATCACTCATACCAATTTGGAAAACCACAGAACTTTAGCAATAATCATCTTGGTGGAATTTGAACAGCCATTTTATTCATATATTGCAGAAAGTAGAATGGAAACATATACGATGATTTGCACTGTTGTAGATAACTGAAAGAAATGACCATTTCTGGATGACTGTTCCTGTTCTTTATTTATTTTCATTAATAGTTTCCCTGGTAACTCATCAGCTTACAGCCTAAGGATCTTTCCTCTACTCACATCTCTGTGTTTTATCCTTTCATCTTATTAAGGCTACTTGGCACATCCTTTGAGATGGTTGATTTTTTAAACATTTTTTCTTGAAGCCTCTTTGTAAATTCACACCTTTATTCACCTACATTAATGCTTTGATTTTTTTGACACAGCATAAGTTATATTTGGTCTTTGATTTCCAGTATTCTTTACACTGTATTTCTTATCTGTAGATTAAAATATACTCATCAATTAATTACATCATAAGGATTAAGGGTTTCAGGAATTGTCTCAATAACTCAACAAATAACATTAGAAATAAAAATATATATTTGAAATAAACTTAGTTCACTTACTTAACTCAGCATCTATTTAATTATTTTTCAATTTTAAATTTTTTAATGAAACAATTGTTTTAAGTGTCAAGCTTAAAAATTTGGTAAAGTGTATGAACATACATCTTATTATTTTTTTACTTCTGCATAAAATTAGTTTGACTGAGTATTTTATGACAGTCATTGCACAGTTAATTTTAACTGTAAGATTTGTTAGGTATTATTCTGTTCTTCTTTTTTGGTCAATACAAATGTAGATAATTATGATAGATGCAAGGAATTTTAATAATTTTACTCTGTTATTAAATAATTTTTATAAGATACTAAATTGATACTGATGTTTAATTTTAATAGTGTAAATTTAATTTATTTGACTATGATATGTAATAATCACAGACAATTTTTCCACAGTGTTGGTTCATTATTGACCGTATTTCAATTTCAAATCATTTTACTCATTGATATCATCTTATGTAATTCTGTTACTGAATTGGGAATTTTATTGAGGAGCTCAAATCATTTTAGCTACTAGGATACCCTTTTAGGAGAATAAGTCAGACGTTAAAAATGTAGGAAGTGATAAGTAACAAATTGATTTGCAGTCTTTGAGATCATTTTTCTTTAGACCCTATCAGTTAACATCACTGTGAGATACCTTGCTTTCTTTGCCTGATTTATCTGCCCTCATTTAATCTAATCATAGGGATGGCAAGTCTCACGGGTTCTAACAATGGTATTAATTATTTAGACAGATTTTTCAATGGTATGTTTGCTGAATGTCTGGTAAGTTCCTTCATGTTTTTAAATTCATATCTTCTTCAAATATTGCTGGGGATGGGATGTAGCCTGAGATTGCTCATCATAATCAAATGGTTTGTACAAAATCAGAACTGCATTAATGCAATATTTTTAAAAAATTGAAATTGGTTTGCTTAGTAAATGAAAATCATTTGATGAGCTTGTATCACCTAGAGATGTTCTTAAGATATTACCTGCTTAGCCTATCATTTCCCTGAGAGCTAATGAATTCTATATTCTTTCATCTAGCATTTGAAGTTTAACTACTTTTTCTCTCATGTAAATATTCTTATTATTTGTATTTCTTTCCATATCTGAGCTAAGTGAATAATTTTTTGCTGTATTTTGTTTGCATAATATAGATTTTTCATGGTTTTATATTAGTTGTCTCAGGTATCATTAGTTATTTGCAATATTTAAAATAATTATGATTATCTTTTCTTTATTTTCCTCGGTCAATTGTATTTAATGTGGTATTTCTGTATCAAGAGAGAGAAAGTCTTGACTCAAAGGTAGGAGCTATCCAGGGAATCAAAAGCTGTTCTAATCATGCTTTCTTAGTAATATTACACTTTCTTTTTAAGTTTGTGCATCAACCCTTTCACAAGTTGAAAAAAGTAATTAGTTATTTTATTTGACTAATAATCATACTCAAAATATAATCTGCTATCACAGATTCTGTAAAACAAAATTAAAATTACACAAAACAGATATTAATAAATAATCACTCGAGTTTGATAATATGTTTGTGTAAAAATTGAGAATGATATGAATGACAGAAATTACTTATGTAAAAGTTTAATAAATGGAAAAATATATAAATCAAGAATATCATGAAATGAAGAAGGCCGACAAATTAAAATTCAATAAAAAAAGACAAATTTTAGGTTCCTTTGTACAGAATGGACATTTTTCTCTAAAGTAGATTGTCCTTAGATTTTTTATTGATAAAATATATGAAAGAGTTATGATATCTTTTTAGGAATGAATAGGGATAAACAATATTTAAATAAAAATTATTGATAAATTTAATGCTGAAATATTGTACCCATTTCTGTAGATATTATGCAGCATTCAGTAACATGGACTGCCATCAATGGAATAACTGAAGTCAAAATTATGAAGAAAGGTCCAATTGATTGCTTATTTTCTATATTTACATTATTTAATTCAATTTAATAAGTTACTAATGATGAAATCGTAGAACTTATTAACTTGTAAAGATATTTTTATCTTTTTCTGCATCACATTAAATAACTTCCTTCCAGTACTGTTCGGAAATAATTTCCCTAAACAAAAACCAATTTATATGCACACAGATGAAGACTAAATTAAACTGAACAGGCTGCCTACTTTTCAAGTCAATACAGAAAGCTACCAATTTGCTATACTGTTATTATCAAGTGGCCCTGTCACTGACAGTGAGTTGATGCTGGTCAAGTTCACAGTAATCCATCTATTAATAACAGGTTGATGCCAGCTTTCGATGTATTAAATTAAAAATATATATCGGCGAAGAAGGAAGAAGCTTGTGAAAATGATAATCATAAAATTATTGTTTAAGTATGATTCCTTGTTATATCTTATAGTTGAGACAATATCTTAAACCAGAGTTAAACTGAGTATTAATCAAAGTTTTTTAAGTTGCCAAATGTCTATTTTATCTGTGGAATTCTTGTCTTCCAGGCAGTAAGCACTATTTTTGATAATAAATGTTTAAATTCTGTTTTGCAGTGGCTAGGGGCAGTGGGATGGCCGACCCAGGAAGAGACATTGAGACACTAAATGAGGAAGACGACGGTGAGTCAGATTACGTTGGGGAATCAGAATGTGGGACAGAGTTTGAAGGCGAGTGTCCAGACAGCCCCCTCTTAAACGGAACTCGGGGTGATGGAGGAGGACCAGAAAGTGGCAGTGGAGGAGAGGAATATCATTTTAAGAAAGACGGTAGCTACTTGCGGCACCCTAACCAATATCTTCCAAGGTATAATGTGGGTAGTGAGACGGAAACGGACGAGGCGATGGTGCCACTCAGAAGTTCAGTGCGACAGATGATTGGTGGAGCGTCAGAGGGTGTGGACTCTGCAGAAGAGGATGAGGAAGTGGTGGTTTACGGTTTTCCAAGACCAAAGCAAACGGCTCGCTTTGAGCCCGAGCGAATGTCCAATGGTGAACTTGGAACGAGTATTGGTGTATCGGGACTAGACGAGCAAATGTCCCTCTCAATGGGAGGATGTACCAGCACCAGTGACCTCTCAAACGTGTGTGACATTGAAGACTCTGAATTCGAAACGGAGATCAAGAAACTGAATGAAAAATGGCCAGAGATCACGCACACGTCTGTGTGAACGACTTTGGTCTCAATCTTGTTTAGTGTCACTATGGCAAAGTTTGTGGTGCTTTTTCTTTGAACCATTGTATGGTGGCTGAAAAAGACCCCAAGCACAATTCTTCTGTGATCCAAGAATGCCATGCATACGCCGGCTTAATACCACTGCTTAAAAGTTTACTTTATGGTGCTATGAAAGAAGACTGCTATTTTGGGAAAGGTTATTTATAAAACACCCATATCTTTATCTCAGACCACCTTTATTGCCAATAAAAATGTATTGAAAAAAAGGCCCTTTCAAAATTGTTTTGTGAAAAGGCTTGAATATGTGTTCCTTAGTGCTGAGATGAATCTGTGGATATTTTGTAATAAGGAAGAAACTCAGGACAAGGAAGGTCTGTCTTGTAAGTGTACTTTCTCAGGTGGAAATTGTTTCAGACGTCCCTTTTATCATCATCTTCATGAATATGGTGCAGTCTCTCTGTCATGCATTTTGATTTGCTATCTGAGTGAAAGGCAGTTTGTAAAGTCTAATTCAGGTACGTGGTATTCATTAAGGAATAGGTTTTAAAAGTGACCATTCATTTTTAGGTGCTCCTATTTTGTGTCTCCTAATATATTCTTTATTTATTTATAAATAGAATGGCTGACACTAAATTAGAAAAGAGGAATGATGCCAATCTATGAATGAAAATTATGTCTGTAAACCTGTACAGAAAATATCTTTGTACATATTAAGATGTTGAATATACATTGCCATATTTTTTAAATATTTCACTGTTGTC
Organism: Pachydiplax longipennis; assembly: GCA_036926295.1. Lineage (NCBI taxonomy): Eukaryota > Metazoa > Arthropoda > Insecta > Odonata > Libellulidae > Pachydiplax > Pachydiplax longipennis. Next base: position 32,759,484 of record JAVFKF010000019.1, read on the forward strand.
ATCATTTTCATCCATTATCACCATTCATTTTATTAATAAAATCTATGTCTTCTGGTATAAACCATGTTCAGATGTGATGTTATAACTCCCTTTTGTAGTTAGAGATATCCTTGAAGTTGATGGTTCGTTTAAATTTGCATTTTGTTAAATGTAAAATTTTGACTGCTGAAATTAATTTTCATTTTTAAAATTCATTTTAAAAATTAAAATTAATTCTTGGTTCAGGAAATGAAAACCTTAGTAAGTTTTGCTTATTAAGCAATATTTTCATTTCCATAATGTCTTACTTCAAAACTTGCCATTGAATTTCGATTTCATTCGTAATTCTGTGTATTCAAGACATATGTGGTGGATTACCCACTTTAAAGAAGTTGAGTATTGCTCAAGTAAATTAATGCAATCCTACCATATGGAAATCTCATGAAGATCCAAGACATTTGCAGATGACTTCTCTGTAAAGGTAAGTTAGAATATAATTTTCGTTTCAACATATCCACTGCAGTAAGATGCTGGGTCAGGTGGTGACATTTTACACAGCAACTACCTCAAAATATACTATAAATTTCTATTCATAAAAATTGAAAGCATTGGTACATACTCATCCTGAATGCAATAATTCATTATTTAAATAACTATAATTTACATATTAATCTAAGTATGCAACAGAATGTACATATTTAACAATCACCAAAAGCTTTATGTTTATACAAATACATTTTTATAATACCTTTATGCATCTATGTCTAAAATCAAAATCATACAAAAACTTTAATATCAGATTTTAATTCAAAATCCTTGTCAGATCCCAGGCAAATTACTAATACTACAAAGTCATTTAAGGGACAATCACCCCTTGACCTCTCCTCCCCTGGATTATTTGCAAATAGCATTTGGATACACATAGTGAGCAAATGTCTTTAGAACCTGCAGAAATCATAGGTTGGACTTGTGTGGACAGGAAAGTATGTAAGTAAGTATAATCCAACCAAGCTTTCTTTAAATCCAGAAAATCAAGTAGCATAGAAGAATTAAAAATTTAATGTGAGCTTTAATAAAACATAAGTAGAATGGCTGCTTAGCAGCTTTCATGTTTATGTTGTAACTAATTCATATCCATTCATATCTACTACAGTGGGCAAGAAAATTATTTGAACACATAGATTTTCCTCAGTAAAATTTCAGATGTGATTTCTTTAATGATGAAAATCACTTAAATTCATAGAGAACTCAAAATAAAGACGACATTAAGAAAAAAAATACAAAATGAAAATTATTATGAATTAACATCTATGAGAGTAAGGCAAATAGATTTCTCCAGGGAAGTATTTACTCACCTCAAGTATCAATGCAGAATGTACAATGTATCAGAATTTAATCTCCAAATATCATTATTAAGAGAGTAATAGCTAGGTGTTAAACCTTACATTGTAAGTTACGATCCATTTTCACATCATTCTGAGCCAAGTTTCCTCTCACTTCTCATGTATTCTTGAGTGAAGCATGATGACTCCTAAGAAGTGTTTTTTGTGCTCTTAAGAGAAATTGCAGACTTTATGAAACTGAACTGAACTTCGGCGATTCTTTTTATTATCAAGAAGCATGAAAAAACTGATGACGTTAAAAGCACACCAAGATCCGGCAGCCCCAAAGTGCTTACTACCAGGAACCGTCGTCATACTATGCTGCAGGCTGTTAACTCTTCAAAAGTGCCGTTTCTTTAGACCATGACATTGTAGCACTATCTAATAAACATCTGACGTCCAAAACTTTAAGAAATGTAATACTAGTTCCAAAAAAGTTACCACATTGGATGCAACCTGCATTAAAGGAAATAAGCTCGCCGAGAGTGAGTTGATACGAATTTAGGATTATAGATTATTTTAATTTTTGCTTCTTAGGTTCCTCTCTCAAATATTCTTTCGAGATTATCCTTTTCACCATAATTTTTCTCAAAAGGTTATGCGATGTATCATTCTCTTCTAGCTGCTAACTAGAATCATAACGTTCCTCACAACTCGAAATGTAAATTCGTGGCATAACTTACAATTAGATGTTATACGTGGACATGTTTATCCTATGTTGGCATCTTGAAATGGAATATGGAACATAACTGAAAAAGAAGATAATCATAAATGTTGGGAAAGGAAGTAATAGAAGAAATAAATGCCAGTGATAGAATCACCTTTAAATATTAAGTTGCTCTTAATATACGATAGAATCGTTTCGGCTAATAGAGTGATACGAGTAATAATTTGTATAGTCATATGATAAAGAAATTATTATACTTTTAAAGATAACGATAATATAATTTTCATTTTGCTATAACTAAGTATTCATCTAATTATTTTTCTGCTGCAACATTTTGAAAAGATTGCTTATATTTGACATACATTCCCTTACCTCGAATAAGTCAATCGATGTCATCCAATTCTCATTTCTGCCTTCATGCTAATAATTTTAAGGACTACAACAAAGAAGACAGTCGTTACTACATTAGTATAAGGAAGTATCTTTACACATTAGTACAAGAAAAGAGCCAAAATGTTTACAAAGGATAACTTCATTTTTAAACTTCACATCTAAATGCAACCACGCATAAACCGTCCACCACTACTGCTTTTGTGTCTATGCTATACGTTACCCCTAGTAATTCGTGAATGTTCATATTCGCGAGAGTATTGGGATTTGCGGTGCCCTTGAGTTTTTGGCATACGTATCGATCAATTATTCAGACTTTAAAATTTGCCATAATAATAATATTTGTCCAGGTTCATGCACATAATATTAACTTCGTCATAAAACAGTTTTAAGAAAAATGAAATTAAGATGATAAATATTCATAAACCCCATTGTACATCTTTTCAGCTAGAAAAGATTTACACCTGCTTTTAAAACATGCATCAGACCTTACATTTTTGAGGTTCTTCGGTAGCTTTTTATAAAGAACAAGTTCCATGTGTCAAGAACCTAAAAGGGTGCGTAAATAAGGGACACGTAAATTGTTTGCATTGCGAGTTCCATGATTATGGACTTCTGCATGGGTCTTGAATTTTCTGTGATTTTTTATTGCATAAATAACGGTAGAAAGAAAAAGAATGCACGGAAGAGGTAAAATTTTGAAGTATTGCATCAAGTGTGGTATTCAATACAATACGTATGAGCTTCTTTTGAAGTTTAAAAATTTTAATAGCTTGGGGGAAGGATCTCCAAAACAATACTATACATGATATGAGATCAAAATGAACCATAATGTATAGAAAGATGACATCCATAGAAACAGTGTAGCGGATAGTACCAGAAAGAAGAAGTAACTAACTTTTTTAAAAGCATCTCAATATGCAGATCCCAATTGAGGCGGGAGTTGATATGAACTCCGAGCAACTGACAAGAATCAACCTGTGGTAAGGTGTGATCATACAAGTTGATATTTAATATTAAGGGTACCTTTTTCTTGGGAGTAAAATCGATAACTTGTGATTTAGTAGGATTGAGTAAAAGAAAGCTGTTAGACGGTAGACCAAGAAAGCATTTTCTGTATCATAAGATTGCAACGTTCGACCACTTGAAAATCTGTGTACCATCTTTGTAGATCAAGACTCTCTGTATACAGTCTTTGAGGTATGAAATCAACCAGGCCAAGAGTGTCTTACAAGGTAACCTTGTTGGGAACGGAAAAGAGCGCGAGATATACTGGTCTTTGAGGAAAAGTTCTTTTGCAAATATTGATAACAAATCTATTGTACTGACCAACATTTAGCCGTTTAGAAAAAAGCCTATGAAAATACGTCAATTTTCATAAATAAAATCTAACGAATCAGTCGTTTTTTTTCACGTTGAATTGGTGATGGGTTAGCGGGTAAGGCGGCGAAGTTTATGATCGCGGGTTCGAATCCTTCAGAGGCCTTTTGTTTCAGTTATTTTTCTACTGATTTATTTAATTTCTTTACGTTTTTTCAATCAATTTTAACGCTGCGGGATTAACTATTTTATTTTTTTATGTTTAATTAACATTATTTTAAGCCGACTAATGCACAGCGTCGGTAACGTTTCCAACGCAATTTTTCATGAATTTTAAGCTGATTTTCATTAAGTCACTTTCCCATTGTTGCGGGCTTTTCCACAGTGGGCTTCTTGATAATCAAGGATATCGTTTCCGCCTATGGTGAAAGGGGTCCCGGGATCAATTCTGGGTGAGTGTATATATTTGAGATATGACCTAAGATGTTGAAGCACTTTTAGCAATGGTACTGCCAAGATTAAAAAGTAATTAAACACCGGCAGTTTTTTTTCTTAAAAACCTTCAGAATGGACTTTTTCCAAACCTCAAAGTTGTAAGAACGTTGGCTCCCATTTCTATCGATAAACCATTTTTATTGCGTACCATATTGTCTGCGGGGATTAATTAGCATTTCCAATAATTAAAGAAAGAAAAAGGAACTCGGCGTTCAATGAATAAGAGACAAAGGGTCCTCCAATCGCCGGCTGCGGCAACCGTCCAGGGCAATTCCTCGGAAGAGGATAATCGTCCGGCGGCCACCAGTTATTCAGAATTCTCTAATGCGCATTTCGAAAGCTACGCTTTCATGATCACAGGGGGTCCAATGCTGAAACGGTTGCCGCTGCCGGCGATTGGAGAAACCTTTGTCTCTTATTTCCAATAATGATGCTATAAGGCATATGCAAATCTAATGATATTTATGAAAGTGGCTGGATATTATTACGCATTGTGGAATGCGTATCCCTTTACACATGACTTCGCCGATTACAGCATCCACAGCGCAGCATATTTCTACACTATGCAATGCATTATTAATTTCATCTCTTAATTCTCACCGGCCAATGCGAACGGACCCTTTTATTATAATTTCTTAGAATACGATTTACTTTTCATTAAATTTTTCAGTACAGTTTATTCGCATGAATAGAGGAGGAATTGGGCGGCTATATTCTCACCACAATCTAATTTAGACGAACCAAATATTACCTATGTGGTTATAAATAAATATTTTTAATATATAACAGGACTATTAAAATAAGTAAATACGATTTCCGAACCCCGAAAAATTAGAAATCATGTAAACGCGTCATAGCATCTTTTATCTCGTAACTACTTAATATTTGGAAAAGCCGCACTTCTCTCGATATTCAAATAAATCAGAAAACATTTCAATACCAGTGAATTTCGTTTGTCTTTTTTACCCATGGTACCTTCTATCTAAAGCTATATAAAGCCTGTTTACCGAAGAGCTCGTCCTCTCTTCGAGCTGGTTGCTGTCCGGTGATGACTAATTCCCAAGGTTTCTGCATCGTTATCTAACAGCGGCGGCGGTCGACGACGTACTGCCAGCTGAACTCCGAAAGAAGTCAGGCAATGCCTTAAGGTAAGGACGATACCTACTCGTTTTGTGAGATTATTTAGTTTGAACTTTCCTATTTTAATTTGGAAAATACGCTTAAAGCATCGAGTATTTTGAGATTTAAGTCATCTTAGAGATTAGTCACGTGGTTTTACTACAGAAATCTTCCATTGACAAAGATTACATGAAAATCTTCTCTCTTATTTCAAGCAAGTTTGGCTGGGTGCACGGATTCTTTCGTACAGCGCTGAATGCCTTCGAAACTCCAACCAAAGATCAGGACCAACATCACTCCACCACCTCGTCAAATGGATTCAGATCGGAATGCACGTGTAAGTTCTCCAATCTTTTCTTATAGTTTCTTTTACTCAGTGATTGTTATGGATCATCAGCGAAGTGTTTAGTTATATACTTAGTGCGGGTTGTGCTTCGGTGTCCTACTTTGACTGAAATCGAAAATTTTCCAAAGTTAGTGCGTGGTACGTTCTATTTGACGCAATGTATGCACTTCATCGATCGTTTGAAGTAGGAGTGAGTACGTACTTTCCCTTAAGAATCTTGTTAATCTGTGGCGATTCCTCTTAACTCGTTACTGTTTCGCATTGTGACACGTTTCTTCACGTCGGATTGTACTCTAAATTGTTTAAATCTTGATTGTACTTTAAATTTCAAAGGAATCTGGTCATGATTGCATCAAAAATGTTAGTTCATAACTAGATCACGTTAAATGCCGAGTGGATCAAACCATAAATTGTATTCCTAAAGTTTGGAGTTAGTGCTTGCTTTAACGAGCTTATTGCAGAAAATGCAGCTGGAAAACTTCTTTGATGAAAGCTAACCGCGCTTCGTAGCTTCATTTGGAATATGCTTTTAATGCTCGATTTGTAGAAAAGACTAAATTTGAGTGGTGATGGCCTGCTTTTTACATGCGCTTTGGTTCTAATTCGATAACGTGTTTCCATTCTATGGATTTGTTTAAAAGGCCCATTTGAAATTAATTTCTGAGATGTTAGAATTTATTTCCAAAATTCACTACTCCTAGATGAAATTTGCTAAACATTTACTGTTTGAATTTGTATGTTCGTCCAATTATATCAAACTCGAAATCGGTCTAATTTAGGTTTCAGTTTATCTTTGGAACATTAATGCTACTGTGAATGACACCGTAAGACTTGATTAGGTCATTACCCGCTCTAGTCATACCAGGATGGAAATTCCAAACTTAAAATTAAACCAAACGTTAATTTTAAGTTCTTGTCACCAGCAAAGATAAATTTCGTGGACAGGGTTTTTGAGCGTCTTTAACATTTCTTTTCCGGTTAACCGATTAAGGGAGGGGTTGTTCTGCGTAAAAACCTTCAAATACCTACCAGTCATTCTTTCTCCCTCGCGGTCGAATTCCAGAGCTCTCCTGGGCATATTTTGTGAAAGGATTTAACATGTAAATACCCGTACGCGATACGGTTACAGTTTATCTTTAGAACATTAATGCAACTGTAAATAACACCGTAAGATTTGATTAGGTCAGAGGTAGACCTGCTCTAGTCATACCAGAATGGAAATTCCAAACGTAATATTAAATCAAACGTTAATTTTAAGTTCTGGTCACCAGCAAAGATAAATTTCGTGGACAGCATTTTTGAGCCTCTTGAACTGTTTCCCTTTCCGGTCACCCAATTATGGGAGGGGGTTGTTCAGTTTAGACCTTCAAATACCTACCAGTCATTCTTTCTCCCTCGCGGCCGAATTCCCGAGCTCTCCTGGGCATATTTTGTGAAAGGATTTAACATGTAAATACCCGTACGCGATACAGACGTCAAAGCTAGATAAAGCTCTCAGATATCTCTTTATCGGAAAGTGTTGCTTTTTTGGCTAATAAATTTGAACTGTGCAAGAAATACTCTGATTTTACTTTGCAATTAAGAGTGAATACGTAAAACAATATCTAGAGTAAAAACTGTTTTCAATGACTAATGTATTGGCAACACGATTGCATACTTAAGTTGGGGAGTTTGTTTTTGACAATTCCATCATAAATCGTGGAATATTAAATTTTCCTAACCGGCCTAGATATTTGTAATCATTTTTAATGTCGCATTTTCGTTAAACTTTGCCAAACCTTTGATAATTCTTTCCGGTAATTTTCGTTGATATGCTTGGTGTTTTTTCTAGTGAGTTTGCAAATCTTTTAAATTCAAATTCACTGAGTTATCAATTATGAACTCATTTTTCAATTCAATCTCGCCAGAATACGAAATGATAATATGATCGGTTCCAATTATCTGCTCAAACTTAAATGTAAGAAGGTTGTCATAACTTCAGAGGGTGAAATAAGCTCAATTTGGGGATAGCAGGCTATAAATCTAAGATCTTTAATTAAATCTTTGCTGGAGACTTAAAATTTATTGTTTAGAAATCAGTTGAACAATTTAAAACTAAATAAGTGGTGATATTTATAGTATTGAGTTAATTTCACAATATTTCAATGTAAAGGAAGCTATTCGTGAATAGTTATTGCACTTCAAAATTAGTTTAATTTGCACCTAGGCAAAGTTAACTCTTTTCAGTAGAATTGTTTCAATTATAATTTTCAAAGATTTTGGAATTAAACCTATTTTTCATATGTTACAGAACTAAATTTAGAAGAATGTATTTAAATTTAATCTTTCCATAATCGATCTTGTCATAGAAAATTTTCCTTTGATCTGGAAGTATCTTTCATTACCTTTAAATTGCTGGGAATTGATCATGGGTTCGATTCCTGGTCCCATCAAACGTTTCAGGTCTGTTTATCATTGGGAATGTTATATGGCTTCCTTTCATTGAAGTATGAAAATCAACTTTTCCAAAGTAGGTTTTATGAGTGTACTTTTCTCAGCTCCCAGCAGCAGGATGGTGAAATGAATTCAACAACTCTTTTTTTCATGAGATTTTATTGTATAATTTCAAAGTGTACATCTATTACAGTGCTCAGTAAAGAAAATTGCAGACAGGGGATATTTCATGTTTCCTTTAAAACCTGTCCCGGCCCCAACCCCCAAACGTTCCTGGTATTGGAAGAGCCGGACTGGCCGAACCTATCTCGAAGATTTTGACGTGTCAATTGTTTTCTGGTGTTGCAGCATCCATCTGGACCATTTCTGCCTCCTGTACTTGCACTCTCAGTGGGTAGTGCTACTTCAATGGCTGTATTCAGAATAATTCTAAGTTATTCTGAATACTGCCATTGAAGTAGCACTACCCACTGAGAGTGCAAGTACAGAAGGCAAAAATTATCTGAAAAAAGAATGTATATTAAAATGCAATAAATAATATTAATGAGAAAAAATGTCTTATTTTTTAACCAACTGAATGACCTTGGGGACTTAGAATAATTTTTCACTACTAGTAGGTGTGTTGCGGGCTGCATACGTTCAAGGCGCAAACCAATGTTTGCTGGTTGCATATGCTCAAGGCGCCGAAGAATTGTAGTGGGTTGCATATGCTCAAGGCGCTGAAGAAGTGTAGTGGGTTGCATATGCTCAAGGCGTTTTTAATATTTTTCCTGGAATTTCTAGAAGCTACTAGAAACTTTGGATTATTTATTACTACACATTCTATGGTGGACTTATGCAAGAAACACAAAAGTACAGAAGCTTACAATTTATCTGACGTTTGGGACTTAAAATATTTTTCATGAAAATGGAGAGAAGCAGTATTTGATTGCACTGGCACAAAGACTTAAGTACCCACTGACCAATTAAGAGTGAAAACTTCATGAATTTTATGATCCAAGAAGAAAACAAAGCAATATTAGACAAGAAATCATAACTTAAAATTTATGAAAAGAAGCAACAAACTGGAAGTCCAACAGTAATAAACTCCTAACTACCAAGGAATTAAAACATGAATATTTTATGCACCTCTTAATAAAACTCTGTAAACAAATAGGTTGCAGAGGAACCAAGACTACCAAGAAATTAAAACATGAATATTTCTACACCTCTTATTAAAAAATCTGCAAACAAATAGTTTGCTAATTAGGGAGTGACAAATAAAAAGGAAGTGCGGCTGTATGAAATGAGTGATCCACTACTGCAAAATTATTTACTCTCATAAAGTGGTTTAGCAAAAGCTGTAAGGGAACTTATTTCACAACTGCAAATTTGTTATTAAAAATTAGAACAAAGAGGAAGCTATGGCATATTTTAATGAAAGAGAGAATTAATCTTTTAGCATAAAAACCCTGAAAATTTTGCTGTTCTTAAAAAAATAAATGAAAAGTTTTGGAACTGCAGTGATTTCTTTCTAAAAAAATTTAAACATTTAATGTGAATAATGAAACTAAAATAATATACCCTATTTTGGAAAACTTGTAAGTAAAGCTTTCTAATGAAGGTGTTCAGATGTTGCATGAACATACATTAAATTAAACATATTGCTTTCAATTAAAAATGCTGCCTGTCACAAATCTTCATGTTTAGGGTGTTTTCTGCCATAAGTCAGACCATGGATAAAGGTATTATATTTATATTCAACTACAATGGCCTACAATGCTTGAGAAAATGCATGAGCATCAACACTTGAGAACTTCTAGTAAAAATACAACATAAAGGATGCCATTAAACACATCAAGGAGGCATTGAATGCAAGAGCCAGCACAACAAAGTTGTCTTTGGAAGATTTCTATTCCAAAAACCAGTTGGTGGAAGGAGAAAGAGATGAAGAAGCTGAAAACTTGCAGTTGAAATGAATTTGAGTAAGTATTTCTCTTTTCAACACGTAGATGAAATATTTCGAGAAGTAATGGATTTTGATTATAATATTGAAAGAGGGTTGAGGGAGGGTTTCCTACTCCCTTGCCTGAGAGTGTAAAGATATGTTCAATACATAGAGAGAATAATCTCTGTCAGAGTGGAAACAAAACCCAGAGATACAATTATAGTTAAGTGCACACGCCTACAAGAGGCCAGGAAAAAAGGGAAATCGATAAAATGTATTATAATCTAGAAAAGATCATTGGTAGAAGCAAGGGAGATGAAAATCTCATTATATTGGGTGGCATGAATGCTACAGTGGGAGAGAGAAAGCTAGAAAAGATAGTAGAAGCATATGAATTAGGAACAAAGAATGATAGAGGAGATAAATCAGTGGAATTTTGCCAAAGAAATAGACTTTACATCATGAACATCAACCAAGAAGATGGTATACATGGAAAGTGCTAGATGATATTAAAATATATCTTACTGACTTCATAATTGTAAAGCAGAGGTTTCAAAATCAAGTCAAAGACAGTAGGGCCTACCCAGGCTTTGATATTTGAAGTGAAAACATCAATGGTAATGATGAAAAGTAATTGAACATTCAAGAAAATAAAAAAGGGAACGAGATGCAAATGGAATTTGTCACAACTTGAATTCCTTAAAATCCTACCAGCAGGCAACTGATGGGAAGATAATTGCAGATGTTCTTCATTCAGGAGAATTGGATGTTAAAAATTAAATCTTAAAATCAGCAGAAAAAGTAATAGGCAAAGATAAGTAAGGGATGAGAAAACAGTGGATTACTGCTGATTTGATACAAATGATAGAACATAGAAAAAACCTAAAAAATTCAGATAAAGAAGACCAATGTATAGAATCTTAGGAAAAAAGACCTCTGAAGAAACAAGATTGGCAAAACAAAATAGCTCAAAGACATCTGAGCAGAAGTGAAAATAATATGGGAAAAGGAAATATAGATTAGGTGTATAAATCAATGAAATATTTCTTAGTAGAGAGAAAAACAAAAACAGGGCAGTACTACATGAGAATAGAAATATTTTGGATGATAATGAAAAATTGCAAGGAGATGGAAACAATATATTAGAAAGTTGAATGAAGAAGAAAAACAGCCTGATAATACTATCAAGATAGTCAGAGGTATATGAATATAATCTAGGCGAAGCTATCATGAGTTTGAATTAGTATTTAAAAAATGCAAAACAACAAGGCTTTGGGTGTAGACAACATACCAGAAGAAGAGAGGAGGCTGAACGCATTTGAGATGTAGTTCTATAGACTTATGTTGAAAATTAATTGGAAAGATAGGATTTCTAATGAAGAAGTACTAAACAAAATGAACAAGAAAAGAAGCTTGTGGTAATACATTGTAAACATACAGCTAGTAAATAAGTACAGCTCATAAGGCACGTATTGAGACATCAGAAAATCCTAAAGACAATACTTGGGAGACATATGGATGGAAAAAGGCCCAAGGGAAGACCAAGATTGCAGTTGATAGAGCAAATTATTGTGGGATGTGGGAATCAGGACATGAAATGAAAAGGAAGGCAGAGAATCAAGAAGAATGGAGAGTGCCTGTTATCTAAGCTGCTGCCAACCTAACTTTGGATTGATCACCAGCGAGATTGAAAGAAGTTTAATCAGAAGAATTTAAAATAATCTAGAAACAGGTTCTTATCCCTATTGAGTATCCAACCATAGAGTGCAGTCTCGAGCAGATTCTCCCAAATTATTCTACTTTGAAAAATTATTTGATAAAAGTTTAAAATGAAATGAGAATAAGTATTATATTCTCCAACATTGAGGCTATTTCTAATTGTACTGAGTGGATTTTATTACCTCTACGCATAACATTCTACAACTATTGTATCAGACAGACTTAGGAATCCAGTTTGGCAAACTTGGAATATACTAAGAACCAACCGGATCTTATCAATGGGCTTAAACCACTTCTCTGACACCAACGAGGGTGGTTCATTTTGTGGTGCAGCAAAGTGTAATAAAACTCAAAAATAAATAAAAATAAGAATACTGAAATACAATTAAAAAACAAAAAATTAAATTTGTTATTTTACTTTATCCCAACAAAATTCTCAAAATAATCAGAAAAAGGATTAATTAATATTTGTTTCATCAAGCTTGGTTCTGAAACCCCCCAGTAACTGAAAAGGTATCACATTCTGAACCTAAGAATCCTTAAATCTTCCTAAAACATCAATTAATATTGATTGGAAATAAAAATTTATTCATTTTTTCTATCTACCATTAATATATTTCAACTGCTAAATTTATCATTTGCACACTTAGATTTCAATTCTTTTTAGTGATTTTTTTAAGAAGTTGTGTTTCCAGAACATAGAGCAGAGAGAAGTCAAAGTAGGATGAGGGGAAGGCTTTGACATTTGTAAAAGAAAAGTAGCATTTAATACTAGAATGAATCAAGCAAATTGTCAATATAACATGCCCAAAATATACACATCTATTTAAATTTGTGATGTGAAAAGTAGAGGTTTGATTGACTAGCTAACCTTCTTGCCAAAGAAGTAAAATGTTTAACCTAATGACACAATATTCAATGACAATACTTCTTGGTCGAACATAGGATTTCAAAAGAAAGTTATACACATAAAGGAAACCATGGTCTATCACAGGAAGTTAGAAACCGCATGAATAACAAATAGAACAAAAGCAGTACTTATAAGGAAACATATTTCGGTGTTAAAATCAAATGAACGGAAAATTATTAATAATTATTAATTCCGATAAGTTGATCATACATATGGTTTTCATTCATTAGCAAATTGTAAGCGCATGATCATTGAAATTATTATAGTTATCAGGAAACGTCATTTTGTCGTCTTATATAAAAGTATAAGTTTGTATGCATGTTATAAAGAATTTCTTGCTTTATCACGATTGCCGAGGATGAAATTTATTTATCAGTCGATACAAAACTTTCTACTGGTTGGATAATAAATCGTGAGCAACTAAAGGAAAACAACGGACTGAATTCCCTTCTCAGGAAAGCCTTGGACGAACTAGCACGAAATTCCGCGTCACTATTACCGTTCGAGTGGCTGGCCGAGTGGGTCGCGGCACCTAGGTGCGACTATAAGGTTCTGGGGTTCGAATCCGGTCGCGGGCGCTTTCGGGATTAGAGGGCCGCCAACCCCACCGAAAGATTTTTCTTCATCCTAACTTCGGAAATACCGGATTCGGACCCTAACTTTAAAGTTGCGGGTGCCCTTAGACCTGCACCCAGCCCTCGAACCCGCTTGGCGGGCGGCCAAATGGTTTATTTCTGACATGTTTTTCGTATTATTTTTTCGGCCACAAAAAATTTCGAACTGAAATACCTGCAATTTGCCACTTTCAAAAAAATTGAACTGCTGGGCTCAAAGTTAAGCGAAAACATTTAAAACACAGACAACCCACTTAAAATGATATATTATTATAAGTGGGTTGTCTGTATTTTAAATATCTTCTCCGTGACTCGAGTCCAGCAGTGCAACGTCTGAGAGGGAATAAACAAAAGTAGTTATTCAGACATTTTTTGACATCGAATTAATGAATTACTGAACTCACGCAGATGGCGAGTAAAATTTTTTAAACGAGCGACGGGTTTTTATAATTTTAAAATATGAAAAATTGGAGTAAATTTTCCAATACATTACTATACGGCGCTTTGAATTTACAATAGAATGTAAATAATCTACGAGTTATCGTTGATTCGCGAATTGTATTGCACAAAATTGTAGTTGATCTCAGAAATAAATTAAACCCTGTATTACAGAAAAACTTTTCATATTTGCAAAAAAATAAAATTATGAAAAACTATTCGCGCAAAAATGACTTCGACTATTAAGACTTTATTATTTATAATAATCGCAAAACCAACGTCAAATATTTAAACAAAAAAATCTCAATACACATGTCCGAGGTAACATTCCTAAGTGACATCAATTTGAAGCCGCAACTACAAGCGATTTTGACCCGAAAAACAGTCAAACAAATAGTATTTATTCTTAGATTTTCTGAATTACGCTTAACTCATTTTCTTCCATACAAATCGTTTCGGAAAATAAGCGTTAATAACAACTAAAGTTAATTAAATAAACTCTCCACTACGAAAATTATCCTGATCAAGCTTTGTATTCAGGTACATCACTTAGCAAATACTTTCATAGAACAATAAATATTGAAGACGGAGCCAAACTTCAAAATAGGATCTAAAAATTCAGTTTTCTCCTGTTTTTAAACAATTGGAGACCATATTTTTGGGTTTAACCTCTTGCACCTTATAAGAAAGATTAAGACTCCCGAAAATTAAAATAGCGTATCAAGTAAACAAGACTTCAAACGTACAGACCATTATTCTATATAAGGAACTAAAAACTTTGTATTTAATCAAAAATCTAAATACACTTTTTCATTTGGCTAAATTAGTGTTTTATGGAATCGAAGGAAGTACCTTCAAATGGGAAATTTAATATAGATTCTTTTCGTTGGATGTTTCCATTCCAGCAAGAGGGTCAACACAATAAGTGCAACATTGAGGTGGCTAATGAAGAATTTCTACAAGATCAAAAAGGAAGCTCAAAGGGAAAAAGTATTTGTCAAATATGTTAAATTCTACATCCTTCAGAGGTTTCATAGTTTTCAAAACATTTAATATCAAATGATACATCAAAGACCAACTTTAACCATTCAACTTTACCTTAAATTGTATTAAATGTATAGGAACAATTAAGTATATCACTGCAAATTCCAAAACTTCCAAAAGTAGTATTCAAAGAGTAAGAAACTGATTAATTGAAATGCTTTAGAAATTGAAACAATATCTCCCAAACCACACCTATGAAAGTGAAAGTCTACTTCCATTAACTGTTGAATATAACTGTGTCCACAGCAATATCTTCAAAAGCATTGAAAATAAAGTGTAGCAACTTATAATGAATATTAAACAAAAGCCAGAGTTACAGTAAATTTAACATTCTGCTACTAAGAGTACTGAACTATGTAAGCATATACAGGGTATGACATTACATGGATAGTTTAATGGCAAAGTAAGTCAAGAAATGAAAGTTATTATGAAATGAAAATTGAGAAGATATCGGTAGTGCAACATGAATAACTTTTAGAAGGATACTCTAAACAGTTCATCTTAAAACATCTCGTGAAATTTCATTAAATGATTTTTAATAATTTCATTAAACTTTCCTTGAAACAAAATTGTAGAAAGATAAAACTCCAGATATGACATAATTAAACTTCATGGGGAGAGTCAATGATGTGGAAATATGAGATTTTGATAAAACACTAATCTATCAATTTTCCTGATTACTGAGTTGAATACACAAAATATTTCAATTAATAAAGGTATTAATTCTCTTTGACAAATTTCATGTATGCCAGAAGTATGAATGTGCCATGACTTCCTCATTTCTACTTATTTTTGACTAAGCAACTTCCATTTTCCTTACAAATTTCAATCATTGTCTCGCCCTATATGAGTATTGAGTAAATATGTCACCTATCCTTTCAGCAAATAAAGCACTTCCCACAGTAACAACAGGGAATTATTCTTATAACCCGCCCTTACACTGAAATAATCCAAAAGAACGCAACCGACGCCTGGTATTAACCATCCATGACTAACTATAAACTCAAGTTTATGAGAGACCGAGCTGAATTTTCTTAACAAAAGAATTTACGCTATTAACTCGATCCTTAATTTCTTAAACACACTAAGGGAAACCATCGTCAACGAATTATGAAAGGACCAGATGGAATTAACTTAGAGTTGATCACTCAATTCATACATGAATGTATTAAAAGAAGAGGGACTCACCCATACCTCCCTTCATGGAAGCAGTAGACTGGCAAGCAACCGATACTTCTCAAGGCAATCAATCTTGTCTTCCTAATCATCCAGAGACAGGCCTCCTTCACACTGAATGAGATGAGCTTGATTTCACCACAACGATAAAGGAGAAAAAGGACCAGTAGCATTAAAAATTTGATAAGAAACGTTTACTTTTGACACTGACTGATCATACGGCTAGACAGTATCATTGACAGATCCAACCAGTTACACCTTCTCTTAGCCATCATTGTCTAGCAATACATTATCACTTTAGGAGTAAGTTTAAATATTACAGGCAAAATATAATTTAGACAGTGGGAAGCTCATAAAAAGTGTTGGTTATCAAGAATAAATATTGGTTATTCTCAGCAATCCAAGTAAACTAATTACGTATGTATGACGGATATTTACACAAAATGAATTCATATAAATTGTTAAAAAAATGATGGCAACATAAAAATTCCAAATTTTCGATTCTGGACAAAGAAACAAATTCGAAATACGATCAAGTAAACCAGAACGATACTTCACTGTACGGAAAAAATTATTCTAATGATACACATTGTGCCAATATTAAAAAGTTTTTTAAAGAGCTTTCTGATACTTTAGATCGTGCAATTCTCTCTCTGTTTTTTTTCCCGAAGAATTGCTAGTTTCTACATCTCATTAAATTTTTGATACATGAAGTTCCCCGTGGATTTGAAAGAGTATTTATTATTGGAGAGCAAGAAGTGAAATTCAAAACGTGAAGCAACCGTAATTATTATGATAAATTTTAAATAAAAGATATAATAAATGAAAATAATTGTTTACCATCGACATGATCCACGTGGGTGCCATTTGAACATCACTCCCGTCAACCACTAGAAACAGTCAATGCGCATCATGCGCATTCTCCGCGCGAAATTAGAACCTCGATAAATGGACGACAGTAGGAAACACAAAGTTAATGATGCTATATATTGCAGGTCCCCTTTGTTTCTGAGCGAGAGAAGTAATGTAAGGAACTACAGATCTCTGATGGATTTCTGGATTAGCTTGAAAGATCAAATATGGCCATATTCAATTTATATTTACTAATTGTTACTTAATTTTATCTGCAGATATTCTGCGTCCGAAGAACAGGATATGCCATCTATTCCTATTATCTCCTTCTACTGTTCAGATTACAGCCAGCACCAGCCAGTTTTACTTGTAAAACCAAGGGTATGACTCTCTATATGCATCAGAGGTCAACCACTGACTAACACATATGCTTAAACTTTTCTTAAACTTGGTTCTCTTATTCATAAACATCCGAGTTCCATTTTCTTTTCTTTCTGCTTTAAGATGTCAAATATTGTACAGAACTAAGGTTTGTTTATTTATACTTTAACGGAAACAGGTTTTCCCCGATATATCCATTTTAATATATTAATGCACACACACATATATATGGCTATCACAAAAATCATTGCCCTAGCCAAGAAAAATCTGGTTAGGATCTAGCTAGGATTTGAATTAGAAGGGTTAGGGATTCGAACCTGGGACCTTAGTGTTAGAAAGTGTGCATCCTCCACCGCGGTTGGTTGATTAAGACTATTTATTCATACGGGTAAAAACACAAAAGAATAAAATCCAACCACAGAAAATTATATATTAAATTTTATTCCATCTTTATTTAACAAAGGAATTTTCATCAATTCGAGTATAAGACAACCAGCTAAAATATTTGATTGAAGATTGAAAATAAGATCAGGTGAAAATTTTACCATTTTTATTTTACACTTATCTTTACATAGGGAACATTCACTCAGATTTCAATTCATTCATTGCTCTATTAAGGAGAGCAATTTTATCAACTTTTCCAGATTTGGCTTCAGGCAATGTTTCCAAAATCACAACACCTCCATGCAGATGTTTGTAGAAGACTGAATTCCCTAAATTTGGGTTAAAAATGAGAGTATATAAGGATTTATATACCTTTTTGTTGCACACTGACATGTTGAATGATTGGAATTTGTATGGTTTATAATAAAAATATTTCCTAAGTTGAGAAATTTCTGGTATAACTGGTATCTTTTTAATTGTCTGAATATTTCCACTGCAATAGTTTTCATAGAAACTTCTGTAGTATGATTTTCAAAAATAGCTTCATCGAAAATGAAATTAATATTCAATTCAAATTACAAAAAATACTGTGATGATTGAATTAACAGCTAAGTAATATAACCAAAAATACAATTCATCATACAACTATAGTAAAGATAAAACAACAAAAAGTATACATAATATATTAAGTCTTTATCTTTTGCCAAGGCTATTACTATTAATTGTTTATAAATGTAGTTTATTTGTAGTTTTTCACTCTATGTCTTAGATTCCTTCATCCTTGTATTATTGCAATCCCTTAATTTCTAAAGATGGAGCCTTTTGGTCACAGCCAGTATCTCTTCACAGCCTTTTCTTTTCTACTATTCTATCATTTAAGTGCATTTCTCGAGACTCCATCTTAAATTCTATCAAACTCTTTTCTTCCAGTTTCTGAGATTTTATCTTCTTTTTTCACTTTGTTCTGCAGCACATTATGTAGTTTATATATCCCAACGCCTATATGTTACAAGATGTTCATTCTTTTGTTGTAGGAGTATAGGGCAATTGTAGGAGTATAGGCAATAGCTATGCCAAAGGTTATTGGATGATAAACAATTTTATCTATCTCCATTGCTTTTGCTATATATCAGAGGTTGCCAATAGATGAATCAACATTTGGATTGCAACTGTTGATCGCGACTTCTAATTGAAAAAAATATATTTTGAATAATTTTTTTTACCTCATTTTCATCACTCTTTAGACATAGTTATTTAATTATTAAGTTCATGTGGGTCCTGCAGAAACTTTGTCTCCTCTTTAAAGCCTACTTGGAGGGCATAGACTTTCACAATTGTGCTCAACTTTACACCAATGTACAGCTTTAAAATAAAATGATATAATCAACTCATTGCTCCTATTGATCAAGGAAACCTGTTCTTATAGATCTTTCTTATTTCTCAGGCTGAACTACAATAAAAGATCTCATCTGGCTCTTTTGTTACTCTACATATCTCTCAGTATCATCCCCTATATGTGATTTTTACCTGACTTCTAATATTATTAATCTGGCTTGCAATGGTTAGGATTTAAAAAAAGATAAGTAAGACATGTACTAGTATACTTTCTTAAAACCTTTCTTTAAAACTAGGTATGACTAAGAAACATACTTGCTACATGCTCTTTAATTTCGTCCTCAGTTGCTTGGAAACCAGGTTTTAAAGTGACATATGCTCGAGCAAGGTTACTTGTCATTGCATTTGGTACTGCCACAACAGCACAATTGGAAACAGCTGGAAGCGAATTTATTAAGGCCTCTATCTCTGCTGGGAAAACCTAAAAGTAACATTTTATTTTTACCAAAACAAAATCATGTAACACTCACAATGGCAATTTAATTTTTTTCTTTGTATTGACTCAAAGTTTATTTTCTATTAAAAATGTTTGTCTCTTGAATCAAATGACAAGCATATAATCTAAGATCTTTAGATGCACATGCATACATACATCCTGATATATTCATCAATCCAAGATGTTACCTCTTATCTTAACATTAATACATTATCTGTTTATTTCAAAATTACAAGTAACTAAAATTTTTCAGCAAAGATTCCACTAAAGTCTTGTTCAATTTTTTGGCAATGATGATTTTTTTCTCTGTAGTCAATTTGGTAGAAATTGATAAAAATAATATTATTTTGGTGAAAAGTATATAATTATTTGAAGCATACTGTAAAGAATGTTTGATTTGTTAACACTGATTTCCTGATGAACCCAAATAAACTTACGCAATACATATCTTTATATGAAGAGCTGATTTTAAAAATTCATATATTTTCATGAATCCTTTATTAAATATATGACAATATATTTTAAATTATGTGATAGATAAATTGCCCACAAATTTATGGAATGGAAGAAAAAGAAATTAAAATCAAATCTTGCAAAACTTCATTCATACTTACATGATGAGAATAATATTTGAACACAGATTTGAACCTTTCTACTATGTACAAGTAATCATCATCGTCAAAGAAAGCAATGTCTCCAGTATCAAAATATCCATCGTCATCAAAGTCAAGATCAAATTCCTAGTGAAGAAAAATATCAATATGAATAATTCATGTCTTTCATCAAAATCCAGTATTTATTTCCTTCAAATAATTATATATGCTACCGGATAGCCTATTGGGCACCATATACCTTCAGTGAAGGCTGTTTTGGTTGAATTACTATTGGGGGCCCATTTCATAGTCCATAAAAGGACCACTGAGTCGCTTTAAAAAAATATGCTACCATTACTTCCGGCAACTATATCCATGGGGATACTGAGCCACTGTTTGTCACAATCACTATTCTTATAAAAAGCATTGGACCCCCCATGAAGATGGAAGCATTGTTTCTGAAATGTACATCGGGATTCTGAAGAACTGGGACCGCTAAACGATTATCCGTTTCCCGGTAACCACCCTTAGACGGTCGCCGCTATTCGGCGCTTGGAGAACCTTTATCTCTTAGTAACACTATTCTTATGTTGGATTTTATCTCTGCTTGTCTACTGTACTTACATTCATCATTTACAAATACAAACAGATATAAAGATATTGATATTAAAGAATAATGTACTATTTAAAAAAATGTTAGAAAATGACATTAAAAATTCAATAGAATACAATTTCATTATAATCATAGTATGTGCTTATGAATTAGTTCCTTAACTGTAGGATTTCCAAGCATCTTTGCCAGTAAAGCAGACTATGGAAGTCTAATTACTAGCAGAGATAATAATCTGTAATAACATATAATACATACTCTATGAACTAGTAAATTACAATATACTAGAAGAATTTCCAGGAAAACTGCTATCAGGAGCTGCACTGCACTGCCACTTTTAATTGCTTATAAATTTACGCACCATTCTCTTCATCAGATAAGGAGTATGTGAGAATAAATGTATTCTGAGAAAATTAATGGCTTACAATTCAATACCTGAAAGTAAATATAGCCTTCACCTTGTACTAAATAACCTTTATTAAGGATAGGATATATATCTGCAATGAGATAAATAACCATTTCATTTTAGAAAAAAATTTAGATCTACTATTACCTGCATTGATTTTCTTATGTAGCCTTTCATATGATAAGGGACCTTAGCCAGTAATTTCCCTTTCACTCCTCTTCCAACACATTGTCCTGTTTGAAGATCCACTATCTGAAATGGAAAGTTTGACATTAAAAATAGAACATACAAAATCTGTACAAAGTGTGGATAAAGAAATTTGATTATATATAAGCAGCACTTCCATTCATTATTTTTAATGTCGAAACTTGACTCAAGATGAAATTTAATAAACCTCTGGTGATCAAGCAAAAATCAGAGATACATGAGATAATATCAAAAAGAAAGAATATTGAACAGCAAAACCAATATCTCAAGCTACACCTTCTTACATATGTTATATAACTGAAATAACTGTAAACTTAGCATTTCATTCAAAAAGATTACGATCAAGGAAATCAGAATTACCTTGGCTTTGACTAATGATGATAGCACTCCACATGATACATGAGTCTCTGAAAAGAGAAGCAGATTGTAGTAAGAACAAGTTTAAAGATGGGTTAAAACAACAGTTAAAACATAATCAAGCTTATAACTTAACAAATAATTAAGATGAAGCTGTACATACATAATATAAATCAATAAATGTAATATGTTCAGAAGTTATAAGCACACCTTATGTAGGAATTCTATTTTTCATAGAATCTTTTTTGGCAAAAATTATACGTACAATATATCATACATAAAATATCATACATAAAAAATGGCAAGTCATTCATATCTTTCATAAATGTTGTCAGATTATTAGTAGTTACTCTGCATTTACAAATATAGGTTTCTTGCAATATTGTATGGAAAATTGTAAGGTTATCGTAAAACTGCAACTACTGTGCCACTGTGGAAGTGGTTGCTACACCATGGTGGCTGAGTGATTAGCTGTTAGCATGCTAACACTCCAGAACTGAGGGTCCTGTGTTTGAATCTCAGCTCACAAATATTTCTGGTTAGGGAATGGTCTTATATGTTCATCTATTGTTAATGACTCTCTTGTAACTATACGAAAAAGGATGTTTGTGAGGACCAAATAATTTTGAAAAAGTATTGCTTGTAAAACCCTATTTGTGGGTGATTTAAAATACATAGAAATAATTAAGGTAAACAACATTGTTTTTTATTATTATATACCTACCATTATCAAGTTTGGCAATTTTCAATCCCCCAATAGTCTCACAGTTTCCAGGACTTCTAACTTCTGCACACTGCCATGTGTTTTCTGCTGCAAGCACTAAGACTTCTGTCATAGCATATGACTGTAATGGTTTAAAATTATGCTTTACCAATGACAAAATAACAATGACAACAATGGAAATTTGTATTCGAGTAAATGACATAATAATTTTATTCCTACAAAGACTATAAAATTACAAAATAAGACTCATCTCCCCTTTCAATTTAAAACATGAGGATATTATATATACAAATGCACTGTGTCTACATCCTCATGATGATTGACGAAAAGGACCTAACACCTAACAGAAAATAAGAACTTAATACTACAGGTTCCACACCTCTGCTCTACTCAATAATACCTAATTACCATATATATAATAACATAATTATAACATGTAATAATATCTACTATAGCAAAATATATGATATATAATAATATCTAATATAACGAAATGAGGATAGGTTTATGCAAATTATTTAACCATAATATTACAAGAATTTAATTAGTTTTTCTCATTTATGAATGAGAATTTTGTAAATTTATCTCTTTGTTTAATTTCATTTTCCATAATCCTGAGAATTGATATTTTTTATTATTGATGCTATTAATGGCAAATATTTATTTCATTAAAAATACAAACTTTTACTTTTCCTGTAAGTTTACTATTCCTTTGAAAAAATTGGACTTCAAGAATCTATAATAGAAAAGCTATTTAATATCCCATTATGGGCCATAAATATTAAAATTGTTAAACCAATTTACCTATAACTACACAATACAGTAAAATAGGTTGATGATGTCATTTTCAAGCTATGTAACTTGAATTTACTTACCTGAAATATTCTCACATGAGGTAACTTTTCTGTTATAGCCTTTAGTGTAGCCACAGATAAAATAGATCCTGCTGTCTCAAGTCTTTTCACAGAACTTAAGTCATATTTTCCCACATCTGCTGATTTAGCCATCCAGCTAGTTAAATATGGGAATAAATGCAAGCTGTCAGGCTGAAATAAGCAAAAAGCTTCATGTAATCAACCAAAGAATCGGTCAAATGTTATATCTTTACACCTTATGATAAAGCCCAATCTATCTTCAGCAACCAAAGGGCAGTGCTTGCTGACCTTTTTCTTCCTTTATTAAAACTTTTAGCAACATGAAGGAGCTCTATTCATGACACACAATTCAAACCTAGTATCATATGCTGTGATAACATACATAAATACATTCTATACGAACAGAATTTGTTTACCAGTATGAAGACATGAGAAGAATATCATGGATTTTTCATTTAGCATGCAAAAAAAGTACAAAATAGTATACAAAATTTATGCAATACTTTCCTCATACCTTATATTTTTCAATACATCCCAGAAAAATCTTTTCATCAAACTTTGGAACATTTATGAATGTCACTCCAGCCATCATGTTATAATAAAAGCGAACAAAGGCTGCTCCACTAAAATTGATAGAGCACAGTAACGAGCATCTTCCAAATCTTGGTTCCCTGGAACAGAACCTGGGCATTATTCACCCCATTTAATGAATTATGCAAATTTAA
The DNA here is from genome assembly GCA_036926295.1 of Pachydiplax longipennis. Classification (NCBI taxonomy): domain Eukaryota; kingdom Metazoa; phylum Arthropoda; class Insecta; order Odonata; family Libellulidae; genus Pachydiplax; species Pachydiplax longipennis. Next base: position 32,783,388 of record JAVFKF010000019.1, read on the forward strand.
ATGGGAACCATTTACTTAAACTTACTTTGAATGAACACTTCTAATTTATATTAAGAATATATGATGCCAAAAAAATATGTAGAGGAATTTGTGCTTTTGTCTTAATTAAATGAATTATTATGGATGTGGTTTCACTATGTTGCTCCAAACACATTCTGCAACTACTGCACTATATCGTAGCCCAAAAATGTACATAATACAAATTAGTAAATAATGATTAGATGAAGAAGTGCCTCCTAGCACTGGGGCACTAAAGCAAACACCAACTCCAAAAAATATGTTCCATTCATTTTTTCACAGAGATCTTTTAAAATATTATTCAGACACGTTTATTAAAATACTTTCTTATGCTGACTTTACCGAATGACCATGTATATTTAGTTCAGGCAAGAAATTACTTCCTGTTGTATACTTTAGATTAAAATATATACACAAATGGTCAAACATTTATTTTATTTTACTACGCAATGTAAAAGATTGATATCTGGAAAAAAAGAAACAAGAAAGTGGCATAACCAGAAGATGGGTCTGAAAGTCTGATTTCCTAAAGTTGACAGTGTCAATCTTTTGATTGAGATATTAAAACCAACACACCTTTTTAGGTCTGTTGGTAGTCCACAAGCTGTGAGTTGACATACTATGTTGTAATGTGTGTGCAGTACAGCTTTTGGAATGCCAGTGCTTCCACTTGTGGTAGGAATGTATAGAACATCCTCCTTGGGATTAATTTCAACATCATTTGGAAATGCTGAAAAAAGTGAATAAAGAATGAAATTATCTGATATTTGAGCTTCATACAATTCATTGTTGCAATCAGTATACTTTCAGCCTCAATATATCCAGAGCTTCCACATTCTCTACATTACACATATATGCTAACATATCTTCAACAAGTAGTTATTTAATTACACTTGTAATAACTGTAAGTCACTTGCCTGATCCATCATCCTTAAAGATCATGTCTTCAATTGGTATGGCTCCTTCCACATTCCCTCCCACAGAGAGGTACTGCACTTTCCATTCAAGACATGCTGCTGCTGATTTTACTGTATCTTCTGTTTCTTTCTCAATCAGAATGAATCTAGAAGACACTTCCCTCATCTGTCTTTCATAAGTCTCTAACCAATGGAGGGAAGGAGAGAGTGATATTTCCATGTAAGTATAAGAAATAGTATTCAACATTAATACTTAGCTTTAAGAGCAATCCTTGATTGCCTTGATCTAGAAGTCACATTGAACCCTATTATATCTTTGGTCTAATTCTCATAAAAATCTTGTCTTTCTTTCCATCCTGTGCATACATATATGAAGCAGACATTTATGCAATAAATATTACAATCACATGAAACTAGATCAAAGTGGTATACTATATCTTACTGTATACTCACTGCTTTCATCCTTTTGAAAACAACCACGTGCAGCACCTCCACAAAGCCAGACTCCAAGCTGAACCACATAGAGAAACAAGTTGTCATATGTGACAAAATATAAAACATCTCCTTTCTTGAAGCCAATGCGAGTCAAAGCACTTGCAAACTGTTTGGAAAGCCTTTCAATTTCATCAAAACGAATAGATTCATCAGTGTACACATTTATCTGAAATGCAAGAAATTCCAAGTTTAAACAAATTTGACAATCTATTGATTTCAAAATAAAGGCTAATGCTAGAAATCTTATCTGAATTGTATTTAGAAGAAGACAATACTAGTAGATTTCTCCTCATGTCTAAACATGACCACCTTTACTAAGAGGAAAGGATGGGTAAATCCTTGCAACATAAGGGATGATACAATGTTCAACCCATTCAATGTTTCCAATAAATGATCATGGATATAGAATATGTAATAGCATATATAAGAAGAGATGTAATGAACAGTGCTTTATCGTCATAATTTAAGATGAGTAATGAGTAATGACAATGATGAGTAATATCATCAAATACGAAGATATTTAAATCTCTCTTTACTCTCTATTTATCAATAGTGTACAATCTTGAATAAAGATATCATTAAAAATTTCAGATTTAGAGCGAAAGAATACTGCAGTTTCCCTTTCCTATACATAATACTACTATAGAAATAATAAAAAGTATTTTCCATGTATCATATTTTCTTTAAGTATTTAACTTTTCAAATAGTAGCTATTATAGATGCAGGGCAAATAATTTTTGTAGCAATCATTCCTATCAATAAATAATGATTAGTAATAGTAATGAAATTTTGAATTGCATTAAGCCATGAAATGATGAGCACTACATACTTGATTAATGGATTAATATTTGCTACTTGGTTAGTAAGTTTAGATGATTATCTCAAGTAAATAGATCATGTGGTGCTTGATATACTCACAGCCAGGATCTTGTCCTTGAGAAACTCTTTGTTACTGTTGATGGAATCAAAGAGGAAAGTTGTCAAAGGTACATTTGGAACCTTGATCCTGGCAGCGATTTCAGCATTTGGTGACTTGAAAACATATGGATCACAATCTCCATCACTTCTGACATCTCCTAATAAGGACAGAAGTTAGTTAATACAGTAATCACTTCAATTAATCATACTAAATTAGAAAAAGGAACAAATTGAAAATATCCGTTAAATGTGTGCTTCTGTGTGTGAATATTTATCAGTAGATAGAACAGTTATTTAAAAAATATATACATACTCGTATTGCAACTGATGTGTCTGCTAGAATTACTGACAAGGATGAAAAATTGGATGATGATGAGAAAGGATGACCTATCCTAATATTTTAATTTGAAGCTACAACGAAATATTACAGTAATCACTGCCATGAATAATTTAATTAGAAAAATAACAAATTAAAAATATGCATTGCCTACGTGCTTTTTTTCTGAGCACATATTTGTGTGAATGGGGCAGGTTTGGAAAAATATGTACAATGGAAATAGTACGACTGCAAGAATAACTGAGAAGGAAGAATTGGATGATGGTGATATAGGAGAACCTGTTCTTCAAGTAAAATTTGAAGCTGCAATAGTGATAACAATTTCTACCGGCAAAATGAAGGGTTAGCAATGGGATCTCCCCTATCACTTATTTTGTCAGAATTATTTATGGATAATTTCAAGATTGATTAATTTAATAGCAGCAATGAGTTAATTGATTATGTACTTTTTAGCCCCATTATGTTGATGTTTTTTTGTATTTGGGGGGAAACATTGAACAATTAAGATTGTTCGTTAATTTTTTAAACTTGCTGCCCTGGAACATAAATTTTGACTTGGAAAAAGAAAAATGTGAATCAATTTCTTAGACCTGACAATTACTCTGGAAGAAGGAATACCTGTTACCCTACTTTCACTGGTAAAATAATCCCTAACAACTCAGCCCACCACCATTCTCACATACATGCTGCATTCCATTCAATGATTAATAGACCTCTAGAAATTAAATTTTCTCCATAATTATTTTTTAAATTTAATTAAAAATTTAATTTAATTTAAAATTCTTCATAATTAATAAACTATTAAAAAGAACTTATTGAAATAAAAACAATTGCTTTAGAGTATGGTTCTCAAACATATTCCTAACAGAAATTTGGAAAAAACTGGACAGAACTGAGTCACTTTTTACTTTTACCCTTGGAAATCCAAAAGGTTTCATGGAGAAATGCTTGCTGTTTCTAGGAAAAATTTCATATAGACTGGGAAATGCATTCAAGAGAAAAAGAAAATACTAGAAATTTTTAGTAATTGGTATAGAGTTTAATGGTAAATTATAGAGAACCGGTCACATAAAACTAGTGGAAGAAAATAACTAGAAGTTGATTCAGTTAGATTGAAAACTCACTTATGGATGACTTAAAGTGGTCGCAAAATAAAAACCACAGTGAAAATACGACGAAACTTATAGTAGATGTGTTGCGCAGTGTCTTTATCAAACTCCGTGATCCTGTCACGTCTTACTTATCAGTTCTGAGCTTATAGTGAATGAGTAAACATGCCTAACACAATAGTGTTGTTCCACCCTTTCAAGAACGGACGACAACCTCTGATTAATGGGTTCTTACCCTGGGATGTTGGGAATTATCCCGAAACAAGCAATAAAAGCCGAAAATAATAGAAAAAAATAGGAAACCTTGTTTTATTACCTTCTTAATCTTAGGCAAGAGATTCAAAGTACGGGGTAGGAGGCGAAAAGGCGTCGATGGAGGAGGAGAGAGAGAGAGCGTCCACCCTCGTCCTTGGTTCGAGATGAGGTCCCCCTTGGCGATGAATAATTACTATAATACACCACTCTTTCACTCGCGATAGATTAGTCTCGACTCGTACATATAGGCGTGCGCACAGTGGGTGCTGTGGGTGCAGCGGCACCCCCAAAAAATTTGGATGGGCTATATATATTATTCTAATAAAGCTGATGGCTTTTCTGAAGCTGAAGTTTTTCGTATTTTTTATCGAATTTTCTTCCCTGTAGTTATTTAATGAAAAGTAAATAACTGACAAGCTATTTCATGCAAATATAACCAAAATTTATTTAATTGCAGTTTTTTTAAGTATTTATTGAGAAATATCTTATCCTAGCATCGGAAATTGAAACAATAAAGTAATATATAGCTATTTTATTTTACACAAATATTAGTGCCTTCTATTTTTTATATGAAAGTTGCTTTGTGGAACTGGCTTTCACCCGAGCACTTGCGGTTATGATTACGGTCATGGGCTATGGCAAAAGGCGGCATTTTTAAGTCGATAGTACCCCCTCACTTTGAAAAGGAGACAATCAATGTAAATTTAAATTAAACATTATTTATTGAATTAATTTACACGGAAAATAAAAAAGTTGCTTGAAAATAGTAAGTATGTAATAGACAAAATAATATTCTCATACGGGAACATACAAAAATTAATTCAAAACTTTCCCCCTTCAGGTTTTGGAGAAATGATATTGCTTCATGTTTGATACAATAACTTCAAAATTGGGGCATATATCTTGCTGAATTGTTTAAGTTATAAGAATGGTTTGTAAAAATACTAACACGTTAATTTTATTTTAGCAAATTAGAAACATTTCCTTATTACCCCTAAAAATTTCATTTTTACCCCATTTGGGGTAATTTACCCCGGTTCTCCGACCGCTGCTCTAGTGGTTAGGAACCTCTACGCGGACCAGGTGTGCAAAAAGGGTCAAGGTCAAAGAAACGGGTTAGCACGAAAAAACATTTTTCTGCGGATATGGCAGCGGAAGTTAAGAAATGTTTGAAGTTACTCATATAAGTACAAGAGCACGAGAATAGAGGAGGACGAAAATACGGAGGGCTTTGGGTACGTTAAAACAGAGTAAATTCGGAGAAAATAGATAATTCTTAAGAATTAGATTTTGGATGCTATTCCGGTCTACACAGGGGGGGGGGGGGCGTAAAGTCCGAATGAAGTCATCTTCCTGTTGTTCCGTTTCCGCATTTCTCTCCCGTTGTTATGAGGGGATGGGTAAGGGATCGGGAAAAAGGACGAAGAAGGTTAAAAGATTGATAAGTGGAAAAGATAGGGGTGCCGCTTCGAATCCCGGGCAATAGTCACCCGCCAAGATGAAATATATGAGAAAATGAATGGAATTTTTTTATTCCAAAGTTTACTGTATTTCGACGTAGCTTGGCTTTCTCCCTTTACATGAATATCTACGACAACCAGATCAGACGCTTACTTAGAGTGTGACACGCATTAGCGATGGATGCTTCAACGTCGGCCCCCGCCACCTCCGTTCACGTTTTCGCTTAGAGTGAAAAATCCGCTCCATCATTCGTTTCTTTAATTCAAGAGGGAAACGCCGATTTTCATTCATCCAAAATTAAAAAAGACGTATGGAACGAGTTGCTTGCCAGCGAAAAATGTAAGGGTTGGAAGTTCATGACGAACAGTGGCACAATCTGCTCGGAATGTTATGGCAATAATTTTTTGGGACCGAAGCGGGGTCTTTCTCATCGCGTTTATGGCTACTGGGACCACAATCAATGCAGCCTCTTACTGTGAAACATTGTAAACACTTCGCAGAGCAATCCAAAACCGAAGACGAGACATTCTGACAAAAGGGATTTGCCTTCTGCATAACAACTCTCGGGCGCACGTTGCCCGTGACACGAACGCTGCAGCGCGCCGTTTTGAATCAGCTCGGTTGAAACGTTTTAACACATCTCTCGTACAGCCCATCTGCAGATTGTGTCAATGCTCGTCATGAATTTCTATCCAAATCTGTGAACATTCTCTACACCACTTCCTATTCTCGATGAATGGAAATTGGCGTTCCCCCTTTGGAATTAAAGAAACGAGTAATGGAGCGGAGTTTACACTTAGCGTAGACGTGAAGAGAGGTGGTGGCGGAGAATGGGAAAAGGCCAATCTAAAACATATAAAAAATTATTGAAAATAAAATTATTGGAATATAAAAAAATTCAGAAAAAATTTTCCACGGAGGCTTGGCGCATTTTGACCTTTTTTGGGAATTGCCTCGTAAAAGGCATCGATAATTGTTGTTATACGAGAAAAAGCTCGAAAAATTCTCAAAGTAAGCTTGCACTTCACATTCGACCGAATTCATGTTCAACAACGACAAGATAATTCAAAATTGGTGTAAAACTGCGCGTAATTACCCAGGAGAACTGTAGCAATTTCCTGATAATAAGATTCTTAACAAGTTAATGCTCGTAAACAATTACGATCATAGCCTTCAGTTCACGAAAAATAAGCACAATTCTGGAATTTTCAACGCCCTAACTAAGGATTTATTTCATTACCTTCCGATTTTTTCCAACCCTCCTATCAGAGTTCAGACTTACCTCTTTCATGGTGCTTCAAATCCATCTTCTTCTGAAAACTTTCCTCTAGTGCTACCGCTGCAGTTCTCTGGTCTCTTCTGCGTCTAAAAGAAGTGCAAACAGGCAATTCTCTACCGTTCATCAACCCCTAAGCCATCGATGCACTTTGCTGAAGTTGCGCAACCACCTTCTTTATCTGTGATGTTAAGACCAACGATCCCTTCTTTTTGCAGCATCATTGAGGTAAACTAGTATTCTAATACATTGTTGTTGTTTCCTTATGAGATAAGTCCGTCACTCGCTAAATCGGATGGATAGATTTTCAAGGGTCATTCCACGGGAAATCGGACTGAAATAGACCTCTGTTTGTTTAAAGCAATGAAAATTTTTATACTTGAGCCATTCCATGAAAAACCGTTTATGCCAAAGTTTCGGCTCGGAAAAATCTTTTCGCAAGGTAATTCTTTTTTAAAATTCCGAAAATTTCGATTTTTGTTTTCGAAATTTTTTTTGGGCAGGGGTAGGGAAATAAAGCTTTGATGAAACATGTTATAGATATTTTTCTTTGACTGAATGTATCTCTAAAATTATCCAATGGAAGTTTTACATATTTTTTAAATTTGCAACAAATTGCTCTATGCAAAATTTGATAGACCAGGATAGAATATTCATACAAATTGATAAAAATATTCCATTGTATATTCTATATTATTCATGAAATAGATCATCTAAGCTGATTTGTTACAAGGCTCTGATTTGTACACTTTTCTGCTTAAGTTATGATATAGTGTTGATTACCTTGAACCTGAAGTTTAAGTAACGTTAGGACATAAGAACTATTATGTACTAGTATCAGCATACACAACATCAAGACCAAGGTTCACTATAATAAGGCCCTACTAATTTCTCAAGCTTCTACTATTATTATTAAATCAACTAAAATTCTAAATTTGAAGCCCTTAGCTTTTTTAGCACAAATGTATTAATGATTTTTTATATTATGAACCCCATAAAGAGATTTCATGGTTTACTTCATCATTTAAGTGGAAAAAATCAGAAAATTGCAACTTTAAATTGATCTTTGGCAATATTTGCATACGTCCATAAACAAAGAGTTTGCAGTATTTTCTTGCTAGAATGCAATTGAAAATAAAAGGTAACTTGCTTATGACTGTTAATTTATACCATTAAAAAGAAAATCACATTAAACTTTATTGCATTTTTATTTTACAAATGGAATGTCATCAGTTAAAAAATAATATATATGTTTATATAAAATAACATATACATATTTCCTTTAAAATTTTTGATGTATTATAAATAATCATTGAAACAGCAGAAAATATTATATGTTCTTATTTTACACTTATCTTTGCTGAGAGGCATACATTCACTCAGATTTCAATTCATTCATTGCTCTTTTAAGGAGAGTAATTTTATCAACTTTTCCAGATTGGGTTTCAGGTAATCTTTCCAAAATTGCCACACCTCCATGCAGATGTTTGTAGAAGATAGAATTCTCTAGATATGGGTAAAAGATGAGAATATAAAAAAGGATTTATGTTGCATACTGACATGTTGAAGGATTGGAATTCAGTTCTTTTGCAGTGAAAAGATTTTTCAAGTTGGTAAATTTCTGGTATGACTTAAACCTTTTTAACTGTCTGAATTTTCCAATAAATAGATTTCATAGAATCATCATTAACTTCATTTTAAATGTAGCTTAATCAAAAATAAAATTAATATTCATTTAAAAGTATGATCAAAATTTGAGAAGAACAATCCACTCTAGTATAAGGTTCTGACTTTTCTTTTACAGCCAGATGCCCTTTCTGAAACCAACCCTCACCATTGATTCTTGCTTGCAATAGTGAGGATTTGTAGAAGATAATAAATCTTTATATTTAATACTAATACTAATAGTATTATTTGCTAATAAATTTTCTTATATAATATAAGAGAATCTAATAGTATATAATAGTACTAATACTAATATATGTTATATATAATATACATATTTTCTTACAAAATTCCTTTAAAACTAAATATGACTATGACACTTACTTGCTACATGCTCCTTAATTTCATCCTCAGTAGCCTGAAAACCAGGCTTCAAAGTAACATATGCTCGAGCAAGGTTATATGTCCTTGGATTTGGTACTGCTACAACAGTGCTATTGGAGACAGCTGGATGTGAATTTATCAAAGCCTCTATATCTGCTGGGAACACCTAAAAATAACATTTTTTGTCACTGAAATAAAATCATGTAACATACGCAATGGCAATTCAACTTTTTCTTTGTATTGTACTCAAAGTTTATTTTCTTTAAAAATAATTGTTGCTCTAATCAAATGATAACCTCGTAATCAAAGATATTTAGGTGTACAGATATCGATGCCTCCTGATATACTTAGTTTCAAAATATTATGTTATATCTTAGCATTAACACATCATCAGTTTATTTCAAAATTTCAAGTAAGTACGATTTTCTAGCAAAAATTCCAATATTACCTCTCAATTTTTTGCTTAATTTTTTGGCAAGGATGACTGTTCTGTTAAGTCAATTCTGATTGAAACTGATAAAGATAATATTATTTTATTGAAAAGTATACAATTATTTAAAGCATGTCATCACAAATGCTTTATTTCTCAACACAGGTTTCCTGATTTAACCATATAAACTTTTGAAATACACACATCTTAATATGAAGAGACTACTGCTCAAATTCAATTATTTCTCATAATTCCCTTCTTAAATATTTAGCAATATTCTTTATGTTATGTGATATTTAAGTATAGATAAACTGTCAACAAATTTACAATAGAAAAATGGAAGAAAAAGAAATGGAAATGAAATCTTTCAAAATCTCATTTATACTTACATGATGAGAATAATACTTGAACACAGATTTGAACCTCTCTACTATATATAAGTAATCATCATTGTCAAAGAAAGCAATGTCTCCAGTATCGTAATATCCATCATCATCCAAGTTAACATCAAATTCCTAGAAAAAATTGAATGATGAATATTTCAGATCTCTCATAATATTATTATTATTTTCCTTCAAATAACTATATAGGCTACGGGAGAGCCAATTGGGCACCATATTTGCCTGTAGTCAAAGCAATCTCAGCTTCAACTACCTGTATTGGCCCATTTATGCTGAATGACCTCTTGATAGTCCTTAAGTGGACCACTGAACCACTTTAATAAATTAATAATATAATAATGATTATTATATAAGAATTTAAGGAAAGTTCACCCACCATTTTCTTTACTAGATACTTATTATATGTAAAAGAAATATTTCAAGAAAATTAATAACCATTAATTAAATGAATGAAAGTAAAATTTAGCTTTTAGCTTAACGAAATAACCATTATAAAGGATTAAATATAACTGTAATGACTATTTCATATTAGAACAATTTTTAGCTCTAAAATCTTAGTTTTTACCTGCATTGATTTTCTTACATAGCCTTTCATATGATATGGAACCTTAGCTAATAATTTCCCTTTCACTCCTCTTCCAACACATTTGCCTGTTTGAATATCTACTATCTGAAATGGAAAGTCAAAGTGGAAACTTGATATTCAATTTAAAAATGGAATACATAAAAACTATGCACAGTGTAGAGGTGATGCAATTTTAAATTCATAAGCAGCACTTACATTATATATGTTATTTTCATCATTGAAACCTGACTCTGGATGAAATTTAAAAAACCTCTCATGATCAAGCAGAAATACATGAAGAGTGATAATATTGAATGCAAGAAACACTACAAATACCTAAAGTTAAACTTTCTTTCATATATGACAACTGAAATAACTGTAAACTTAATATTTCATTCAAAAAGATTATGATCAAGGAAATCAGAATTACCTTGGCTTTGGCAAATGGTAATAGCACTCCACATGATGCATAAGTTTCTGAAAAGATGAGCAGATTGTAGTAAGAATTAGTTTAAGGATAGGTAATAACAAGAGTTACAGGATAATCAAGTTTGTAACTTAACAAATAATTAAGATGAAGCTGCACATACATTATATAAATCAATAAATCTAATTTATTCTGAAATTATAAGCTTAAGTTTTTGACAAAACTCACTAATTAGTAATATTGCGGGATTTTGGTGTCCACAATGACTAAGTAATTTAAGACACCAGATCACAATAAAATGCCTCAGTTGAGAGTAAGTGGATTGCAAATTACAGCAAAAATAAGAATATGCACATGCAAAATTTCACACCAAGAAATATTTTATATTAACCCTTTCAATGTAAGACCATCTTTTGGTTCTTGTATATGCAGTATCTGTAGTTGTGAGGCGTTACTTACTCAAAACCTCGACAAATTTTAATATGAATGTTGGTTATGTCATTTAGAGAATAGCCTCACCATAAATGTTTCTTAGTTATGCCCATTAAAACAATACCTTTCATAGGAATTCTATATCTTCCTGGGAATTTTATCAATATACTTTTTGGCACAAAGCCTTCTTATGAAAAATCTGTGACTTGGAGATTTTCTTCACTTGAAGCTAGATTATCATTTTTTAACGAATGTCTTGTTGAATAGGATCTATACATAAAAATTGGCTAGCCCTTTATATCACTCATAAAGGTTATGAATTCTTATTGGTTGTTCTAATTTACAATTATAAGGTTATTGTAACACTATAAGGTAAATTGTGAAACACTTATTGTTTGTAAAACACTCTTTCGGTTAAATAAGGAAACCAATATTGTTTCTTATACATAATAATAAACATACCGTTATCAAGTTTGGCAATTTTCAATCCCCCCAGCGTCTCACAGTTTTCAGGAACTCTAATTTCTGCACATTGCAGCGTATCTTCTCCTACAAGCACTAAGTCCTCTGTCATAGCATATGGCTGTGAAGTTTTTAAAGTTATCTTTTAAAAATGACAATATATAGAATTATGTGTTAGAGTAAATGACATGATAATTTTAACCCTTGAAAGACTTAAAAATTACACAATAAGACTCATCTCCCCTTTCAATTTAAAACTTGAGGATACTATATTTACCAATGTAGTAAGTATACATCATCATGACAATCCTCTAATCACAGAGAAATCAGCATAGTTTCATTGAAAATTAATACAATCACATCGATCTTTAGCAGGAAGGGGATCTATCTTTTATTGAAAGACCCCATTGCTTCTTGCAGCCACATAAGAAACCATTAGCCCAGTAAAAAACCATTAAGCTGTATTTGAGGGGAATATCATCTAAATTAAAATACTTCAACACAATGATTGTATGAAGGAAAATTAATATAATAGCTTGATTAACATAAGAATATTTGACATTAAATTTCAATTCCACTTAATAAAGAATATCTCAGGAAGCAAAATTATTTAAATACTGCATACTTTTATAGTGACAAAAAGGTACTGAAAACTGAAAAAGTTATTTTTCCAGGCAAAAGACTGAAGATTGCTGGTTCATACCTCTGCTCTACCTTGATAATGTCTAACAGAATGTTAAGTTAAATTCTCCTTCAATTAAACTGAACTTTAAGACTTTTTTGTATCATAAGCTATTAAATATTCCCATAATGTGCCATAAATATTAATTTTGTCAATCCAAGCAACCTATAGCAACATAATAGAGTGTATATGGCTGATTATGACATTTTCAAGCTATATACCTTGAATTTACATACCTGATACACTCTCACATGAGGTAACTTTTCTGCTACACCCTTTAGTGTAGTCATAGATAAAATAGACCCTACTGTCTCAATTTTTTTCACAGAACTTAAGTCATTTTTTCCTATATCCGCTGATTGAGCCATCCAACTGGTTTAATATGGGGGTAAATGCAGTCTGTCTGGCTGAAATAAACAAAAAGCTATATAAAATTCCAAATAATTCATCAAATGTCATCTTCACACCTTTTGATAAAGTTCATTCTCCCTTCAGCAACTATAGAATATTGCTTGCTGACCTTTAATCTTTATCAATGACCAAGAAATCAATCAAAAAATTTTAGTTCTATGAAAGAGGACAGTTATAATAAAATTTTCAGTAAGATAGCATTCCATAACTCTTTTGGTATGATAAAATACATAAACCAAAATCTGATACAAGCAAATGAACAACTACTTTTTCAGTATGTAATTGATCTGTATGAATATGATACAAGAAATAAATAAAATACATGACAGTGATATTCATCTCATTAATAAAGTATTATTAAAGTTATGTAGATGTTTTATGTAGTAGAGTTCTTCAGCTAACAAAGCATGGCAGAAGTAATTTAAATTATTTTTTGCCCATGAAGGTAATGGAGTATGTTACAATGCTTAAAAATTTTTCAATACAATGGAGGAAGGAGCAGCACATTGGAAAAGTAAATCTAATGTTATGATATATTACTGAATGATTTTTCATTTAGTACCAAAGGAATGCAAAAATATGGGATGGAGATGTAAGTGGAATAGAAATACTACAGAAAGTAACAGAAACCTATAATATATTATTATTATTATTATATTATATTTTCCACATTCTTTATGATTTTAAATGTATCGCAGAAGAATCTTTTCATAAATGTTTGGAACATGATTGAATGTTCAGAAATAAGTATATCCATTATACATAGCATACTAAAGAAGTAATTTTAACAGAGAAGATATCAATGCTGTATCCAATGTTGAAATTGATTTTCTTAACTTATTCAGTGTCATCTCACTTCTTACAATATAGAATTTATGACAAAAGTTGTTTGCAAGCATTAAAAATGGGAAGAATATCTTGTATTTTTCATTTAGCGTGTATAAAAAATACATAATTCAAAATGTATGCAAACTTTGCCCATACCTTATATTTTTCAATACATCCTAGAAAAATCTTTTCATCGAATTTTGGAACATTTATGAATGTCTCTCCAGCCATCATGCTAAAATAAAAGCGAAAGAAAGATGCTCCACCAAAATTGATCGAGCACAGTAATGAGCATCTGCTAAATCTTGTTTCCCTGAAAAAAATGGAATTATTCACACCATTTAATTAACGATGAGAGGTTTTAACCTGGATTCAATGACTTAAACCTAAATTTGAATAAACACCGCTAAATTATAATAAAAATATATAATGCCTGATTATAAATGAATAAAGATTTTTTAAATTCAAGCACTAGTTTCTTCAGGAATGTCTTCCAAATTAACAACTTCTTTTAATTTAAAATATTTTTTGTTACTTAAATGGGATCATACCCTAATATATGGTAAAGCCAAAGATAACTGTGTTCTCCAATGAATTATAATAATATATCTACTTTTAGATTAAAATCAGTTTTTTACTAATCAAAATAAGTAGAGTTATTTTTCTTTTTGTCTTGAGTAAATGAATTATTATAAATGTAGCTACACTATAATGCTCCAATACCAAATTCTAGATCTACTGTAATATCATAACCCAAAAAAGAATTAGTTAATAAGGATTAGATGGAGAAGTGCTTCCTTGCACTGTGGCATTAAAGCAAAACACAAGAAATGTGTTGTAGTCACCTTTTTAACAAGGTCTTTTCAGAAATTATTCAGATACACTTATTAAAATTTCTTTTGCTGATTCTCCCCAATGAACATGATTATTTAGTCTAAATTATTTGATTTAGTCCATTGAAATCTGTTGGAAAATACTTGTATATTTTATATTAAAATATACTATCAAGTAGTCTAAAATTTTAAATAATATCAGGAAGGCATTACCATGCTTCTAAAGAAGAAAGCAGCACAACCAGAAACTGGTCCTAAGAGTATGATTTCCTAAAGTTGACAGTGTCAATATTTTCATTGAGAAATGAAAACTAGCACACCTTTTAAGGTCTGTTGGTAGTCCACAAGCTGCAAGATGACAAACCATGTTGTAATGTGTGTGCAGTACAGCTTTTGGTATGCCAGTGCTTCCACTGGTGGTGGGAATGTAAATAACATCCTCCTTGGGATTGATTTCAACATCATTTGGAAATGCTGTAAAGGTAAATACAGAATGAAATTATCTAATATTTGAGCTTCATTCAATTCACAATATTGTTGCAAGCACCATACTAGCAGTGTTAATATTTCACTGAGCTTCCACATTCTCAATATGATAAATATGTACATCTTAAACAAACAGTAGAATAATTAAAGCAAATAATAACTTTAAGTTGCTTGCCTGATCCATCATCCTTAAATATCATGTCTTCAATTGGTATGGCTCCCTCCACATTCCCTCCCACAGAGAGGTATTGCACTTCCCATTCAAGACATGCTGCTGCTGATTTTACTGTATCTTCTGTTTCTTTCTCAATCAGAATGAACCTAGAAGACACTTCCCTCATTTGTCTTTCATAAGTCTCTAATCAATGGAGGGAAGGAGAGAGCGATATTTCCATGTAAGTATAAGAAATAGTATTCAACATTAATACTTTTCTTTAAGAGTACCTTGATTGAGATGTCACCTTAAACCCTACTACATCTTTGACCTAGCTCTCATAAAAATATGGCTTTTTATTTCATTATGTCTGTAGACTTTCTATGTGAAGCACTTAGGTAATACACATTCATTAATCAGAAGAAGTTGACTAACGGCCTTACTTTACTTACTAACTTATTTAAACCTTAGTCAAGCATAGTTGATAACTAAGAAAAGTATAAAGCCTATCACAGATGTGATAGCCTTCATCATGCTTGGACCCTACAAAAAGGATGAAGGTGAAAAAGTGAATTTTATTTTCAAGAAATTAACATGAAGTGGATATTGTTATATGTGAGAATGTAGCAATATAGATAAAATAAAGTAATATTTCATACATGAGGCTAAAGTAGGTTACTTGATTACTTCCAAAAGAAACAAAGGCCTTTAAACAAAATGCAGAGAAATACTCACTGCTTTCATCCTTTTGAAAACAACCACGTGCAGCACCTCCACAAAGCCAGGCTCCAAGCTGAGCCACATAGAGAAGCAAGTTGTCATATGTGACAAAATATAAGACATCATCTTTCTTGAAGCCAATGCGAGTCAAAGCACTTGCAAACTGTTTGGAAAGCCTTTCAATTTCATCAAAACGAATAGATTCCTCAGTGGTCACATTTATCTGAAATGCAAGAAATTTTTCAAAGTTTTAACAATTCTCAATAATCTCAGAAAAAATAAATTTCACATAAATCACTATTGCTGAATTCACTATTATCTGAATTGCATTTAGAAGATGAAGATACTTGTAGATTTCTATTCATTTCCAAACAGGACCACCCTTAATAAGAGAAAATGATGGGTATAACGTAGTGACATAATAGATGATACAATGTTCTACCCATCCTATGTTTCCAATACATGATAAATAAGTATAGAATAAGTAATAGATTAATTAAATAGCCCTCAGTAGCTATGTAGGTAACTCATTCGCTTTTTGCAGAAGCAGTCCTGGGTATGAACCCTGGTGGTGCCAAAGTTTTTTACTCAGCATTAAAACAATAGGAAAGCTACCTAATTTAAGAGGTAGCGGGTCCAGGTCTAGAAAAATCCAAATAATCCCATAAGGTGGTGTGGGAGTCAATGCACTCACCATGTGTCACCCACGGATAATCCCACATAGGGATGTTGCACCATGGGTTTTATTCTACTTTTAATAGCATGGTAATAAAATATCAATGTGCATTGAGCCAGGAAATGATGAACATTACATGCTTGATTAATATTTCCTAATTAGTTGGTAAGTTGATTATCTCAAGTAAATAGATCACGTGGTGCTTGATATACTTACAGCCAGGATCTTGTCCTTGAGAAACTCTTTGTTACTGTTGATGGAATCAAAGAGGAAAGTTGTCAAAGGTACATTTGGAACCTTGATCTTGGCAGCGATTTTAGCATTTGGTGACTGGAAAACATGTGGATCACTGTCCTCATCTCTTTGGGCATCACCTATGAAAGATAGAAGTTAGTAAATACAGTAATCACTTAAATTAATTTTACTAAATCAGAAAAAGAACAAATTGAAAATGTCCATTTAATATGTACTTCTATGTGTGAAAATTTATTAGTAGATGGAACAGTTATTTGAAAAATATATACATATAGCAAATGATCTGACTGCTTGAATTACTAACAAGGATGAAGAATTGGATGATGATGAGAAAGAACCTATTTTCACATCTAAATTTGAAGCTGCAATGAAATATCTTAGGGCAAGAAAAGCTGGAGGGATTGACAAAATGCCATCAGAAATAATAAAAAATAATCTAAGAAATAATACTATAAATTATCTGTACAATTTGATGAAATATTTACATTATGGGAAGTGTTGATGAATTTTCAGAATAGCAATATTGTACCTATAGCCAAAAAGAGGAGAGGAGGTTGGTAAGATTGAGCAATCGGACTTATTACCATAATTCTAAGGAGCAGTTCTTACCAAGGTTAGAGCTGTAATGTATAAAATGCAATTTTGTTGTGATAAATGTATTAGATGTACAGCTGAAGCAGATTACTTCAAGCAAATAGGGTATTCTACCAGAAAAAAAACAACAATTACATCATTGGAAACAGTTCATTAAAATGCTGAGTTTGGAGTGTACTTTCATGAAATGTACTGTAATAGCAATAGAAAAGAGAAGATAGATAGAAGCTATGGATAGATGATGCCATAAAAGAATGGTAAATAAATTGTTCACTGATGGGGAAGCTCTTCCAAGGGAAAATTAAGTAAAAAGTCATTAGAAAACAATGGCTAAAAGAGGATGAAACTTGTGGTGGTAAGGCACACAATACGGCATGATTCTCTACCAAATACAATATTCAAAGGAATGTTGGCAGGGAAGAATTACAGAGGAAGACCAAGATTAGATCAGGAGAGTAATGCTTATATTAGGGTTATGAACTATGATGGAACAGGGAACTGGCAGAGAGGAGAGCTGAAACAAACTAATTCAGATCATTTGAACATGATTATGATGTGTGTGTGTAATTGATAGCATATAATTACTAACTGTTTCAGGGATAAATATGTAAAACTATAAAGCGATATGTGTCAAAATTCAAGGTATATTATGAAGTATATAATGTTGATCTGAACAACAAAACACTAGACATTTTAGGTAGTTGATGTAGAGTTAAGAAGTACATTCTTGAGAACTGATCATATAAAACTAGTGGTAGAAAAATAAGTAGAAGTTGATTCAGTAACATAATTTGAGGTCTCCCACAGGATTGATTTAAACTGGATAGCGTATGATAAGAATACAAGGCAAGGTAAGGCATTAAAAAAATAGTTTCATTAATTGTAATGTCATTAGTTGCAATAACTTAAGAATCTCATTTCAGCTAGAAACTTCTCTTTATTCTTATTTAGGATAGAATTACCCCGAAATTAAAAAGATTGCCGTACAATTTATGCTACCTCGGAAGTACGAGAGTTCCTTCATCGAGGAACGATATGTTGCAAAATAAAAACCTCACTGAAATTCCGATGAAGCTTTGAGTAGAAGTGTTGCGCAAAGTTTCCATTACACTCCTTGATCTCGTCACGTCTTACTTATCAGTTCTGAGCTTGTAGCGAGCGAGTAAGTAAACATCTCTAACACAATGGACTCCCGCAGAGTGTAAGGTCCGTGCTGTCATTTCTTTTCTTTATGCTGAGAGGCGAACGAATGAGTAATGTGTACGGTGAAACTTTCATTAAGGACAGCGAAATGTGGCAATGGGAAATTTTAAAGCAATACGTACAGTAGTTCATGATGCAGGATGTCAGGGAAGGAAACTTGAGTCAAATGGTGATTTCGTTAAACGAGTGGATCAGGTGATTCGAGACCAACGTCGGTTCACAATATCTGAGCTGAGTGAAGAATTCCTTGAGATGTCAACTTCAGCTTTCTATTCCATCGTGACTGAGAGGCTTCAGTGAGCAAAACTGTGTGCGAGGTTGGTAGGTGGGTTCCTATTTAAGCAAATTTCCCAATAGATTTCCTTATTTCTTTCCTGCTCTGTTTTCCTCGAAGTCTCCCCGCATCACGGGGAAACTTCAAGGAAAGTTGACCACGGAAAGCAAAATACGAGTCGTTTTTTGAAAAAATGGATTGGTTAAAAAATATTCCTACTTGGTCGTACGTCTGTCCCTGTGTTTTAACGTAATTGTAATTACTGGAATCAAAAAGGTTTGTCTGCTATTCAAAATGACAATCATCTCCTCATTATGCATTCTTTACCAGTCTAAATATTCCGTGTATTCTATATACGAAAAATGTATGAGCAAGAGTCAGAGGGACGGGTTGTTTTTAAGAACAAAATTCTATACATTTTCGAGTATTTTATTTGATTTCTCCCAAATTTAGTTCATTAAGATATGGCGTTTTTGTTGAGATCGTGCTTTTGATGGAAATTAAAAACTATGGTTTTCAATATGGGTTGCCGGCCGCGGTGGCGGAGTGGTTAGCGTGTTACCACGTTAGCTCTCCAAGATCCCGGGATCGAGTACAGGTTTCTCTGGTTAGGGATGGTTGTGTGTGTTTGTGAATAATAATGATTGTGAAAAAAATTGTTAAAATGGATGTTATTTGGATTATTTCCATTAGGGGTTTCCATTAAAGTGTTAACCATTCAAGTAAAATAAAAAAAAGTTTGCCAAATTCTCGGCGGCTGAGCGTGTCCAAGTAATTCTTCAATTGCTACCAAATTTTTCAACGGATCATGAATCTTGATAAATTTGAGAGACAATTAATTCTAGTTTTCACAATTATCTTTAAAATATTGCTCATATCGAATGCTACAGAGGTCGTATCATCTATATTTTGTTTGCTATTTCCATCTTTTGATGAATGGCGCATACCTTAGCGCAGGTAAAAATATTCTTTCCACCCGAAGAAGAAAAACATCAGAGGGAATTTAGTATAATACAAGCATTACATCAAGGCCGAATCCAATAATTACATTGGGAGGAATCTCATTCTCCCCCTGCTGAAAAATCTTCGTAAAAACATTCACAAGACGCCTCTAGCAACGGAACGTACAGTCACTTACAAAAAAAAGTTACCACTAAAGGATGCAACCCGCTTAACAGACATGAAGCTCGATGAGAGCGAGTCTATGAGCGGCTCTGCTTTTAGCGCGCGTTTCGTCTTCCTCCTTACGCATGTTTTGAGGCTTGTTTGACGTTATTATCTTTAAAGACTGGCTAAAATTCATTCATTTGGATGCTGTATAAGCAATATAGTATTATAAAGGAACTAAAATCGGATTTTTCTTAAATCGGCTCAAATCTCACGCATACTTCACTCTTCTTTAAAAAAATCCGACAAGAAATACTTTAGTTGCCCATATTTTCTGCTTATGTATAAATTCTCATCAATGGAGGTTTGGAAAGGACTCCATTATTTTTCTTCATGCTCTACATGCCCGCAGGACGAACGTTTCCGTAAAAAAATAATAAATAATAGGGCTTAAATAAATGATAAATAAGAGAAAATGCAATACTATGAATTATGTCAAAAGAATGGGAAATTAGAGAAAACGTAATTAGAATAGAAATGGAGTAACAGTGAAAGAATACGTTAACCCTTCTAAATCCGCTTACAGGGATGATTTTGTTTCGCGTAATAGCGAACACATCGGATGAATAAGACGTTCTATGCGTTATTTCTCTGTTGGATAATATTTCTAAACGAGATTAGTGAAACCGTATTGAATATATTTTTAATTATTTCGTTGATATTCATTTCATCTCTCCAGATACATATCATCATGACTGAATGGAAGAACCTTAAATGAGTTTCGATACTTGATAAAGAGAGGGAAATGAATGCTATTTTTTCACCCTAAGCCGTGCCGTCCTATGGGTGCATCGCACCCGGGCAAGTAGGATGCCATGGGTATTATCCATAAATAGGAAAATTACAACTAAAACACCTACAAATTACGTCGATCTATTTAATGCAATATATTTTAATTTATATATTTAATCCACTGACGACCAGATTACAATAAAGCGATAGTGGGTGAGGTGAGGGTGAGCCCTGGCGCTGAAGTTGTTGGTGGTAGTTTTGGTAAAAGTTTTTTCGTAGAAATTACGCCCGGAATCACGTGTGGGATTAAGTGGAGAAAGATTAGCAGATAATGGAATGGCTAGGGAGTAGCAGGTAGGCGAAAGGGGTTCACTGAATTCTGCCTATGCTGATCTCGGAAAGAATAGCGAGGTCTAAGGAGTAAGCAGCGGGGGAAGAGATGGGGTCAATGGGATACCAGCCGTGAAGGTCCATTTTAGAACGTAGTATTTCTAGGAAGTAATCAATGAATATGCATTTTCGAGAACCTTCTCCCAAAAGCATCTGGGTTTTCCACACCTTTTCGTCCATTCTAATCGATGAAATCTCAGAAACGCTGAGTTCTTCACTCGAGAGGTGCATTGCTACAACATTTCACTTATTATAAAGTATATTTTCATGCAAATAAAAAAACTTTGTAAATTCCATACAGATATATTAAAGGCAACTAGTTTCGTCTATAGGAAATCATCAGGCACTGAAATATCGAAAATGAGAAAGACCGAGAGGAACAAGGAGGTGTGGTGGGAAAAACCGGGAATTATCAACGGAAAAGGGCTGAGGGGATGAGAAAGGAGGGGAGGACTTGTGGAAGAGGTATTCGTTGGTAAGGATTTTGTCCACCCCCCACGCGCCGGGATGGGCATTCATTGCAACGGTGTTCGTACACCCCGCTGAGAGAGTCGCTGGGTCTTCTATCTTTGTGGTGGCCGATGGCTCTCCGCAGATTCCAGGGGACATTGAAAGCCGCTCTCAGGTCATTAGGAAGCATGTGTCCCAATCTATAGGATGAGAGGATATTTGGTTTTCTCCTCAAGAGTTTATCCACCATATCTGGGCTGTATCCGTTATTTATAGCAATCTGTTTGATAATTAAAACTTCTTTAGTCTAAAGGGAATTGGCGGGTGACATTGGGATGTGGGTGGATCATACTGTGGAAAGCGGGTAACTTCTGGGAAAAAGGATGGGAGGAATGAGAGGGGATGGTGAGGTCAGAATAGGTGGGTTTTCTGGAGGGAGTTGAGATGATGTCTGACAGACAGACAGAACTAGTTGCCGATTAATTTATTTACGTGGAATTTACAAAGTGTTTTTTTCTTTGCATGATGGCACCATTCCACAAAGTTAGGCTGTGAAATGTCAATTTTAATAATATATCTTCTTTGTATACCAAACTATTATATGTCGATTTCTCGTTCTTTTACTCATAGATATAGATTACTCATAAATGCCTCTTCTTACGGTGTGACCGAGGTTATAGGACACTGCGGAGTTCTTCCTTATCGCTTAATTTCTGTCTAGCTCTATTCCAAATCATTTTCTATTACACTCCTTGCCATACACGGATTGAATACTTTTCTATGTGCACCACTGCTCGGATTTTTATTTTTAATTTTCGAAGAATAACCTTTGTAAAATTCTTTTTTAATCCAAATAACACTTAACAAGTTATAATCGTTACCATTACTCATTACTCATATGAATATGGTATTAAAACCTAATGAATTATATTGCATTTGCACTGAAGTGGCAAGCATGATTTTTTCTGATTCAATAAATGCACTAATCATAATTGATGCAAGATTTTCATTTTAAATATGTTTACCGGAAAATTCCTTAAAAATATAATTTTCTGTTATTCTACAACATGTTATTAGCAATGAAAATTTAAATTATTATATACATATGGATGTCTGCGTTATCCTGAGACTCGTTTATACAGCTGATTATCTTCGCAAGTTCCTTTCAACGGGTTTGTTTATAATTTTATTTAATTTAATCAACCCTTTATTAGGCGAGGTTAGGCCCGAGTGGGCCTCTCTTCCACCTAGCCTCGTATGAAGTTACATCGCTATAAAGATTCAAAATAATAATAAGAGAATAAAAAAAGAGAAAGGAAAAAAAACGGAAAAGAAAGATTTGATTTGCGGGAAAAAACCTCTATAACTGAAGGTGTTTATATATAGAATCTCAAAGCTTGCCGCATTCCCTTAAAAATTCTATTTACTTTCCGTACCTTGCCCCCTCTTGTCATCGTTGCCCAGGGCAACCCCCGGCTCGCATGATCTCCTTCTGGCTTTGGTAAAATATGTAAGCGTTTCTACCAGAGAAGTTCATCCAAGAAGAAGGAAAGAGACTTCTAAAATTTCTGCAGGTCATAAACAGCCCTCAACTTTATTGCTGTTTTCCTCCCCCAGATAAAGGGGGAGGGGGAGAGTCCTTGCCCGTCCTTCACTACCCACTCCATTTTTCCCTGAAATGGTCGGCACGGCTTCGGAGCACGGTCGTGAAAATTTCTGAAAAAGTTTACTCTACCATTCATCCCCTCAGATGTTCCTAACGCCTTATATTAAAATGCAATTGGTAATTTCAATCTGTGATTTATCGCAAGAACTAGCTAGCAAGACGCAACGTGCCCAGAATGCGTCTGTTTGATTTATAATTAACTTGAAAAAGTATGACCATACTTCCGATACGTTTAAGAAAATATCTTGGATTAGACTAGAACATTGTCAAAGAATTCATGTTGTAACGCCAGGTTTCAGGGTCTTGCAAGCACAAACTGCGGAATATCTCTTTTCTAAAATTTTTAGCTTGGAATATATTCACGATTGCTATACTACATGCAAAAAATCTAAAGTAAAACTATATCTAAAAAACAACTTTAAAATCACCAAATTAATCCATTCCGACCTCCGAATCGCTATAATATTACTCTGCCATGTTAATGTCACTAAAAAATCGCTTTAAATAAGTTATTTTAACAACAATAACGAAAACGAATCCTTTCAAACGCTCAACGTGGACCTGCATAGCAGACAACGTCCTCCATCTTTATTTTCGCTCTCTCTCTCTCTCTTCTGGAGGCTCGCTCGCCCGAGACGAGGGGTCTATTGGACGAGTTGCCCCTTGCAAGTGGTAACTTTTTTTTGTAAGTGACTGTACAACGCCTACTTTGTAAAACCGGTTCCAATAGCTTTCGCGATACTCACCCAAATAAAAATGTTTCAATTTAGCAGTATAGGTTGAAACAGCCGTTAAACATTACTATCAACTGGATGCTTTCTGTGATACATACATATGCTGACAACAATATCAAGAAAACCTGAAGATGGCCATACTTGGGCCGAAACAGGTCGTAAAAGAAAAAACCTGTGGAAGTTACGGAGTGTTGTTTTTTTAATGTTATTTACAATAGCTTTTACTCGGTGAAAATAATTACTATATATCTACTTGCCTTATGAGGTAGTTTCAGTTTTTAGCTTCATAATCTTTCCCGTTCTAAAACAAAATAATTGGGGCAAAAAGATTGCTAAACTTCAGAGGAAAACTCGGACCGGAAAAAACATCGCCGCGGCC
Organism: Pachydiplax longipennis; assembly: GCA_036926295.1. NCBI lineage: Eukaryota > Metazoa > Arthropoda > Insecta > Odonata > Libellulidae > Pachydiplax > Pachydiplax longipennis. The sequence goes on from JAVFKF010000019.1 coordinate 32,807,574, forward strand.
GACTTGTAAAGGTAAGGTAGGCGTAAGAGGAAAGAAAAGCATTGAAATGCCCGTGAGTTAGAGACGCTCTGAACGTAATTTCCTTTGCTTTTATCACGGAGAATATAACAGGTGGTCGTCGTGATGATTTGTGTGAGGAAAAGCTCGAAAAATTCTCAAAGTATTGACTGATGGTTATCCCGCACTTCAAATCTGACTAAATTCGTGTTCACCGACAAGATAATTCAAAACTGATCTGAAACTGCGCGTAATTATCCAGGAGAACTGTCGCAATTTCCTAGCGATAAGATTCCTAAGTCAATTTTCGTAAACATTTACAGTCGGGGCTTTCAGTTCGCGAAAAATAAGCACAGTTATGGAATTTTTAAGTTTCTGAGTAGTTATAGTTTATATAGTTTTACTCCTATTTACTTCAATTCTGGAATTTTAAACGCCCTGACTATAGATTTACTCAATTATCTTCCGATGTTTTTCCAACCCTCCGATCATATAATTCAGGCTTACCTCTTTCATCGTGCATCAAATCCATCTTCCTTTGAAATTTTTCCTCACGTGATACTGCTGCAATTCTCTGGCCTCTTCTGCGTCTTAAGGAAGTGCACACAGGCAATTTTCCAGCGTTCATCAACCCCTAGGTCATCGAAGCAGTTAGCTGAAGTTGCGCAACCTTCTATTTTGTATCCGATGTTAAGGCCAAGGATCCTCCCTATTAACAGCATCGTTAAGGTAAACTATTTTTCTAACGCAATGATGGTGTTTTCTTATGAGGTAAGTCCATCACTTGTCCAATCGGGTGATTACATTTTTTGGGCCATTCCACGGTAAACCAGACAGAAATTGACCTATTTAGTTTTAAAGTTGCGAAAATTTTATGCTTCTACAATTCGCTGAGAAACCGTTCATGTCAAAGTTTCAGCCCAGAAAAATCTTTCTCCGCAGTCATTAATTTTTAAACTTTCGATACTTTTGCAAAAGTCGGTGAGCATGGGTCATTTTGAAGGGCTATAACTTTATGATGAAATATTATAAAGATATTGTTCTTTCGTAGAAGTGACCGAATGCATCCAAAAAATTTTCAAATGAAAGTTTCACATATTGTTTAAATTTGTAACAAATTCTTTTACGCAAAATTTGACCGCAATTCAACCCAATCATCGCATCTTAAATACATTATTAATTATGTCTTTTTTCTGTAGAAAAACATTTTAATACAATAAGCAATAAGAGCATAGAGCGTATTCGTCGCGCGCGCCTCAGCCCACGTTTTCTACGGCTACGCGCTCGCTTAAATTAATAGTAAGCCTACTGCCAGCTTTGTAGCCAGCTATAGCTCTAAACTTAAGCTTAAAAATAAGTCTAAGTACGTGTAATGGTACCCTATGATATTATTCTTTCATCAAAAATGACATCTGAATTGTGAGCGTCGAAAATCCGATTGAATATATAATGATTGAATTGATTTTTGATTACCTTGAAACTGAATCTGAAGTAAAATTAACATAAGCACAAAAAACTATGATGTACTAGTATCTAAGTGCTTTATTATCTGTATACACAATACCAAAACCAAAGTTCACTCTAATTTGGCTACCCAATCCCAACTAATTTTTAGATCTCCTGGTATTATTATTAAATCAACTAAATTTCTAAATTAAAAAGCCTTTAGCTTTTATAGCACTAATGCATTAATGATTTTGCGTATTATGAAACTTATAGTGGGATTACATGGTTCACTTCATCATTTAAATGGAGAATACCAGAAAAATTACAACTTAAAATTCGTCTTTAGCAATATAGGCATAGGCCTGTAAGCAAGGTGCCTGCAGTATTTTTTCGCCGCCCAGAGATAAAAATAAGGGTAAATATGATTAAGACTATTTATTTATACCATTAACAAGAAAATCACATTAAATTTTATTGCATTTTTATACAACAAATGGAATGTCTCCAATAAAGGAATAAGATCTTCCATTTAAAATTTTGACTATATAGATAATCATTCAAACAGCAGAAAATCTTAAATTTTCTTATTTCACACTTATATTCACTGAGAGGCATACATTCACTCAGATTTCAATTCATTAATTGCTCTTTTAAGTAGAGCAGTTTTATCAACTTTTCCAGATTTGGTTCCAGGAAATCTTTCCAAAATTGACACACCTCCATGCAGATGTTTGTAGAAGACAGAATTCTCTAGATTTGGATAAAAAATGAGAATATAAAAAAGGATTTTCATTGCATACTTACATGTTGAAGGATTGGAATTCATCTGTTTTTCAGTGAAAAGAATTTTTGGAATGGTAAATTTCTGGTGTGACTTATATCTTTTTAACTGTCTGAATATTTCCACTGTGATAGTTTTCATAAAAACGTCAATCTATAAGTTGATTTTTTAAAATTGAAAATAAATTTAATATTCAATTTAAATTATGCATAATACCTTGATGATTGATATTTTGCTTAGGAATTAACACAAAAATACGATTCATCATACAACTATTGTCAAGATAAAAGAACAAAAAGTACTTATATGTTGAGTCTTTATATTTTCCCAAGGATATTTTTATTAATAGTTTAATTCAAATCTAATAAATTAAATTTAAATTCTTCTGTCAAACTCTCTTCTCCATGTTACTCAGATTTTATCTTCAGTTTACAGTTCAGTTCAGTTAATTTCATTATGTAGTTTATATATACAACTCATATATATTACGAAACGTCCGTTCTATTAGCAGAAATAATTGACAATAGCTACAACGCCTATTGGGTGATCATCAATCTCCTCTCTCTCCATTGCTTTTGCCATAGATTGCCAATGGGTGAATCAGCAGGTTAATTGCAACAGTTGATTGTGACTGATAATTGAAAGAATTACTTATTGAATGAGTTTTAACACTTCAGGTACTATACATCTATTTTCAGTTACATTAACTATAAAGTTCCAAAGGTTTGATAAAATGTAAAACAATTCTCTGAGATGCCACATTACAATTATTAATAGATTTTTATTTCAACAAAGGCCAAATTTTATTTCTCTAAGTTGATCAAGGAGGAAAGATTATCAAAGTTGATCAGAGCAAGAGATATGTTTATCATCCCTGCCATAGATTAATTCTTCAGTGCCTCTACCTCCTCCATAATTCTTTCTTCCAACATTTCCATTTGGGAAACTATTACTCCTACCATAACTCTTAAGACATATAGTAATTTCAACCCTATCATGGTCCTACTGCAGCTTTATTTCCTCTTTAAAGTTTGCTTGGAGAGCATAGACAGTCACAATTGTGCTCAAGTTTCCACCAATATCCAGCTCTAAGGCCGATCTGATTGGCAAAGGAGACCTCTTCTGTAAGATTTTTGTTCATAATCATTTCTCCTCATCTCTCAGGCTACACTGCCATAAAAGATCACATAGCCCTCGTCTCACTCTTTTGTTTCATTTCCTCTCAATATTCTCACATATGAGATTTTCACCTGTCTTCTTTGTATCACATATACAATCCCTCTGCCCTAACTATTCATCATTGAAATATTAATTGTACCAAATCCTATTTCAACATTGCTTAAACCAGTAAGATTCTTAGATTCCTTGTTGCTTACAATAGTGAGGATTTTTATAAGATAAGAAATCTTTATAATTAATACTAATATACTAATAGTAATAGTATTATATGCTAATAAATTTTCTTATATAATATAAGAGAATCTAACAGTATATAATAGTACTAATGCTAATATATGTTATTTATAATATATTTTCTTATGAAACCTCTTAAAGACTATATGACCAAGACACTTACTTGCTACATGCTCCTTAATTTCATCCTCAGTAGCTTGGAAACCAGGCTTCAAAGTAACATATGCTCGAGCAAGGTTACTTGTCATTGCATTTGGTACTGCCACAACTATGCAATTCAAAACAGCTGGATGTGAATTTACTAAGGCCTCTATTTCTGCTGGGAGCACCTAAAAGTAACATTTTTGTTTATTGAAATAAAATCATAAAACACATATCCAACTCAATTTTTATCTTTGCATTCTACCCACAGTTAACTTCTATTAGAAATAATTTACTCCTAAAACAAATGACAAGTATGTACTCTAAAATATTTTGATGTGCATATATGTTTCCTAAAATATTCCTTAGATTTAAAATTTTCCTAATTTCTTATTGGTGCATCATCTGAATATTTAAAAATTACAAACAATTAAAATTTTTAAGCAAAACTTCCAATATTATTTCTGTGTCTCATAGGTATTGTATATTTCATGATGGTAATTATGACTTTTGTCTTGTTTATTTTGATTGAAACTGATAAAAATAATATTATTTAGGTGAAAAGTGTGCAATTATTACAGTATAATGTCAAAAATTAGTTCAATTTATTAAGACAGATTTTTTATGAACAGTTATAAAGACCTAAATAGATTCATGTGATACACATATCTTTATATGATGTGATATGACTGCTTAAATTTGTTTATTTGGAATATACTCTCCATAGTATATTTGGCTATATACTTTAAATTATTTTATAGATTGCCTACAAATTCATACAAACAGGAGAGAAATGGAGTAAAAAAAGAAAAAAGTCATGTTGAATCATCACTGACAAAACACAGAAATCAATCAAATCTTCAAAAACTCCATACTTACATGATGAGAATAATACTTGAACACAGATTTGAACCTTTCTACTATATACAAGTAATCATCATCGTCAAAGAAAGCAATGTCTCCAGTATCATAATATCCATCATCATCCAAGTTAAGATCAAATTCCTAGAAAAAATGGAATGATGAATATTTCAAACCTTTCATCATATCAAAATTCCTTTAAATAACTAAACTGGCTTTTGGAGAGCCAATAGGGCACCATATTTACCTTTAGTGAAAGCAATCTTGGGTTCAATTACCTATGGGTGCACATTTGCACCGCTTTATCTTTTTATGATCCTTAAATGGTCTACTGAAACAATTTTAAAAAATATTCTACTACTAGTCCCATATATATTCATAGGGGTGATGAGCCACTGTTTGTCACAATGAGTATTTTTATGTTAGATTTTATCTCTACTTGTTTACTCTACCTGCAGTATAATTTACAAATACATACAGAAACTATGAAAGGAATAATGGGCTATTTTACAAAGACAATGTTAGAAAAATGACAGCTAAAATGCAAAAGGAAATAATTAGATTTCAAAGAGAGTATATGCTTACAGGCTCCTTAATTAAAGTTTTCCAGGCATCTTTATTGATAAAAGACTATGAAAGACTACTCTAGCAGAGATACTTATCATTACATATCCTATAAACAAATGAATTAGAATAGACTAGAATAATGCCGAGGAAAACAGCTATTACTGTTTCAACAAATAATTAGCATAGGAACAAGTGAAACAAATTGTTTAATTTTTATTATTATTAATATTTACGACCCATGATTCCAATTACACATGGTAATTCTATTCCTCATGCCAAAATTGCTATGTATCTCTTACTTGATAGTGCCACCCATACTATACCATATTGTTTCCATATAGAAATAAAATATCACTATAATTAATCAAATACAATGTATTATACCATTTGATCTCAATAAACTTTTAAGTATAAAAATTACTGCAGCGTTTAATTGCATAGATTTTGAGGATAATGTAGCCACTGTTTGTTTTATCAGATACTGAATATATGAAAAATTATTCCAAGAAAATTTATGACCATTAATTGGATGAATGAAAATAAAATATAACATTTATCTCCAACAAAATAACCATTACTAAGGATTAATTATATCTGCAATAAGAGAAATGACCATTTTATTTTAGAAAAAAAAATTAGATCTACCAATACCTGAAATGATTTTCTTACGTAGCCTTTCATATGATAGGGAACCTTAGCCAGTAATTTCCCTTTCACTCCTCTTCCAACACATTTACCCGTTTCAACATCCACTATCTGAAATAGAAAGTCAAAATGAAAGTTCAACATGCAAGTTAAAAATTAAATATATAAAAACAGCACAAAGTGTAGATAAGGCTGTCTATTAATATATAAAAAGCCCTTTGACCCATAATATCAATATTAAAAAACCTGACTCTAGTTGAAATTTAGAAAACTTCTGATAGTCAAGCAAATATCAGAGATACATGAGGTGTGATAATACTGAATGGAAGAAACAATACTAGTACCTCAAGTAACACCATCTTTAATTGCTGACAAAACTGAAATAGCTGTAAATTTAATATTTCATTCAAAAAGATTAGGATCAAGGAAACCAGACTTACTTTGGCTTTAACAAATGGTGATAGCACTCCACATGATACATGAGTTTCTGAAAAGAGGAGATTGCAGTCAGATCATGTTTAAGGATGGGTTAAAACAAAAGTTAAAAAGTAATCAAGTTTGCAACTCTACAAATTATTAAAATGAAGCACTACATACTACATGTAGATTAATAAACATTGTCATTTCTTTTGATGTTATAAACTTTAGTTTTTGATAAAATCACACTAATTGTTAATTTTTATGGGAATTTTGCTGTCCATTATGGTTAAATAAGACACCAGATTACCATAATATACCTCGGTTGAGAGCCAGTGAATGTAAATTACAGCAAAAATTTTTACCCTGTGTTTCCTGTAAAAAAGGCTAGGAGAAAATTGCATACTAAGCGGGATAGAGTCTTGACCAGGTATGTATGGCACTTACTTACACATGGCATTCAAACTTCTGAATTGCAGTGTTTGTTAAAATATACATTACTAGAGTAATATCAGGAAACACTCCACATTCATGATATTTTACTAAAATATATCTCCAATCTAACAATGCTATATTTATGCATTGTCAGGGGGGAAGCTTGAATCCTGAACCCATAACTTCCTCTGCCTCAGTTTCTGCTAGTTTGGCTCCTGTTTCTTCATACAGTACTTAACATGCAAATACTTCAGTCAGTATTGGAGACCATCAGAAGAAACCTGAATAATATAGGTGACTATCCTGAGGCCAATACGGCTATGAAGTCAAATAAATTTCCTATGCTGAGGACCCAAAAATGGTTCTCTTTAATTCTTTGCTGTGGGCTTTGGGCTGGTCCTTGAAAGCAAGTAGGACATCATCGAACAAGAGCTATTTGGGAGTCAATAATGCCATTTAAGTTACTAATTTACATCCTCTTACTAGAGTTTGAGAGAAAGGCCTGTATCATTTTGGGAAAGACATAAATAATTCTAAAGAAGCTACTGACTATCTGCTTCCTGTAAGAGATATCCGTCAAGTGCGGCATCAAGCCCAATGTCATTTAGAAACACTGACACCAGTTTAGATGCCATACCATTGATGTTTCTCAGTTTTGCCCTAAAAATTACCTTTTGTAGGAATTCTATATCTTCCTGGGAATTTCATCATATCTTTTTTGGCAAAATTTCTTATGGAAAAAACTGACTTAGAGTTTTTTCTTGGCTTTAACCCATAATAGCTGGATAATTATATTGTTTTGGGAGCCTGGTTCCTTAGGATCTATACATAAAAACTGGCAAGTCATTCGTACCATTTGTAAAGGTTGTGAATTCTGATTGGTTGCTCTACGTTTACAATTATAAGGTTATTGTAATATTGTAAGGCAAATTGTGAAAAATTTATTGTTCGTAAAACCCTATTAAGGGATGATTAAAAATATATAAAAAATATAAAAAAATAAATAAGGTAAATAATATTGTTTCTTATAATAATAAACCTACCATTATCAAGTTTGGCAAGTTTTAATCCTCCCAGGGTCTCACAGTTTTCAGGACTTCTAATTTCCTCACACTGCCATGTGTTTTCTGCTGCAATCACTAAGACCTCTGTCATACCATACAGCTGTAAAGTTTTTAAAATTATACTTTACCAATAAAAAATATACAATTTTGTATCTTAGTAAATAACATGAAAATAATGATCCTGGATAGACAATAAATATTACAAAAGAGGACTCATCTCCCCTTGCAAATTTTAAACTTGAGGATATGATATTCACCATGAGTACTGAGTCTACATCATTATGACAATCCACTAATACAGAGAAATCATCTTAGTTTCAATGAAAATTTATACAAACAAATCACTCTTCAGCTGGAATGGGACTTTTCTTTAATTTTAAGGCCCCATTGCTTCTTTTGGCCACATAAGAAACCATTAGCCCAATAGTTAACCATCAGGCTGTATTTGAGTGGCATACTGAATGAATTCAAATACTTCAACACTGTATTTAAATTAAGGAAAATTAATTTAATGAGATAAAAATCTTAAGAATATTTGACATTAAATTTCAATGCCACTTAATAAACAATATGTTGGGAAACAAAATGATTAAAATACAAACATTTTTTCAGAGTGACAAAAAAGACACAAAACTGAAGAAAATAAAGACTGATGACAGGTTGTTCCACACCTATGCTCTATCTCAATGATCAATGATATCATAATAACAGCATGAGGATAGCTTTCTGTGTATAATTTAACAATGACATTCCAAATCTTTAACTAGTTTTCTCTTATGCATGAATCTTTAGTAAATTATTTCTCTGTCTAGATTCATTTTCCGCATTCCTTATGTTATTAATTATGCCATAAACACTATATACTAGGTACTTTGATTAAAAACTAAACTTTGCTTTTCCTATAGTTAAACAGTCCTTTGATTAATTCAAAACTTAACTTCTAGAATCTATCATAGAAAGCTTTTAATATATTCCTCATATTAGTCATAAATATTAATTTTGTTATCCCATCAATCTATCATCAATCAATAACAACATAAGACAGTGAATTTGGCTGATTATGTAATTTTCAACCTATGTAACTTGAATTTACTTACCTGAAATACTCTCACATGAGGTAACTTTTCTGTTATAGCCTTTAGTGTAGCCACAGATAAAATAGAGCCAGATATCTCAAGTTTTTTCACAGAACTTAAGTCATAGTTTCCAACATCCGTTAAATATGGGAAGAAATGCAAGCTGTCAGGCTGAAATAAACAAGGAGCTTTGTATAAAAAACCAAAGAATTGATCAAATGTCATATCTTTACACCTTATGATAAAGCCAATTCTCTCTTCAGTAACATATGATAGTTCTTAATGTACTCTTATCTTAAGAATTACTTGTATTTCTCATTCACATGTAGAAAGAATACAGAATGAAATACAAAATTAAAACAAAACTTTTCTCATACCTTATATTTTTCAATACATCTCAGGAAAATCTTTTCATCAAATTTTGGAACATTTACGAACGTCTCTCCAGCCATCATGCAATAATAAAAGCGAAAAAAGCCCACTCCACTAAAATTTACAGAGCACAGTAATGAGCATCGCCCAAATCTTGTTTCCCTGAAAAATAACCAAGGGATTATTCACACCATTTAATGAACTTTGAGAGGTCATTCATTGACTTAAACTTTAATTTGAGTGAGCACTTCTAAATTATAATAAGAATATCAAATGTGAGATGGTAAAGAAATAAAGAAATTTTTCCATTCACATACATTCAATAATTATAGTTAGTTAAAGATAAATATGTACTTATGTGTCTCTAACTAACAATAATCATGACATTCCACAACATTATGGCCGCATCCATCGATTACATTCACTAATTTTTAAGGGCATACTTCAAAATTCTTTTAATTTAAAATAATTTGCATAATTTCAGTGGGATCATAACATGGTGAATTCTAAGTTTTGTAGAAAACTCATGGACTCTACCTAGTGAGTTTTTCTTTGTTTGTGATTAAAATATGCTGTAAAGTAGTAATCAAAAGTAGTAGTCAAAAATTTTAAATGATATTTGGAATTCATTACCATTCAATGTCAATGATTAAACACTAAATACAAAAGAAAGAAGAAAATGGCACAACCAGACGCTGGGCCTGAGAGTCGGATTTCCTAAAGTTGACGATGTCAATCAAAAGAGAAATGAAAACCAACACACCTTTTAAGGTCTGTTGGTAGTCCACAAGCTGCAAGTTGATGTACTACGTTGTAATGTGTGTGCAGCACAGCTTTTGGAATGCCAGTGCTTCCACTGGTGGTGGGAATGTATAGAATATCCTCTTTGGGATTTATTTCAACATCATTTGGAAATGCTGAAAAAGTGAATAAAGAATGAAATTATCTGGAATTTGAGCTTCATTCAATTCATTGTTGCAATCAGTATACTTTCAGTCTCAATATATCCAGAATTTCCACATTCTCTACATGACACATTTATACAAACATATCTTCGACAAGTAGTTGACTAATTACATTTGTAATAACTGTAAGTCACTTGCCTGATCCATCATCCTTAAAGATCATGTCTTCAATTGGTATGGCTCCTTCCACATTCCCTCCTACAGAGAGGTACTGCACTTTCCATTCAAGACATGCTGCTGCTGATTTTACTGCATCTTCTGTTTCTTTCTCAATCAGAATGAACCTAGAAGACACTTCCCTCATTTGTCTTTCATAAGTCTCTAACCAATGGAGGAAAGGAGAGATTGATATTTTCATATAAGTATAAGAAACAGTTCTTAATGTTACTAAATGGCGTTAGGGTACTTTGATCTAGAAGTCACCTCAAACTCTACTATACCTTTGGGCTAACTCTCATAAAAATCTTGTCTTTGATACCATCATGTGCATATGCACGTGATGCAGGCTTTAATATAATATGTTTTGAGTAATCAGAAGAAGTTGAGTAGTGGCCAATGTTTCGTTCTCCCAGGTGAATTGAAAACAAAGCAAAGTTTCACACATATCTATGTCTTATTTATTTCAATGTTAACTCTACCTTATATTTTATTCTTGAGATTAAATGCATAAATAGTTTACATAGGCCTTGTTGAATTACTTGACACATTTAAGACTTCTTTTCACAAATAAAGTATTTTAAAGTAAGGTATTATTGTAAAAACATTAACAAGGCAGATAAATATTAAACTGCTTATTAAATTACTTAATTTGTGACTTAATTGAATCATAGTATCCTCTTATGGAATGATGACAGATCCTTTTAAAGAATACTCCATGAGGCTCAATGGTTCCTATTTTACCACCTCAACAAAGAGGCGTTAAAACACAAGGCAGAATAGTACTCACTGCTTTCATCTTTTTGAAAACAACCACGTGCAGCACCTCCACAAAGCCAGGCTCCAAGCTGAGCCACATAGAGAAACAAGTTGTCATATGTGACAAAATATAAGACATCACCTTTCTTGAAGCCAATGCGAGTCAAAGCACTTGCAAACTGTTTGGAAAGCCTCTCAATTTCATCAAAACGAATAGATTCCTCAGTGTACACATTTATCTGAAATGCAAACAATTTTTCAAATTTTGATCAAATGTGAATAATCTCAGAGAACATAAATTTTACAGTAAATACTATTGCCAGGAGACTTATCTGCTTTACATATAGAAAATACTTGTTGATTATATCTACATATCTATAGAGGACCTTTATTAAGATCATAGGATAGGTGAAACATTGCACCATCAAGGTCAATACAATGTTCATCCTATGTTTTTACCCATTCCATGATTCCCATAAATATTTTACATGCATCCTGTTTACTGAAATGATTTAACTATGTGAATGGCAATGGTTGTAGATACATGCCTAATACCTCCTCAGTTCTGGGGTGTGGCTGCTTAAATTGCATCAGTCATTGATTGACATCAGCACTCTCCTGCCTTATGCCCAATGTGGCACATTGCACCAACATAATTTCATGACTTTTGCAGTGAAAGGGTCAACCTAAGGCAATTATCAAATATTACACGTTTCTTACTTTACATGAGTATTAAATTTAAAGTAGTAAGCGTTACAATTGAAAATTTTTGATAAATACAATCCAATGGGTTTTACTGCCTGTATTTAATAATGTATTTATTATCATTATTTTACTTCACACTATATAATATATACGTATGAAACAACGTCTCTATCTTCTAAAGATAATTTACATTGAAATACTTTTGATATAATTAAGTATGATTAATGGAAAATAAAAACTATATCTTAATATCTATTATACAGCTCTATTAAACTTTATCTCCCTGCCATCATAACTTAAATTGTAATTTTTGTAGTGACCACTTCAGTCAATGAATAATTATTAGCAACAGTAATGAAATTTTACTTGCATTAAGCCATATAATGATGAGCACTACATGCTTGACTAATTAATATTTGCTACTTGGTTAGTAAGTTCAGATGATTATCTCAAGTAAAAAGATGGTATGGTGCTTGATATACTTACAGCCAGGATCTTGTCCTTGAGAAACTCTTTGTTACTGTTGATGGAATCAAAGATGAAAGTTGTCAAAGGTACATTTGGTATCTTAATCTTGGCAGCCTTCTCAGCATTTGGTGACTGGAAAACATGAGGATCTCCATCTCTTCCAGCATCACCTATTAAAGATAGAAGTTAATTATTAATACAGTAATCCCTTCATTAATAACTAAATCTGATAAACAATGAAATGGAAATAATCTTTGAATATTAGCTTCTGTGTGTGCCTATGTATGCAATAAAGGAATGTTTATTTGAAAAAAAAATGTGTACAAAAGCTAGAATTACTGAGAAGAATGAATAATTGGATGATGATGAGAAAGGTAAACCTATTCTTATATCTAAATTTGAAGCTGCAATGAAATATTTTAGAGCAGGAAAAGACCCATAGAACAAAAATTCCATCAAAACTATTACGAATATCTGTGAGGTAATACTATAAATTAGCCGTACCATTCAGTGAAATATTTACATTCAGGGGGTAGTGTTGATGGATTTTCAGCATAATTTTCCCTATACCCAAAAAAATGTGAGAACAATGTTGGATAGTCGGACTCACTACCATAATTCCAAGGACCAGTATTTACAGAGGTTAGAGCAGTAATTACCAAGGAAGAATGATTTAAGTCAATTTTCAAATTAACTCATTTCACATTAATGTTTAGAATGCAATTTTCTGATAAATGTATTAGATGTACAGTAGAAGTAAAATAGCTCTAGTAAATAGGGTATTGTACCAGAATAAACTGTAAATATTGCAAGCTTGGATATAAGGAAATGGTACATTAAAATACTGTGTATGGAGTGTACTTTTATAAAAATTACTGTAACAGCATTAAAAAGGAGAAGGTTGGATGGAGGCAATTGATAGACGATGTCTTTAAAGAATGGTAAATGAAATGGGCTGACCACTTCCCTAAAGATGGGAACCATTCCAAGGAGAAATGATGAAAAAGTCTTTTGAAAATAGAAAGGAGAGGAGACTTGTGGTAGTCATGTACAGAATAAGGAATTATTCTCTCCAAAAGATAATATTCAAAGGAATCTTGACAGGGAATAATTACAGAGGAAGACCAAGGTTGGATTAGGAGATTAATGCTTAGTATTAGGGTGATGAACTACGATGGAACATGGGAAGTGGCAGAGAGGAAACAAACTAATCTTAAGGTCAATTGACCATGATGATGGTGATATGCGTGTATTTGAAAATGTATAATTACTTACTTAGGTTTTGGGGATAAAAATGTAAAAAAAGAAAGCCATATGAGTCACAAATCAAGGTATAATATTAATTATATAATGTTGATCTGAACAACAAAACGCTAAACGTTTTCGGTAATTGATGTATAGTCGTGTTAAGTTATTGAGAACTGATCATATAAAACTAACAGTAGAAAAATAAGTAAAGGTCATTCAGTAACATAATTTGAGGTCTCCCACAGGATTGATCTAAACTGGAGAGCATATACTAAGAATATATGGTAAGACAATTAAAAAATCGGTTTCATCAACTTTAATGTCATTAGTTGCAATAAAAGGTTTGAGAGAAATCCTTTTTGGTAGGCTTGATTTACATCAGAGATGTCAAACTAACCGTCCTCCAACTCTACTCAAGCAGTTCGCATTATCAAGATGAATGTAATTTTCATTATGCTACACTTAAGAACCTCATTTCAGCTTGAAACCTCATTTTATTATTATTATTTAGTATAGAATTACCCCGAAATTAAAAAGATTGCCGGAAAATATATACTAACTCGGAAGTACGAGAGTTCCTTTATCAAGGAAAATTGTTGCAAAATAAAAACCTCACTAAGATTCCGATGAAGCTCTGAGTAGAAGTGTTGCGCAGAGTTTCTATTACACTCCTTGATCGCGTCGTGACTTACTTATCAGTTCTGAGCTTGTAGCGAGCGAGTAAGTAAACATCTCTAACACAATGGACTCCCGCAGAGTGTAAGGTCCGTGCTGTCATTCCTTTTCTTTATGCTGAGAGGCGAAATGCAGCAAATAAATCGACGAATGAGTAATGTGCACCGTGAAACTTTCATGAAGGACAGCAAAGTGCGGCAATGGTGCAGGAATTTTGAAGCAGGGCGTACAGTCGTTCATAATGCAGGCTGCCAGGGAAAGAAGTTTGAGTCAAATGGTGATCTCGTTCGACGAGTTTATCAGACAATCAAGAGAAACGTCGGGTCGCAATTTCTATGCTAAGTGAAGAATTCTTTGAATTCTAAGGGTTAGCCTTCAATGACATTGTGACTGATTGTGAAAGACTTCACTACTGCAAACTGTGTGCGAGGTGGGTTCCCAAGATGCTGTCTGTCCATCACAAAACACAGCGAATGAGCGCAGGCTTAGTTTCTACAGCGCAACGACGATGAATGAGAAGAGTTTTTGAACAAAAAATGGCTATGAGGACAGTATTTTGACAAGAAATGTAGATCTGTAGACCATCGTCAAGTAAAGGCCGATAGAACGGTCTTCCATAACGAGGATATCAGAAAGTTGGTGCTACGCTATGAAAAATTTCTATGTCGATTCGACGACTATGTAAAGACGTAGCTGAGAGCGTAGCAAATTGTTGCAAAGAAAAAATTTTTGATTTTTCTCCACGGTTTTTATTTCGCGATCGATCGGAAATAGCCCTCCTACATATACAGACAAGTATTTTCGTTCACAAAACTACAAGGAGAAAGAACAAGCATGTTACGGTTTACAGATAATATAGAGTAAAAATTTATAATTATAGAATACGATAACAATGTAACAGCTCAAAGGTTTCCCTCCAACATACGAAAGGATCATTCTTATGTTGATGTCATATGTCAGTTTTCTTATGATAGCTACTTTGAGTGAAAATCACTCAAAATAATCTCTCTTCTTTTTCGGTCGGAATCTCCCAAGTCCATGACATTGAAGTTTAACCATCTGTTGTCCTAATTTCTGTCTTCTTTGACACATCTCTTATCTGGTCTCGTTAACATAGCTTGGTCCTCCAAAAGGTCACAACCCATAGCCACTTCCTAATCTCTCCTCTTTTACATTTTTTATCACTTCCTCTTGTGCAACGAAAGCAATTTCGCTTACTCTATCATCAATGTGACTTTGTCGATGAAAAACCGGGAAAACTTCAGTTTGATCTTAATTCATTTTCCTCGTCAACATAGTTTAGTACAAATGTATGTACAGCTAGTTCCAAAAAAAACTTACCACCTAAGCCGCAACCCGCATAACAGACGTGAAGCTCGATGAGAGCGAGTCTAGAGTTTTCCACGCATTCTATTGGCTCTTGGAAGGAGAAGCATTCTGACGGCGCCTTTTTAAACCGTTGTGAAACGCGTCGAACGTATTCGTACCGTCTTTATTAGCACGAAATCTAGTTTAAATTTAGTGTTAATTTTTACTATGTCAGCAGCATAGTATTAAAAAATGAATGAGAATCGGATCTCCTTATTTCGGCCAGAAATTTCTGCGTAATTCACCTTTTTCTGGAGGCATCGGGTAAACTTACTTTAGCTGCTTCAATTATCCAATGAAAAATTATGTCATTGCAAGATTAAAAAGTATTACATTATTACGTTTTTTTGCTCTTGACGCCTACAGGAAGAACTTTTAAATTTATTTAGAGGAAATTCACGACTATGACTCAAATAGAAAGATGAACGAAAACTCAGCAAGGAGATAATGAATACTTAGGAATATGAACACAATCAACTTTATTTCAACTAATTTATGTTGCAGAAAAATGCTATCGAGAAGGGGAGTATGAAAAAACTTCGAAACCTACTGAGGAAAGCAAAGATGAAAAGAAACTTTATCTGGACGAATACACCGAGAAAGAATCATTTTAAGTCAACCTGGTAGAGAGCTCTGAAAATTAGACCCAAAACATATTACAATAAAGTAAACCAAATAAATTACGATCAACTACATCAGATAATTACATCAAATTTTATAAAAATTTTAAATACCACCAAATCATATGATAGAAAGTAAAATATTTATTGGTGTGCTATCATCATTTTCTAAGGTAATTGTTTAAAATTCAAATTGCTAATTTAATATTTAGAAAATAACATAGGTATTAGAATAGTATCACAATTTAAATACTGAGGGCTACAAAATTTTTTCACGTATCGAATTAAAAATTAATTTACCACGAAATTAACGCCAGCATCTCGTAACATTTTTCCGAAAATATTGTTCATTGCCAGTCCCAGAAAAACTATCCCTTTAATTAAATCAAGTTCATGTTACTTGCAAAATTATGCTGTCCCATCTTTTATCTGATGCTAAATCTCTTTCTTGCCCCGTGGTGCAAATTTTGACTCGATTTCTTCACAGTTGAATTATTCTGCAATACAGAGAAGTATAAAATTTGCTTGACACGACAATTAACAGAGCATTAGGAATTTCAGTATATATGCATCAACATGCCACTCTGTTCTTACTTCCACCAGGCATTCGTGGTGACGGTATCAGATGAAGCATTATGATTTTGAGATGAGATTTGGCTGTTTCTGACAAATTCGCGTCTGAGGTTTTACTAATTCTTCCATGGAGAAAGGAGAACTTTCCTTCCCTCCACCCTGGCCCTAGGAGTATCCCCTATTCATTCCTTTGTTGTTTCTTTTTCTTTTGTTGCGTCCATCGAAAGGTATTGTCTATTTTCTCAAAGGAACCATAAAACGGCCGATGGGTGAAGGTGAACTCCGCTCTGAGAAGAAAAACCCCCTTTTCGGCAGATTGTGGATGGTCGCATGTATCCGGGGTAGCGAATTTGAAAGCGCTAATGAGGATTCCTGACCGCACCCCTGCTGAGCAGGTATCAAAGGTTAGGGTATGGTGGCGGCGACCGATCACAAGTAAGGTGGGAAATGGTGGATCCGCGATTTGTAATCTTCGCCGCGGGTATTCCCTTAGGGAATGAAGATATTCAACTCTATTTTTGAGGTAGACGACCTTTCAGGACTTCTTGCAAGGAATACAGTTTAAGATGGTTAAGAAACAACAGTTAGTATGGCAAATCAGAACCTTAAGACTGATTTGCATATTGCATATAAACTCCAGGTTTCCTATACTTGCATATTGCAGGTTTACACGTTAACACCTGGTTTATTTACATTTACATTAATACCCCGCGAGCCGCCGTATGACTTATGTCAGGGGGTGTGAAAACAACCACAACAGGATTTCCAATGTTACTGAAATGATTTTCAGAACTATACGCTAGACTAATGTTTAATAAGACTAATGATTAATGATTGCTGCTTCGGTTTCTGAATGCCTCAAGTAAGCTATATAACCCGAATTGTTTGATGGGTTATGAATGATGGGTAAAAGGAGTCATGGAAGAACACGTTAAAAATAGAAACCAACGGATGGTAACCGGACTTACATGAGAATATTCCTGTAATTCTCATGATTCATACGTTAGCTGTTAAAATATTCTTGGTTCTATATGTAATCCATAACTCCAACATTCACTCCAAGGACCTTCGTAACACCCTCATCCTAGGCACATCATAATTCTCTACGAACTTTGCGAAGATGTTTTTTAAATTTTTTCATAGTATTTTTAAATAGTAATGCAAGGAAGATCATTCCAGTTAAAATAGGACCTTCGGAAAATCTGAATGATAACAAAGTTGACAATGTTGGGTGCATCATATCAGAATTAGTATCTCTATATTCTGCTTTAAAGTGAATGGTATAAACTGTATTAGCTTATACTAAATAACTAATTTAACAAAAAAAATGAAAAAATAAGTAATGCTGCCTATCGTCAATTTATATCAATCAAGCTCTTCGTCAATGATTGTTTACTTTATTTATATAAATTGTTTTTTATGCTTTATTTCGTCCCTTCATTGAGCTAAAAATTTCGTAGTTTGGAATAACTTGAGAAATGAACAATGAACTAGAGAAATGCCATCTAATATTTATTCCTTACGCTTACGAGAACCATATCGTTTAACTTCTCTTACAACATCTATGATACAGAGTAGATAGAGCGTTGAAGATGATCTTACTACATCGACTAAATTTTCTATTATCATGTCACTAAAATATGAATTGAAACGTAAATATGGAATTTTAGATACTCCGCATATTTAGTGTCGCAGAAACTTAGAGTTTATACGCCGATTACAGATAAATCACATCTCTAAAGTTAGGTAAGATTTAGAATAAACCATTGGCTTGCATAGATAGTAATACCAATGTTAGCAATTTTTATCGGTTTGAAAAAACCGAACTCTCTTTCCAAAATAAATTGCTGATAAGAAGATGGTTTAGGTACTGGCTTAGTGAACTACTCGAACTTTCTTATTGAATTTAAAGATTGTTACGATACATTGAACATCGCTATTGTATACAATTTCGGAGATCCTGGGAATTACTGATGCATCAGAAGGAAATTTCTGAAAGTATGATAAGCCATGGGCGTTATATCCTGTATATTTGAATGTTAACCATTCTTGACTAATATATTACTTAAATTGGATAAATGAGTAGTTTACCTCTGGAGGCTGTCATAAACGGAAAAAATATATGTTGGATGAGAAAATTGAGAAGGTGAGTGAGTGGGTTATACTTTTAAAAGAGGTCGTTGCTCATACTCAAAGTAACCAATTGGTCAACGAGGAACGCAAGAAATGCCATTACCTATTGTGATTTATCCAAAAATCTGGAATTAACATACCTCTTACACTTTCGGTTGTTAAATTCATGTGAGTGTATGTATTACTGTTGCCGTCGTTTCTCACTTCCCTATCTCTATCAAAACAGTCCCCCTCTTGAAGTCCTGGTGAATTCATTGCTTTAACCACTTCTTCCAATCACTCCTCTATCTTGCTTTTCAAATTTGTCATGGAATGTGGAGAGATGAAAAGTTTCTCATAGCCATACATTTTAAATACGAAGGAATATTTTCAATATCACCGAGCGATAAATATGTAGATAGACTATTCATACCAAACCACCGCCCATTCATCTCAATCATTAAAATTCTGTCGAAAAAATATGAGAGTTACGTAGGGCCAGCCATCAACCGAGGGGAGAAAAATTTCAACATGAGCCTCATATGCGCTTCTTATCCCCGTGTGATACTTACAGGGTTGGAATTACAGGTAAAAAGGCCCTAAAACTATTTCACTAAGTCCCTATTATTTCGCGTATTTTTAACGTTTTCTACATTATAATAATTGTAAACGTGATAATAAACAGTTGAGATATAAACAATGCAAGTAGTTTTGTATGCATTCAAAATTAATTGAAAATTTTACAATCATAGCAAACAGTAGCATTCAATGAGCATTATGACAAAACCTCATTCGCTCTATCTTTTTGTGCATTTTAGAACTTGATAAATACGAGAGAAGAACGTTTAAGAACGTAATGGTTTGTGACTGCAACCATTTCAAGAGGAATTCACAGAAGAAATCACGTTTATTCGATTCACACTTCAATGACACCAAAAAAATTCATTTTGGATTCAAAATCAACGTGAAAGATGGTTGTCTCGTATCCGTCATCTTTATTAATTCAGGAAAATCGATCCTAGCACATTTTCTATCAATTGATGATTTGGACGGTATATTAAAAATACCAACTGCATAGATGATAAAATTTACTGATTTTTTACCGATCGAGTTTTAATTTTGATGCTTATCAAATTAAACAAAATTTATCTAAAATACGCAGAGAATGCCTCAAGACTTCATACTACATATTTACTTATAGATTTTTATGTATTTAAAGTAATAGCGTAGATATGGCCATGAGTTCACCTTACTTTACTTTTGTAGATTGCATTCACACAGGCTGTGATAAAACAGGTGATCGATATGGACTCCTTAGGTATATAATTTTAAAGGCTAATAACTCTTCTCTTGAACGATGTATAATATTATCTACTATTATAATATATAATACGACCCATTATTACCGCAGAGTTTTACAAGCGAAGGCGTCGAATTCGAGGTCTATACATTTTGGGTCCGACACTGATTCAAACTGCGCGGAAATTTTCTTCCTCCCATCTCAGTCCTAAACATAAGCTCAGAGCGGCTCAGAGGCAGATTTTGCAAAAATTTCCTTCGTCCTGCTTGTGCCTTTCGTCTCAGACTCAAATTTTATGAGGGGAAGGGGGTTTGCCTCGGTTTCCTAGGAATAACGGGACCTCGTGTGCGACGCTTCCCTCGGTGCGAGAAGCAAAGCTAGAATATATACTGATTCGTAATAACCATTTTATAATAACTGAATTCTTGCATTACGACATCCGTATTGTTATAATACTATTCTGCTACGCCAATGCCGCCAAACTAAGGATACTAATAAATCTTTGTAATATCAATAATGCAAATAAATCCATTTCAACTCTGCAGGCGGAGCCAGGACAGAAGCAGACTATCTCCTCCATGTTTTGCCTCTCTCTCTCTCTCACTTCTTAAGGCTCGCTTGCAGGAAACTCACTGCCTGTTATGCGGGTTGCGGCTTAGGTGGTAAGTTTTTTTTGGAACTAGCTGTACTTCAAAGTCAGCGTGGGGTTGGGCGATCCCCCTTGCCCCCAATTCCCTGGATACGCTAATGCCAGTCCTAGTGAAAATCAGTAACTGAATTTCACCTTGACTGGTACCTCAATTCGGATAGCTTTCTACAACCATAACAATGCTGGGTGCACATCGATTATTGTTTGTCTCCACGGGGAATCGAACCTAGGATTGCTCTTACCAAATAACCACATTTTCATCAGATTACCTGTTACCCACTTGGCTATTGCCAGTAAAGATGCAGAGGATTTCCGGCTGGATTCTTTTCCTACAAAAGTAGAACGAAATGTAGCAGGCGACTTCTTTTCTCCCTCCATTTTCGCGAAAGATTTCGTGTTCTTAAAGATTTTCACTCCAAAAATTTTAACAGCAAAATGAATAACATGTGTGAAAAATAGATTCCACGAGGAAGATTCTGTTACTAGATATGACCTTGTTCCTTGAAAGATGGACCCAAATGCATCGGTTCGAAGAAAATCATTATCTGTCCCCAATTTTCTATTAAGTGTCACTTACTAATTTTCCTTCGATTATGACACTATAAAATCTTAATTTAATTGCATGATGCGCAAGGTATTGAATTTACTCTATACTGATTGTCTTCCATGTAAGTCTTCCTCAACTTTCTTTTTCTGTGCCTAAGTCGCAACCGCGTACGCCGTTCCCCCATATGGAATATGTGGGGCCATAAGCTTTTATTTTACGGTTCTCTCCATAATGGTGGACGATGTTTAGCTATTCTTCATTTTCCACCAAAACAATTTTTCGAACGGCTCCTGAACCTTGATAAATTCGAGAGAAATTAGTTCTAGTTTTCACAATTATCTTTTATATATTGCTCATATCGAATGTTATAGAGGTTTTATCAATAAATACATATGTATTTTATATTTCCAGGTCTTGAAAGATCTCGCAGTTCTAATGTTTCAGCGCAGGTAATAATATTCTGTCCGTTAGAAAAAAAACATTGGAGGGAAAATAGTACAAGAGCATTTAATTAAGGCCGAATCTAACGATTAAATTAGGGAAAAATTTTATTGACTACCTCTTGAAGACGATGATCTAACTAAAAAAATAAAAAAACTCAAAAGACGCCCCTAGCAACGGAGCTTATGAACAACGCCTACTTTAAGGAACCATAGCTTTCGCGATATTTACCCAAAGAAAAGTTTCTCAACTTACATTAGAGACCATAGAAAAAAGACAATGAGGGGTCTTCGAAGGGCGTTGCATCCATGCGCATAAATACTTAGAGCTGCCCCTTACCACTGCGGATGATTTTAAGAATGCTAGTAAAAAGCATAATTACTGTCATACGAATAATTCTAAAATTACAAACTCAAAAGTTGGCTCGCGCTTCAAGTTTGACCGAATTGATGTTCATAGATTAAGTAATTCAAAACTGATCTAAAACTACGCGTAATTATCCTGGATAGCTTTAACAATTAGCAAATAATAAGTTTCTAAACAAGTTAAAACTGCTATAGATTTAATCCATTACCTTTGGATTATTTCAATTATTTGCTCCATTGCTCTCCGATAGTATCACTCAGACTTACCTCTTTCATGGTGCTTCAAATCCATTTTCCTCTGAAATGTTTCCTCTCCTGTTGCCGCTACTACTCTTTTAAGAGGTTCTTTTCAATCTGCTATTCTCTCGCCTGCGTCTAACGAAGTGCAAACAAGCAATTCGTCTGCGTTCATCAACCCTAGGTCATGGAAGCAGTTTGCTAAAGTTACGCAACACCTATTTTATATCCGATGTTAAGGCCAACGATCCCTTCTTTTTGCCGTATCATTAAGAACATCAAGTTTTCTAGCATAATGATGCTTCCTTGCTAGGTAAAAGTCCATCACTTACTCAATCGTGTGGATAGATTTATTGCATGATAAAAATTCTTAGATCTATTGAAATCGCGACTATGAGTGCGAGAATCAAGGGCGGGTTATAAGGTAATATTTTAACTGGAAAACCGTGTAGAAAGTTGGTTCAGACAAATGAGTAAATTATTCCATCATATATTCCTAATTATTCAAGAAATAGATTATCTAAATAGACTATCTATTTAATTAGTCTGTAATCTGTACACATTTCTGCTTAAGTTAAAAATAGTTTCGATTAGCTTGAAACTGAATATGAAGAAAAATCAACTTAAGCACAAATTAACTATGAAATACCAGTACATAAATATTTTATTAACAGCACACACAATGCTAAGACCAAGGTTTCCTCTAAGCTGAGTGCCTGGGCCCAACCAATATTTTAGAGATCATGCTTTTAAACATTTAAATGCTTTTAGCTATAGTTTTTACAAATTCGTTAATGATTTTGCATATTATATACTGTATACAAAGAATTCATTGTTCATTTCATAATTTGAATGGAGAAAATCAGAAAAATCGCAACTTGGCAACAATAGCGTATGTCCACAAATAAAACGCCTGTGGTATTTTTTGCCTCCCAAAGATGGTAAAAATAAAGAGACTTATGGTAAAACTGTTTATTTCTTTCAGTAAAAACATTACACATACACAAAAAGTGTAATGCAACAACAGAAATTTACATTATATTTTTAGCATTTTTGTAAAATGAATGGAATGTCATCAATTAACAAATGAAATATTCTATTTAAAATCATTGGTTGATGATAGAATATTCAGACAGCAGAAATTCTTAAATTACACATATTCTCATAGAATATATAGATAAACCTTCAATATTCAAATTCAATATGCACATTCATTAAATCAATTAGGTTTTAATTCTTCTATAGCTCTTTTAAGTAGAACAGTCTTATCAACTTTTCCGGACCTGGTTTCAGGTATTCTTTCCAAAATCACAACACCTCCATGCAGATGTTTGTAGAAGACTGAATTCCCTAAATTTGGATTAAAATGAGAAAATTAAAAAGTTAATACTTTAATGTTACATCATAGCAAGCTGAAGGATTGGATTTTATATGTTTATAATACAATATTTTTCAAGTTGATAATAATAGGTACATGGAAGTCAAGTAATTAACAGGGATACTTAGTTTTATGAGACTCATCAGGACAAATGCAAGGCTGAGGAGCTTCAAAGCATAAATTGCCACCCAAGACATTTTTACACATAAGCAATGAATATTGAAAGAATAATCATGGTCCCCCTGCAATTCTGGCTCTGACAGCTTGCTTCTGCCAACCCTGAGGCTAATGACATAGGAGGTTTTAAATACTTTGGAATTAAAGACATTGATAAAAGGACCAACGATGGAATGTTTTCACACTTATATTTTCTCTGACTTATGTTTTCTTAGTAGAAAACTGAGAAGGGTGAAAGGTGGTTATCCTGAGTGGATATTTATCAAATGCAAATTATCCACAGAGATAAGGGTTATGGGCTTCAAAACCCAATAGATTCTCATAGAAGAGCATCTAAATTTGGAAATGATTCACATTGTGAAAAGAAAAATCCAATCCACATTTATGGATCTGGCTTTTCTTTTACTGCCTAATGTCCTTTCTGATACTAAGCCTCACCATTTATCCAGGCTTGCAATAGCGAAGATTGGCATCAGATCATAGAAGTAAGAGTTTACATGGCATAAAAAATTAATACAAAAATATGACCAGCCATAATCTTAGCAAACTTTCTTACAAATTGATATGTCTTCTATTAATAAGCTATGCTATAAAATACCTATACTGATATACCAAGAAACATACTTGCTACGTGGTCTTTAATTTCATCCTCAGTAGCTTGGAATCCAGGCTTCAAAGTAACGTAGGCTCGAGCAAGGTTACTTGTCATTGCATTTGGTACTGCCACAACAGCACAATTGGAAACAGCGGGATGTGAATTTATTAAGGTCTCTATTTCTGATGGGAACACCTAAAAGTAAGATTTTATTGTTTACTATAATAAAATCATAGCACAAATCATAAAATCATTTCACTTATATTTGCAACTCAATCTTTTTCTTCATGTAGTACTTTCTTGAATTATTTAAAGCATACAGTCAAAAATTAATTTGATATGTCAAGACTGATTTATCAATGATTAGTTGAAAAAGACCCATATTTATTCATGGAAATCACTTATTTATACTATTTTAACTGAAAAATTATGGTAAAATGTATTACGCAAAAATACTAAGTTTTAGTATATTTATATGGTGAGAATGTTAGTCATTAGTCATTTCTTTAAATTCATGTATATGTCATTAATTTTCCTTTAAGTATTGGGCTATATGCATTAAATAATGTGATAATTAACAATGTGATGTACAATTTTACACAGCTAGAAAAAAAAAATGGAAGAACAAAGAAATTTAAGTCATGTTGAATTATCATTGAGAAAGGTCTCCCAAAGTTAATCAAATCTTGAAAAGCTTCAATCATACTTACATGATGAGAGTAATACTTGAACACAGATTTCAACCTTTCTACTATGTACAAATGATCATCATTGTCAAAGAAAGCAATGTCTCCAGTATCAAAAAATCCATCAACATCCAAGACTGGATCATATTCCTAGTGAAAGTAATTAGAATTATGAATAATTCAGGTCTATACCCAAAATTTCAAGGAGAAACAGGTAACAGATTATGATAGGAGAGGAAACTATTACCCAAATAAACAGTAGTTGTGCTAATAGCTTAAAATAGCATGATTGGAAATTTTCTCAAAACACAATAGTAATCAGTAACGCAAAGAATAAATATAATAAAGAACACCGTCACCTATTAGTGCCTAATCCCTTTGGTATTGCTAACACTCAGAATAGATGAATATTCTAGCCCTCATGGTGGATTTCTACTAAAACAACATTAATAATAAATCAGCTTAAAGGATATGAAAGGCATCATTATAGTTAATTTATTTTTAGGAGTATTATAGATCTAGCAATACCTGCATTGATTTCCTTATGTAACCTTTCATATGGTAGGGAACCTTGACCAGTAATTTCCCTTTCACTCCTCTTCCAACATATTTTCCTGTTTGAATGTCCACTATCTGAAATAGACAGTCAAAGTAGAATCTAATATTCAAGTTAAAAATGGTATATACAAAAAACAAAATGCTATTGAATTTATCTTTTTCTTCAGAAAATTTTACTTGTTTCATTTAAGTCTTTGCAAGACACAATATTATCTATGATATACACAACATATTCTTTGAAGTGCTACTGTGTTATAATTTGATGGATATATCCTAATTATTCCTAGCTTCCACTATTTGAAGGGGATTTAAGTTAGTCACAAATGTTTCATCTTGTAGTCTATAGGAGATAGCACTTTCAGTCTATAAAAGCTATGAGTTACACTGTGACTGTTGATGTAAGAATATGAAAGTGGAATTTACATTTTGGATTGGTTTAAAATATTGAAATTCATAATAATCTTATTGCATTATTTGGAATATTAGCGGATGATTCTTCCAATAATTTATTATTATGGATTTTAACTATGAGATATATTGTAACCATTCAGGTACTGCATCAAATTTTCAAAATATCTCACATAGCTGTTACATTTCTTACAATGTCTCGGAAGGTTTTATGAACAGTGAGGGATAAAAAGCACTTTCATGGCAATGCAAGTTATTTTTTTTATTGAAACCTGACCCTAGATGAAATTTTAAAATAACATCTGACAATCACGCAAGAATCTGAACTAAATGAAAAGTGATCATTCAGTATACACGAAACAGTTCTGCAAGTTACACTTTTTTCTGAATTTACATGACTGTCAGCTTCACAGTCAGTTTGACATTTCATTCAAAAAGAGATCTAAGACACCAGAATTACCTTAGCTTTGGTAAATGGTGTAAGCACTCCACACGATACATGTGTTTCTGAAAAGAGAAGCAGGTTACAGAATGACTAAGAATTTGAATGGATGAAATGGATTTAATTAAAATTGCATATCTAGGGATACTTGAAATTCTATTTTGCAGATCAATAATATTGTCTTTTATTCTGAATTTATATACTCAAGTTTTGACAAAAAAAACATGATTTGGTAAGAGTTTTGCTATCCATCAAATACCAGCACAATACATTCCTTTTGGAAAAATTGAAACTTCTGCTTCCTAGGCTCTATAATTACCAATATAAGATTAACGAAATTCTAAAGGCTATTTTTTGGAAAAGCAATTCCTCATAAACCACTATTTGGAGGTTATTACAAAGATCAGAAAATAAACAAGAAAGAAAAACAATTTGGATTTTGATTATAATATACCTACCATTATCAAGTTTGGTAATTTTCAATCCTCCCAGGATCTCACAGTTTTCAGGGCTTCTAATTTCTGCACACTGCCATGAGTCTTCTGTGGCAACCATTATGACCTCTGTCATACCATATAGCTGTAAAAAGTAGTTTTAAAAGTACACTTTACTACTGACCAAATACTGAAAAATGTATTTGAGCAAATGATATGTTAATCTTAATCCGAGAAAGCCAATAAAAATTGTAGAAAAGGAAGTTCCCTGAATAAATTCATCTCCTCTTTCAAAATTTAGACTTGATGATAGAACCTTTACCATGAATGTACCATCCCGTGGAATTTGAGTGGTAAATTACCTATATTAAAAAGTAACAACGTAGTTGTATGAAGGAAAAGAAATTTAATTGCTTTGTAAACCTAGCAAGAATATTTGACATTTTATTTCTATTCAACATAATAAACATTATTGGGAAACAAAATTAAATACATTTTTCAGAAAGTGACTAAAGACTGAAAGCTACTGGTTCCATCTTCTACTCTGCCTTAATAATGAATTACTGAATGGGGATTGTAAATTTACCCCTTGGCTTTAATCCCCTTTACTTTAATTTGACTTATAACAATGCAATACTGAAAAATGTTGGAAAATTACATTTACAAACTATATAAATTGAATTTCATTACCTGATACACTCTCACATGAGGTAACTTTTCTGTTAAACCTCTTAGTAAAGTAAAAGGTAAAACAGAGCCTGCTGTCACAATTTTTTTCACAGAGCTTAGATCATATTTGCCAACATCTGCAGACTGAACCATCCAGCTAGTTACATATGGGAAGAAATGCAAGCTATCAGGCTGAAATAAACAAAGAGTTGTATATAATTAACCAACTACTGTTAGTTTAGTACTACTATCAGTTACTACTGATATTATTCAGATAATAATAATTCAGAAAGTAATACAAAATTTATAAAAAAGACTTTCTGATACCTTATATTTTTCAATGTATCCTAGAAAAATATTTTCATCAAATTTTGGAACATTTATATACGTCTCTCCAGCCATCATACAATAATAAAAGCGTGAGAAGGCCACACCACTAAAATTTGCAAGGCACAGTAATGAGCATCGCCCAAATTTTGCCTTCCTGGAAAAGAAAAGAGATTATTCACATCATTTTGTCAACTGCAAAAAATAAAAGCAGATCCATTGACTTCAACATTTATTTGAATGAGAATATCTGATATATGCTCAGAATGGAAAATGTCAGGTTATAAATGTATTAAAATCTTATATCTATTTTTCGGCTTTTTAAATGATTAATTTCTTCGAGATTAAGAAAAAATTCTTTCCCTTTAAAATAATTTGTTTTAATTCAATATAATCATAACTTTATACCGGCAAGTTGTGGGATTTCTGTATTCTCTGATAAACAATTGAAATTAGTATAATTAATTTACTGTACAAAATAAGTAGAAAATTTGTCCTTTTCTCTTAGTTAAATGCATGATTATGGAGGTGAGGTTTAATTAAAAATAAAATTAAAAAAAATTCTACCAACCACATTGTGTGTTCAATGATTGATGCCATTTAAAAAAAAGAGTATGTACAAATAACATAATAGCACTAAAGCATTACATTCACTCACACAGATATGTTAGTTACAGTCATAACAGAAAAATATTTAATATAGGAATTAATCAAAGTAGTCAGTAATAAACTAACTTTATTGAGGGTTGAGGCACCTTAAAAATTAATGCTTAAGAATACATCTTAAGCTACTCTGATGTTACTATGGTATGGTAAGAATTTAAATGAAACCTTGCAGACCTTTATCATTCAAAACCTAATGGCCTGAGAATTTTAAATGATATTCAGAAAAGATTGCTATACAATGTTCATGCTACATTGAGAACAACAAGAAACTGAACCTGAGAATCTGATTTTCTAAAGGAGACTATGTAAAACAAAAGAAAAATGAAAACTACCACACCTTTTCAGGTCTGTTGGTAGTCCACAAGCTGCAAGTTGACATACTATGTTGTAATGCGTGTGCAGCACAGCTTTTGGCATGCCACTGCTTCCACTGGTTGAGGGAATGTAAATAACATCCTCCATGGGATTAATTTCAACATCATTCGGAAAAGCTGCAAAAGTAATTAAAGCATGGGATTACCTAATATTTGAGCTTCATTCAAGTCACAATACTGCTGCAACCACCCCAGCATTACATTTGAAATTGCATTCTTGTCTTCAGCATTAGTATTTCTCAGAGTTTTTCCTTACATGAAGCATATACATCTTGAATTAATAGCTGACTAATCAAAGTTAACAATAACTTAAGGTTGCTTGCCTGATCCATCATCCTTATAGATCATGTCTTCAATGGGAATGGCTCCTTCCACATCCCCTCCCACAGAGAGGTATTGCACTTCCCATTCAAGAGATGCTGCTGCTGATTTTACTGTATCTTCTGTTTCCTTCTCAAACAGGATGAACCGAGAAGATACTTCTCTCATTTGTATTTCATAAGTCTCTGTGGGAAAGAGTGATATTTTCATATAAGTATAAGAAATAGCAATTACATCAAGAAATTGGTTTAAGAGCACCTTGATCAGGATGTCACCTAAACCTTACCATATCTTTGGCCTAACACTCATAAAAATCTTGTCTTTTATTCCTTAGGCTTTCTCTATGATATAGGTATTTGTGCTCTATTTAGACAGTAATCAGATGAAATTGACTAATGTTTCATTCCCCCAGATTCATTAAAAGTAAAATAAAGTGATGCAGACATTTCTACACCTCTTTCAGAATACCTTTAATAACTTAATTGCTCTTCAGGCATACTTGGTCACTGATAAGGATTAAGTTGATCAAGGTAAAATAAGGCCATTGAGTAGATATTTTTATGTGATAGAATGTGACAATATAGACAAAACAGCAATTAATTATGAAATTTTAAATCGATGTAAGATTGCAGAATTACACTTTGTGACTGAATTGAAGTAAATTATATTTTTATAGAGTAGATATCCCTTGAAAGAAAGTATACAATCCTTTAAAGAATGTCACATGAGGTTCAAGGAAGTTCCAGAATACCTCAAGAAACGATGAGGCTAAAACACAATGCAGAAAAATACTCACTGCTTTCATCCTTTTGAAAGCATCCTCGTGCAGCACCTCCACAAAGCCAGACTCCAAGTTGAACCACAAACAGAAACAAGTTGTTGTATGTGACGTAATATAAAACATCTCCTTTCTTGAAGCCAATGCGAGTCAAAGCACTCGCAAACTGCTTGGAAAGCTTCTCAATTTCATCAAAACAAATGGATTCTTCTGTGGTCACATCTATCTGAAATTGAAGCAATTTTTCTATGTTTTATCTACCTAGAAAAATCTGAAAAGAAAATTAATTTCAGAGTAAAAATTATTTTTAAGAGTTTATACTGAGCTGCATTTACAAGTTGAGAATTACCTATAGTTTGGTTTCTTACATATTAACACAATTCAATAATGTGAAATTACTCTGCAAGAGTAACTCCCATTATACATAGAAGTATATAGTATATATACAATTATAATATGGTGATATATTTATAGTAGTGTATTAATAATTATATAGCAATAAGATGATGGTATTCCATTAGAACTGCTAAACATATAGCACTTTCAATATGTCTTAAATAGTATTGAAGCATTAAAATAACAGAAGGATTTGGGAGAAGCATTATCATGAGGCAATTATTTTCTCATACTCTGTCTTATTATTTGTAGATTATGTATATAGTTTCCAGTTAATTGATACAAATATATTACATGAAAGTGTTGAAAAACAGCAATGTTTTACTGACATGAGATGATACAACAATGCAATAATTTAATACATATGACATTAATAAATATTGTATTTACCTAAATAAGACCTTGATAAATTTCAAATAGAATAGAAATATATGTTTAGACAAATATATTAAGTAAATAGTGATGAGGTGCTTGTTAAACTTACTGCCAGGATCTTGTCCTTCAGAAACTCTTTGTTACTGTTGATAGAATCAAAGAGGAAGGTTGTCAAAGGTACATTTGGAACCTTAATCTTGGCACCAAGATCAGCAATTGGTGACTGGAAAACATGCAGATCACTGTCTTCATCTCCTCCAATGTCACCTATTAAAGACAGAAATGAGTTAATCCAGTTATCGCTTCAATTAATTTCTACACAAGTTAAATAACAAATAAAACAATTCGTTGAGTAAATGCTACTAGGTTTGTATATTTAAGTTTCTTTGTGCAGATTGAATAGTTCTTTGAAAAATATGCTTAGCTGACTACATTAGCTTGCCAGAATAATTAAGGGTATGAATCAAAGCATTCATATAATGGGTGCATTTAAGTTGCAGGCTCCGTTTCATTTGCAAAGGTAAAGTAAAAAGTATCATTTTAGCAAAATGAGAATTTCTTCAGAATAAGTAATCTGACTACCCATAATTCATAGGGTGTGACAATAATGGAGAAAAAAGCTAAAGACTATTTAGAATTTGGAGAAGTTGTCAGAAGAGAACCTATTCTTCCCATGAAGTAATTTGTACAGAAGATAATATAGCAAGATGAACTAATATTTCTTGCTTTTGAGGACCTAGAGAAAGCTTTCAAGATTGTTGATCAGAGCAGAAAATGAAAAAATATTAGGATCTGGTTCTTATCCTTAACAAGTATGCAACCACTTACACAGTCTCAAGTACACACATATTCCGTCAATATTTTAAGTTGAAAATTTCTTTACGAAACTTTAAGATGAAATGAAAATGAAGTATTTTATGATCCAATATCAAAACTATATTCTTGTTATAAGAAACGGATTGCAGTACCTCTACGTTTACCATTCTAATGCTATCGCATCACATAGATTTAGAAACTAGTTCAACGAACTCGGGAAATTCTAAGAAACGGTGCGAACCAGCTGAATTCCACAATTCGCTATGAGTCCTAAAAGGAATTCAGAATGCTATGGGTCTTTGAAGACAACAATCGATCTTTGCCCTTCATCTCTTGGATCCGCCAATGTTCTATTTATGGCTGAATTTCTACGTATCCGCTACCCCTTACTTCAGATAGCTACCAATATTCATCACGATGCTGGGTGAACGCCGGTGAATGTTGGTCTTCGCTGGGAATCGAACCCTAAATCGATTTCACCAGCGACCCTGTTACACCTTTAGCTATCGAGATGAATTAATTAAAACTTCCGGCATCTTTAGTGCAAAGAAAAGTATGAAATCTTTCTTAATTTAATTCTAATTCGCCTATATATCACGTAGAATGTTTTTGTATCACTTTATAAATAAATAAATAAAATTTATTATACGGACAAATGTCCGTTTACAAAACATTGCGATAGCCAGATAGTAATATTAGTAAATAAAAAATGAAATATTACACATTTTAATGAACAAAATTTTTGAATACATTTTGTGTTAATGAAAAATTTCTATTGATATACAAAGGCTGTTACAATCTCTCATTATTCGAAAAATTGGTAGGTGATACATACAATTCGTACATGCATATGGAATGTGAAATAGGTAATGAGATCTTGATTGAACAGTTGGAACCCTTAAATTAATTAAAGATAAAAGATAAGAACCCTTAATATGATTATTTAATAATGAGTGTAAGAATATAATTCTCATTTGTTTCCTACGTGTAGAGAGAGCGTGGATATTGAGTAGTTTCAATATCTTTTCGTACTCTCCTCACCTACTTATGCTGAGTTTAGTCTGATTAATTCATTTTCATTTTATAAATCAAAGTGAAGAGACTATTCCTCTCAGGAATGCCCTTCTTTCTCTTCTAATCTTCTCGCATGAAATTTGCCGACTCTCATCATCATATTATTGCGAATAACAGAAAAACTTTGCACCGCTGAAACTAAAACTATAAATTCGGTCTTCTTTTTATCAGATTCTTTGAAGGTCAAGTTCCTCATTCTTTCTATTATCGTAAAATGATATCAGAAAGAGCAAACAAACAAGCTGTCATTCTTTAATAAATACATTCATATTTTCATCGGATTATAGAAGTTGTCTAATAGAAATTTATAAATTTCCAGTAAATTTCGAATGCATTCAATTCTACCAGCATTATTGATAAAACGATTAAAAACGTAAAACAGTCGCTACAAATACGAATTTTCTTAAAGAAATGTATCACTAGGGGTTTCATAAAAACTTTCGCCCAGAACCTCTGTAGCTGTAACGCCGGCCTCTGGGCACGAAGCGAAAGAAATGGGAGCGAACCGGAAGACCCCAATTACATCCAGCTTAACAATACAGAAACAGAACTAATAACTATGCCTTAACCAGACTATCCAGGAAAACTGTCACAAATACCTAATAATAAGATTCTTAACAAGTTAATGCCCGTAAAAAATTACAATCAGAGCCTTCAGTTCGCGCAAAATAGGTACATAAATGGAATTTTAACTTTCTGAGAATAGAATTAATCCATTACCTTCCGATTACTTCAAACCCCCGATCATAATACTCAGACTTACCTCTTTCATGGTGCTTCAAATCCATCTTCTTCCGAAATGTTTCCTCTCGTGCAGCCGCTGCTATTCTCAATGATTGGCAACGTCCCTCATGGTGTAACCGGCGATTCGCCAGCGATCATTTCCCCTAGGTCATCGAGGCAGTTCGCTAACGTTACACAACCGCGTATTTTATATCCGATAGTAAGGCCAAGGATCTTTCACTCTGCAGCATCATTGAGGACAATTAGTTTCCTAGTATAATGACGCGTCCTTATGACGTAAGTCTATCACCCGCTCTATCGCGGGAATAGATTAATAGCAAGGCAGACATCTTCTAGGACAGATTCATATACCAAACCGCGACTTTTATTTCGAGGACCAGTGGAGGTTTGTAAGAAAATACTTCACTAGGCAAACGTCCTAACATTGGTACATACATACAAATAGTAAGCTATAAACACATTCATTTGTTGTTCTTTGACAGTGCATATTCATATTACATCAACTCAAGGACACTCAGCTGGAATGACTTCAGCTAGCCAATCTGCACATATCCAAGGCTATTCATGATTTACTTTCATTAATAGCTTTAAAATTTGTGGTGATTTAAGAGAAGTAAAATAACTCTTTTGTAAGCTACAATTCTGGATGTAGGACACTGCATAATTGATCATTTTAATTTCTCAAATTTTTACAGAAAATTATAGTAGATACAATTTATAAATGTTATTAATATCAAGGTCTCTATTGTGATTCTCCAATCCATCGGTTACAAACTGAAATGTGAAAGTCCATATTAGGGAATTTTTACTATTTGGGGATATCTAAAGAGGTAGAAGAGGGATCATGAAAAAGCAAATCAAACACCTTGCAAGACAAAGGTTTAAGACATAGCATGATTGCAGATTCAATAGAGAAAGGTGGAATGAGGGACCAAGGAAACATAAGGTTTCTGTGTCCCCCTAGATTTCCTTTGGAAGGGAGGCAGAAGGAGGAGGTAATCTCTGGTCCTAATGAATGGATATTCAAGGAACCTAATATTTGGAGGCTGGTATTTTTTTTCTGTAATTAAATGACTATTTGGTTGGTCGGTAATTTTTGTGATTAATATTAAATGATAATGCATTTAATCCTTCGCAAATTTATTAAAAGATAAAGTATTTTTGTTTTAATATTTATTTTAAATTTTATCTGTTATAAGTAGAATGTTCAAAATATTTCATAGAATTTGCAGTTAACTATACAGTTAGTAAGTTAAAGTTAACTAATAATTGTAATTTTAATGTCAATTACTTGCATGTTTTTTGTAATTTAAATTTGATGAGTTGAAAAAAAATCATGAAATAATTTGGCACATTGAATCAATTAACTCACTTCATATAGAAAAGAAAAGTTTGCTCATGAATTTCATAAGATTTAATTCTGTGATAATAGGAGGAGAAGAATAGGTTACCTCTCCAAAGAAAGGAATTTTATATTCAACCAGCTTCTAAACCTGAACTCTAGGCAAAGAAAAGTTGAGCAAAATAATAGTAATATCACTACCAATCAGTCTTTTTTTGGTGAATTGTTAATTTCTTCAAGAATTAATAAGCCTCATAAAAAGTTGATGAAAGCTATGGGTTAAAACTCATAACTGTCACAATCTCTATTCTAATTACCTTATGAAAAAATTGAAAAACCAGTCAAGACGACAAAAACATTAAATTTATTCAATTATTATAATATATGTACATTAAAATATAGTATTATTACTGAAAAATTGGTTAATATAAAGATATGGTATCATATGATACCAGCTCAGCCATGAAAGTCTTTCAGAAAATCTTAAGATATATTTACATTCATTAAAAGAGTGGGTAGCAGAACCTGTTGGATGTATCCATTAGGGAACATGATTATACTTTTCGTTGCTTTAAGAAATTAATACTTGACTCAGAAAATTTTGGTTTTCATTGATGGTTACAATAAATTTGGTAATATATCTATAATTGAACAACTTTTTGTGTTTAATGTAAAAAATTTCTACCAATACAAAAATTTCAATCTTATAACCACAAATGTCCACAAACAATGTACACAAATTCATGGCTCTGTAAAATGGAAGCAGTATTACTTGCAAAACTCTTTTTTAGGAAATAGGACTGGTAACTGTTAAAATGTATGCATTATTCAGTTCCATTGATACAACTTGTCTCCTTGCTGACAGATAAGTAACATTATTTGTATAAACAGTTATGAAGGTGTCTTTTCTGTTAAATGGATGCTATTCAACCAATATCTGAACATTTCAGAGTTGCATGGAGACAAAATGTACAAGATATAAAGTAAAAAAAAATTCACATGTGGTATGGGCCTCAGGATCAAAGAGTACTTTATCTATATCACAGCTCACTTCTGTACTAAGCCCAAATATGCATACATTTTCTGTGGACAACCTAGATTAATCCATAATTTGCATGGATTTTTCTCACAGAATGGATTGGATAGGAATTCACAAGGAAAAATGTACAAAATATGCATTGAATCAATGTAAAGGCAATGATATGAATTGTTCACAGGCCACGGTCCAACCTTGCCCCCATTCTTCTCAAAGCAATGATGGTGTTCACTGCCTTAATCCACCTTTTCTTAATAACATACCTCTTCAACTTTTTCTTGCTTAAAGCAGTTGTTACTGGTGCGTCAAACCATTTGTGCTTCAGAGTCTCTGTAGCAGTCATCCTTTTGCTGCAGGCAACAATAAAGTACAACAACATTAGTGTGGGATATGTCTTTCTAAGAATATTAGCACCATTAAGGAATTCGGACAAGAATATTTACATAATGTCTTTTATGCACAGAACAGAAAACAAACTTTATTTTACACTCCAAGTTGAGAGAGATTCCTGGCAAGAGTCTGTCTCTCCTTAGATCCTACAGCATCTTTCTCATTCTTTGGATCTTTTGTGGAGTTCTCGAGTATTTTTGCCAGGGATTTCATAGTCCTTTGTCCTAAGGATTCCATGGTCATTTCAACTTGTGACCACTCCATAGAGAGTCCCTTATGGCTACTTGCCTCCGAGCAAACTACCTTGGTCACAATATCTTTCCTATGTTCCCACCTATTCTTGTCTAGGAGTTGAGAGAGAAAGTCCTCTGTGAGATCAGCTTTTATCTCAGGAGTAATTTCGTGCTGTGATGGGGAATGTGGGGCGGATTGGCTAACTATGGAAGAAGAGGATGGACATTTCACTGGGGGAGTAGATTCTATAGGAGGAGTAGAAGTGGATGTAGATGAAGAGGTAGTCTTAGGAAAGGTGCAGTTAAATGGTACAGGGCTAGGAACAGGAATTCCCCACCTCAACGAGTGGGCAGTAGAAAAGGTGCTTCTAGTGGTTGTTACAGTAGAGGACATGGTATTAGTAACAGCATTGGCAGAAGATATTTGGTTATTTCTAATAAAATTGTTCATTGAGTTAGTTTTAAACTCGGGTGGTTTTGAAGGTGGAGGTGCTAAGGGTACATCTCGGGCAAATGGGGTGATTTTGAACTTTGGACGCTTCACTAGCTCTTCTTCAGGTTGTTTACTTGAGGAGCTGGTGCTATTTGACAGAGGACCTGCCAAGAATGTAGATTTCCTCCATGGTACATCACTGTTCCTTCTCTGTGACTCTTCCTGCAGTGGTTTTGGGGGAACTACTTCTGGTTCTACAAATTTTGATTTACTGGTATCTTTATTGTTTACATTTTTATCTGATTCTTTTGGAGATTCTGTTGGAATATGCTGCTGTGATGCCATCTGGAACAACCGATCAGATAGTTTGCGTATCTCATCAACCAGATTGACCCTTGATAGCTCTCCACCTCCTGCATGCTTGCTAGTAACGATACAGCTGCTGTCTGATGCTCTTCTCTCAAGAAGAAGACGATTAACATACGAAGGCGGCAGCTGTATTCCCTTTTTGTCAATAGTATAATGGTAATAAGATTCATCTGGAGCTTGAGGGGGAGGTGGGGGTTCTTCATTTAGGGACTCCTGAGATGACGAGAGAGAACCACAAGGGGAAGGGGACATGCCATGCAGTGAATGCTGTGATGGGGAGAGGAAAAGGTTTGGTGGAGGAAGGAGACAGATGGATTGACAGGTGGTATCGAAAACATATGGACTATCAGGGTGTTCACTCCATCTTTCCACAAAAGTACGCAGGTTGTCTTTGGTGACGTCTAATTCTTCTGGAGCAGGGGGGGGAGGGGCCAAGGGTGCTCTCCTCAACCAGGGGTGAGCTAGGCACTGGGAAGAAGACATTCTAACTCTGAAAGGTAGACAAAGACCCATTGTTAGCCATATGGCAAGTTTTTCAGGGGAGAGGATTTTAGACTTAACATTAATTTATCATACAGTTATGAAAAAGAAAAAAATCACAAAGGTTCTTCACATGCAGAGTATGTTTTTGAATGCATACTCACATGGTAGAAGCCGAGCCCTTTATATGAAAGAGAAATTTTAGAGCAGTAATTCCTAAATTTCATAAGGCACTACTTGTCATACTAAACCTACAGTCATCTTCTGTATTTAATAAATATTAATTACTTAAAATCTGAAAACACAACCCAGGCATAAATATGGAAAAAGATTTATATAAATGGAAATTAATGAAGTTTGATCATAATAAAGTTAATTAGTCATACTGAATCTACCACTAGTGACTTAAATAAACACCCATTCATTTCAGAAAATAGAGGCCTTCCTGAGTTAACAATGGAGATCTTTTATCACTAACTGAAAGGAGAGGAACTTAATTGTTTTTATTTATTTATGATAAGCAAATGGTCAAATATAAACCTCAATTGGTTTTAATTTTACGTACAACATATATTAGTTATTACATATGTAACTTATAGAGTATGAACTACAATAAAATATTATTTATCATGAAAGCTCTTTTCCGAAGAAAAGAATAAGTTTACTAATAATAGAGATTTACCATGCTAGAGATCTATTTGAAGATTAAATGATCATTGAATAGGTCATTGAATGTCATTGACTTGTGTTTAAGATGGAGAGCTTTTTTAAGTCATGATAAGGACTATATAGTTTTCAATGCTCTAATCTGCCCTCAATCTTCATGTTACTATCCTCTTCATCATCACTCTCTTCATCTAGTCACTAATAGGGTAGTATCACCCCATCTATAGAACCACTTCCCTTTGGTTATAGATTGGATGAAGATGGCTCAATGAGATATTTACAAATGCAGTTGATTAAAAATAAACATATAGACTTTATATATCTACATAAGTATACCATAAAAATAAATTCCAATTCTTCAGGTTTTGCATCCAATTTAGGAGATCTTTGGAGAATTTAGGAGATTTAGATAGGAATTTAGGAAAAGTCAAATAAATGATATCACCTGAAATTACATAATGCTATTCTGAATTTTTTCTTCTAAAATCATTAGATATCAATTAATACATACCCATGATGTTCACAATAAATATTCTACATTATGTACATATATACATTCTAATAGGAATAATTGACTCTCCAAACAAATAAATTATGCAAGTGTTTCTCTTGTATCCAATTTAAATATACAATTCACCTTGGTACTTTTGCAGTTCTAGTCATACATTCCGTGAAAATGTTTGTGAATTTCTTTGTGGGAAATATAAAAGCTCTCACATTTTACTCTTTTTGTATTTCATACTTTCTATGCAGGATGCTCCAATTTTAATTGGGTAAGGGATAGCTAGGCTACTAGTTTTATTTATATATCTGCATATTTTTAACTTACACTACTTCTATTTTAACTAACATTTAATTTTCCAACACTTGTACAAGTATAACAATAAATCTACTCACATAAACACAACTAATATTTCACAGAGTTTGCTATTTTACATTATCCATACAATGTTTTACTATTTTCATGTATCCAGAAGGGGATTTAAAGTAAATGTAAAAAATCAAATTTTTTGAATTTGAATCATCTTATCTAAATTATCCTAATTTTTAATATGTTATTTTCTATTTAAAGTAGTAGTCTATTCTGATTGATTTTTTATTTAAAATAACAGAACCTCATTATTTGAAAGTAATTAAATAAATATTTATAAATTGGAATTATTTATTAACTTAAGTATGTTGAGATAATCAAATCAAGTAATTTGCCTACTGGCATGCTTTTAAATCTCAAGGAATTGAAATTCTTGGGTGGTAAGAATCACCAAATCACCTCAGATTGCATGATTCTTAGAAGTTGGTTATCCAGGCCTTTACAAATGCCCCACCTCTAGAAGACACAGGCCTGACAAATTACTAACAGAGTGTTTTCAAATTCATTAACAGTTTGATAACGGTTGTGTTCTAATTTTCTTTTCTTGAAGATTGTGTCAAAAGAGACACACCTTGAAGATACCTGGGACCCTTAAAATGGACCTTCATACTTTTGTTCAGAGCTCTTTAGAAGGATCCAAGAATGAAATAACTGCGCTTCACAAAATATGTTGACTTAAAGATTATCTATTACCTCCCCTGCTATTTCATCAATTTAAAACACTTTCTCACACTAGACCTTAAGAAAAAAATAAGACTATGTACGTTTCATATACTTCACAAAGCTGTGTTATACTTCAGATTGTTTGGAATGGCTTCCATGAGAAATGCAGACAAAGTTTGAATTCATCATTTGGGTTTCATTCCTTCTGTAAATTTACGTTTAAAATCATGGTATCAGAATATTGAGTCAGGTACCAAAACAAAAGAAATTTAATGAAAATTACATGGAGTCATAGCATAACATTTCTGATTTACAATTGTAAGAATTCTGATCGTATAAATGAAAATTAAGAGGTACTAGCCTATTAAGTTTGCAAAGAATTATGTCAGAATAGAATTAACGATGTGAAAATAAAAGTTTTACTTCTTACTAATTTTAGTACCACAACTTAAGTATCAATAAAAGGGTTATGTATGTTGATAACTGAAATTGATAAGAAATTCCTTCATATGTTTGATGTATTAGAAATTATATCCTTATCCTCCAGCTATCAAACCATCTGATGAATCATAACGTATTATCTCATTAGTAGTTCAAATAAATAATATTCAATTATGATACATTTAAGTTGGAAACCATTTGGCTTATAAGGAGGATAGGTATAAAATAAAGAATATTTAATTTTAAAAATTTGAGTCAAGTTCGGTTATGCTTGAAAGGAGAATATACTATTTTTTCAGGTAGCATCTCAATGTTGACAGTGAGACATAAAATGATCTTCATGGAACTCATCTCTTTCTTTGCATTAATTGCTCTGATGACTTTTATTATATATTCCTTATGAGAACAAATCTAATTTCCTTTCCTCTAATTTTGTGCAGAATATAAAAATATATTTTCTTAAACATCGAATA
This sequence comes from Pachydiplax longipennis, assembly GCA_036926295.1. NCBI lineage: Eukaryota > Metazoa > Arthropoda > Insecta > Odonata > Libellulidae > Pachydiplax > Pachydiplax longipennis. Next base: position 32,848,592 of record JAVFKF010000019.1, read on the forward strand.
TCCTGAAGCATATATAAATTATTTCAAGAAACCAACATAAGTCCAATGAAAATTGCTCTGAAAAAAGCAGTAAAATGATTAAATTGCCACACTCAAGTAGTTATGCCACAAAAATGATTCAAAATGCAAGCTATTAACATTATAAGCCAAAATCAACAGTCTACTCTATGTATGAAAAACACCTTTTAAACACCAACCTTTTAAATTGTTGCATCATGATCCTTAGGACCAAAGCTAACATTTTACTCATAAGATGATTCTAAATCACATTCACTACACAAAGAAACTGTTACGATGACAAAGAGGACATCAACCTGGCTTAATTCATTAATTTATTTACAATCGTCTACTTTCACATAATCTAAAAGAAATTTTAGACATTTTCTTTTGGACATGAGCAGATACTTTGAATCAGAATGAAAAATTGGATACTTACTTGTAGAATAAAAAAATTAGACCAATCAATCTGAGTTATTATCTCTAATCTACAAAAAACTTGTTAGGTGTTGGTTAATGACAATGTGATAAATTTTTAAAAATACATGAAAATGGGCCTTTGTCATCCTTCTGACCTGAACCTGAATATAGCATGAGTAGTTAGGACGTATTGGGAAGCCTGATTTTCATCCATTATTGATACTTATTAGGACTGGAAATTAACTCTGCCTTCTGTGTCATGTTAATTAACACGTACGATTTTTCCTGCTAAAAAATTACATTTCTTAAATATTATCTCCTGTAAGAAATCACCATGCATGATCCTGTGTAAGAAATATTAAGAAATAGTCTTGAGTCTTAAAATAATTCCTTAACATGAATACAACAGTTTGGTATCCATAAAGAATGTGATTTTATTTTAACTATATTATTAACTATTATTTCAACTAACAAATGTGTGTCATGAATTATTTAATCTAAAGTTTGTACTTATAAATCTATTTAGGTATATACATAAAAATAGCAAATGATATACAAGGTTATCAGTGAATTCAATCCCATTCCTCAGTTTATGAGTCTCATAGATGACACAGCAAATCAGTCAGTAGCATTTATCTTTTAAATAAGCCATATATAAAATATATTTTGTCTAAAACATACATTTATAAGAATATATATACTCTCTCTCATTGATTCAATAGTTTGTTAACTATGCCCTCTATGATATTTTTTATACATGTTTTTCTATATCATCTTATTTTGAAGCTCTTGAATCAAAGCTTTGGAAGACTCTGCATTAACTGAATTACTATAGAGCCAGAGTAACATATTTTACACCATTGAAGAAATTAGCTGATAGCTCCATCTTTACTTTCAAATCTGGTTGAATAAGAAACTTGACACAACCATTCTAATGAAAGCTTTAATAGCTTATTTCATTTTGATTAAATCTCACTGTATTCATCATAATGAAGTTCAAATAGTTGGTTATCCTGCTAAAGAGTGCTTTCATGAATTTTTGAATTCTTCAAAATTATTTTGATTGGCCATAAACTACAGGATGGAAAATATCTTTAAAATTCAAAATTTTGTTCCACCCTTACTCTAAGGGTTTTATTCTAGAAGAAGAGAGATAATTTTTTATATTCTCCCTCAGATTATATAGCAGACTTGTTAAACAATGCTTATTTTAGACTTTTGGAGTTTTAGGATAATTTGGACTTTTTATAGGATACTCTGAAAATTTTAGAATAATTTCTTTTAACTGAAAAAATTCCTGATGAAACAGAAGACTGCAATGTTTGACTGGATAAACCTTTGGTTTCATAAATATATATTTAAACATAATAATGAGTAAAAGAAAGTTATAATGTCTATCTAAAGCTTTCATAAATTACATCTATTTTATAAAACTTCAACATGATCTGGTGTCATATTGACTTCATACGACCAAGGAATTTTTTGACATGACTCATTTAGAGTAAATACTTCAATTTTGTCATTAATTTATTAGACTGACAAGGAGAGGCCCAGTTTTTGGATACTTGTACACAACAAAACACACATATAATTAAATAACTACTTTTCTAATGACACAACTTTACCATCTACAAGTACATGAGGACTTCCTAAGTTACAATTGAGGTACATATATTAAGACATGTCATTTATTGAGAATTTATATTCAAAATTAATTTCTGTTTGAAGTTGTCCTTCAAAATTGTTTATTATTATTGTAAGTCTATTTTTATGTGTGAGTCTATCAAGAAATAGCCTGAATTACAAGCATTAAGTAAGCACTAAAATCTTTACAATCTAAATACGTATTTACCATCTTTGCTAGAACTAATTAAAACTGTGAGTACATTCTGCTATTTTATCAATTTGTTTTACATTCTTGTTTCCATAAACATATTTTTAACCACATTCTAGCATTTAGAGACAAAGGTATTCTCCTATCGCCGAAAGTAGCAACCGTCGGGGGCAATTCCTCGGAAAAAGATTATCACCCACGTGGTCGCCAGTTTTCAGAAGTACCAGATGCGCATTATGGAAGCTATGCTATGGTGATAATCTTTTTCCAAGGAATAGCCCCCAACAGTTACCTTTGTCTCTTAATCATCAAATGTCGAGTTCCTTTTTTTTTCTTTCACATTCTAGCAGTTTGGTTGCAGCTTCAGTTGCTGTGTGGTTTTAGATCCATTATCACTAATTCATCTTACCTCACTCATAATAGTTTAAAGGAATGATTTATAATTTTTCGGTTTAGAAGAATAATATTAAGTATGATTTATAAAAAGATGATATTTTTTTAGCATGGATATAACTCTACTGTCACTTACTCTTTATCCTTGATTAGGAGCTTTTTGATAAAATCCTTTGCATCCTCTGAAATCTCATTGAAAGCTTCATCTTCAAAGTCATATTTTGCTATTGTCACATTAGCCATTGTCTCAACATCTGTTTCCCCCATGAATGGAGATAATCCAGATAGTCTGAAATGATACAATCAAGTAAATGATTAACTAGTGACACACTTAGTGGGATTAGGGTTATTCATCCTTATATTTAAAATTTTTATACATCCTTATTCATACATTCTTCAGGTTGAATAAAGATAGTAGAGGAATTCATTCAACAAAGAAGGCAAAGCCAATCATAAATCGGTCAATTCTGAAATGTAATTTGCTAAATAAATTGTAGAGGAACATAATTAGGTTGAATGAGGGAGTTATACCTACCTTGAGTTGTTTATTGTCAAATTTAATTTTTACCTGGTGATTTCACTCTTCCTGTTAAAAGCATTTCAGCTTAGAGGAATGCTATCAGTTGTTTTGCATAGTTTAGAGTTTATTTTGAATGCTACAAATGTTACAAAAAAATCAATATGCTCTTGCTAAACTTTCAGGAAGGCTGATGTAAGAAGATGAGCAACTTTGTTTTATTCTATAGCTTGTTTATTTGCAACTAGTTTTGCTGCCCTAATAACAAAACTGGGCACAAAAAGCACCTCTCCCCTCATCTCAGTTCCAAAAAGGGTTTCTCCCATAATCCCTTTCAGCCCTATATCCTTTCCTTTTCCTCCTTATTATTTCTACTTTGTACTCTCTACTTTCTGTGCCAGATGATGCTATTATGGTAGCAAAACCAGTCTCAAGTTAACAAACTGTGGAAAAATATGATCTTTCTTCTTTTTTCATAAAATGCTGTAAATATTATGAATCTTTGAGACCTGCATAAGTTGGTCATTAGGTATTTGATAAATATACTTGTATATATACATAGGGCAAAGAACAAGCTATGATGCACAAACAGCAAAAATCTTAAGACTTCTGCCTTTTATCAGATTATAAAGTTTTATAAATTTTTTTAAATATGAAGACCGAAGGGAAGAAGGTATGTAGCTGGATTCAACTCTGGTAAGGTGGAACATGAAAATTGCATAAAATAAATAGAAATTATGAAATCACCTCCCTGTGCTTAGCTTTTTTATGCAGCACTTGGTATAAAATGTGTGTTATATCAGTTGAAATTAAAAAAATTCCCTTCTATAAATCTAAAAATAAAATTGTTGAATGAAATATTGTTTTAAAATCAGAGGTATAGTGTTAAATTTATATCATACTTACAAAACATAGCAAATCACTCCTACTGACCACATGTCAGTTCCGAATCCTATTTGATCGAAATTAACCACCTCTGGAGCTACAAATTCTGGAGTTCCAAAGAGCACTTGAAGTTTCTTCTGAGGGTCAAATTTTCTTGCTAACCCAAAGTCAATAATTTTTATTCTATTGCCTGTTTTTGTGAGGCACAAGATATTTTCTGGCTGAAAAGAAAAAAATATTAAAGATAGTTTTATAAGATTATTTATGGAAATACAAATTCACCTTATAGTTACTTATAGACTAAGAGTCACTATTCCTTTTTAATACTTTCCTATACATACAAGAAAGTCCGCCTTTGGCTAAAAACAATTGCTTGTAGCAGACAGAATAATACACTAAAATGATAGAGGGATGAGATAGAAGTTCTGTTTCCAGGGCAAAGCAAGTTAGATAGAATATCCAAAGTTTGTAGATGGAGAGAATGAATGGTAAATATGAAAAGTAAATGGTAAGTAAATCAAAAATGAAAATGAAAAATTGGGCCAGCTAATTTGTAAAAAATATTATTATTATACTATTATAAGAGGTCCATTATTAGTAAGTATTTGAGGTAGGAGTTGAAAGTGAAAGAATGATTCTTTACTAGATTAAAGACTCACTTATAACTAAAACAATTCTTTTATCAAAGAAATCTGTGCCTCAATGACTAAGGTGAAAAGAGGTGAAATCAGATGGCATGAATTTTAAAATAGAATAGGGGCTGTCCCCTATGTGATATGGTGTCATAGATTCTAAGATTCCCTGGTGTATGAGCTCATATAAGGACAATCTCATTCATTAGCATTGGTTACTTACATCTTTATACTTTGGAAGCCATTAAATCGAGAAAAATATATTTTTATTTCCTCAATGGAAGAAATACTGATAATTTTTTGTTATCAATCACACACATATTATAAATCAACTTGGAGCCATAATAATATCTCCATGTAAACATGATCTGAAGTACTTAACAAACAAAGATTTCTACATCAGCTGAAAGCTTATTCCATCTAACACTTAAAAGCTTAAATGCTGTCCAGAAAAGAAAGAGAAATAATTCTTTGCAAAAGGGAGACTTTTCTAGGTATACCTTCATGTCAAGATGAAGAATGTTTTGCCGGTGGATAAACTCAATTCCTTCACATATCTGCCTCATGAATATGCTGCATGCCTTTTCTGTCAGTATAAAGTCATCATCAATGACTCTCTCAAATAGCTCTCCACCCTCAATTCTGAAAAAAAATTGTTAAGAAATAATTAATAAATTGAACCAAAGTGATATTCATGCTCATTCAAGTTGTGGCCTATACAGAGAATGATTTTTAAGAAATGGATAAATTGAGTAGTTTTAAAGAGAATTTTTAATCTTTTCTAAGTCAATCATGTTTGTGAAACTAGATATCAATAATCTTCAAAGCCAAATTTCCATAGAATATCAGCAATGATAAAAAAGTTCCTTAGAAGGAATAAGAATTATATATTAGACCATAATAGCATCAAAAACAGGACCAGGGGTTTAGGAACCATAATAATGCCACCGGTATTTGGAGAATGAACAAGTTCAACATTATTTCTTTCTAATAACATATTTCAAACTATGGAAAATTATAGGGTAACTAATAGATAGTCCTAAGTTTCATTTTTGAGATAAATTGATTTGCAATTTCAACACAATCTATAAAGGATATGATGAAACTTGATCTCATAATAGTTTATCTCTTATACTATGCCTTAAAAATATGAAGAAAAGAAATTAAATTTGTAATGAAACTGCTAGAATGCATAGAACTGCTAGAAATTCTGATTGAATGCAAAAATAGTTAAACGGAACTTTTGGCTTTCCTCTACCTGTACTGAAATAATAATAATTAAAGCTCTATTTTTATACAAAATTTTTAACTTAAATACAACCAGAAAAGTCCCAAAAGTATTTGATATTTGAAAGACTACTCCTTAAAAATTAGAATTTCGTAATATAGCTTGTGCGAAGCTTTCCACAACCCAATTTACGCATATTTTGAATGCCATTTCTTATTCTGCCGATTTCATTGGTTGAACTATGATCAAACTTTAACTTCTCCAAGTTTTAGAGCACCAAGGCTATTGCATAAGATCGCCTCATGGTAAAACCGGGCCTAGATATAACTATAGCGCGGCTTAAAGTTCTCATAAGACATGCTCATTTTGATAAGACGGCTTTGATCGTAAAACCGTCAACCATTCAACAGTCGGAATCCTCACATCTCTAAGAGTAGCCAAACGGCCTTTCCATTGCTGTCGAATGCGTCGTACAGTTGGATGAGACGTGGGTGCTGCAGGACCCTCATTATGTCGACTTCCCTCTCCACATTCCGTCTGTCGTCACGACGCGGCGTCGCCACGAACTTGGCGGCCAACTGCAGCCCAGTAGCCTTCTCGCGACATCGGTAAACTGTGCCGAATTTACCCCTGAAAGAGATTAAAACTATCGTCAAGAGATTCACTTTGCATGTCAATTTCTATATGTGCATTTACATCTCAGAGTTTGCAGAGGATGCATTCCCGAAAATTTTGCGATTAATTGTTAATTAAGTTCCGCATATACCTGTGTAATTACCTGAATTTTTAATTTTACGTGACTCGCATTAGAGTCGACCCTAGTATTTTAATAAAGAAATAAAAATATAATATAATATAATATAATATAATATAATATAATATAATATAATATAATATAATATAATATAATATAATATAATATAATATAATATAATATAATATAATATAATATAATATAATATAATATAATATAATATAATATAATATAATATAATATAATATACGAGTGAATAATTTTAAATTATAATTCGAGAATTTTTTAAAAGGCATATCATCGAGTGACGAAGCTAATAAAAGATATAATCTAATCAACAGCTAATCTAAAATAACTAATGATAATATTTACCTTCGTGCATACGTATTTATTTATCTACCAGATTTATGAAAAATTTTTAAAAGGCGCTTTTATAATTGGATACCAAAAACGGATTCCTAATTGGTATAATCCAACGCCCCTTTCGATAAAATGCTTTTAAATATTTTCCGGAAAGAAAAAGGAATGTAAATAATGGTTACAGTCCAAGCGTGCGAAAACTGAATCCATATTACTGGTCTAAGATAAGTTGTTATCCCACGTTCAAACGAAAAAAAACTGGACATCTCGTGCACCAAACCTGAGTAACGACTAGGGGTATGTCTGAAAGTCTTAGTTCTCTTGAGGTCTTCAAATATTCTTAGAGATAGTAACTGTCAGAGAAAGCGACCATTTTGAGCTAATTCGATTACTGCTGAAGTGAAATTTTACCCTCCTTACTTTCTAGATTCCCAAAACTTTCCAAGATTCCAGGTCACATTTGTATGTACCTGGAACGTGAATGGAGGTTTTGTCTACGCCCTGAACATATAAACTCGCCCTTTCAACGTTGGCCTCACCCTGGTTTCCATGGCACAGCAAACAAATCCTTTCCTGGATCCTTGACACACTTCCGTAGGAACACATTTGGCATTCTCCACATGTTCCGCTTCTGAATCTCATAGCAGGAGGAAATAACCAATATCATTCTGTTCCAAATATCGATAAAAATACATTGATGGATGGGATAAGGGACTGATATAGTGAGACTATTAGCCCGGGATTTCGGGAAACCTGATGAGAAATGTAAAGTATCCATCACCCACCAATAACTTTGCAGCAATGGCCTTATGCAGTCTCGGATCGGCATTATGTGTGTCTGCGTACCATTGAAGTAAATATTTTTATAAGGTAAAAGCGTTTATGAAAAATAAAAATATACAAAATAAATAAACAGATGGGTATAAATTAAAAGAGTGGATTTCAAAATAAACGAAAAAGAAGGCGTAAGTATAGAATAAATCCTAACAACATTAACCTAACCTAACAACAATAAATTTGGAATAAGAAAATTGTAGCTTCTGTACTTGATCCTGAATGTTTTCTCCAAAGAAAAACTTTCACAAAACTTTGGAATACGCACTTATGTCTAATATTCCATCCCTCATTCTCAAAGCGTTTTTCTTGAAAATAATCCCGTCTTATGAAATAGTAGGGAAATATTTAAAAAAAACTTAATAAAATCAAACAAAAAATTAATGTCATCAAATACCTGGTGGTAATTCATTAAAAAATCTTTCATAAAACAAGGAGTGGATTATGTGCAATGAAATGTATACATATAATATCGAATTCCTTTTTTTGGTAAAGTTTTCAAATCGGGTGAGATGATACAGAGTTAATCCCAACTTAACGAATTCTAATTTCACTCGCAGTATTTCAATTGAATTTTAATGCTCAGAGTTTTCACCTATTGCCACACGCCGGTAGAAGGCCTACTGGATATCAAAATAGATGTAGATTAAAAAATATCTGTTTGGAAAACAAATATCTAACTGATACTGGAATTTCTGGGTAGACGTATTGAACGGGATGCCAGAAATCTGGATTCCGGAATTTCAATCCCCAATAGGAATACATTTCAATAGAACTATATGCACTTAAATTCGCAGTGATCGAGGTTTGTGATTGGGAAAGGAACAGGAACACTACCTGCAGCGGAAGTTGGCAAAGAAACCATCCATTCACTTCGTCTTCTCCTTTGGCACATCTTTCCAAGGGCAAGGAGCACCTTTGAAGGAGGTCAAATTTGGATTGATGCTCCACTACTAATTAACCACGATTGGCACGATGTAGTCCTAGCGCTAGACGCAAGGTTACACCGCAGCTTTCTCCCAAAACGGCGCCATACATCTAATACCATCCAATATTTTTTAATCGAGACCTTGAGGTGTAGTGACGGAGGGAAAGGATAGTAAAGTTTGCGTTTGGTGATATGTATACGCAGTGAAAATGCGTTTAGATGTTTTTCAGGGGATCAAGTGAAAGCAGCGTTATAAGAAGGATAGCATTAAAACCAGGTTATGTAAAGCTGGTTGCCTTACGCAACATCTTTGAAGAATTGTCTGCTTTAAGCAAAGGAGAGCATCTGCAATAGTTAGATAATTTGTGAATTTTTTCACTCTTAAATGAAGCAAATTTCACCGGATAGACAATTAGGGAAAAATGAAGAATTTTTTAGAGTAGTGAGAGGCTATCGTAGAGGATGATCTATCGAAGACTACGCACAGAAGCCAACGAAACACTGCATTATTTTTTTTGGTTGAATCGATATGTTTATGACTACCACCTGGCCAGGTGCCTACTAGTAGTCTTGTCAACAATAAATAAATACCTTGAGATTTCTACAGAAGAATAAACCGCCCAGGGAATTTTTAATCTATAATAATAATAAATTTATTATGCTCTGGGATCAACGTCCCATAGAGCAACACAAAATACAATGATAGGGATTTACAGAACAGAAAAAAATATGTACAATAGAAATAGAAAATAAAAAAGCTTGGAAATACAATACAAATGTAAAGAATACAAGAAATAGAAAAAAAGAAATAAACAAAAATAATGTTCTGCCGTGAGACAAAAGTAATAAAGATGATCTTATTCTATTTCAAAGCTCGTATCAGCTCCGGCAGTGGGATTTTACTCTCACAAAATTAGTCATCCAAAAGAAGGGACTCATAAGGAACCCTTTTAGAGACAAGGAAAGGGGAGAGGACGGCAACACTGATAATGTAAATATCTATTACATATCGAATTAGGCGGACGCTGGCTGTAGCGGTTTGTAGTGCATCTGAGGAAGGGAAAAATCCGCATTTTAAGCGGGAATCAGAGCGTCTTATGCGATATTTTTACTATGATTTCATTGTAAAAGGGACTGGGACGTAGAGAAAACCTCATCTCAACAAGGAGCTTCTTAAATGGGTTTTACTGTATGTGATTGGTATTTACGAGAAAGGTATTCATATAGTTGGAGGTATGATGTTAGATGTTGGAGGATGAGTAGAGGATGTCAGAAATATAAAGTGAATGTAGTCTTGTTAGAATATAATATTAGTAGCGTAATAATTGGTATATTGATATTAGTGCAATAATTGGTATATTGATATTAGTGCAATAATTGGTATATTGATATTAGTGTAATAATAGGTATATTGATATTAGTGTAATAATTGGTATATTGATATTAGTGCAATAATTGGTATATTGATATTAGTGCAATAATTGGTATATTGATATTAGTGTAATAATTGGTATATTGATATTAGTGCAATAATTGGTATATTGATATTAGTGTAATAATAGGTATATTGAAATATTGGTATATATTGAATAGTAACCTTTTTGGAGGAGATTGAGATTAATGAGTCCATTTTTACATCAAACCCTTCGTCATATGAAATTAAAAAGAAATAGCTTGATAAAGGGCACAGAAGAACACTATTTTATAGGCTTGAAAACCCAAGGTTGCACTTAGGAAAAGAATGTACGCCGCAGCAGGAAAACAACCGCAAGAAGGGGGTGCAAAAAACCTGCGAAACCAGCAGATAGTTAACTAATTTTAACCTTTGAGAAGAAAGGTTAAAGAAGATCTGAAAGGCAAACAAAATATACTGATACGCAATCGTAAAGATAAAACAATTAGAAATATGTTCGCATAGAGGAAATAAACAGGACAACAACATTAAGATAAGCAATAGGTTTGTAAAAAATAAGAATATAGGCAATCGAAACAAATATAGTATTTTCCACTGAATTTTAGTATTTAATTAGTAGTCCACCGGTTTCGATTGTTATGATCATCTTCAGGTCTGAAAATACTAGATTTGTTTTGATTGTTTATGATGGCGTTCCACGAAGTTTGGCCAAAACATCTTGATTTTATATTTAAAAAGAGGATCATAAATGCACAATCATACAAAAAATACAGATAAGAACAGATATTGAGTATGAATTATAAGAAATAATTAGTATAATCTGAGTGAATGTAATGAAAGATGTAGCCTATTGATAGGAAATTATGGATAAGTATAGGGAATGAAAGATATTGTTTTTACGAAAGAGATCACAATGATTGAATTTATGAATGAATATGAAATAATAACCATTTATATCCTCGACAATATTTGTTTCTGAAACGTATTATTCCCTCAAAACATTTCAGAGGTATATTTGAACGATCTTCAAGTATAAATATGATAACAAATGGCTGAGAAGACGGCTTTGGCTAGAGAAACGATGGCTCGACGAAATGAAAACAAAAGGAAATTGTAGATGCGTAGGAGACGCTCCCTTCCATCTTGTTTCCTCCCCCGAATTTCGCTCCTTCGCCCGAATTAGAAGATCGCTGGCGCGCCTTTATTTTTTGAGTATTTTTGACTTCTATTTACCCTCCGAATAGGATTTCTTGACATTTTTATTTTAATGAGCAAGATTATGGAGCGCTGAATGATTCCCACCATTCGTTTGCCATTATTCGAAGTTTCGACGGAAGATCTACCTTATTTTAAAATCACAGCTGTGACTAAATATTTCTATTGAGATGATTACGCAATGTTTTCGATCGAATTTCTTAGTGATAGTTGGTTAACTGAGTTATAAATTAACACAACTACTCCAATTTTGATAAATTTGCTCATCTGAACCTGAGTCAAATGCATTAATACAAAATATTTGGTATAATTTGTTGATTTCGTAATCTCAAGATTGTGTTCAAATCATAATTACGGATTATTTACCTTATTTGAATATTTTATGATATGTTTATTTATGGCTTTTCTTATTATACATTCCCTATAAGATATTGGGTAAATAATTACTATGCTAAAAGTTCATATTCATCTGTGAGGTTTTCAATTGAACATAACTTGGAAGGTATTCAAGTATTTGATACGAAAAAATTAAACAGAAATAAATTGTTTTTTAATCGAATACAACAAAACTACAACACATCATTAAAAAGGATGCAAAAAATTTGAAGCGGAAAAACTTCTCTAAAAGGAACAAGGAAACTAAGAACAAATGCATGAGAAAATCTGCGGGGAATTGCCTCCCCAAAAATAACCGCTATGATTAAAACCCATGATAGTAATTGAAAGCAACGTAAAGAAAAACTGTCCTAATTTCGTCAATGATTTACTGCCTTTCGTCCCCATTTATCCAAACATCCTGGTCATAGAACTTCTTTGAATACAGCGGAAGATCACACCGGAAAAGTAAACATTTAAGTTTGTTATTTACCGAAAGATGATCGCTTTTGGAAAATCGTTTTTTCCATCGCTTTCTGATTTATCTGCGTCTGTGAGGACCTCTGGCGGTAACAGATGCCACTGTATAGTTCCCATTTGCTTTGCTTACAAAGCTTCGAGCTGAGCTTTATGGTTCGGTGGTTAGAAATTCATCCCAAAGACCTGGGCTCTGTTTATCTTTGGAATTTAAGGCGCTCATGCAGAGGATTCATCTTTCCCCGATCCTTGTTTTTTTATGGTAATCCGCACTTTAGATAACTATGAAAAATGCACTCAAAGCTTAATATAATTATATCCTCACTTTTTCAAAAATCTAGATTAAATCTCAGTTTGTGGAAATGGAATACAATTCATGATTATTGTTAGAGATTCCTGCAAACATAAGGGGAAATATTAAGTATTGCCGCGATTATTCCTAAGACACTGTAAAGAAAGATGAAACGTACCTTGATGAAAATAGGGAAGCATAAGTCGAAAAGGAGACTTTAGGATCGAAGCTATTTTGCGGTGTTTCTTAAATTTAATTAGAATTAGTGATCCATAAAATTATATTCCTATTAGATAATAATAAAACAGAGTGGGAGTCATTTGTTTAAAAAGTTTAAAAATTCTATGTAGAATTGGAATATATAGAAATCATTACTGTTACAATAAGATAAAATGAATTGGAGATCTCAAACAAAAATGAATCTAAACGTTTACATAATCTAGTTTCACATGTCGAGAAATCCTAACCTAATCCTAACCTCTTAGAAAGATGGATACGGCGTACATTGACACTACAAGATATGAGAGAGGGAGAAACCAATTGGTAATTAACCTATTTCTTTTATTTATTGTTTTCGTTGACAGTTCGCAGAACTATCTTGCTCCCTTTGAAAGTTTAACAACCTTATCTTTGCTTCCTCTTCTTTGCTTATTTTCCCAAGGGTTCTAAACCTGCCCCAGAAAATATTTTTATGAGTGCTATTTTTTACACTCGATTTTATAGAAATAAAGTATTTTACTCCGTTCATGAGATGTTTAGTTTGCAAAGCGAGAATCATTAAGGATTCCTTTGACAAAATGGAACTGCCTTGGCATTAAATAAGTTTTTCTTCGTTGCACTTTCCCCTGCTCTGTGATAATTCATTGTTTACTATACTCTTGTCTCATACTCCAGATTAGGGGTGGCGAACCGTATTATATTTTTTCCGGTTCAACTAACGAGACAAATATCGGTTCAGTTCCGGTTTCGCTCCTTCTGCCAAAGTCGAACCGATTAGATCCGGTTTCTTTTCGATCCGACAATTGCAATAATATATCCTTCTGATTATTTCTGATTTTTCATTTACATTACATTGCTCTAAATGTTAGAGTAAAACTTGGCTGTAATACATAGTTACGTATGTCAAAAAAAATCGTTTTGGGGAACCAAAAATAGGAAGGGAATCAACAACGGCCTTCGGTTTCGGTTTCAGGCTAAAGAATTTCAAATTTTTCGGTTCGGATTCGGATTTCACTCCGGCAGAAAATAACGGTATTTTCGGTTTTCGATTCGGTTCCGGTTCGATGCCCTGGTGGAGAACCAATGGGAAGATCTCATAAACATGAACTCTGAAGAAAAAATAACGGTATTTTCGGTTTTCGGTTCGGTTCCGGTTCGATGCCCTGGTGGAGAACCAATGGGAAGATCTCAAGAACATGAACTCTAAGGACGCTATAATCCTTTAATGTATTTTCACTTAAAACATTTAATCTCCATGGATATATTATCAACATGATATTCGTCAATTAATTTTAATTTTATGTCTGTAACAAAATCTGATGCTATGTATAGTATGGATCTGCTCTACTATCAGCTAAATATCGTTTGCTAGCACATGAAAAAATGCATTATTCAATCAGATAAGGCACTCTTCCGGCTAAAGGTTTGCCATCGTGGCTTTAGTAGTAGTAGTATTGTTAAAAGTGCTTCGACGGCCGAGGTCATTTCGCAAGTGGGCACCAACTGTGAATCGAACCCGGAACCGCTTTCATCAAAGTCGAACGCGTTGCCCACATGGCCACCCGGGAGTTATCGTGGCTTTACATGAAGGAATTAATAGACCAAATTCCTTTACACAGCCGAAACAAAGCAGGGAACAAGGAGACTCTTGTATTTAGAATGCACTCAGTTTTGCTTGTTTGGTAAACGACAAGTATCTGCAGGTAATTGAAATCCGTACGTTAAATAACACAATGGAAGGAGTGAATAACGGATTCCTTAAGGAAGGACGGAGATTCGATTGGCAGACTTCAAAAGGACCGAGCGAATGCTGGCATCAGTCAGCAGACACTTGGCATGACACCCTCACGGCCGGATATTCGTGGACTCTATTAACAAGACGATTCCTTTGATATTTGTGGATGTCGACGGTCATTTCCTTAAGCAACGCTTAAGCTCACCCTACCAAGCTTTATCGAGCACCTCACTAAAGTTTTCTACATTAGTCATCGGCACGGACTCCATCCAAATTACCTCATTCCTAAACATTTCACTTCCTTGATCACGTGTTATTTCTCAAATTTACCACAGTTCCTGCACTAATATCTAGATGAATGAAGTATGTATCTTTCTGAAAGGATTTAGTGCTTTCCCGGTGTAGGTGCTGTGGGAATTCTTCTCGGGTTTCCAACAGGGTGGTGGGTAAGAACAGGTCCGACGTTTCGGCTACTATCTCCGCAGCCATCTTCAGGGAAGTGCCGTGTGGAAAGTTGTCGAGATTTATCTTCCTTTGGTACAGGATAGTAGAAAGCGTATGTTTCATTTAATTTTGTCCCGATCTTGGTCTTGACAGTAATAACAGGAGTTACGGAAGTGTGGGTGATGCAATTCATCTTACCCGTTTTGTATCCCGCGGAATGTTTTGTTTATAGCACTACAGTGCTGTAGTTACACATATTTCGCTTACATCTTCTAGGTCTGGTAAGAGAGCAAATAAAAGCTACCTCAAGCCTCATCTCGCCCCTTAGCGTAAGATGTAATAGGAGCATTGTAGTCTTAATCTCGCCCGAATATAGAAGAATTATTATTACTCTCGCCAACGCTGTTGGGTGGAGAGGTTGAGATTCGGGATGATGACAGATCTTCAACGACTTAAGATTTACTTAAAACGCCTTTTCTTAAATGATTAGAGAAATAAACTTAGAAATAGTGGAATGGGCGTTGTACTTTGAGATGAACTTCCGGATGAATTGTGTGCTCACTTCACTTCGCCATGGCTAAGTCGAATCTATCAAAGGGATGCCTCGCCATGGACTTTAATTTAGTTTTACTCGTATCTGAAGCAGATGCAGAGTGTCACTCGAAAGTTAGGTTCGTTCAGTAATTGCCGGGAGAGAGGAAAAAGTCTTTAACAGTTGCTATTCCGCGATAATTAGATTCGATCTAGAATACACACGAGGTAGGGTGATCCAGGGAGAATCATCCCACTAGGATGGATGCCCCAGTCCTAATTTCTATGTTAGCCGCTACATTTTGTTGCAGATGCCTGAACCGCATGTCATGTTGAAAAACGTAAGTGATAATAACCTTGGAGGGATATCTTTGGAATCATTGGATTTTTAATGAAAAGGAAGAAAGCTTGGCTTATTTTTATTTTGTCACGTAATATCAAAAACATATATCTTATATATGTGAATATATCTAAGCATATCAGTTCAAGCGGATGCAGAAGTGATATCCTGGTTGAAATAGAATAATTAGAGATTGCAGGACTTCCTGCTACTTTCAGTTATGTGCATTGTTTAAGTAGGAAACTGTGCTTTCTTCCGCAATAAAAGGAGGGACGACCTACTAAATTGATTCGAATGAGTTAAATTTTCATCTTTATCTTGGAAATCATGCATCGTCGACGGAATATGAAGGTAATATAAAAACCGTTCCACCAGAAAAGAAAGATCTTTGTGAAAATCTATGACATATTGTGATCTGTAAGTAATGGAACCAATTCTAGAATTGTGGAATCTCGGTAAATTTTCCTATTGTCTAGCTTCCAGCTAAATGACGCTCTTCCATAAAATGATAACGCTCGTAAATAAATTTCGTTAATTATTACCTTCAATTTCTTTAAAAACACTAGAATACACGGCTTGAAAAATTAGAAAGTAACAACTGTTACCCGCACCACTAAATTTTTCTACTAAATGTAAATTGTTCTACTCGGATTTCGACGCGTTTTCCCCCTTATGTTTAACTATACATGGGCTATATTTTTCTGTACACTTGCCTGATGATGACGCAATCCGTGTAGCATAATAAATAATTTAGTAGTACGGGTAAAAGTCCTTACTATTTCATTTCTTCAAGTTATAGGTTCAAAGGAAAAAACGGATCTGAGTCCTACTACAAAGCCGTGCCGGAAAGAATTGATACTAGAACACACGTGCCGAATTACTGGAGTGGTAGAAAATATGACAAAAAATACTCCGCTATGGATACGAAATCACTAAGAAAGACCTACGAATGGTTCATCGCAGGCATTCGTTATGACCGAGGAATGTTGGAGAACGAGAAAGATTGACGTTATGGCGGAAGAATTTTCATTCAACGCATTACACTCTGGGATTGCCGCTCTGCTACGCGAGTATAAACTATTTGGCTTGGCCAATTAAAAGCGATGCCAAGAAGATTTCCCGCGAGTTTCGCCTAACGATGTTACGAAATTGTCTGTTTACTTCTGCCACTTGAAAATGGGCACATAATTCGAAAATAGCGGAGGATTCTTGGCCAAGAGAGTTCAGGAGGATCGCTTACACACTCTCGATTGTGTTGAGGACATTTTATCAGGCAATGGAACCACAAAGCCTATAGTAAATAGTGTTAATCCTCTGGTATAGGAGAGGTGTTTATACTATATACAACTAAAACAGGGAAACAATTTTTTGTTGCCCTTTGCGCTTCACACTGATTGAGACAAGATGAGCAAAATGGACTAATGATGAGTTAGATATCACAGTTTCATCTATGAAATGAAAAGCTCAATAAAAACAGACTTTACTTTATGAAATTCCATAGTAAAGTGGGCATCTTACAATCATTTTAACTCAAATATGCTCATAAGAAAATGTACTCCATAAGGGGGCGTCTCTTTTAAGATTCCACATATACTTCCTTATGAACCTAATTATTAAAGGTTCTACAAATGAATATAAGGAAACTATAAAATTTTCATGTAATATGTTCAACTATAAAGCAACGAAAATTATCAAAACGAAAACAGAAAGGAAAAATAGCAAGAATAATAAAATAAATAGAAATATATGACTGGGACTTGAAGCCAAGTGTCCCACATTCCTGGCAGGTATTCTAACCACTAAACCACCATGCCGCGTCGATTCCACTTCTGCTTAACTTCTGCCTCATAACTTGTATTATTACATGCTTAACACGTTATTATAGAGTATGAGAAGAGCCAGTATAAAATTCTGAATAACAAAAATTCAGTGCTTACTGGTTTGATCAAAAAATTATAGGGGAAGGATATTTTTTTCTGCAGGGTATACAACCGCATACTCAAGTATCCTTTCTCAAAATTCCAACTCAAAAAAGAAAAAAAAATTACGAAAGTTTAAAACGAAATGGAAATGATGAATTTTATAGTCGAACATTGAAATTATACCCTAGTTGTAACAATAGGATTGTAATACCGCTACTTATATCGTTCTATCAATACCATATCCGATAGATTTAGGAACCGGTTCAGCGAACACGGTAAATCCTAAGAAAAGGTTCGCGCAAACTGGTTGAATTTCACCACTGAATCCCCGTGCAAGATTTATGCCATATACGACCCTTATGTACGATCATTTACGATTTATTTTAATCGATTTCTGGAATAAAACAGTTGATATAAAAGAAATTATCAAGGAAGGAGTCCAGTTATAAAATTTGTGTGTCAATTAATGAGTTGCAATTCGTCCTTCTTATTATATATTCTTAGTAAATATAACTGCTGTTACGCTTTACGAAATTGCGACCTGATAATTGGAGCGGAAAATGCTTTTAAGTTTCTATTCTGGTTCAGGGAAATTAATTTTCCGATTCGTGAAGGGTTTAGGTGAGAACTCTTTCATTATCACACTCAAAGAAATACTCACATGGTAATGTCGACAAAAACTCTTAAATGAAAACGACCTAGGTTTCATAACGGAGTAACAGCTAACACCTGAAAATGTTACTCCGTAATGAAACCTAGGTTTTTGTGAAAGTTTTTGTGGGATCTACCAAGTGAGTTTTCTTTAAGTGTATTTTCCGGTTCGCGTTCAGTTTTTAATCCAGCAGAAACATTTTTCGGCTAGGTTACGGTTCGATGCCCTGGTTGGCTGGGCTTGTAACAGCGGAATGGGGGAACAAAAGAGGGCTTAGAACGGTTTTGGCTGGGGCCATAAGGGACACATCGCCAGGCGGCGCATAAAAGGAAGGCGTTGTTTATTCAGCGGAATTCCTAACCCGTGATTGGACTATGTGGGCGGCTCGCAATAACCCGCGCGGAAACCTAGAGATGGGGCAACCGGGTCCACGTGAGTTCCGCGAACGGCGCTTGCACGAGTAGGGATGCATACATTCCTTTCCGACACGTGTGCCCAAATATCTTCGATGTTACTCAGTGTGTAGTCTGAGGGTTTCTATCGTGTGAGAGGGATGGCGTGTGACGCAGAGATGCTGAGACTCCATTTAGCATATGAGTGTTCTATCTTTCGGTAGGTTCTTGTGCCCCCACATTCCCATTCAATGCCCTTCCTTTCACTTCCCGGTAACTCATCCCTCCGCTTAAGTGAGGTATCTAACGCTTATTTGAACTCGCTCATACGAATATATACTCCGTAGGGGGGTGTGTCCCCCTTAAGATTCTACAGATGCTTCCTTATGAAGGTAATAGCTGAGAGTTGGGCTCCCGGATAGCCGTGCGGGCAGCGCATTCGACTTCAATGAAAGCGGTCCCGGATTCGATTCCTGGTGGGAGCCCACGTGCAAAATGACCTCAGCTGTCGAAGCACTTTCCACAATACTACTACCAATTCCTGAGAGTTCCTTTAATGAATTTAAGGAAACTATAAAATTTCCATGCTGTTTTGTAATTAAAAATTTCAAAAGGAAAACAGAGGTGAAAAATAGCGATGTTTCTGGGTCTGAAAGCCAAGTGTCCCATTTTCCTGTTAGGTAATGGAAATTAACAAAAGGAAAATAGAGGTGAAAAACAAAGATATAACTGGGACTCGAAGCCAAGTTTCTAACTTTCCTGGCAGGTATTCTAACCACTATACTACCATGCCGTTTCAAATCTACTTCTATTGAACGACATAACTTGTATGACTACACATAAAATCATCCAACATCCTTTTTCTTTGTCTTCCCCTCAGTCTTTTCCCTAGCATTCTTCCCTCGATCGCTTTCCTCTGCAATCCCTCTCCTCTTAATATTTGACCCACCCATTTCTTTAGTTGATTTCTAATTACTTCAACTAAAACCCTCTTCTCTCCAACCATTTCTAGCATCTCCTCGTTCGTTTTTCTATCGACCCAGCTTACTTTTTCCATTCTACGCCATACCCACATCTCAAAAGCCTCTAATCTTTTAATATCTTCTTTTCTTAACGTCCACGTTTCACACCCATACAACATTACATTCCACACCAAGGATTTTATTAATCTTTTCCTGATTTTTTTAACAAGACCCTTCGTCATCAGTTCTCTTCTTTAATTTTTTATTACTACAGTGAGACACAGGCAAATATCTTTTGAGCTTACCCTAAAAAATAACCATTGTACTCACTTTTAATACCATTAAATTAGGAGAGAAAAACTTAATTGCAACGAATTATTATTATTGATGACATGTCATTGAATTAGAACAATAACATCTAAATGAAAGGAATTATTATATAAAATTTAGTATAATTAAAAATAAAATAAATAATTAATTAAATAATAAAGATTCGCTTCGCAAGCGCGCATGTGATTCTTATGTAAAGGCGGAGGAATAATCGGACCGCAAAAAAGCAGTAGGTGACATAAGGGGATTTGAGAGTATATTGGGAATGAATATTTTGGAGGATATAATGAATGTTACGGCACCTTGAGGGGATACGGCACTTATGGATACATATAGAATGAGGTGGAGGCCAAAGACCCGCCGGAGACAAAAGGAATTTCAGAGAGACATAATGGTGACGATCTGAGAATGCGCAACACCGTTACCTCGTTTTCGTTCAGAACGAATCTATTCTCTGCGCGAATTAGGAAATAGAGGTGTGACTTCAAAGAGGTGGTTCAACTTCCTCATTTACGACTAAGATTAAAGTCACTGCAGCCCCAGGATGCGCTGAAATCCGTAGAGCGTAGAGTAGGATAGGATGCCATGGGAAGAAGTCCACTAAGTAAGCCAAGTCGTGAATGATATTAAAAATATCACTTGGAATAATATATCTACCACGAAAAATTGGACGCTTGGGGTATGTTACTACTTCACGACCTCAGGTAAGACGACTTTTAGTGTAAGAGGGGATTATAGTACAAAGAATGGCATTTTTGTTAAGGAATGCACCAGCCACTTTACATAGGTTGTAGGATGGCGTCCTTCGAGGATTGAAGCCCACGGAGTGCTTTGTTTATTTAGATGATGCCTTTATCAGATACGCTCGGAAACACGGAAGAGGAATGTATAGGTTTTTTCAGTGATTGAGAGAAGCTGGCTTGTCCTTGAGATGAAAGAAATCCCACTTTTCCGAGTTGAAATAAAAAATGGAAATCCATCATTAAATTTAAGGCAGGCACATGTACACTCAAGTGTATATTTTATGATGGATTTCCACAGTATCAAGGCCGCCTCCGTCGATTTTATTTTGATTTCATAGGAAAAAATATACTTGGGATTAATTATGACGGAGATTTTCCGGGTTTAGAAAAACTGAAGGAGGTCCAGAACTTTCCTATGGCAACATTTACATAAGTACCCTGCGAGCCGCCATGTGAGGCATGCATGAGGTATGAAAACAATGAAAACCCTAATTATCCTCTCTTCTGTATCTTATACTGTACGGAAAGAAAGACTAATAATAGGTATCCGTTCTCGCTATAATCTCCCACAATTTTTTTTGACGTCTGGCCTTGAAAATCGCGTTCGCTGAGTACGGGAATCACGACTTCGCGTCTAATCGGTAATAAAAAATTTCTCGAATAGCTTGTTCCTACACTCGTTTCTTCCATCTTCAAGAGATTCCCAGCCGAGGCTTTTGATCATCTCCGATACAGGGTTGTCGAACCTGTATTCTCCCTTAACGAAACAAGCCGGTCTACCTTGTACCCGCTCTACCTCAAAGATTCTTACCTTCTAATGATAATCATACGTACATAATCTCGTACAGCTCGCAAAGTACTCAAGCAACGAATTAAACCAATGAATAAAGCCTATTGAATGATTACTTCTACGAACGCGAAGACAGAACTTCTGAATCCTGTCAGCAGACTCCACTACATTTGAATGTGAATTTTTAACGATAAATAAATACTGAGTGGATGTTGCATACGTCGCCACATCCTCAGGGGATTGGTAGAGAGGAAACAATCGCACAGATTATATGCTACTATGTGAATGGTTGGCATAATAATTGGGATATTCTCTCACCCTGTTCGATTTTATAATACTAGTATCAATGTAAGTAAGATGTTTTCCACGTGTTAAAATAATTCTCAGAAGATGAAATCCTCTTTAGTTCACAGTGACTGAGGCATAAAGGCAAGGTATTGAACCGGAGCCGAAAAAACATTATCTTCCCCGGAGTGAAAACTGAACTCGAACAAAGAAAATTAAAATTCTTGAACGCGAACGGAAACCAAAAACCGTCATTTATTCCGTTCCCTTTTTCCGTTCCAAATAATACTATTTTACTAATACTTAAACGAGGAGGGTTACAAAAACATGTAAAACAACGACTTGCTATCAATTAATTACTAAGTTTTACTCTAAAATTTAGCGTAATGTAATAAAAATGAAAAAATAGAAATAATTAAACAAACTTTCAGAGCGATGTGATATTACAATCGTCTGAGCAAAAATATCTGTTCGAATTGGTTCGGAGTTGTCAATTCGTAATTGAACCGAAATTCGTTTCTTCGTAGCGGAAACCAGAAAATATTACCTTTCGATGCCCTGGTCTAAAAGATTAACAAGAAATGTAGGAATTAATGGACGCATTCGATGGAATGGGAGGTATAAATTCATAACGCGCTGGCACCAAATAAAAGAGGAGCAACAATTAATAAGAAGAGCCGCAATATTGAGTATAAACCGGGGCAATACGTCTATTTGAACGATCCAAAGTAGGGTGGGCAAAGAAGTTTTCGAATATGTGGAAAAGAACCTATAAACCGACTGAAGTTATTTCCCCAAGTGATGTGAAGTCCCATTTCGCACGGTTATAGGATCGTCTTCTCGTGGAAGAATCCTTGTCGAATAAAAGTGAGGCCGCCTCGGTGGGAGGCATCCAATCCTCACCCCAGAGCCAACCCATCCCTTCCGCCGTATGATAGTGAGACATCGTCGCGACATCAACCAGCAGCTGAGTGCTAAAATTCAGACGAAGGACGCGGGGGAGAGCACGTGTGTGGAGGTCGCCGCCACGCAGACCTTATCCGATACGTTCCGGAGAGCAGCTGGCTTGTGGTAGCTAGACGTAAGCCAGCGGAATAGACGGGGATGCTTCATATATGCTTCATAAAGCAATACATGAAGCATACCCGTTACCTCAGCACACGTTTGTTGCATTCAAAGGGGAAGGCACGTAATTTAGTCTATTTAGTAAACGTTTACTTTAATCACGGTGAAAAAAATTTAATTCGAACACGGCTGTTAATGAAAAAGAGGTTCAAAAAGCTATTTATTCAACTATGGTGTTGATCGTCAAGACAACGCGTTTGATAGACAAAACTTGGTAATGTACTGAATGTAGTAATGGTCTGAAAAGTTTCCGACATTTCGCCATTTCTCAACATGTTTTCTGAAAAATCTGGGGTCGGAAACTTTTCAAACCACCCTCGTATAATAATAATTACAATACATTAATTTATTTAGCTCATACAGCTTACCACAATTACACGTGCTGCAGTAAAAAGGATAACACAAAATACATAAAAAAAGGTAGTAAAAATACAGGCAGGAATAAAAGCAATAAAAAAGACCGAATAATAGGATTATGCTGCGTGATTAAGAGCAAAAACTGAATAAGCTTTTCTCTTTGTGGTATTCAGGGAATCACGAAGAAGTCCGCGAAGTTGGAGAGTTAATTAACAGACCTGCTAATTCTTGGGCTAGGTGCAAACTCGTGCACGTTTTTGTTTGAGAAGGGAATCGCCAATAGTGATGCATTTCGAATCCATATATTAAAACATTCATTCATTCAAGAGTATATTCGGAGGGAGCGAATATTAAATCCGCGAGCTATGTTACATTCCACTGCTTAGACCTCACCTTGAGTATGGGACTCTGCTGAAAATTGATGCATTCGCTAATTAGAAAAAGTACAGCAAAAGGCAATGCGTTCTGCAATGAATTTCTACGACAAATCTGTGAGTGCTACTCAGATGATTAAGAACGAATTATGAAGAGATGGGATGAAAGATGGGTATCTTTAGAAGAAAGAAGATTTATACTTAAGTTAAATTTACTAAATAAATTCGGACAAAGTGAGTTATTGAAAGATGTAACCGATATTACGCGTGGTCTCTATCACATAGGCCGTTCTCATACAGCGAGGTAGATCAGTGTTTATAGATTCTAGAAAATTTGATTCGAGAATTCATTTTTTTCATCCCCTGCCACTCGTTGAAAGGTGGCTTGAAGGGTACATACATATGTGGATTTAGAAATTTCATCAATTTTCGGTATTTTGAGCAGTGAGCAAAGGGGAAAGATAAAACTGGAAGTCCTAAAAAACTACTTGGTACTACTACCATAGCTTGGCTTATTGAGATTTGGCGTTGTAATCCCAAAAGGATTATTCCATACATAAATCATGGTTTTTTTCATCCCAAGACTGGGATAAATGGTACAAATGCAAAACATCCATTATTTTGGAACAATAGTTTTGTATCAATCATCGCATGTACTTATTAATGTGTCATATTAGCAATAAATCCTAAGATGTATACAAAGTACTGCTTAAGGCAATACCCAAGGAGTACATTAAATAAAAATAAACCAATAAAAAAATACATCTAATAGAGAAGAATCATAAGGAACTTCATATAACTATGTGGAAATTGATTAGCCTCTTTTACTTACGGATATTTTCTAAACTATTAACTGATGAAAATAAAATATAATATACTTTTTAGGAAAAAAGGGAAGATTTGTCTTACCTCCCGATTTCCGATTGCATCTCGTAAAACTGATTAATGTCTTCTCCTCTTCTAATTTGAACATCGCGATAGGGAAAGCTCGGCTCCAGCTCTGAAAGAAGACAGATATCTCAGTTTAAGGAGATTTCAGGAGAATTTAAGAAATTTTAGATTGAAAAGGTAGATATGGGAAAGTTAGTACTACAGGCTAGGACGTAATTATTACTACAAGATACGGATAGTGTAAATTATTTCTAGGGTGCCCTTTCAAGATCCGTACAACTATATATTCTATCTCTATATTAACATATAAAATTATATATTCTATCATACGTATTAATCAATGCAGATGAAACTTAATCAGTTTGGCCACACATGCTAGTCAAAAATATTTCTAGCGCAATTTCATGGTGATTATTTTCTTAAAGAGAATCTTTCCTTTTTGTTTTCCATTTCTAGATTTTGTTTAAATATATACATTAGATTTTTATATGCTCTTTCTATCGCCTATTTAGCTGCTAGTTTCGTGTACACAATCAGTGTTTTGAGGGTAAAAAATTTGAAGGGTAACAGCAGATTATATTATTTTAAGAATATAAAACGTTTGAGTTCTATTGCTGAAGGAAATATATTGTTATCCGGTGAATTGGTTACTTACCAAAGTTATAACAGACAATTCGGGTTTTCAAAGGAACCATATGTTGGGTAGCATGGTCATTCTAAAAACTTCCTTCCTCTAGTCGCGATCTCTGTAATTTGAGGCTCTTCCTGTAAAGTATGCAACTTTTCATGTACTTGAGTGTTGTGCGTGTCACCTAAGATCCTGGGAAATCGCTTTCACATATGGGTTATCAATGAGTATTCGATCAATACTACAATAATACTAGTACTTTGTTTTCCTTCAGATAATTTAGATATGGAACGATTTTCATGCAGTATTTAATACACCACTCGTGTTTTAATATGTGACCTTATGATACATACGATACATATTGATCTAAGGATGAAAAAATTCCTCACTTCTGCTTGTATCGGATTAGTCAAAGCTAATTTTGAAGCAGACAATAAATGGAAAGATATAATAGTTTTTTTTACTAAAAATCATCGATGCTTAGTATCCTCAATTTCAAAATTTTCTTCCTTCGATCACTTTCTTTATAAATTAATCTGTTCCCAATATCTTAAGTTTTCTGTGTTAGTATTACATGATGGTAATGTTTTTAGGTATAACTCGATGGAAATTCTTGATTAAGTTCAGGATTCGAATTATGTTTAGGAAATATCTATGCAACGTTTTCATCAGTTACCAGGATTTCGTTCGTAAGCATCACTATCAGTTAAATGAAAAAAAAATACAACCCCTATTTATAGTTTTTGACATTTCTTCTATTTGGTTTGGTGTCACACACAAGACGATCAACCGGGCAACGATCCAAATGGGCGATAAAAGAAAATATAAGTATAAATACTGAATAAATTTATTTTTATTTCTTTCACATCAGATTTTGGCCTTTTTTATATATGTGCTTTATACCTTAAAACGAAAATTAATCTCTTTTAGTTCCATTTACTAGCCACAATAGCAGATATCTATAGAATTCGCTAATTGCTGTGTAGTACTGGTTGCCTTATTGTTATACATTTCAAGAATGGTTTGTTTTTCATACAAAGAGAGCGTCTTATGTTACTTCATTTGGTCATTTTTCACTCTGAACGAAAATTTTTTCACTAGATAGACAAATAGGGTAGAATGATGTAAAAAAATTTCGTGCTATCAACAGTGGTGTAAGATTGGATACACTGCATCTGAGAAAATGAAAATCCACCGTGTAAACAGGCAGCAGAGCGCCGAAAGCGGTGTTTTTTACCATATGTTTAGTGTGATATCCTTTGCTATATCCTCATTTTAGTCTCACAAACTTAGTTACTCGGAAGAAGTGACTCGTAAGGAACTAGGAGAAGAGAGTATGGTGACATAGATCATGTAAATTTTTTAGTTATCGAATTAGGTGACTGATCAGCTATAGCGGGTGAAGTGCATCTGAGGATTGGAAAAATCCGCGGTTTAAGCGGGTAGCAGAGCGTCTTAAGTGGTATCTTTCACACGTGTTTTGTGTGAAAGGATCAGGACTGAGATAAAACCGCCTATTGAGCGGGATAGAGACTTAAGTGGCAGCGTCTTAAACGGAATTCACAGTAATTGACTCTGTCTTGGCGAATAAAATTAATTAAAGTAAAACATATCTTTACCCTTCCTTATCCTCTGCATTTTACCAATCCTACGAAACATTACAACTTCATTATACACATCCCCATTAAAAAGCCAACTGCTCGAGGAAATCCAAAGACTGGCAGCTTGGAACATTTCGCTCGTGCAGGAGAATGGCTACCTCGATGAGATCTACTTGTCCGTCGTGTAGAGAATTAAAAAGACGCAGATGAGATTAGCAAAACTCGAAAGCGACGGCCGTTAAAAATAAAGGAGGTTTAGTGTGGGAAGAATTCGGAGGAGGAGTGCCAAAATGGAGGCGGAGGATGAAAAACATGGAAAGACAAGAGAGTTATGCAAATGGCGCGTTATCTACGCTTTCTAAAGAGACGACGACTCGCTTTGCATTCAAAGATCACGTTGAGAAACGGCCGTTTCTATTCCAGTAAAAGAATGAATTTAAGAGCCCTGGCATTTAATCTGAAATGCTATGAAACGTCCGATTGGAACGTCAAAATGCCAAACGAGAGGTTCTCCGGCAGCTATATCACCGCTAAATATAAAATGCAATGTAGTGAAACCTTTATGTATGGTAAGGGAAGAAACCTCTCTGAGATTCTCAAAACAATTCATCCCCATAGTCGTCGATATATCTTATCCTTTATCTTCCCTTCTACCTCGACGCTTTTAATTTTATTCCTTTATAGTGTGATGTTTTAGTACCTTTCCATGGAATTAAAATTCCCTTTTCTCCAACGCAACCTTTTGTCACTGCGTAGGTTTCCGCGGCGCTGGTTTCTAAAAACTGCTTAATGTTCCGTATTTAACCGCGACAGTTTTTCTTAATGACTACAGTTTCGCCAGCTATCCTGCAGTTGTATTCAGGCCGATAAAGTGGAAGTAACTACCGTCTTAACTTGGCAGTGCAGTCTTTTATTATATAGGCCTTGTGATAAGCATATATTCAGCATTCATAATTCTTCCAAAGCTTAGAAGTTATATAAGAAATCTATAGATAACCTGACTTCCTGATTTCTGGCGGATACTCAAACAAGTTGAGATGACATATAGCATTCTCTTTCAGTTTGAAGCTTTGTCGGCAAAGCCAGTGGTGGCTTCGATTTAACGGCACCCACCAACGCCACGGTCCTCATAAAGACAATCAGACGATGTTGAAAAATATTAATGTGTGTAGCTGCTTATCGCAGAGGGAAATTTGAGGACATTGATTGTTAAAAATTTAAATTTTTATAAAATGATTATAGTCTCAGTAAGTGGGTGTTATTGCTGATGGCGTTTTCCTTGTTACTGTTTCCTTTTTACTGGTGTGAGGATACAGCTGCATATTGTCTTCAAATACGACCCACTTGGTTTTATAAACAAACGTAAACAAAGTCGAAATGAAGTAGGAAGTGAAAAGTTCGCAGTCTGATGAAATAGAACTAATAAACGAGTGTGATGAAACAGAGCCAACAAGATTATACGCCGTTCTAAGGCATTACAATATTTAAGCGTTTCCTAAACTTTGCCTACCGAACAAAGCATTGTGGTCTTCAGAAACGGCTATTTAAATATCATCACAGTAGTGCGTTCTAGATTAGCAGGGAGCTAATGAATAAAGAGTAATATTTTATAAACTAACATTCGACGAAAAATAAATATTTATTGTGATTATGCACTCAAATTTTGATTTAAATTTTGAAATATTTTGAAGTTAGGATGAACTATATATTTTAAATGTAAATACTCATCATCTCCTCTGAAAATTCTCGTATTCGGTAGACTTTTTCTCCTTCACTCACTCAACTAAACAGAGTTTTTGCAAATATTAGTTGAACAAAAAAGTTTTGAGCGCTTGTAAGTGTCACATGCTTAATAATATTCAATAAAATTTGATTAGGTTGGATTTTAGACATTTTTTAGAAGTTCTTTTTCCCAGACGACAAGGGATCCTATATTGCACATCTTCCAAAGCTAATTGTGTATCTTCGGTACGTGCAATTTAGTCTGTTAATTTCTATCTTGTCACAAACAGATTCCCAGTCCAGTCATTTCAGAATTGCAATTGCACTAAATTACTTTCTAAATCGTACTTGCAGGTTCTTTTTTTATTTCTTTCGGGCTTTTTCCAATTTAAGAATATCATTTCAGCGGATAGAATCACATATCCACCATGTTTGTCCAACACCGGCCTTACCAAAAACTAGTCGCAAAATTTTTCGCTGTTCAATATAATCCTGTCCAAAATTTCAAGGGAGGAAAATCCGTCTCTGAGGAAAAACAACGTGGAGGCGTATTTTTCTAGAAAAGAGACGTCTCTCAAACCTGGTCTTTCTCCAGCAAATTTCTTTTTCTCTCTTTTGCATTCATTTAATCCTAAAAACTGTTTTTTGGCGGAATGACGGCAGCTTTTAAAATTACGGAAAGAGGATACTCGTTTCCAAGTTTGAGAAACCTTTTCTAAACCACAATACAAGATTGTGCATCTGTGTTTTATGTACATGACGTTCATTAATTTATCCTTTATCACACAGCTTTTAGTTAACACCCTTCATTTAATGATGCACTTTATCCTAGTGCATCCCATGCTCATTGACAGTCTCAGTTGAAATTTTAAGTTAACGGCAATTTCATAAATAGCGTATTATTTAGATGTTAATTATAGCTTATGCCACTTGATATGACACTGGAATCCATGACAAGTGCCCATAAGGAAAATATTGTAGTATTGTCCTAAAAATTTGTATGAGAAACATTAAACATTTATTATCATTCTTAATGCATACAATGAAATCGGTAATGACGATTATTTGATCTGGCACGATATTCTGCTGAACACAGTACTGGAGTGGTGGAAGGGATGAAATTCTTAATGAGGAAGACCTACTGTGAATAATGGGATACAGGTGATTTTGAATGTTAAAATTAGAATTTACGAAGGCATGAAGGGACTGGGGTGGAAGAGAATGGCTTCGTTGACCGCGACAAACCAATCATCGGACTAGTAAAATTCAACGATGATAATGTACATATATACTTTAGTACTTCAACATTTAAAAATCATATTTCAAGCAGCCCTATAGGAGAATTACTCCTGTAAACTTGAATTGATCTCCATATGGAAATTTGCCAGGTGTCTCTCATAACCCTTACTTTGTCTACGAATATTAAAAGAGTTATAACTCACAACAGGCTGTATCCGTTCCGTATGTGAAATAAAGATATGTGATATGATGTAATACCTCATTCAAAGACTAAAGGATTCAGAATGTATTTAAAGATTTAAACTAAAATTTGAGTTAGGAAAATAAATACATAGCGCCATAGAGTGTAATGCAATATTATAAAAGTAAATTGCTGGAGTTTGAAGATATAATAATAGTGCATTGTTGTAGATATGTCTATTATACTGTAACTAGTAATTTTACCCGTCGAAACGGGACGGGACTAAATTTAACTTATGAAATCTGCATAAATATCTAGCCCTTCTTGATTTTAAAAAATTAAAATATTCTCTCTCAAATTTTAAATAACCATTGTGATAAAAACCGAAGCTATATATATGAACGGAATGCCTATAAAATAACTTGATAGATATTTATTAAACCTGATATATGAGAATTACTTAAAAAACTAAAGTAACAGGTAATCAAGAAATGTTAGGCTGTTATTGCTGTTTAGTACATTTAATATCAAACAATACAAATTTATAGCATCTAGAGTATAGGTTATTCTATTTGTATATGTATATTGCTGAATAATTAACGTAAAATTTTGATAATATTTAACTGTATCAGTGATACTGTCTGTCAATATCCGGCATGCAGTTCAACTTAACTTAATCAACTTTTTTGTTAAATCATAACCTCAAAACAACATCATCAAAATTGCCGAGTGGCTAGAGTGTCTCCAAATTTCCAATTTTTCCAAAGATAAATCCAAAACCTTATCCTCAGTGGTTCGAATCCTGATCACAGAAATTTTTTTCTGAAATTGTCTTTAATTACCCTCATTGGATCTTTAACGACCCACAAAAATTTATAATCCTATCACGTAGGTAAGTGCGAAAACATAATTTTCAAAGTAAATAAACAAAATTTAAACTTATTTTTCCTTGCCATCCTGCCTTCATTCCTGCGAAGCAATAGAGTTTTCTATGGCATGCACATGAGTTTCCAGAAGACATTTCGTTCCGTAACCTCAACTGCAACTTCACTTTACGTTAACGCGGAAGCATTTTGGCGCTAAAATGCGCTTCTCCCGCCATCTATCTTCGCGCGTATGTGTGTCGCCTCAGTTGGAGGCATTTCCATCTGGCGTCGCTGGAGCTTTTTTTAAATTTAGTCTCTCTCTTGTGTGTTCGCTTCCACCCCATTCACTGCACTCCGAGAATAGTCTCTACGAATTGCCCTTTTCAGCGTTCACAATCAAAATCCTATCCTTGATTCAGACGTGGGGATCGGAAGCGCATGCGGAGATGAATTTCGAACTTTTATCCTCCCGACCGAAGACGTCAAACGTTCTTAGGCTTTTGTTAAAGGTTTGATGGTGTATCTCAATGGTTGAAATACTACGTTCACGGTATTTTTCTGTCCGATTAAAAATTTCATATGGAAATCATTTCATCCTGAGATATCATGTCAGCGCGTATCATAAGGAAGATATTCGGACGTTTCACCCAATGACATTTTGTCCAAAAGATTTACTCCAGAGACCGTTCACCCATGGGATACTTCACCAAGAGACAGTTCAGTCAAAAGACAGTTCGACCAGAGACAGTTCATCCACAGGGTTTTTCGTCTAGAGACATTTCGCCCAATATATATCTCACCCGAAGGATTTTCCTCCAAATGGTTTTAAAGAAGGTTAACTAGAAACATGATAGTGCCGCAAAATATAACGATAGTTACACTGATATTGCTTAAATACAAAGGTAGGTGCCAAATAAGAACTATAACTATAATAATCTCAGAATTAATTGCGGTTTTTAACGAAGCAGTCTACCTAGACTGAAAGATATTTCGGTAGGAAAACAAAGAAAATGTAGGGTCTAACGTGACTAAACTTTGCCGTGGCAGTTTAACCATTACTTATCAGCACACATAAACACTACCGCTACACTAATTTATATTGTAAATACACAAATCGTCGGGAATAAATCGATTGTTGATTTTAAAACAGGGTAATTATTGTCCTTTCTTACGGCATTATCACGTTCATAATTATTTAACCTTGAGTATTACTTCAATTTTTTAACCATTAATATATGACCATGGATTAGTAAATTATCACGTATATTATTTACTTGTTGTTCAAACCACTATTTGGTAAATATTCAATGAGTAAAATATTCTTTGGAAGAAATATTTCATGAGTGAACCGACTCTTAAGAGAAAAATCCTTGGGTGGAAATCCTAGTGTGAAATGTCTCTAGATGAAGACAAAGATTTCTTTGAGTGAAACGTTCCCTGGATGTACACTGTTTTAAAGAACGGTTTCCCTAAGGATTATTTATTGTACATATTATCTATATTTTGTACAATGTACATTCCCTAGGCAAACCGTTCTTTAAATAAAACTTCTTTCGGTGAGACGCCTTAGAATATAAGATTTCACTATAATAGAAATAAAGTCGGACTAGAAATGTTATAAAATGTACACTTTCACAATCCTTGGCTTAATTTAATTCACAATAATCATCCACGGATTGATTAGAGATATTAAAGTCGAGGAGCGAAAGAAATGTATATATTCTATAGTATCCTTATATTACAATGCTCCTTTGCAGGTATAATTTTTTTTCTTAGTTATGTGAAATTATGCCAAGAGTTAGTTTGCGAAAATCTGCTCGAATTTTTCATCCCTTTAGATAGCTCCTACCGTAGGTAAAAATACGTTGAAATTTATCATCAAGATGAAAGAGCTTCTTTTCGCCGAGGTTTTTCTTTCGTATATGTTTATAATGGAGAGTTATATTTCAAAAATATTTATTAGGGACGCCTTCTTTGCTGTAACTTCCTGAGACAGATGCTTACTATTCCGCGTTAAATTGGGGCAATGGTTGTGCAAATACTTCAAATCAGGAGGATGATTAGTATGTGTTGAAAAAAATGAATGCTTGGTAAAATTCCACGATGGATTTATTTCCGACTGGTTTCATCTACAAGTTGACATCTTTAGGTTAATTCCATCAAGTTAAGCTTGGGCATTCTAATTTTCTTATAGATGATTAGTATTTTTAAGATGAATATTTACGGTGAATATCTTTAGTGATTGACATCAGATTACATCAGATTTTCCTTCAAATTTTATTTCGTATAAGTGTAAATACGATATATTAAAACGCTCAATTTGAGTTGAATTGACATATTTAAATCAGATTTTCTTCTAACTTTTGTTTCATATAAGTGTAAATATGTATAATCTGTACATTTTTATAAAGAAAAATCGACACGATAAGAATAAATCTGTTTTCCCTTGTTATATTTTGTAATAGTTCTGTTTCTCTAATTCTTCAGAATTCTATTCTTTCACTATCCTTTCCTGGAACCATTTTCGTTTCGTATAAGACGAAATGCGAGAGAGAGGCCTCTTTCTACATAACCTCGTCAATGAAGGCTATACCAATTTTTCCAGCCCATAAAATTAGTGTTTTGTTTGTCCATGGAGAAAAGACACTGCCAAGAAGAAAGTCGTGAGATGGCGCTTCTCAATAGAGTCATCAAGACCAAGGACCAAGTGCAGAAAACATAACCTTAAATCGTTTTTTTGTCTAAATTTCTTTGCCTCAACAGCATCGTCGGACGTTCCACCTACAAACCTAAGCATGCTTAAGGTGATCTCTTCTCCAAGAACACTTTTCAATTCTCTTCAACTCCAAGGGAAGTCGTTACCATTTTTATGCCACCGCTTAACCGATCGCGCGCCCTCTATGATAAAATCAAACGGGCTTCGCTTCAGTTGTCAATCAGCGACGAAGCGGTGGTCTATTTCAGCGGAAGTTATGAGCCAGGAGTATGAAGGACAAGGTTTTTGTGAGACTCATTAACAGATCCTCCTCCTCTGTTAATTCATTAAATATTACGACGAAGATCCACATTCGATTTTAAACTTTCCTGATGTATATGCATTGAACTGATGTGCCAAGATATTTTCTAGCACCCTACATTACATCAGAGGATAAAATTCAGCCAAACTTATTTAATTTTAATGAATAATTAAAAAGATTTCCGTATAACTCTGAAACAAATTGCATTTATCTGTACGACGAGGCTCACAATCAGTCATCGGAAACTACATTTAGTAACTAACGTAGAAATTACTCACTGAGAGGTCAAATAACTCTCTGTCAATGAAACGTAGGGCGTCTTTCTTGAATGGAGAAAGAACCGACGGATTACTAACCTTCCATGAAACACCCAATGTGCATTTCGAAAGCTATATTTTCATCCTCAGGGGGGTAAATGCAGAACTGCCTTAATTTCCACCATTTTGGTTAATTTACCATAGTACCTAATGTAATCCAATGAATGTAATTTAAAATTAGAAGCATTGCGCTATTAATTTTTATTTGAATACATGAGAATCATAAATTAGCCCTTCTCAGGTTTGTTTTGGAAAGTCACCTAAAGGAAGAGGAGAAGAGGAAGGAAAATCACCTTTTTATCCTCCGTTATGTTTGAAAAATCCGTCCGAATAGCTATTACAGCTAAACTCAAATTATTACTACGTTGGCACATCATTCCTACAACAGAACACTAGCATCGATTATTTAAAATTTTGACGAATCTACTGATTTTCAAGTTTCTACAATCAAGTCAATCTACTGACTTTCCTTTGAACGCTGGTTTTCAGGGAAATTAATTAAATAAATCTAAAAGGTTTCTGTGGGTAGGAAATAATAACAAAAACTCACCTCCCAACGGGTCACTCTCGTCCACTTTAATCATCTTGGTGTTCCTCCTGTGGCCCTGAAACGAAAAATCAGATTGAAATAACATTCACTGAAAAATCTCTGTCTGTTAATAAAAATAAATTAAATGTGGTTTCTTAAATTTGACTCAAGCAACCGCCAAAATTGTCAATTACAAGTGACATATCGAAGCTCTCCTTAAAAATACTGAGCTCTTGAATTAATTTTGCCATGAACGGCGTAGCATAAGGAAAAAGAGGAATAATTTATTAAATTCTCAAATCACGAATCATCAACCAAATTCACTCGTTTCATCTTTGCGCCACAGTGACGGTTGGGCCGTAGGTTCCGTTTAAGGTTGCTGGACGCCACAACGGGTAAAAATGGGACATTTATCTTTACTTGTATACCCTGCAAGCCACCGGGAACGTGTATCAGAGTATGCATAAAGTTTATTTGTTTGTCTCATGCTCCGCGGAAAAATGACCAGAGTTTGCTGATTCTCCTGGCTATTATTTCCCTGAAACGCCATTCTCTTTTTTCTCTCGGAGCTCTTAAACCTTGTAAACTGGAATAACATAAATAAATAATAAAATCACTATCACTATAAATAATAAAATCACCTCGTCGACGAGATCGGTACTGACAAGTCTTTCAAATAGCTTCCGTCAGTAATCAGCATCTCCCACTTTGCGGGCAGAGATTTACGATTAATCTTCTATATCGACTAATGAGAAGATCTCTAACCTCATCCCTTCAATTTCGTGCTTGATCGTATTTGATCGGATCGGATTGAAAGTGAAATCTTCGGGTTAATGAGAATTTTGAGATGGTAATTCCGAGAACTATCCCCGACCGCTGCCCTCAACTCCTTTGTTTCTCCTGGTATACACCTGGAGAACTCCTGCTTTTTATCTCCCTATGGGACGGGCCCTATACTGTATCGGAAAAGTGGTGCGTCGGACGTTGGTGCTCTCTATTTTAAAAAAGGTTTTTTGGGTTTCCAACCCGAGAAACCTTTACTAACAAGATCCACCAGAAAAGTCTGAGATCCTTATACCTATATCACCAACATTCCCCTCCTTCACAGCATGCTTTCGACTCCGCCTCCACCAGCTTCTCCACCCTCCAACGGGCGAGTGCTCTCAAGGTCCTTGGAGTCGTCGCCCGACAACCCCTCAGACTTGCAAAGAATGAGTGGGTTAGCCAAAGCTTTCCCAGAAAACTACCTTCGCAGCAAAACACCCCGAGAGGAGACCATATAAGATAGAGGAAGAATTTCTGCCCATGCACAGAAATTAGATAAACAGGATATTTATGAAATACCAATCTCCTCATTATCGGATCTAGAATCTTTTACTGAAAAATGGCGACGCTGTGTTATATATAGGTATTGACCTTATAGGTGTTGACCTATAGAAAAAAATGGGAAATGAATGCGGATAAACAAAAACTGACTCCACAAGGAGAAACTGGCATGATAAAGGTCTGACAGAACCGGAACTCAAACCCGGATCTTCCACTTGCCGGGATGCTGCAACGGAGCTATTTGCAAGAATATTTAGTCATGTAGTTTAAGGAAATTTCGTTTTTATGCTTGTTTCTTCCTTGAATTTTTTCCTTTCCTTTATTCTGCTAAGTCTATCTACACCTTCTTCCTTGAAAAATGGAATTCCTTGAAAACAAATTAATCCCAAAATCTATAGCTCACTCGGACGAACCTCTAGGAAGCTACTCCCCGGACTACTGAACCAACTCTCAGCCGAACTCTCAATCCCGACTCGAAGAAGCAACCAGCCACAAAAATAACTCATAGGCCGCAGAATCGGCGTCAAAAATTTCACACTGTCACCATGGCGATAGAGGAGGCTGGACAATCTTTCTGTATTATTTCTAAACATCCGTTTTCGGTGGCCAGCGCTTCTCTCCTTTAACTTTCTATCAAAACATACAAATGACACACCATTTTAAAGAGAAAGTCTTCCGCTTCCTGCTATAAAATAGATCATCAAAAATATGTACCATTTGGTAAAAAAAATCGAGTTAAAATTTGAATTTCCCCATGGTGTTTCATTACTGGATGTGTAGATATTTATATCTATCGATACAAACGAGGTATATCGAAAGGGACACTGATAATGCATTTCTCCACTAAATACATATCAGCTAACGCTCCAATTATTATAAACGAATACACAAATACTAGAATTTACCTAAAAAAACACACCTTAATGTAAAAATCAATTACTCTAGTTTGGCGAAATTTTCGCTCGGGGAAACTAGTCCACGTATATACTTCCAATAGTGTTGTATCTATTTCTTAAGTCTATGTACTCTATCCTTGAAATTAATGGATGAGTAGATAACAGATGAAATGAAGGACGAGTTTGAGAACTGATCCAAGGAAAGTATGCCAAAATTCTTAATAGGCGGGGTTAGGTGATTCACGGTAAGGGACTATCCTTGGATGATGTCACAGTTACGCGGAAAGGGCATATGGGAATACGTGACGTGGGAGAGGGTATATGTAATACATTGTGATGCCACAAATAAAAATAAGTTTGTTGCATAATCTTAATCATCCTCAATGAACGAAATGCCCATTAAAATCAATGGAAATATATGGGAACGTGATTTCATTTCATTCAGGCTACAGAATAATTTTTAGTAAATATATTCATGTTATACTTGATCGGCATTTCCCGTTGTAATTTTGCAACGGAATCCATACGTCACGAAATAAAAAATATGGAAACCCAAGAAGTTATTTTGCACAAAAGGGGAAAATTAAAATGAAATAGAGTTAGTCTCAGATTTAGAGATGGTCTGACGATGGTCTGAGTTCGTGAACATTTCAGGTTTGTGTTGTGGATATAATAAAATATTTGCTGTTGGAATTCACAAAAGGAGAGGTTAACAGATTGTCGATGGCAGGTTTTAAAAAATTTATCGGTTCAAAACTTTTTGAGGAAGTAGATGACGTTGAAATCCCACTAAAAATTAGCAAGATCTCCAAGATGCACTACAACCTGCTACATCCAATTCTACGTTACATTATTCCTCCCTGCCTATCTGGTAAAATTGCTTCATTGTAGAAAGAAAGAAGACCATAATTAACTAACCAAGGAGGACGCTCTTTTTGTATGGATAGAAGACCATTCTTTAAAGATATGACGAAAAGGCAATCAGTATTGCACAACAGTTGTTCGCAGATTTTCTAGATATCTACAGCTTGTAAATTAAAATAAAAACGATACCTTATTGCTTTGAGGAATCAAGCACGTACTATTTAAAATAGCCAAAATACTCTTTCGTTTTCTGACATAAAAGAAATATAAAATTTTAATATCCCGGTTAAAATTCTATCCCACTTAAAAGGCGGTTTTCACTCGGTTCTCTAAAAAGTATTTTAACCGAATTTTACTACAGTTACTTTACGTCGCTCTTTCCGCAAAGCATTAGAGAAGCAAATAGGGTAGACTGGGTGAGGATTTTGGTATTAATGCATTCACCATACGCCACAGGCTGCTCGCGGGAGATTAATCTAAATTTAAACCTTGAGAGACCATGTGACAGCTTTTTGACGAGAGGGGAGGGAGTACTTTGTGACATTGGGAGTTAGTAATCCCAATAATGCCGTGACATCATTTAAGGATGGCTCCTTATCAAGGAAATATCCCAGCTGTTGAAGGTGTGTATGTTGAAAGGGAAATAGGCACCTCAAGAATATGGGCATCCGAAGAGTAAGGGATTGAGGTATTTATTAAACATTTAAGTTCGTGTAAGGCATATAATAATATTCATCATTTGTATATATAAAGTTTCTGTGACATTTTTCTAGTTAATTGTTAAATTAAAATTATGTTTGCGGTTCTTATAGTTTTATTTTCTATTGGAAAAAATATACAATCTTATTGTAAAGTTCTACTATTTTAAAAGTGATGTAGTAACATCCAAAGTAAATATACAAAGTGATTGCATATTTTTCCCTGTAATGGAATTCTACAAAGTTACGGCAAGCTCAATTGATCACTTATTTTCTATTATTCATTTATTATTTGTGTACATTATAGCTGTTTAATTTATGAGTTACTGTATGTTATGAAATATTGTAGTTAATTGGCGGGGTTTTTAAGCAGCAATTTTCTTTAATTGTATAAGTAGAGCTTTGTAATAATGTCTTGATTGTTGTAGTAAATTGTTGGTAATTGTTGTAAATTGACGTCGCCATCCATCCTAACTGTGGAGGTATTGTATGTAGCAGCAGTAAAAGTGCTTCGACTGCTGAGGTGATGTTACACGTTCCCACCGGGAATCGAACCAGGGACCGATTTCGCCGAAGTCGAATGCGCTGCTCACTTGGTTGTCCGAGATCCCAGATTTATGTATAATAATTGTTTCACAGTGAACCTCAATACTTGAACATCGAGAGTGGTATGAGTCTGGAACAAGTAGAAGATAATGTTCTCATAATTGGATGGCTATGACAAGCTGTTAATTTGCTACCAGTGAAGTATTTACGTTCAACCCATTAAGACTGCTACCCTTAAGAGCACCGTGATGCAAACTGAATGTAGGACGAACAAAAAAGCACTCGGAAGAAGCTCATTGCCGCACGCTATTTTTACGTCTCACTATGG
The DNA here is from genome assembly GCA_036926295.1 of Pachydiplax longipennis. Lineage (NCBI taxonomy): Eukaryota > Metazoa > Arthropoda > Insecta > Odonata > Libellulidae > Pachydiplax > Pachydiplax longipennis. The sequence continues at coordinate 32,887,997 of JAVFKF010000019.1, forward strand.
TGCGCATGAACTCGTCCAAGACTTTTCATTATCACAGTACAGTATATATACTTGCATCAATGCTGCACGGAAGTACTGATCGATCCAATTCCTGCATTATCTGATCTTACAACGTGAGTTTTTCATCAACGGAATGAAAGTTGATCAAATGAATGAAAGAAATGAACGGAGATGCGGAAAGGTTTTTTCATACCTTTCTCTTCCTTTATTCCATAATTTATCAAATATATGAAAACTACGCACAATTTAATGCGGAAGAGGGCCTAAGCTCGAGTAAAGTGCTTAATCTAACCTACATAGCGTCTTTCCCGAGACCTTCGAGTAAATTCAGTCAATTACCTCCTATTTTTGCAAAAATTGAATTAAAAGAACTAATTATTAAAAAAAGATTTTTATAGAGGTAAAATAACATGTTAATAATAACATGGTAAATATTTCTCTCTATATCCCCGCTATGAGTTACCTAGCTTTCGGCTTTGTATGTCAGGGCAGAAAAAAACGAAGATGTTCCAAATAAATAAGGAAATGCATTTAAGATGGACCTTAAGTTTGAAAAAGTCCAATTTCTGCTACTTCACCATACACCTCATTCCCTCCAGGTCTGCTGTCTCAAAGATCAACTTTGAAAAAAAAATCCTTTCGGAACGAGGCAGTTCATATCTAAATACCCATATAAATTAAGCAATTTCCTGGGAAACCGAGGCGTAAAATATGATTTCAAGAATTCCAAAATATGCCATGCTACAAATGCTACGTATTTTATTTTATAATTTATCAACTCATGAATATACTACAGAGACTTGTGGAGCTTGAAAGGCATGAGAACACATGGAAACGAAAAAATTAATGTAGTCATTTCTAAAGTTCAGAGGGAAAATTTCCCTTTTCATTCCATTAAGTCCTCATCGACGAAATAAAAGAAATCAGTATAAATTGACCAGGTAAAAATTAAGACTTTCTTGTACATATTATGGTATTCCCTGATCTGAAAACAGCTTTTGCGAGAACTATCTGATGCCCTCGTAATGTATTGAACAATTTTATCCGTAAAATCTATTGATTTCGCCGTCACTTTGTAGAATTTTAGTAGTAGAATTTTACAAAGTGAGTGTATATTTTTCCTTTCTTCCAATTTTTATCCGAGAATATAATGAGAGATTCAAAGTGAAAAATGACAGTTTCCTGTTCAAATTTTACGATACACAGGATGTGGATACAAATATTCTATAAGCATTGAGCAGTAAGAGCGACTCTCCGTTCAGCAACGAATTTTTAAATAAACCTAAAAATAAAATGAGAGTTGCAACATGAAAAATAAAGTAGTAGTTGCCGTGAATAAAATTCTACCTTTCAAAATATAAAATACTGTTGTGAGCAGAAATTCTTTTTTCGAAAATTTCATCAAAGGTACTAATGTAAGCGCTTTATGCTGTTTTTGGCTGGGAACTCTTAAGTTGATAGCACAAGTATTAACTAATCGTGAAACATAATGGCGAATTTCGCATTAATGCGGGGATAGAGACATATTTGCAGTATAATATGGCGATAATTTTATCCATCCCTGACCTTGGAAACGACGCAATCGACACATGGCGCGGTGGGGGCGCTGCTTCCGGCCGCTTCCTCGTCACCGCACACATTCTCTGCATCTTGACATTTGAAAATCGGTCTGCTCACCCCTCCGCTATATCTAACTATATTGCCACATTCCTCCGCGATATGTAATGGTACATTTTAGGAATATCGGAGGCAGATGTCGATGAGACCAAATGTTATATTATACTCACATTGAACTTGTTTTAATTTTATATCAATTCCTATCCTTGGATACTTTGGACATTATTTCTAAGGAAAGACTAAAGTTTTTAATTACGAAATCAAAATCTACACCAACAGAGGAAGGGATTCCACAGCGAATTACTTAGTTAACTTTCGACTCATAGAACATTATCTTTGTTTTGAATTTATTTTATGCCAATTCCTTTTCTCGAATATTTTGGACATTATCTGTTATGGCGAGGGAATCGCAAAAATTTTCAAGTACAAAATCACGATCTGTATAAATAGAAGAATAGATTCCGCTGGAAAATACTTTTAAAACTTCCGACTCATGTATTGTAAAAAATCGATTTGTAACCAGGGCGTTGAACCTTAAAATTTTGTTCTTCTTTTTTCTTTTTTTTTTCGACGAAAGAAGCAAATTTCGGTTCAATCCCGGTTTTGCTTATTCCGCCAATGATATAACCGGATCTATTCGGTTTTTCGATCGATTCGACCATTGATATATTTAGAACCTTCTGAAAGTTTGTTTTGTTTCATCTAGCTCTTATGATATAAACTACAATACAGTAAATTTTGAAATAAAAGTTATTAAGAGTAGTTGCTAGTCACAGTTGCACACGCTTAGTAAACCTTCCTCCAAATACAATTCAGTGACATGTGTGTTATTGGAAATCGAAAATAGGAAAGGAATTTATAATGGTTTTCGGTTTTGGTTCGGTTTCAAGAATTCCAATTCCTTCAGTTCGATTTTTTTTCCAGCAAAAATAACGTGCTACTTCGGTTCGATGCCCTATTCTAAAGATCTGTCGTAAGATTTTTTCGTTAATTACGTTACTATTCAATTTTAACTTTAAAATTGTACAGGAAAATATTTTTTCAACCATCGAATAAAGTAACGAATGCAATTATAAGGACCGTTGGCTGCTCATTTCATTTCAAATAATAAATACGGAATGAGTATTAGTGAAGCCGCCGTAGAATCATCTCCTATCATAAGTAAAGAGATGAAAAACTATGGTAATATATATTACTGACCTTGCAAATTATACAACCGGACGAATTAAATCACGTATCCGTAATCTACATATGCGAATCTATCTTTTAAGACATAATTAATCTTAATAGATGGTCAAAGAATTCCTTCTTTAGAAACTTATTTAATAAATATTATTACCGCATGAGCTGAACGTGTATTAATCTATACGTTGCCAATGGAAACCTTTCTAGTAGTAAATAATAATTTAAATAATTACCTAAATTAATTCGAGATTTGACAATCTAGATGAGACATCCTTATATAATGTCCTATACTCTGATTTTCTGTTTCTTTAGAACTGAAAGTAGTTTCACTATACGCACTGAATGCATTTTATCTTTATATATCTTACAATCTTTAAGTTCATAAATATTGCAATTTTCTTTTGTCCACCAGGCTTTAAATCCATAATTCCCTAGACTTGTTGTATTTCCAGTCTGTCTACCATAAACAGGAAACGAGACGACTAGACAAGATGAAGTTTGAGGCAGTTTGCGTTTGATTTCCTCTTTGAGCCAGAAAGCTGAGAAAGGAGAACGTCCACATAAAAGCAACTCAAGGACCCTATGGGAAACACTATGTATAACATTCAATAACGAGTAATCTAAATGAATGCCATTATTCCATATAACTCATACCTCAATACCTCTCATATTAACAAAGCTATGTACAAGATTGAAACATTACTAAATGGAGGATACATAATTTGCTATCCTGACCCAAAAAACAAATAAAAATTATCCCACTCATCAAGATATGGTACTAAGAACATGCATAAGTGGAAATTATAATTTCTTGTAATTCCGCAAGCTCATATATAATCAAAAATTGTTTGAGATAATTGCTGAGGCAATACTTTTGAATATTTACGTAAAGAATTACTTTAAAAGGTTTACTTTCTTAAATTTCCAACTTTTTCCATTCACAAGTAACCACAACATTTGGCGTCAATCACTACTGCAATGATTATTAGATTACTAATTAAATTAAAACTGCATTATTGCATACAATAGCTCGTTGATTGTTACTTTAATCGCCTCTATATAATTGACAGGTATCTCAAAATTGTCATCAATAAAATCATTAATTTAGGATCTCATTCTTGTGATGTGCATTGCACCTTTGTCGTAATTATTGATAAATTATTAATTAAATTAAAGCCACATAAATGACAACAATAGCTCGTTGATCGGTACTATAATCACCTCAAAATAATCGACAGATATCTCAAAATCGTAATCAATTAAATCTTAGTTCAGGATCTCATTTGGATCATTATTGCTACGCCCATCAACATTGCTCTTTCCTCACTTTCTTGGTTTCGATATACAAGCATTCACCTACATACATTCCATTAGAGCGCAGATAAAAAATACCCAGTACGGCCCTAACGGTTTAGACGTGCCCCTCGCCTAATTGAACACGAACTCTTGAGGAACAAGACCAGAATAGTAATCCACAAACATCATCAGAGAGGGAGTGACGAAACATTGGAACAATGCGATGAATATCGGAGCGGACTGATGAAGCATATCAGTCGAGGAGGGGCTTCCATCTTGAACCCATTCTAGAGGGCTAAAAACGCTCCAGGATGTCTTCCTTGCAGTCCTCTTGGGTCATCCGCAGGAATTTTAATCAAAGTCGCAAGGGTCACGAACGTGCGTGAACGATTCCGCACTCGAAAATTCACGCAGAACCGGCAAAGAATACAGAGTTGCACTTAGGACTGTAAGCTTATGAAAAGCATGCGATAGTGGTTATCGAAAGGAGGGGAAAATACAAATTTTACTGAAGCACACGTTTACTGAACGATCACCATGGTTTCGACGCAGCCAATCATTAAACAGCTCAAAACTGGAATTAAAACGAGCGGCATTTCCGCGCAGCATTGTCGAAAACATCCAACAATCGAAAGCCCGGACAAATTGCGCACAACAATGTGTAACAATACCTTTCAGCGAACGACAATGACCGTCTTCCGGGAACTTTGCGATCGCCCTTCACACTGCGTGAAACAATTAGAGTTTCATTGTCTTCCTCCTTGGATAGCCACTCCGGTCACAAGAATGTGGACATCAGTGGGGTAACCCAGACAGTCTCTAGCGTTACAACGGACACACAAGGGAACAGGCGTACTTCCTCCGCAACCAAGGAATGGTATCCAAAGATCCTCAGCCCTTTCCTCTATCGGTAGGAATGAAAAGATTCACTCACCTCTCGACCGTATCCTCACACACACAGGAGACTTCGCTCTGCTCTGATCTAAAACGGGGACGATGGCGATCACGTGACCGCTATCCCCCCTCCCCACACCCTAGCGCCATCCTCAGCGGCCTTTTCCCCCCAAGACTTCCTCAGGTGTTTTCATGCCTCGGGAAGGTTTTTTTTCGCTCCAAACGGCGATTAACGAGTTTTTTTTACGGCTGCGAGTTTTTAATTTAATTAAGTAATCTGCTTAAAACGTAGATAGATATATTACGGCTAAAAAAAATGTTCCAAAGCTCAATAAAGCACGCTTTGAGTATGCGTTGAAAAGAAAGGAAAAAAATTTGCAAACCAAAAAAATAACGTAATTTATAAAATTTTTATTTAAAGAAATGTTATTTAAAAGATTATTTTTAGGGGAAGATTTGAAAAATGTTTGGGGAACTAGACTCAACACTTTCATATTTCAGGAACCTGGACTAAATCAGCGATTTTTTGGTACCAAATTATCCAAGTAATAATGATCTTTTCTGTTTAAAAATGGATAAAAGTGATTAATTGTTGTAAATTAGTGACTAATTTTTGTAAGTAGTTATTACTACTTGCAATATTTACTCCAATATAAACTCAGCTTTTCTGTCAACTTTTTCGTACTAAAAACAGAGGGGGCGGTTATTTTCAAGTAAATATCGTATATCAGTGTCACGAAAGATTGTATTTTTCATATGCTTTGATAAACTTAGCTTGCATATATATTGGATAGAATTTGCACGATAAAAAATAATGTGAATGTAAATCCACACGGAATCCAAGCGCTAAATTGACAACAAAATTTGAATTTTACGTCTCAATTTTGCGAAATATTTCCCTTAATCCACCAAAAGTCATTCTTTTTCTGTCCCTGAACTGATAATTATCTATTTTACCACCTTGAACGTGACAAAATAAGACGTTCGACAGTCCATGGCCAATAACACTGTTTAAGCTGCACTCCTACATGGTAATAAGTTTTGCTCAGTAATTTCTATCTGCAAATGCTAAAATCTAAGAAAATTGCTTCCCCTTAAAAAATACTTCAAATGTTTACTATTACTTTTAAATGGGTCTTAATTCCCTGCTTATTCTTACGGGAAAATGTATGGACTCGGATTCAACAATAGCCTTGGTCGTCAAGGGCACGTCAAAATCTTACTAATTTTTCGTATATTTTATAAAAATGTTTGCAATTTCGAATGGCAAGCGATATTCCATGACGAAATTAAGAATTTTAAGTCAATTTCTCTTCTTTTCCTTTTCTCAATTTATAGGACTTTATATTTCTGATTAATTTTGAAAAAGAAATAAAACCTGCATGTGATAAGTAAACTTTACTTTCATATATTTCTAATGGAAACGCTTTTATTCGTCTGGAGTCGAACTGGAGATCGTTAGGTGAATAAAAATTAGCCTATTGTCTGCGCAGGGAAGATATTTAGCTATCTTTAAAGTTTGAATGTTGTGTAAATTTTTGCTATCGAATTTTTGGCATACAAACACACACCTACTTTCTTCTTTAATTATAAGGTTACTACTATAATTGAAGCTGAATTTGTCTTAATTTTCATCCTTTTTTCTGTAATTGACAGGTTAAATAAATGACAGGACTCTTCAGTCCCGATTACACCAGAAAATAAAGTCCTATGTATATGATACATTTATATACTATGATTACGTAGCGTGCTAATGTATTGTTGTAGGATGTATTGTAAGCTGTTTTGGAGAAGTTATAACAATAAAATAAATAATCGTTTTAAATGGAAGTAATGTATATTTCGCGATAAGCATAGGCTATCTTTCATGGTCAAATTTATCTTTTCTCGTAAGTCTTTAGCCTCCAACTGCATTTAGTTACATAAGAGAACCTCCGTTTATCCGATGCTTCTCAGGCGATGGCTGATTTGTGATCTGTTCAAGGAAATTTCAACAGAAGGCCAAATTACTGAGCTGAACCTTAAGCACAGCTTCCAAATTGTGCAGATCACAAGTATGCTGCTGAAGCTATTCGCAGAACTTAATTTGAAAGGTGTTGTTCTTACTCTAAATTTTGTTGCACCGATTGGGTTTAGAAATGCCAATTTATATTTTGAAATGCAGCCAGAGCGGCTGAAGGTTTGCTAAAATATAGAAAAATAGCTAAAAAGTAGATAAAAATAAAATGGCTGAAATTTGCCTTTATAAATAAAATTTGACGCATTTAACTTATCAGACGGATGATACATGTTATATATCAAACATATTCTGTACATAAAATATAGCGCATGCCATATCTAGGATTTCTATTAGCTTTTATCTATTAGTATCTACCAATTATCTAGTATCTAAGTTATTTATGTTTTTGGTATTTTTCCATTTATTTCTCTACAAATAAACCAAATTTTAACCAATTGTTATAATATAATATGATGGTTTAAAATTATCTTATTGTAACTACGGGAGCTAGGCGTAAGAGAAGGCATTTTGGTATAAACTCGCCATAAGTGTATAACAATAATAAAATCTAAATTATAAGAAAAATACAAACAACCATAATGGGCTGAAATTACAACAATGGTTAGCTTGATAGGTTGGCGCTGTTCACAGATACCTCAAAGAATAAAAATTCAAAATTTGTCTCAAATCGTTGACTTAACTTTGGTAGTGGTATTCGGAACCTATTTCCGGGAGAGATATTTCGAAAATTCCCTGAGATTTGTTATGAGTTTATATAATTCCTTGAGCCTCAATTTAGATTTGATTTCTTTAACTATACAGAGGTTTTAATGTTTAAATAATATTGTCTACTACAAGCACTTCTGTAGGTAATAAGGATGTCTTACATAAAGAGACTTTCATAGAAACGCAACTAACCTTCCTTTCTACAGAAAAAATGAAAATATGATGATGATAACATCTTTGCATAGGTACCACTAACTGAATTACTCGAATGAATCAAGACTTTAAAGATACAGTTATCATCTACAATAGTGCTGATTATTTCAATCAATATTTATATGGAAATACATGTATAAACCATCCTTCGAATACTGCACTACATCCCTTTCCATCTAAATTTTACGGGATACAGATAGTTGGGATGTACACAGCCAACTCTTGTACTTTCACTAGAATTGCAGCGTCGACAGAGATATAATTGGTGCTTTAACGTCAACAATTGGAATCATTCCACTCCTCCCTCCCATACATTGTAATAATATTTATTCTTGTTTCACTGATGACGCAAGAAAGCTTACAACAACATTTGCGCAACAATTCATCGTGGAAAATTACCCAGCCATTCCTGTTATTGCAATACATCTTTCCAGAGATTTAGGATTCCATTTAATGTTTGAAGCACATCGGAAAACATAGCTATGATGAAGCAAATCATAATAAACGAATTTACCAGTGGTTAAACTTGTATAATTGTCGATAATGACTAGGATGGCTGTATAAAGAATGTGCTGGTATATGATTCAAAAACATTAGTGAATATATATGGACTAGTGAGAAAATTGAAGGAAAAATCCACCTGTCATACGCCGATATTATAGTAAGTATGTAAAAGTAACAATAACTTGAAGACGCTTTCTTAGGATAACTCTTACGTATACAGGTGACACATATATGAACGTATAGGGGATATATATACAATTGGAAAGAAAAAATTCTTCAAGATACAGGCTGCAGAAATTAGATGTCTGTTAGGTAGAGTTGCCAGACGTCCAGATTTTTGCGAGATTTTCCCAGGTTGATGGATTGTTTCCATCGTCAGGCCTTATTCTTTGAATGTCCCGCTTTCCCGATGTCAGATCTTTCGAAATACTATTGCAGTGCGTGAGATAAAACATTTAGCTTTATAGCAGCTGTACGGAGATGCCAGAAATTTACTTCTGCTCTCAAATTTAAATGAAAAACCCGCCAAAATGACAGAATCCACATTTACCTGGGTTATAAATATTGTAGGAACATTAAGTAAAAGACAAATTTTTCGAGTATGAATGATGAATTTTTTCTATTATAAGAGGGGATAGAAGAGATACCACAAATTTTGCTTTGTGGTGAAGAAAGACTGAAAAGGGTGAAAAAGCCGTAAGATGCAGTGAAAATTTGGCTGAATTGGCAATTATTTCTGATTTCTTATAAATATCATTACAGACTTAGCTGCAATGGGTCTATATGGACCCAATGAAATTTCGCTAGGGAGCATATTATTTTTGGAGGTTTAGTACGAAAACAAATGATCAACGTAATCTTTTTATTTATTCACATCTACCATTCCGTAGAGTCGAAATTGATGACAATGTATTCAAATTATCGAAACAAATTTTTTGACTGGAAACACCCCCAAGAAGGGGTGTGAAAAACCTGCGAAACCAGCGGATAGAATAACTAAGATTTTATGGAAATAGCAGGCATCTAAAAGGAAGAAATTCGTGTACACTTTAAATTGCAGATAAAATTGAAATACATCTAACAGTAAAAAACAAACAGGAAAAGAACATTGTGAGAAAAAACCACTAGCTACACAGTATATCATACACGAAAAATTGCAAAAAATGCATGAAAATGAATACGGAACAAGAATGAAAAATTAAAACTTATCACATAAATATCATAAAACTTATTGCATAAATTATTTGCAGTTATCAACTTTGTCACTGTTCATTAAAAGATCAGTAGTAGTACTGTTAAAGTGATTGAAAACGGCTTGAGAATTTGTTCTGATCGGATAGCTTAGTTGGTCACAGCAGCCTCCCGGCAAGAGGAAGATCCCGGGTTCGATTCCTGGTCCCGTCAAACTTCTTTCAGGTCCGTTTCCTTTGGATTTTTCCTAAGTGCACGCCCTTATGTGCAAAATTACCTATACCCATCCCTGTTAAAAGTGCTAGTAGTAGTAGTATTGTGAAAAGTGCTTCGACAGCTGAGGTCATTTCGCACACAGGCTCCCACCAGGAATCGAACTCGGGACCGCTTTCATTGAACTGTTAAAAGTGCTTGGTAAATTGAGATGTTTCGCTCGTGGGTTTCCATCCTTCCCTAAGTCGAAAGCGCAGCTCATAAGGCTATCCGGGAGCCTAAATAAATAGATTCCAACGTTGATGCACCATTACGTGCTTCTTAACGGCCTACAGAGGGCCATCAACATATACCGAATATCTTGAGGCGTTCCTCCTTCCCGAGTACAACGCCCGATGCATCCCTCGCGGGAGATTTCTCGTCTCATCCGATTCTGCTCCCGGTCCCCGGCGATTGTGTAAATTTGGCCCTTCGCAGCCCCTCCCTTTGTTTCCGGCTGCTTCTTTCGGCGCCAATTCTCTTTCCCCTCCACTTCTCAGCTTTCCTGCTCAACAGGAGAGTCCCTTTGGAGTACTGACCACTCTTTTTCCGCCTACTAGTAAACAACTTGCTCGCTTTGTTTTTCCGGATTTGCTTTCCAAAACAAACGAATATTTTGCACGAATTTTTACATTTTTCTTCGCAAAACAAAGGTATCTCCGTCTCAATAACGTTCGTTTTTAGATGTTTGAAATAATTTTAAACTCGAATTTGGATGTATTTTTTGATGGTACAATATTGACGGGGTGACAAGTACGATTGTACGATTTGAATAGTGCAAAAGGAAGGCAATCTAGGTGAATGCATCTTTTACACTTGTTTCTTAGAACACGCCACAGAAAATTTACTTTTGAAATATTTTTATCTCTATCTTTTTGATGGCCTTGATACCATGATAGCAACTGTGGTACGAGTCATGCTGAATAATGGCATTAGTTTTGGTCATTCCTTATTGAACGCTATGAAGCGTAATTCAAAGTGTTACACTCAGGCAAACTTATACTGCTCATGGTGTTTGCCTTAAAGTTTACGAAAAATATCGGTCTTCGATATTCTGCGAAATTCTTCAACTTCGATCCCATGCCAAACCCATAAGCTAAAGCTCGTCGGGTAAAATATGGCGTGGTTTTAAAACCCGCCTCTCATCTTTCATAATACTCCACCGTAATTATAACTTTATTACACAATATTCACCGACTTACACAACCTCAACATGTGAGTATGTGTATAACAAAATGGCGGACCAAGATTTTCAATGCAAATGTTTACCTAAAGTGAACATGGTCTAACTTACACCACGCTATTCTTTGGAGCTTTCTTAAAGAGAATCTTAAATAAAGTGTTGCGACTATTCGCGACGCCGAGAAATAGACCAACTTTTGGACAACACTGCAAGAGCCAAATCTGAGCGTACCGCCCACTCTGACGACGTTTTGAGGCGATGTGCAAATTTATGTCGCAAACAGAGAGGTAGTTGAGAAATCTATCAACATAAGACGTATTAATGAATTCAGTACTCATAAACATACATAATGAGTTCATACACATACACTCGTATAGTGACAGTTCTCAGAAAATAAATTACTATGAAAGCAACTCTTGTTTGAGTTAAACAAGGGCAGCAATAATCGTCGCTGAGATGTTAAAACGTTGGTAGAACAATGATATAGGAAACAACGAAGACCCTTGTGTTGCTTAGTGTCAATTAAGTACGCATCTATCAGGAAAATCATTCCGAATGCGGAATTAATATATCCTAAACGTACGGCGAACTCCCTTCTACTTTTATTTCGCTTTATATTATGGATGAGAATGTTCAGAAGGCAGGATGATAATCTTAAGAAGTAAGAAGGCTCAATTAGAGATTTAATGTATAGTAAACTCTGAGAGATGTAGCCGATATTATGCATCGTCCTTGTTATACAGACCATCCTGATACTGCGAGAAAGATCAGAGGGATAGATGCTAGAATCATTCGATTAAAAAATTCATTTTTTTCTAGAATGAAATGCGAAAGTAATCGATTAAGGAAGTAGAGTCACGGTACATGCACCCCCTGCCACTCGAAAGGTGAATGGCAGGGTACAGTCGCTTATAAAAAAAAGTTACCACTAAGAATGCAACCCGCTTAACAGACGAGGAGCTCGATGAGAGCGAGTCTATGAGCGTCTCTGCTTTTAGCGCGCGTTTCGTCTTCCTCCTTACGCACGTTTTGATGCTTTGACGTTATTTTTTTAAATACCAGCAAAAATACATTCATTTGGATGCTATTTACGTAACATTGTATAATAAAGGAAGTTAATTCAGATTTTTCTTAAATCGGCTCATATCTCTGCGTAATTCATTCTTCTTCGAAATAATCGGACAAGAAATACTTTGGTTGCCCATATTTTCTCCTTACGTATAAATTCCCATCAATGGAGGTCTGGAAAGGACTTCGTTATATTGCTTCATGCTCCACATGCTCGCAGGACAAACTTCCCCGTAAAACATAATAAATAATAGAGCTTAAATGTATGACAAATAAGAGAAAATGCAGTACTATGAATAAGGTCGAAAGAAGGGAAATTAACGAGAAAACGTAACGAAAATAGAAATGGAGTAACAATGAAAGAATATGTTAACCCTTCAAAATCCGCCTTTACTTAGGCGGATTATCTCGTTTCGCATATGCGTAATAGCGAACACATCGGATGAATAAGACGTTATATGCGTAATTTATCCACTGGCTAATATTTCTATGTTAGATTAGTCAAATCGTGATTTATATATTTTTAATTATTTCGTGTACATAGTGAGTGAGGTGAGGGTGAGCGCTGGCGCTGAAGTTGTTAGCGGTAGTTTTAGTGAAAATGTTTTCCTAGGAATTGCGCCCGGAATCACGTGTGGGACTAAGAGGAGAAAAATTTGCAGATAATGAAATGGTTAGGGAGTAGCAGGCAGGCGAAGGGGGCTCGCTGAATTCCGCGTATGCTGATATCGGTACTCGCAGGATAGTAGGCATTTTCGTCCTTATAAGCAGTAGTTAATTTTAGATTGAACTGTGAAAACACATGGTTGCTTTTCCTTTTAGTTAGGTTGTAGGAACAAAATAGAATCAGAACAGGCAATTCTCAATATTAACTTTTATTTTACTTAAACCTCCCTGTGATTACATCAGACAAAACTAACCAAATAGCAATACAACAGTAAAACAGACATCACAAGGAAGACCGGAGGGGAAGAACAAGTCTGCCTGGCATTCGCCCGAAGTTGGAGGGAAAACCCCTCCGTAAAAAACCTCCCAAAGGCAGCCAAAACCACAAGTTAATCAGCAAAACATCTCAAATTCAGTGATTTATATTTATGATTTAACTACAAGCGATTCCTCAGATACTTTAACAATAACGAAAAGCCATGTTTGATTCCATCAAAGCTTAATAGAAATACATTATCTGGTAATGCAAGCTGAAAGCTGACAAGATTCCAAAAGTAGGCAAAAATATCTGTACATATATAGAGAACACGTAATAATTAAAGTGTCTGAAAAAACATTTACATGAATAGAAAAGTTGGTAAAATTAAGTTCTTCACTGGATCTGGTAACCTACTGCATTATTCATCACTCACTTCTCCTGAACTTCTATTAGGTATAGCACCATAGGCCACAACATTAAGTTCACAAAATAGATTAATTGCTCCATGAAGAATGAATGGTACAGGGTTAAAACAACAGTTAAAAATGCGGTCAGCTCTCTACGAGCACATGGGTTAATAAGCACTTCAGCACGTTAAGTTTAAGTGTGGCTTCACTGGTGGAAGAGACTATAGTTCAAGTAAATGCTCTGCAAATGTATCTGATGCCACACGTCAAAAGTCACTTAACAATGCACACAAGTGATTTGGTATCCATTACGGGCGCCCCTCTGGAAGATGACCGTGAATGAAATATGCTGCAGCATCACTTCTGTCTGTAGGATTCCTAAAACTGAACCTAAGAGTTCTAATCGGATGGACTCGAAGAAACTCCTCCACAACCTCAGAATATCTGTTGTTCGATTGTCAGCAAGAGGCCAAGAATCAGGCAGACCAAGGCTATCCTATCTTTGGGCACCTAAAACGGCTTAAACCTTCTCCACTAAAATTCCACCAGCAAACGAAAATTTTAGCTAAATACGAGGCTGGACCTGGAAATTCTGAGCAAAATTACACGGAATAGAAAATACACAAAACAGACCTTTCAAAAACAAAATTAGTCGCATAAGAATACTAGAAAATAAAATTAGAATATTAATGCAACCATGGATATTCACACAAGAAAAGGCAAAGGGAAGGAGAGGAACAATAAATTTTATACCACAACAAAATCTCGGGGGAAAAAATCCTATCAGCAATAACAACCAGAAATCATGAATTCAAAGTTTCTTATAAAGTTAATAACCTCCTATAAAAAACAAAATTAACCACATGCGAATACCACAACATAAATGCATTAGATATTTAACGCAACATTTGATACTCATTATGACAATAAGAAAGAACAATGCATAAATTATAAGACTACGCAAGACTTCATGAAAATAAAATCGGTAACAACATAACGAGAAAAAACAAGACTACAAGCTTGTTGACTTCCTATAAAAGAAATGAGTATAAAGGGTAAATAAAACATTTTATACTTTAACGGAAAAAACACGAAGAATGAGGCAAAACAGGTAATATTAAATGATAAAAGGACACTAAAATATAGCAGAATCTATGGTAGCAAATAAATGACTAATAACTTATTCCGTAAAAAACAATCTCAACAACAAACGTGTTAAATCATATACAGGCGTTAAATACATAAGTCGACTGCAGACGCGTTATGCGGGAGACCTTTCGAAGTGTAGAGCGAGCTTCAGCTGCAGCTACTGGTGACGTTGACTTGGAGATCGAACGCATTACGTCGACGCAAGGTGGTGATAGGATTATGACAGAGTAATTGGGATAACGCAGTGTTATATTCGCAGTGTTCAATCGCATTACGAGGATGCAGCGTTAAAAAGGACTTTTTAGACTTATTGTGGACGCTTCGTTTCGAGAAATATTTGTAATACCACAGAAAATATTAGAAATTTTACGCAACATATGATACTCTAATTCTCACAATAGGGAAAAAGAACACAACACCATGTAACAGTTAATGAAAATAAAATCAGTAATAACATAACAAGACATACTAAAACCCTCAATAACCTTACTGACATCCAATAAGAAAATTGGGTATAGTATCAAAGGGATATAAAAACAACATAATCTAGTAGAAAAAAGTTGCCTTAAGGATAAGGCGACATGTAATATTAAATGAAGGACAAATACAGCAGGATCTTTCGCAGTAGGTTCATGAATAATTGCTAAATTCGTAAAAGCCAATTGCAAAAACAAAAAGGCTAAGTCATATACAGGCGTTATATAGGTAAGTCGACTGCGGACACCGTACGCAAAAATCTTGCATAGTATAGTGCGAACATCGGCTACAGCCGATGGCGACGGCGATCGTAGGCATCACGTCGACACAAGGTGATGATATAGTATGATGATCCAGTAATTGGGAGAACGCAGAGATAAAAACTATGTCAAAATACGCAGTAATCAATCGTATTTGGTGGATACGTAGAGACGAAGTGTTGCCACTGAAATTCGGATTCGTATGTGAAGTTCGTCGCAAGCTATCTTCGTTGCTTGGCTTGTTGGATGGACAATGGACAACCAGTCCATGAACCATTTCATGAAAATAAAATCATATCAGCAATAACGTAAGTAAACACTAATTCAAACAACTTCCTCGCAAGCTTAACGAGTTCAATTTAAAAAATTAAGTATAGTATCGAAGGGATATAAAAGCAATTTATACTCTATCAGAAAATTATAACCTTAAGGATAAAGCGACATTTGATAACATATGAAGGAAGAACACTGAAATGAAGCAGGATCTTTGACAGTAAGTACATGACTAAGAACTAAGGTCGTAAAAAAACAATTGCAACATCTAACAGACTATGACATATAAAGGCGTTATACACATAGGTCGACTGCAGACGCCGTATGAGGAAACATTACATAGTATTGAGACAGCATCGGCTGCAGCAACTGGTGACGTTCACACAGTTGTCGTACGCATGACGTCGACGCAAGGTGATGATAATATGATAATCCAGTAATTGTGATAACGCAGCGTTCGAAAACAGTTTAAAACGAGGAACAAATTATACCAGTCCATGAAGCAATTCATGAAAATAAAATCATATCAGTAATAACATACCAAGTGAACGCTAATTCAAACAACTTCCTTAAGCTTAACGACTTCATGTAAATACTTATACTCCATCATAAAAAATAGCCGTAAGGATGAGGCGACATGTAATATTATACGTAGGAAGGACACTGAAATGCAGCAGGATCATTCACACTAAGAACATGGCTATTAACAAAGTTCGTAAAAAACAATTGCAACATCTAACAGGCTAAGGCATATAAAGGCATTACACACACAGGTCGACTGCAGACGCAGTATGAAGAAACATTGCGTAGTATTGAGAGACTGGTGACGTTCACACAGTTGTCGTACGAATGACGTCGACGCAAGGTGGTGATAATATGATAATCCAGTAATTGTGATAACGCAACGTTCGAAAACAGTTTAAAATCGCTGTCTTCAAAAACGCAGAGTTAAAAAACGATATATTCGCTGTGTCATATTCGCAGTGTTCAATCGAATTACGTGAATGCAGCATTAAAACGGACGTTTTAGACGTGTTGTGGATGGTTTGTTTCGAGAAATATTTGTAGAGACGAAGTGTTGCCGCTGTATATTCGGATCGGTGTCTGAAGTTCGTCACAGGCTATCTTCGTTGCTTGGCTTCGCCTGCTTTTTGCAGGGTCTTCTTTCTCTTCACTCTGCACTGCATTCGGGCTCGACCTGCGGCCACCGCTGTGAGGCTCAACCTGCAGTGGCGTAACTCTCGGCACCTACGGACGACAAACATGCGGGCATTCCTTACTGGCACAACTCACGCGTACGGCCTCAAAGATCGACACGAAAGCCTCGCGTGCAGGCCTCGCTCACACAGCTAGGCTCGCAGAATCGTCTCGACGCATCGGCTCCCTGACCGCTTCATCTGCTCGCAGAATCTTCTCTGCGTTGACGTGAAAGCTCCTTCCTCAGGTCCCTGCACAGCCTCCCTCCGCACCTAATACATTCGACTGCCGTCCCGACACTTTTCAAACGGATCACAAAACACAGAAATAATCTTATAAATGCATAACATCTAAACAAAATGCCGAAACATACTGAAATTACAGATTTGTATTTAAATTCTAGTGTCCAATCTAATCTTTTATAAAAGTTTGCAATATTTAAGTCCAATGCATCCATGAAGTATGTGGAGTCTTCTAGCACAACTTTCTGCTTCTAATGGGTGCTGCTGTAGGGATCCGCATTTGCTGTTTGAATTCATTGTTCCAAGGTTTGTCTCATTTAATAGCCTTGTCAGTTCCTTTTGGAGGGAATATTCACTTTATCCTCTTTCCAAAGGCGTCATGTGTAGGCTACAACCTCAGTTTCTGCAAGCAAATACGATAAATATGTTGCAATCTATAATAAACTCAATAAAAGCAGGTTGAGAGGGTAAATAAAATGAATTTCATAAATGAAGAAAAGTAACAATACAGTAAAAATAGAAACTTAAAAATAGTAAAAATTGTGTGAAAAGTCTTGCATAAAACCATGTAAAATTCAGGAAGAGAAGAAAAGCTGGTACTGAATGACAGAAAGGTCATACATGGCACAAAGGTTGCAGGCTCCCCATCCATGGGCTAAGTAACTATAATCATTGTCGAAACGACACCTTTTCTAATTAAAAGCTATAACCTTCTTTCGGTGAATACATTTTTTAAACTTGCATAAAGCAAACGATTTAAAAGTATCACAAATAAAAGTTAAGGTACAATATTATTGCCATTTAATTCTACCATGAAAAGCTATGCTCCTATATTATCTAATCAAAATCTTGGAATATATTGGCTTGAAGCTCTATCTTTTTTCTTAGAAGCGTTACTTCTGGTGAGTGTACAATATGAGAGGGCTTGAGTTACTGTTCAAGCCAGCAACACCACTGTCTTAACAAGCTTTGCAAAACTCACTTTAATTCCACTACACAAACTAAAATGATACAATTTAATAAGAGGAAAACCTTACCCCTTCCGGCCCACAACTGCTTCCTTTATTCCTTGATCTTTTAACTGCTCATTACGCTTGCCTGATGTGGGGGAAGAAACCTCTGGAAACACCACTAATTCCCTCGAGTCTTCCAATGACATCCACTCAAGTAATTTCACTGAAAGTGTATAACACAAGTTTTAAAACAAGATTTAAAAAGTTCAATTTGTGTTTTGATCTAAGCTGCACGCCCTACGTTATCTATAAAGATAATTTTGGAAACTTTGCTGAATTACTACAACTTAATCAACATAGCATCTGCAGAAGATGTTAAGCATATCCCCTCAAAAAATTTGATTAACTTTAATAATCATTATCGATATTTTCCGTGAAAAATATATCTACTGCTTTAAGGTGATCGAATAAAGATTAAATCATAATTGAGGGTACTCAAGCAATGTAATTATCCAAGAAAGTGATTAAATTTAAACGTATTTAAATATACGGAAATTACCTTGATATAACTTCTTAGTAGTAGTACCCTGACCAAATGGAAAAAATTATTAAAAGTACTAATTGCGCAAAAAAAACTAAAGGGGGCTTTATATTTAATTACGTTTTCGTTGAAGTTAAGATGCACTCGAATTTAAGACAGCTCCAGATAGCCATGTGTGCCGCGCGTTCTACATTGGAGAAAACAGTCTCGGGTTCGATTCCGGTGGGAGACCACGTGCAAAATTATCTCAGCTGTCGAAGCACTTAAACCTAAAATACTACCATATTCTATTCTAACAGGTACCGGATGAATTGAAGCTCCGAAAAGGCAAAAAGGAGTCTTAAAATTACAATACAATATGTATAGGAGAATAAAAGCGGTACATCGAAAACAGATCAGATCTAGAACAAAAAAGCAAGCCTACAAACAGAATTCAAGATTTCTTAAAGTATGCCTTATTTAATGCATTAGATTACTACTAAATTGACTGAAATTAATCTAAAAAATAAAAAAAAAAATAATCTATACGACCATAAAAAACACCAAATATCCAAATTATATTCGATGAAAATTTTCCAATATAACAATTAAATAACTTAGGAAAGCTGAAAAGTCTGAAAATCACATGTGCAAAGCTGATCACATTGAAAAAAATAATAAACTAGCTCAAACGGGAGAAATGTTCAAAACTATTCCAGCCGAAGCACATTAAAAATTCATCACATACTGGAATATCTATTTAGATCGATATTTAAAAGCTTCTGTCAATATCTTCCGCGATAAGAGGATTTGAAGCAAAGCAAAGGTTGGTTTAATTACTGTCGCAGTTTTCTTTAAAAATACATCAGAAGACCTTAAATTTGTTCGAATATGCAAATTGGATTTTCATCTTCATCGTTATACCACACCAAATACATGAAATGAATAGCTATTAGTAACAATGGAACTAAAGCTGATAAACAACCTAGCCTACCCTCCTTCAGCGCTCTAGCGATTCCATTCCGAGGATTTTAACCTTTCTTAACCGCTACCTTTCTCATAAGCCCTCCCCAAAACATACCGACCTGCCTTCCTTCCTTGTATTTTTGCGATCATTCTCACGGGATCCCTCAAAATACACACTGAATATATGTTAGATACCATGGAACTACGATTGCTATAACCATAATCCATCACCAAATACACAAAAGAGAACACCTCCAGTCACATCACCAGACACTCCATTCTCACTGAGCAGAAAAACTTAGTAAACCAAAACCAAATACATGCACTCTCAAAATTAATGAAAATGAAAATCCAACTTAAATTAATATAGAGAAACAAGTCGTTTTAAGTCAAACAATCCTCGCTTTGCTTCAATAAAAATATTTCTATTCACTCATTTTGGATATGAATTGGAAAAATTGGATATGGAAAAAATTTGAATATGACTGAATGAAAGGAATTAGTGATCCATTCCCAAATTCATAGCAACGGATTACTTTCCATTCATGGAATAAAAATGCACGAAAAACAAAATATAGATTTAAAAAGGGTAACATTTATGATTTACGCCTGTATCGAATCAAGGACAAAATTAAATCTAAGAAGCGCCGACAGCTTTGAGGTCTTGAATTACAAGATTAAATCTCTTGCTATTCTCCAAAGTACGTACCCACATAATGTGGGCGATATTAATGGCTTTGTCGGATCAACCAAATTAACATATTTAATACCAGTTGTATGGTTCAATGTGCTTAAAAGCAAAGGTAATTTCGCGCATATGACATACCAAGGAGAATCGAACCCGGGAACGTTATCACCTAAGTATTAAACTTGGCTATCCGAGTGTTCGACGCGGTAAAGTAACTGAAATCTGATGGATCATATTGATCTAAGGAGAATATGAGCAGAGACCTACTAGAAATCTCCTATTCTGTGTGATTTTACACATCTCATGCTCGCCAAAGATATCCCTGATCGACTATTCTTCGTGACTGAATATAATTTCGGAGGAATGTGGAAAGACTTTCGACTTTCCTAGCATGGAGATATTTCGACAATCCTTAAATCCCACTGATACTTCTACATAGAGGTATACCTTTGGGTTTCTGGCGAGCAAATCTACGAAAGCACATGTTAACCCTGACAAGCATCCCGTCGTAGGTGATTATTGATTAGAAATGAATTCTCTATCAAATGGAGCGACGGAGGGATATCTTGCCCAGGTGTGTCATTAACTTTCAACCGAGCAGCATACCCGAGAACATACTTCAGACTGAAGAAACCTTGGCAAAAATTATGAGATTTTACATTCGACAAATTACGGTATAGGAAAAAGAATTTACTAAGCACGCTAAGCAGCCGAAACCTTCGAAAGAGTTCGAATGGCTCAACGTCGGTCCAACCATTTCGTCAAACGCCAACTATTCAGATCGCAATTTCTAAGGGATGCCTGACATTCGAGAATGTGGTGCGATTCACCATGAAAATGACGGATTTACCGAAGAAAACCTGGATAAAATTACTTGTAAATAAGAAGGGATGACACGCTTTAGAATTCGTGACTGGAAGAAGTCTGGAAGAAATGTTCGAAATCACTTAACTTCTAATTGTAAGCCTCATTGAAGCTCCTTCGGCGCAGTCCCTCGGCATGGCAGAGCACATGGTTGACAGGATAAGACTTCCGAAGACAAGCCACACATCCTATACATTTTCCAATTTAAGAAACGCTTTCCTGAAATTTAGAAGATTGTAAGGTATTTAAACTACTAGAATGTCGTAAATTACGTACTTATAAGCCATGAAGAATCTGAAGATAATAAAGTGGATAGACGCAGAGTTAAGTAACGTAGGTATCGAAATCTTTCCTTTGCCTAATATTCTTTACCAAAAGGGCTCGCGATGTGAAGACGACTGGCGTTGAAGCATTCAAGTCCAGAAATGAGGAGGAGGAAGGAGTCTATGAAGGTAAGTGAGGGGAGGAACTACGTAATGGTTTGGGGATACTCTCTACCAATAACGTGGCACAGAATATGGATGAGTAATATCAGAGGAAAAAAATGGTTTAAGCTTTCCCAAAAATATTATTCACAAAAAATATGGAATTTGTACACATAATTTTATGATTTATATAATCGCGTTGAATATTGACGAATCAGTTTTCATGTTTTTTTTTCTTTTGAATATTCTTTGCTCTTTATCGAACCCTTACTATATCTGTCTACATAGTTGCCATTCTGTCTACATTGTTGCTATAATCAACAACTCCATCTTTTCTCATGATCTTGTTTTCTTACTTAATGCAATCATTTACATATGCATGCTTTCCGGTAAGCGATGACGTATTTTATAATAATTTTAGGTCGAAGCATAGTATGACCTTGTTTTCAACTTTAAGATATGTTAAATCAGTATACTAAATGTAAAATTAATATTTCTCGGCGAATATGAGCTCCATTCCCTCACGTGCGGATCCCAATTATCTATAATTGTAAAAGAAATCGAGATAGGAACAAATGAAAAGTCGAACTTTTAAATTTTGTGGTTGGTAAAAGTTCGACTTTTCATTTGTTCCTGATGGCGACTTACCACGAAGTCACGGCCGAAGCTGTTGATTCTGAAATCGAGATAATTATTATATATTTTCCTGATACAGATACCTGATTGCCTCCAACTTAATCAACCCTTAATGAATGTACTTTATTTATTAAGTAATTTATAACATACTTTACCTAATATACCTTTACTGTACACCCCGCTGAGGGAGTCTCTGGGTCTTCTATCTTTGCGGTGGCCGATGGTTCTCCGTAGGTTCCAGGGGACATAGAAAGCCGCTCTCAGGTCATTAGGAAGCATGTATCCCAATCTATAGGAGAGACTTCCGCTATGAGGAAGGGATTGTGGAGGATTATTAGAGGGAAGGAGTGATTTTACGGCATGAGAGGATATTTGGTTTTCTCCTCAAGAGCTTATCCACCGTATCTGAGCTGTATCCGTTATTTATAGCAATCTGTTTAATGATTAAAACTTCTTTAAGGGAATTGGCCGGTGACATCGGGATGTGGGTGGATCATACTGTGGAAAGCGGGTAACTTCTGGGAAAAAGGATGGGAGGAATGAGAGGGGATGGTGAAGTCAGAATAGGTGGGTTTGCCGGAGGGAGTTGAGATGATGTCTGACAGACGAAACTAGTTGCCGATTAATTTATTTCTGTGGAATTTACAAAGTGTGTTTTTTTCTTTGCATGATGGCACCATTCCACAAAGTTAGGCTGGAAAATGTCAATTTTAAAAATATATCTTGATTGTATACCAAACTATTATATGTCGATTTCTCATTCTTTTACTCATAGATATAGATTACTCGTAAATGCCTCTTCTTACGGTGTGACAGAGGGTATAGGACACTGCGGAGTTCTTCCTTATCGCTTAATTTCTGTCTAGCTCTATTCCAAATCATTTTCTAATACACTCCTTGCCATACACGGATTGAATACTTTTCTATGTGCACCACTGCTCGGATTTTTATTTTTAATTTTCGAAGAATAACCTTTGCAAAATTCTTTTTTAATCCAAATAACACTTAACAAGTTATAATCGTTACCATTACTCATTACTCATATGAATATGGTATTAAAACCTAATGAATGATATTGAATTTGCACTGAAGTGGCAAGCATGATTTTTTCTGATTCAATAAATGCACTAATCATAATTGATGCAAGATTTTCATTTTCAATATGTTTACCGGAAAATTCCTTAAAAATATAATTTTCTGTTATTCTACAACATGTTATTAGCAATGAAAATTTAAATTATTATATACATATGGATGTCTGCGTTATCCTGAGACTCGTTTATACAGCTGATTATCTTCGCAAGTTCCTTTCAACGGGTTTGTTTATATATAGAATCTCAAAGCTTGCCGCATTCCCTTAAAAATTCTACTTACTTTCCGTACCTTGCCCCCTCTTGTCATCGTTGCCCAGGGCAACCCCCGGCTCGCATGATCTCCTTCTGGCTTTGGTCAAATATGTAAGCGTTTCTACCAGAGAAGTTCATCCAAGAAGGAAAGAGACTTCTAAAATTTCTGCAGGTCATAAACAGCCCTCAACTTTATTGCTGTTTTCCTCCCCCAGATAAAGGGGGAGGGGGAGAGTCCTTTCCCGTCCACTACCCACTCCATTTTTCCCTGGAATGCTCGTCGAGATATATCTGCAGATCATCAGCGTATAAATGATGTTTACAGAATTTAATATCTTTTAATTTTTAATGTATATCCGCGTCAACAGAATCGAAGGTTTTACTAAAGTTCAGTAATTCCATTAATTAGTCCATACCCTCAGATGCTTAGGAAGTTTCCTAACGCCTTATATTAAAATGCAATTGGTAAATTCAATCCATGATTTATCGCGAGAACTAGCTACTAATATGTGTGCCCAGAATGCGTCTGCTCGGTTTATATTTAACTTGAAAAAGTATGACCATATTTCCGATACGTTTAAGAAAATATCTTGGATTTCACTAGAACATCGTCAAAGAATTCATGTTGCAACGCCAGGTTTCAGAGTATTGCAAGCACAAACTGCGGAAGATCTCTTTTCTGAAATTTTTAGCTTAGAATGTGTTCACCATTGCAATACTACATGCAAAAAATCTAAAGTAAAACTATATCAAAGAAACATCTTTTATACCACCAAATAATCCATTCCGACCTCTGATTCGCTATAATATTACTCTGCCATGTTAATGTCACTAAAAAATTGCTTTAAATAAATTATTTTAATAACAATAACGAAAACAAATCCTTTCAAACGCTCGACATGTACCTGTATAGCAGGCAACGTCCTCCATCTTTATTTATCTCCATCATCTCTCTCTCTTTTTTTCTGGTGGCTCGCACGCCTGAAACGTGGGGTCTGTTGGACGAGTTGCCCCTTGGAAGTGGTAACTTTTTTTGTAAGGGACTGCACATAGGTATATGTAAAAATTCGATATCATTCTAAATTCAATGTAAGTGCATTTCAAAACCGTAAACATTAAGAATAATTATAGGCGATCACACACTCTAAATGAGGCATTTTGAGAGATAAGAAATTACTGATTCTCCACTCCTCTGCATCTGCAAGAGAAAGATTCCAAATGTGAAAGTAACGAATTATCCTTCAACTTAACCTCTCTTGCCAATGAATGCCACACAAGTAGAAATATCCCAATGCAGGATGAGGTGTGATGTATGCAGTCCGCGTAATTTCATCATATGTCTACAAAGAATAAGGTTCACTAGATAAGGAGTAGGGAAGTTTTCCACTGATTTAGAATCCAAGTCAAAAATATTGAGTAGGTTAAAATTGTAGACGACTTTGTGCTCTTGGGTAGAATTTTTTCAAGTATCGAAGAATATATGGAGAAATAATTGAGCAATGATTAATAACTCTTAGACCTACGGAAGCATGAAGATGAGTTGGTGAAAGTATGCGAGTGATTAAAAATAGGGTTGCTTTATAATAAATAACAAATTCCAGTAATATTATAATAGTTGAATTAACTAATGACATTTACCTTAATCCTGTATATCATTGTAAGATACATGGGAAAATACATATATCAATAATTGCGAATTAGGAGAGGGTCTGAGGCATAGAAATACCAAATTTATGTGATGGAGGAGTTGAATGAAAGTGAAAAAAGCACTAAATTTCATCTCTAATCAATATTCCTCTGAGCATTAGGCTTTAAACCTATTCTGGCTAAACTTTTACCATCTGGTTCTTGATCTCTTAATGCTACTTTCACTTAATGACTTATATTCCAAGATCTGCTTTCGAAATCTCTCTCAAAACATCTGTTTCCATCCAGAAATTATTTCCATCCCATTTTTACTCTTCTATCTACCTATCATCTTGATATACAAAGATATATTTTTTAATGCACCTATCTATTTATCCAATTTCAGAGATCAGAGAAAAATCATTGCTGATTATTCTATTATATATTATATTATTCTTATTGCTGTGGTGGTCCCTTTTACTTTGATGTAGAGATTTCTGGCCCATATATTACAGAAGGAATTGCCATCACCTTATTTTATAAAATTTTATCAGTGTCTCTTTGTGTTTTACCTTTTATGGCTCTTCTTATCATCCTGTATATCCTCTAGAAAATTTTATTTCCTATATTTTAGTCTTCATCAAAGAATGGAAGCCTGAAGGATGGCTGGATCTTCAATCTTTCATCTACTGGGAACCAAAATCTAAAGGATGAAGGGAATGAAGATTACAAGACAAGACAAGGAGCTACTTAGTTAACCTTATTTTTCATCACTTAATCAGAATTCTAAGAGAGGAAGTAGTCTATATAAGTACAGTGCAATGAGCAACAATTCCTGTGGAAGTAAATAAAGACCAAGATTTATGTCATTACTCAGCATCTGAGCACATCTGAGTGGCCTACAAACCAGTTGATATCATGTGCCCCATGTCTGCTTGGAACAAAAGGTTAAGTCACACATGGGGTGCAAAGCAAGATTGGAAGCAATATGCCAAAGCTATTGGATTATCAATCCTTTGGACACTCTTGGTACTTTATAACACAGTCCTCAAAAGTGAGATATGTCCAAAATGAAAAATTGCATCTGCACAGGGACCATACCCTTTTAAAAGGAAATTTATCTTTGAACAAGTCTGATTTAGCAGTAAATGGAAGTTTTAGTTCTCTCTATCCTCTATCATAACAAAAATTACAGATATTGCATTCATCAAAATATGGTTGAGAAAAACTCAACGCGATTTTCTTATAAAGATCATAATAAATTGAATTTACTAGTTGAATAACATGATTGGTTATGGATATTGCAGGATAGGATGACACTAAGAGTTTCAATATTTTATTTTTTATCTTCATCAGGAACACCTAATGTTTGATCTCAGCCAATATGTCTTATCTCAGATAATATAGCTTCAACGTGTTTGCTCTCAAAGGATCAAGTTCTATTTTGAGAAAATGAGAATGAATGATAATGCTAATGATTGATCACTTCAATTCTAACACTGTCTTATTTTAGTTGACAGGATTAGGGAATTTTAAGAAATGATGATTTTTAGTTAGGGATATGCAGAAACACCACTAAGTTACATATTTATATGACCTGAAGCATACTAGACCCTGCCATCTCACCTTGCAACAACCAGGTAATATTCATTAATTGTGAATATATACCCTATCCAAATCAGTGGATGGATATAATAGATACAACATATGTAGACACAATATGTGTATAATAACGTCAGATTTTAGTAAAAGCAGTTCCTGGTTTGATTCCTGAAGTCCACTACTAATGGTGTTTACCCAGCATCATGAAAAATGTGGAGTGCTATCTGAATTAAGAGACCGTCTCATCATACAGAATATTGTAAGAATATCACTATAGAATAATGTAGTAGAATATTTTGTTATATGAATCAGAGTTTTTAACAGAAATTAATAAATAAGGTAATATACTAAAGTAAATTAAAGATTAAATCTTCCCCTGCAAACAAATTTAAGCATGTCTATTGCCCCACTTTTAAATTTATAAATAAGAATTAGAAATGAAAGCAACTTATAGCAAAGTCAATGTTAATGTAATTAAGGATTAAAAGAATTTTATCTAATACGTTATGAAGGAAATTAATGACTTCCTCTGAGAAATGTATTCTTTTATTCAGGTCATTCCATCAATGTTGAGATATTTGAGTTTTTAAGAAAATGAATGTTTTCATTTCACTTTTCAGTTGGTCTGGCACTCCTCTGTTACCACATTTTCTTCTTCAGAACATCTCTCCAACTGGCCTGATGGTCAGGTCATGGATCTACAGAAAACAAAATTTAATATATTTGAAACTGCTCCGTAAACGAAATCAAACTGTGACAGGGGAAGGAAGCAGTGCTAAGGAAAAAAGAAAGATGTCAACAAAAAGATAGATTTTTAAAATCTGAAAGGAATTTTGAAAGCAGAGATGATTTTAATGCTGCTGAGAAATGAAATTTTAGGAAGTTTTATGAAGTGCGGTATTTCAACAACAGATAGTCTGATAGTACATACATAGGAAATAGATGAGAGAGAAATACCAATTAAGGTAAAATTTAGTCCTGGCAAACATACTCGTAAAGTGATGAGCATTCTGAGGAAGTACAATAGATGAGAATGAAAGACTGATGCGAAAGGAAAAATATATGAGGCATATAATATACTGGAATGGCTTTTTAAGAAAAAGTATACACAAAAAATTGGATGAAAATGTGTAAAAAGACATTCTGAAATAAAATAAAGAACTTACAGACAAATGAGTAAGAATTACCGAAGGTAAAACAATAGATAAAATCCAGTTAAAATACATAAAATTAAAGTACAATTCCAATAGGAAAAATTTTAAAATGGTGAAGATCTGCAAGTTCATAGTGAAGGAAATGAAAAATTCCCATGAAAACATAATGATAAAGAGTACATTGGGATTTGATACTGAATAACCAAGTAAAATGTCTGTTTCCAAATCAAAAATATTCTGTTAGTGCACAACAATGCACAACAATGTCGACAACATAATTACCTGTACGTTTGGTGGCACACTGAGGACATACACAACACCATCTGCAATCTCTTTTGAATCTAGCATTGGGGCATCTGCCAAGCTCTCCATAACCTCTGTCATCCCAGAGGCCTCTGCCATTTCCGTATCCACATAACCAGGGTTGATGGACTATTCAAAGAAATCAGGGATCAACCACTTGCTTGATGGGATTTAAATATTTCTCTGCACAGATAATGCAAGGTTTTTTTTACATTCTGCTTTTCATTATATACTCAGTTTTCTTTACAAAATAAATTCAAAGAGTTAAAGAAAATCACATTTAATTTATTATTAGTCAAGGTTGAATGTTACGTTAAAAATTACATTTTTTTGTAAATTTTTTGTTACTTAAACTCTCATTATTTTTTGTATAAAATAAGAATATACTGTATTTTAGATAGATCATCTAATAAATATATAGGAAACCAAAATAATCTGTATACCAAAGCTGATGAAAACAATGTATAGCAACAGAAGCGTTGCTGTCCTAACCACACCTATGTAAATGAAAAAATTACATTTCCTGAGTTTCCATCTACTATTACTATTAAGTAGTATGTTATAATGGATCTTCAGACTTAAATCAATGTGCTCCATAACAAGTGCTTGGCCCTACATTGATTTCAAATACACAAAAATATAATTTACAATGTTAAAACTTTCCATAACCCAAGCAAAGGGTAAAAGGTGATTGCTCACAAAATGTGCATCTAGAAAAATTCTTAAGGAACAAAAGACACTTAAAAGTCTTAAAGGCACTATGATCTTCCACTTTTTGGGCATATAACCAATAAAGGTATCTAGCTAAAACTGGAAATTAAACTATTTAATAGCATTTTCTTTTCTGCTAGGTATCTTTTTATCTGTAATGGTCATTTGGATCCAGTTCCAGCAGCTATTTTCCTGACTCACATACTATTGCATTCCTCATCGGAATATTTGATGCCACCTCATTCAACAGAAATATTCAAGTCAACTATTAGGGAATCGCTACTTAAACGCATAAATGCAATCTCACCGTGATCCTTATACCCGACTTCTTAGCAGCAAGCTCCCTCCTGAGTCCTTCTGCCAGCACTGAGACAGCATGCTTAGATGCTTGATAGAGGAAATCATTAGGAAGGTCAATTATGTATTTCCCAGCAACGCTGAAAAGAAAATTCAATCAACATTTTACCTATTAATCTCCACACCCTTTCTCAACCAAATTATTGTTGCAAAGACCAATCTATAAATTTTCAACAGAAATAAGATAAGCCTATGGTCTTCCAAAAATGCTTAAGGGCAGTGACTAAGGTATTCAGATTCCTCTTCTAGCGTTTTTCAACTTATCTAAGTTCCATGAGTAACTTCCATGAATAACTAACAACAGAATAACTTCAAAACATTTACAATAGTCACAGTAATGGTTACTATTTAAGTAGCAATAGCAATTACTATGGGAATTCTATCAATTTAGGTTTACCAATTCATAATCATCTGTGATAGAGGCTAATGTTTTTTCTGTATGCAGTTTTCTCAAAGATTATATCAAAATATATTCTGAGATTTATTTATCTTCCTACCTACATTTCAATAAATTGACATATTTTATCAATTTTTTGTAATTTAAAAGATTTAAAATAATAAAAAAGATAAAGGGGAATTTATGTCAAATTTTCTCTTATGATGTGTTTCTGCAGATTTTATAAGAGCACTATTACAGATTAAATATTTCGCTGTAAATAAGGTTTTCAATCAAAATGGAGAATGAGATATATATGTATTTCTAATAATCACTCAGATATTATGTGAATACATACGCATTTGGTTAAGACTTTGTGAACCATCAGCCCAAACATTTGTTGTACCCATGTTGAAGAAAGTATTTTCTTTGAATAAGCCACTTTCTTGAAATCCCATCTGTGATGGCAACAAAGCTTGGGTTTATGTCATAACTTAAAAGAATCCAACTGGGTTTTTAATTCATCACCTATTGATGTGTATGATATGCCCATCATCTATTTCCTTCTCCTTCATGAGGTCAAGAGCCTCGCTGGTGCACATGAACAGTCCGAACACATTCGTTCCGAAAATGATCCGCATATGTTCATAGTTTGCTCCCCCTAGAATGGAAAAATTAATTTTATAATATACTAGTCAATAAAGGTGGCATTCCCTATGTTGGCCCCAGGTACCAGGCCAAAATTAATCACTGTTTTCATTGCTGAGTTTTCTCTTTAGTTCTGCATTTCAACAATGTCCAATTGTTACATAATGCTAAGTTAATCTCAGTAATATATTATCTTTCCCCAAAGGTGCAACATTATGGGTCGTGTTTATCAAATGTTTTAACCTCACATCCATCACCTTTAGATGTTCTGAATACCTAACAACACATAGTCTCTATCACTCATCAAATTCTGTTGATTGTTACTATTACAGTAGCTTCTGTTGAACATTTTTTTGATTGATCTCACCTGTCATTGACGTTTCTCTGGCAGCACCGGCATTGTTCACAAGAACATGCACTCCTCCGAATTCTTCTCTGATCCATTGAAACATTGCCTTCACATCTGATTCGACCATTACATCTCCTTTGTAGGGATAAAGCTTCCCTTTTTCGGCAGTAAGGTCCTTGGCAATTGCCTGGAAAAATAACATTCTATTGGATGGATGCTGTAACACAGTGACCGTTTTAACCATACGATACATTTGTTGAGTCCCATGAGTTAATTTACCATGAGACAGGGCACCAGGCAATGCTGGTTAGTGACACCCAATCATGAAACAAATCTTATGAATACATGTATTACTGATTCACTGAAAACAGTAGAAGTTTGAGAAAAAGTCAATAAATCAAGTAGGTGGAAACTGAGAAAGGGTATATAAGGAATTTTGATAAGGAAACAAAATTAATTAATTAATCTCATATTTAGTTATCTGTACTTTGAAATTTAAAAAATTATCGTTAATTAACGACTGAGGCAATTTATCTCAGCATAGCAATTTTCTCGCTCAGATTGCTTTGTGCTCATTTCTGAACCATAGTATGTGTGATATACGTCAAATTGTCTTTTCGGCAAATAGAGAAGTGCCCAATGAATCCTTGTGCACCTAGAAAATTGCCTACAACACTTTAGTAGATCTTATCTTTCAGACATTGGTTATTCTTGTATAATGCAACAACCCTTGGTGAAAGCATTTGATTTTCTCAAGAATGGGAATTTCATCTTGATATGATGATAATTATCATTTTCAGAATAAAATAGTGATGCATTTCCTCAAATTACAATCAAACACAATAAACAAATTAGGATCATTTTCATTTTTTCATCTTTTGAAAATTATAATAATATATTTGTTTTCATTACAATTTGGTGATATATAGCTACCGATCTTCCATTATAGTCATAATTTCAACTATTTAATATTTTTTTTTGTTTATGTAGTTCCATAAGCCATCAAACGTTTTGATCACTTTTGGAGAATCTTATTCCATTTGAATTATCGCCTTAGAGGGTCTATCATTATTCATATAGTTTTTTATTTAATTTAACAAAGGTGTGTTACATCAGACTAAGGTCTGTCGACAGAACCTCAATAGCACAAAAGAATTATATCACAAAATATTATAAAATGCATTTTGAAAACAGCTCAGAGCTCTTCGTATAAAAATAAGCAACAAACAAGCAGTGCTGAAGTGACAAGAAATAAACAATACGAAGAATATGAAAAAAGAAAATTAACTATGCAATAAGTAAATCTGAACTAATTTTTCTATAATCAAAATTAGCCCAGTACATTTTACCTATAGAAGAGAAAAAAATATACCTTAGAAAAAGACAAAACTTCTTTAGAGACATAATTAGACATCTTCAATAATAGAAGGAGAAAAAAGGAACTCGGCGGTCAATGAACTAAGAGATAAAGGTTCTCCAAGCGCCGAAATAGCGGCGACCGTCTAAGGGCGATTATCCGTTTCCCGGGAAATCGCCCTTAGACGGTCGCCGCTATTTCGGCGCTTGGAGAACCTTTATCTCTTAGATCTTCAATAATGTCAAAAATGTTTTAAAAATGTAAGAAGAAGAAAGGAAAAAAAAACATTTTTTCACATATTAACATATGTAAACAAAAATACACGTATGCACCATAGGAAGTTAAACACGAGTGAGAAAAATAAATAAATAAAAAAATAATTATAGTTACGTCATAAGAGGACAATCTTTGAATAAAAAACGAGCATTAATTTATAAAATTTTAAATCCTGTCTCAAGCTCAAAACTGAGAAATAATGAGTGTAGATGATAAGATTCTATTCCATCGTCACAGTAAATCTTCGTTCGACATTCGGAGGTTATTGGGGACGTATCTCTCGGGTGATTCATTACGTCGAAATCAACTTGTTTTCGTTCCGGGAGTCATGCAGAATCAGACACGCTTCTTTATCAGTGAAAGACTCTCGAAAGAGGGTCCATCGCCGAACGCAAAATCTTGAGTTTTAAATGAAAAATAAATTAACACAACCTCTTCGAGATAGTTCTTGATGAACCGCGATGACTTGCTCTTGGCTCAAAAGGAATTGATATAAAAATTTTTACTTCACTTGATTAATGTAAATTGTCTATATGTTTTCTGTTTGTACTGCTTTGAGGATGTTGAGCAGCCGATGTACAGTGAACTCCTGATGATCATTATGCATATTATCCGTCCACGATTTTTTTCATCTCCATCGATATTTTCCGTGATATTTGTAAATAACTTCAAACACAAAAATCATAAGTATATTCGCAAGCAGGACTTATATAAGACATCTACGGAGCTGTGGAAGTGCGATGGCAAAGGCATTATCACTAAAAACAAAGATGTACGAAAAGAGAAAAAAATGTGCCAAGTTAAATTTCTATTCCATCATTTGTGGCATTATCATTGTTGAAAAGATCCGCGGTCGGGCGAGGAAAAATCTTAAAATAGTAAATGAAAAAATCAAAAATTACGGAATATGAGCTGAAACGATAATAAATTGTTTATTTACGTACGCTATGAATATTACTAGAAATGGAAATAAAAGTTTGGATTATCCGTGTTTTCTGATTTTCGCACATCCTTATCGTTAGTCCGGATAGTCGAAAGTTCACTTTATTCAATTTTCATCGATAATTTCACTGAATATTTGAACGAACACCTACTAACACTGTACCATGGATCAAGTGCTCTTATCTCCGGGGAAGCTTCTTGAGCAGATGATGTGATAACAGGTATCACTTATTTTATTCTCTCGGAACAAGTGAACGATTGCGCCTTTGATACGCGGTCGTCTGTAGTATATCTTTTAACATTTACATTGTAATAGTCTCGTAAAATACAAAAATAAAATTTAATGGCGTTTGAAGC
Source organism: Pachydiplax longipennis (assembly GCA_036926295.1). Lineage (NCBI taxonomy): Eukaryota > Metazoa > Arthropoda > Insecta > Odonata > Libellulidae > Pachydiplax > Pachydiplax longipennis. The sequence goes on from JAVFKF010000019.1 coordinate 32,921,511, forward strand.
ACGTGGAACCATGGACCATCCACGACGATGGAACAAACTAAAGGTAATTGCGGAAAATAATAAACCAAAGAAAAAGCTAATTTTAGAAATTCAGATGAGAAAACTTGGAACATTCTAAATTAGAGGATCAAAAAGGTGAACCTTTCGTCCAAGTACTATGTGTAATGAACAAGAGATAAGCATGCAAAAAAAGCGTAAGATAGAGACAAGTTATTCTTATTACATCGGCGATAGGACTCACGACTGGATCTGAAACAAGCTAACATTAATTAAGCAAAATTTTTACATAGGTATACTTTAACTAAAAATCAATAAAAATAAATGCTGAAATTAACATATTTAATTTTAACTACATACATCAATTAAAATACGCATGAAAACGGTAATGTTGCGACGGAATAATGAATTTCTGGTTGCTGAACAACGCGTTGTTCCGCCAGCCAGAAACTTCTCATACATATGGGCACAGTTAGGGTGACCGTATTTAAAATTTTGGAAATACGTAATTAGGAGCTGTCTATTCCATTTCAGCCTTTAGAACGATTACACCCTCGCACTATCTACTGCCGATCAATATGAGTCTTACATATATTTGTTTTCCAAGCTTTAGCGTATCATGTCTGAATATTTACCAGTGGCTATTTTTAATTTTCTATAGCTTAACTCCCTCGTATAAGGGATAGAACTTAATTTAAATTGATTATGAAGCCTACAACATATATAATTCAACACTTATTCGTTCCATTAATCTTTATTAAATATTATTTTATATAATTTTTAAAATCAATCTCGCAATTTCCATGCTAATACAGAATGAAACGGCCGAAATAAAAATTCTGATCCGATTTTACTTTTTTAGTTAGCTATTTGATTTCCTTGGCCATTATTTTTTATTTTCTAAATTATATTCTATTTCTAAAATTTCATAAACTATATGAAGCCTGCAAACGTTAAAAAAAGAGTTTTGCATAAATTTCAGATAGGAGTTGATATTCCTTTATCTGAATTGTTTATTTGTAACCATGAAACCAAACATTTTACATTCCTATACTAGTTATTTTGTTTATAAATAATCCCCCAAACTTAGTATAATCTGGTTTTAAGCGATGAAATTCACCTTACTTGGTGTTAAAGATAAAATGCGATGTTATTCATTTAGTGCAGGTAATGTGAACGAAACACCAAATACGTCGGGTATTTTATATGTTTAATTCAGTAAAGAGGACACTGAGAACCAGGCGTACGTCTTGCAACTTTATGTTCTCTGGATTTTGATGCTGTTTTTAATTTTCAATAAGTAGGCATACCTCCACTCTCTCCACCCTCCTTGCCATGCCAACCACATTCATTCCTCGAATCACCAACTCCTTTGCGATGGCAGCTCCTATTCCAGCACTTGCTCCAGTCACGACAGCAACTTTTCCCACCCAGCGCTCCATTGCAAAGATTTGAAAGCAATTGCCAGAAGATACTGAAAAGAAGGCAAGGTGGATACAACTCTACAAGTAAACCTATGAAACTATAAACTGATCCATTGCAAAATCTTTCACTCTACCACATAAAATATACGAGGGTGGTTTGAAAAGTTTCCGACCCCAGATTTATCAGAAATCTTCAAAAACATGTCGAGAAATGGTGAAATGTCGGAAACTTTTCAGACAACCCATGTACAAACACTTCATGGATCATTATAAAAGCGGACCAGAGAAGAATAGAAGCCTTCGAAACCTGGTGCTGGAGAAGAATGTCAAAGATGAAATAGATAAATAAGGTAAAAAACGAAGAAGTATACAGAAGAATAAAAGAGGTTAAAACAATATGGAGCATCATCCGAAAAAGAAGAACCAGATGTATTGGACATATAGTATCTTGAGACACAATGGATTTGTTAGGAACGTACTTGAGGGAAAAATAGAAGGAAAAGCAGCAAGAAGAAGACCAAGGGACGAATATATAAGCCAAACAAAGAGAAATATATGAAAAAAGAGATGTCAGGATTTAGTAAAGGTAGCACTAGAGAAAGAGAGGAATGGAGGGTTGCAGTCAACCAATTTATGGATGGAATGATCTAGATGATAGATAGATGACCTATAGATTCTGTATATTAACTACATCATCAATGACAAACCTTCGCCCATTTTATAAATACAAACCAAATGCAAACTAAAACACAAAACGTTAACGATCAGCAAAATTAGCAAAAGAAAATTTTAAAGTAGCTTCCCAGTTATGTTCCGGATTAACACCCCTCAACATTTTGCACGTCCCCATATCATCAGGATAAGACAGCCTTTATATATTCACGTTATTAACTTCCCTAGCGACAATTCCTCAAATTTGAGGACTTCATTTAGAAAATGGCACTTACCGTTGCGGTAGTATTTCGATGAAGGAATACAAACGGAGGCAAGACAAGCCGGTGGACAATTTATCAGTTACTATCTAAAAAGAGGATATATTTGGAGAGTTATCTTCCAAATGCAAGAGTAAATAAAAACATACTCAAGTGTCAGAATCTTGAGATCCACCGATTTGATTCTAAAGTTGATTACTCATTGGATGACATTTTGCTTTCCTCAGGTTTCCGTTACATCAAATACGCAAAAGTAGTTGATTTCAAAACCACTAGCTTCTAGTAAACAAAAGCTGAGGATTTACATGGGTGGTCTGAAAAGTTTCCAACATTTCGCCATTTCTCGACGTTTTCTGAAAATTTTCTGAAGATTTCTGAAAAATCTGGGGTCGGAAACTTTTCATACCACACTCGTATTAAGCTATTCTCCTGTGAAATGCGTATCCAAACAAGTATATTTTACACTTTATTTTGACGCTTCAGAAAAGAGATCATATCCAGTTTGTCAAAACTAATTTTAATGATTAATCCTTTTACACCAAATTTTTGGCGTTCTAACAACAATTTTCCTGACAGACAATCATTTCGGCTCAAAAAAGTCACAATTCACATCTCAGAGTAACGCACATTGCTCATTGTCAAATACTTGCAACAATGCAATCATAATAATACCATTCATATACTACTCATACTTGTTAATCCCATATGTGACCGATTCCGGGATCTTGGTTTTTGCAATGGAATGGAATGCACCTTTTCTTACTCATAAATTTTTCATGAAAGCGATTTTTAAACATAAATCTGCATAAATAATTAACATACATCTGCATAAATAATTAACATGCATCTGCATGTGATTCGCTACTATTTGCATTTCAAAGGAGACTCACAAAGATAGTTGCAAACCAAAGTTTACTATGGTTACATCATATGAAACCAGAGAAGCATCATCAAAGTAAAAGATGAATTGTAAATATTCAATATTGACGAGAGTATTGGGAACGCATCCGTCTGGTATATTGACTTACATTGGGGACTTGATCAGCCTTATTTAAAACAACTCTTTCAAGCAAAAACCAAGTTCTACACCAAAATAAATGAATGAATGCGACCATTGGTTACACCACCGCATGGTCGACCCAATGCATATATAACCGGAAAGATGTAATGATTAATCAATCAGCAATTATATATATATCGAGAAGGAAGAATCGAGGGGCGTTAAACTTACTTCAATGGTCGCTGAATTACGCTGCACCGCCAAATCCGTCGGGAGAGGACAGAGCTCTGTGAATGCTGACGAGGCTTACAAGACCAAAAAGCAGCAATAGATATGACCTCCGGAGTTCATTTATCCGCTCAAATCTGCTCATGTGCCTTCGTTTGACCTTTGAGGCTCCCCAAAAATCTTCGGCGAATAATTCGACACTTCCTTTCCTCTCATATTATTCTATTTGAGCGCATCCATCACGAGCGCGTGTGCGTGAAGTATGAGCACTTATAAAACATCCATATGGAATTCGTAACTAACAAATTCATAATACAGTGAAGCCCTACTAAAAAGCGGAACCTATGTAATACAGATACCTGTCTTATTCGGAAAAAATTGGTACGGCACACGCTATAGGATTTAGTGTATTCCTACCTCGTAGTAAATAAAAACAGTAAATGCGGAAACGGAATGGATACCCGCATGAAAATTAACACGTGAATCTTTGTTAAGCGAAATAATTCTCAAGACGTAATTACCTCCAAACATTCAGCAGAATGAAGACGTTATCATTAGATGGCGATAGAGCATGACATCGTATGTACAAGGAAATCTGAATGAGTATTAAAATTTTGTAGATTACGTTAAGGTACATACTTTAGATTTGGGGTAGAATTTTTTAAGTGCTTCGACAGCTGTGGTCAATTCACACACTCACAGCCCCCACCGGGTATCGAACCCGGTATCGTTTTTACGAATGTTGAGGGCGTTTCCTAGTTGGATATCCGGGAGAATATAATTAAAATTTATTTAACATATTTAGAGTTGAGAAGTTGAGAATTACATAATACAGGAAAATAATATAAAATAGTAAAAAAATTAAGGGATATGTTCAAATTTTGTAAATAAATTGCCATTTTATTTATTTAAAATAAGACAATTTTTGCATTAACAATACGTGAATTTTTTAGCCACTTCCGCACAGCTAATGTCAGCCAAATATCCGACAGATCTGCCAGGATCAAACTGACTTTTGTAAACAAAACCTTTTTCCAGCACTAATGGACGACCCTGTAATAAGAGGAAAACTGTCTCATCCGGAAAAAAATTCTCGGTCCCAGTATATTCCGTTAGAGACAGCTCTCACTGTATACTCACTTAATATACCACCGCTGCCACCTGACCAAATGGCCAAATTGCAGCGATTTGACGAAAAATAAATAATATTCTTCTATGTGAAAGCATTCTATATTCATTGCCGTGTCACCCCACCTTTCGTTCGTGGCACCCATGAAAGTATATAAATTTTCACCAAGTAATATATCATAATCATTTCAATAAGTGCAAACAGCGGAGATTGGGCATTATCATTCAAGAAATAAATTCAATCGCATCATTCCAGGTGATCCTGAAGAGGATGTATCAGTAAAATGTGCTTCATTCCTGTGTGACCAAATGACATTTACAGTGCATAGACTTCCCCATAAGCCGTCTTAGATCGCCTATTCTAGACCAGTAAACACGCTATTTAATTCAACTAGTTTGCTAATTTCTTCAAAATGCTGTTTCAACATCATGGTCTCCACCGGGAATCGAATCCAACATAGCTTTCACAGAAGCCGAATCCACCCACTTCGGTAATCGGGAGCTACTGAGACAATATCATATGCATCATGAGTTTGTGTAAGAGACCACTATGCTCGACGTGGATTGGGTATTGTTAAAAGTGCTTCATCATCTATGGTCATTTTGCACATATGGGCACCCACCGGGAATCAAATCCGGGATTATGAGTGGATGCGCTGTCTCCTTGGCTATCATGGAGCCCACAAAGTAGATTCTTGAAGCAGCACATGATTATATTGAAATAGCCCAGTATAAGAATTGTTCCCCAAAAAAGGTTTTTATAGCTACGTAAAACTTAAGAAATTTACATTTTATTTCAACTTCGTGTTTTGAGAGTTGCCAAAGAAATAATTTAAGTAACTACGCTAGTTAAATAATTATTATAAAAATATACAGCTGGATAACGGATGATATAGCAACTAATGCTACATGTAATTAGAATAAATAGTAGTTGCTAATATCATCTGCGAAAGGTTTCATGTTATATTGTAAGGAGTCAGGATAAAATCAACATTGAAGCATATTGCAGTTTCCCTTTGGAGTAAGCTTCTGAAACATAGCTTAGTGAGGTATGCGTATTTTTCAGGAGTTCCGTCTTGTAACATGGCAAAACAAATGGAGGTTACATGATCCTACATCACTGGATAAGGGAATATGAAAATTTCTTATGTAAAATACTAAGTTTTCTCTAATTTACCTCTGCCTGTACCTTTTCATTGAGAAAAATCTAAAAAGAACAGTCCTCAGTAAACAGTTTTCGTTTTTGCTATATGCAATTGATTTGATTGAAATTAATTTAAGATTGAGAATATTAAGTATATGAAAACTACTTAATTATTGGAATTTATTCATGTGATAATTGATTCTGGTGGGTCAGCAATGATTTTCCGACACTAACAAAAACATTAATTGAGAAAAATACACAGTCTACAAATGTAATGCAACGACTGTGTTACTTTCAATGTAACAATGGGATATTCCAAAAGGAGTCTGCCTAATCATCAGAAGATTCATTTAAACCTGTATGGATCACAAGCTCATCATATGAAAACTTTCTTTTGCACATTCCAAAATGCTCCAGGGAAGTTATGCAAGTAACCGGAGCAGTTTTATGGTATATGGAGATCATAGATTAGCTTAATTGTATCATAGGTATTTGAGTAAAATTAGGTAGAATGGCAAGATAAGGGAAAGAAATACATAAAATGGTAGCATTATAATTGCAGTGATCAGACATAATGTATATTTGTTCCAAGATGTAAGTTCTCACAATAAGAAATATAGTAGAGGGGCAAAAAATATTCAGGGATGAAATCAACCATTTAGCATTTCTTATCAGATCGCTAAAAGATCCTGTTGTTATAACTGCATAAAAATGGATTGAAAAAAAAAACAAAAAATAAATTTCAAACGTATGTAATTATTATTTACAGTGGCATCAAGAGGTTTCAGCTAATACATGTAATACATGGTCGGACCACCAACATTAATGATTCATATCACCCACTCATTTGAACATTTTTTGCTAAAGAGACCATCCATTTGTATCCTCTTTAGTGCTGATTATACGTAAATCTTCATATACTCTCCCCAACTGGTTTAACCATTATTTCATGGATCTGTAATATTAAAGAAATATAGAAAAACTTACTTTCAAATACTACTTAACTGATGAACAGAACCAATATGAATACTTTATCCCTTTCATGCAAACAAAATGAGGTGAAATACATAATAATTGATATTTCTTAAATAGAAATATGTGATAGATGTACATAGTACTGAATTACATACTGGGAATTTTAGAGTTTAATAGATATTTTTGTACAACTAAAGTATAATAAGTTTATACAGTGTGGAGCAATTTAGTATGCTACTCAACAACTGGAGGATTGCTGAATGAGAAGTTTTTCAAGAATAAATTTAGCCCCAAAAGTGGCTAATTTATCACTAATAAAATATGCCTATTTAAAGATAGGCATCTTCATGCCTCCAGGGATACATCAGAACCCCATATGTTGTTATATGTTTGCAAGGCATGGCTTGAATCGAGTCCAAAGAGATTAGAAATTCTAAATAATATTAACACTTCCATTTTGCATACAAAATTCTGCCCTTGTAACATCAACTGTGATGAACAGAAAAAAAGGAAAAGCCCAGCTTCATCTACATAGCAAAAATGAGGAAGGGTAGAAACCAACAAAGATCAAACAACACAATTCACCAGAGTGCAATGTAGTTGGCATCTGAGTACAATAGGAAGAAATACCAAAGAAAGTACAAACAGGTGCCACAAGCTATAAAATCCCTACAAAAACAAGCAATAAGAGAACTAGATAAAAATTATAAATTATTTATAAACATCCATTTTTGGTGACTAGCAGTTTTTTCCATCCACACACTATCAAAAAAATACAGATGACACTCCATTTTAAAGAGAGTTTCCCACTTCCTGCTAAAAATAGACCAACAAAAAAATGCACCAATTGATCAAAAAATTATGTTAAAATTTGGATTTACCTATACAGTTTCGTTACTGGATGTGTAGATATTGATAACAATTGATACATACGAGATATATTGAAACAGACACTGATATTCTATGTGCGCACCTAAAAACATTGCATCAAGTACTCCAATCACTACAAACAAACTCACACGCACTAAAACATACCAAAAACCACACATTCGTGCTTAAATCATTTTCAATTTACTTTGATGTAATTTTTGTACGGGGCAACTAGTTTACTTAATTAATGGAACAGGAGACAAATGACAGAGCAGCATTGAAGATTTTCAGAGAATTGCCCCTCTATGCAGCACAACTTTTTATACTGTTATGATTATACTACTGTTATTGCATATTTCAACTTGTCTCTGATTCTAAGAATTAACCAAAATGCATTAACACCAGTTATAACATGGAACAAAAGCAGTCTTCAAAAAGGAGTAGATCTTTAAAACTGAAGATAGAGAATTTTTCAATATTTGTGCTCTGCAAAATTCACTTACCTGCATATGGGGAGGTACGCTAAGAGCATAAATCACTGCACTTGCAATATCCTTATCTTCTAAGACCACACCCTTAGCAATGATTTCTTGAAGATCCTTTCTACCAGAGTTTTCCACTAATTCTGTCCTAACAAGTCCTGGACTGACAGACTGAAGGATAGACAGAATCAGTTTCAACATAAGATTAGACATTTTTAAGTCGTTCCTTTCGTAAATTATACGAATTCTAAGTATAAAATAATCCATCAATATACTAACCAATTACAGGTCAGTTGACAAGATTTTTATCAACTTCTAACTAAATGAGTTACATAAATCAGAGAGAGAAATTTAGAATAATGGTAGCATGAATAAAACTTGATTTGCCAAGAACCATTATTTCTAAAATCAGTTTCATAAAAGTAAATTTATAAACCATAGTAAACTATTAATATAGTATTTTTTAGAGGGCCATGGGAAATCACCTTAGATGCAAACAAAATTATAATGAAGAAATACCTAAAGATATACTCTAAGAGTAGCACTTACCTAGTATTACAAAGATGTTTAAATTAATGCACATGCTTTTATGGAGGTGTAAGGAAACTTACATCTACTGGCCATAATTTCTGTACTATGTAAATAGTAGTAATAATAGTGGGATTGATGTACAAGCAGGAAAGAGACCTCACTGATATAATTTAATAGAGGTAGTATTGAATTTATGTATATTTTCCATTGTAATTTTAATTTTCATTTGGTGAAATATTGTGTAATTATGTAGGTATAGATATAGATAGTGAATTGATATTCAGTAATGCATACTACATAATACAAAGAAATGTTATCAAAATTATATTAAAATTGGGAAGAATATACAGCTCTAGTTTGAATAAATATTTCACCATAGCTGTGGAAATAAGTCAGAATTAAAAATATTATCTTTGTGAGTACGTTGTATAGGAATTTAACATACCACATTCACTAACTTCACATGACACTGGGCTGTTTCCCATTGACAAATTGTTTCTGGCTTATATTAATAGTCAAAGATTGATTTGGCATCACCATGTGTCAAATTAAAAAATGAGCATTAAGTATAGTAGATGCAAAAAGAGATGATATTTGTAAACAAGAGAAACTGATTAAGCAATTACTTTTGGCTACATAATTTCATTATTAATTAGAAAATGTATTAAATATTTTCTGTTGCAAATAAAGGATTCCCTAGCAATCTGTAAGGATTCCTTAGTAAGTTAGTAAGACCACTGCTGTCAAGACCAAATGTCCCAAAGTCACAAGTTTTAAGTCATAAGTAACTAATCCACCTGCTTTGTGTGATATTCATTCCTAACCATGCCATAGTTGCTTTGTTCCTTTTTATGTCTTCTGCCTATGATATAGCTTCCAAATGTGGAAGTGCATTTGCATCTCTAACTGTTGGTGACTCAATTCTTTCAACATAATGATGCTGGTGAGCATTTCATAAGAAAACATTATTTTTTCTTCATAGTCTCTCCAGGAATGAACCGATTACATTCCCATTATAATTTATAGCAACTCAATGATTGGATGACAAACAACGCTGGCAGCAAGCATCATGTTTAAATAGATCATGTCCATTAACTAATCAAAGCTGGAATTGGAAGAAACTGCCCTGAAGGGTTACTTAATCTACATATGAGTATCACAATCCTGTATTTAATCACTTTGACAAACCAAGTGAATGTTAATAGGAATTAGTTCTCACCGTTACTCTTATTTTAGAATTTATGTCTGCAAGTTCCTTTCTCAGTCCTTCAGCCAAGACTGTAACTGCATGTTTTGACGCTCCATAAATGATCCCCCCAGTCCTTGGAATTATTTTGTGGCCAGCAATGCTAGTATAATTAGATATATAATGAAAAAGAATTAGGCAGTCTAAATACAATTGGTTTCTCCTATTTTCATATCAATCAATGAAACATTATTGCATTGACTTTGGTAAAAGGAGAAATCAGTATAGGTGATCTAGTTCTTTAGCATCACAGCTTATATATTTTGAACTATGAAGCTTTATTTCAAATATTTTTGTATTGATATTGTTGTATAAATATTTATAGAAAGTTCACTTTACCATTTAAACTGCAATACTGATCGCATGACAACTTTCTTACTGAAGTTACTATTAATTCATTTATAGCTACTATCTACAGCTACTATTTATTCATTTACTACCAGTTAGAGGGGTGAGGTGAAAAGACAGTTGAGATTGAAGAAGCAGAAGTTATTGAACCTAAAAGAGCTACAATATGCACTCTGCAACACCCATTTACATCAATGGCCAGCAGTAGAGGGTAGTTGATGCTAATTGTTCCTCTATTAATATCAAGCAATACAGGGTAGTTGATGGTAATTATTCCTTTGTTAATAGCGATTTATCCTCAAATTACACCGCTTGTCCAAGTGCCACAATCAATTATGAGCTGAACCTAAAACCAGCCACCCATATATTCCTAAGTTATGTGAGCATAAACAGTACAGTAAAAAAACAAATACTTTTCATAAAATTATTAGTAATATAAATTTTTCTAAACATGAATAAAAAGAAGAGGAAAATAATGAACAGAAACAAATCAATAATAAAAGAATTTTCCAAAATTTTTGAAATAAAATCTACAGAGGAGGCTGTGATGTTGTGGAAATTCACTATGAGTCATCTTTATACATTATTGTTTCATCATTTGTGAAATAGCTTCATTATAAGTAAGTAAAGATGTGCAAAATAAAGCCTCTATTCCCATACATACTCTAATAAAGGAATCCTTTTCCTCTATACTATAATTTAAAATGCTAAAGCACTCATGTAATTAAAACTAAGAAACTGGGATAATACTGAATGAATAAAATGTATCAAATATTCAGATTTCAATAAATTTTCATAAATAAATAAAAGTTTTACTTAATATAATATGTTTAGAATTTGGCCATCATTTCATTCTACACCAATGACAAGATGAAAGCAAAATAAGAATTGCCAAGAATGTGAAATATTGTCCCTTATCAGAATAATTATATTGTATAATATATCAGAATAATCATATAGGCAAGTGCTAGAATACTATAGCTCTGCACACCTGTTAATGTGTATGATGTGTCCATCATCTATTCCCTTTTCTTTCATCAAGTCCATTGCCGCATTGGTGCACATGAACAGACCAAATACATTTGTCTCAAATATCAGCCGCATAGCTGCATTGTCAGCTCCACCTTGAGAGAAGGGAGAGAAATTTGCAGCTCTGTTTATCAAACATCACTTTTATTTAAACTAACTTTTAATAGCCACAAATTCCTATAAAGTAAAATACATCTAAAGGATATATAATGCAACAGAGAATTAAATGACATTCTGAAAACAATTTGATGTATTCATACCCATTGACAATTCCATCCTACATTTTTCCCACACATTAACCTGAACAATTACCAGTCCATTCCTTAACTAATCGTAAATTCACATATTCACTTCGCAAGCTGCCCTCCAGCTTTGGCAGCGGGTGATTGCGCTACAGGTGTATTTGCTTAATATGTTACTGTCGCATATCGTCGGTAGAAAAAATTAATTTTTGAAAATTTTAGTCCTAGCATGCGATGTGATGCAAAGACATCATTCTCGGACAGAAAAAAACATACGCTAGAACTGGCAAGAATTATTAGCAGCGATCTCCGTAGAATGGTTGTCTGCGTAGCCATGCGTAGCAGTTGAAGCATTTGTTTGCAAACCATCATTATGTGAAGCGCAACCCTAAAAGTACCGCCATTATTTCTAAACAAATTTTATATACGGTAAATACGGTAGTGCGGGGATTATGGTATGAATAAGGTAGCACATTTTTCAATTATTCACATTTACAACACTCATCATAACACGGAAGAGACTTTCGATAGCCCACAGTATAACTTATAACATGTTCAACTTCGATGAAAGCGAAAGTTCGATTCCCGTGGGGCCCAAATTGTGAGACAGGACCTAATTTATCTAAGAACCTACCTAACAGAAAATAAACCGCTACTATAGCAAATGAGGTAAGAAAGTATTTTCCTTCTGAAACTTAGGAATTATGGTGTTAAATCTGTCATACTTGAAGATTTCATGGAGGCTGATGTTTTTATACATTAAACCTATCAGCTTCAATCACGAGAAGTATCTTTTAGATATGCCTACAAATAATTAAAGCCGTCAATTGAATTTTAATTATTTAATTCTGAATAATTAATACAATTGGAATAAATAGTAATCCACAGTAGTTCAAAAGCAATTTAAGAATCTGTTCAACAAATAATTAATTCCAACCTTAGGTTCAAATATAAATTCACCTGTCAGTGGAACATTCCTTGTCATGATAACAATATTATATTTCAAAATGATATTTACTGATACCTTTTCAACATGTTAATTCAATTGAAAAACTTAGATTTCATCTACTTCAATTCAAATTTCTTTTTACCTGTCAATGGAATTCTCCTATTCACTCCAGCGTTATTCACTAGTACATGCATTGCTCCAAACTTTTGGCGAACCCAATCAAAAATGATCTTCACATCTTCTTCTTTAGTGATATCTCCTTTTAGAGGAAAAAGCTTCCCTTTGGCACCAGAGAGGCTAGACTCTAGTTCCTTGAATATGGTGATAGAATTATTAGGGTAATCAGTTAAAATTTGAAACTGTTTCGCATATACATTATAAAACCCATTATAAGAATTATAATATAGAATTATGTAGAAGTATATTTTCCTATAAAGGTGTGTTTGTATTTTCCTTATCTGTTTCCCTTAGAAAAATTCTAAGAATCCATCAATTCATTCCTTTCCCTTAGGGGGGACTTTTAATACGCTATGTCGTATTTTATGGTCAAATATCTCTGTATGGTATATCTTTGAGCCTAGGGCTTATGATTGCTGAAATTTGCCTCTGAGAAAAGCCCCAATGAATTCAATATTCATAGAAGTTTCCGATTCCGCCTCAAGGGTTTTTCAAAATTTTTCTTGGCTTGGATTTCTTCTTATCGGCTTTTATGTTTGAATATTGATCCTGAAGTCCGCCAGTTGTGCAATATTTTTATGATTTATCAGCGATAAAAAATAAAGTTTTTTTTGAGTTTCACTTCTTTTACATCAGCATTATATTTGCTATTAATGTTTTGTTCTAAAACCTTAATTTTTACAATGTTATAATATCACTTCCTTCAGTATACAAATGTGTAAAAGAAAAAGGTCAAAAATTCCCTCGTCTTTACTTTCGTCTGGCCGAGTAAGGATAAATGTATGTACTATTGTTATAGGCATAAACCGGACTGTTGGTCAATTAGTAAAATGATATGTCATTATATATATAATATGTCATTATAATAATAACTTATTGGATTGTTTAGTCTGTTAGAGAGTCACTAACCTGCACTCTCTCCACTCTCCTGGCTACTCCCACCACATTCATTCCATTCTTGACCAAATCCTTGACTATTGCGGCTCCAATACCAGAACTGGCTCCAGTCACCACGGCAACCTTTCCCACCCAACGTTCCATTGCTACTCACCAAATTAGAAACTGCAAAAGCAAGAGACATCATAGCGTTTTACCATGAAATATTCACAAGAAAATGTAAGCTCAGAGGGAAGTTGCCTTTGTGAGAGTTATCTATCCTCTGCAGGAGCTTCGGTATAATAGCCGAGAAAAATGAGAGAAATACGAATGTGTACAAGAAAATTTGACGAATTTGGTTAACGACAATGTTTACACTTGGAAATTGGGACTACTAGAATTGGGACAAGACGAATCTATAACCGCCCAGTTTCAAAGTGGTGGTGACAATTACTACACTGCGAAGTTGGAAAAGTATAAAATATTGTATTGCATTTACAAACAAGAAAAGGTCTTGCTGTACTTTAATTTTCTAAAAAATGAAGATTAATACATGCGGTGTTCGTCCATCCTTAAGCGTTCGCCATTCCTTAAGTTTATGAAATTAATTACCCAAATGCAGCGGTTAATTCTTCGGAAAAGTTAAGGAGACACCCAGAAGATGCAGCGACCAATATCACCTACACTGATTTATCTCCTGCCGACAAAAAGAGTTTGAGTATTTCTCCGACACGGTTGGAGGTGTTATCATATCGATCTTTAAGATAAAGAAAAGAGAGTCACGTAATCTAATTGTAGGTCGCGGTGAGAAGACGTTTCTGTAATCTGGTCAATGCTGCACCATCATAGCTCTCTTCATCTGAGATAACAGCGCGTTCTTGCTTAGAAAAAGTATACCGTAAAATCAGGGATGTCCATAGGAATATTCGCGTTTTGAATAAGATCTCATTATGAAAATATTAACATATTTACATGGAAATATGTATCATTGAGAAAAACCAACGGTTTGCGCCAAAAATGAAAAGTTACAATAGCTTCTTGAGAACGACTATGAACGTCCGAAACTTTTTTAAAACGCTCTAATTACCTCACTCCTTCACTCTTTTCTCTTTGTGCTATACTCTCAATTTATTATGTCTGTTTCCACAGTAGATATCGTAGATGATGTAGTGACTCTAAGATGATCATAGCTACGACTTTGTAATTAATTCATCGATTTTTCCCATATTTTGAATTACGAAGAATCTAAGAAATATACCTCGATATCCCAGCCCAGCTATTTCGGCCTCGACTATGTGCTTGCTCTTCTTGATGAAAGAGGAATAAAACACTTATACACATTGCGTTTTCGACATGTCCTGGTATTTTCGATCAACTTTAAGAAATCTTTTATCACATGTTTTATTTCGGATTTCTGCTAAATTTTACTTAATATAATTGAAAAAATTGCTTTCAATTTCGTTTTGATACTTACTTTTTAAATTGATCAATTGATTAAATTTTAATCGAACAGATTGTAAATGATCTCTGTTTATCTTTTTTAGAGGTTTTCATAATTAAATTTAAAATAAATACAATGGAACATCCAATGGTTCAATTTCGTATGGAATAACAAATATATTTTTTATTTATTAAATACATGTTTATATATATATATATATATATATATATATATATATATATATATATATATATTTATCCAAAAGCTATTTTAAAGTTAGAATCAAGTAAATATGGAATAGCTTTAACCCACTCTTTTTGATCTCATATTAGAAAAATGAAGTATTAGAAATTCATATTCTAAGAATGTTTGTTTTAAGTAACCATTGTATTACTTTAAACGAAAGTAGCTGAAAAGGGTGGTTGACTTCTCATTATTATCCATATGAAATCACCCAATTATCTGTCAAAGTTGTTGAGTAAATGGAAGTTTTCTCAAAATTATAAGTGTTTGACTTGGGGAGCAAGGTTTTCCAAAACTAGAACTGTAATTTTTACCCTTGTTCTTCCCCTTGATCTTATTCCCTCATTGGACTTTTCCTTCTTTTTTAATAGAGGGTTGCTATGCATTGAGAGTGCGGCTCCATACACTTAGCTCTAAACATCGGGTGTAGCTGATGAAGCACGTCCGGAAAAGCCTGCGATACGGTGGATCTTAATTACTGCATATAAGAGAAGTGCATCAACGAGAGTTGAGTCCTGGAGAAATCATCTGCACAACAGGTGTCTTAGCAGATAAAGTGTGAGTTTTTGTATACATTTTCTAGGAATTGTTAGTTATATTTGAAACAATGTTTCAGCGTTTGAATTGTATTTTTCATCAGTTCTAGCGCATGTGATGAAAAATTATAGCCACGTAACAAAAATACGTAAATATAATTGCTGAGGTGAAAAGTTAGAACAGTTATATTCAGGTAAATTACCTCATACTTGAAAATAGATTTTAAATCAGGTACCCTAATATGGAGTTTAGTGTGATCATAGCTAGAAATATGATTGGTAGAAATGATTTTACCATGAAGGGTAGGCATTTTTTGTTCTCTCTACCCTCTCCCTCAAAATCAAATCCTGGCTGCACCCCTGCCCATAGTGTATATATTCATATTTTCAAAGACAGTAACTTCTTTAAAAATATGTACCTTCAATCCTTTTTTGCATTACAGACTGTTTTAAAGTAATGTAAACTTCCAATAGTAATTAATTATTTGAAATAAATGCCGTGGGAAATATGGAGGGATGCAATTATAAATTAATATATATAATTTCTTGTATCACCAAATTTTGTCTATGGTAAAAAATCATGAAAATTTTGATGACAGAAATCCATGATGAACATCAAATGTTTTCACCACCTAAACATTAGGGCCCTAGGCCCATATCACAGGCAGGCTCTGATCATGATTCCCATGATCATGACGCAATTTTTGAAACCAGAATGGCTTCAAATGTTAGAAATTTAGTATGGAAATATGGATTGATCTCCATCGCAATGTGTTTGTGAATGGAAATAGGAATTATGAGTTACTTGCTTTTGTAAAGGAATCAGGTATATTGCTTCAGGTATATGAAGTATGTCTAAAGAATTATTATTTTCTCCATCATTTATAATAATAATAAAATAAGTCAGAGAAGAATTTTCAGTCTAACAGGTTTATTTCATCTTTACAGAAGCAAAAGCTTCAAAGAAATATAATATATATTTGAAACATAATTATAACAGTGTTATATTATCCATATCTTTTTGGTGAGATTTTTTTCATTGAGGTATACTTTTATTCATTTTCTTCCTCGTAAGGGCTGTTTAGGAGAAACATCTTCAGGATATCTCACCCACAGGTTTAACAATGATTTCATGGATCTGTAAAAAATCAGAAATATTAGGAAATCTTTCCATTAGATGTGGTTTCATCACAAAATCACTGTGATTACTATTATCCGTTAATTTATGACAATAATGATCGAGATTTTCATTTGCAACAGATTTCTCTTATTCTATTCATAAAATCATTCATATTCTAACTCAATTTTTACTGTATGAAAGCATAAGGAATATCTCAAAAAATGATTAAATTATGCTATGTTGGCAATTTGTTAAATCTACTTACTTGTACATTAGGAGGTACACTAAGGGCATAAGTCACTGCACTGGCAATCTCCTTTGGATCCAGAATAGGGGCTGTTGAAATAATTTCTTCCACATTTCCCCCGCATGTTCCTAATATTTCTGTGTTAACAAGTCCTGGGCTGACAGACTGTAGAATAAACCAATATTGAACAACATTGATTAAAATATGATTTTCTAAAAACATGAGGTTACTAAATATTTTCTTTCACTTAATAAATAATATATATCTAAAAATTGGAACAAGGATTGAGAATCAGAGGGGTAAGCAGTAAACCACATGACAAAGAAGGGACAATTTTTTCTGGCTTATGGTACAAAACACACATATGGACAAAATTCAACTTTGATTTATGCAGAGGTGGTTTACAATGTATTAAATCCCTGAAGGAAGTTTTCTCGCGTTAGGAAGGGTTCCGAAACGTCTACTAACATTGCAGCAGTAACCTGACAGGAAACCCAAGAAAACTTCCTTCATCAGATTCGTCGGGAAAACACGAGATCTTTCCTATAAAATATCTAACAGTATTTTTCAAACAAAGAATGGGTTAAGGTAACTTAGCACAAAATAGTGTGCACTCAGAAAAAATCCCAAGGAAGAATAAACATGAAAAAAGTCCAACAGGACTGGGAATTGAGCTATGAGAACTAGCAACATCCTTGCCAACAAAGTCTCCCGAATAGCATGAGAAAATGTTCTGGCGAGATAGCTTAATGGTCAGAGCAACCAATTGGCTATTGGGAGACCCAGGTTCGATTCCCGGTCCCGTCGGACTTTTTTCATGTCTATTCTTCCTTAGTATTTTTCAAGTCAAGGAAGGAGGGAGTAGACTTCTTTTGTACCAGGAAATAAATTTGTGAGATACAAGAGACTGCAAACATGGTTTCTTCTTTTACATGTGATACATTAATCTTCTATCTCATCTTTTTGACAGTTTGATCGAGGTTGAATATGAAAAGGGTCTTACAGTCACTCTTATCCCAGATTTTTCATCTGCAAGCTCCCTTCTCAGTCCTTCAGTCAAAACTCTTACTGCATGCTTAGATGCGCCATACATATAGCCTCCGCCAAAGTGAATCACTTTTTGACCAGCAATGCTAGAAAAACAAAACATATATTAATCATAGAATCCAATGAAAAATCACTCCAATTTTTTCTAAAGTAACGAGGAATCTAAAGAATGAGGAATGAACCTGTTGATGTGTATGATGTGTCCATCATCTACTCCAGTGTCCTTCATTAGGTTCATTGCTGCATTGGTGCACATGAACAGGCCAAATACATTTGTTTCAAATATTAGCCTCATGGCTGCAGTGTCAGCTCCACCTTGGAGAGAGAAAATAATTTTTTAGTTTAACTTTTGATAGCTACTACTCTCCTACAAATAAAGCCACAGCTCTCATAAATGAAATTCAAATTCTAAATTATATCTAAGAGGAAGGGGAATTAAATGGAATTAGAAAAGGTTATCATCCAAAGTATTTGAGTTTTTAATATAAATTTCCTTATTGAAAATGTTTATGCCTAGACCTATGTATTTATAAACGGAGAGAATGAATTTGACAGAGTAAATTCTCTAATATTATAAATTTACAGAACCTTTGCTACATATTCCTTTTGAAATACTTAGAAATGATACATATAAATCTATCAGCACTAAATTTCACAGCCTTCAGTTTGTTTTTCCATTAATTTTTTCATCTTTTGTTAGCTGTATTTTTTGCTGAATTTATTTTTAGTCAAATAGGTCAACTAAACGTTTTTGCAATGTAATTTTCAGGATTATTAAAACAGAAAAGGATCAAACATTCTTAAATTTCAAAGTAATTCGATTACTTTTCTACTCCTTTTTTGACTTATAATCCCAGATCTCTATAAACGCAGACATTCATTTACCTGTCATTGAAACATTCCTTGCTGTCCCAGCATTATTCACTAGGACATGCACTGCTCCAAATTTTTGACGAACCCAATCAAAAATCATCTTCACATCTTCTTCTTTGGTGATATCTCCTTTTAAAGGAAAAAGCTTTCCTTTGGCATCAGAAAGGCTAGACTCTAGTTCCTTGAATTCAATGATAGAATAATGACAGCAATCAGTTAATCAGTTCTGCACCTTATATATCATGTTACCCAAGGCCTAGCAAAATGATTACTACCAAGTATTACACTAGGATCTAGCGAATTAAAATCAGGTTGTGGAGTCTTTCCATGGTCACTATACATCTAGGACAACAAAGTAGCTTTTTAAAAATTAATTGGAGGTGAGTTAATAAGGAAATAGTCTTAATTAACCTTCTCCCCTTTGGCAGTTTTATAGATTTTTCTACTTTTTGCAGGTAGCTTTGATTAAATTTTTTGGTTTCTGTTCATTATCGAAATGTTGATTGATGGCTATTTTGCATTTTAAACTCATAGAACTCTCTGGGGTAGTCCTGACCTTAGTGAATTACATTACTGTTGCTACAGTTGTACTCCTTCAGTTTTCCTAAATTATATAATCCACATGCAACTGTCATTAACAGCGATACGAAAGCCATTGCAAATGAATTCATTCATTGAAGTACATAAAGATTACATACTTTTTATGAAATATATAAAATGCAGTAAAATGGCAAATTTAGAGAATTTTTTACTGAAGTTATTATATATATTTAATTGATTTTTAAAGCAATCTAATGCTGAAAATGCTGCATATGTTACCCTTAATTTCTTAATAGGTGATTTTGATTTGACTCCAGAATGGGATTTTGGAAAGCATTTACATATTCATTTATTGAGCCGCAAAAGAATGAAAAAATGAATGGAAAGAATTACCTGAAACAATTCTAATTTCCAAACCAAGAATCATAAAACGATTACGTGAAAAATTTAGGAATCTTAGTAAAGATTACTTTGTACATACATACTACTGAAAAATTTTCAAAATTTGTTCTTTCATAGTAAATAGTTTTTTGATGAAAATATTTATGTTTCGATGTAGTGCTTATGTAGCGTAGTTACAGATGTTGACAGGACTGTTGGTCGATAAGTAATGCGATTCATCATAATAATAACTTATTGGATTGTTCAGCCTGTTCGCGAGTCACTCACCTGCACTCTCTCCACTCTCCTGGCTACACCCACCACATTCATTCCATTCGTGACCAAATCCTTGGCTATTGCGGCTCCAATACCAGAACTGGCTCCAGTCACCACTGCAACTTTTCCCAACCAACGCTGCATTGCTGCTCACTAAATCAGAAACTGCAAAGGCAAGAGACATCATGTCATTGTAATGAGGGATATTTTCGAAATATGTCAGCTCAGAGGAAAGCACCTCCTCGGGAGGTATCGTCCCTCCAACCTTTATGTTCTTAATTTCTGCTTGATATCCAAGGAATGTTTTTTGCAGATATGCGAAGAATTAGTTTTTCCAATTGACTTGATATAAAATTTTATCGATATTTATTTAGTTAATTGATTAATGATAGAGAAAGTATCGGATGCTTTAATCTTTAATGGCGCAAAACGTAAAAATATAGTCAAGTACTAGTCAAGTCAAGTCAAGTCTGCTTCAGTACTACCACGCCAGATGAATAGTCTTGCAAGTCCCATCGGTGGCACGCGTCTCACTGGTTGGGATTTTCTAGACGCTATCGACTTGTTTAGGGTTGAAAGAAAACGGAACATGTCTGTTAAAAGAGGTTCTGAAAACTCCCATAGCCACTTTTGTCCGTGTATGGACTAGCGTCTTGTCGGAGTATGGAAATGAAGCCTTGGATTACCGACATTCTACCAGTCGATTTCATGACCAAGGACATCTTATACTCGGTCATGAGGGTCCTTATAACACCAATCTACACTATTCCTGCGAAATTCTAAGTCTGGAACGCAACAGTGTTAAGATGCCATCGCAACCGAAATGGATGAAATTCTGGGTGGAAATTAATTGATATGGGCTTCTTCGTGTATTTTCACTTACTGGGCCAGTACTATTGAGGATAGGATGGTAAGTATGATTACTTTTGCGTTCCAGACTTAGAATTTGGCAGGAAAATTATATATTCGTATCATGAGGACTCCAATTATAGAAATAAGTATTCAACCAAGGATTGTTTTCACTGCTATACTATGAATTCTCTTCGAAAAACCAACGATCACAAAGCTGACTGAGTTTCTAATGCAGAAATATACCTTTATCATGATATCCCACATATGGTCATAGCACCGCAATTGATTTTGCACCAGAAAACACTGTCCTAAGACATCTAAAGCAACTTACCGATGAAAATAATTGAGATTTGTAGTAGCATGGAAAATCCCTTCCTGAGGATGCGACAAGGTCTTCACGTGTTACCGCGTTTTTAAAAAGAATCATGGTATAGAAAATTCTGACTGACGAAACCTATTCTTCTCGTCCCCTGACCTTCGAACTTCTCAGTTATTTGTCTCCCTAAGTGGACAGTGTATGAGGTGGTTGCTCATTTCCTTGCGAATTTTAAATATAACCAAGAGTGAAATGAAGTTTGTGTAGTGTAAATGTTGTGTTATATTCAGTGATTTTCTTGAGAAAAGTGTGAGTGGGAATTGAAGAATTACGGTGTTTGCAGTGCATCAATTTTTCCGAGAATGGAGCATTTGAAAGGACGAAGGTAACACGAAATATTCTTCATAATTTTTGAGAATGAGAACAGAATTATATGAGTGGGAAGTGTTCACGAAAGTGTACTTTTGCAAAGTTTTCGTAATATCCATTGAAAATGGGTTGTGATTATTTTGATGATCAAGCATCACTCATACCTCAACACACGGCATATTGCCATGAACAAAACTGGGGGATATAATTTGAATATTCCGTACTAAATGATAACAGACGAATCCTTAATTCCTCCTCAATTGTCTCAAGAATATCACATAGTTAAATTTAGCATTATATTAATTTTCCATAGTACAACATGCCATTTTCATGTTAAGTTGCTTGCATTTTCGTCCACATAATTCGCAGACCGATTTGACGTAACGGGATTTATTTCATAGAAAATTTATTATATTTTATTCCTCATAATGTTTGTTAACATCTTTAGGAATTTCATAGAGCAATTTGTCCATGAATGAAATGTTTTTAAAGTAATGTAGATTCTCTACCAGAAGCTGAAAGGCGGCTGTAAGTGCATTTTTGTAGACGTTCTTCAGAAGGTCATAACGTGGAAATTTAGGAAAGAATGAAATACCTCCTCCCTCATTGTGCTTGCAAGCCTCATTTTATTTTCAAATAGGTCTTTTTCTGAATACTCAAAACACAGATGAAGGGGGAGGGATAATGAGTAATCTACGTAGAGAAGTAATATTTAGTCTCGTCACATAAGACATAAATACACGGAATTCATATCCGTTTCCATCGTTGCAAAATAAATTAAGCAAATCGTACAACCTTAAATAGTACGCCTTTACCTTTGTAGCATTTAATGGGGAATGTCTTATATATTCTTGCGTTTAGTCTTGGAAAATTAACATCAAATAAAAAAATCCATTTGCAAACATATACTGTAGCTTCAATCCTTTAATAATGAATACGCAGAGCAACAGAATACAGAATTAACACCGAAGTGAAGTCTCTGGATCCTCTCGAATAAAAAATATGTTATATCTGTTTTCCTCTGCCGCTGCTTCATTTCTTTAGTTTACTCATTCATGTTCAGACCTCCTTAAAAATTTGGGCTGTTTTTTAATGTTTTTCGGTAGATAAAAATACTTTTATCCTACTTTCATATTATCCGAATAATTATTCGCCATAATGTGTGATAGTGAAGGAGAAGGATCGAAAGACTTCAATAACAACGTCAAAAACGTAAAGTTAGTCTCATATACCGCTTCATTGCAATCTTTCGCGAAGTGATTAGGTTTAAATAATGTTGAAAACATGATTTATCATAATTACTATTGTAAAATCAAAAAGACATCAATTTGAACACCATTGGCATCTGTAATTTCACGTCATCTGTTATGTTTATCATATGAGAGGTAATATTAAAATACAATAACAAAGAATAAGTTTTAGATGTAATTACTCTATATGCTATAAGCATTATTATTCGAAAATTCCGCGGGATCCTTTCCCAAATTAAATAATTCAATTTTTTTCGTTCGTTTTTGCATAGCATTCGCTGAACATACGCCATAATGACGTCACACGGAACTATTATATATATCACCTATTTTACGTCGAGTTTAACTACGAAATTTAAGAAAAACGTAATTTATTCAATGAATTTCTAATGTAATTTAAATTATGTTTAGATAAATAAAAATTTAATTTAATGCTAATTAATAATTATTACAACAAAAGTAATTACAAATTTATCCTGTAGGGGGATAAGAGGGGGGATGACCAAAAAAGTAATAGCGACAGGGACCAATCAGATCTCACCGTTTTACTGATCCTTTGATTTTTGGAGGGAAAATCTTTAGTTATTCCGGAATCGTCGCCGTGTGAAGAGTTACTGAAGAAGTTTTCGAAAAAAGCCGTTAAATTTGAATTTCTTGGAGTCTAGTAGTTTCGAAATTCAGTGATCGTGAAGTTTTTATTTAAGTTTAACGTAATGTATTTGCAATTTTTAAACCACTTTCGTGATTTATAATTAAATTGAGGAATAGAAAGTCATTGTCGACGTCAAGGTGACCGTGGGACTACTTGAGGATTTCTTTAGTTTGAGTAAGTAATATTCATTAATTTTAATTACTTTCAATAATTCAACTTTTAAACGAATTGATTGATATCTTGACCAGTTGGCTCAACTGTTTTCGTTGCGTAATTTTAGTGAAGATTTTTATTCCTGACGTATTATATTTCTCTGAGTAGGTCATACTTTTGGATCGCTCATCATTTATATGATATCTTATTATTGAGCTATATATTCCAGTCACATGCGTCTATTTTTTTCCTATGTATGATTAATGATGATAGTTGAGATATGAAGCTAGGAGTCTCACGTTCTGAAGAAAATTTCAGAGATGCTTAAACTTTCACGACCGGTTTGAATTTTGTGATATTGGCTTCTTATACCAAGAATGGAGTTTTCGTTATATTTTTCAACTTGTAAACATTTCTGCCAACCGGTGTTTCAACGAATATTTTAGTTTAAGTCTGCGATTTTTTAGTAATCAAAACCATATCATTATTTCTTTGTTAATAGTTTTGCATCGAGTTCCCATTTCCATTTCCGTTTAAAATTTCCGATAACTGTAGCATGTAATTCAAGAATTAACATGTTTGATGTATTTTGTGTTTATGAATGATTGAAATAAAATATAAGAAGCTACTGTAATATTAACGATGTGGAATAGGATATTCTTGAACATGATCGTAGCCAAAATCCAAATTTTAATCATCATTGTTGGCAACTGCTTACTACTTAATATGTAAAATACGATATAACGAATTATGATATTCACTATATACCCATGAATTAATTTGGTGATTCTTTTTTTCCCAGATTGTGACTTTCTTCCTTTCTCGGCACTTTTTTACGAGCGAGTTTCCTCTGTGTTGTGGTGGGAAGACACTGAAGAGGTCGAGGATAACCAGAGAACAAGTGGTGAGTGGTTCAAAAGCAATTGTTTATAATTAATTTAACAATTAGTAATATCTATAGTGTGTGCATTTTATTTATTGAATTCAGAAAATATGAGAACGCTCTATGGGGGTTGACCTTAAAACGAATAAAACGAAGCGTATCCTGATTGTCTCCTAAAACTTGCAAAATATGTTAATTCCTAGATAACAAAGCTATTCATGAAAATAAGTGACAAAATGATTTCCTAACAACGCGGGAAATATTTCTAAATTAATTAAATAGGATTGGTTAATATTTACTGATTTCTCTGTGGGTCAAAAAACGACATCATTGCTGGGAATTTAATCAACAAGTAATGTAAACAACTTTTGATTGTATCTAATTATTTCCTTTATATCTCATTATTTATAGTCGGCATTTATGAGTTCATTTTGCAAATGATTTTACGGAATATCAACTTACGATCATCTTCATTGATATTAAATACGTTACTGTTCCTATTTAAGGAACTCGCATTATCAAGCTCGTTGCGGAATACGAAATTCAGTTATTGCAATCTTTCTAGATTAGTTTATCAACTGTTCGCTATACAATTTCCAAAATCTTCTATGTTAATGTTTAGGAGACCGTTGTTGTCACTGATTGTGCAAATTGTGTAAATAAACAGTTTCCTTAAAACTTCGGAGCATCTGTTGTGGCAATCAGAATTCGAAATCATTCTAAACATTCCCTAAATATATCTCTTCGATGAGAAATTGGTAACTGTTATCAATAATTGAGCATTATTTTTTATCTAAGATAACACTCGACGATATAAATTAAAAGCTGCATAAATTTCCCACTCCAACTGACCCACTTCTGATTTCTCACGACTCTTATTCGTTATTAAAATCATGTGAAAAACTAAGGTCTGCATCACTAGAGTATGTGTTATCTTTAGTCGATCATCTCTTGGAAAGACATTAGATGGATAAAACTATCAATTTTTCATTGTATAAAGATGTTCGTGGAGATGATCAATAGAAAAGATAACTTCCAATTATTCGGGTATTCGCAGGTACGTTTTTTAAAGCGTTCCAGTGTCAGTCGGACTTCCCTTTCGTTTCCTTTGTTCGCTTTTGGTACTTCCTGCAGTCACTTATCGTCTTATTTTCTGCCTCTCTGGCACTTTCCTTTTTGCCTTTGTTTGCATTCAATAAAATTTGAGGATTGTGAAGGGTACGTCTAATGTAGCAAAACGATTTCGTTATCATCCCAAGGACAGATGGCTCTCCGTTGTTTTCACTGCGAATACATTAGCAACTGAAATACCCCTGTTTTCTATGACCTTCGAGCCTATTCTAGAGATCAATTTCCTGCTCATTTCCGTAAACAAACACGGTAAACATTACATTTATTATCATCTCTGTTTCTCTTCCAGTCTGTCTATAAACCATTCATTGCGTCTTAGTCTAATATCCTTCGCTTATCATTTGCAAAACGCATATAAATCCTGCTCAGAATACGCAAATCAATATTTTCAGACTAATCCTCCTAAACGATCAGATATATTTTCACTTTTTTATATAATTGCAACGCGCGAAATAAGGCTGAGCAGTTCCCCCACACGTAAATATGCCGGATTTGTTACCGTGATATAGAATTTACAATGGAATCCGAATCTAATTGGCTGGTATCCGATTTGATAATCGATATGTTGCGTCCGTTTGTAACCCGTAGACTTCTATAACAGAAGTTATCTTTTTATTTGCCTTGATCATATGCAGCCGCTCTCTATATTTTCAAATTTTTAGGGTTTCAGATACTTCCGAAAATGCTGTCGTTTTCATTAGTAAATGAGCTTCAGTTGTTAGCATTCTTACATTAAAAGCACCATTGAAATCTTATTTGAATTTCAAACAAATTTCATTGTCGAAAATTCGATTGATAGCATATCTTTAAGGCTCTATATCTTTTTTTCACGAATAATCATTATTAAATTTCGGAGGAACCGTTTTCCTTCATAATGATGTATTTTCACAAACACTGAGCGTAATGTTCGTATGTTCTCATTCACTTTATATTTTTTCCACGAACATATTTCTTGTTGGAAAACGTGTAACTTTTTTTGGGAACTATATGTTTAGCTCTTTAAGCGTTATTGGTAGATATTGCGGTAACTATTGTTGTTAATATCAAAAGAACATACCTTTTATATCCACACAAAGAATATTAAAATTCTTTTCTCCATATTCGACACTGATATCCTAGCTTCACTTTAGAGCGGTGGTATGTAAAACATTGAGTTACGAAAAGAAAACTTAAACGAATTCCCGTCATTTTTATTGCCAACAATTCCGACATTGAATTTGTATTACATTGGAATATTTGGAGATGTTGATTTGGTATTAATTGATTTCAGGCTGTTTTGCGATCTGTGAAATTAAGACAGATAGGAAGTTTGTAACTCAAAGAATCGCTCATCAAAGACGAGTTTCTTTTCAACTGTGCCCTTAAGGACATGCTAGTAAAATCTTATTACGGCTACAGTTTATTTCTAATTGACGTTAAAAGTTAAAGTGTAACATAACGTTTTAAATGTTAATGAATAAGGAATGGATTCGTGAATATACAAGTGGAACTCTCTCAATTAATAAATTTGTTCTCTTTTCTTGCAGGAAAATACAGCATCATCTACTTCTGTATCAGACGTGAGTACTCAGTTTACTTTTTCCTTAGGAGATTAAAGACTTAAATTCATCTAATTTGTCAAATAAATGTTTATTAAAGAGGACATACATGCAAAAATTGCACCGATTTGATCTCTAATTCATATATCCTCTGCATTCTAGAAAATGAAAAGTATTTGACCGTCATATAAATTAATAATTTATAGTACAATAACTTATCTCTCAGAATGAACGGTGGTTTTTTGCAACCAGATCAATTTTAAATGCCACAGTGAATTTGTCATCAGTTGGCAGTAGTTTACATATGGAAGTGAGTCATAAATGTTTTAACCACCTACTCTGTAGGGGGCGTGGGGAAGGCATTCCCTACAAACCTAGCCTACTTGTAGGCCTACAGACGCAGGCATCTATTTCAGGGGCCTTTCTTTCACCTTCTTCTGCAGGGGTGAGGTAACTAAGCACTCACTTCTCACCTGCTCGTTCTTTCTGTCTATGAGGTCGGAGCTTCTCCTTGAAGTTGTGGCAGGGGGCCCTCTAGGCATAGAGGTGAACCCTATAGCACGTCACAACGGCCTGGGGCGGTCCACTTCTTAGGGCATAGGGTTTCCCCCCCAATTCCCCCCTTCCCTCCCTCAACGGACGAGTCCCCGGAGAATCACAATTAGCGACGCTGTGCCGCGCCCAGGAGTAAGTTTTGGTGTTGGTTAAAGTACTGAGCGTGTGAGAAGAAGGTATTTGAAAATGTAAGAAAGATTAAGGTAAAGTTAGGAATACAATTATCTTTTCAATAGTTTTCATTTTCTTCTGAGTTTTGCTTATACGATTCTTTTTAAATACAATCACAGGGAAGGATTCTTTAAGTATTAGCAATTTGAAATTAAAATTTTGAAATCGAATTACTCAACGGAATTCGGATATTGAGTACGTTTCTCGAACTTTTCGTTATACAGGAATACACCGCGCCTTGAGATCTCCTTCAGAATTACCATAACCTCTCAAAATCGCAAATATTTCTTGAGAATAAATCGTACACTTATTTACAGGGTTTTCGCGTTGATCTCAACATTTCTGCTGCATGGTGATGTATTATTAGGATACTTTTCAGTAAGAATTACAGTTGGAAATTAGTTTTCTCTCCAATGTATGCAGCACATTACAGGGGACCAGAAACTCTGATTGCCGTATACAGTACACTCGTATACAGTACGTCCTCTCTGAAGGTAAAATGGAAACACGGTTTATTATTTATATTATTATTTTATTTATTTACTCGGACGCTAGTTAATAGATTAGAAAAGTGCCAATATATTAGAGGATTCTTCCTCTAATCATTGGTTACCACTACCTTTCTCTAATGGCATTTATTGTAAAGCAATATCTTTCTGCACATCGGAACATTAAACGACAAAAAAGATTAAACCTTTATTTACTAACATAGTAAATTGTTAAACAATGACGATTTAAACCACGCTATTATAAATTTGCGCTACATTTCCTCATAACTTGCAGGCAGATTAACCGGCGTGTTTACATAGAAAGGCGATACGTAATACGGTCTCACTTTTCATACTCTCTTTTCCAATAATTATATAGTATTTTAGATTTAATATCACAATATGTTAACTGCTTTTTCCTGAATACCTTTGAGATAGCTGGTGAGGTATATTTGAAACCAGCTAGAAAAAATCGATCGGTGTTTGCAATTTTCAACTATCCTCAAACTGAAAAGGTAAACAAATCACTCATGTTTGACAGGTATTCCGATAGATTGCTTGCTATATAGAAATTTTTGTACGATTTTTAAATACACCAATAACCACTTAACTTGCTCGATCTAGAGTGAATATTGCCTCCAATTGATAATTGGTAATCATCGCAAAATACAATATGTATTTAAATATAACAAATTTTATCCAAATCTTGGCATATATGATGTATTCTGCATAAGCCATGGTTACTTTAAGACGAAGTTTACTTCGAAATAATTTTACTTTCGAAGTAAATTTTACTTCTTTTAAGAAGTAAATTTCAAATTGACTTAAGGTAGCATTGATATCATCAAAGTCTATTGGTGGAATTGCTTCGCGACAAGATGATTACGTTGAGATTGCCACATAATTGTACAGCACTAGGATGTGAAATGAGAAGTATTCTCACGATTGCTAATATTTATTATATTTGAACTATCTTAACTTTTCATCTTTGAATCTTTCACCCCAAATGTTTGATGTCATCTTTTGTTAGGGTCGACTTATACTTTAAAACGAAAAACTGTTAATTAAAAGAAGTTAAATGAAATTCATTATGAAATCAGTTACTTAACTGGCTTCTCATTAACCTGCCGCGGATGAACCATCCTGTCCAACAGAAACTTGTCTGTTTACATAGACAATCGCGATGTCACGTGATTTCAGTTTGCACAGTCCATTCTTCAACAATTATTAAGCATTTTGGATTTGAAATGATGAGACTATGCATTTAAGGACTCAACGAAGCTGTAAAAAGTGATGATCTAGACTCATACAAAGATGATTTTAAACATTTGGAAAGAGATGAAAATAATTTTCCAGCTTATGCTTGGATGGATGACGAATAAATGTTTAGTAGGAACATTTTCTTATTCGTAGCGCCATGGAACTATTTTTCCATGAGTGCACTTGCAAAAAGTGTTTGGGTATTCGTCGAATCAATTGGTATGAGTTGCGCCCCCGAATTGGCTGGTTAAATGGAATTATACTTACAAAGGATAAACGTTCAAATTGGTATAAATCAAGTGATTGATGTGCATTTACAATGTAATTCAGAAGGAGGGGAAGGAGACTAATGGAGGGATGAGTTATTTAAGAAAAAATTTCTGAATGAGAATACATCAAGAATACAGAGTTATTTCACATTTGCCTCCTCTGCAATTTAACTTCACAATAAGCAATGATTCGGTACTGTGTCTTTCTGAAAACTTGTTATAAGTAAGCACTTTTTTGTAGAACAGAAGGTTACATGGGAGTAAAACAAATCCACCGAAAATGCCATTTCAATATTTCTTTGTCTTCGAAACGTCACTCTTATCCAAGGGCCGGCCTTGGTTTTCGACATAATTCTGGTATGGGCAAGAGATATAGATTTTACAATATAATCATCGGTTTACAGACCCATTCGACACGTTTTGACTCCAGTTAGAAAAGGAAGCAAACTCCTAGAGAAATCTAATGAAAAATTTTCACTTCTGATTATCCTTACTCTTTGGAACTTCTTTCTATTGCCTCATTGGTCCCATTTTAGGCTGTCGAAACTTCAACTGCAAAGCGTTAACATTTGCCATATCCTCAGCTGCAGTCAAAATACACAGCAGAATGATTTCTGTTAGTCAAATTAAGCGAATCGTTTTTTTCTGAATGTTATTCTTTTAAGCACCTTACGATTTTTAAGATGATAAAGGTTATGTATGTGCAACATAATCTCTTATCTAACACTGACCCATAATAACATTATCACATAAACTATTCAATGAGGAATACAGGTGTGAGTTTAAACTTTTCAATAATTTATTAATATCATTTGAAATAATAAAATAATAATATGAATAATAATTACTTTGAGCATGATCTGTTCAATTTAAAAGTATCTTCGCAGGTTTTTCGAAATATTTTATGCCATCCGTCATGTACTGCATTAATACACTCTAAGGGACAACCTGACCTTATTAAAAATAACTGCTACCTTAACATGTGTTGGAGATCTAAATTTTAGAATTATCCTATCCTATTAGGATAGGTGAGAATAGCCTATCGACACTCATACAGCTTAACAATAATGAGTCGAGCGTTATAATTCGAAATCTTAAAGCAAAGGCAACCAAAATAATCTTAATAGCACTCTATAAAGATTTTTCTCAATTTCTTTCTTAATTTTACGAAAATAAATACTTATTATTAAAGATTCCACAGTTTAGAATGATAAAGATATTATATGGGTAAAATAAAAATCTTCATTACAGCGTGATAAGCGATTTTGAACGACCACTAATTCTTGTTAATTTTTACAAAAGAGAAATGGTCTATCAGTAAACGAAAACTTAACTGTAAGCGATTTCTTGGTGAAGTTACTGAAATATCCTTTTTTTAATTAATCTTTTTGTTCACGGTGGTGATTGTAACTATCATAGAAATTTTCTTGAGCATAAGATAGTTAATGATCTATAATTCCCTTTAAACTCTTATCATCTATTCCATTTAACCTCTAATTATCTTACTGTTTATCAAATTATACTATATCTTTGCGGGGAAAATCTCTACTATAACCTGGCGTACCATTAAAAACACCTTTTGATTAATTAAATAATAATTATTATTATATAATTAATTTTGAATTTTCCACTTTAAACTTTTATAGAGAACAGGATCCCTGATTTATGCTCGTATTCTAACATATATACATCGCTATCGAAGGCTGAAATCATGAAATAAATCACCTTAAATGTGATTCTGAAACACCGTAGGTTAGTTAGGTCGTAGATTTATTTGAATAACTGCTGCGATAGTCTAGGCAGACCACCGCGGTATGGAGGTCGATGATAATAGGGACACATCGCGGTCAAATGTTGCATTAAATAATTTGTCACTAATTTCATGGACAATATGTGAAACTTTAATTGATAACATTTCAAAGATACATTCAATCACTACCTAAAACTGAAAATACAGTTCCAATAACACGTTTCATTAAATGGTTATAGCCCTTCGAAATGACCCATGTTCACCAATGTTTGCAAAAATTTCGAAATTTTAAAAATTAATAACTTTGCAAAAAAGATTTCTGAACTGAAAACTTGGCAAAAAGGTTTAACTTTAGAAGTGCACAAGTAAAGAAATGTTTATCACTTTTAAAAATAGAGAATAATATATGTCCGATTTTCCGTGGAATGGCTCGTATAGATTTACTCACCTGGACAATTCAGAAAAAGCTGTGTTTTTCACCGATCACTGGAGCAAAAGACTTAAATCTTACGTGAGTGCAAATGACGATTGCAGTTCTGCTTCTGACTCTTTGGGAGGCTCGCTGAGATAAACGATATTTGAACTATAACCTTTGTGTAATTATCCAAACTTTCCCCAGTCTCCCATACATATAATCAAGGCCGCGGAATGGGCAGTGTCGGAAAGGGTAAAATCCCGATTATGGGTAGCAATGACTACATTATTTTGTAATTTTACTAATAAAATGTTTTCGGGAACTGAAAATGCCCTATTTTTTCCAGCTCTCTTCTAGTTTTTAGCTTTTATACCTGGTAACCCAAGACTTGTTGAAAAATTCTGCAGAGATCGTAAGACGGTGTCCGGTTGATCAAAACGGATTATCGAAATTGGTACTTTCAAATAATGAGAAAAAGTCAAAGTATTTAACTTTGAAATTCATACATGCAGAGGAGTGATATGGCTCCTTAACTTAGATAAAAGTAGAAAATAAGGCTGAAAGCATGGGAATGCGAATACGATCTAACAATATTCTTTGCAGCAAGTCACTAATTTTTTCCTTCCTGTCAATCTCGGCCAAGCTAAAAGGCCTGACCCAAGGTCGAAGTCGAAGTCAATGGAGATACGAAAAATCGCCCTTTTGCACGATCTGACGGACAAAAATGTAAAGGCGACTCCGCTTCTTCTATTTGAGGGAATACTTATTAGTAGTAGATAAAAACAGACGGCTTTCCTCTTGGAAATATGTTTGTGCGTTTGCATTTGAATTGTGAATATGAAGATACTCATTGCGAATATGCAAAATTATCACTTAAATAGTGAGAGATGATACTATTAATATTAATTAGTATGGTTATGTTATGTTAAACGTCGGATCGCGCCCCTGAAGGGCAATGATGCTGACTGGTAGCTTTCACTGACAATTTTTATCTCCTCTGAAGGGGCGTGAATGAGTGTATCTTTTCCACATTTGTAATAGTTATCTGCTCTCTTTGAAGGATTCAAACAACATCGCGTTATCAGAGTGAAGTCTATGATTCGGCCTACATTCTAAGAAGCTTGGAGTTTTACCCTGTGATAATGAGATGCGCTTTTCATTCAGAGTAGTCAGCTGACTTTACCATTGTAAAGATAGCGTTTGATTGCTTGCATCTTTGGTCCTCTCAGTTTATTTACAAAGGAACAAAGATAACGCGGTAATTAGGTTCCGTTGAGAGCATATCATGCTAGGAACTTTAATAATCAGAACAGGCTCCCGAGTAAAATATCAGCGTTTTTGCTTATATTGGGACGATTAATAAGAATCAAGAATTAGAAATATCGGAACTTTTTTGGGATCGAAATCGGAATTTTTAATCTAGTAATAGATTCCGGAAACTATGTTTTTGGAACATTTCTGTTTAAAACTCAATATTCCCTTTCAGAAGACTAATGATACATAGATGAATATTTCTTAATTGAATTATCAGTAAAACTTAAATCAATAGATCTTAATAACGCCTTACTATGGTACTAAATGTGAATTCATTTAAATTATTTTCGTGTAATAATAAGGAATTGTTTCCAGCCAACTTTCAATGAAGTCCATTAGTTCTACTTTGTTTCGTTCCGGAACTATTTCATGTCACTTAGAAATACAGAAATACACAACATGTATATACCATATCAAAGATTTTCCCATGGATATCATGGAATAACTCATTTAAAGTTTAAATTTCTCGCGGAGTAGAATATGTGTCACCCCTGACCATGCCTGTACGAATTGAGAAAAAATTGGTTGAATGACTTAAAATATGCAGTAAATCATATTAAAATGACAAAATTAAATAACTATATTGAGGCTCTCAATCAAAAGCATAACATAAAATAGCGGCATTTAGCAGAAAGACAATGAGCGTAATTGACTGCTACTCGCATTAATGATACGTTTTAGCTTTAAATTTCAGAAAAATTCACAACATTACATTGAGATAAAGAATACTTTTCTGCAGTCGATAAATAAAGCAGTATTATTCTGTGCAAAATCTGAGAAAACAGATGATTTGCGAGAGAACAGATCAGAATGTAAAGTTGAAATCACGCAGTGAGTTTAGATTTACCAACTCAATGATAGTTCTATTGCTTAACGAAAATAATGTACCAATTAGTTCATAGAAAAAAATTCAGCACATCATACACAGCGTTTCAACCAAACGGATGACATTAATAAAGAAAGAAATAAAAGACTTCCTGGATTGCACAAACAGTCTCTGAACATGAGGACTTGACCTGAATTTGACCCTGTCTAAACCGCTCAGAAGTATAAACTGTTTGCCAAAACTACGGAATTTTGTATTTC
The DNA here is from genome assembly GCA_036926295.1 of Pachydiplax longipennis. Classification (NCBI taxonomy): domain Eukaryota; kingdom Metazoa; phylum Arthropoda; class Insecta; order Odonata; family Libellulidae; genus Pachydiplax; species Pachydiplax longipennis. The sequence continues at coordinate 32,956,245 of JAVFKF010000019.1, forward strand.
CTTCTCCATAGTACTCCCCCAAGTAAAGCTAAGTAACATCGATTACAACTTCACAGTGTATATTATCTAACAATTTTTCTCGGATATTTTAGTATATTCCACGAATTTGTACAATCACACTTATAGTCGATCACCGCCATAATCGGAGTTTGTCTTATTTGATTAGGCCAAGAAAAATATAAGAGATATCGAAATGGAAAATCTACCTTAAAAAGTTTTATACATTAAGAAAACAGGATTTGGATGAATTCACTTTAATACTCTTATATTGGAATGGACGCATAGAATAACTTACAAGTGTAACTAAATAATAATGCGACGTACCTTGAGGCGTCGGGAGAAGAGAACTCAGTGGAGTTTCGTTGGCAACAAAGCGCCGCTTCTATAGAAGACTGAGAGCAGTGGATGTGACCTCAGAAGTTCATTTACCGTTCTGCACCGTCCCGTTAGTTCCTCCAAATCCGATCTATTCTCAGTTAACCCCGTGTATTTCAAACAATTAATTGTACTTAATTCGTGGGAAAGAGTATTACAAGGTGTTTACACATATCCCTCCACCCCCATAAGTAACAATAATGTTTTTTTTATGAAGTCCATCGTCACCTGATTCTTTACTTAAGCACGGTAGATGTGTCAAGCTTTCGTAATTTTAAGGAAAGAGATAATTAGAAGATTGATTCGAAAGAGAAAAAAACTTCGTTTTTCTGTAGCTAAGGAAGCGCACAAACATTCGGAGATGATATCATCTTTCCTTATCGCGAGTAAGTCACTGAAATGAATCAGTAGTGTGTATAAAAATAGCATATGCATAACAACAGTATTATGCTCTATATATTATTTCTAAACATGTATATTTTGTGACTGGGATTTTTCACCCTTCACACTCCATCAACATATATTAATGACTAACAATTTGAAAGAGAAAGTTTACAGGTTTCTGCTAAATATAGTCAGAAAAATGAAAAATGCACCATTTGGTCAAAATATTTAGTTAATATTTGAATCATCGAATTTAGTTGCTGGATGTGTAGATATCGGCGTTGTCATGTGTGGAGTTTATTGTTTACTTGGTTACGTTTGTTGTGGTAAACAAATAGTTTCTCTCATTGGACTGTGATATTTGTTCTCGGGCTTAAATTGATCGAAACCGGTAACATTACAGCAGATTTCTGCAAGTAATATAATAGTCTCCATGAACGAAGACTTCAACGTCGTACGCAACCATAAAAACATATTAATCAACCGCCTTGCATCTTTTGGGAGCAGAACGATAACCAACAGAAACATCGCCGAATATGAATATTTGTGTCACACTTTAAAACTACTTACTTACGTCATTTCATTCAACCCTTTCTTTTGATTAAAATGCATGCACCTCAGTGACAATTTGTGCGAAATTTTCACATTGGACAACCAGTATATAAAAATAGTATGTATAAAAATAGCGTGAAGCTAATTCTTTTGGATAGCCCAGTTAATAAAGCGGTAACCTTTGGTAAAAGCTATCCTATGTTCAATTCCCGGAGGAATTTGCTTTTCAGAAAATTTTAAATGATCTCAGCAGTCAAAGCGCCTTCGTAAGAAAGATCAAGTACCAGCAATAGTAACAATGGTTACATGTACTTCGATTAAGAGTTGATGGAGGCCATAAACAGAGCATTTTCAATTCAAAATATTCGAAAATATTTCAACTGAGGAAATAGCTACTGTTTTTGTTTCTGTGAGAATATCATCTGATAGCAAAAAAATGCTATTAAAACGGAACACGCACACAAAAGCACGGAAAGAAGGCTATTAATGCGGGAGCCTTTTTTTTCGCGCCATTCACTTGAGACGGTAAACTTTCTGGTACTAAGATTTGGAATAGTGAGATACATATCCCATTTCCATTCAGGGCTAGATTTAGACTTCATGAGACCCTAAGCTACATAAAACCCTGAGGTCCTACCGACTTAAATTCCACCAGAATGACTTAAAAATATATATGCCTTTTATACATATAGACTACAAAATATATTGTTGCTTAATATGGAATTGAATCGTAAAGAAAATTACATTCGTGAAAAAATAGGAATTTTTCTAGGCTCTTGCAGATTGTGAGTTTAAGCGTTTTTAGCATACACCTAAATCTTTGATTCTATTGCACAAGTTCATAAAAATCAGGCGTGTTATCAGATTTAATTTTTAATGGGTAGAATATTTTAGCATACGCCTTTTGAAGTTATCGATGTAAAAAGCAAGACGAAAGGAGAATAGAAACAGAATTATTGAACCAGAATTGAATTTCCTTTGAATCAGGACCCATAAAAATATTTCAAAACGTTCTGTATTCCGATGTGTAGGTGTGCAGAAGAGCGCGGCTGCAAAATGTCTTCTAACTAGATGTGAGATAGAAAATTTTATTTTTTGTGTTTATCTTTCACTCTTACACGAGTGATGGACTTAAGAAAAACTGAGTCGGAAAAGAATTTTCAGTAGAAGGGATTTATTTTTTTTTTACTGAAGCATTAGGTTTAGGGGAAATATTTTGTAGAATATATCTGAACCAAATATATCATTTACAGAGACCATCCATGCATTCAGTCGATTTCTTTGATGCAAGGAAATTTATTCATGTTGATCTACCTTTTACCTCCTTTTCAATGCTTCTTCAGTATTTCTCTCCAACTGGTTTTACAATCATTTCATGGATCTGCAAAATAACAGAAAAATGGGAAAAACTGTCCTTTAAGTAATTCCTGATACTGATTATCTTACATAACACTGCTATAGTTATGCAACCTAAACTTCCTTGTTATGCATCCCTTAGGAATTAAGAAGTGCATAGAAGTCTTTGTTTACATTTTTGCTTCTGGTTTTTGTGTGTTCTAGATAAGGAATATCTACGCAAATGATCCTATACTTTACAACACATATGTAGAAACACAGAACCAATGTCAATACTTTAATTGTAGATCATGTTAGACCAGTGGTAGGGCACTCAGATAGCCATGTGGGCAGCGCGTTCGACTTTGGCGGAAACGGTCTCGGGTTCGATTCCCGATGGGAGCCCCCGTGCGAAATGACCTCAGCTGTTGAAGCACATTTAACAATACTGCTACTACTGCAGAGTGGTAGACTGACAGGGTATTGGGTTTTGGAGCAAAATTTATCGCCTCATTAATTCTAGTTGCTGAGGAAAAGAATAAATGTGAAGTCATGAGCAGGAACTGATAATGCTTATATAGTATTTAAAATAGGTTGTCTTGTATTTTAAATCCATAAGGAATTTTAAGGCAAATCAAATAGCATTAGAAACGAAGGACGCAAGTAAAGTGACAAAGAAAATAGTCTTCGGTACAACGAAGGAGTCGATTTTTAAGATAATTTTAAGATTCGTATATAGTATTGATTCGGAAATAGTCAGCTAAGGGTACCGTTGATACAGCCTGTTTATTCGAAAGGTTAAAGTTTCGTTTTTCAAGCTGATAACGGATTAACAGAAACGGGAATGTCAAAGAACATGGATGCATAACAATAATTATTTTATTCGTTTCCCTATAATGAAGGTTACATTTATGATTACATATCTTGTTGTTGATCTCCCCTGGCATTTCCTTTACATTCATTTACGTTCCAGTCAAAGAACCCATAAGGATTAAAGACGTAAAAACACTCGAATGGTATACAAACAACTTTAAAGCATTTAAAAAACACAGAATATCATAGAAACCCATAAGCTGTTATTTAAATATTACTTTCATCCTAAGCTTTGAAAAAGAATGGGAGTTACGAAGAGGTTAAGATATCTAGCTAAACTTTTTATCTATTCCATTCTTTCTCTCTTTTTGTATCTTTAAGTGACATTAGGGGCCTGGGGTTTCTCATTTGGTTAGGGTCTTCTCTTTGATAATTTCACGTTTTATTCTAATTTCAAATGTCACAATTAACATACGAATCTCCTAAGTATCGGGGCAATTAAACATCACCTTTATAATACTACATTTTAAACCCGAATTTTCCCATTTAAGGATGTTAATACTTAATCAATGATCACTTCACTGATCTTAGGATTCTATAGGATGGAAGAAGTTTTCACCTGTGACTGCTGTAATGACTGTAGTGACCAAGACTCTAAAAGGAATCTTCAATAACGAATAGAATAATTTTCATAGTGATATAATCCATGAAATCATCTTACCTGTACATTAGGAGGTACACTGAGAGCATGAGTCACTGCATTTGCGATGTCCTTTGACTCTAGATAAGGGGCATTGGTTAACATTTCTTCTATATGCTTCATCCCCGATGCTTCCAGTATTTCGGTCTTAACATATCCTGGGCTGATGGACTGTAGGAAATGATGTTGAAACAAATTAGATAAGCACCAAAAGCTTATTTCCTAACATTTTCTATCACTTGTGACATGAAAATTGGCACTTACATTAAAACCCGTTTAAAACGCTCTCGCCTGATACGCGATATACTCCCGTTACTCGAAACGCATTCATATGAGGCTTAATGATTCTCCAATAGCCGAATTCCGGTGACCGTCGGGTGCAAAGTTCTCAGGAAAGAATAACGCCAGGTGCAGCTACCGGTTTTTAAGAACGAAAAACGCGGATTTTTCCCGTCCTTAGATGCAATGAAACCCGTTTTAAACAATATTTCGCCTTCTTTGACGGACCAAATTTAAAAAAATTTTCGTCCTGTCACCTTGTCATTATAATGTCCCCTTTGAATTTCTTCTTTCGAATTTCTAATATCCTGAGATAAAGACAGAGCCTATATCCCACCTTCGGAACCAATACAAGCTGTGATAGAGTGAGATCCGCTTTAACAAATTAATATATTCAATGATTAATTACAATTGAATTTCAGTTAAGTTTCTCTATCGGAGGATTTTTTTAATACTTACGTTTGCCTTTAAAAATCATGTAACAGTTTCGGTAATTTTTTCAGACAATAATTCAAAAGCGATTTATTTTTAGTCTCTTATCGAGAGGAAGGTACTTATCTAATGACTTTCTATTGTTCCACTATTAAAAAAAATTGAACGAAAATTCAGAGATAAGAAAACCCATAGCTTCATACAAATAAACGTACGTTTTCCTCACATTTGGCGATTGGTCTACAGTTATAGGAATCTCTTATAGGATTGGGTAAATGTGCGTGCATGTATTTGCGCAGGGAGGAAAAGGTAGAAATGTATAAAAGCCACGATTAAATTAAATGTTGATGGCAGAACGATCAGAGAGACGACCAAGATGTTCGTAAAGATTGCACTGTTATTAGCCATTATGGCAGTTTCATCGTTGGTGGACTGCAGACCGACGCACTGCGAACTTTGGAAAGGGGATAAGGAGTTTCGCTGCGAGAAAGACGACTATCATACAGATACAGTTTTGATACATAACAGAGCTGGGACCGATATTTCCTTCAGAACAGGCAAATGGATATGCAAGTGCGGACATGAAGGTGACAATTACTCAAATCATTTTTACACGTTGGGCTCCGGAGAAAGCGTTAATACCGATCTCACCGAAGTCGGACCAGGATATTGCGTCTATCTATTCGTATTCGACTGCAAAATCAACAACAGTGCTGCCAATTGTCTTGATACGGTCACCGTGACGCCGAATTTATAAAGGTATGTAACTGATTGTGACGAAACGTAATTACAGTTTTCAAGACTTTCGTTTCTCTCTGTTGCGTTACTTAGTAAATTCTCATAATTTTTCAGGTGTCCACGGATTCAGTTTTGAGCCGCAATCGTGTGACATAACGTTGATGGCGTGGCCGACCTCAGCATCCTGTCTAAATTTTTCATTTCCGATCCTCTCAATTTGAAATTTTTGTATAACCATCCGTTTGCTGTTTTTGAAAATGTTACATTTGCTACTGAAATATTACCGCGATACTGTTAGCTCCGGTCCCAATATCGCTGTTTTCCATTCGTATATATTGCATTTCAAATTTGTTGTTAAAATATTTTATACAGTCATAACCAAATCATTCCATATTTTGTTTTATATGCGCAGTTTCGTATCGTTTTAATAAAGGCTTTGGAAATGGAATCATTTTCTCTCACTCTACTCACTTGTTCAGAGTAATCAAAATTTATTGTATCAATTGGGTTAGCTACAGCAAATGAAGAGGGAAACATCTCGAATAATGTTTAAAGACGATTTTCGTTTAAGATTAATACAACGTATGAGTCAATAGTTAGTTTGAAGATAAATTATTTCTACCGAGCAAACAGAGTCAAGACAATGTAAGAAAAATGCATTTTCATCATTTTCAGTTGTATATTTATGTTAAACGACTCATTTTGGCACAGATTAGCCATCATCAGGTCCTGATGCGCATTCTTGTAGGCAAAGATTTAAAAAATAATATTCCAAATGGATCAAAAGACAAATATGCTTCCTATCGTTTAGAATTGCACTATTGTGCTTGATTGAGAATATAAAAGAGAACTGAGAATTCATCTCCATTCCTCAAATAGCCGCACCAAGCCTCTCAAAGAGAATTTATGTGCCTCTAATACCGCCATAGGGGAGAAATTCTAACATCCTAAGTACAAATTAATGAAAGATTTACTTCAAGTGAAATTTCCGGATATGCAAAAAATTAGACATTTATTTTCATGCCTTGTGGGCTCCATTCCTCGGACACCGATTAAAAATTTGACGTCTTGAATGAATATCAGTGGACGCAACTTTGCTGAATGGGATTGTGCAACACCTTTCAATAACGAATAAAATCTGCCAGAGCTGGAGAAAGAAATTTTTAATTATTCTATCCTTAAGTCATTAGAAAAAGCAACCTCAAAAGAAGTATTACTTAAGATGAAAGGATTACCGCAATCTTGGTTCAAGGTGTGCCACCTTCACAAATAAGCGTTGCTGTGAAACAAAAGCTTGCCAAGGTTGTTTGATCTTTATCTATTTTTATCTATGTATTTACATTATCTACTTTAAAGGAATCGATATATTTATATATTTTGGAAGTTTAAGGATTATAATCCCTCGTTGAATCGCTACTCTCCAGAAATCGCAAAAGAAACTGACGGAATTACTTGAAACTTTGAAATATAATCAATCTTTTTAATATTCGTAAGTACAGATTGATCTTCACCCGATTCAGTCAAGTTTGCTTCTATTGAACCTTCTCGGAATCATAGATAGATAGGAATCGTATCAAATTTCCAGTTATGCAGTAAATCAAGTTTATGAAGTACACAGATGTATACGTAGAAATAATGAGACAAAATGCTGGGATTACAATGGAGAACAATGCAAGGCTAATCAAAGGAAATCGAACTCTGACGTTAAAAGGAAAGGAAAATCAGTTCAAACGTAGGATTGACTACGAGGAATAGATAACTTAGCTTTGTGTATTTCGAAAGTATTCCGGTATCTTATAGTTAAAACGTCTACTAATAGTATTGCATCCAGTCAATGCTCCTGCTTCGTAAGGTCAATATCTTCAAATATATATAAGGCAATTTCCTAAATCCTATGGAATATGACCTTTGAATTTTTTCTACAGCCCTCTTCTCTCTCTTAGAGAAGTGATGTGATTCAAAAGTATATCAGTATATACAGCTAAAAGTTTAAACAGTAAAACCCATTTAAAATGCTCTAGCTTAAGATGTTCTATTACAATGCAATTAACTCCGGTTCCGGTCACTTTCACACGAAACACATGGTAAAAATCCCGCTTAAGACGTGGATTTTTCACATCCCTAGATGCACTGCAACTAATTTTAGCCAATCGTTTGCCTATTTTGATTGACCAAATTTTTTTTTATCATCAGTACTGTCCTCTCACACTTTGCCTTTTCTTTAGAATGGCTCCTTGTGAATTTCTTCTATGGGATGACAAAACATTTTCAGAACAGAACATTCTCTACCCACTCGCAGGTGCTGATACGATTTTTGGAATAGCAAGATCTTTTTTTTCCACTTTCGTCTCACAATCTAAGCAAAACGTTAGGTTAAAAATTCGATTAGCGGTGTTTCCTTTCGTCTCAATCTCGCGTTTTTATGAACGTAGTCTTAGAGAGATCATGCTCTGTGATATCCTCTCCACTCACCATCTCACTGCTATTAAAAAATTCGTCATTCTTCCCTTATTATCTATCCAGGAAAAATTCTCTTAGTGCAGTATGAAAAATAATCAAAATTAAGTAAATAAGACTCTCTCTTTGTGCAGAAAGCAGACCATTCTTCAAAAATACTATACAAGACAACCAGCATTGCTCACCCAGGTTATGCCGCTATACTCCTTAATACCCTGTATTGATCCCTCTTACCTATAAAATCTTTTCGACATAGCTAACATCCAAATGGGTGATAAAAAATGTTGTTCTACAAAATTAGATAACTTGACAAATATAAAGCAAAAAAGAAAAGGTTTGTTTTCTTGGTCCCCTATAAAGCATCTTAACTGAGTTTTACTATTAGTGTCTATCACTTGACATATAAAAATTGGAAAATAATGTAGAATGTGGAGTCATGTAACTGCAGAAGACAATTCATAAGACTAAAGTTGAATATAAAACTAATTCGTAGGTGATGGGGAATATGAAATTTTCCAGGGAATGTATTACTTATTAATTCTAGTATATAGGTTCTCCTCACATTTCAACCAAAGCATTTAAATAAACAACCGAAAATTCCAGACTCAATGCATTTGTTACCTGTAGGTTATATTTATGAGCTTACTATATGATAATACTTATGTAGGCTATTAGACATTCAATATAAGAGAATATTTATAAAAAATATCTCTAAATTCATTCCAATAATTCAGTTCTTAAATGATCCCACATTTTTTTTGTGTCTAAATATGGAAAATCCTAATCTTTCCTTATATAAATATAGTATGTGCATATTATTAAACAAACTTTAATAAATTAATCTTTTAGAAATTCTTGTCTGTTGTTCTAGCTTTAAAATATATCATAATTGATGTTTATAAAATTTATAGCAAATAAGTTATTTAAATCATTTGATGGACTTTCAATTCCAGTAGATTAATTTCCAACATCCATGGAATTGAGTATTTCAGTAATAATGCGATAATAGGAATTGTGTCTTACAGTTACTCTGATTTTAGAATTAGCCACTGCAAGTTCACTCCGAAGGCCTTCAGCCATGACCGTTACTGCATACTTGGAAGCTGTATAAATGTAATTGCCAGGAAATGCGAGGATTTGGTGACCAACAATACTGTAAATTAGAAAATATGCTTGAAAAATAGCAATATAACTAAATTAATTACATATAATTAGACAGTAATAAAAGTAAATTTAGCTTTCAAGAAAAAATAGTTTTGACAAAATTAGGATGTGGGGCAATGATTTTCTGAAAGAACTTTGTGAAAAGAGAAAAGAATCGAACTTTTTAATGCAGAAACAGGAAAATAATTGTAGAGTCATGATTATTTTATTGAAAAATTTATGATAGGATAGTAGAAAATATTGCTCTCTTTCTTTACTATAATGCTTTCTATGATGAATCTGTTATATTCTATGGCTTTGCAATTCAGCAATATATCAAGAGCTATTTCCTAAGGAATGATTTAAAAAATCTGTTTAACATCTCGGTGGGCCTTCTGTCAGCTGTTTAGGGCCTTTTAACCAGTAGTGTCACTACACTTTTGAGTATTATCGCTCAGACTTGAGGCAGAGCTCTATTATGCCATCCCACTCCATACACATCAGATATACTATCAAACAAAACATTATTGTGACACATAGGAAAAGGTTTTATTTGTGTAAATTATTATCATCTTTTATTTTTTACTAGAAAAAATAAAGATCTTTTTGTAGTGGTTCATCCGGTGTTTGATTGGGAAGCTTGTCACTTTTCTCATATACCATATTATGGATGATGACAGAAAAGGTTTAAAGAGACAGAAGAAATTAGGATGAAGGAATTTCAGCTTGATTTGAATCTTTATGCATAAAAAATTCTGCTTGATTATTTAATCTTCATTCCCTGAGCTATATTCATTTTAATGCTACATCTGGTCATTAATATGGTTTCCCATCTACCACCGTGGACTAAAAGTGACCCCTTTAAATAAGCACTGCCCAAGGCAATCTTATCCTCTTGCCCTCCCTTCCACCTCACACTAATGCTAATAATGTAAAAAAATTAGCATATCAAACTGTGAATTTAATCCTAAATGAAGAGTGATTCAAGTACCACATGTAGAAGAATAGTTATAATTTCTAGAGAAGATAGAAGCATAAAAATTTGTTGTACCATTCAGATTCATTTAGATCCGTCCAGATAGGTTATTGAAGAGTTAATGATCATTATACATCTATATTAATTGCATATGATGATAAGATTGAGTTAATAGAAACAGTTCATAGTATGTATTAGCTTGACCCATTGCTAAATTTATAAATATATTTTGAGCTCTCATTTAAATTTATCCTGTAGTAATGAGTTTTCAAAGCCATATTCATATGTGTATTTCAAAATTTATTATCTAGTATTAAACTGTAATGAAGTTCCAAAGTTAATATTCCTCTATATAGAATAAATATCTCAAAATCACAATCGTATTTATGCATCTAACATCTTCCTTAGAAGATCAGAGCACAGAAATTTATCTAAGAACCTACAGTGATGTTTTTCTGGGTTAAATGAAATACATTATAAGTGAGCTAAGGAAACGAATTTCATTATGCTTTTTGCATTTTAATGCAAATTTTCTCTCTTCGAGGAAATGTAGATCAATTTTCTGTTATTGTCCGTAGGAAAAAAATGACAAAGCTTTGTAGAGAATCTTTCACTGATAGACAAACAAGGGCTCATAGCGTTCCAAACACAGAGGCTTATATTACTTCTTTCATTGTACAGAAAGGATCAATCTAATAAAGCATAACAAAGGATTGAAAAGAATTCATAAATCTATTAAACAATGAATCAGAGTAGAAGATGACTGGATGAAATTAATGTATTAAAGATTACTGAGATATAGGAAAAAATATTAACCTGTTAATATGTATGATGTGTCCATCATCTACTCCAGTCTCCTTCATTAGGTTGATTGCTGCATTAGTGCACATGAACAGGCCAAATACATTTGTCTCAAATACCTGTTTCACGGCTGAATTGTCAGCACCACCTAGGAAAAAGGGAAAAAGATTTGCAGCCCTATGTTCATACATCAATCACATATATTTCTACTGATTAAATTTATTAATAGCAAACAACAAGGGAAAAGTAGAACATGTCAGAATTTTGAAGGCAATCATAAGTTTAGTGAAAACATCCTAAATAATTTTCACTTTCCACATCTTTTGCATTTAGCACTCAGGCTTGGCTATATATTCAATGAGGGTAAAAGTATATATATAAAGTGTTCTACCTTTCGGTTAATTCATGTGCCCCCATATTCCCTATTCAGTTCCCTCTCCTTCAACTCCTGATACCTTATCCCACCCCTTAATACATCTAACAACTATTGTCTTTGTCTTCCCCTCTGTCTTTTCTCTAGTATTCTTCCCTCGATCGCTTTCTTCAATAATCCCTCTCCTCTCAATATTTGACCCACCCATTTCTTTTGTCTATTTTTAATTACTACAATCATTACTCTTTTCTCCCCAACCATCTCTAGAACCTCCTCGTTCGTTTTTCTATCGACCCAACCAACTTTCTCCATTCTACGCCATACCCACATCTCAAAAGCCTCCAATCTTTTGACATCCTCTTTTCTTAACGTCCACGTTTCACACCCGTACAACATTACACTCCACACCAAGGATTTTACCAATCTCTTCCTGATTCCTTTATCAAGTCCCTTTGTCATCAGTTCCCTTCCTTTCATGAAAGCAGGGTCAAAGTAAGAAGAGACTTTTTCATCTCAATCTCACTTAAATAAATATAAATTATTATATCTGTTATTATATTTTATCCCTGAACACCTTTAATGTTGCTAACCAATAATTATCAGTAGATGTTTTTAATAATCCCTTTTGAAGACATAAATTCGATAGAAGAATTGACTTCAACTGCTTTAAATTAGATATTGATTTACCTGCCATTGGAACGGCCCTTGTTATACCAGCATTATTCACTAGGACATGCACGGCTCCAAACTTTTGGCGAACCCAATCAAAAATCTGCTTCACATCTTCTTCTTTAGTGATATCTCCTTTCATAGGATAAAGCTTCCCTTTGGCACCAGAGAGGCTAGACTGTAGTTCCTTGAATTTGGTGATAGAATCATTTTTAATGAATGAAATTGTCAAAGACTTTTATCTAATATATGTAGATGCACTTAGACAAAGGCATTATTCTGCTCCTAAATTTAAACAATACTTCTCTGGAGGCAACAACTTTTGATATTTGCAAATTCATAAACTTTTTAATTCATATTTACACTTGTAAGTAAATGCTTCTATTACGAATGAATGGATATAAGAAATGTAGGTACTACATTTAATATCGTAAATAATGATGTATCTGTCTCAGAAAATATGTTGTCATCTTGCATGTTCATGATAAAGCAAGGAGTTTGATGTGAAAGCAAATGTAAGAAAAACTAAAATAATGAGGTTTTCCAAGGGAAAGAAAACTTAGTAAATGATAAGGGTGGATGTGGAAAAACTAGAACAAGTTGATCAATTTCCATACTTGTCAGCCTTCTCTAAGGATGGAACAGACTCAACAGAGATTAGAAAAAGGATAGTATTAGTGAAAGAAGCATTCATGAAACGAAGGGAACTGATGACAAAGGGACTTGATAAAGTAATCAGGAAAAGATTGGTAAAATGCTTTAATGTATTGATTTCATCCTATCATAAATTGTTTACTCTGATTCATTGTTTAATAGATTTATGAACTCTTTTCAATCCTTTGTTATTATTTGTATAGATTAATCCTTTCTGTATAATGAAAGAAGTAATGTAAGCTTCTGGCTTTTGGAGCGCTATGAGCCCTTGTTTGTCTAGAAATGAAAGATGGGCTGGCAAAGCTTTATCATTTTTCTCCTACAGACAATGACATAAAATTGATCTACATTTCCTTAAAGAGAGAAAATTTGTATGGGTGTTAAACGTGGATGTTAAAAGATTAGAGACTTTTGAGATGTGTGTATGGCGTAGAATGGAGAAAGTAAGTTGGGTCGATAGAAAAACGAACGAGTAGGTTCTAGAGATGGTTGGGGAGAAAAGAGTAATGATTGAAGTAATTAAAAATCGACAAAAGAAATGGGTGGGTCAAATATTGAGAGGAGAGGGATTATTGAAGAAAGCGATCGAGGGAAGAATACTAGAGAAAAGACAGAGGGGAAGACAAAGACAATAGTTGTTAGATGTATTAAGGGGTGGGATAAGGTATCAGGAGTTGAAGGAGAGGGAACTGAATAGGGAATATGGGGGCACATGAATTAACCGAAAGGTAGAAAACTCGTATATATATTAGATGGTTGAGAGAAGCAAGAAGGGCAATTTACCTATTCTGTGAAGTCCTGTATTTAAAAATGGAGATTATTGTAATAGATTCATTGGGTGTATTGCTAGATTTGTATTTACTGAATTCATTGCACTCCATCAAGGATTATTTGAGTATATGTTTCCTGGAGTTTCTAAAAGGAAGATTAGGACCCTATAGGATCCTAACCCCAGCTAGGTTTGCCAAACTTCTATTCTTAGTGTATGATATGAGGAATATATTGAACTCTCGATTATCCGGGCTAATGATAAGGAGGGGTTGCGCGAATAATCAGAAAAAATGATGATCTAAGTTTTCATATTATTTCTCATAACATTCGCAATTTACGTAAATACATAATTATTATTTAACTAATTTATTATTTAATACATATAGTGCATTATTTTCGATTGTTTCATGGATTCATTAACAGCTTACTTACTTATCTTTTAATAGTGATAATGTCATTGTTGTCGCATTTCCGCAGAAACGGTATTACGTAAGTCCTGTTTGCGAAAATACTTGCGTGCTATTAGAGTGAATTATTTTAAAACTCCAAGGACGGCGGGAAGTATGTGGCGAGAAGTGCTCTTAAGGAAGTTATGTAACCAATAATAAAAAAGTGCGGTTGAAATAAGAGGAATATCTCAAACAAAACAAGCAATTTAATAGAACAGGAATTTGTTAACAATGATAATATTTCGATTAAATAATAATGTAATTCAACGTCTCATATCTGGCTATCTTCTGCTTTCGTGGGAGTCAAGAAAGTCTCAAGTAGTATTGCATTCATCAAAATTTGCTCCCTAATGGGAATTAACGGGTGGCTAAGCTATTGTATATTATAATATTGAAATTTAATGTGTCTGTTCGCCTGAAAGTCCAGAGCCAGAAGTTGCAATAATTACACCTTTTTAAAATTCAATGTGTCGCTATTTTAAAGATAGCTACGTAGAATGTTCTACGGTTCAACCCCAGACGAGGGCAGTTTCCTAAAAAAATTGTGTAAATTTACCACCCGTCGTATGTAAGTTCTATTGCAATTGAATAATTAAACTCAAAAGAATTGAGGAGAAGGATTGAGGTTCCACAAGAAAGAAAATCTATAATGAATTCTTATTCTTATCGTCGATTATAGGTTTATATCCAAATGTAAGACCTTTGAAAAGATTAAACATTTTCGATAACCATTGAACTAACTTTAGATGAGAGATTTTATGTTCTCTCATGCAAAAGTATTACTACATTGTCATATTTTTTGCTCTCCGCTGAGAATCAACGGGCACTTCGGCTATTATCTTGATAAAAGCGTATTTATAAATATAGAATCTTCACATAGGCCGTAAGCAATTAAAAATAGTCGTAGCTTGTTAAAAAATTGCAAAAGAAAGAAACTGTAGGGTTAGGAAGCTTAATGCATCCAATTTCTTTTTAAAATTCCATTTTTAACAACTTCGGTCAAAATGTCTTTGTTTGTATTATAAATGCTGACTACTGACTTCACTAAACAAGAAAGTGGATCTCTTTGAATGGATTTATTAAAATATATTGCTGATGTCCAAAGAAGATTCGGAACTAAGAACAAGAAGAAAGCATCTCGCAGGACTTTAATATCCACGTGTATTTTTAAAAAAATATAAAGAAACACTTACAATCTAATCTTGTGATGTAATGGATGAACTTTCTAAGTTTATCTAATCTATCTAAATCAAACGAAACATATTAAGACAAGGAGACATTTCATCTCACCGTCGCTTGCTTGTAGTCTTTTCATCGGATTATCATCATTGATTTTCCAACACTTCAGTACATTAATTTCGATTATTTTAAAAAGGATTGACGAAAAAACGTTTCAGTAGATCCTTGATATTTTCGCAATGGCGGAATTAATATCCTGATACAGTGTAAATTGTATTCTTTCTCCGCAAAAGTGTAATTATCTTTGAAGAAAACAAACAGCTGTGACATTGCAAGATTACAGATGTTAGAACCAAGCGTATGGCGTTGCTTAATCTTGCGACGAATAAGAAGTTTTCCCTTTTAATGATTCATAACAAGATAGTATCTGTACATAAATAAAAACCATAGGAAACATGTCCTTTTTCACTTACACCAGATACGTTGCAAACTTAGTGATATCTGCTTTCAGAATTATTTACCATTTACAGTGGTAGCCTGAATTTTCCAGAAAAGGAAAAAAAATTCTATTCTGTAACGGCTTTGGTGATTATTGCTGTATTGGGAATCTAATGATGGGTATTTCAACAAATATAATTGATAATCTTTTATCATGTGTAATTGACTTAATCTCTTTCTTTGTATTCGCAATATTCTTTACTTTGTAATCTCAACTTGTGAGAAAAAAGGCCCCTATACAAAGCCACATCATTAAGGGTACTAGAGCACCCCTAGGAAGGATCCTATTAGTTCCCTTTACCTATAAAACGTTTATGACATAGCTAACATCCAAAACGCTGATGAATAAGGGTTGTTTATCAAAGAAAATACGAACTTTCCTGTATCGTGATGCCTTTCTCTAGGAGATTTTTTTAAATATCATGCCTTAAAGAAAAGAAAAACTTCAGGTTTGCTCTGTAAATAGGAGTATATTGAAAGAAGGCTACACGATTTACACAATACCTTATCTAGTTCCAAGGTAACTAAACTTCGAACTTTATCTGTGATAGTGTTTTTTAAATCTATCTCTAATCTCTCGCCGTTCTTTACAGATAGTTATCTACAACAAATATAACCGGGATTCCTATATCAGTTCAATGAATTTATAATAAAGTAAAAAGGGAAATATGTTTTATACTATGTTTATTCTTTTAGTGCAGTATACTAATAATTTGCCAAGAATAATATTCTTGTAGTATAGAATGCGAATAATAAATATAATTTGAAGCTGGTAATTCGCTTCAAGAATTAATTTTTTCTGCTTGCGATGTTCGAAAATATTTTACTCGTATTCGGAAATAACTGACGATGGGTGTAGAGATACATAGGCTTAAAGGCGGCTAATATAGATTTATAGTGTATGTAGGTGTATTTTATCAAGTTAATTCAGTAAAGCAGGTATTCATACTACAGCGTACGCCTTACCACTCAAGGTATATTGTGTTTGATTTTGCTTAATTTTGCATTTTCGATAAGGGATATGTGTATACCTCAACTTTCTCGACCCTCCTGGCGATTCCAACCACATTCATTCCATGATTCACCAATTCCTTCACTGTGGCAGCTCCGATTCCAGCACTTGCTCCAGTCACGACAGCAACTTTTCCCACCCAGCGCTCCATTTCAGAGATTTGCAAGCGTTTGCCGAAAGATACTGAAAGGAAAGTTAGGTGGATACAACTCTATAACTTACCCGATGAATCTATAAACTGACAAAATCTTACGTCTTACCATATAAAATATACAAACACCACCTAGGTTTTGCGTAGAAACTACATCATCAGATGGAAGTCTTTTAACTTTCACTTTTTTCACATAAAAGACAAACCCCATGCAAACCAAAACACAAAAAGAGAGTATTCTGTTAACTGTCACTTTATATTCTATAATGCTGAAATAGATTTTGTTTTCCTCCATGGGCTTTTGTTAGAACTTGTTTGTTGATTTTCTTTCTCTTTGTCACCAGATGATGATCTAGGTTGTTTGCATATTTCATGAGATGAATTGAAAATTTCGCTTCTTTTCAATAATATTAAATGCTAAAATAAGGCTTCAGTAATATAAAATTCCATTCATTGATAGGATTATTTGGTTACAACAGGGCTCTGACAGGCATGTTTTATGACATAATACGTAAGTGTTTGAAAAGTTACCGAAATCAGTATTCACCTCGTTTGATATGATTGAAAACCGAAAAAAACGTGCGATATTGTCGGAGTATTATTATAGTTATCCAATTGTGAACATTGTTGACCAATTTGCGCGCGCCAGTGAAACGTAACAACGTATTTTTACGAACGAAAAAGAACTTCTTCGGAGATTATTTTGAACGTTCCTTGTGTTTACTCAAACGTTTCATTACAGAAGAGAAGCGCTCAAATCATTGAATATTTGAATACATGCGTAATTTTAACGTTCAGGAAAACTGTCTAAAAACTTGTTGGATAGCCTCCCAGTTTTGTCCCGGTTTAATTCCTTTCAACATTTTCCATGTCCCGGTTCCATTAAGAAGTATTATATACAGCCATATTCGTTTCTTTCGACGGTTCCTCACGTGTGGGTGTTTAATTGAAAATGGTACTTACCGTAGCGTGAGTGACTCGGAGAACGAATGCTAGCAGAGGCAACGCAAGGTAGGGAACTGTTTTATCAGTTACTATCAAGGAGAGACTATATTTAGAGATGTTATCTTCCGCATTCAAGAGTGAATGAAAGGTTCGAGTGAGTAGTGAAATATTACACTCATAAGATTCTCCGATTTGCTTCTATAGTTCGTTTGATTTTTCGATACAAATTTATAAAATGCGTGGGAGTAATCGCTTTTAAAAACCTTATGTTCGTGTAAATGAAAGCCGAGGATTTATGGTGTGATTCTCCTATGGAATGCTTGCTTACGGAAGTTGATTTTAAATGTTTTTTGCACCTGAAAAAGTGGATTTTATTTTCTGTTTGCGAAAGCTGATTTTAAAGATTAACCCTTTTTATCAAATACTACTAGTAGGGCACTCGAAGTTTCTCGATGCTCATTCTGGTTCAGTTATGTTATTCACATTGCTATTTACATCTTAGTACCACACTCAATGTTCATTGTTAGATACCTGCAACAATCATAGAATACAATCACGCAAAAATTCAAAATACTGTCAGAGCAAAATCATTCTAAATTTCTTTTGAAATAGTCCCAAATGCTATCGATTCCGGTTCCGCCTTTTGAATGCCCTTATCTTCAGTAATCTTTTCAAATCGTTTTAATGTTTCCCGCAGCATTATATTCTCGTTTGCTACCTCAGTACTTGCACTCCACAGTATGAGGAGTGGATATCTTATATCTGTAAAAAATAGCGATGTCTCCAACGATCGTAATTTGATGTTCAAGATATCTATCCTTAAAAAACGAAGTTCTCTAAAAGACCGAACACTCTAATGTACATAATGTAATGTAATGTACATTTTAATACGTATGCACCTCAGTATCTGCGGACTCATACTACGTAGTTAACTCATGCATTCAGTGACATCGCATAACATTATAACTCACAAAGAATTACGCGAAAATTGGCGCAATATATCATCACTGGGAAGTCAAAACGATTGATAGTAGCGTAAATGTTTGTCAACAAATATTCCTACGAAATCTTATCTTATAATTACGATGCATTTTCTTTAGTCACTTAACCTCGCCACACAAACTCAGATGGGTAAAAATCTTTCAAATATATTGCTGTTAAATACTGAGTCACCCAAAGATAATCGTAAAACCAGGTTTAGTAGTGGTTACATTATATGAAACGAGATAACTAATCAAAGTAAAACATATGTTCGAAAATGTCTACAACCGCGAGAATATCAGGAAAACGTACCTCTCGAATATTGAGGTGCTGGAGTACCTCAGGTACTTAATGAAAAATAATATTCTTTTCAAACAACTCTTTCGAATAATAACTGAGTTCTATAAATTTATTTTCGAGGTCAAACGACAAAGAGATTTCGCGATATTATAGCGAGAACGGATAGTTACTTCTGTTCTTTCCTTCCTGATACCATTAATCAGATAGCCAACTAGGAGGATCGGTGTTTTCACACCCCCTGCCATACGCCATACGGCGGCTCGCGGGGTATTACTGTAAATGTAAATATGTAAAGAATGAATAAAGCAATTGGTTACGCTGCTGCATGATTGATCCAATGTGCGGAAAACTGGGAAGATGTAATTTTAATCAATCAGCTATTCCATGAATCTGGAACAGGAGTCTCCAAACAAAGATCAACGGACCAAATCCGTTCCGCGATAGGTTTCAACGTGGTCCGGGAGTTAATTAGATGCACAACTCACTACACCGTCATGGTGAGAAATTTTTACCTATTCATTTTCGATCAATTCGGATATATTTAAATAATATATATTCTTTCATATAAAACCTACTTTAGTTATTACTTTATAAGCTCGATTCGTCATATATTTGAAGAGAGAAAATGAAAATCCTTTAGATTTAACCCACCTAGCTCTTTCTGCGAACTTAAGCGACCCGCCTCTTAGAAACTTTGGCGATCCCTGATCTGTAAGAATGAAGTTGAAAGACGGTGAACTTACTTTTAAGGTCGCTGAATAACGCTGCACCGCGAAAGCCTTTGGTAGAGAACTCTGCGACCACTGACGAGGCAAGACCCAAAGGCAGCAATAAATATGACCTCCGGAGTTCATTTATCCATTTAAATCCGTTCATTTACCTTCGTTTGACCTTTTAGTCCCCCCAATATTCTTAGGCGAATAATTTGCCGTTTCCTAATTCCACTCCCATAAGTTTATTAGAGTCCGTCCATTACGAGAGTATGTGAGTGAAACGGTAACACTTAATCAATTTGCATGGAATTGATAACTGCATTTTTCATAATTTAAGCAGCAGATCTCACATTTGAATGCAAAAGTCGATAAATTGACACAAAATTGTCTTTTATAATCATTTCAATGAGTGCATACGGCGAAGATTGAGCATAATCATTCAATCCCACTGAATCAGTCCAGTTGATCCGAAAGAAGATATTTTCTTGTTATACCAGTAAGGTGCACCGCATCCATAAGTTACCAAATGACATTTACAATGGTGAGTGCATAGATTCTCACCAGCGTTAGACCTTTTCTAGACCACTTGAACATGCTACCTAATTCAGTTAGCTTGCCAGTCTTTTCAAAGTGGTGATTTCTCACTGGGAATCGAATTTGGCATTGCGATATCCACTTGGTTAACTGATGGTTATTTTATCAAGGTTGATGGCATTATGAGTATGTGTATGAATCTAAAATATGAATATGAGTTCGTTAGGTCACACTCAAGTGGTATAACTTATAAACATATTCATACTACGCAATATCAGAATTGTAGGAAAACGATTTTAATAGCAACGTAAACTTTAAGAGAATATTTTTCATGGTATTTTAACTTAGTCTGGTGAGTGAGAGAGGAAAAGAAATAATTTAAGCCCTGTGATTGTATATCTTCAAATTATTTTCTTTTGTCCATCTTGCAATGTCTTGATGTTTCCTTGCCTCATTGACTGAGACAAACCCACATCTTGCTGAAGGAAAAGAAATTGAAACTTGTGACTGTTAATGAATATGAAGTTTGAAAACTCTCAGTTAGCCAAATACATTGGACAAATGTTGGGCCTATCCCCAAATGGAGAAAAGAAGTTACAGAATACTGATCTGCTAAGAAGATCTTCAGAGAAGAGGAGCAATGTTTCTCTAATGTATTCGGCTAACAGTGTTTTCAAACCTCTAATAACATCTCACTTTCATTTTGAAAAATAGACTCATATTGAAACACTCCTACATGGTCATAAGTTTGTCTCTCTGATTTTTTTATCATACTTGCAAATTCTTTATTTACAGTTAATGCTTACTCTTCATAAAGATATCATCATCTTCTAACCACTATTTCTATATGCTCCTAAATTCCCCATGTATTCTTATAAAAAATTGCATAAGCTAATGTTCAATTAGGACAAGGTAATTATGGAGACATTTTGTTTAAAACCACGAGATATTTGGAATATTATAGAAATACTCACAATTTTTAATCAAAAATGATATTCCACTACCAAAACAAAAAACTTGATTCATGATTTAGCAGAATAGTAGTGAAGAATAGGTCTTAAAAAGGTGGAAATTCTCAAAGAGACTGACCATCAAAAAGAAACTGTGAAGAAAACACAGAAAATGAATACATATGATACTTTTGTGTTGATAAGAATAATCTCACAATATCTTAAGAGAAACAATTTTATTCTGTTCATAGTAGCAAAAACTTAAGAGTAAAGGCTTGTTGATGATTTAGATGTGAAAGAGGGATGTTCTTTGAACCAAATCCTCCTTTTCTCCGTGAATTCTTTCAGAGTGGAATTCAGTCTGCTTGAAATGCTTTCCTCAGATGCTTTTCAGAACTTCTCTCCAACTGGCTTAATCAAAATATCATGAATCTGTAAAATATAGAAAGTTAGAAGAAAAAAGTTTTAATGTGTTACAAATAATATTTCACAGGTAAAATATCAAAGGTAAAAATGACAAAGAATAAAAGTTTCTGTGAGTGGTAGTGAGTATGCCAATTTTGAAATATTTTTTTTGTATGATGTTTTCAGAAATCTGGTGAATTTACTTTCTGTATAAATTCACATCCTTTAAGTTTATAAATAAAATAAGATAACCAATTTTTCCCATAAAAGTAATTCAGAACTTGGCATGAACTGTGATGATTCAAGCTGCTGAATTGCTTAATGCAATCTACATCTGGTTATTTAAATTTCTATTGGGCTCATATCCTACCTACTTGACTTAACATGCCTACCTCCCAGTGTATTTTAGTTAAAAATTTTGGATTCAGGAAGGGACTCTCTCATCAAATACTGCATTATAGCATTTACTTCTTAAAACGTAAAACTTAATTAATTTCTTTAATTCAGTAATCCCTCATCTAATATTCTAGAGGTGCAAAAATTTACTATTCCCTTTAGTGACAAATCATTGAAATTCTCTTTGGTATTTCACTAAGAAAAATAGAGGTTTTGAGAATGGAATACTGGCAGACATGTGTGAAAATTTCGCCCAACTAAACTGAAAGTAATTGATTCATATGTGAAGGCATGTTTTTAGATATGTTTTAATATTTGTGTATTTCTCTGTAGTGATTGGAAAGTTTGTTGGGTAGAGGAAATAGAGTATCAGTGTCTGTTTTGATATACCTCATTGGTATTGATGGATATTGATATGTAAAAGTCCAGTAGTGAACCTCAATGAGAAAATTCGAATATTAAGTCGATTTTTTGACCAAATGGTGCATTTTATTTTTTGGTCTAGTTTTAGTAGGTAGAAGGGAGTTTTCTCTTTAAAATGGTCAGTCATTTATACATTTTGATGGAGTGTGAAGGGAGAAAAGCACTGGTCACCGAAAGATGTTCAGAAGTAATATATATGGCTGAAATACTGTATAGTAATGTAGAACACAAGATTGACTTACCTGTACATTTGCAGGTACACTAAGAGCATAAACTACTCCACTTGAAATATCCTTTGCTTCCAGAAAAGGGGCATTAAGCATCGACTCTTCAATATGCTTCAAATTTGATGCAGCAATGATTTCAGTCTTGACAAATCCAGGACTGATGGACTAATTAATAAAAGAGAAGAAAACCTAGTAAATGAATGGTAGTTAGGCCATGACTTCCTTAATAGCTCATTTCATTAGTTTCATAAAAATTAAAGTGAAAAATTGATCCAAGATTTTGTCAAATCTATTGCAGAATCTATCGCCAAATTATCTAGAGTGAGATCTGAGCATAATATACATGATAGAATTTAATAAGATTTTTAAAAGGTGTTTTATATATACATATAAATTTATTTTTAGAAAAAACATCTTATTTTAATTCATCAAGAGCTTTATGTTAGGATAAATTTAAAAGCAAAAGTATCTTAAAGGTTCTCAGTCCCCTTGGACTTGTGGGACATGGTTATTTATTCTTTTAGGCAGATAAAGAAAAATGTTTAGTATTACCGTAACTCTTATTCCAGAGTTCATGTCAGCAAGTTCCTTCCTAAGTCCATCTGTCATGACCGTCACTGCGTGTTTGGTTGCAGTGTAGATTGTCATACCAGGCATGGGGATCACTTGGTGGCCAGCAATGCTATTCAAAGAAAGTAAAGATTTGAAGTCCGATGATGTTGATTAAATTCAAACTTTTTTCTCCTGATTTTATGCTTCAAAATAACTCAATTTTTTAGGCGTGAGCTGGAAATACACTTAAGCTATTTGGCATTGTGTATTTTTCTGCAAAACTATTTGTTTACCATGGTATTATTATATATCTTTTGATCACATTAGAATAGAGATAAAATTAATATAACTATTTAACTATTGATTTATCGAGAAACAAATATAATCAGGATCTAAAATTAAAGATTCAAAGATTTATGTATGTTTCTAATGGCTCTAAGTTTAATCTTTCCTGAACAAGATTGATCTCACTGCTAATCAGATTCATTTATCATTTATTATTAAAGTGCTAACTACTAGATTAGATTAAAATTTGAATTTCAGTCTGCGCACAAGAATAGGAAGGCCCTAAAAATTTTGTAGCAATGATGAGGATATATTTAATGTGACCACTATTATATAATAATATTAGAAATTATTTATATCTGGAGGGATGAAACTATCTTTTTTCAGTGAATTATAAAAATTCGAGAGTGCTAAATTTAGTTATTAAATTTACCCTACAAATTGAGTGATTTCAAGGAAATTGGATTGGAATGAACAGTTCATGTAGGTAACCATTAAAAAAAGGAACATTAGGAGTTTCATTAACCTGTTAATGTGTATGATGTGTCCATCATTGACTCCCTTTTCCTTCATCAAGTCCATTGCTGCATTGGTGCACATGAACAGGCCAAATACATTTGTCTCAAATACCAGACGCATTGCTGCATTGTCAGCTCCACCTTGGAAAAAAGAGGACAAGATTTTCAGGACTTATTTTCAAAAGAATGTTAGCATCCATATAATATCCTATTCTTCATTATAAATGCAACATTTTCTCTGATCACCTGCCATGAAATCCGGGTTTTTTCTACATGATTCTCACCTAAAATACGTGTGGAGAATATACCTTGCTTGGTAACTACAAAAATACATTTGATCATTGTGTTGATTCTTATTTCCTCCCAAAACTGAGAGCTTTAGGCAGAGCGGCTCTCCGCCGTGCGGCTGAGGGCCTTGCAGCGGTTTCAATAAGTTGGTTTATTTATCAGCATCGCAAACGGTCGTAAAAGTTAACTTCAGATTCCTCTTTAGATAACATCACAGAATAGTATGGTATAAGTTAGCAGGTCCATCGTTGTCCGTTTTTTCTATTTTCCTCCCTTTAGGCAAAAATTTGCTCTAATATAAGGGTCCGCCATTTTTTAATGTAATGTATATAAATATTCAACTGTGACCATTAAAATCAAACAGCATGAAAGATAAAGAATAGATGTATAACATGGAATTATAGTGTACCCAATAGTTTTCTTCATATGGGTTCAGCACCGCCTTGAATAATTTCGCAAAAATCGAAGACCGGCGATTTTCGCGAAATTTGATCAACTTTGACCCCCTGTATAATTTGAATGCGCAAGTATCAACGTAAATGACTTGCACAGTTGAATGTAGAATTTATTGCAAAATGGCCATGTGAAGATTCAAAGTCCTAACTCAAAAAATCCACTTTCGTATTTTCGGCCAGCTTTTTTCGATTCTAGCCCAGTGTGCGACGTGTAGAAGGGATATGCGTAAATCCAACTGCTTCGAGATATTTTCATTTTATTTTCATAATATTAGTTATTCAAAAGAAATTACTTGTGTCATTGAAAAGAAATGGCCTTTATAAAACCAATGTGATGAGAGAGGAAAGCAACACAGATAATGCAAAAAAAAATTGGATTATCGAATGAGACAAAGGATTGACTATAGCGGGTTGCAGTGCATCTGAGAACGGGAAAATCCGCGGTTTAAGCGGGTTGCAGAGCGTCTTAAGCGGTATCTATACCATGCGTTTCGTATGAAAGGGACCGGGACCGTGAGAAAAGCGCGTCTTAGGCTGGATAGCATCTTAAGCAGGAGCGTTTTAAACGGGTTTTACTGTATATTCTGAGATGAAAATAAAATGAGAAATTCTAAAAAATATTACATGCACTTTAATTCATTCATAGTAGTTTTTATTCAGCATAGGCTGTAATGATTAAAATTGTTATTGAAATCAACACTAAAATTATTATTGAAATTTTGATAGTTGATAAAAAGATAGATACATCATCTATGAAATCTTATAAACTTAAATTATGATTAGAAAATAATATATCTGACTAATTATTCATCTAAAAAATAAGGTCATTTAAATAAGTAAATTTTTTTCATGTAGTATTGTAAAAGTGTGACAAAAATCCATGGATCGAATCAATCACAAATAAAAATAGGGATAATTGTAAGCATATAAATAGGGATTGATGAAACCAGAAAGGAAAATCGAAAGATTGATCAGACATCTTAGGTTTAATATCTAAAAATCACGGCTTTATCTTACGATTAATGATAATGATATCACTAAATGAGGGTTATATTTCATAGATATGAGATTTTTGTCCTAATTTTACAAGAATTAACCAAAGTCTATACTTATGGTGACACCTACACTTAGGAAAATGTGAAATTCCTCACCATGATTTACCTATCATCGGAACAAGACGGTAAACATATAAATTTAATTTTTAGAAAAATCGTTTTATTTTTATTCATGTAGAATTTTATGCTAGATTAAATTCAAAAGCTAAAGTAAATAAATTAGTGAAGCCAATGATTTACCTGTCATCGGAATATGGCGGGACAAGCCAGCATTATTCACCAGGACATGTATTGTGCCAAATTTCTGGCGAACCCAATCAAAAATCTTCTTCACCTCTGACTCACTGGTGATATCTCCTTTTAATGGATACAGCTTCCCTTTGGCTCCAGAGAGGCTGGACTCTAACTCCTGATAATCATTAAAAGGAGAGCGAATTATTGCAGTAGTGAGAAATTGGATGACTTGTGTGTTTCTTTACAAACAAAATGATACAGATTAAGCAAGCAACAACATGGTAATTCTTTTTCAAATAAAATTAAAGGACTTTCAGAGATCTAGAGAATAGAGTTAATTGTGTTCCTATTTGACATGCCTTCATGACAAAAATTTATTGAAGAGAGTAAAGACGGATTAATAATCTATCACTATTTCTTTGGTCATTAATCTATAGATAGGTGTGAAGCTAAATCAGCATACTGTTCAAAAAAGCAAGAAATAGGCGTAATATGACCTATAAAGAGGAAAATTTTGCATCACAGATGTGAGATAGTTTTTTGTACATACATCTGCTCAAGTCCAGAAAACAGCTGATAAGTGCAGAGAGATTAAATTGGTATAAACAATTCATTGAGGGAGAGTAGACTTTTCTGTAGTAGGTTTTCTGGTGAAATGGCTGGTATTACAAAACTATCAATATCTACAACATATTGTAGCTCACTGGTAAAGGTGATAATTAATAATTTCTAGATTCCACATAGGGGACCAAGGCACTACAAAGCATCCTTTATGTGGTTAGCATATTGATCCCTACCCTCCCTTATTGATCTTTCTAGACTGGAATAGATCATGATGCTGCATCAATATTATGCCTCCTCTGGGAATTGAACTCAGGACTGCTTTTACCAAATGGAAACATAGCAAATAATGGTTCATACCTATACTTACGACGTACATGATATATATCAAAACCTGGTTGTGTGTGTAGGTATATTTTGCGGTGTAGTAAATATTAATTCTACTATTCCTTTTATTATGGAATGCCACCAATAAAAGGCCGAAACTATCAACACTAAATACAAGCGGATTTCGAAATGAAATTAACAAACAAGAAACAAGGACTTTTTTGTTGGTTTCTGAAATACAGCGGACAAAAATAAAATTTTAATATTAGATTATTAGGAAAGTTGATAATATTTCGTGAATTGGAGTGAAATAAAATAGGAGAACACAAACCGAAGATGAAAAGAGAAGGCAAAGATGAATTTTGATAAGAAGAAAATCTTACTAATGTCATAGATGACACATCTGTTTGTAGGTAAACTTTCTGAAAACTTATAAGTTTAGTGTCAAATTACATTGAAATGGAAAATTGAATACAGTGAAGATGAAGTTGAGAGAAGATGGGTAAGCATAGGAGGTTGGATGTAGACAGAAGAAAGAAAAGAGTAGCAGATAGAATGAAAAAATTCTGAAAAATCGAAAGGGCAGGAATTATTACAGCACTACAGCACTCGTACTTTACTAGGACCATAGGTGGTGGAAGTCGAAATAAGAAGAAAATGTTATTGTTATGAAGTAAGAGTAGATACTGAAGCGAGACAGCTGATACCGCCATATGAAGGAAATAGGCGTCCTGTTTAAAAGATTATAGGATGGGAGTGCAGACATGCAAGAATATATCCTTGATATCTCTCGAATCCGTGATTTTCATATCTGAAGACACCGTCATGCTCACTCAGCAACTTGCTGACGCCGCTCACTCAAAGTGGGTGCGGTACCTAAAAAGATGCGGATCTTTCTGGTTTTTATCCGGTGTTATAAACTTCCTCGTGTGCGTAGTTTCGCGTTTTCATCTTTCTAGGATTCGTTGTCCACTGAATCCCGCAAACGTTAACATCTTCTTATCCCCACTCGAATACTTTTGCCGATTACGTCACTGAACTCTTCACTATGAAGCAAACAAGGTTTCTGTTTTCTTAATGTCATCTTCTCTTTGCGCTTTTATCTTTCGTATTTTATAATCATCAGCATCATCAGCCGTTTTCAATCGCGGAAGTTGTCCTTCCCAAGCGTTATCTAATTCCTTTTGTTCTATCAATGTTCACAGATGGTAATATTTCCCTCAGAAATAGTATTAAATCATATTTAATGTGATTTAAAGATAGATATTATACTTTTCATAGGAAGTCTGCTGTAAATCCTCAAAGTCAAGGGGGACATCATTTCAAATCCGTACTAATTTATAGCATGTAATTTCCATATGAACCTGATGGTTAGAGGATCCATAAAGCGGAGAGAAGATTAAGCTAATGGTAGTGATAGCATTAGTGAAAGTGCTCCAATCACTGATGTCATTTCGTGCATTTGGGTTCCCACCGGGAATCGAACTCGGGACCAATTTCACAAAAGACGAACACACTACCCACATAATTGTTATTCATAATAGGGCCTCCGTATCATGTATACCTTGTGAATTACAGCGTTAGCAATTATGCGTACGTTATACCTCAAATAGCAGGATTGGGTACATAGAATACTTCCAAGAATTCTTTCACTGGATGGCCGAATAAGCCGAAACCGGTTGTATTATTGTGTTTTCTAAATTTGGAGGAAATGTATGTGTAATAAGATGTATTTATTTCATAGATTAAAATAATATTATTTTTAAGTACGGTACTCCACAAGCTCAAGCCTGAACTTATTGAGTTTCCAAGAATACTTCTTGTCCGTAGAAATTAATCTCGGTTAAATTATCAACATTTTATCCTCTAAAATAATCTCTGAGTTATTAAGTTACGTTATAAAATCTGTGACAAGTTATAATTTGGATGCAACGCGAAAAAATTCTACTTGAAGCATATATAATAATAAATAAATAAAAATATGGAAAAGGAACTACAATGAGACGGTGATAACACAGTTTCCGCACGAAACATGCCAAAAAAGTAGCTATTTTGTGTTATCATTTATCTATCAAGTATCCTCAATGCCTCACGTTTGACATTTTCTACCCAACGCTTGTTTTACAACTTCCGGTTCATTCGCTTCCGGAAAAACGCAAATCCTAGTAGAGTCATAAGTGATAGAACCCACCTGCACTTTCTCCACTCTCCTGGCTACACCCACCACATTCATTCCATGCGTGACCAAATCCTTGGCTATTGCGGCTCCAATACCAGAACTAGCTCCAGTCACCACTGCAATTTTCCTCACCCATCGATCCATGGCTGATCACCAATTTGGTTCTGCTAACAAAGTACATACTACGTATTAGAGAAAGAAAGAACTTGAAGAGGTACTCGTATGCGAATCAGCAAATGAAAATTCAATAGGAAAAAATTAGTCGGTTTATTTGTTTTAACAACTTATACGTGTTGACTTCTCAAGTGTTTTCTGCTATTAATTTTATTCGTACGTAATATTTATGTTTTATTATAACTGCGATTTATTCAATGGTTTTGCAAGACAGAAAGACCAGGTTATCGAACCGATTCAAACCGTTATTTTGCCCTAAACGTTGTAATAGAACATCCATCTAAGGGTTTCTTTTATTACTTCTAGCTATTTCAATACAAATTACTTTACACTAAGTTTAAGAGTAAAGCTTGCAGATATTTAAACTTCCTTTCTTTGTTACACATGTTTAGTACACCTTCCTACAATAATAATACTGTGAAGTAAAATGTGCATTGTTAGGAACCGAACATTGGAACGGAATAAATAACCGTACCACGAAAAAGAACAAATAAGGCTGAGTTAAACTATTCTAATCATAAATACTCAAACAATAGTTAGTTAAAGAATTCTTAACTGAATTACTTTTAATGTAACCTTATATTAACCGTTCTCTCCAAAATAGATCATTGATTAGACCATCGATGTCTTGTACCGAATTTAGAATTTAGGGCTCCAATAAATGATGGGTGCAATATTCCTCTATTAAGCTCGATAAAATAACTCGGTTTTTCAAAAATTTCCTCCTCCATAAGCGAAAATTGGGAAGCTACTTTAGTCAATGAGATCCTTCTTTTCATGTCTGTCAAGAATCAACTATAGTGAGTAATTATGCACCCCAGATAGCAAAATCGCATTACTTGTTTCAACTTCTTGTTTTTTATGTGTTTTCCTTGTTCCGGTCTACAATCCTCGCTTTTGTTTTCTTTATAACTAAGTTTATTTTCTATTTCTTCAAGGACGAGTAAGGAGGAGGAAGTGAGAAAGGACCGCATCGGCTGAAATAACATTTCATTATAAGGAAAACCCAAGTGTTATTAGTCCAGGATGGGAAAACAAATAACTTTGTAAAGTTTAGTTATGAATTTTCACAAAGTTGTGGCTTCAAACATCGGTTTTATATTATAAAAATTATAGATTTGATAATGAGAAAATCATTACAATAACATACTCTGGAACGTCTTAATTTATACCGGCGAATATTTTAATTTAAGCGAGATTGAAGTAATGGAATTGTAGGTAAGGAGAAAAATGATAAAAATTGGATTGATAGAAAGGAAAACTAACCTCTAAATTTTTAAACAAGTGAATCATAAGAAATTGATGAAAATGTTGGTTCAAAGGAGTTTAAGTTTTTTGGAACATATACTGTGACATAACAGGCTGATCAAAGTAGTTTTAGAGGGAGATGATTTGAAAAAAAAGGAAGTGTACGACCAAAGAGAAAGTATCTAAATGAAATCCTGGAAAGAATTCAATTCATAACACGAGCTCAAGAGAATGGTAAATGACAGCTCATGGCTGCAGCGAGATTGCTTTTCCTTTGTATGATAGATGAATGGAAGCTGTCAATGTCTCTCAAGGCGAGATGCCAAACCTACTCTGTTTCCTTAAAATAAGCCCAGTCCCATAGTGGCAACCTTACATTACGAGCCTATGCACATTTGCGTCGTTTTCCAAGCATTTGAATCCATAGACGAGTTAAATGATGAGTCTTGTTAGTTTAGGCTGATTTTTACTGTAAATTATGATTTAAACTTTGTAATGCGTATCTTTTCACCTTAATTTCTACGCAACACGATGTAAGATAACATTGTCTGACATTCTGTCGTAAATAAAAACAAATGAAAATAGGTAATTTTGCTGGAATAGTGTGATTATTTTGGTAGTCTGAATATCATTAATGAATTTGCCTTAATTTTATCGTTTCGATGTATGAGAAATTAGAATAACGAGCCAAGGGAACGAATTAAAATCGTATGTCGAGGAATCGCTATATTTCAATAGCAGTATTTTAACAGAAGTAATTTAATAGTAGTATTTTAAGAGTAGTATTTTTATAGTAATATATCAATATATTTTATTGTAGTATTGTTAAAAGTGCTTTCACACAGGAGTCATTTTGCACATATGGACCCCCATCGGAAATCGAAACCGGTACAGCTTTCAAGAAGGCGAACACGCTACCCACTTGGCTATCCGGATGCCTGGTATCACTGCATATTTCGAGGCCCCGAAAACTGCTGGGACACCCTGCTCATTACGCTTGAATTCCTCACAAAAGGGATCGAAGTAATTGTGAATAGAAATTATACGTCCGGGCTAAAGATACCCAGAAAATTACATAGATAGGCGAAAGGATATACGATGAACATTCGAAAATTTCCCCGAATCTCCCAGAATGCTTTTGAGAAAGCTTTCGATTACAATGAAAGCAAGCGATATCGTTGTGCAGGATTGTTGCTGCTATCCAATAATCATGAGGAATTACCGCGAACAAAGGCGAGAAGTAACAATAGTTGATTTCGAACGACAATTGGTGTCTTCCGGGAACATTTTGAATGCCCTTTTTAGCGAAAGTACGTATTACTGAATCATTCTTAAACCTCGTTAGTAATAAAAAAATTTCAACTTAAAACTGCATTAAAAGCACGACTGAAATATTTAGCTGAACTCAAAGGGGTAATTGAGATATACTGTAACAATTTTGTTGGGACACAGCCGCTAGCTGTCAAAATCCCTTAAAAGTGAATTACCAACGTCAAATCCATTCGTTAAATTACTAAAACTCGCGTTTATTTTTGAATTGTCAAAGATGATCTGCATTGGCATATATATCATTAGATGAAAATATATTGCTTTTAAAAGTTGATCGAATGCAGCACTTGTGTCTATGATGCATAATGTAGAACGATGTACAATCACCTCCTAAAAATCCGTAGAAAAATTTTGTCCAAGAAAGTCTGATTGACAAATTTTTCACCATAGGCAATTCGTGGTCTCCCTGCTTTTTCATAGCGAATATTTTCATATTTTGTCAAATTTGGGAAATCAGTGAAGAAATAACGTTTAATAATCACTTCAGTAGGGCACACTGTACGAAGCTTGGCGATTCTTATGTCAGATCGGGTTAAGTGCATGAGTTGCATGAGGCGTCCTTGGCTATTGCCCAAGGGGTTGGTATGATCCTTCTCAACCCACACCTATTATAAATGGCGCCCAAAATCTTCCCGGGATCACACGTGCCTTTGTTAGTTTAAATTATAACCAATCCTAACGATATTATCGTGCAGCATTGTTACAAGTATCTAATAATGTAAAATATTGTCAAATATTTAAGTCACATGCACGGCTAGTGTAACAATTACTTAGTAAACAACAATGCGAGTCTTCTGGAAACATGAACTGCCTTTGTATATCCAAAAAGTACATCACAATTTCGTACTTAATCAAAGATTTTAAGATACACCTAAAAGGCAGTATTTTTACCATAAAAACGACCGCAAAATACTGCTTGCTATGAAATCCCTGCAACGGATGTTGCGGGCAATCTTCCAAAAATATCTTTTCACAAATTTCGCTTACTTACCAACTTAAATATGCGCCCATATATTGAGAGTTAATTTAAAGCACTTCATCATTTGGTACTTAATGTTAGGATATTAAAATACCTCAGAAAGGCAATGTGTTTTCACGAAAACGAGAGCAAAATGCTGCTTGCAATGAAATTTCTACAACGAATGCTGCCAGTGATCTTTCAAAAATATCCTTTCACAAATTTCACTTACTTTCCAACTTAAAAATTCGCTCATGTATTGAGAGCTAATTCAAAGCACTTCGCCTTTTCGTACTCGTTAGGATATTAAAATACACCAAAAAGGTAAAAGGTAAATGTTTTTATGAAAACGGTCAAACGCTGCTCTCTATGAAATTTCTGCATTCTGCACGGATGTAGCGATATTTCAAAAATATCCTTTCGCAAATTTCACTTTCCTTCCAACTTAAAAATACGCTCGTATATTGAGATTAAATTCCTAAACATAATTTTGCGCCTTTTTCAATGCAATTCTTTCTCGCAAAATTTCTCGTTCATATCCTCCTCGATAGATACACATCTTCGTGATCCTCGTCTGCCACGATCAATCACAAACCATTCACGAGCACGGAAGAAAAACTCCGCTACTTCCTCGACCAATAAATTTTGATCAGAATCTTCCTCAAGGTCCTCCGTAGTATTCAGTGCGATAAGACGCGATTGCGTTAGAATTCGCGTTAGCCAGATTACCTGTTTGCAGTTGGATTCGCGACGTCCACTAGCGGTCCTCGGCAGCAAAAGCGGGCAAAGCGTGAGAGCGGTGCTTTATATAAAGAAGCGCATGAGTCGGCACTCTACGCGGGAGAAAAGACATGACGAAATCCACAAACGAGTGCTGTAGGAAGAGATTGCCTCGACCTTGAAAAAAGGATGGGAGAAAAAGTAAACGATAAAAAGAGAAGCTCCTATTGAAAGTCAGCGAGGCTAAACCGATTACTTTTTTACTCCAAATTCCTGCAAATTTTTATTTGTAAAGGGCCCTTGCCTCTGATGCATTTCTACACATACAAACAAAGACTTGCAGAATCTATAAAATGATTTGTCTGGACCGTTTTCTTTCTCGGTGTGATACAGCGACACCTTGCCTAACGAGTAACCCGGCTAACAAAGAATTTTTCGTTGTTTTTTTGTACGAATGTTTTAGTGGACACGCGTAGAGATGGGAGCAATCTAATAATTCGATTTCGCTTAATAGGGAAATTTTGCATTCAATTTTTCTGCATCTTATGTAGCTTGGAGTCCTACATTCCAGGCATCACTAATACTGGAAAAATTCTTATTTGAACGCCAAATTTGATCTGTTATTTTCATCATTGCTTCCTCAAACCTGGCTATAGAAACAATTATTTGCTTTGAACCAAACAATTATTTGCCTTCTTCTGATTAGAGAAAAATTTCATAAACTGTATTTCTTCCCTGATTAAGATAGTGAAAATCAATAAATATAAAGATCGGAAAAGGGAAGTAATTGCTTATTTAATCTGAAAATTTTTCAAAGTTATAATATCCCATAATAATTTTCATTCCAATTCTCTTTCATCATTAGTATTAGGGTAGCTGTCTAACTCTGCCTTTTGGTGTGTTTGTGGAGCCATCTCCAAACCGTTTATTTGGCTGTGATACACTCGCTAACTTGTGTTACAAATTATTTATTTATTTGAAACTATATTCTCTTTTCATAGACCTATTATACACTGCTGCAAAACGAGATCAACATGCACACTGCTTAAGACATGAATACCATGCACTGTATGCATTAACATTTACGTGTGAGATCGTACTCATTGATTAGGGGAAGCTTCCGATACTAGTAAACTCTCTCTCAAGAATGAAGTGACTTAATGTTAATTGATAATGAAGCTTATAATAATAAAATTAGTGACTTTTCCCATTAATTTTTTATAAATATCAATGATGTTGTCTGAGTGTGCCTTTTAAAGTTAAAAATTTTATGATTCCTTAATAATATCTCATTATACCTTTATTGAATATTACGGATCACCTGTAAAAAAACTTATATTTACTCTAAATTTGCTTACTGTTAGTTACGCTGCGACACATGGGTAAATAATTTTCACTTCACAAAGATTTCTGTTTAATCCTATTTAATCGTTTATGTGTTCATAAATATGTTTTATAGGAAAAGGTTGGGATCCGTATATTGTAATCATGGCTGGAACGATTTTGTGCGGATTAATCATGATAATGCTTAAAAAGATTTATCCGAAATTTTTTCTGCTTGTTATAGCTATATTTTGGTTATTTTTATCAATCATTATCACCATTATTTTTATCCGATAAGAAATTAAATTTTCAAACTTATCATCAAATTTGCT
This sequence comes from Pachydiplax longipennis, assembly GCA_036926295.1. NCBI lineage: Eukaryota > Metazoa > Arthropoda > Insecta > Odonata > Libellulidae > Pachydiplax > Pachydiplax longipennis. Next base: position 32,991,398 of record JAVFKF010000019.1, read on the forward strand.
CAGAATACCTTATCTTTGAACTTAACTTTCGGGGATAATATAAATTAGATCTCGTACACAATTATCAGTAAGCCTCGTACAAATTATTGAGGATTAAAAAAAATTTTCTCCCGTTTTCACATAAACTTGTGGTGGGTGCTTAATTGTCAGACAATTGTCTATAGTGAAGTGTGATGCATTTAAGAGCCATATAGTATTAGCTGCTCAAGTTGTGATAAGTTTTATAAATATCATGTTTGATATTATCAACATGTATTAACATGTATCATTATATTATTATCATATTATATTCTTTATCTATACTAAGGTACATTCATAAGGGAATCGTTATGATAATTAGAATTTAACATTCATTGCACTGAATAAATGAGGTCCTTCTTATTTGACTTTTTCCACCGCAATTAAGAATAGGAGACAATCTGTTTCAATATCGCTTAAATCAAAATTTCAGTCTAATTAGCTTACATCCGCATTTTAAACCGCAACCGCAGATTGTGATTAGCAAGATTAAGTGCATGGAATAAATTGCGGTTGCAAAGTTCCTCCTGCCTTTATGCGCTTCTATGATTGTGCATGTTAATTTCAAGTTGACTCAATCTGCAAAATTACTCGTTTCCTGAGTTGAGCATCGTATCTTTGTATTGTACGCGTAGTTATTTGTTCTCGACTTGTATATTCATTCGTCGGAATCATAATGCGAATGTATTGTGTCTCTTTTTTGAAATTGGGACATTTCCAATCGAACTTTATGATTTTGATTTGCTAAAGAACTACCTTGAGTCGATTAAACAACTAATTTGAGATGATATCGGTATGTGTTCCTCTTTTCGAATAATCATTTACTTGAGATTTTAGGATGTGTATTTTCTACTTTTTTTTCGCAATTTTTTTCTTTCATTGCTTTACAGAAAATTTTGATTTAACGTGCGATTTTGTTATACAAACACCATGTAGTTATCCTGTCAATAAAATTTCTCCATATAGAATTCCTTCTTTTAGTTGTAAGAGAAGTTATCATCGTGAATTTTGGAAGTTTTTTAAGTTCATGGATTAATCGATAGTTATTTTGAGAGTTTAGGACGACACATAACTTCAAGAGATATTATTTTCTATGATTTGGGAATGTGATAGGCTAAAAAAAAGGCTTCTCATATATTACCTTAAAGAAAAGTTCAATCTAAAATTATTATTTTGACGTAGTTGCAGGAACGTTACTCGGGTTGTCAGCTAAGGGATGGTAAATCTACCATGAATTATGAAATCAATGAATCTCCGCTAACTTTAGCCGCAAAATGTCTGTACCGAATTCTAATATTTCTCAAATGTGGAAGAATCTTATGTAGGAAAATAAAAAACTCCTAAACTCGAAAAGGAACGTATGCGTCTTACATTTTAGAATACACATATTTCTGAGTTTAAGAATTTATCGCTCCTTTTATGCATTTCTACATCTTCTAAACATCGGTTGCGTGTTATATTCAAGTGTGGCGGACTTAGAATCGCGATCTAAAACACATTTCTGTTAAGTAGGTACTGGAGAGACTACTTTAATTCATACGCTTAAATCTATGATTAATTTTTCCCGTGCTATTCAAGTCCTTTTCGCTAGCAAATCCTAAGCCTTTCCGGACGTATTGGGAAACGTACCGCTGCGAATGTCGTGCATATTACATTGCCTTATTATTTTCTCCGCCTAGATGACTTTCAGAAACTCAAGTGCGTCTTAGATTCAAGAGTGTAGGCTAGTTTTATCTTGCGCTAGAACAGAGTCTTTCTCACCGCCGCCCTTACATTGATAATTACCTTATATTTTATAAACCGTTTCAAAAGACAATAATTGCTTGCTTATTCGATTGTATATATATTTGCCGGAAGCATGTAACCCTCAATCGCTTCAGATCAAGGTATCTTTCCTGGAGGTATCGAGGATTCATTCGTAAAGGCACTCTCGTTCATTTTTTAATGAAAAAGGTAGCTAACCACTTGTTAGTATTCTATAAGCTTCATTCGTAGGTGTAAGTAAAGCAAAGAAGAAAACGCAGATGATCTTAGTAAGAATTGGAAATATTCCAGCGTCACGTGCTGGATAGTGCTGATATTAGGATTGATTTGAAGTGAGTTGAATGAATGTATAAATAACTTACGTCTTTATTTGGAAGTTAATGAAAAAGTTTCCTCTTCCAACTTCTGCAACAGTTTCTTAGTTTCTCAAACAAGACTCAAGCATTCAAATCATATTTTTCTCCCACTTATTTATTGAGGAAAATTAAATATATTATAATATATAAGAGAAAAATACATAAAATATATAAATGAAAAATATTCCTTCGCCAAAATATTCTCTTCACCAAGTAAATTTGTTTCCCTTGGCACAATCACGCATACTATTTCGATGCTGGACTCTTTGGCCTAATGGTTTCATATGCGCCATCATGTTATATGGCCTTTACCCATCCTTAATCTAATCCTTCCTCTATGTCAACAAATCTCGAAAGATAGCCAATCTCAATCAGATATGGTAAGAAAAAAGTGGCAATCTAAATTTGAAATCTTCCGCGGTAAAACTTCGTTAGATGGCCAACTTGCCGCCAATTTTGTAATTGGTGTTTCTGCGACAGATCTATACCCGCGTATAAGACATTTTTCACCAAAAATTAAGGTGTAAAAGCAGAATGCGTCGAATGGAAGAGTATAGATTTTACTTGATATTTATTACGATAGAGCAAGAATACAGTTCCAAAAACTTAGTGCTGCATCTTATACGCGGGTATATATATGGTATTTTTTGTAATATGTTATTGTATAGTTTGAGAAAGTTTATTCTTTAAATCTTTTTGATGTAACAAATATGGGAATTTTTCCTGGTTTCTCGACCTTGTGTACAACTTAAACACTTTTCCTTATTGGTTCTACAATTAAGGAATTTTACATGAATTGCTATTATTTTGCTAAATGCTATTTGAAAAGTGACCAATAGAGCCGGAGGATAAACAAAAAAGAAAAATAACGACATGATTGGGACTCGAACCCAGGTATTTCACATTATGTGTGGGCAATGGGCAGCTATCCCATTATTCTATCGGTGATTATTTTCACTTATATTTATCCTTCGGTTATGAGGTGCACGCCTCCTCGTGCTGTGTTATGCACCTTTCCCTCATCCTTGACGGATAGAGCTCAGTATTTGTAAAGGTTCCGTCGTTAAATTATTCAATGGGAGGGAATATCGCCAGGATTACCCTTGTAAAATTAATATAATCAAAGTTCATGCATTTATTACTTCGTCATTACTATGACTATTACATATTTTTCCGCAGATAGGACAACAACCAAGGGGCAGTTTGTTGGTATATGGACCCTCGGTAATACAAAAATTTTGAAAATAATATACTATTTTAGAATACTCACCTTCAAGATGATCCTAATCTCTTTCTTAAATTGTAACTTACGAATTAAAAAGACAGAAAGAGAAAAATAAAAAGGACAGTACTGATAGAATACCACGGCAGATTTCAACACACCGTTGGAACATTGGTTTACAGACTGTATGTAACTGAGAGCTAGACAGGGTAGATTTTAACACACAGTTGGCAAATTTCTTTGCAGAATATATGTAACTTAGATCCAGACAGGAGATGGGGTGGATCGTGCTAGCAGGAGGATGAAATAGTTATCAGGGATTGGTTTTTCAAGTGATGCCCTATGGTTCAAGGTCTAATCTTTCTCTAATGCTTCAAATTGAAGAACATTTCCTGCGGATACATAAGATGTTGGCAATGTAGCACAAGTTATGCTATATTTTTTTATATATTATTAATTATATATATTATAATTATTATATTATTGACTTCTGGGTCAATTCGGAGGTTCCGTTAGTACTCTTTTATCATAGTTTCTTTACAACCAAAATTCTGTTTTATACTTAATATTTAATGTTCTGTTTAATACTGTCTTATGCGTAATAATTTCACATGTTGGCGCGCTTTCTCTTTCACTGTTTTTCTGACCAACCGAAACGAAATAAAAGATCGAACCGGAAAAATCCCGGATGAACGAGGCATACGATCGTTGACTTCCATTGAAATATTCATGAGGAGTAGAAATTTTTTTCGTGTCCCTACATAGTATGCGAGGCAGCTAAGAACGGCAACAGCCGGTCTTGATCAATGCTAATTCAATTTGGTTCACGCCTAGCCTGCGAGAAGCAGACTCTATGTTCCATACACATATGTGGCTTACTGGTTGCTGAAATATTCCATTAAAGCTGTTTCTCATGAGCGGCAATAAGATAGGCCAGGGGTTCCCAACCTTTAAATTGGTTCCGTACCATCATTAGCTGTAAACTGAATTATCCCCTATCTCCAATATGACATGTTATGAAATATTTTTAAAAATTTAGTATCAAGACCAGCGTGAAATAGCATGGTAAATTTTATTAAAGAGTACTAACATGAAATAATTTGAAGATATACCAGAAAGAGTAACTTTTGGGATACTTTAATAGCATTATATAATAATTAAACTACTGTTGGGGCCTCCGGATATCCAACGCGTTCTACTTCGGTAAAAGCGGTCCCGAGTTTGATTCCACATAGGAAATCACCTGCGAAATGACCTCAGCTCTCGAAAGATATTATATAGTATTCATATTATATATTTAATTTACGTTGTGTTGGCTTTATATGTTTTATATGTTTATTACATTTTTATTTTATATTATGTATTTATATTAAAGTTTAGTATTTATAGTTATTCATAGTATTTTTTTAAGAATTGCGGACGCCAAACAAAAAATATTTTGAAAATTAATTTCGTCTACGTTGGAATATTGCAAGAAAATGGAGCTATCGTGGATTGTGCTGCACACTTAGACTTTCAAACAGCACAATTATAATATAATAGTATTAATGATGGACTTTATTTAGGGCGAGATTGAGACTATAAAGTCTCTTCTTACATCTAACCCTTCGTCATATAAATTTAAAAAAGAGATTGCTTGAAAAAACAGAACAGAGAAGAAGACTACTTTGTGGAATTAAAAACCTAAGCTAAGTAAATTCAGCTGTCGAAGTACTTTAGAAATAACTATTACTAACACACTAATGTTCTCCAGGAGTTTCCAATCTGTAAACGTATGGGTGTCCTAGGTTAGTAACTCTTGAATGGGCAGCTGCTGAGGGCTTAATTTAACGACTAAGATTTTATGACTATATTTTGTTCTTCGGGAAAGAATTAACTGTTGAGGACTCTTTAAGACTTTAATGCCTGAATTCTCTCTCAGAGTATGAATCAGCGTTCTTTTGAAGATGAAGGAAATTTCCGCAACGCCCTCTTTCAGCTTTCAAAGCGTCGTCCTTGATTTACGAGCAGTGGTTCGCCAAGGCCAAATTATGCACTCGCTGAGATAGAGAATAATATTTACTCAGATCTGCACTCGAAACAAGCAGTGTTTTAGTTCTGAATTTTCGATTTTCCGTATTTTTTAAATCGGAGTCGTGTAGAGATTCGAAATTTTATGAGGGATTGAAAAGGCTGATTCAACTTCAAGCTCGAAATTGAAAGGTAAATTTTGAAATAACTAATAAATGTTATGAATTAAGCATCTGCTGGAACGGTATATAATGAATCACATGTTCTTCTTCGAGTCGATGAATTAAATTTTGTGTGTAATAAGTGCAAGGAAATTGATCGTAAAGTAGTTCGTGATTTGGAAAGCAGATAGAGTGCTTGTCTGGCCCTATCATAGATAATACGCCATGGTGAAGAGTATTTGGCAATTATGCTTAAAAATAAATGGAATCTCGTTGAATAAATGTTCATATCTTTCATAAAGACTTCCTGAATCCTCTAGAGAAATGTTACCATCATTATGATCCCTTTTCACACATGAAAATCTTATCAAACTTAAAAGTCGAAATCTAATCCTCAGAACTCATAATATTACTCATTGCATTTCGATTCAAAATTTTATTAAGAGCAAACATATAATAGATACTGATGTTGTTCCATAAAGTAACAGTATGTAGTCTCGGTATTATCAGGAATCATGCAGCCCTCGAGCAACTCCGATCAACTCGAACGCTAATATAAAGTAGTTGTGGACAAATCGTTTTAAAAGTTAACATTCTTTGATAGCTATTCGTGAAGTAATGAACAAATAGTTATTATACAAAAAAGTAGCTTCTGTAGTGGGAATATAGTGGGAGTGGGTACCACGGCTGGACGTTTACCATAGGGGGCCAGAGTGCCAATGCCTTCAGTGGTCGCGCTTTACATTTACATCTACGTACGTACCCTGCAAGCCACCTTTCGGCGTGTGGCAGGGTACGTATGTAAATGTAGATGTAATTCATTTTCAAAAAATGAATTCTTGAATCATGATTTTCTCGATTTTACTTGATTCTAGCATCTATTTCTCTTATCTTTCTCGCGGTATCAGAACGGCTTATATAATGAGGAGGGCGCATAATATCGGCTACATCTTCTATGAACGTACTCTGTCTGAATTTATCAAGTAAATTAAATCTCTGATTGAGCATTCTTTCTTCTAAAGATTCCCATCCTGCCTCATGAAGCATCTAAGTAACACTTACCGATTTATCATAGCAATATTTTAAAAAAGGCCTTGCGTTATTTTCTAATTCGCGAATGACTTAACACTGAGGATGCACATGTATGTAAGGTATGGGACATTTACATTTGGCATGCTGTTAAAAGCCGTGTTGCTCGGAAGGCTAGCGACCGTGACCTTTCCCTCACCTATCCCTTCCAAATTAGTCTTCTCCAAGCATCTTTGCATTTGGGCGCATCCTTAGAGATCTTTGTACATAGGTTCCTTTTATAGATATAGCATTACCCGCCAAACATAATAAAAATTACCTTTGTTGAGGAATGAGGCCCTTTCAAACTAGGGACCCGGATGATAGGCATCCTCAGAGCCATGGAAATCTACGGCACCCCTCTTTTGGATAGAACTGGTGGATACCGTGAAAAATTAGTTAACTCGCAAATAAGAAATGGTAACCCTGAGGAAAAATTAGCCAATATATTCGTACAGTTTTCTGAATTCAAACCAGCGAGGGGAAGAGATAATAGGCCTCCGGATGGCCAAGTGGGTAACGCGTTCAACTCTACTGAAAGCGGTCCCGGGTTCGATTTCAGCGGGGACTCACCTGCAAAATTACCTAAGCTTTGAAGCTTTTTAAAAATACAATTGATGGAATGGAATGAAACTTTGCACATGAAGTTGTGCGACTGACCCAAATTTCTTTTTTAAAGTAGCTATTACAACGAGAAGAGATAACTTGTACTGCGTATTTTATTAATACTGCGGACACTAGTCAAAAAACATTTAAAAATTACTTTCATCTACGCTGCAATATTGATAGCAAATGGGGCTACTGCGTATTATGCAGAATACCAAAAGCTTTCATGCGGCAAAAGTGTGTGTAGCCGAGCACTGCATTTTCACCGATTGCGCCCTCGCGGAAGTTGGATTCCGCAAAGACCATACGGTGGAGTAGAGGAGTCTTGCAACTCATCGTGGATGTGACTCTCCCGGTGAATTTTTTAAGCAGTAGTGCTTACTCAGCTCGTTTTGGAGTCCTTTCACAAGTATGCAATTTTCCGAGAATGGTGTTTCACCCTGAAAGAACTTTCGGCTTTGATGCAACTCATGGTTAGTTTTACGTTATAAAGTTATCTTTCTTCTTAACCTTTGACAGTGCAAGACCTTAGGAAATAAAGTTTTCCACAGTTGAACAGGACAACACCTGGAGCTAGTGCTGCACCCAAAGCGGGGTGAAAAGGCCTTGAATCCCCCCTTAACTCTATAAAAAAACCCTAATTGACCTTTAAATGGCAATTCACAGTCACATGAAGACAGCAATTTTAAAAATAGGAAAAACGTGTTACATCATTTTACTAGAGAGTGACTAGACCAAAGATTAAAGGAAAAGCTCTTTCATCTGTTCTATAAAATTGAAATCATAGTTAAAAAATAAAAATTTGGTTACAATTTTATGCAAAAATATCAGACAGATGCCCCGCTCTATAAATATTCCATAGTGAACCACTGCCTGGAGCTGAGTAAAATTAAATAAGTACTTTTGTTCATTTCTTTATCTATCCATAATTGGAATTTTTAAGCAATTAAAAAAGCTAACCTGTGTTATAATCAATTGAAGTACCAAGTTATTGCATTATAACCTATATTAATTACAAAATAAGAGAAAATAGATTAAATTTTAAATTACAATTTATTCAAACAAAGTTCAAAATAGCAGAAATATAATAGTGAACTAATTTCAGTGTGTATGTCATACTTCACTTAAAATATAATCATAACAGACCACCCTTTTGCTGTTGATGATAATGAAATAAAGAAAAAGATACAGAATCTGAATATTACAGAATATAGAGATTCATATTTATTTATTGTAAAAACGCTGCAACGGTGGAGGGGAAGAAAGGAATTACAATGACATGACTGTCTGGCATTCGCCCTTAGGCGGGAGGAAAAACCCTCCAAAAACCTCCCGCAGACAGTATAAATAAAACAGTATACAATACAGAGATACAGTCAGTATGTACAGAAGACATTAATAGATATCAAAATTACATTATGGTTACATTACTAGTTATAGCTACATTAAAGTTACATTAATAGTTATAAGCAAAGATTTATAAGCGTTTAAGCTTCTTTTTAAAAATTTTTATGTTTCTAGGCATTGGAGAGAGAACTTCTCCAGGTAATGCATTCCATTCCCTTATACCTCTATTAATAAATGAATATTTCGCTACATCGGATTTCTGTTCACGTTCCTTAATTTTTAACTCAATATCAACAAAGGAGCAGAAGAATCACAACCATTGGCTGATCAATCTGTACATTAATAATCAGTAAATAATGATAACTCTCTTTACTAATAATGCATATTTTTGAAATGGTCTTCATTTAAGTTTTTATGTACATGTATGCATCTGTATGCACAAATACATACATAGGGTATTTATACATGAGTAAAAGTTACATTCCACAACCATTTATAGATAACAGCCAAGATGAATGATTTCATTAATTTTTATCAATGGGGATGAATACCAGATGTGTAAATTTAAATTTCTGAAAGGACTTCCTTTTTATAATAACTGTATGAAATGAAAAAGTGCCCTTCTTAGTGATCCTCATTAATTGATCAATATTAATCAATTTTTCAATTACTTCATAATCAATCCCAAAAATCATCATGGAAAGAATCTCAGGTGACCTCAGAATGACTTTGAAACATTTAACAAATACCATGAATTAATGAAAGGGTTCTAAAAATCCTGCGTTGTGGAACCAAATAGGGCCTATGCACCCTCTGAGTTCATCAAGAGAGCCCATGAATGTAGCTAGGGACCCGAAAGCATTTTGGACCAAAGTTTGCCCTAACCTTCTCTTTTGAAGTTACCACTTTCTTCTCTTAGTCTTAGTTGGACACCAACCTGCTTCAATTGGATCCTATACTATATAGCTTAACTATTTGGAAATTGAGCATTTGTGAAACCAATAATTCAATTTGAATAATTTGAGAGTTGGGACTAAGGTCAATAACTATAAAAATACATTGACATTGATTTAAATGGAATTAACTTATCACTCAGTTACTTTAATGCATTTGAAGGTCAAAATTTAGAGCCAGAAGAAAAAGTAAAATATTTGACATTAAGCTGGTGAATCTTAAAAGTAGTGCTTATTAAGTTCTAAAATGAATAAACTCTCAACGCTTATGGTTAAAGAGCTTTTAAGAGAAAATAGTAATTTTTACTACTTATTGTTGGTCATTAATGAAAGTTATTTTGTAAATTTTTTCTTATTTTTCTGGACTTCTTCCTATTCTTGTAAAACTTTTTATCTTAGCAAACTTTCTTTATTTAAAACTTCATCTCAATGATCTGAATATTAGATAGTTTGTGTTTGGCCTTAGAGTTACCAAATAGTTAAAGAATAATAAAGAATTAAGCATGCAATCTTAATACCTAATACATTATCTACACTATTTATATTGTGGTAACTGTTGTGTAATAGAATTATTGAGTCTGTGATGAGGATATGAATGTTTCAAATAATACTATCATGTCAAGAAAGGATAAATTTGAAAGCAATTTCTACCAATTGATATGAAAGGGAAAGGAATGTGATGTATTTTACATAAGGAAGTCTTTTTTGAGGTGAAGATTTAATGCTATTTTCTTCACTCATGTCAATGCATGAAATCATTTTGGCTTTAAAATGACTCAAATCACAAAACTGTGTGAAAAATGAAAATGCCATAACCAACGTCCTTTCCTTATCCAAGAAGAGGATTAAGTTCTTCAGAAACAGTTTTACGAAATATTAAGAGAAGCAATTACTCAAATATATTTAGTGAAAGTTAACTGAAAAGTCCATTGATTATGAAGAAGTTCCAAAAAATGATTAAAACAAAGATGGTTCTGTAATCGCTTTTCAGACCCCCTATACAGCATATCTTTAGATCTCCACATAAAGATTCAATTTTCATCTACAAACTATGAACCATAAGTGAGACATCACTCTACCATCATGCCCATCAATAACATCCCAATGGTTTAAACAAGTTTCTTAATATTTAAATCTTTTTCAGTCATTTACATCACCTACTTACTCTTTCTTCCTCATTAGCCTTTAACAATTCTTTTATGTTTTCTTTCGTGAGTTCTTTATTATGAAACTCATTGTGTTTCTTTACATAATGTACTTCAATATCTGTAAACCCTGCATTTCTTATGTAACAGCCAATTAGCACAATTTTTCTTATCGTCTATCTAAAAATTTCGAATGGCAAACATTGTTTACAATTTCTCTCCATTTTCTTCTGTAAGATCTGATGGTTGTATTTTTAATCTCATTAAGAAATCATGATTCCATCTCCTTTACCAGTCAGCCATCTATGTCATAATTTTGTCAACATTTCTTCACATTTAGTGATGGTTTTAATTCCACACCAAGCATGCAAGCTAAAGTTTGCATGATATTTGCTTTTAAAGATAAAAATCACTTTCTAGTCAAGTGGTTAAGAATGATGTATATTTTGCACTTTTTGGGAAAAAAATCATGAAAGGCCAACTATAAACTCTGAGGGTGACCAGGTACATTATTAACAAGAGCAGGGTACATACATATAAGCTTTTAAGACATCTCAATTCTATAATATTAATAAATTACATATTGTCTATATAATTTTCTACCTCTAAAATGGAGTAGTTTGGACCTGAGAGAAACAAAGATTATATCAAGATGATAAATAGATTTTATCCTAATCATAATGCAGCATGTTTTCAGTAGTTCAGTTAGTTTATAAAAAATTTAATCCATTTTCTTCAAAGCTACATTTACCTTCACCTTTATATGTTTCCTTTGCTTGGATTTTAATTCTAAATTTGGTCTCCTCTTAACTATATTCTTCAAAACAACCAAGTTATGAGAGTGTATTTTAGAGACAAAACAACTTAAAGAACAGCTGAGAAGTGTGTGAAGCTCTTAATGAATTGACCTCTCAATTTATCACTTTCGAGAAAATGTTATCATAAATTTGCTTGAGTAATATCCAAGTCTATGGCATGGCATCAAAGGATATTGCCTAGCCTGGGTGATACCCTGTCAGTGCATCAACTCTTATGCTGCAGTATGTGGCTTTTTTGTTGCAACTGAACTCATTGCCTACAAGTAAATTATATTCCAAAAAAATTTACTAAGCTGAGTTAACAGCACAATACATACCATATGTTAAACTTCAAGCCTTTTTATGCTATTTATTTGGCTATTTAAAGAAAAATATGCATTTTTAGGCTCCCTTGAAATTTATTGGCAAATGAGATAAATGATATTCATGATATATGAGATTATGAGTGGGAAGTTTCAATAAGCATTTGATCTAACAAAAAAAAGAAGGCACATATAGTACAAGCTAAAAGAGATAATATGAAGAGAAAAGAATACAGGTTCATTTTGACTGATCTAGAAAGGAAAGATATAAAAGCTGATGGCCATTCATAAAACCCTTATATCCCACTATTGCAGTGGTATGTGAGGGTTTTAAAATTTCAGAAAGGAAAGAGATAATCTGTCCCATCTTAGCAACAAATGTATCCTCTAGAATTACATTTGTTGGTTCTTTAGGCCACTTAACAGAATCATGTTCATGATTACTACTTCTATCAGTTATTTCACCAAGAAAGTCTCTGACATTGAGCCAATATATTTTTATGCCACTTATATATGAAGATTTCAACAGCTTGTACTGCTTTTTATCTCTTGGCCAAATTCTTCTGCTTTATTTATCCTCTCATTCTTCATCTTTCAGTCCATACTTCCTCATTAGTTCATCTACCATATCCTCCCAAGATCTTTTTAGGCTTCCTCATTTTCCCATTGATTATCATTTGATCTCCAAACATGCTCATTCCATAACGGTATTTTTTCCTCTGTGGCAACTTTGCAAAATTTTCAATGTTCATTATTCTTCTAATTGCTCAATTTCCAAGTCTTGTCTCCATTGGATTGCAGCATCTTTTCAAATATTCATTTCTGTTGATTATTATTCTATTTCTCCATCCATTCTATCACCTATCACTATATACAAAATTTTATTGCAATATAGATCATGGTTGTCCAAGTGCCTCTGGACCAAAACATTGCCTTTGAAAATTTTATTCTAGCCCCCCAAATCTTTTTGACATTGTTTTAATGAATTTTAATATCAGAAAGGTGTGCCTTTTTCTAAACAAGTGTAAAGGGTAACAAAACGTCTTTAATAATTCTTTTTTGAACTTTGAACCTTGGAATTTTTAACTCAAGCTTTATTTGTGTAGTGAAATGCTCACTGATCTATTTACATGCATATTTTAAAAAATATAATTAGGCATTTGCCTGCATCCAAGAACTGTTTGATTAAATTATTAGCAAAATATCATTATGCAAAAATATAGAATATTTCTATGAGAGGTTAGCTGTCTAGTTTTAGAGGTACTCAATTATCAGTGCTTTTGCTGAAATTTCTAATGTGGCTCACCAACTGAGAAGATTGAATAATCCTGGTATAGAATATAGATTGGTATGTTTTCAGTCTGGTTTCTTTTCTGATTGCCTTATTCCATATTACTTGGTGTTGCTGTTTTACACATTTCCTTTTTAGTCCCAGTCTATTCTTCATACCTTCATTGCGTTTGGTGATGATAAATCCCTGGAATGTAAAATTATGTAAAATAAGTTATTAAACCAAATAAAAATATGATGAGCAAGACGAAGAAAGAACTCAAGGAGGAGCTTGTGAGAAAGAGAGAAAAACTGTCTCAGCACAAGTGATGAGTTTAGAATAACAATTCACAATGAGCAGAGTTAATACTTATAGTACTAATTTGAACCCCCCAAAGGAAGTAAAAGTAGAATAACAGCATCAGGCCACAAACTAAATCATAATTAGATTGCAGCATATTGTCTAAAGCTAAATTTAAAATGCTGAAGTAAAAGTTTGTGTAAAACAAGTTTTTGATATGACCAGAACCTTCAGTCAGCTGAAGGAAAAAGTCGAAGATGGAATTGGCAGACAGTCTAGATACAGCAAATCCTTTCTGTGAAGAACTCTGCCACATCCATATCTTTTCAATACTCTCTTGCATACCTAAATACAGGAAATTGACTTACAACCTTTTTTGGTTCCAATCAATTCTTAATAAGTTGTTACGGACATGAGTCAGACATTGGTCACTTAGGTACAGGCTCATGATCTAACTTTTGAAAGATGTCCTTTGAAAATTAGTTGGGTATAACTGCTGATAATAACTGATTCTCTACCTCAGGGCATAAATTAAAAGAACATTAGGAGAAAAATGCTTTCTCTTTCTTTCTTATGGCCCCTTTTAACATTGAATCCATAAAATTACTTTGGAAATGATCATTGATTTTTTGCTATTAGCATATTTTACACTTCAAATGGTTTTCCGTTAACTTTGGGGCATATATGGCATTGCACAAGACATTATATTAGTTGAGACATTAAATCAGTGAAGATGTTATATAATTGATAATATAATGTAAAATATAAGGATTTATATTGTGTTACAGGATGATTGAACTCCTTGGTATGTGCTTGTTGAGATACAATCGATATATTATTGTTTTTTAATGATTATGAAAACTTGATTATTGTGATAAGGGTTAGGTGTATATAAATGTGAAACAGCTAAATACCATGATTTGGCATGAAAGAGGCTGCTGATGACTCTCCCCATTACATATGGGAACCAATTGACATAATCTATCTAGTTATAAAAAGGGAGGGAGTGCCAATTTTTCACCTCAGTATATTTCTGGTATTCACAATCCATAAAACTGCATTGATCTACAATTTTACTTATCTTTCTCTCCCTTTCACTAAGTTCAAAAGTGTTGCTCTTCTTCCCGCCTTGAGCGTCCTTTCATTGCCCCTTTTACTGCAGTGTTTCATATCCTATACACCTTAAAAATTTCCAATTCATCAGCCTTTCTTTAATAATTCCTATCAACACCCTGTTCTCTCCCATATGCTGCATAATCTCGGCATTCCCTACTTTATCACTACAATGTATTCTTTCCATCTTTCTCCAGGGGCACGTATCTGACTACTCAATTTTATTTTTGTCTGCCTTCCAATCGTCCACTCTCAGGATCACCATCAAGTTGTACTAAATCATCTGCAAACTTAATACATTTGACCTGCCTGCCTCCCACTTTTGGCAGTATATTCTGTCTGGAATCCTATATTAATTTCTGTTATAAAAGCACATGATAATCAGCGTTACTAAGAGAAAATGTCCCTGTCCGAATAGCCTTCCGAATTCACTTTAACCACAATTAAATTCTCGTCACCATTCACTTATTTATGTAGATTTTCTATCAGCCACCTCTCTCAGCAATTTTCTCCATTATGAGCTTTATACATTACTTGTCACCTCTGCTCCATTGCAGATGATAAGGACTGGTATTTCCAAAATTGAGATAGGATTCGTGTAATTTAGCACATCCAAAAGGAATTAAATGTTTTAGATAAACTTGTGGGGAATCACGTTTCGCTTAACGAAGTATTCGGCTAACGAATGCGATTCCGCACCGAACTGTCTACATCAGCCGAGATATCAGTGTATATATTTTCTAAACAGTTTCTAATTTAATATCTTTGTCAATAAGTTAAATGGAGATCGAGTTTATCTTTTACTAATTCCGTCAAGGTTGAAAAATTTTCTGAACAACGTTAGAAATAACTACACTGCGATATATTTTTCTCAGCAAGTTCTTTTTTAGTTAGTGTTAAGACTACTCAGCAGCCTCGTAACCCTTAGCAAAAATATTTAATATTTTAATTCTACCCTGCCTTAAAATAATAACTCACAATTTTCGAAAGCGGGACAATTCCACCAAACCTACCCACTTGGCTATTCAGCGGCCCGAAGATTACAGTGGAGAAGCCAAGTTAGGATTTGGGAAACTTTATTTATTGATTTCGCGACTACATTGAAGTTAGAGGTCTCTTACACTACAAGATATTTTTTAAAGTTGTACAGAAAACATTTCGTTTAAAAAATGAATAAACATGCGCAAATGAGAATAAATCTCCGTACCAAGCGTCGTATATTGGGCGACGTTGACCGCGTAGTTTCTACTAAAACTCAGAGAGCTCATAAGTATGGTATTCCAAAATCAGCACATTATGGAATGATCAGGAATAAGGAAAAATTACATCAAGTCGCTGCGTTTGGGTGCATTGAGCGCAAAGCCAAGAGATTGCGCGTAAGTAGTCAAAAAGATTGTGAAAAAGAATTCTAAGAAAAGTTAAAGGAAATGCGATCATCGGCCGAATCCGTCAATGGACGCATTTCTAAAGAAAAGGCAAATTAAATTACTTCAAACTTCCGGATTGAGTTCCCTTACTCCACTTGCTGTTTGGCGTTTTCAGAAACGTAGAACAAAAATATTAACTGCTATCCTCACTTTAAATTCGGATGGGAGTGAGAATCCTCGAGTGTGATAGAAAAATCCAACAGCCTACGCAGATTTAAACACATTGACCGATCTAAGCTGACCTGAGATTATTCACTCCATAAGATGGCGTAGATCAATGGAATCCCATTCCGGAAGCAAAACTTGAAGTTTTATCACCCTATAAATGAAAGAATCGGCAGGTGCCGTTTACGGGAAATAACAATTGTGCAGCATGCAGCATCACAAATTGCAGCTCTTGTGAAAGTTCTTCCTGGTTAACGCATTGAGCCGTCCTCAACCCCTCGACCAGGGTCCTTGGTGCGCGCTGTAATCCACGAAGTTGAAGGGTTTAATATTATAAAATTTAATGTCCTATGATATATAAATTGATATAGAGCTAGCTTTAAAGGAATTATTATCAGAGGAATGATTAGCGTTGAAGTCACAAGTTAGTTAAGTAAGTGAGGAATTAATGATACGTGTGGATCATTATGAAAAGACTAGTATATA
This sequence comes from Pachydiplax longipennis, assembly GCA_036926295.1. Taxonomy (NCBI): domain Eukaryota; kingdom Metazoa; phylum Arthropoda; class Insecta; order Odonata; family Libellulidae; genus Pachydiplax; species Pachydiplax longipennis. The sequence continues at coordinate 33,007,929 of JAVFKF010000019.1, forward strand.
GTTTTGTCTTTTATTCTGATATATATTATGATATTCTATATTTTCTTTATAATTACATACACTAAATACGTATGTGGTTTACCAGAATGGCGCGCCAATGGTTTGTGATGAAATATCGTCTTTAATGTTGGTAGAAATACACGAAGGTATTTCAAGATTGGGAAGCTTTACGATATCTGAGAACTATTCCTTTGAAATTTCTTGTATAATTTACATCGTATCCAAGATAAAACTTTAAGGAAGAGTTAGTGGTTCGTCATTTTGCGGTTTTGGTTAATTTTTAATTAGTGGCCGAGTTTTATCAATGTATATGGGTGGTCTGAAAAGTTTCCAACATTTCACCATTTCTCGTTATTTTTTCTGAAAATCTTCTGAAGATTTCTGAAAAATCTGGGGTCGGAAACTTTTCAGACCACCCTCGTACTTATGGCTGATAGTTTCCTCCGTTATATTTTCTTTCAGAAAAGCCTAGTTAACTGCTCTTTATTCGTATAATGATTTACAATTATATGACTGTGAAGAGAATTATACATACGTTAATATTTTACATTTAAAATAACCGTTTTATAATTAATTGCGAACGAAGGATTTCTATGGCTCCAAAGTTCAAGGAATTTCACCTAAACTTATCCAAAAATTCATTGAAGATTCTTCTCACTGGTAAAAATTTATTGCTTGATATTAAAAATATGAATTTTGGATTCGAATTCTTTGATAAAAAATAGAGAGATAGCTAAAAAGATATTTGACGCATAAAAACACCGGCATAAATTAAATTTAGTGCGACCCTGGTTTTTCCCTTCAATCCTCTCCCCAGGGTCCTTTCTCCTCCCCATCGTCTTCCCCAATGCCTTAATATTAAACAATATCAATTATTATGATGAATGAAAGAATGCAAAACCATTTACCGTACCACTTAATTTTATTGATCACTACCAAGGTTTCGGCCCCTTAGGCCATCTTCAGGTGAATAAACCACATGTCAATTTCAGTCAGTATATAGCAAAGGAAGGAGAGTAGGGGAGGGGGAGGGGAGGGTCCAAGAAAAGTTAGGTGTGGGAGATATCAAAATAAAATAATGATACAATAATTATCATGTAATAATTATATAATGATGTTATTATAATTTTTATTAATGAAATTATAGTTAACATTAATCAATAATTACTAACATAATAATTAATAACATTAATCAATCTAAAAAAATACTTTCCCTAATCCTACATTCTATCTCCCTTCCTCCCTTTTCCCAATATATTCTGTCAATTTTTATGTATCTTTACCTTATGATGATGCCAAGTATCGGAACCTTAGTCGATTTTCAATTGCTTTGGTCTAGTATGAATTTAATATCTTTCTAGTTGTCTCTCTATCCTTGTCATTTAGCATCTCGGAATTAATAGCCAAATATTTGATTTTAATTAATTTTTTTTCCTTCGATGAAATATGTGAACGCTGCAGAAAGGTTCTTAGAACAGCTATTGGCGGATCCAATGGAGGGGGCGAAAGGATTATCGGGTCCCCCCCTCCTGGTGACTTGGAAGAACTAGCAATTTGCCCAAAATCTGACAAGGTGCTTGAATTAAAGTAGGATTTTGAAGATTCTCAACGATCACTATAATTTATCATGAAAATATTTTAAAAGAAATTTTAGAGGAATTCACAAGGAAAATGTTTTAAATCGTCCCCCTTGGCAAATTCCTAGATCCGCTTCTGAGGGCAGCCACTATTTCTGGAAGCTACGAGACAGTTGAGTTTCACACTTCAGGTGATTTCTTCGCAATGATAAACTTTTTCAATTCATTTCTGATTCTTGCAATCGGTAGAGCATTAGTAAAATTGATGAAAGTGGATAGTGAACTGGAACGAAAGAGTTTGTCAGATACGCAGACGATAAAGCTGTTGAATACGATTCTGTAAGAGGTTTTGCGGATCGAATGTGCTTGCTAAATGTTAAAGTAAGTATCAGCTTTAGATGAGGATTTTGTCTTTGAGAATTTCATCCCGAGGATAGAGTACGTATAGCTGACTTTTTCAGTTTTGTAATTTTCTTAGATTAACTTCATTTAAAACTATAAAAAACTCATGTGTATAATGATTCCGATACCATTTTCATCCAAGCAGAATTTAATATTTGACAATTTTCACAGGGTAAAAGGAGATAAGATGTACCTTTTTCTCCCTCTTAATTATGAAATTTCACCCTACATTGGCTTAATTAGCCAACTATTCTTTTCTTAAGTATTGAGTAAGTCGTGATTAGTAAGGCTTTTACCAATTTTTACATCCTGTTGTGAATCAACGGGCTAATTTAGCTATTCCAAGTTTATTATACCAGCCTGTTTACTAGGTATGCGTACAACGTTCTATTCATGTAGAAAGACGCTTCGTAACATGTTCTCAGTGTATTATAAATTTGAGTTTGGTAATATATGTGTGTTTGCTCGCTTAAAACTCGAGAACCAGAAGTCGGAAAACTTGCAAACTTACAGACAAAAGACCACATCCCACAGTAGTCAAGGAAATGAATATAAAGTTCATCGTTTAATCTTGTATTTTGCAGACTTCATTTATATTGCTAAAGAAAACTAATGAGAACCATTGCTTGAACAGTTAGGTTATCAGCAGGTTATATAGTATAAGTTATGGCAATTTGAAAGCCTCTAAATTTCACATTCATTGATAATTCAATCTGCGGAAGACTGGAATTCAAGCTCAAGTATTTTAGTAGAATCGGAAGGAAAGAGAAGACGCTCGTATTCTAATTATATGCGAAGCGAATCATTTTCTCCTCGATCAAACATTCAGAAAATACTTTTCCGATGCCGCTGCTCATACATTCCAGGTGTTTCTCGATGGAGAATCATTCTCACTCTCTTTTCTGCGAATGTTCACAGGAATTTCGCAAAGGAATCCGTATACTTACACGCTCATAGTAGATGACTGTTACCGTATTCCTCTTCGGAAGCTCCTGCAATAACTCCTTTTGCTGTCATTTGTACACTTTTAATCCGCAAATAATTTAACTAAGACGGATTATCCGGCCTGTTTACTAGATATGTGTACAACATCCTATTTATGCAGTAAGACGCTTCGCAACATGTCTCAGTTAACACATTCTGTTCTCCAAGAATTATTTAGCACTTTCAATGAGAAAATGTAGAGATTAAGGATTCAACGATTCACTGAAGATGAAAATTTAGAAAATTACAGACTTTCAAAATTAGACTCTTAACATGTATGGAAAAATGTTAGATTTTAGTTTCTCATTTTATTATGTAGATACGAATGCAGAATAAATACGCGTAAGAAGAAAAATTTTCCTATTTTTACATTCTTATCCTGTAAGTATTCTTTCCGCGTGGGAGAAACATATTTACATGCCTAAGGCAAGTTAGTTCACCTTAGATTAACCGGCCTACACGACAACCGACCTGATGTTCATTCTCGAGATACCTGGTAAAGAAAGGGATTTGAATATTACGATAAGTATTATACTGTACGTCCCTTGTCTTCAAATTGAAATAATTTTTAAAATCACAATTCACGAGTATATGATAGAAAACAAGGTAAATATAAAACATTCATTCTTTCCCTTGGGAATATTTATTCAGGATCTTTCAAGAATGTTTTTTTTAATATCTTTTGTAAGAATACGTAGAAAATGTTCAGAGTTCATATTACACTATCATTTTAAAAGTTCGAAGTTCATATATCGCTATTATTACCACATAAGATTACTCACTTTAGGTGGTGGGTCCTTATACACTGGCCTTACCATCAGCAATTCAGCTAGCTTACCCTCAGCTTGGACCGTTCATTACATACCATCTTTGTCATCACCCTACCTCACCGATCTCCAAATCAACGGCTCAATTCATACAAATTTTTTTTTTCGGTCCTTATTCGCTCGGTACTTACCCGTTTCCTGGATGTTTACCTGCTTTTTTCATGCTTGATATACATCTAATCCTCGAGGATCCAACAGGTCTCTTCTTTTCACCAGGGCATCGTTAGCTTGTTACTTACTTCCTTCTAGAACCGGCCTGGAGATTGTTTTGTACAATTTTAGCGAGAAAGCCATTTTTTCAGCTGACATACATTTTGACGAATCTCGGCTTTGAAAATACTCGACAATCATTCAGAGGATATTCGTAATACAGTAAAACCCGCAGTAAAATCCAGTTAAGGCGCTTTTCAGGGGACTAAGCGAAAGCAGCGTCTTATAGCGTTATAATCAGATTATCTAATGCTGCATGTTTTGCACTTTTGAAGAATGATCTTTTCACACTAAGAGAGCGTCCTAGATAGTAACTTTTGATAATTTTTCATTCTACAGTGAGATTTTTTTACCAGATAGACAGTTAGCGAAGAATGACGAATATTTTATCAGCAGTCGTGAGAGAGCATCACGATGTCTCCGAGACTGCAATCAGCGCCAACCAAACACTCATTTCTAGATTTATTCGATTTGTTTACTTCTTAAAATTGTGACCACAGGAAACACCGAAAAGCGACTTCGTAATGTATGTTCGGCCCAGAGAAAAAGTGATAGAGAAGATATCACTCTATCTCGGAGCACGTATAATTTAATTTAATTTAATGACGTCTTTTATGGGCGAAATTGGGACTAAGCAGTCCCATCTTCCATTTAGCCCATGGGTTACATATGGGATTTTCAAATTACAAATTTATAAATATCACAAAAATTTACAAAATTATCATAATACAAAAAACAAAAGTTAAAAAAATAAGTGAATACAAAATGAAAGACAGGAATGAGAAAAGAATGAATACAAAAAATACAAAACTTATATGTAGAATAGATTACATGTAGAGGAAAGTACAAAATTTACGTTACAGCATTACAACAAATATGTTAATTACAAAAAGGAAAGTCAGTCTGTCATACGTATAGGCTCCGACTGTTAGATATAGATTGCCCTGTTTCGCGACTACTTCATTTCATTCTCAAAAAAATAGTAATTCAAATGGGAACCGAAATAGTAGGAAATAAAATAATATTCTGCAAACTCGAACAGAGAACGAAATCCATTATTTATTTCGTTCCGATTTTGATTCTCAGCAATCTTCTTTCTTAGTTACTTCATTTATTCTTTTATCGCTTTATAATGAAACAATTTTTAATATGAAGAAAATTAGAAGCAGAAGAATGTATAGCGAATTTTTAATACCATATCACACAGCATCACCGAGCACAGTTTTGAGAGACTACGCTCAAAAGCCCACAAAACACTGCATTCCTTTTCCGGCAATATTCGATGTTTACAACTTGAGATTGCGATGAAAGGAAACGCCTTCAAACGATTTTTAATCTAACATTCTGTACTGAGAAAAAACTGATTAAAAAGGTCTCACTCTATATCAGAGTTCGATCATCTCCGACAGTGGGATAAAGATGGTTCTGCTTCGCGAATTCTTCATTTTATTCTCACATAATTAGTAATCCAAAAGAAGACTCGCAAGGAACTCTTTTAGAGAGAAGGAGAGGAGAGAGGACGTCGATAAATATTATATAAAAATTTTTTGGTCCATCGAATGAGGCGAACGATGGTTATGGCGGGTTGCAGTGTACCTGGGAACGGTGAAAATCCGCGTCTTAAGCGGAAGCGTCTTAAACGGGTTTTAGTTTTATACAGTTCGAAGTTACCAATATCCTTCGAATAAGCTATTTTCATTGCTATCTTGCTGGAAATCGTCCTTATAGACTCAGGAGGGACGGCAGCGGAAAAAATCGTAAATGCCGCGAGGTAGCGCGTCCACTCTTTCTCCACCTGTATTTTAGTTCGAGAGGCGGGCTATCGGCGTCGCTGCATGCAGGAGAGAGGGGTCGAGGAGGCAAGAGGAATCTGCTCTCACACACACTCCCTCCAACAGGGTGTAGAGGCGGCAAAAACCTCTTGTTCCTGGGAATAAACGTGACCGTCCGGTAGAGAAAGACGCAGGAAGATCGAAAGGGGTGTGTTGTTGTTGCCGCGGAATTGGATGGTGCCATCGAGTACGGATCCTAAGTCTCCCGCCGTTTACCCCTCCCCAGTGTACCTCTTCAAAATACCCTCGTAGCGGCCGTGTTTTGTTTCTGGGTCGCGAATGACCACCGCGAGCACATGCTCGCTGAGGATTGCGGCGGTCATGTGAAGGAGGAGTGCTTGGAAGTGTGGCCGTCGTGAATGGTGCGAAGCGAATACGTCAAACGTCTCATTTGACTTGTATTCTTGGACAATACCGCGCCCTAAAGGGCTGTTTTAGCTGCCTTACGTGGGAGTTGCGAGTGCCCGCCGCTGAGTGCGTTGGAATCTCCCACGGACTCCTTTGGGACGGCCAGGAAAACAAGGAAGCATAGCGGAGATTTTCTGGGAGTGAAGAGGGAAGAGGTTTTTGTAGATGGTTTTTTGGACCTGGAAGAAGGATTGCTGTTGCCACGCTCCTCCTGTTTGTCCGAGAGGTTTTTGCAGGTGAGGCATACCTGTCCGTCTCTCCCCGATGTTTTCTAATTTCCCTATTTACTCGTCCTTCCTCAGTGCGGGGAAAGTGCTCCCGTAAACGGTCATATGACAGTGGCCGGTGAAGGAAAAAGCAATTAATTCCTGCGACGCAACTATGTCTTAACGAGGAAGGAAAAACTGAGTTATCGAGCGTAGAATCAAGATTGCGGTGGTGGAAAAAGTGCGGTGCTTCGTTTCCGGGATTCGAAACCGGGCCTCGTGGTTGCAGGAGCGGTGTCGCGGTGGAATATAGTATCTAAACACTTATCTCGCCCGTGTCAATTACCGGTACTTTTTTGCGTCGCGCATTCTCGCCCACTTTTTGCCGCATTCTCTCTTATTAGGCCTTTTCTCGGAGTAAGGGGAGATCTTCTTATGGTCTGGTCGTGCCTCCATCTTCGTGCTACGCGTTTACTGCTCGTCCACCACTTTTAGCGGTTTGTCTTCCAGAATGTTTAGGAAACAAAGTTTTAAAGCGTGCTAATGCATCCTAGTCTGTGTGTAACATCTAGAAATCTTCCTGAGGGATGTCATTTCGCCAAGTGACAAACTCAGTGTAAATCAATAGCATGATAAGTGTGTTCGTTTCTTGAGAATTCTTCCGAAGATATAAATGTACTGGAATGATATTATTGTGGCTTTGATTGCAATGTCCAATGATTAGGTATTGTTCGCTGTAAATATGCTGTACAGTTGTTAAGAACTGCGGAGATCTACGCATATATCTATTAGAACTGAAGGCAAGATCTTATCAAGCTACTCTGTCCTTACCCCTATCAAATACCGAGATACCAGAGTATTTATTGATTTAGATGAAGAAATACGAAAATTTATGTTTACCTTTATCCAGTTGCTCCAACCTTACCCCTATCAAATACCCAGATATCAGTGTTTGTATTGATTTAGATGAAGAAATACGATTAATAATGCTTACTTCAATCGTGTTACTTTGTTCTTACCCCGATTAAATAGCCAGAAATCAGTGTTTTGATTGATTTAGATGAAGAAATATGAAAAATATGTCCTACTTTTATCGAATTACTCTGCCTTTACTCAATCAAAGAGCTAGATAACAGTGTTTATATGGATTTTGATGAAGATGTAATGCTCAATTTTATGAGTTACTCTGTCCTTACCCCCATATAAAAGCCAGATATCAGATTTGCATTGGTCTAGATGAAGAAATCCTTCCCTGAGGTTTACTCTGAATGTTTGTTGCGTCTGGAGACTCATGCCATTATCGGTGGCTGCGGTGGCGTGATTTTTATTGCATATTTGCGGTCTCGGTATTTCCCTTTCGGCATACCCACCGGTGTGAACTGGGGCTTGTTAACTGTTCGCGCGGTAAATCAAGATCTCCCAAAGCATTGGTTGCTCGACTATGTCGGAGGTGTCCGCTTGTGCACGTGTCCTCGTCACCGAGCTTATGGACGAAGAAAAAATCCAATTATAAACTCGCGGTGATCCAGTTGGTCGGGCTATGTGGAGAGATCGTGGCATGCTCATTTCTTGCTGGAATTCTTTGTTTTTCTCCCTCTGTGTTGCTTATTGCTTTCATACTTCACTCGCGTAAAGCTGCGATGGAAAGTCCTTTCCTGTCATCGGGAAATATTTTGATACCGTTATCGGAAACGGTTCCATTAATAAAGATGAACAGTTTATTAGGTACGTCAGTTTGGTATTTGGATATCAGTGTTTTTATTGATTTTGTGGATGAATAAATACAAAAAATTATGTTTACTGTAATCGTGTTACTCTGTTTTTACCCCGATCAAAGAGCCAGAGATCAGTGTTTTGATTGATTTATATGAAGAAATACGAAAATTTATTTACTTTTATCCAGTTACTCCAACCTTACCCCTATCAAATACCCAGATATCAGTGTTTGTATTGATTTAGATGAAGAAATACGATTAATAATGCTTACTTAAATCGTGTTACTTTGTTCTTACCCCAATTAAGTAGCCATAAATTAGTGTTTTGATTGATTTCGATGAAGAAATATGAAAATATGGCCTACTTTTCTCGAGTTACTCTGCCTTTACTCCATCAAAGAGCTAGATAACTGTTTATATTGATTTAGATAAAGATATAATGATTCCATTAATAAAGATGAACAGTTTATTTGGTACGTCATCCTCGTCTTCGACTACAGAACGATGAGGAAAGGACGATAGGACTCTACCAGAGATTGATTAAATTATTATTTCGTTGTCCTGTTGACCTCATGAAATGGCGAAACAGATACAAAAAAACAGCAAAACGAATACGGTCACTATAGTAACGCTTTTTAATGAGGCGCGTTTGTTTCTCTTATTCGCTTTAGTTTTGGGAAAATACATCAGAAACTTCCCGGAGCCAGAAGGTCGTACAATACCTTCGTGGTTAGTGGAGCAAATTTGAGATTACCAAACAAAGTTCATATTACTCTTCTGTAAAGTTCAGTATTAACGAATCACTGTTGAATAATCATGCGTAATTTCTGTATGCTACCATCCCGGAATCCGTTAGGTGACACCAATGTTTTGGTTATCCCTCGCGTAAGGTTACGAAACTGGAAGAATATTCTGGGCGGATGTTCTGGGAGAACATCTCCAAATGTTTTCCTGTGGTCAATGTACCCTCTTAATTAATTGCGTTATTTCCGTTTTTTTCACTATCAACAGACATCGGTTGGGGAAGGTCGCATTTTAAAATTTTTATAGCAGTTGTTGCTTTAATCTTACCATACGGGCATTGAAGTTTCCCGAGGGATCAGAATGCCCTCACTGCGAGAAAGGATGACCAATTATGCAGGTGAACTGAAATTCAGGTAGATTTTTCTGTCCACATCTCAGATAGCTTCAAGATCGGGTAAACATTTCCATGCAACCTTTTCCAGTAATAATTTGGTCAGTAATTCTTTCTCAAAAACACAGTTGGATGATGTTATGGGAGGAGATACTGAGTTGAGAGTGAAGGATGGCGTAAAGTCAGGAATTTTAAGGCAAATGATTGTTAATTTAATACATAACAGTGTCATTTCTCGAGAGAATTTGCTTGGGTAGTGAAAACAACGTACAAAGAACTGTCTCGGCTATAGTTTAAATCGATTCTTATTTTGAGAAAAATTCGGTGACACTTGCTCTGTGCTAAAATTTTATTCCTTACCTCCGTTTATATTAACCTTTTCTCTCCCAAAGAATGATTATTATAGTCCTTTATTTCTTTATTAGCAGAACATAAAATTCTAAAGATGGTTAGAATTTCTTTTATCGTTAATTTGACTGAATTCCTTGCGAAGTCCTACATTGTTAAAACATACCTTTACTTTAATATCAAAAGTTGAATTCTGAACAAATTGAATCTTCGTGAATTATTTTATCAGTAGAGCTGGACTTTGAAGAAACAATTTTATATTTTAATATTTGCTAAATCGTTATTTTCGGTTTAGATATCAAATGTCTTCAGTAAATCGGAGACTTAAATTAAGGCAGCAGTCGTAATTTTTAGGAGATTGTAAGCCCATTAAAGTACTTGATCTCTTAGTTGTAACTATTTAAGGAGCCAATATTAATGACTGAAATCTTTCAAGATTTACTTCCACACTATGCTTTACTAGCATATGGATTTAGAGGTCAGCTCGATCAAGTTTCGGCATCTAATACATTCTACAAAATTGAATTTGGAGTCATCTCAGATATTTTAGTTAGTTAGTTAATTTTAGTATCGCAATATTATGAAGTCTATTTTTTAATTATAATTGCTCGATTAACTCGTCATGGTCTCATCCGAATCTACTGAATTTCCAGTATATATTCTGTATAACCTCGAGAGAAATTGTTTTTCAACACTCAAGTACATACAGATTCAGACCAAAATCAGGAGAATAACAAACTGCGTCAATGCATAGTTTTATTACCCATTTTATCGCCGTCCGCCGAAGAAAGACGTGAGTTTTCTTCCACAACTCTCTACGTTACGAAACTGCACAGAGCTTTAATCGATCGTAATGTAAATAAAACGCTGTTTTGAAACAGGTTTGGAAAAGTCGAAACCACCTATATGCTCGCTGGGGAAATTTAGGGGTTAGCGCAGTGAAGTCATTTGCATGTTGGGCGATGCACGTGTGAAATGCCTCCCTTTTGGTCGGGAGCAGCATCGGTAAAAGCCTTTTTAAGCGACCCCGCCCTGGAAAGATCTTCCTCCCACTCTCCCCACTCTGTTTATTCAAGGGCAAACTTCCGTCCTACTGTAGAAAGGATTTTGCCGTAATTGTTTTTTCTTTCTTTGCCTCTCTTGCCTTTGTATCACGGCGGAGTCACGGTGATCCTGAGGTATGCGCTTTGTCGCGGGAACACCTGACCTCTTCGTCTCTTTGAAATTATAACTGCGTGTATAATTCGCGGGGAGAAAGGACCGGTAATATACATGCATGTGCATACATACCGTTATTACCCGCGGTTCGGAAATAAGGATTGTTTTTCTGGTCCGCATGAATTAGTGAGGGAATGAGACGGTTTTTAAACTTTGCCAGCGACAATTAGATGATATTTACGTACTGACCTTTCAAGCCGCAAAAGGCGTGTGGCAGGGGGTGTAAAAACAGCGATACCCCTATCCAAATCTAATTTCAATTAGTTTATCTAATATTCCAGGGAAAGAACGACTAGAAGTAACTATATGTCTTAGCAATGATTTCCTGGCAATAATTTTTTGCTTTCTCTCAGAGCTCACGAAGCTTGGAAGTACGTTTCCACCGGAAAATAATTTCTATTTTAATAACTTTGTAAAATATACACTAGGGATGGAACAAAAATTATTTTCAACGCATGAGCATCATTTCTAAGTCTCGTTCTTGAATAGAAATTAAATTTTGAATAGTCAATTTAAGTAGAAATTAGTTTCCTACGGAAAAGTTTTTCCTGTTTATTGTCTTTCGTCATAGAATACCACAAAGGTACTCGTAAATCCGCTGATTTTATTCGCGAAACTTGATAACTGGAAAAAAATCAACTATCAACGATGAAAATAAATTTATCGAATGACTTCCGTAGGTTATCAAGTCTTCTATCTTTATGTGAATCCCACCTGAAGGATCATCATGGCTGAAAAACTTCTGTCGAATCTTCTTCCTCTTGCAAATTTCCTTTAACAAACGTGGAAGCTCTAAATTGTACAATTATCTTTTACTTCTGTTAATACTTCTACAGTTATTTCCACACTGGATACCTCATGAGGATCCCGTATCGCTCAGCAGCATTCTAGAAGAGGTCTAATTAAGATAAAATACTCTATTAAATTTGCTCTCAATACTCATTTCACGCCGTGATAGAATTATTGGTGTATGCACAGGACGTAGTTGATATTATGCGACCCCCCTGTTACTTCTTACCCGATAATAGGAAGAAGATAAGAGAAATAGACGCTAGAACAAGTACTTTTAAGGACGCATTCTTTCCGCGAACAGTACGCGATAATAATAGGCTAAAAAAGTAGCTCAATCGTTCGGTGTTTATACCCCCTGCCACACGCCGAAAGGCGGGTTTTAGGGTATTTATGTAGATGTACGTGCACACTCGTAGATGCACACGCCGAAAGGCTACTTGAAGGGTATACGTGGAGATATAGGTGTAGAATAAATAGATTGCGTAATTGTTTACGAAGTGATTTGAGACAACAACCTTCTCTTGGCATTTACCCATTTGCCCATTGTTCACAGTTAATTGCTCAGACCTTTAGGTCGAAATTATTCACGCTGCCTAAGCAAACCATGCGGAAACGAAACTTTTTAGTTTTACAACGTAGCGGATTGGTTGATGAAATTCAAATGAAGTAGTAAAAGTCCCGCTACAATTAATAGCGAGTTTCGTTCACAATTATGAACTAAAAGAGCATATGTAGATTAACGGATAACTCTTTGGATTAGGAAAGGGGAGCATATTCTCCGAGAGTGAAAGGAGATTGGAAGTACTCGTGGAGGTCTCTTTGCCGTATTTACTCAACGTTGGAAACGAGTTTGGTTTTGCGAATGAATAGAGCGAAAATCAGAACTCGTATTAGAGTTACAAAAGGCAATCGTAAGTTTATTCTGAATTCTATATTTATTTCCGTGGAAAAGTGGTATACGGGGTATAATTGTTGAAGATCGGATAAGTAAGGTGAGATACAAGTAGGTGATGGTATATTTTTCACGTTTCTCATTCAAACGAAAGTAAATTCGAAATGTCTAGATTTTCATGAACTAATGTCCAAGCTTGTATTGTTTTCTTTCAGAAATTTTCTTGATGCTTGATAAATATAGTTACGTTTGTTCGGATGTAATATGAAAATTACTACAACGATCTTAATGATATACGTTTGAATGTACACTGTTTTTGCTTTATTTTGGATGTTAGTTGAAAAGTATAGATATTTTATTATTGTATACGCTGTCGAGATATTTTTTAAGATCAGATAAGTAAGGTGTAATTTACAGATAATTATAAATAGGATGTAATATGAAAACTATCCATCAACTCTAATTGATATACGTTTGAATCTACACTGTTTTTGCTTAACAGAAGTTGTTAGTTCAAAAATATAGGCTTTTATCATGATGGCTTAATAGAATGATATCGATAACATAGATATGATACTAAAGTATATTCATAGCAAAACTAAAGATAATAAATGTTAGTTCTTTGTGAAAATTAATGAAGAAAATTTATTCTTTTATGGTAAACAATCCGTACATTGGTTTACAGCAGGGAATTTCCTCTTCCATCTGTTTCCTGTTAACCCTTTCATTTCCACGTAACTGCGGCAACCAGTGTCTTTAGTATTTACCTTAAATATCCCAGCCTGTCCCTCGTATTCTTCTAGCACTGTCACCAGGCTCCCATGTCAATACAGGTGTCCCTCTTGTTGTCACGTCTTTTCTTTAGCAGAAACGTGGTAAATGCATTAAATTAATGGAAATTGTATAGAAAATACATTGAATTAGTATTGCATTTTGTATTGCACAAATGCATTTGCATTAGTAAGGATTTCGTTTATTATGATTGCGTCAAGAATTACCAGAGGAACTTTGGTAATCCAATGATGGACCTGATATTTTCTCTCGCCTCTAGGACGTGTTCGACAAAATCAAAGATCCTTGACGTTCCCGAATACCAACTTTCCCTCATTGAGGCCCCAACTTCCAACGTCTCGTCGTAGACCCTCGGGAGGGTCCTATTAATGCATGCAAGGAACCCCGAAGCTATGCCGACCCAATTGGCCCCACACTTTTCTGATAGGCTCCGACAATTCACGCCCCTCTGTCTTCCCACTCCTGATTCCCCATTTTTTCTTGAAGAAGAACATTTATAGAGGCCTTCCGTCAGACCCGAGATAACTATTAGAAAATTCCGTAGCGTCTAGAAAACTAAGCCAAGTTTCCTATATCAGTCCTCTTTTCGGGAGTTGCTCCAAATATCAAAATCCACTGTTTCGGCTTCTACTTTGTGGTGTCTCTTCATGATGAAAGAGGACTAAAACACTGATAGTAGACGTTAATACAGGATTACATATTACTCCTGCGGTAATGAGTATAAGTGCCGCATTCCGCATTCATCATGCTCCAAATTTATTTCTGAGATTCACTTAAATGGAAGAATTCTGTACTGGATTTGCATCGAACTAAATTTTCCATGTCGTCTACAGTACTTAACAAATTCCTCTTACGCTATTCAGATACTCTCCATCCCTTGAGAAAGGGGTTCAAGATATTTTTACGGTACATTTTTATAGGAAAATCCGGAATTTGGTGCATTCTGAGATTAAACCCTTGATAGATAGGATCGGGTTCTTATTTCCGGGTGGTATCCGCTTTCATCATCATTGGTGAATAATGAGGGGATTGGTTTCTTACAGCCCTTAAGACCTCTGCCAATCGTTTCATTTCCTCATTATCTTTAACCTTAAAACTAATCCTTATCAGCCTTTAAAAATCTAACCTAAATGTTCCACAGTAAATTTGACTTTCTTTTATCCTTTCCAATACTGTCTTCAGCAGACGATCGTGCCTCGAAAGACCGATAAGTTTCTCTTGCTCTTCACCCAAGTTTCCTTATCTTTGTTTCTGTATCGGAGAACTTCTGCGTTTTTTATTTGGCGTCTTAATTTTATTTTCACCATTCTTCCGGAGCTTCTTCGTTTCTTCCAGTCTTATCTTTTCTGCTGCGTAAATTTTTAACGTTTCTCGTTCAAACGAAAGGAAACTCGACGTGTAAAGATTTTCATGAACTAATGTCCAAGCTTGTATTGTTTTACTGTCAGAAATATTTTTCTTGTTATACCCCACTTATTGTTTCTCCCTTACCACTCCCTCCCATTACTGGTGATCTTGCAGCTTAAATTGCAGAAATCTTCGATTTTTTCGGATGCGCATAACATTTTCCCCATTTTTGTTTACGATGAATGGAATTTGAAAATAAAAAAGTAAGCCTTCATAAGATCGAATGAGATACGATTTGTAACACGAGTATTCCCGTTGTTTTTTTTCACTTCCGGGAGCCGATGTTTACGAGAAAGGTCACGAACGGAAACTGCGAAATATGAACAAGAGCTCGAATCTCTAAGTCACGGCAATCAATGGGCGAACCGATAAACAACTTTCGCACAACTACGGAGAATTCACTCCAATGACCCCCTCTGCACTTTTTTCATTCATTTGCCAAAGTAATTACTATCGCCTTGTTTTGCCCATATCTTTCGATTGCATTCAAATTTCCAATACTTTTTCTTTCTTCAGGATGAGTCTCTTTTTTTCTCAGTATATATGAAAACTCTTATTTTGGTCGTGTAACATTGCTCTCGATTCGAAATTGCGAGTTTTGATAAAATTCACGAAAATTCTCCAAAATATTGTATATTTTTTAATAAACTTCTCTTCTTGATGATTATTTTTGTTAATCACAGCATAATCAGAAATTATATTTCAGTTGGTTTTTAAATTTTAAACTAGGCCTAAAGACCGTTCACTGTAGACCTATGCCCTTCTACTTTTCTTTATCAGTGCTCTGTTACAGTTATTTTGATTTTGGAAAGTAATAAGGGCCCTTGTCCACAAATTGTAAAAAAGAAAGGAGTTTTATATAGAACACAGAAAGGAGTTTTACGTACAATATCTATGGAAAGGAGTTTTGTATTCGTTATACCAAGTAGCCATAATTTTTTTACCCAAATTTTAACGTACGCAAAACTGATTTATCGATTGTTTAAGTTCTGGTTTTATTACACAGACACAGCTACAGTAATAAGTGCGCTGATACTTTGAACATATTTCTCAAAGAAACTGTAATCGCAAAATTTCAATCGTAAATCTAAGAGCAAAGTATAGCATCTAACCAAAAGGAACATTCTGCCTGGAAACAGATTTTATTTTGTCATTATTATATTATATATGAACAGATTTTATTTTGCTACTATACGTTCCGTGGAATTTTAAAATTTACATTCCGCTATGGACCCAACGTTTTCATGCAGAAATCAAAACTTAAAAACTCCCGAATTCAAACGTTACATTATTTATCAGTGTTATTAGTGGCACTCAGAACAAGTCGAATGCCGTTGTAGATATAAAATATCCGTACACAAAAGGGATACATTCCTCTTCGACCAAATTGAACTGTGGCAACATTTTGGCACTTGCCGCATGAGTCTAAGATTTGTATTTCCAGAGGATGGGAATTGCTCAATTGAGTGAATTAAGACTTCTTTGCGTTCACAATCAATTCAACTCCTCAGCAGAGCATCGGGCCGTAAAGTTTTTCGTTCCGATTTTCTCTCTGGCTCAACAAAAAATACCAAATTTCGGTTCGGTTTCGGTTTCGCCAACATCAAACCGGTTCGAACCGATTTCTTTCCACTCAAGTGTATTAGAATGAATATCTTATTGGATTTTTGTTTTATTGTTTTTGATTTCTTCACTTTGATTAAATAACACTTAATTTTAAGTAAAATATATAAATTAAATTTTATAATTTATGACATAAATTTTAAAAAACAGAAATAGTTAATTAAGAGTCTGATTTACAAATGATTTTTCAACCTATATCCAATTACACAAAAGTAAAGTGAATATTTGGGAATAGAAATCGGAACGGTTTTAGGTTTCGGTTCGAGTTTGGTTTTCACACCGCCAAAAATAACCGTTATTTTCGGTTCGGTTCCGGTTCGATGCCCTGCTACTCATTGATCAACTATCTATAATCTATTTAGATCATTACAGATATCTTTCGTTTATTAACTACGTAAGATATAGATGAACTAACTCCATGGCGCTTCTGAGAATGAATTTTGGGAGTGGAATATTTGATGCATCGCTGCAAACGATCCCTAAAAGTCAACATTCCCCCTGTTACGGCTCCTGTCAATTTTGTGTAGACGTCTGTCGGAAGAACCGTAAAATATGTCGGGTAAATGTTACGAATCGGAATTGCCACCCAGAAGTTGTACCTATTAAGCAACGATCATGTTATTTAAGTCCCTCCTCTCCTCTTTTATGGCCATTCCACGCACAAACCATTCCGAAATGTTACTCCGCAAGTTATCAAAATGTCAGTGAAATTTGATTCTTAAATACAGTTTCTTTTGGTCCTGGCGTTTCCTATGCGGACAGATTAACCACGTCGTATATCTAAATCTGATCGGAAGGAAGGCTTAAAGTTCCCGAAAATAAAACAATATCCTTGATTTTTACGTCTTGATGGGGAGATACTTATACCATTTAACATCGCTTATCTTGCGCCTGAGAGTGACAGCTAAAAGAAAGTCGACGATTTCAAAGAACAAAAGAAATGCCGTTATAAATAAAATCCAGGTGTTCTGCGGGAAACTTTGTGGAACGCCATTTAGAACCAACTAATTTAATACTGCGTATTTTCCAGAACTTCTTTGCGGAAAAATTGTGGAAGATACCAGGTATCCTTTTAATTGGCTCTGCTATAAATCAAATATCGGCTAACTTCTGCTATCCCATAAATGCATAGAGCATACAATAAAAGTTGATTTCTTTATTTAATCTATTTGATTAGTTATATTTCGATGAAGATTAACCAAACGCATATATTTTTATGTAATACTTTTACTTTTTGGTTTCGCATTTCCTTAATTTTTTGGCAGTGAATTTTAATTCAAGAATCAAACTTTTGTGCATGATTAATCTCTATCTGATGTAAACTAATTTATTCTCCTAATACTTTTTTCGGTTTTGAACGCTCCAGAAACAGTTCCGTTGGATCTTACGATTTGATCGTGAGTTTCTTGACTCATACATGTCTCTTATGCCAATTGTACTTAATTATTGCTACTTCTTATACATTTTTAAGTTTCTTTTACGGTCTATTACTTTTGTTTACATTTGCTTGTAAATAATTTTTTTCTCTTCACCTATTTCAAAGTTTTTGCTTTCACCCTTCGTAGTTTTCCTTCAGTGGATACTCTGTGCTTTATTACCTTTACATTTCTCCAAGTAAGTCATTTCATTTCCTTATACTTTTCTTGATAAATAAATATTTGGCAACATCGGTGTTCTGTTCCCGTTTCTTTATTTTTCTGTTCCATCTGTCCTTTGGTCTTGTTCTTGGACTCTTCTCATCTCTTGACAACCAGTTGAGAACTGCTGGTGTCCAACGGTTATCGTTTCTTCTCACCGCATTGCCCTAGGTATAAACTTCAGTGAATATACTCAACATAAATGAAGATAAATTTAGAATGAAATTTTACCATTCAGCTATAGTCCATCGCAAACTAACTCAGTTTCCATTCCTCATATTCCACCTTCTGGATCTGTATAGTCCGAAACATGTTTCTGAAATATCATCGTGGTCCTTTCAGCGCTGTTTTGACGACAAATGCAGCGCACGAAGCTGAGGGGTCGGAAATAAAAACCTAGCTAAACGGAACTTGGAGGGTGTCAATCACGCATGCACCAAGTAGTAAACAAGTCTCGTTATGAATTAAAAATAAACGGCCGTTCTCTATAATCACGAAGGAATCCTTTTAAGCAGTGATAACCCTCGTATGTGGGCCTCCCCCCGAGGGCCCCAAGAGGCCTTGATGCGACTCTCCTAGCGGTTGGGGTCCACGTGGAAAAATCACTACGTAATCGATAAACATCTATTTCGTTCACTTCAACTGTAACAGAATCATATAAACATTTGGTAGTATTTGTTAAACAAGATCCCAGGAGGTGGATCTTCCCGCTATATAGATGTCAAAGAAATACGTAAGGTGTTTTTTGCTCGAGATGATGTGCACCCAGAAATCCCAAGGAAGAATAGACTTGTAAGGAGTCCGACGGGACCGGGAATCGAACCTGGGTCTTCCGAATAGCTTGAATGTCCCGGCTGGATAGCTCAATGGTTAGAGCACCCGACCGGCATTCGAGAGACTCGGGTTCGATTTCCGATCGCGTCGGACTTTTTTCAAGTCTATTCATCCTTTAGATGCCAAAGTATCAACTCAGCAGATTGGCGAGTGACTTAGTGGTATTTCATAAAGATGAAAGTAAAAAGAAGAAACTAAATTTCCCAGGGGAATCTAGTTCCTAACTTGAGATACGTCTATGCGAAATGTCACAGAACAAACAGAAGGCTTTTTTCTATGGTATTTGCGTAGCTTTATCTCTAATAAATTAAGAACGTGACTCCTCTGTGAAAAGTAGTTTCCTTTTTCGTCTCTTCGATTAAGATCGGCTCATCTCATTGTTATTACGCCTTGTTACGAAATGTTTCTTAATACAGTTACTTCGTGTATTGAACACTTTTCATCTACATAAATACCCTGCAAGCCGCCTTTCGGAATGTAGCAAGGAGTGAAAACACCGAATGTATGAGCTATTTCTTTAGCTTGTCCTTATCACGTATCGTTTGCGGAAGGAATGAGTCCTTAAAAGGACCTGCTTTAGCATCTATTTCTCTTATTTATGCTCATTGTCGGATCGGCAGAAGTAGCAGAGGCGTCTCATAGTATCGATTAAGTCCTCTATAAAAGTGCTTTCTCTGATTTTACCAAGTAATCTCAATCAAGTTTCTTGTCTCCTTTCTTTCAAGGAGTCCCAATCTGCGTCTGAGAGCTTTTTCATATATATTGACTTTTAATCAATAGGTTCATTCAGTTTGAATATTTCAGCAAACATCTCCCCCATATATTCCGCATATTTAAAATTTCCTAGGGCTCTCGGATAGCCAAGTGGGAGCCTCGTTCGTCCGTGACGAAAGCGGTTCCGGGTTAGACTCCCGGTGGGGTCTCATTTGTAAGATAAAGGAAGGACTTGCGTGCCAACCTGGTGCCAAACCACAGAAGGAAACGCTGATATTATCAATTTGATTATACCAACAATGGAATTAAGATGTAGTAGTTGACGCAAGGATTCATTATCTTTAATAATAAACATAAACCGCATTTATTTCCTTCAGAGCCTCATTCCTTAAGTGTAGATCACCTAACAAAGATAGTGCAGTCAGAGTTCCGCGTGCCAAAATATCCCCTTCGCGTGCCACTTTGGTCACGCGTGCCATAGGTTCGCCACCACTGTTCTAGGCACTATTATTATTAGGATAAATCTGCAGGTAGGTAGGTTTAAACCAGGTAGAAGAATTTGTTTCATGCAATGACGGTCACAAAAGTACATCATCAAAACTGAAATATCAATAAGGTAACATAAATACATCACAAAAATAAAATACTAATAATTTACATTACCACTTATTTAACGTGATCAATATTCACTCAAGAAATTGTTCATCATATGTACCTGTTCCTTACTTCACTTCAAGTCATTAGTTCTATTAATTTTCAACTTTCGTTACTGCTAATCGTCCCTCTATCCTTCGTCGAAATGTAGCATATTTTCGTGGGAGGGATTAAGCATGACTTCAGGTAGTTCATTCCAATCTTTGATGGTTCTGTTTACGTAGGAATATTTACCGAAATCCTTTTTTGTCGGTTCCGTGTATATTTTACAAATATGATCATTTTTACCAATGAATTTCGAACTGGTCAATTAATTAATATTAAATATTAATTGCTTCGGAGATGTTGCTCCTTGGCCTTGCGAGTGAAGAAAAGATGGAATGTTTGAAGATCTTTGGAGGCCGCCGACCCGACCGTTAAACTCTCCCGAGCTGAATAAAAAGAAGAAGATCGGATCATAAAAAGATATAAAAGATCGAACATTTGAGGCGACCTTGATGTCGGCGTTCGAATTTTTCATTTCCTGATATTACTCCTCTATTTCATTTCCGTAAGACAAACACGCCGGTTTTTGATCGTTTGCGCTCAACCATGCGAATGACTCGGAGGATTTCTTTTGCATCGTTTTGTTGCCGTAAGATATTTTCGGTCTCGCTTGAATGGCTCCACGAGATACAGGAAATCGTCGTTTACGCGCCCTCTGTCTCTTTACGTCGACTTTTGGAGCGTGTACTTACTTTCCGTACTTATATTAGTCACTCGCTCATGAGATTTGTTACCATTATCATTAATTAGGAATTTCCGCAGAAGTTAGACATGAGTCTGGTGGCAGCGTAATTCTTACATTACATTACAATTTTTAGACTAAACTTACAATTATATCACAATCACAATTCAATTCAATTTATTTTATCCATAGGCAAATACATACGAGGATACGTCACAAGAAATACAAAGTAAGTAGATACATAATCGTTCACATGATAGATATATAAATATTCATGTATAACCTTGATGTACCTTTACAAATACAGAAACTATATACATTTACATAATATTTAAAGAAACAGAGGATATTTATACATTTATACCATATTTTACATATTTGTTATAATCTAAAAATTCCTTCACTGAGTAAAATGATTCTTCTATAAAAAAATTTTTGAGTTTATCTTTGAACAATTTAGCATCCAAAATTATTTTCAGTGACAGAGGCAGATTATTATAGAACCTAATTCCGTTATTATAAGGTCCCTTTTTATTCAGTTCAGTTCTAGTTTTTGGTACATGAATGTCATTCACTGCTCTAGTAACATGACAGTGAATACTAGAATTTAGGGTCATCGATTCCATATTATTTTTAATGTTAAGTATAGCTATATATATAATTAAAATAACATAATATATAATTAAAATAACATTACAATACAATTAAAATAAAATAAGATATGTAATTAAAATAACATTAAAATTAATGCACAATTTTACGTAAATACTATTACAATAATACCGGTTGATTCTCAACGGGAAAATAAAAATAGACGAATGACATAGTAAGTGCGATTTGCAAGGCAGAATGGTAATTAAGATGCAGAAATAGATATTTACTTTACGCGTAATTCATAGACGCATAAGGTGTCTTCATAATTTAGAAGTCACTTTCATTCATTGCCATAATTACCAAATACTTGTATTACATTTCATTTGAAAATCCTTCAAAAAGACACGACCTCCTATACAGATTTATTATACACTGTGAAACCCGTCTAAGACGCTTCTCTAGATATTATTTTGCTTAAGATGCGGTATTCTCACATTTCTGGTTCCTTTAACGCGAAACACAAGGTAAAGATACCGCTTAAGACGCTGTGCTACCCTCTGAAACCGTGGATATTCCCTTTCTCAGATGCACTACAACCCGCTATAGGCAATCCTCTACCTCATTCGATAGACCGAATATTTTTACCCATGCCGTCGTATCGCCTCTCCTTATCTCGTGGTAAGTTTCTTCTTTAGAATGACTAATTTTGTGGGAATAAAATGAAGATTTCGTGAAGCATAACCATTTCATTACAATAGCATTTATGTTGAGATTCATGCTTCGCTTTTGGAGGATATACAGTAAAACTTGTTTTTGATGCTCCTTCTTATTACGCGATTTCTCACGGTCCCTTTCACATAGAGATATCATTAATTTTACATTGCACTTATATGATTTTCATGAAAGATAGCACCAATATTTAGCTTTAAACTTCATGTTATTCAAGAGGCATGTCTTCGGTAAGATTTTGAATTTTCAATACAGACAAAGGGGGTTGAAGAATCCAACTCCTGATTCCGATTCTCATGTTCACAACATCTAAGGAAACCCTGACTTACAGTTGTGTGATGGGAATATCTGAATGAGATGACGCATTGCCTCCTTAACCGCTTGATGAACTTCTACAGAAAATATACATTAACATAAAGTTATTCCCAGAATCAAGAGGATATCGCTTAAGACAAACAGATACACTACATAAATATACAGTATGCAGATGTACGCTCTGCTACCCATTTATGATGCAGATGAAATGCAACCCACTTTAGCCAATCGCTCTTTTCATTTGATAGACCAAAGATGTTTACATTAATTTTGACGCTGTCCTCTCTCCTCTCCTTACCAGTCTCTTATATTGAATGACTAATTTTGTGAGAATAAAATGAAGAATTCGCAAAGCAGAACCATCTTTATCCCACTGTCGGAGAATATACGAAATCTGAGAAAAAATGAGACCTTTTTCTTATCAGTTTTGTCTGAGGTCAGTACGTTGGATATAAATATCAGTTGGCGGGTTTCCTCTTGTCGCAATCTTAAGTTGTAAACATCGAATCAACCGGAAAGGAAGTGCAGTGTTTTGCGGGCTTTTGAGCGTGGTCTTTGAGAGATTGTGCTCTGTGATGCCCTCTCACTACTGCTGTTAAAAATTGTTATTCTTACTTCTACTTGTCTTTCTGGTAAAATTGTTTCATTATAGAGTGAAAATGGCCAAAATGAGTTGTCTAAGGAAGACGCTCTCTTTATGCAAAAGGCAGTCTTCTCTTAAAAAATATGACGAGAATGCAGCCAGAGTACACAACGGAGTCATAATGCTAGGTTGGCGAGGCTTTCGTTTGGTCCCATGAAAAGCATCTTAGCCGGGTTTTCCTGTATTTAGTTGGAAGTCTTAGTTACTGTGTATAGTAAACCTTTTCTAAATTACACTTAAGCTGAATGTGCATTGTTGGAAATCAAAATAGGAGCGGAATTAATAATGGATTTTGCTTCCCGTTCGAGTTCCAGGGTATCATTTTATTTCCTATCATTTTGGTTCCCATCGATGCCTATCCAGCTCAAGTGTAATTTGAAGAGGGTTAACCAAACGCGTGTAACTACGACTTGCAACTAACGACAGTAAAACCCGGTTAAGACGTTTTTCAGGGGAATGGAAAAACCGCGCCTTAAGTGGGATGGCGTCATAACAAGGTTGTGTAATGTTTTGCTTTAGATAATATTTTTGAGGAATGGTCTGCTTTTCGAACAAAAAAGAGTCATACTAACTTAATTTTGGCCATCTTTCACTCTAAAATGAAGCTTATTTTAGCAGATAGACAGTTAAGGAAGGATAACTAATATTTAAACAGCAGTGGTGAGCAAAAGATTTTATAATCACAATGATCGAATAAGTTTAGATTACTTTTGTCAAAAAAAATTAAATTATTCCCTATACCAAACCTTTATTAAAGAAAATTGCACAAATGCATAAATAAACCAACACGGAATTATTGGGAAATGATTGTTAACAAAATATTTTTACGAAAATTATTTTATTCACATTGGAAACATAATTTATACTAATGAAAATCAGTAGTAAATTGGCCGACACTAATAATGGTATTAATTTGTGGTAACATTTCAATGATAAATGCAACAATTTTTAAAATTTGCGAATGCACGGTTATACAAGAGTTGTAAATTGAGAGAATCAAAAAGGAAATATTTAGGCAGGATGATTAAGTTGGCACCGACTCCATCATCGTTTTATCATATCATATGATTGCGGCAAGATATCGAATCCGCATACACCTGTTGAAAAATTATAATGATGAACCAAGTAACACAACCGAAAGAAATGAAATTCTTGTGTGATATAATTGAGCTTAGTTCACAATCAGTTACGTACCTTTATACATTCGGCGTCACGGTGACCGTATCAAGACAATTGGCACCACGGTTGTTGATTTTGCAGTCGTATACGAACAGTTCGTTGCATGATCCTGGTCCGACTTCGCCGAAATCGACATTAACGCTTCCTCCGGAGCCCAACGTGTAAAAGTTATCGGCGTAATTTTGACCAGGACGTCCGCATCTGGACAACCACTTGCCTACTTTGAAGGAAATATCGGTTCCAGCTCTGTTGCGTATCGAAACTGTGTCTGCATGATAGTCGTCTTTCCCGCAGCGAAACTCCTTATCCCCTTTCCAGCGTTCGCAGTGCGTCGGTCTGCAGTCCACCAACGATGAAACTGCCATAATGGCAAATAACAGTGCAATCTTTGCGAACATCTTGGTCGTCTCTCTGGTCGTTCTGCTATCAACATTTAATTTAACCGTGGCTTTTATACACTTCTAGCTTTTCCTCCCTGCGCAAATACATGCACGCACATTTACGCAATCCTATAAGAGTTTCCTGTAACTGTATTTCCTGTAGACCAATCGCAAACTATGAGGAAAACGTATGTTTATTTGTATGAAGCTATCGGTTTCCCTACCTCTGTTTGTTTATTCCTCGATTTTTTTAATGATGGAATAATAGAATGTATAGATAAGTACCTTCCTCTCCATAAGAGACTAAAAATAAATCGCTTTTAATTTATCGTCTGGAAAAATTACCGAAAGTCTTATATGATTTTTAAAGGCAAACTCTCTCTGGTCGTTCTGCTATCAACATTTATTTTGATCCCGACTTTTATACATCTCTAGCTCTTGGGGCTTCTGCAGGTGCAAGAAGAAAACTCTAAATCCTTGAGGAGTTTCCTTTACTGTGGACCAATCGCTGACGATGAGGAAAACGGAGGATTATCCTTAAAGGATATCGATATCTCTGTGTTTTTATTCTTCGATTTTAAAGTAGTGGGAAAATAGAACATGGTACCTTCATTTCTTAAATATCTTTCTTTCGGTTAGACTTAAAATGAAATGTCATTGTTAATCTGTTGCCTGGAAAAATTTTCCGGATTCGCTTTGTGGTTATATTTATTTATTTATCCTTAAAGACTACAAATAGGTAAGGTAGGTGGTAGTCAGTCCTCTACCCCCTGGTCGGGAGGAAAATCCCCCAAATCCTTCAGATGGCAGTACGTCATACAGCACAGGATTATTTTAAAATTTAAATATAAGATTTTTAAAGTTTATTTCAATAAATACCACCTTAAAATGTCCACAAGCTACTAAATTGTTACATAAATATTTAAGAAACATCTGATAATTTTAAAATGTCACTTTAGATCAATTCAGAATTACAAGTTAATTAGTAATATATTGTATTTAAAATTACAACCCCTTTAAGTCTATTAATAAATGCATTGCAAGGCAAAGACATTTTGGAAGACAAAGACAAATGTATGTGTTATATAAATCCTCCTATAGAGAAACTTAATTGAAATTGAATTATAAGTAATCATTGGATGCATTGCTTTGCTAAAGCAGCTGATGCAAAGGGAGCGATTGGTCCCCATATCTTTCCCTCTTCCTCCCCCATACCCCGGAAAAATTTTCTATCCGTCCCTGCCTACTCATACTATAAATATACATTCGTAGAATTTAAAGCTTGAAAATGGAACGAATGCCTAAGAAATTCTTTTGTCAAATTTTACTGAACATCATGTAATGAATGAGAATTAAAATAACAAAAACTTCATATCTAGCTAGGGAAAAACTTGCTAAGAATTTAACTTAAACATCTTAATTAATTAACTTTTAAATTCATTTATCAGTTATTTTATGCAGGCTTTCGTTCCTCGTGTATCTGAATGAGAAAATGATAGTTGGGCTTCAGCAATCACCTTCATTGTCATAATGAATTAAGAAGTACCGGAAGTAAGAACTGCAAATATCAGTCGAATATCCAAGGATAAAAAGATTTTCACTTCTGTTTTCTTGGAAAGATAAGTGGAAAAAATCTCTACAAAAAACCGCCCATTCCGATTTGTTTCACTCGGGGAAGGATCTTAAGTATCGTGCTTTCATTGAAGGCCTCTTACGCTCTGAGCGTTGAGCCTTTCATAGCTTAGGGATAATACGTAGCCACACCCAACTAGGTGCCAATCACTTATAGATTGAAGAAGTTTCAAAGGGAACATGGTGTTCTCCATTCCAGATACATAAACTTGTCATATTTGTATTTCCAAGGTAACGTTTCTTAGGATGGAGATAGATTTTTACGTCGTTACTCGGTTACGGAGTAAAGATTTGCAATTCAGGCGGTGCTGACTTAATTCTTGACTTAAAAATTAATATCCGTTATAAATTAAGTAGGCGAAAAAAGTGTGGGATTCGTTTTCGACATTCCGTGTTTTGGTAGGAGAATTATAAAATTTCTAAATCTATACCCATTCGGCATTTACGTCATGCAGTATCCTTAACGTTATCTATGACTAATGGAATGATAAATAAAGGTCTTGATGAGTCGATTGAACCTCACACTTTCACTTGTTCGCAATGAATTTAAATATATTAATAATTATATGTTATACATGCAAAAACCTCGTATTAATCTCTCAAATTTATTCTCATCAAAGGCTCTCAACTTGGCATAATCTATTTCCCGAAGTATTAACTATTTATATAAACCATTTTAGAGCATTGGTTTTTATTGATAAACCAAAAATGTGAAGGATACTTTATTATTTTTATTGAACAACGTAAATCAATATTCTAAATGATTATTAAAATAGTGTTGGCAAAGTCGAGCTGATTAAGAGAAATTCTTGAGTGGTCGTTCCTTGCAATTCTATGCATATCATTACTATAATAATTGCTCGTAGCTGCAAATGCTAAATTTTCAGAAAATTGCCTCCTGTTCATGTAGTTTGTTATTTATTCATACCACTTTTTTAAATGGGCCTAAATTCCCCATGTATTCTTACCAGAAACAATTCCCAATGTTTGTATGTCATGTATGCCTCCATATGGAAGAAAACCCCAGCTAGCGACTGACAATGAATCTTAGCCCTGTAACGATCACTAGGTCTCTTTTTTATTTCTACGGCGGGACTTTTGTTGCTCCATAGCTCGAAGGAATTCCATTCCGTTGTGTCAGCGAATTTAGTGTTGTCAGTGAGTGACTAGACTCAGTTTTTCCCCTCTGAAACATGGAGTGAACGGCAATATCTTGTCCACAACGATACACTTCATGCTTCTCGACGATAAAAGCGAATTGGGGTAGCTGTAATCGTAAATCTGTAGGTCTGAATGCCCTCAAAAGCTACGTGTATACATGTTCTACGTCGCGGTATCCGTCCGCCTACGCCCCTCCGGAGTGCGATGTACTCTAGGCTTAACTATAGTTCGTTGGATTTATCTTTGTAGTTGAGGGGTGGAGTAAGAAGGTATTCTTGTAGGGTGGAAGGAGGAAGACTAATCAGGGGTGCGTATCATTCAGTATAGTCGGAGCTATATTAAGTTATCTTTGAACTAGGAGACGCTTGTTGTTTGCCTAGAATTCCATTAAAAGCCTCTCTCCACTGTATGTTGTCACGCGTGATTTGCTTTTTTCACTTTTTCTTTCTTCTTTAATTAACAATGTGTTCAATCATGGGTCCCCAAACCTTGACCATCGACCCTTTCAGATGTATCTCGACTTTGATACCAGCTACATGGGATAGGCTCAAGGTGAGATTGTTCAGTTCCAATATGATAAGAACAAGTGATAATTTTTAAAGTGGTTATTTCCGACTATTTTTGTGTATACTTTGTTGAGCATGATATGCTGAACATTGAGTCTTTCCTTGACAAATTGAGTTCTTTTTAAGTGACACCCTGTGGGAAGCATCGCAGAAGCTTTATTGATTATCTAAGTTCATCAAGGAGTCAACTCACAATCATCTTCAGGGGTTGATGTAGCTCGTATATTTCAGCGGTAGAGCAAATTTATACCGGTATTCCTCTACTATTGAAGATGATAGATTGGCAATTGGAATCCTCATTGGGTTTCTTATAATATCGGTAATCCGGGATTTCGTTATTTCCAGAATTGTTGATAATGCAGGCATGCACTGACAAATGGCTTCAGGAGAGATTTAATCTTCTAATTAACGTAATAGCGAAAATCTTTTTCGTATGCGGCGGTGTATGGTTTTGTATGGCTGAAGTCTTTGGTTTGTTCAGAGGAAATGTATGTTTTAGTTCGCTTATTGTTGCTATTTGAGTTCGTCTGTTGTTCCTTGAAAAACAACCTGAATGTTTATAAGGTGCTGGACATTAAATAAATCAGGAAATATCATATTTTTCACATCGAGTGCTTGTTTTTCTTTTTCTCCCATAAATTTACTTTCAAAGCATTTTACAAAACTGTCCCCGATGAAATAAATATTCCTTGGTTTCGGTTTGTTTTCCATTTATAATTGCAAATTCCACTAAATCTCATGTAGGAAACTTTCTTTGCTTGAGCGTTAACTATACCCATCATCAGGCAGGGTTTCTCCTTCTGCAGGGTCATAATGGCGGACACTGAATTCAGTCCCGTCTTCATACCTATTTGATGCTGACGTTGCTCCCGGAATTATTAGTAACGTAATTTTAAACGATAATAACTACGAACTCATCCAGTGAACCTGTTCTTGGTCTCGCAGTGCCAGTAAAGAAATACATAACTGTCCCCAGTGGATTTCCTATTAGTGAGAGTTGGAGGCGACCGAGGAGAAGTTACAACGTAATCGAGAGGGGAGTGAAAAAATTTCGTCGTCGTTGAAAAAATAAAAATAGAGTGTTTCGTTTAATGACCTACTTGGAGTTAAACGCACCCGTGATGCTCCTTTCACCCTTTCTTGACACACTCCTGTGGAGTGACACACACCCTAGCGACGAAAATTGCTATAACAAAAAATTCATTGAATATTTTTATTTAAAACTTTTGAAAACTTCTCGAAAGATTACTTTTTGAAATTATATGAGTCGTATAACTAAAAATAACATTCATAAAATAAACAACCCTTATGAATTCAAATATCGGAAATAATGAAATAATTACTGTTTTTACAAAAAATCTTAACAATTTAATTTTTTATATAAATGGTTAATAATTTACCTGAGTTTGCTTAATGTACAGCGCTACAAGAAAACGTAGTATGATATTGAGTTATCTAAAAACGGTATTAATTCTGGAAAATGAAGGAAAGGAATTCAGTGAAATAAGGAGAAATCCTCCAAAAGAAGAAGAAACTTGAAAAAAGTCTTATGGGAATCGAATCTGGGTCTCCCGATTGCCGGTCGGGTGCTCTGTCCGTTGAGCTATCTCGCCAGAACATTCTCTCAAACTAATCGAATGGCAATTTAGAGACTCGGGTTCGATTCCCGGTCTCATCGCACTTTTTTCAAGTCTCTTCATCCTTCGCATCCTAGGTGCACACCATCTCGTGCAAAAGTAACCTTAATCCATTCCTTGTTGGTGAAAATTCTGTTATTATCAAAACAAGCGAAGTCTTTATTGCTTAAAAATAACACTCATCGATTTTGATTAAAATGGAATAAAAATGTTAATAATATTGGAATGGAAGTATTTCGATCAAATTTACATAATGGGATGGGCTTGGGGTGTACTGCACCCCAGTGTATCAAACAAGGGTTAACGGCATTCTCACGAAAACACGCTAGGAATCGGATCGAAAACAAAAATAGAAGTGATCGTGAATAGATTAACTCGATGGAACGTCTTTTAAAAATTTCCCAAAAGTATGCATTGGTAGGATTTCGATTGTTTTTCCCTTCCTGTTGGTGGTATGCGATGGGCATTTGGCTCTCCGGACTGGTTCTTCCGGTCTGGATGGCCTTACTTGAATGAACGATGTCTCTCTCTCTTGATGCTTCTTCTCTTATGACGACCGTTCTCTCTCTATTTCTGTATTTATCCTTCGCTCTACACCTTCTAGAAACACTAGAGAGGTCGAGAATACAGTGTGGGAGATTTAGTAGAAAGGTCCCTGAAATCGAAGTTACGTGGTTATGATACATGATGATGCGATATGGACTGAGAGATAGCTATATTAGGTCGATTGGTAAAGTAAGACCCGTTTAAAACGCTCTCGCTTAAGGCGTTATCCCGCTTAATACGCGGTATTCTCATCCGGTTCTACTCATACTAAACGCATGGTAAAATATCGCCTAAATTATCTATTATCTGCTTATAAGGCGGATTTTTTCCTTCCCCGGGTGAACTGCAATCCGCTATAACCCATCCTCAGCTAATAAATCGAAGATTGTTTATCTCATTCTTCCATAGTTGTCTATGAAAATTAGGGACTTCGTTATAGTGAATAATAACCAAAGTACGTAAGAGGATGAAGCTCTTTTTGTACGAAAAGCGACCATCCTAAAAAATTTATGACGAGACAACAACCAGTATTAAGCATCAATAATTCGCGAACTCTATAGATATCTACAGCCACGGCAAGTAAAACCAACTAAAGATGATTCTTTTTCGTTTTTAAAGTGTCAATGACTTATTTAAAATATTAAAGACGAAAAATACCCTTCCGTCTTTTTTAATTGAAAAGAAATAAAAATTGTAATATCCCGCTAAATATGCAGTTTTCATTCTGTCCCCTGAAAAGCGTTTTAACTGGCCTTTACTGATTATTTGCATTGGAATATTATTATTGCATCCTTATATTTCTCTTTATATATATCTTTATAGTTAAGGACGGTTTAAAATTAAGGACTACAAAGTCATCAGTGAGCTGTATCAACAGTGACACACCTAGTATCAAATAAAGACCTCATGTATTTTAACTATTTTTTTAAAAATCTAATATAATTACTTTTCTAGATAAATCGGGTGGGGATCCCGCGAATTATGAGCCAGCCTTTATTTTTCATTTAAAAATTCTTTTTTTCCTATTTAGAAACATTTGTGATCTCCTCATTGGAATCAATCATGATATAAGTTTTCATTATGTTATTAACATAATAATTTATGGAGTTATTTCTGAATTATTTTGACTGGAATGTTGACTCTACTTTTTCCATAAACTCAAGGTCTACTGTTCGATCTACTCTACGTCTACGTACCACTGTTTTGTACTTTTGCTTAACTTTACCACTAGACCCAATATGTTAATCACGAGTAATCCATTCCCTAAACCTATTTAACGTTAATAATTACTGATAATTTTCATCCGATCGATAAAAGCAAACCAAACAACGCTTGGGATGATAATATACTTTGGGCGAAATTTTTAGAAGTAGAGACAATCTCCTCACTTTGTTGCATTGGCTGAAGTAGGAATTATGTCCAAATAAGGGAACGTATTAAAGAGTTCGGATGTAATTTTTAAAATAAAGGTCCAAACGAAGCAAAAGTGAGTTATGAAAATTCTTCTTTCATTTTAGAATCCTAGTGGACATTTCATAACAATCAGTCGAGCATGAGGAGCATAACGAGGCTTTTCTATTTTTCTAGTCTGTATATTTGACAACCATCTTTGAGGAATATTTATCATTTAAATGTTATCAAACCACACTGTTACATCACTCATCAGAATGGTCACAATGCGAAAAATCCCGACAGGTGCGCCGCAAACCCTTTTCGCTTGAGGCACCAAAATACATTACACCGTTACTACCTACAATTCCTTGAAAGGAAATGTTTTGCTTCATAATTCGTTTCTTTAAAGGTTTCTTTTTTGTTGTTCTCTTACGGTGGAACCTCCCGCACTTTCGTATTACTCTTTCTCTGTTTATGAGCGTTTCCTTCTTCTCCCTTTACTTTTTCTTTTTCTCGGCCCTCGCATATTTGTCTCGAGTTCGAGCAGCATTCACGGTCAAGAAGATGGAGTCAAGGACGTCACCAAGTTTTCTTTCCGCACCGCCATTGCTCGTTTATTTCTGGAGGAAGTAATTATCGCGCTATCATCGAGATGTATATGCGACGCATTTCTGCCGTACTCCGTTTGTTCCGGTCCATTTATGAACTTAGATTACCAACGAATTCCAGGGCAGCCTGTGACGTGCGATTGCGTTCTCTAACTTTTTCCGTGTAAGCTATTAGTTAGCTCGGTTTCAGCTGAGAGCGATCGCATGGAGATTTGGATACATATGCGGTTTGGAGAGTTGAGTATCCTCATTGAGATTTAGGAAGTAGATGTTAAAATTATTCAGCCGAATAGGTGCATTAGACGTTTTTATCCGTAACTACTACTCATTGAATCAGACCTTCCCTTTTCTCGAATTCTTGAACCCGATCAGATATTTATTCCGTTCCCTTATTTTTCCCAAAAACTCACGTTTTACTTACATTAGAGTGTATAATATAATATGGAGAAGGTGTAACTTCAGCAAACTATTACCAAGTATCCCAAGGAAGAATAGACTTGAAAAAAGTCCGACGGGACCGGGAATCGAACCCGGGTCTCCCGATTGATTCCCGGTCCCGTCGGACTTTTTTCAAGTCTATTCTTCCTTGGGATTTTTCCTGGGTGCACGCCCTTACGTGCAAAACCACCCATTACCCATTCCTTGTTAATACCAAGTAATCAAACCAAAAACCAAACTTCCTAGTTTCTTCTTTGAAGCTTCTTATCAAACCCGAATCTTAATTTTCCGGAAGAAAAATTTTCCGTAATTAGGATTCGAACCACTGAGAATAAATTAATTTTGGATTAACCTTAAGAAATGATGGAATTTTGGAAGTCGAAATCAGACCCTCTAACCACTCAACTATTTTGATCCTTCTAGGAACTCGATTATAATTTAGTAAAAACTTAAGTAGACTGGTTACCAAACTGGTTAAGTAGACTACTGTATCCCGGATAATGACAGACAATATGGAAGATACATTAAAACTATCATTAAACTTTGAAGATCAAAATCCAGTAATACTTAATTTACAAATAGCATCACCTATTCTCTATATGCTTTAAATTTTTATTATTTTATTTTAAATGCACTAAACAGCAATAATATTTCTTAGTTACCTGATACTTTATCGTTTTAGGTACTTCCCATATATTAGGTTTAATAATGTTTTATCAAGTCTATATTTCATATTTATGGCTTAAGTTTCTATCACGATGTTTATTAAAATTTGAGAGGATCATTTTTGTTTTTAAAAACCAAATGGACCAGATATTTATGCATATTTCATAAGTTAAATTAAATCCCGTCAATTTTGACGGGGGAATTCACCAGTATAAATACCGAAGGTACCGAATCGGGAAGTTGTGTAAGTAAGTAATCATATTTTCAGAGTGCCTCCATGGAGTACGAATTCCCAAGGTAAGGAACACCTTATTTAGAGGAAAGATGATAAATGGAGCAAATGACAGAGGCATATAATTCACTGAAAATCATTTGAAAATAATCGACTCAGTGCATACGACCAACTCCTTGTAGTTATTATTTCGCAGAACCTAATTAAATAGCAGCGTTGATTATTTTTCTTAGTTAAGTCCCCTCTAAAATTATATAGAGTCTACAAAACTACACACACATTTAAATTTCTGCTCTCTCTAGTCCATTCACAATAATGTCCGTGGCCGTTCTCGTGACTTTGCTTGGGCTCATGGAAAATCACGTGATATCATCACCTTTTGGTTCGGCGCCAATTCAAAAGCGAGCCAACGAACACTAGTAATTATCTGGCGCTCACAAATAGCTCTAAGAATCGCAAGTATTCATCCACACGCCACTATATATGTATCCCGTCATAAGCGGCCAACGGCACGGAATGACGTCGACTTTCCGGATTCGTAAGATCAGTAGATATAATGCTGAGCTAGTGAATATATCTATTCTACAAAAAGTACCTTTAAAGAGCATCGGAGGATCTACCCATCAGCCTATTGCTTTACGAAATTGGTTATTATTCGCAACTCATCCTACTAGTAAATGATCAATAAGTAAAAGGTTCTAGTTTCTGTGATTTTTCTCCTGGCAATTACGGAAAATTGATGTGAAATCATCTAGCATATTTTTAATATGCAGTGCCCGCCTTACCAACGATTTTAACATTATTAACACTACTAAAATTTCTTATTCATATAGTTAAATTTACTAAAGAACGATCAAATACATGATTGGACTTGAGAATGGGAAGGACTGATATCCTCTTGTGTTTTACACAAATTATTAATTCTCATATTGCCTTGATTCCCTATCATTAAACATTAAGATTTTAACTTTATTAACCTAAATGTAATATATACAGAAACATTTTGCAACTATCATTTACTTTTAGCTCCTTTTCGCATTTTTAGTTTAGTTTTTGTCGCATTTTAGTCGTTCTTAACTATTTGTGATCCAGAGGGGGCTATCGCTTTTTCTTGGAGATGCCATTGAAATATACGACCTATTACAAATGTGAATAAACATTCAGTCAAAGATATTTGATTAATGGTACTAATCCATTACTTCCTCGATTTAAAAGTCTTTCAAAGACAACGTTTCGAAAATTTGGTTATGATTCCATTAAGCTTACCCTTTTATTTTGATTCGGGTTATGATTGTTCACAAATATCTCACTGATAAATACAAAGCAGTACCTTATCATAAGAGAATTCCATTGATTTTTTGGAGGTGATATGTTTAGGATCGAATGCGGTAACATCCGAATTTCTATCAAATCTAAAAATAACAACGGCGGGTCGAAGCAGAATGTACACGTGCTACTCTGGAAATATCGCCGAGATTTTTAGGTTTGCATACAGTCACGGATAAGGTGTGAATGGTCTAAATATTTGGAACATGCGAAGGCGACTCTAAAAAAACCAGTTTTATGAATTATTCATGCAAATGCTTCCAAAATTATCCCCGCGTTTGTCGTGAATTATAGCGTGATCTTCGCCGGTAATTTAGCGACAATTCCTCGAGGAGGAAATCGCCGAGGATGGAACAGAAGCTGCTGAGCATTCGCAAAAGATTCCAGTCGGAAAAGAAAAGAACGTACCCGAAATCCCATTCGATATCATTGTTTGGGTGTTTCTCATTGAGTAAGTCTCTGCGTCCACTCGGCAACAGGAATGCGATCGGGGAGTCTCTCTGCTGGTGTCGTAGAAACAAATAGTTAAATGAATTCGGGAGAGGATTGACCTGAGGAGAAATTTCACGGTGAAGGTCGAGGGAACGTTTTGGAGGAATGGGGATCGAGGAGAGGGAAACTGCGCGGTGAGGAGGAAGGTGTGAATAAGGAGCGAACGGAGATTTGTTTACATGAGTGGAATAATTGGAGAGAATATCTTTGGAAGACCGAGTTCGTACCGCGAGCGACGTTTTCATCAGTCTTGGAATCTAAATGGTATCATAAGATTTGAATGTGTAAATTGCGGAGGTTTTCCTAACTTTTCTAACATTGCGTATTTTGCGTGGTGGATCTATCGTGGAGACTTCAACGACCGAAATGCGCAAGGAAATGGGATTTTGCACGAGATGGTGTGCACCCTGGAAAAATCCCAAGGAAGATTAGACTTGAAAAATCGATTGAATTCTAGTTTCCCAGTCTCGGAGGACTTTTCCTCTAGTCTATTCTTCCTTGGACCCAAAATAAGTTCGAGTGATCTAATATTTACTTGGAGACTTCCACGACCGAAATGAGAAAGTTGATTTTACACGAGATGGCATGCACCCAGGAAAAATCCCAAGGAAGATAAGACTTGGAAAAAGTTCGTTTCCTGGCGGAACCGGGAAACGAACCCGGGTCTCCCAGTTGCCGTTCGAGTGTTCTGTTGAGTTATTCCGCCAAAACATTTTCTAGTTGTCCCGTCCCGTCGAACTTTATTCGTCTATTCTTCCTTGGGGCCGCAGTGAGTTCGAGTAATCGAATATATACTTAAACCCAAAAGAAGGAGTCCTACGGTTTCAAAACGAGTATTATCGGACTGAATACGGCTCTTTTTGCCTTCCTATTATAAATACCTTCAGAATCTTTTCTTTAGACGCCGGGGGCCTTCGATTCCTTCGCCGTTAATTCGTTTTTGTTATCCCATTCATTCCGTTTTGGCATTCTTAGGTTATTCTTTCGTTGGAAATTCCTCCCGTTTTTTATACGTTGCTCTTGATTATGTCTTTCGCCACGTTTAGTCAGTTTTTCTCCATCGGTTACTTCTCTGAAACGTCTCCACCTTTTTGTATTGATGCCACAAAGCAGGATTTCAATTTGTTTTGATTTGTCTTTAAAGGAAGGACCAGAGAAAAGCAATGAAGGGAAAGAATGACTTAGGCACTCTTATTCGGCTAAAGCATTCACTTTTTGCTCTGATATTGGCATGGGACTGAAGTAATGTGGCACAAAGGAAGGAGTTTTGCGTATTGCTCTGATTTAAGCGATCAAGGTCGAGGTTACTCGGTGTTAAAATCACAAAAAAGTTCTCACACGTGCGTACACTCGACGTATTCCTGTGCGTTTCTGTTGTCATATGTATTATGGTTTACGAGAGAAAGAAATCCTGTTTTCCTAAATACTATTCATAGTTTCATTCAAAGATTTCATATGCACTTTGAGTTACCAAACTGACTAGAGAAACTGGAAAGCAGTATAGTTAGTCAGTATTATACTGCATCACAGTTTTCCTCCTCGGTATGATAGCTGAAAATTGTAGTCGAAATCTTTCAGTTAAAGCAATCAATCCTGATTTTAATTGTAAGAATGGAGAAAAAACATAGCATTTAATTCCCATATACACATTTTTATTGACTAGAAAAGCTGGAACGAGCTGTAGATAGTTCGTCACTGTTACTTTTTACATTCTCCAAAATATTTAGCCTTTTCTTTCCCTCATTCTTTTCGTCGCAGCTATTCTTTGTATGCTTTCTTCGGAGCTCAGTTTTATATTTTCCTTTACTAATTCTCCATCAACGCTATCCATCCAGAATCGATAGAGTCGATCATGGAACCTTGAGATCGTATGACTATAATAATATCCTTACCGTACGGAGAAGACTTTTTGTCCATTCGGTCTCTACATTATATACTTTTCCCGTTTTATACTTGAATCTGTGTGCCTCCAACGGCCTTTGCGGTTCAGGAATAGTTTATCATTCCGGGTAATAACGCCCCATCAACTTATGATTTATTGAATAATAGAAGACTTGTGAACAGGACTTAAAAGCTTCCCATATCCTAGGGAGATGAACAAAAAAAGAAGCTTCCAGCGAAATCGTCGACGCCTACCATCGGAATGTTAATAGATGAATATAGAATAGGGCCTATGAAGAGTGGTCTAGCATTAAAAACAGGTAAAGTAAAAGTAGCATCTCACGCGAATGTGGATTAGAATGAAGAGGAAGGGAACTGTTTACTAGAACTTTTTCTTTGAGAGCTTATTGTCGGAATCTATTTAGGTTCTGTATACATATACTAAGTAAGCCTAAAAAATTCGATAATCTCAGGCAGTACTTCGCGGAACGACATTTTAACTATAGCACGATAATTTAGTTTTTCTCCTTCTATAGTTAGTAAGCCCTTGCAATCAAGAGGGCTTGAAAGTAGGAAAATGTTATAAAGCTCTCAAACTAAAATGCTATTGAAAGTATGGAGCTGTTTGTTTGTATGGAAATGAAGAGAGCTTAAATTGAGTCAAAATTATGAAAGGGTAGATATAAAAAATGAATTAAAATTATACGTTTTTCGTTCTACAAAAGTTTATATTCTGTTTACCAGGTTTCAATTGATTACAGTTAGGTCAGTTGCAGCCCGACG
Source organism: Pachydiplax longipennis (assembly GCA_036926295.1). Lineage (NCBI taxonomy): Eukaryota > Metazoa > Arthropoda > Insecta > Odonata > Libellulidae > Pachydiplax > Pachydiplax longipennis. The sequence continues at coordinate 33,046,063 of JAVFKF010000019.1, forward strand.
ATAATTGCAATCTGATCAATTGAGTTAGCCGTTACTTGGTAGAACTCCATTACAGGAAATGATACGATCACTTTGTAAAGTTCTACTGAATTATTTTAATTATACATGCAACGTGTATCGTCCTGACAATGTCTCAGTGAGATCGTATTATTTCCAATTGAAATCTGGTCACCAGAATATATATTTTTTGCGGAACAAAAACGAAGAATTTTAATTTATTTTTTATACCTTCCCTAAAATGTAGTTCCTCGAAGTCACGGTAATTCCATCAATACTAACCAAAATTGTCGAAGTAGTCGAGGGATTCAAGAATAACTTTACGCTAGATAATTCACCAAACAATATTGCAAACGATTAAAAACAATCGCAGTGGCTGACGCAGCGTAACGCAACAAGAACCAACACCTAGATCGTTATGCGTAGGTTGTAAAACTCCGGAAATTAAGGCGGAATTCAAAGCTTCCTCAAAGACGTCCACGCATGTGAAGCCTGATTCTATGGCCATCCGAAGAGAGAAGATTCGCCTATTATACACATATTCGGAGTGAGAAGAGAAGGCAATGACACGGCTGGGGAGGAGAGAGATTCTAGAGAGATAGGAAGAGGAGAGAGGACCAAAAGGGTAGGGAGGCGACCCAAGGCTGGAATGTTCTTCGCCTGGGGCCCCGTTCCTAGGTAGATGGCGGGCGGTCGAGGCCCAAACATTCTGCTCTCCTTCTATCTGGGATGCCACGGGGGCATTTCCAACAGGCAGCCTCCCCGGTGGCACTTCCACCGTATCCATCCCATCCTTTCCTATACAATTTCCTAGAAAAGATGGTTAGGCAATTGAGATGGCCACGTGGAGGTTCTTCAGCGTAAGCGACGTACGTGATTTGTGACATATGCTCTCAAATGTTTTCTCCGGTTGAGTTGCGGAAGTTCACATGTAAGCTTATACTCCTAGCATTCCCTTAAAATTTCATTTGCGTCAAGCTGTTTCCTTTACTCAAAGTACTCTATGTTTTCGCCTGATCCATTCTCCATTATTTATTAGACGTAAAGAGCATGTTCATTTTCTCAAGTTCCTATCCAGGATATCTTCCACCACGTTTAGCCAGGGTTATTTTAACCATTCCTTGTTCTTCTTTTAGAGACATACGTCGGATACTATTTTTAATGTCCTTCTCTCCAATATTGCATTGTAAACTTCATTTAGTATAAATTTCACAGAATCAGGCGAGGTATTGTGGAAATCCATAATGGAAAGGAACTTTGAAATGATTTGTACTTTTACCACAGTAGTATGTTCATTTAATATGTTCAGTAAATATGTTACCTAGATATAATCTATAGGGTGTATGAAAAATGTATGTGTAGAATGTTTAAGGTTGGATGTCAAGGCTGAATCCTGACTCTTTGTCATACAGAAGCAGTATGTAAATAAATAAAAGAAAGTCAAATGTGGATAAGGCATATTGTAATTGATGTAATGAATGAAAATTTGAAACCTGAAGAGATGAAAACTTTCCAATGATCAAATCAGAGACTCCTTTCATGTACATACATATACTCTGTCTTCCATATTCATGCAATTGATTCATCACCCAGTCATTTCTGAATCTTCCTGTTTTCACCACATAAAATTCTCATATAAATCTCCATTCCAGTTGCTTTTAGTTACTCTTATTCTTTTTATAAGCCCGCATACACCAAGATGGGCACTGGTGGACTTATATACAGACGTTTTCACTTCTCGTCTTCAATGCCGGCATTTTAATCACCAACCCTCATCGGCCAGCTTTCACTATTTTTTCTCAATTTTCCTTTCCTGTGCATCTATTATTTCGAATCTTCCATTCTTGGAAATATCTTTCCCAAGAACTAGAAATCATCCGTCCCCTGAATCTCTCACTATCCATGCTCAATTAACAGTCATTCGACGTACGTAGGTTCTCATAAGAACCACTCCTTACTACCCACTCTCACGGTATAATATGCGGCTCGAAATGTTAATTTTTAATCAGTTAATAATCGGATAACGTCCGTATTTTTTTCCGGTTAGACATTCATCTTAGAACGTCGGGAAGGAATCCTCTATTTATTCCTTCCGTGTATAATGACAGGTTAAGGCGGAGATAGTGCAACTGTTGGTGGCAACTTATTTTTTGTTTAAAACGGTTTTTATAGTGTTTTCACTGAGTTGGACCGGATAAATGCATCTTTGTCGAAATTATTTTTTGAGTTTAACCTTGTATTGACTGAAAACCTTTCTGTACATTCTAGTATAACTATTATTCGAATTTTCCTTCTAACCAAAAGGGACAGCCTCTTCATTCTTTTTCTCTGGTGTTTCTTTCTTTAAGTTTCAATGGAAATATTGCCTCCGCAACGTTCTGTTTTGAGATCCTCTATTCATTTCTTCGTCCTTCCCTATTATCCGTCACCATCCGTGCCTCTTCCTTCTATTATCAATTTTTGTATACTATTCCTTCTCACAATATACCCAATACTTTTTCTTTTCTCTTTTTATTTCTCTCAAAATACTTCTTCTCCAAACCTCCACAGTACTGCTTCATTCCTAATTTTATCTTCCCATCAAATCTTTTGAATTCGTCTTCAGAGCCTTGTTTCAAAGCTTCCCAAGTACTTCTCTGTTCCTCAGAGTCTATGTTTCGCAAACTTACAATACAATGCTCCATATGGAGCTTTTGCGAATCTTTTCCTAATGGCTACCTTAATACGCTTTCTTATCATCAGTTCTTTAATGTTTCTAATCGAAGGCTAACCTACCTTGTGCAATTCCACTTTTAATATCTTCTGTATAATTGCCATTCTGAGTATTAATACCTCTTAGATACTTGAAGGAAATTACTTGTTTTCATTTTTTCTCTTCCAGCCAAATGTTTAAATGTCCTATCTTTGCTATACTATATCGTATATAATAGCATACAGTTTGCTTTAGAAAGAAACAGATTTATCAATGTATTACTCAAGGTTTCCTGATATTAGAGGAATTCACGGCCCTTCAATTTAACGCATTTAATTACGAGCTCGTAAAATTTAGTTGACGAAGTTGACAAAAATTACTATTCTATACTGCAATGTGGCGTAGAATGGAGAAATTAAGCTGGGTTGATAGAATAACAAATGAGGAAGGGCTGAAGATGGTTGGGGAAAAGAGGGTGCTGATTGAAGTAATTAGAGATCGACAAAAGAAATGGGTGGGTGAAATATTGAGAAAGGAGAGATTAGTGAAGAAAGTGATAGAAGGAAGAATGCTAGGGAAAAGACAGAGGGAAGATAAAGACGTTAGATGTTAGACGAATTAAGGGGTGGGAAGAGTTAGCAGGAATGCAATGACAATAACATTTGTTTCGTATGGTATGAGCAACTGTAATGACAAATTCTTACTTATGCCCTTTGCTTACATTCGACAGCCAAAATAGTTACTTTCTCTGTGAATATGTGCCTGTGATATTTTTAGTGATCATTAAAAATTAGTGGTAACTCCATTACCGGTCACACGGAGAATAATCTTAACTCTTGTCTGCGCCTCTTTATGTGTCCTCAGAGATTCCAACGAACGAGAAAAATTACATTAAATCTCCCGGGAGATTCGTGCTAATATTTCCGTCGCGGTGACATAACTCCAAAAGTACGCCTCAGGGTAAAGGCGCGCGCTTCAAACTTCTCTTGTTTGTCCACGAGAGAGAACGCCGCGCTTCATTGTTTGCGGCCGAATTCTTCCGTTCGCTGGAGATGAGAAAACTGCGATTAAAATCTCCGCGGTTATCGATTAGTAATTGTTCGATTCGATCCACGCTCAGCATCCGCATCTGCTCCATCACCGTGACGAGTTCACGCCGAAAGATTCACTAGCGGAGCTTTCGGATTGCGTCATCGGAAAAGTGCTCCTTGAAGAGCGGGGAAAATAATGCTATGTTTCCGGTCGATCTTAAATGCTGCTTTTTGGATGCAACATTCAATGCTAATGCATACAAATGGTTTGAAGGGGTTCTTTAGTTGAAAGGTTATTCATGGAGTTTTGATACACTAAAACCTGGTTAAAGTAAAGTAAATTTTATTCTTGCAAGAATACAGGCAACATGAAACTAGATATTAGGATGGAAATTAGGTACCCCATAGTTTTAACCTGTTTTGGGGTTACCATCCAACTCAAACATATGGAGGGCATCTGGTGTAGACACAATATTTAACTTGCGAAAAAATATAAAAAAGAGAATTGGTTTAACATAAAGGAACAAATGTGCGTTCTCTACATTTGTTATAAAGATAGTACTAACTGTAAATTTTAAAATTATACTGTTTCCGGTTTCTGCTTTTCTAATGTAACATTTACTGCTAATGCATACAAATGGTTTCAAGGGGTGCAAGAGAAAGAGGTGTCTTAGGGAGGATATAAAATATAGTAAAACCCGATAACGAGGCTTTTCAGGGGTTACTAAAGGGAAACATACATAATCGAGATACCTTTATAACCGGGTTGTTGCAGAATTGCTATAAGTGTTATTTTGTAGATTGTTTTTCACCATAACGTTACGAGAGTCCAATTTCGATCAGATGATAAATCTTTGACGTAACGTTACTTTAAGTGCTAAAAGCTAATTCTTTATAGTTGCATGTTATGTAAAAGCTAATTACAGGTAATCTAGATTACAATAGTTATTAGTTTTCACAATTCTTAGCTTCGTGTTTACTACAGTTTCCTACGTATTCCATAGAACCGGCGAACAGGATTTTAAGTGGTTGATTATTTGTAATAAATTAGAGTAAAATCCTTCTAAGGCGTCTCTCAGGGGACTGAAAACTGCTTCTTACGCAGGATAACATTATAGCCAGGTTGTGTAATGCTAGTTACATTACATCATTTATTTTAAGAATGGTCTTTTTCGCACAATGAGAGCGTCTCAGTTACTTAATTTTGGTCATTTTCACTCTAGTATGAAACAGATTTTATCAGATGGACAATTAGGCGAGAGTAACGATTTTTTAATAGCAGTAGTAAAAAAGAAGACATCACGATCTATCCGAGATTACATTCAACACTCTTTTTCTGGCTTATTCGATATGTTTACTTTTTGAAATTGTGATGAAAGGAAACACTGAAAAGCGACTTTTTAACGATTTGTCGTTGGCGGAAGGAACGAAACTGGAACTGAACTGATATTTGCTACTTTTGTTTGAACCGGAACAAAAATATGATAGTCATAGTCATAGTGATTTATTCACACGATACATTCATATTATATACATTGATAAAAACAATGATGATGAATTGATGTCTCGTCAGATAAAAAAGTTTTACACAGAATACATACATACCACATAAAATACTTATTACATACAATACACAATATTATGCAATATCATTAATAATAAAATAACATGAAATACTTATTACATACCTTCTATATTACATAGTAACAAATTCGTCAATTGAATACAGACATTTTTCTGTTTACATATTTTTTAATTCTATCAAAAAAATTTTAAAATCTACATGACATTTTTCCCTAAGACGGTTTGTTGCCCCAATAATTACAGGCATATTTATTTATCCCAACCTTACATTATAGACGAAAGAGAATTAATTCAATCTATAAATGTAAAATCGAAATAAATTTAATCACATGAATATATTTAAAGGTACAAGTACAATACAAATTATAAATTAAAATATTTCGCAAATTCATTATAAATTGATTTACCCCTCCTCCTAAAGATAAGGAGAGAAGCGGATTGCTGATCTAAGAATCACCCAGTGTCTATGCCACCATCTTCAGGGAGTAAATACCGAATGATGACTTATAGTAAGTGACATGCTTTTCCTTCCCAAGAGGTGGGGCTTTAAATTTCTCTGCAAATACCTATCGACAGCACTTTTCAATTCTTGCTCTACTAAAAACCAGACTATGTCGTTTAGCATTCCTAGAAAAAATGTTTCCTCCAGAATTTTTCTTCGTTCTTTTTTTGCTTGTTCAGGATCCGCTTCTTTCTCCGGACAAGCAAATGACTGGTGAAAAGTTTTTCACGTGACGCAACACGCATCGCGAGAAAAAACTCGAGGAGTAGGTTTTAACATACCACAACTTATATATAAAATAAAAGCTTTATCGTGCTTTTTCGTTTCGTTGAATTGAAACGATTCAACGAATCTTTCTTATTATTACCGCATCGTCACGATTAAGATTTTCATTTCTTTCGATATTTTCATACTATGTGAAGTTTGATTCTTTCGGGATATATATTTTTTGTTTTCTTCATGGAATCCCTTTCAGGGAGAAACCAGGTTTGGAAGGCGAAAATTAATGAGTATTTATTATTATTTATAGGAAAGCGATACAATACACTGCTATGTAAGAGAATACATACATATATAGTGTCTTTGAAAGGACGACAAAGATATTGTTAAAATTAGCCGAATTTTTCGCTAATATCATACCATCTTTACATTCGCGCAATTTTGCAACTTGGCGAACAAACTAGCGCACAGTGGGCTAGAATCATTTATATATTATTGGGGCAAATTGGGGCAAGATTTTATTTCAGAATCCCATTAAGGAAGGTTTATAGCTTATCGTGGTGTAAGTAATCCCGTGTCACACGGTGTCTCAATCTACTATTTTCCTCGCTTTATGTAAAAATTTGTTCCAAAATAAGGGTCGGCCATTTTGTAATGTAAAGTATATAAATATTCAACAGAACTCATTAAAACTAAGTCTTGTGAAGGAAAAAGAACATATTTATAATATGGCATCATATTTTACCCGATGATTTTCCTAGTTTGGGTTCACAATTTACTCAAAGTTGAAGAATTTCGCGAAAAATCGGGAACGGGAAATTTTCACAAAAATTGGTCAACTTTGACCTCCTGTATAATTTTAATGCGAGGGATCCAACGTAAATGACCTCCATAGTTGTATGCAGGATGTATTCATAATCAATCATGCTAAGTTTCGAGGTCCGCGCTCAAGAAAAGCGTTTTCGTATTTTTGGCCAGCTTTTTTCGATTATGACCCACTGTGCAGCGTCTTGAAAAGTCATTTTTTACACAGCATATAATATTATTCTAGAAACCAGATGAGGAGGATTTTTTCATTTTTGCTTGGACTTTTCTTAAATTTCTTTGAGTAAATAGTTTTTATAAACTTCTAAAAGTGAATCCCTTTATTTAAGCCTAAATTAATGAGGTTTTTTTTGGGTTGGAACTGATAAAATTAAGTTGGATTAGAGCCGATCCTTCTTTTCCTGTTTATACTTTTTAGACATCTCTTCAAAGAAGACGAAGAAGAATCTGTTTTAGTGGAATAGGAGCTCTTTGTGCCTTCTGTATTTTATATCTTATTCCTTATAAGTTAAGGAAAACGAGGAATATATTCGAAGGGTCCATCTGAAGCCATTGTGTCTTTAATATCTATACGGGAAAATCAGATATAAATCTACATTTTAATGTAACTTGTGCAAAAATCCCAAGGAAGAATAGGCTTGAAAAAAAAATTAATAACGCTTGAGAGAATGTTTCGGCGAGATAGCTCAACGGACTGAGCACCCTACCGGCAATCGGGAGACCCGGGTTCGATTCCCGGTCCCGTCGGACTTTTTTTCAAGTCTATTCTTCCTTGGGATTTTTCCTGGGTGCACGCCCTTACGTGCAAAACCACCTATTACCCATTCCTTGTAACTTGTGCAACTTAATTTATTAGCAGAAGTTCTGTGAATGTAAATAAACTTCGCGAGGATTAAAGTATCGATCGAGATATTAATGTTTGGTAATTTTAGTGTTTTAATGATACCCTTTCATTTTGATGATACCCGGCTGCTAATCTTTCCATTTCTTGGGAGTACTTCAAAAAGAATTCTAGCAGAATGAATCGTATAAACCGCTTAAACGAGGATAAGGTTTCAGAATATATTAAGAAGCCTTTCTATCTCTAAAATTTTGCAATTATTAATAGCAAAACTATTAGCTGGTGCATGCTTTCACGTTATTAAAATTTTCCGTCCCGCTTCTTTTAATGTATGTATCTGATTTCCTGTTCTATCCCAGACGAACAAAGTGTTCCCAGAAAAGGTGTTTAAAAATTTATTTTAATCCTTTAATTATAAAAAAATCATCGTACGAACCATAGTCTATTACAAAATAGAATATAATTCTATAAAACTTCATATTCTTATCGTCGATCATATCTTTCAGCTCTTAATTATGAGAAATTTGAAATCATCCAAAATTTTCGTATTGGATATCCTGTTCCATTGAATCAAGCTAATATAAGGAATGTTAAATTCTTTAAATATTATTAAATGCCCTATTGCTGCCAACGTCCCCTTGGGGATTAACGGGCACTTCAGATAGTTCGTATATAAATGGAATAGCATTCTTTCCTTCTCTGAGTAGAAGAAAAGCGGCGTGGATTCCTTTTCTGGGATATTTTTTTGAAAATCATTTCGCCAGCGGTTGGAGGCAAGGCACTCCGTTACGCTTTATCAACGCTGAGTTATTAGCGACGTCATAGTGACGAGTTCGTGCTTTAAGACGTTTGCTTTCTTAGGAAAACCAGCAGAGCTGTTTCGGTTCCTTGCCTTTTTCAAGGTCTATTAGGAGTATACTAAGGGTATACAAACTTTTGGGAATATACCATCGGGTCTTTAATTCTCGGCTTTTTATCGACTCCCTGTGCTTTACATTAAGTTTATATATTTATTCATTTATTTATTGGACCCTTTATTAGGCGAGGTTAGGCCCGAGTGGGCCTCTCTTCCACCTAACCTCGTATGAAGATACATGGTTATAAAGATGTAAACTAATACTAAGAGAATAAAAAAGAGAGAAAGAAAAAACGAAAAAGAAAGATTTGATTTGTGGGAAAAATCCTCCATAACTGAAGGTTGATAGAGAAAAAACCCACAGTGCGGGAAAACACCCACACAAGAAGGGGGAGCGAAAAAAAAACCGCGAAAACACAGTGAAAACATAGAATAAATAAAATAATTTTTAAAACTCAAAAATCATGGAGAAAAGTACAAAAAGTAAAGTAAAAAATATATAAGTAAAAATACAAAAATAATAAAAATGGAGTAATGACATAAGTATAATATAATAATGAGCTGCCGATGTCATATGCTTGTCTCTTCCTCAGTTGATATGTTCTGTATCAACAACAGTCGAGGTTGAGTATTGTCTGAAATAAAGTGATAAGAGAAAGAGTAGATGGCATAGACTATTTGAGCATTATTATTTGAAAATGTTTGAGTGGGAAGTTGATTTATATATATGACGCTTATATGATTTTTTTCCTGCTCATGCTTTTTGTATTATATCGATTACATAGTTTTTCCAATCTGGTGCTATTTTTATGCCGAAAAGCAGTTCATTCTGCAGAAAATATGAGGAAACCAGTATATCACGACAATAGTTTGCGGAATCTCTAAATATCTTCAGCTGAAGCAAGTAAGAAACCCTAAAAACGATTCCTTTCGGTGTTTGTGGTGTAAATCGCTTATTTAAATATTTAGAAGCCGAATTATCCTTCCTTTTTGTTTTCTAATGTGAAAGTAAGTAAGTTTTGTTATAACCCGGTTATAATGCTATCCTGCCTTTAACATGATTCATCACTCGGTTCCCTGAAAAGCGTATTAACCGGGTTTTACAATAATAATTACAATAATCGATAAAAATGAATTTTATTATTGATTTTGATAATTTTTCCAGTCGATCCTTAGTCGACTCCCGAGCAGTAATCGACCCTTAGCAATTTCATATCGACCCTTAGCAATTTTATATCGAATATTGTGGTTCCACCGCATTTTGAACTGTTGGAACATACGTACACGTTACGTCAATTGTCTTACTTCCTTAATATAGATGTTTTCCATTCATAAATACGTATTCCATATAATACAACTCCGGCTGTATTTGTTATTTTAAACCACCACGGAGAGGCGTGTCAACTGCAGAATTTTGGATTCAGTTTTTTAAAAGCAATTAATTTATGTAAGTGAGCTTTAGTTAAAATAGATAGACATCGTATTTCTTTATACTATCAGTCTCAAATGGTATATATAAAGTACTCCCATCACATTTGAAGATAATCGCTTATTTCACAGAGGGGAAATCAATGGATGTGACTCAGAGATGAGGTGTTTTCCTAGGAAATTACTCATGAAAGCAAATTCATGGTCGATTGACTGAAATGGCCTGTGTATAATAAGCTTAATGAGTTGTAATATTATGTAAATTGTTTGATATAAAAGTTGCGTAGTGCTCATCATGGTATTCAGCGACTGTTTTAGGATTAAAGTACTCCTTGAGGGCGAAAGAAGATACTTCAGATCTCTATTCTTAAACAAGGAAAAGCACAAAGTTCAAAGCATGTATTTTAGCCTAGATTTATTGTCAAACCACAGAAGTTTTTCTCTGTATGGAGTAATTGGAGTGGAGTATGTTTTTCTTTTCTCGGCGGAGACATACCGTTACAAGAGTTTCGTAATACTTCATTTGTTTCGATAGCTCGTACCATTTTCTTTCTTTTTCTGAGTATGCTCCCAATTTTAAACCTCTGTGAGAGAAAGTGCACCCGAGGTATATGGTGCCACTAATGTAGACTGGCTGGAAAGAAATCTCCAGATCTTTTAGCTGATATGTGAAGTGCGCTGCAAGGTCGTGGATAACCTCAGAATTTTGTTGCCCCGTTCCCGGGTTATCCCGCTATTCCGTCGAAGAATTTAAACGTAGAAGTAGACAGCACGATGCCCTTCGATTTTTAAGCATATTTTTAGAGCGTCCCAACTAAAACATTAGGTTTACTTCCCGGAAATGAACGTAGCCAAATATGAATTCCGTTTCCACGCAACAACTGTTTTCGCGGGTTTTTTTCACCCCCCTTCTTGTGTGGGTGTTTTCCCGCACTGTGGGTTTTTTCTCTATCAACCTTCAGTTATGGAGATTTTTTCCCACAAATCAAATCTTTCTTTTTCTTTTTTTTCTTTCTCTTTTTTTATTCTCTTAGTATTATTTTACATCTTTATAAGGATGTATCTTCATACGAGGTTAGGTGGAAGAGAGGCCCACTCGGACCTAACCTCGCCTAATAAAGGGTCCAATAATAATAATAACAACAGAATGTATCTAAAGATATGAATCAAAGAAAAGTTTTGTTTTTGATGAAATTAAGGAGATTATCAAAATGCCTCTTATCGCTTCATATATTTGCGCGTAATTTCCGGTTATCCATATGTCTAGTATCTAAAACCTTGTATTTGAATTTCATATTGTTCCTCTTTGTATCCATTACCATTCTTGCGCAGATCTCATTGATGGTCATATCCTTAGGCTTTCTTTCCCCTCCGTACCAACTCTTTCTTTCGAATATTTCTCTAATAAAACTGTTATGTAAGAGGTTCGAAAACTCTCCGATCACCGAATATACCGATGAAAATCGGTCCAATTCCTTGAATGAAGAAAGAAAGCCACGGGTTACTGGGTGTTTGTATTACGAGTTGTTTGTAACTTAAAAATTCGAAAACGTTTTGCATATTTTCGTATAAATCTTGCAATTTATAAATAAGATAAAATATTATTATTATTAATTTTGATTCGAAATCGATGTTACATGATGAGTACATTTTTTACTATATTTTCGTAGGTATTTTTCATCTCCTATCTTTATGGGTTTTGTCCCCTCATCTTGGGTTTTTTTTTCTTTATCCACCTTAAGTTACTAATATTTTTCCCACACTGTAATATTCCTTTCTTGTTTTTAATCAATCTTTGAAAATATTATAATGACATACGAAGTTCGGTGGGACAGAGTTTCGCTTTGGCCTAACCTCGCCAATATTGGATCTATTGAAATTGTTTACTCAGTATGCACATTTATACGTGTGAAGTAAATATCCTGACCCTCATATACATAGGGTTAGGTTTAAGAAGAGACTTACAAGTCTTATAACATTGAAATAAGGACATTTATAATTACTGTTTATGTATTAGATAGTGCGTATAAAGTTGTATCGTATAAACGTCGCCACCTGACATGACGTCTATCTGCGACGGTTTGTATAATAATAACAATAATTATTATTATTATATGCCGTCTTCTACGATTATCCAATAATTCAGATAGGGTACAAGTAAAGCTTCAGTTGCCCTACATCTACATATATACCTCATTTTCCTAGAGGGGTTCACACTGGTGAATGAGACGAGAGATATCTTTCTTCTAAAAGAAAATGAATCCCTTATTTACTGTGACAATTCTGTAACCAATGTGGAAAGAGTTGACTTCGTGGAACGCCATTCGATAAATGAAACTTTTAATTCGTATTTCCCCATTTTTAAAAATCAACTGCCGATTACGACCAGCTTAAAAAGGAAAAACACTTAATCACTCCCACAGTAGCAAGTATGCTATGGAAACGAGTGTTTCTGCTTTTAAGATGGTTGCTGTGTAATTCCTCCAAGTAACGAATTTTACTACCGATTCCGGCCTTTCAACTCAACTCAGGTCCAATACACTTCCATTTATTTGCGATAACTTTCATGGTATTAGCGCCCATCAGGCTGTAGCTATCGATTTTAAATGGTTTCGCAGGCGTTAAATCCGGTAGTCAGTCGAGGAATTTCCACCAGAGCTGTCTATAAAAGAGATCGTGAATTCCTCGTGCTTTACACCTGCTATTTGGTTTCTCCAATACGTATTACGACAACTAAGTTGCCATCTTCAGGGGATGAAGAGAACTGTGTTCGGGCATTCCATCCCTTTCCAGTTTCCTCGAAAGTGCTGGTGGAAATTCCATGGTTTGACGACCTGCATCAACGGCTGCCGAAGTATTTAAAACCCTGACGTTTTAACACGGTCGTGTTCCTTTTCCTTTTATAGATGTAGGTGTATTGAGTTGGACGTAAGTGCAAGGTATTCGAGTTCTTAAGAAGGGTAATAGATTTGGAAATTCCACCGTGCTGATAGGACTGGCGTTTTTAAGAGAGCACTTCAATGACTGGGCCGGAACTGGAGGATCCATGAAATATCGTACTTATCAGAGCGGGCCAGAAGAAAGAGAGTTGCGCTATTGAAAAATTTGTTTCGTATAAGACAGTAACAAGAAAAGCCGGGTACGGAATTCTACTCAAGAAATATTATAAAAAGAGAAAGATAAGGTCAATAAATACTTACTTACTAATTGAAATTTTCAGGGATACATGTGAATTATGGGAGTTGTGTCGGTAGAAAAAACCGAGAAACACAAACAGATAACTTCGTTTATAAAAGCTAAAAGATCTATATTTTATTATGATAAACTTCAAGGATTTCTCAAAATAAGTTCGCGGAAACCTTTGTATATCACACTTTGGTCAGGATGGCGTTGTATTATGCATCGCCCTTACGGAATTCTTTCCACAAAAATGATATCCTGAAATGGTGAAAGGTCCAGAGAAAAGAAGGCACGTATTATAGTGATTTAGAATATAATATAGTGTGGCTGCAATGCTGAAATAACTAAACTAAGAATCTTTTAGTTACGGTAAAGAAACAAACGGGTTAACCTTTACAAACCGAGGATACACTAGTGAGCAGCAATCGAAAGATTTGAAAGTTAGGATAAGGATTCCTTGATCATGCGGAAAAATGACCACAAAATGTCAAGCAAAACTAAAGACTATAGTAAAGATTTGGGAGCATTTTCTTTCATTAAGAGAATAGCAGTTAACTGGAGTGACTGATATAAATTCTCGATTACTTCCTAGAATATAAATGTAATTTAAGAGAATTGAAATCATTTTCAATTAATGTGTCATCATGATGTATTAATTGTAATCATAAATAATAATTATATCATGATGTAATGGTCGTATAATCAACGTTGTATTTATGAACATTTGTGATTAGTAAGTGATGGTGTTTGTTTAACACTCCCGAAATGAAGTCATTTAAAATATTGTTTGATGATGACGTATAAGTTTATGATGTCCTCTGTCAACCTTACCCAGCCGCTTACTGCAGCCGTATCGCACGATAAAATAAACAGTCTAAGGTTCTTCCTTAGTCTCACCTAACGAAAATATAATTAGCCCGTTTTGTTTGGGAAACCTTTTCCCCTGTTTAACTGCAGATCTGCTGCACCCCAATCTCCTCGCAATGATTCATATAGACGTCTTTTTCACTTTCCCTCAAATGACTTCTGGAGCAGTTTTCTTATCCAACTTTCGCTTTCTTAGAAGACTTGAGTCGCCCTACAAGACTCGCTCGACAACATCGCCCACCGACTTCCGCCGATTGTTGCCATGGCCAATCGCATCTCTCCGCGAATCCTCATTTCTTTTGTCTCTCTTCAGAAATTGCCTCCAGATCCAGTCCTCTCGCTTCCTTTATTGAGTGATTAACACGATATGTTTGAATCCAGCCTGCTTTACGAATACTGTAAGTCCTCCGAACTCTTTCGGCAAATCATCATCGCACAGATATAAATGCATCATGGAGTTGTAAAGACTGCTTTGACGAAGCGATTTCTTTTAATATGCATCTACAATTATTAGTATATTCTAATCAGGGTGCATTTGGTGAATAGACGCGTGAAGCATTTGCTTCTTAGTATGCCTTCTACCCCAAATATATACCCTAATTATTATTATTATTAACTACATTGTTACAGATAGACTGCTTGTCTGGTGGCAACAACTACATTCATTTTTACAAACATCAATTAAACTACTCAGAATAAGCCATATAATACCCTCACGAGATTGAATACTTAAATACAATTACTTTACAAGATACTAAACTCCAATACAGCACAGTTCCCAACTCCATTACTGATTCCCTTACAAAAAAAATGTGCTGCCGTCCATCCGCAGTTCGGCAGTCGGACAGTGTTGCTGACAACTGTTGGAGGTTGATGTAAAATTTGAAGAATCAACTTGGGCCGTGACTACATGGAATGTTGCTATCAGAAACGAAGTAAACAGCAATATTTTACTCCCCACAAGATTTGTTAATAAAATATCATGGTTTCGACCAATAGAGTCATCTTCAGGTTGTGGTGGTTTACTTGAAGATGATTCCATGAGTCGAAACCATGGTCGTATATTAATAAATCCTGTGGAGAGTAAAAGTTTGATGTTTACTTTGTTCCTAATGAAATTTGAAGTTAAGAAAATGTATACAGTTTGTTTACAGGTTCCTATAAATTTTTATCTTGGCATACTTTCATATTAAGTCTGAAATTGTGTAAACTTTAGTTACATACACATCTACACATGTGCGATTATATGTGATGCGGGTTTTATATAATTTAAAGTTCAAATATGCCATTTCTGTAGCACATCAACTGTATCAAGTGCCTTTTAAAAGCATATTCTGCAGTAATGAGGGCAACGAGAGATAGAATCTAAATTTTTTTACTCTCAGGTTTAAGTCGCATAAGCCAACAGTACTTTCATTTCTATAATGTCACGAGAGAGAGGTACGTGGCATTATGAAAATCCTACAAGTATATGGAGTATATATAAAAGTATAAGGACATATACACTTGTGTAAATAATTTTATATCAGGTATTTCAATTTATATCCTTCGTAAAATTCATACCAATTATCGAGAAAGATATTTTCGCGCGATTTTTATTGTATAAAACATCGACTCAACGCTGAAAATATGCACCCCGTCTTTTGTTCCCAGTTCATAATTTCCAGATTTCGATTTTCATTGGTTGCTACGAATTTAAACTAATAATCGATCGCAAGAAATAACCAAGCTTCCAGTAATTCTATCTGTAACCTTCATCTCAACCAACCAAACTTTTTACACGAATATTCAAGTGGTATTTGTTGTAAGAATAATGAAAATATATAACTTTTTGAACCCTTTCAATCTTATAATGATGATATTCATGGAAGACCTAAATGTATAGAAAATATTTAATATAAAAATACAGAGTCTAATACATTTACTCTTTGCTTAATTACTACTGAATATTAGGCGCAATTCACGCATGCTCATGATTATCTTGGCATAGTAAACATGACCAAGATAGTAATGAGCAGTAAACAAAGCTAATGAATTGTCAATCCGAGTAAATTCAAAGGATAATAAGCTGTTCGCAGATAGTGAATGTCAGACAATATGTTATTTTCACGAAAGTAATAATTTCGCTAATTGTAAGTTTTTAAGTAAGCACAGACCTTGTAATCCTGCAACTCTTATAACCTTCCTCTAGTTTCCTGAACTTTTGTTTTGAGAGAAATAAATGAATTGCGATTTATTTCGCAACGTAAGAAATATCTTCCATATTTATCGACATGATTCTCCCTGATCGCCCATTGTTTTCCAACGGCACCACGCTGAGCTAGCTCACTTTTGCGCCGTGGAGTCTTGCCATATTCGTGCAGTGAAAGTTGGTTCGATATCCAGACGATGATTCGTGTCCCTTTCACGCTCTAGTTTGACGCATACAGTTGCTCCATTGGTGCACTTCAATCGAACAGAAGATCTTTCACTCATAGATGCATCTCACCTCTTGCAGCCAGGCGTGTATCACAGTTGTGCTACGTATGTTAAAGCGATGGATAGTTTGTACACAGGATTCGATTCCTTTGAGGCGTAGTGATTTTTTAAGGATTTGAGGTTTTTGGAGTGAATTCAACGCGTGAAACTTCGCAGATGTATTACAGTTGTATTCTATTTTAGGTTATCATCGCAATGGTGGCATTTTAAACATCTGCATATTATTAAAAGAATCGCTAATAAAAAATTACAATATTACGTGCTAAATTATTACTTATCGCAGCTGGGAATTTGGTCCAGGGTGATTTTAGTTCTACGATGATTTAGATGAGTTTTAAGTTGTTTATTGGGACAAGAATGAGATTTATGTCATAATTAATTATTGTTGTAAATTCATGGCCTGCTATGAAGTTTTTAAATATTTATTTTAGATGTATACTTACTGGGTACGAAATTTAGAAGAAAGTTTGAATTCATCAATGAAATTAAAATGGGATCGATTGATTTAACCGTTTTCGAGATTTGGAGTTAGATTGCCAGCGAGATTACGCGTCTCACTACAGAGGGCATCACTTACAAATTTTTACGAAAAAACAATTAAAATTACTGCTTTCTTTACAACAATTAAATAAAATTTAGTTATGACAAATATCTTCTTTGTCCCAATAACTTATCTAACTTGTCTAAATCGCTATAAAAATAAAAACACCATAGACAAAATTGCCCTAGACCAAACTTTCCTGGACCAGTCTATCGGGTGCCATTCCCTCGGACGATATTCTCTTACATCGCCTTGCGAGTTGGCTGCCTCGATGAGGACCTGTGGCGTTTATTGGTGCCGCTATCGATGAGGACCTGTGGCGTTTATTGGTGCCGCTATGTGGAGCGCCACTTGTCTTTCTCACAATGCATCCCGTTACCATAGCGTAATTGATTAGGCATTGTAGTAGAGTGGTTAGGTTATTTGCTCTGAAACTGGGAGACCTGAGTTCGAGTCATAGTCATGTCGAATTTTATGTTTTCCGCTTCTATTTCTTTTTTACCCATTTATTTTTTCTTGAGAAGTGCTGCTTCGGATCCGGTTAGATGTGCATTATTAAATGATAATTAAATTCGTTTGATGAAATGAAATCAATCTTTCCTTTAGCAGTTCCAGCGAACTTTAGTAAGTGATAAGAAAAATAAAAGTTAAGACTGAATGAATTCCTTCCTACACACCAGGTGGCTCAAAGGAAATAATGCATTGTTACATGTAGTCGGTAGGATAAAAGACGTTTCCAAACATTTTTCACGAAATTTTCCATGGAGACACGAAAGGGTTAACTTCTTCATTAAAGACCTCAGTACCGATCTACCAAAGCGGAAACAGCTATTCCAGTGACGTAATCCTCAGCGAATAGAATATTCCCCATTTCGTAAGGATGAGTCAGGAATCTTTTCAGTCGCATTCTATCTCTTCACCTTTGACCCCCGCTTGCATTGTTTCCGACACCAGATGTATCCTCCGCGGTGTTAGGTTAATTGGCGGTGAAAAGCGTATTTCGCGAGATTCCCGAGGCGCTGCGCATCTAATTCTTCATTGTCAAGGGAAGCAAATGGCGATGAGCAGCATATTCCGTTCTCTCCCGTTAAAATCACTGCCAATGCTCCCTACCTAAATTCCTGTAATTTTCAAATTTTCGGTGTGTTAAATTCAAATGTAGATATTTGGCGCATACTTGGATACATTTTTGCCAATGCTGAGTAAGGGTTTCAGTCGCTTAATCTCTATTTATTTGCTTGTATATTTGGTTGATACCCGCACAAATATCTTTTGGACAATCACAGGAGAGACGTTAACAATAGACGAACACATACAACCATTCCGGGACCAAAAGAATTCTGTTAGCCGGAATTCGAACTCGGGACCTTGGAGTTGGAGGGTTAGCATGATAGCACGCTAACCATCGAAATGCTGAAACCTTCTAAATAAATTTCAATGTTACCAAATTTATTTCATAGAAACTAAGACAAGGAAATGGGTAATGGGTGAATTGCACGTTAGGGAGTGCACCCAGGAAAAATCCCAAGGAAGAATAGATCGGTCCCGCCGGACTTTTTTCAAGTCTATTCTTCCTTGGGAGACACTATGACATTGAAGGAATTAACTAGAGCATTTAATGTTTTTACACAGAGAAAAACACTTGGATATTTTCACAATTTTTCTAACAAAACTTATGAACTTCACATGAATTATTGGAAGAGAATTTTTTCTCACAAAGTAAAATGTTCTCTTTTAAAACATACTTAAGAAATTGTTATCTTTATCGCATGCATGAATATAGAATTTAAAATGCGAAGTTAAAAATGAGCCTCAAGTTGTAAATAGAAGACAGTAACTCACTAGGACGAAGGAAATATATTTGGGAGAAACTTGGATACATGCCTTTGCTATGCTTTAGCGGAATCCCTTCCCCTCTTTGATGACTTTTTAGTACTAGCAATGCTAGTACTAAAGTGCTAGTGCTAACGAGGAGTTTGAATTGAAATCAGATTGTCTTAGATCAGGAGTCTATTCGTTAACCATAAGTCACCCAATGTGAATACCACCTGGCTTGGCAGTATCTCTCAAAGGAATGCTACGCCATGGACTCTACTGAAAATGCTTGCGGGATAGCATCACTCATCTGGAATTTCGGACTCGTCGGACGAAATGAATGAATTACCTAAATGGCAAATTTGAAGTCTTCTGAACTTTGTAGGTTCTGTTAAGACCCCTAGTACAATCATATTGCTTAGTATACTTTTTTGGAGTGTGTGATTATTCCATCGATCGTCAGACATTTAAAATAAAATTCCGTCCCAGAAAAGGACGATGTGAATGGATTGCAATAAGGCTTGAGGAATATCCGACGAAGGGGTGAGGAATTTTCCAACCGTTTGTGAGTCCATCTGCTTCCCTAAAAGAAGATGGTGTTGGCGGTAGAAATCAACATGATAACTTGAGAATTAGGTCCTTTTAGTGGTGGGAAAACTTTCATCATCGTAAGGCGACATGTCATACCACCAGACCTCTCTTAAGTTGTATTTTCTTCTATAGCGATACCTTGCTAAGCCAATTTAATTCAGCACCTTACTCAAAATTCTCGTACAAACGAATTTCCTTTAGGTAATGGACAATGCGCCCCAGACCCCAAAGATTCCCAGATATAATCGCTTTACCTAACAAACTTACACTTTATAATGCATTGGTAGGGTACGATAGAATGTGGTACACTTGGAAACGAACATACAAATGCGACCTCTGTGATAAAGGGAAAAATTATACGTCCAACCAATAATACAGAAGTGGGCCGAGCGATTCTGCATGATAGAGTGAGAAAACCCAAGCGTGTCCGAATAAACAGGACGCTTCACTTCACCCGTGTATAGTCACATGTTCGTAAGGAATGACTCGTATATAGGGTTGCCAGATATATGAAAGTGCAAGTCAAAATATTCTTATGGAATTATAGATTTCATAAAAATTGAAGTCGGGATACGGCGGGATAGCTGCGAGTTCATAATTTCAATATTAATATCAGTAATTATCCTAAAATACCAAACTATACAAAGGAAGTTTAATCCTTTTTCAAAGGCGTCGATAAAATTCATCATTCTTACTTTAGTTTTGATTCAGCATTTTCCTTGATATTCTTACAGCGTATGTAATGTAGATAGGCCTGTTTTTAAGAAAATTGTTAAATCTTATTATTATATATGACAAATGTGTTTGATTTTGAATTTTATAATAAGGTGACTAGCGTAAAAAGAAAATTGTTGGCTTATTCCATTCACTTAAATTAATAAAATCCCCATCGAACGTCGTAAACTATTCCACCATCACTATAAAATTTATAATTTGTAATAGGTGTATTTTATCTATTATTACTGAATCGTAATTAAGTTCAAAATATTATTAGGTATCGTGAAAGCTTGCCGATGTGCCAGGTCATTGGTACTGTAGCATTCCTTGCAGTGAGATCTGAATTAATATTATTTCAGATCTCGTAAGTCATACGCTGGAAGTTAACAACCAATGATGTGCGAATGGTGCTTCTTAACTTTGAATCGAATTGACTAAATATTCCATTTAATGTAATACAAAAAACGTTTTCCGTTTGTTTGTCGTAAAATTCCCAAACAGGAGCTCTCATTTTTTCAACTCCGGCACATCTTCACCAACCGCTGAAATAACATTGCAAAATAATAAGGAGGATATTTTTAAATTAGGTATAATTTCGTAATTATTATCATTTTATTAATAAATTAATTTTTGTTAAAATCGTACTTATGTCAAATTTGCCGTACAATTTCATTTAAGTTTTAAAAAAAGGAAAATGAAAAAGTAATTTTCTACCACTGAAAATTGTCTTCGATCTTTTATTCAATTCGAGTTTTGCGGACGACGATTCCGTTTGAAACTTTTATCGAACAAAAAGTATGTCAATTCAGATTTTCGAATACTCGCTCGTCTCTATTACCAAGCAATTAATGTTTTGGAAGGAGATATACTTTTCTTTCGTGCCTTTTCATCGTAACTATTCATTCTCTTCCATTCTTTCAGTGATAGCTAAATAACTTTTCTTCTTCATTGCATAAGTTCCTTTCGAATCTACGATATTCTTCTTATGCCTTTCCGGTAAAGATCAAACCACTTCTTAAAATCCGAGGTTCGAAGGCGAGTTTCCTTTTATTTCTCTCGACTTTTACCCTCGTTCATTTCTGATAGTGAGAGAACCGGATTTCAGATACCAATCTACCATTATTTAGATGACGGCTTCAGATCCTCTATTGTTTCAGCAGAACCAATATGAATGAGGAATGGGATCGTACATCAAAGCGTTGAGTTTTCCTTTCATTAAATGTCGTCTTCAGAATTTATTTTATGATTATCGACAGCTGTCTTCGTCTGTGATTTTATCCGGATAATAAGAATCATCCGACGAATGTTTCATATGGGTTGCAATTTAATATCCAGGCCCATAATCCATGTGCTCCTCATCTATTAATGTTCTCCTTTAATTTAAGAATAGTGCTCTATCCTCATTAAGTATTTCAGCTATAACCTTAATAGCCATTCGTTTCTTGTCACCATTCTGTAATTGGAGATTGTTAAGAAGTAATTGGCTCCGCTTACGGCCTGGGCTCATTTCTTCGTAGGAGTTGCATTGCACGCAATCTAAAAATTCATTGTATGTACTTTATAATAAACGGATGTCTTCTGATGAAAATTAGTAATTTAGTGATTGTTTTCATTGCATTTTTTCTATTGCAGGTAGGTGAATTGTGGATTTCCGACACGGCTTTTAGGCGTTTAAGGTAATTATATAGTTTCTTTTTATAAGGAAAACCAAACTCCAAAAGCTATATAATATATATAAGGAACAAATAATATAAAAATATATATAATTCCTCTAAATATCTATAGAGAACGTGAGGTTTTGGTGTCATGATCACCCGATATTCCCTCGACGTCCAGTTTCTGTAAATATTTACGAATATTATTAATGTAGATAAGCTGAATTACTCGTATATAGTATGTACAAACGTCGGCAACCTTTTTCTGCTGCGAGTCAAAATCATCCACAAAATGGCTATTAAGAGGGTCAGTGATATTTTTGTGTTTCGGATCAGTGGTATTTTCACTCGAAAACTGTATATTAGTAAATTATGAGATAAACTTCACTGAGAAAATGGTTACAATACGCTTTTAAACCGTTAACTTAAGAAATTCAAAATTATAATTCTAATTATTACGACTGAGTTGTTTCCATTACTTTGATAAGTCTTTAGGAGGACGATGCCGCTCAGTCGGACGAACCAGTCGCTGTTTCAGGTATGACGAGGCAAGTGAAAGATCCGGGTTCGAGTCTGGGTGACGTTAGACTTTTACAGCGTTAAAGTGTGCCTTTTACCTGAGACTCCTTTTTCCTACTTTACATTTGATAAAGAATCCATTATTTCCTCCGTAGATATTTCTTTATTCAGTGGATAGGTTAGCGTCCAGATAGAGTTGCCAAGCGGTCTGAATTTGGCTGAATTTTCCCAACTTTACGAAGTTTTTCCCGTTTACAGATTTACCTCTGGGTATCTCGCTTTTAAATAACTCCAAACACTGATTCAGCGTATAATAGAATATTTTGCTTCTTGGTAGTGACACAGAAATAACTACTGCTCTCACCTTTTAAATGCAGAAATTTCAAAATTCATAGAAAATTTTTCATATATCTCGGTTATAAATGTTGTAATAATACTATGGTAAAGGCATGATCAATACCCAAGTAAGAACAATGAATTTTATTCTACTTACGGCGAATGCAAAAGAATTAACTTAATTATTCTCAAACTCTGTCAGAATGTATTGTAATGAAAAATTCCTTTGTAAGATTTTATATTTTTGAATTATTAATATTAATAATAATTAGAAGTTTTTTTTACTCATAAATGTCCCGAATTCAACTTATTTAGAATTTATAATTCCGTAGAAATTTCTCGAGTTGCACTTTCAAACATCTGGCAACCCAAACTCTAAACCATCTTCCGTTTTCCCTTAAGGTTCCTGTTGTCACGTAACCATAATAAACCCTATCTTAATCAAACATAATAAATCTTATCTCCGTATCTCACAATATTCGAAAATTTTTAATGGTAGTCCACTATGTTTAAGCGCAACCGAAGCTGATTTACCTCTTCTTTTGTTCTTCAGCTCGCACCAAGCTCGTCCGCATGGAAGCAAAAGTTACGAAGAAGTCTGTCTCTATTAATTCTACGCATAGAATCACGCGAGCGAATCCTTGGCTCGCAAGTTCCAAAACGAGGTAATTTCAAATTGATTATTCTAATTGAGTAATTTAAAAGCCCCTCAGGATGGCGAAGCTGTCTGTTAGACGTGCGAAATTCCGCGCGCATCGGTTCCGTCGAACCGGGTACTTCTGGAGTCAGAGACCTCGAGAAGTTGGCTCGTCCTTCGTATATCTTTAAGACTCCAGGAAATAATTACGGTGACGCTCGTGTAAATTTTTCTATAAGAGACATCAGTCTTCTTAGAGAAAATTAATTCGCTTTATTCTTTAACAGGGAGAACAGTATTCCTCTAAATACACGCGTTCAGCCGTACACATACCTGTCAACACCTATTCTGTCTCCTCTCATATATTTTTGTTAAGAGTGGTCATTATTTTATTTTGTATTTTCTCAAATACATTAGTTCGAATGTCCGTGAGATGAACTCTCTTCGAAAAATAATAGAGGCATTTATCTACGCCTGGATATCTTGGCACAACGAATATTTTGTTTACGAATGATGGAGAGTCCGTTTTCTATACCTTGGATATTTTTTCTACCTCATTCCCCGTTCCAACGAAACTCTCCTATACAAGATAACCTTTGCCCTTCTTATTTTTACCTATTCAGTTCTTCTGGTGATTCACCCATCCTGTTCTGATACTATATACGAGTATTCATGCTGCCAAACAGTCCTTGATGAAAAATTGAAGAAAATGCGTTTTATGATTTTCTGTAAGAATATTACAGCTTCTGGAACACATTTACTGGTTTTATTCTCCCTAAATTTCTTTATTTGCTTGTTTATTGTATTACAAGTATATTGGTTCTTGAGAGTCTTCGTAATGGATTAGAAAATTGACGAGAAATTTGTGCCTTTTAATTATGCGTTTGAAGGGCCGAGATGCAGAGTCGTAACATAGCCGTATTAACTTTTAAATATTTGTAGGAATGTAGATGGACATTTATGTATATGTATGTATTTATATAAATGTAGAAGAGATAAAACAACCCAAGGTCGCACTGATCGTTCATCAACATCCGTTTTCTTTATCACTTAAATATAACTAAGAAGATATCACTAAATTTGTTCAAACGAAAATGGTTCGAAATCGTCTAAGAACGCCATGCTAATTTTTTCAAACCAAAACAACCTCTCCAAAAAGATCAATAGCATTATTATATTCCTGCAGGAAGTCGATTTCACGTAATACAAGCAAATACGAATAACAGCGACATAAATATGTAATTATCAAGAGTGAAGCCAATGTCCGGGGCCTCGAAATTCGTTCCATACAGATCCGAAACGTTACGCGACTCCTAAAATCAATCTTGAGGCATCCTGGTGGAGAGACTAGAGGCAAGCGATAGATCGTTTTGCACCTTGATGATAACAATGGAAGCACCGTAAGAGATTCGCACGAAATAGCGAATATCTTTCACCATCCTTTGAAAAATGTTTCAAATCAGATGATGGACGTGACATCGCATTTCGATCTCGTGTTACATCCAAAATGAGGAAGTTGAAACGAAATGGGGCAGGTATTGGGAAATTCTAGGTGCTGGATGATAGTAGGCATACCTTTCTTCGTCATATCTACGTTTGCGAATGAGCTTGCTCTTCCTCTCCTCCTCAAATTCTTCAATAAATCTTTACATTGGTGGTCTGAAATGTTTCCGACATTTCGCCATATCTCGACATGTTTTCTGAAAATTTTCTGAAGACCTCTGAAAAAATCTGGAATCGGAAACTTTTCAGACCACCCTCGTATATGATTCTTGGCTTATGCGGTATTTATCGATCAATTTATAGTATGTTTGAAGATCATTAAATATAACTATCGCTCCATGCAACGATTAATTACGCGATGAAATTTATTTAACTATACTTCCACTGTTAGAAAATGTGTATCGAAGAAAGAAAAAACTAAGTTGGGTAATATGGCTAATTATTTCCTTGTTCTTCGTAATTCTAAGCCATCCTAATTCTTTCAGTGTCCGCGTTACACTTTTGTGCCTCTCATACCTTCTTAAAACGAACCTAGCTGCCTTTTGCTGTACTTTTTCAAGATTTTTCTTGAGTCCTACTATCCGAAATAGATGAAGTTGAATAAATAAGTCGTAAGTAGAGTGAGGGGAGAGAGGGTAATTGGATAGGAATATTATTATGCTGGGCCCATTGGTGAAGTAAGACAGAATGAATGTGAAGAGGGGAGCAGAATGTACGACTGATGGTTATATCGATTTATTATCAAATCCCGAACCTGTTGGAAAGAAAGGTAGTGATAAAAATTTCAAGTTCGCATTCAATTTCTCGGGAAAAATTTCATACTTGATGTATAGTCATACATTGGCCAACGAACTTAACTCGTTCCTAAATCACATTCGAATTTCCATTCTTTTGCCGAGTCCTTATCAGCCTTTATAGAGAAGATTAGGAAAAAATACAGTAAAATCCGTTTAAGATGCTTCCGCTTAAGGTACAATCTTGCTTACCCGCTGAATACTCTGTTTTCTCCAAGCTCCGGTTACTTTCAAACTTAGCACGTTAAAGAAATACCGCGTAAGACGTTCTGCTACCCGCATTTAAGGCGGATTTTTGCAGATGCACCGCAATTGCTACAGCGAATCCTCTGACTTTCTCAATATATCGAATATTGATTACATTATTCTTCCCCTAGATGTTAAAAATTGCTTCATTGTAGAGTGAGAAATGGCCAAAGTTTATGACATAGGATGACGATTTCTTTATACTAAAAACAGACGATCCTAATGAGACGACAAGCAGTATTACAAAACATGAGTTCGCTAACTCTATAGATGCATACATCTGTGGCTATTAAATCAAACTTAAAGATAGTTCATTTTCGTTTTTAAGGTAAACAATACTTACTTAAATATTAAAAAGCCAAAAACCCTTCCCTCTGAAGAAAATAAATATCTGTAAAATCCCACATTTATGACATCAAAATATTATTATTACATTATGATAGCATGTTTATGATGATTTTATTTAATTCCATCGTATTACAAGGTGTATTTAAGGTTTATGTTGCTAAGTTAAATACTTTTTTGAAGTAAGTTGATTGTTTCTGTGTGATATATATTTGTGATCACTTAATTATTGTATTTTATCATGCAAAAGGGCTCTGCCCGTGAATAAATATTATCATCATTAATATGTGCTTCAAAAGTAGTTTTTACTCGGTACCCTGAAAAGCCTCTTAACCGGGTTTTACTGAACACATACATTGTTCGCGGTGAGTCTGGAAATGGTTGGAAGGAAAGGTATTTTCCATTGGAAAGGACATCCCAAAGATGTCTCTCCGTGAAACACGAGCAGGTCGTTCGTGAGTGAGCTTTCTCCTCGTGCTTGCAAATCCGTATTGCACGCCTCACGATCCTTTCCTTCCGCTACGCCCTTTAAGAACACTTTTCCGATTTTTTCCGCGTTCCTTCCCTTCTCGGGTTACCATTCCCGTATTCTTATAAACATGCGCTTCTTTTTCTCTATCTCTCCTTCGGATTTTCATCCTTTTCCTCTGTAGTTTAAACCCATCTTATACACATCCCAATGCTGTGCTTTCCAACTTTTTTCTCAAACGATGGAAATGGAATTTTTACTTTGCACATTAAGTTGTGCGACTAACCCAAGGCTATACAAGAAGTGAAAAATTGTGACTTGGCTGGGACTCAAATCCAGGTCTCCCACTTTCCGGGCAGGTATTCTATCCGTGGCTAATCTATGCGTGGCTCGGTAGTTCAATGGATAGAATACCTGCCCGGAAAGTGGGAGACCTGTATTCGAGTCCCAGCCAAGTCACAATTTTTCACTTCTTGTAAAACTTTTTCTCTTTTGCGACTTGGATATTCATTCACACAAAGTGTTCGTTTATAAACAAAGTGGTCGAAGAATGTAACGTTGTATGAAGAGGTCTTCAAATACCTACCAAAAAACAGAAAGGAAATTAAAAGTAGATGCTGTAGTTTATGTAAGTATGTGGAGTGAATATTGCAAAGTTTTGTAATTATTTGAATATTTTTAATGCAATATGAAAACGATGAAGTGACAAATAGGCCAGGGAAATAACGTTGCAAACTTTATCTGAGAAATTTAATTTAGTGTTTCCAGATTCGCTGCTGTTATTAGCAAGAGTGGAAAAATTAACTCTTAAGGTAAACACTTAAGGCCGTTTTTTATCTAGATCAGTGGTTACCAACAGGGTAAAGAACCGTAACATTTTTCGTTCCGGTATTCGCACTGATTCAACGAAAATAATTTTCGGTTTCAGCCAACGTTGAACCGGTGCGAACCGGATGTTAGTCGCATCAACCATTGTCACAATATAATCTTCTGAAATTTTGGTTTGTTTTCTAGAATTTACTGTTATCATTACACTAAATTTTAGAATAAAACTTGCTTGCATGTAGTTAGGAATTTTTAGTAGACTTTCCTCCAGTGACACTTAAGTAAAATTTTCATTGCATAGACCCGAGGGTCGGAACTGTCTAAATATCGGTTTCGATTAGGGTTCAAGAATTAAATATTATTTTAGTTCGAATCCAGTTCGACGCCCTGGTCGCCAACCGGTGGTCTGCGAACCAGTAATTAAGCTGTTGGTTGTCCGTGAAGAAATGTTAGTATTGTTCGCTATAGTTATGTTTAGTTTTCCCTTCTATTCTATTCTAAATTCTCTTCATGTTCTCAACATAGAGTAGACAAGCGAAAGCATGTATCTCACAATAATTTGGAACTTTGATAAAAGTTTATGTATTAAATAGACTTCACATTATCGGTACTCGGGACTCAAGATTGTGAGTATAGTGGCCTGTGGGACCCGGAAGGTTGGCAGTCTACCTTAAGCCAGGGTATCGAACAGTAATACCTTTCGTTCCGGTTTCGCCACGGTTCAACGAAAAAACAAATTTCGCTTCAGTGCCGGTTTCGCTCCTTCTGACGAACTCGAAACCGTTTCTCCGGGTCGGACGTTTGAAAAGTCTTTTTCTCCCCAAAAAAATGTAATGTTAAATCTTTCAGAACGTTTATATGTTAAGTAATACCGAACAGGAATATTAGGATAAAACTTAGTATTTGTTAGTTGTGAGCCGTAGTTAAATATGAATCCGATGGTTTCGGCCTTTACATGGTGGCATTTCATTATAGAAAATAATAACAGAAGCAACTTCAATACTTTTAATCTATGCTAAACCACCAAAAAGAAAAAACATATACACGATCCGGGTTTCGATGCCTGAATCATCATGAGGTGTTTTTGTGGTATAGAATAAATTAAAAATTCTTCAGATGCTTCTGTTGTATTTTACATAGTTACAGTGAAATTGAAAGCTTATAGCCCCTGCGCAGAAACTATTTACCAGTCCAGACAAGTATACTGTCAAGAAATGCTGGCAACAAGGGATTTGGTTGGTTGTAGGGTATCTAGTGGTGACAATGCATCTCATTTTATTTTCGAAAAGGGGACATAATGACCTTCCACTAATATTCTTCTCAGAGAGGGGTCATAAGCTTTCAATTTTACTGTACACATGTTTGGTAAACTTTCCTTCAATTAAGTTATCGATACTCATTTAAAATATACATTTTGAATGCTGTAACTAAAAGCTCAAGCAACTTAATTCTTTCGGTTCAGCTTCGGTTTTCACTCTGTCAAAATACCGGTTTTCCCGGTTTGTGTTAGGTTCCGGTTCGGTACCTTGCTTTATATAGAGAACGGACGTTCTGCTCAGAATATTCCATAAAGGAACCGATCATCGTTTGGTCTTGCGAAGCAGGAAGAAAATGTGGCAAGTATTTAATTAGATGCCAAATTCCACGTGGTCTCCTCAAGAGATCCTCCTCGCCAGTTGGTACGAACATCTGTTGATTTTTATAAGTCTCTGTGATAATATATTCCTCCAATCGGACCTCGCAATGCGTGGTTAACACATTCTTCCCTTGACTTCAATTTATACCATTCTGCTTTTTTGAGAGGGACGCGATAACGTAAGATGCAAATCGGCAAAAAAATGTTTTTCAGGAGCCCGGCGTGTATATCACCGCTAATATCTTTTTTTATTTAGAAGTACGTTGTCGCTAACTCAGCCGTACACACGCATTCTCCTTCTCCAGCCCATCCGAACGCTGCCAGAGGGTTTCTTTGATTGATTATGTGTCTCGAACATAGGTATTCTGAATTAGAGGCCAAGTGTGCAATACCGGCAAAATTTCAGCAATTTTTTGGAGAATGAGAACTAGCTGACCCTTGTAGGTTATTCGGGGGTTCTTACTTATTTTTGCATGGCTCTTTACTATATTAAATTAAAAACGCTGGTTCACTTTACGTTCTTTACTTCACTTTTTATCAAATGAGTGGATTCCGTTGAATGAATAAATATAATATATTACATAAGTGTGATGGGAGGATGGTTTTCTAAACACTAGTAACTACGACTTGCAACTAACTGTTGCTAGATTCTACTCTATAATTTAGTGAAATATAATGTATATGTAAGAAATCTGGAAAATACGTTTTTTTATTTCAGAAAAAATATAATATTACAATAGTCGCAGGAATAGAAACGATTCGAACCGGTTCGACGTTGGCACGGATATTTGGCTTACAAATTCTAATGTTACGCCTTCAAAGTTGTAGGGGAATTGCTTAAATTTCGTTTTAGGAAGTGGTTCATGCCCATACTTAAACATTTATCCATTCCCAAGGAAAAAAACAGATTTTTCATGAATTCAAACTACGTCTGACAGGACCGGACCACTCGAACCTGAAATCTCCCAATAAAAATGGAGGTGGTTGTTCTAGCCCGACCACCACTGCAACCGTACAGCAATCGGGCGATCTGGGCTCGAGTCTCGGTTCTGTCAGACATTTTCATGTCCGTTTCTCCTTGGAAATTTTCCTAAGTGCACGCCTTTAAGCGTGTCACAAAGTACCTTTTGCCCTTTTCCCCTTAGAGATTCTAATAAAACCTTTGATGGCAATAGAAGTATAATCCTAATGCTTTGTTTAGTATACATTCCATAGAATGTTCCGCGAACATATTAGAAATCATAAGAAATTCTCATTTTAAAATTTATCTAGAAATTCAAACGCCTGACTATTGGTATAAAACTGTTCCCTTCCGTTCGAAATATTAATCTTCGATAAAATCCTTTAGAATCATTAAGTCTTGCATCCTTAAGAGAGGAATCTTTTGCTTGAAGACCATTGCGTTATTAAAACAAATATTTGTTACATATTTGTATTGTTGTGGTTGGAGAAGGTATTGTTGTCCCTAAACTTTTTATATAATTAATCCTACTTTTCGTTCAGCGTCAGATCAGCACCACTAAAAGGGTACGTAAGAGATAATATATTAAAGCCGTTCAGATGTATGAAACGCTAATGGGTTGTGAAAGTGTACTATAGTTAGTTACAGAAATTTTTTTCCAAACCGAAGGATGTATTAACTTTGAAATCTCGCCTTCGATAATTTAAATCTATCATTTAGTTTCGGTGTATATCATAGAGGATATGGAGCAGCCATATGAGAAGGTATGAAAAGTTTTGTGCGTCGAAAATATTTGAAAATTTAAATACCGTTATGAATACAATTCCCTCAAAAGAAAATGATTCTAAAAAGAGTGAATATTTTACTTAGCGGAGAATTTCGTATTCATCTCTTTGCGATTTCTTCTGATAATAGTCAAGCAAAACTAATATAGTGGTCAATGAAACAAAGGTTCTCCAAGCGCCGACAGCGGCCACCGTCTAGGGCGATTCCCGGGAAACGGATAATCGCTTAGCGGTCACCAGTTATTCAGAATCCCTAATGCGCATTTCGAAAGCAATGCTTTCATGATCACAGGGGGTCCAATGGCGCTTGTAGAACCTTTCTCTCTTAGTTCATTGAACGCGAAGTTCCTTTTTTCTTCCTTCTAATAGAGTGGTATTGGAAGGGAATCTAAGTTTCCTCTCTAGGGAACTTGAGAAGTAACATTTTGCGACCTTATAAATGGAAACCCCACAGAGACTTGCGGACCTTGTTTTCCTACAACTGTTTACTCTTAATTATGGTTTGCAGGCGACACATTTATTTACAGGGAAATGGAAAGTAGATACGATAGATTAACCGAATGATTCAGATGGAATTATGAATGCGATAATAATTGGAGCTAAATGAAGACATACGTTCGGTTGTTAACTTCTTCGGAAGGAAATCCATCGCCGATGATTATTCCTACAGCCTCCGAGGGACAATCTTATTAACAGCACATCGGTGAAATGTCTTGGAGTAGCCCTCGCGACTTAATAAAGGGAACCCACATCCGTAATATATCGTATGTAGACGAGCACTCGGAAACTCGGCTTCTTCAAGAGAATAGTCGGTAGGAGTGATGAAAAAAGCCCCGAGCGATGTCACGTTGCGCTAGTTAGATTTCACCGTAAATAATTAAGTAATGTAGTGAATGGGACCTTTCCCCGACTCTGGAAAAGTGTTACATTCGCGAAATGGAAAAGGAGCAACGTTTACAGCAAAATTCGTTTTGTAAAGAATTACCGAAACTTGGTTATATATTATTTAGTATTTGTCGCAGGAAGGAAATGTTTAGAAGAAAATAGGTTTAAATAAAGGGTTAAATTTACTTAATAAAAAATGGTAGAAAGCCTTCCTCCAATCTTTTTAGGTAAAATGTGCATTTCTGAGAACCAAATATCGGAATGTATAACATTAACCGCAATCGGAATATATATAAACCGAACCAAAAATCGGAATATGTAACGGTTTTCGGTTTCGTTCGAAAATAAAATTCAAACATTTGTTTTTTTTCTGCTCAAATTTGGTTTTCACTTCAGCAAAAATACTTTTTCGATTCGGTTCCGGATTATTATCCTGTTCTCAATGGAGTTAACACATTTCGAAGGAGTTCTCAAATTATGGTGCTTCTACGTGATCCTTTACTTATTTTTATACCGTTCATAGTGTAGGCGTCGTCATTTTATTTTATTTAAGTATATAAGCTTTTCAATAGTGCTAATTAACTGAAAAATCATCCATAATAACGTCCTTCTATGAACCATCTGAACGTATGTACACGGGTCGCCCATGCTTCAAGTGCCGCACCAATGAAAAATATAGCTCTCTTCTTTGTCGCTCTAAATCAAGAACGGAAGAGGGCGTTTCCCTTGGAGACATCGGCCCAGAATCCTCTTAATCGAATATAATAGTATCAGAGACAAGTCGCCGCATTCCCCTTTTCGATAGAAGTCGTTATTCTTCGAGCAGTTTGCTCTAACTTCGCAACGAATCCGTTACAGCCTCCCGTTGCATTATCCCAACCACCTTCGAGATATATATTGCTTCTCTTTTCGCCTCATCCTCCACACCTTCGATGAACTCTAACCTTCCTTGCCATCCATTTTGTGGGTGTGTCTGCCCCTGGCGGGGGCGGCGGGAAACAGATGAGCTCTCTTTGTCTCGCTGGGGGCTCAACCAGGCTTGCCACACGTTCCTATTCAAAACCAGAACAAGCCGGGATTTACGTGTGTGTACTGCTTGAGAATATGGAAATCTACATCAAAATCAGAGTAAAAATATTCCGTAGCAGTGGTATGAGATTATCCTAACAAGTTGAAAAGGAGACCTTTAGTAAAAGGGATAAGAGAATAAGTTGTATGAATTTCTAATGCGGAGTTTGCCAAACTATTTTAATCTATGGCATAATGGGGGTTGAGAATTTTTTTGGCGACGTTATCGACAATTGATTTTAGTTCTGTTTTTAAGCATTAAACTATTTGTATTTCGAGCGTTGAATGTTGAAATCGAGACCCTATATAAAATAATTACTCTCTAAATTCCGAAATTCGCATGGTCATCAGGAAAGTGTCCATTAAAAAGATTAAAGTGGTGATGTGTCCACTGTGACACTTTTTAAATTTACATATATATTCATTTTAAAATTTTACTTCTATTTATCACTCTGACATACCGTGTAGCCTAATATTTTTGGGCCTCAAAATATTCGTTTTCTGTTTCATTTTTTAAAATGGTATTTATTTTTACGTTATTTCTGTAGTGTACATATATCTTTGCTGTCAGGTCTCTATACTTGCCGTTTCTGTGAATTTAATTCTTAAAACATCAGTATGTTTCGCGGATTTTTCGCATCCCTCTTCCTTCAGACGTTTCCCTGCTGTTTCCTCTCTCAAGCATAACATAGGTTTTCAAACCCACAAGTCAATCTTCTTTTGCGCACTTTTCTCAATCCATCCCATTCTTTTAAATGTAAAATGACGAAGGGTTATGTGTAAAAAGAGACTATTTAGCCTCAATCACGCCAGTAATGACTTATTATCACTATTAACATAACTTTTCGAAGAACGTTATACTGATGATTCATTCTTCACAAACCTATGCATTTTACGATCGTAAATATTTTGTAATTTTTTTGTTTAATTCAAACCCACTTCGTGACTGTCAAAAGCACGGTTATACTTCAGTGCCGTATTTAAAAAAATGTTTTTCAATTACACATCTTAAAAAAAGAACATTTTTTAATCCTCAAGAGAGAATGTAACAGGCAGCAGTATCTCCCCTTGTCTGGGAATTTCGAACAGTACTCGTAATGAGTCTTGTTATGTATGATACATACGCCAGCTCTTATGCGCTGTTTTAAGTCTTTTTTAAATTTCGCACAAGGAAGTGCAAGCTTTAACACCCCTCTTATGTTATCTCTTCATCCTTGAAAGCGCCTTTATAACACAGCTCGTTTTAAACGGCTGCGCAGACACCGTAAGGAAAAACTCGTGCTCATCCAGGGATATCGTTGATGTATCCGGCGATAGGGCTGGAGAAAGGTGGCAGTGGAAGGGTACAAGGGAATGGCGTGAAGAGGGCTTCCGAGCGGTGGTCGAAGCTGTTCGGCGCGTGTCTCAGGACAGTGAAAGCCCACGCTCATACACCAAGGTTTCCTGAGAATGCACTTCTTTCTTTTCTCTGCTATACTTCGTCCAACGTCATGAAGAGAGCACGTAAATCTTATGGCACCGTGTAATCCATAAGGGAGAATGGTTCTTACTGGAGATGGGCGAATCCGATTCACTTCAAGATCGATTCCTTTAATCCGATTCCAAATTATTTTGAATGAATCTTTTGGAATCGATCTTTCGATCCACCCGATCAATCGGATTCGATACGGATGTATACGATATAAATCTACATGTACCGGGCTTAGAGGGGATAGGGGCACATGCTAGTTAGTACCCAACACTTTTCTACAGAATACTTAGTAGTTTATCTTAGCTTTGGAATATCTCTTAGCTTTGGAATATAGATTGTAAAACAAAATTATAATGATTACAATGATTTTCTAGAAAACGAAAACGTACGAATTAAGTAATATGTGCAGCATACATACAGATACAGATTCTAAAAATTCTGTGTCACGTCGATAGACGTCGTTGTAAATTATTCAAACAGCCAATAAAAGACAGCACAACAGATATCATCCGATCGATCTTTCGAATACGATCTCGTGCTTGAATCGATTCGGAACAAACGATTCAATTCGATTCGGGAAATCGATCTTTTCATTGAAAACTCCCATCTCTAGTTCGTGCTGTTCTATCAGAAATTAATTATATTCTATTCTGAATGTCCTCTAAATCAATTATAGCCAATTGCGAAAGTCGCAACAGCTCTTGCAATCCCCCCTTAAGTAATGCACGTTGTCATAAGATTTACGCTGTCTTTTCGTGACGTAGGACGAAGTATACCACTTAGCTCCATTTTGCAACCCCTCGTCTTTAATGATATAAACACCAGCTTATTATAACGTATTCATTCTCCAATATAATTTAACGAACACGTTACTTCACGAGTACCTCCCTATTCTCGTGACTCGATTCTAAGAGCACAAATAAGTCAACTGGATCTCGTGACATTTGTAAAAGGCCCTTCCACTCTCCAACCACCGATAGGAATCTTGGCAAATATACCCGGTTTACTGCATTTCCAAACAATTTAAGAGGACAAGCGTCATTGCTAAGCTCTGCGTGAAGACGTAAGTTCTACGGAATCTCGGGAATAAGGGGATCCATCAATTCCAATCCATTTTTTCATGCTGCTCTTAGTCTCCATCTTTTATAATTCCCTCCCATTCCACTTCTTACATAAATCCTGAAGACTTTGATGCATTCCTCTTGAATTTTATTGTTTCCTTCCATATATTATTCTAGTGACTAAGGGCCTTTTTCCAATCAAGCTAAGTAACTTAGGTTAGTTTATAATGGGCGTTACTTCTTGAAAAGTGAATTGATGATGATGATCATAAGGATCCACGTGATACAGGTTACCGTTACTCGATCACGTGTATTTGTCCTCACACTTTTAAGTCACATTCAAAATTTCTCATTTCCTTGTGTAATGAATTTTACGTAAAAATTCATTAAATACAGGTGTTGAAATCTCTTATTCAAGAATTCTCTTTCAGAGATATTTTCCTCCAGTCACCTCAAATAACCTCTCTTTCGAGAGTAAATTGAACGGTTTTATTTCTCATTCCATTTTGACTCCAAATTCTATTGTTAACTGATAGTTATAGCTTTTTATGTATTATTTATATTCCAATATTCTTGTGGTGTTTAGGTTTTTGATCGAACTTGTCTTCTATTGCGATGCTCTTCAGAATTTTTATATCGGATCAAATGAGTTACATGATTCATGAAGATGCTCTGATTTAGAAATTCTACTTTAATATAAACTTCATTATTTATTGGAACCGGCCATTAACATCGTCGGTGATGTTTCATAGTTTTACTCTTCAAAGAAAGTCGTCTGCTAATAAAAAGATAATAATATCTGCTTTGTTAATTTATGGTTAATCGCTTCCCAACTTAAAGATTAAATTTTCAACTGAAGTATCACTGTAATCGCTGAAGTAATCACTGATGGATTAGGGGATGCTTGTATGAAGTAGGTCATTTTAGATTAATTACTTCAAGTTTATGTAACACTAATTGCTTATCGGAAACGAAAGTGTCTGTAAGTATCAAATCAATCATCATACCAAGATGAGACGGAACCGGAACCAAAAAAATTGGTTGTGTAACTTTCCTCGTATTTTTCTTTTATTATTGTTATTATTAATCCAGTTTCAGATGGACTTATAGTGGCAGCGTTATTGAATAGAAGACACTTTTATACTATTACTTATATTATTATACTTATATTACTTTATACTCGTACTATATACTCATATAATACGGTACTAATTACAGCAATACAACATAATAGGCCATTACATAGCATACATCATCTAGCTACAAAGATACACCTTTACAATACGAATATCTCTCACAAGGTCGGGGCATGGAGACTTTCTCGAAGAATCTCTTTTGCTCGTAAATCATTAAACGTAGCAGTGAATGTCTGAAACAATGTCCGCCTCACGGAGGCAAATAATATCAATTTTGTCTGCCTCTCTGAAAACCTCCAGTGACTTCCACCCCATTTCCCTGCCTCAAACGCCTGCTTCTCCCTTCCTATAGCTACCTGATTCCATCTCCCTCGCTTAGTTTATTTTTTCTACTCGTGTGCTCCCATCCTCCGCTCCTGGATTCCTCAGACCCTTTGGAACAACCTCATCGCTACTTAATAACCCTCTCAACTTCTCCCTTACCATTCTTGAGGCCGAGTTCCTCACTCTTACGCGAGGACGGAATCCCACCTTTCTCTCGATCAGCCGAGGAAGGAATTGACGTTCATTTGGACGGCATTTCTTCCGATGAATTCGGTCAATAAACTGGCACTGCGCACCGGAGTGTGTACTTAGGTGAGGATGTTGAGGTCGGCCGTTCTTTCCTCTGGCGTCCCTTGGAAAAGGAATCCCTAGTCGTCGATGTATTTTGTTTTTCAACCTCCTATACATCGTGGAGTAAGGATAAGGTAGAGCGCTTATCCTGGCTACGCAGTATAGGAATCCAAAAGTTTTTAGTTCCAATAAAGTTGTTGAGGTTTTGCCTCACTAATATCCTCGGTGATTAAAAAAGGCGCTGTGCGGTAGATCACGAAATTTCGACTGAACACTTACATATGGAAGACAAAGGATATTGGAAAATTGTACTGATCCAATCAACAAGAAATCCTCTATATTATTTCTACACATCTATTTTCGGTGACCGGGACTTTTCTCTCCTCACACTCAATCAAAACGTATAAACGACCATTTGTATGGTAAAAATTCGCAGTCTCTGCTAAAAATTGTCCTACAAATGAAATATACTTGGTCAAAAAATCGAATTAAAATCTTAATTCTCAAGTTTCGTTACTGGATATATAGATATCGGCGTTGTCATGTTTGGAGTTTATTGTTTACGTTTGTTACGTTAGCTGTGGAAATAAGTAGCTTTTCTCATCGAACGGTGATATTCATTCTCGGTCCTAAAATGATCGAAACAGTTTCCACAAGTAACATTATATAGCCTCCATAAACGAAAACCTCGACGTCGCACGCGATCATAACATTTTAATAAACCGGCATAAACTTGCATCTTTTGGAAGCAAAACGACAACCACGGAAACATTAGCATTGCCGAATATGAAGGTTAGTGTCACACTGTAAGAGAGCTTAAATTGTCATTTCATTCAAACTACCACTTTCATTGCAATTCATAAAGCAAATAATAAATGACATCAATAGCATAACAGTGATTCATATGGAGAGCAGTTGCGAAGCAATTTAGGGATTGAGGACTGAAGAAGAGAAGATTTTTTGTAATTAAGTTAGCCGAAGACTTGAGAACAGACTTTATATCTTAGCGCATAGTTAAATGTGGACGCAGCATGAATTGGGTGCGCTATATCAACTAAATCTTTCGTAGTATAGATTTTCGAAGCTATATCCCACGCGAAAATAAATAAGAAATAGATAACAGGGTTTACTTATGTGCAGTTAAGGAGGAATTTCACTAAGGATTTACATTCGAATTGGTAGCCATTTTTTATCGTTTGAAATCGTCTGAACAGAAAAAGCCAACTAATTCCTCATATATTTCCATATATATGTGAAATTAGTAGCGAAGGGTTCTATAAAACCGAGAGGTCGGTAGCTTTGCCTTATTTTGCCTTTACTTGCTTTTACCTGTGGTAAAGCTAGTAAAAATCTCGGCTTCATAAAGCGTATTGTCGGTAGATGCGATGAGAAAGTTAGAGAGCGATGTTATTTCTCCTTGGTCAGGCCCCATCTCGAATACGCGGCAAGTATATGGGACCCAGCGGATGAAACGGGTACCCGCGAACTTGAGAAAATTCAACGAAAAGCGATACGTTTCGTTAAAAAATGCTACGAGAAAAAGGTAAGCGTCACGAAGATGCTCTCAGATACAGGTTGGGCATCATTGAAAGAAAGGCGGTTAGAAGCTAGGTTGCGACTCCTTAATCAATTTAGAGAAAGCACGT
Source organism: Pachydiplax longipennis (assembly GCA_036926295.1). Classification (NCBI taxonomy): domain Eukaryota; kingdom Metazoa; phylum Arthropoda; class Insecta; order Odonata; family Libellulidae; genus Pachydiplax; species Pachydiplax longipennis. The sequence goes on from JAVFKF010000019.1 coordinate 33,084,820, forward strand.
TTTCCCATGACGTAGTTGATATTATGCGACCCCCCTGTTACTTCGGCCGATCCGACAGTGAGAGCAAAATAAGAGAAATAGACGCTAGAACAAGTCGATTTAAGAACTCATTCTTTCCGCGAACAATACGCGATAGTAATAGGCTAAAATAGTAGCTCAATCGATTGGTGTTTTCACCCCCTGCCACACGCCGAAAGGCGGCTTGCAGAGTATTCATGTAGATGTAGATGTAGATTTTCAATTCAACAGGTTTCAATCTTGGCTTCATGCGCAGCAGACCGATGCGCGCTCTACCTAATCCTTTCTCAATGGGTTATATACTTTCGGATCCTACTCGAGTCACACGTAGAAAATTAAAAAGGAACGTTATGGAGCAAAAATGAGTAGCTCCTTCCTTCCTGCTGATTGGTCGTTTGGAAATTGAGGTCGTGAGTTCGAGTCACGAAGATTTCTGCCTAGATGTTGTTGCGTATTCCATTTAGATTCCATTTTTGACTCCTGAATCCCATCTCGTTTCGATTCGGTTTCCATCACTTCCTTCTTTATCACCGCATTCTTAACGGGGAAAAGACATAAAAAAATTTCATAGGGATAGTTTGCACATTGTATGTAGTTTTAGGAAAAGAATATTCTTGTGCGCAATCTGATATTGTTCATTATCTGTCTTGTGTTTAATCTAATCTAGTTTAATTATTCTTTATTGTTGTATATTCTATGCTTATGAATACTATCTGCTATTTTTATACTTTTTATTATTATTTTCAGTATTCTTGCGTTGTAAATTGCAATTCATTTCTATGTATTTCGTCGCAAATGCATCTTCAAGTAATTTACTATACTTATTGATGCATATACTAAACTGTGCTTGTCGACACATACATTTTTACACGCACCACACTCATCTGAGTATCTATTGTGTATATTGATATCTCATCATGTTTCCGCATCCTTAAGCTTTTACCATCGGTATATAGGTGCAAGTTTTTAACAACCCCTTCTTAGCGAGTGCTTTTCTGCAGCGGATAATTCTTTCCTTCGAATCTCCTAGGCTTTTTACCCACATTTCTTCTCCTTTTTCTCGAACTATCCCTTTAAAATTATTACTGTACAAAATATGTTGATGGCTTATATGAAAGAGGACATTTCTAGTCTCAATCCCGCCCAAATGTAGGCCTTTTTATTATAAATTACGAAATTCTTGGGAAGTACGACACTTATTAATATGTAATAATTTAAACATGTAAATTTACGTATCTATTGTATATAATGTGTGCTGAAAAGTGAGAGAGAGGATTCTGTTAGGTATACTCAATTAACGAAAACAATTAGTTATTAGAGAATCCATGGTCGTCGTGATTTTTGTGATTTTGAAAAGTGCTTTTCATTCATGGAAGATTTTTATGATTTTCCTTTAATCCTGTCGGAATTTACAAAATATTTCTGTTAACCTCATATTAATTCAATATGCTGCATTCGATTTTGCTCCGAATATTTCGCGCTGTTTAATTCGCATATCTGTTCCATTTGGCACTTAATAATTTTGTTTTACCGCTCGTAGAGCTTCGACTGAAATCGAAAGCTGAAGTAGGGAAGCTTATTTTAGTTCATAATGGATAGTTAATTAATTTAATGTTAAATGAATTAATAGTTAATAAATTTCAATGGAAAGTTTTGCATCTCCAGATTTTTATCTCGGTTTTGCAACTGCTGTATAATGATTAACTTGATCAAACGTCAACAAGCTGTCGTCTATTCAAAATTTTAGTAAGTACTCTAAATTGACATAGAGCAGTCTTTTTCCAAAACGATTCAATACATTCATAAATTTTTATTTTCATGGGAATATTCCTACTGATGTCATTTAGAGAATTTCGCTCTTCGTAATTTGAGGGATAACTTTAAAGGACGAAGGTCTCAAACATTGTGAATCACGCGACCTCAACATTTTGAGAATGGGTTAAAAAAAGATAATCACAATCCGTTGCTTCATTCAAAAACAGTGGCACGAGCAGTTTTCGAATTCCGCATCTTTTTTATTTCTTAATTTCTCTTTACTCTTTGAATGAAAGTTACCTCTTGGATAATTGCGATGCCGTGTGAGAGGACCAGCAAGTGGTCGTCGACCTAAAGGATGATTTTCTTTTTTCCTTCTCCATCTCCGTTGCTATCGAATTTTGTGGAAACAGTAGTGGTAACTCAGTACAATTTATATACGTTTTCCGTGCTATTCCTATTGGGTTTCCATTCAAGGCCAAGTAGTTTCTTGCATATATTCTTATTGCGTATTGGCACGTATTTCTTCAATTCATATTGTGTGTTATTCTATTATTAGGTAGTAATTAGCTGATAATTTTCAGTTAAACACGTACAAGATACACATTCAATTAATTTACGAAATAAAGTCATCACAGACGCAGTAAGAAGTAAAATTATATATTTGTACAATTTTCTTATTATATATTTGTACTTTAAGAAAATGCACTAACATCTATTCTCACTTTGAATGAGAGAATAATTTCAAACTGTACATGTATATCGTGTGTACTTATGTACATTGTATATATTTACGTATATTTTTATTTGTACTTTTCTTAGTTTGTATTCAGCTTATAACCTTCAACAAAACGTTTACAGGATACTTTTAAAAATTTACTTACAAAACATAGTCATTACACAAATACTAAAAAGTAAGGTTAAATATCTGTATTTTTTCCTTATTAGATATTTGTAATTCAAGGAAGTGCGCAAATATCTATTCTCACTTTTTACTCTGAAGATGTATTTATGTATATTGCAAGCATTTATGTATATTTTATTCTGTTCTGAAAATGGTTAAACGGAAGATAAGACTTTCTAGTCTCTATTTCGCCCGATATTTTTTACGTTCGTATTATATTTTGTTGTACTGAAAATTAAGTTCCTTCAGAATTCACTCAGAAGATTAATTGTATCACAAACACATTCGTATAACGGTCATGGCTTTCTGTGGCTCAAACACAACTTCAAAACCTTTATATTTGTCATCTTTTTTTTCTTGCTTTCTTGCCTTTTCTTTTTTCATTTGCCTCAGTTCTTCTATCTGAAAATTACACGGCTCGGAACGAAGTTTCAACTCCAACCAATTCAAACACATTCCCAAACGACTGCAACAGAACGAATCGAATTCGCTGGAAATCAACGGCATGATTTCTCGGTGGCGAAGCATTGAAACATATTACGAGGTGGTTCGCAAATTATCATGCACGGGCACGAGCGGATGCATTATTAATGCCCGGAACAGGCTCGCATAATTTCGTCTGGAGCAACGTGATTCGCAAGAATAGGAAAAGGGATGCTCTTCAGGGAAAAAACTTAAACCAGGGTGTCGAACCAAAACCGAAGGAAACCGTAATTGGTGCCGGATTAAAAACCGAACCGGAAAAATGATATCATTGACCTTGAACCGTGATTTATTCTGTTCCGGTATTCAGTTGGAATTCCGATGTATGGTAACAGTAGGTATGTTTCAACTTATGAAGCGTTGAAGTTACTAACTCACTAATTAACTCGTATATAAATTACAGTAATTTAATTGACAGGCTACAGGTATTGGGAAGGACTTGTGATTCTTGGAGTCAAGGAGTCGCTGGGATTACAGAACCGACATTTCATTGAATCGGAGCGAATACCGGAATATCATTATTGTTCGATATTTTCGTTCGATGGCTTGATGGCCTTCGATTGTTCTATCGCCTATTCGCTATAAATCCACTTCCTCAGAGTAGCGTAATCGCAGCCTAATTTATATAGCTTTCCGTTCAACCTTCAGAGTATTTATAACTCCTGCGGATTGAGATCGATCCTGAAGATCACTTTCCGAACCTCTGCTCTAAACCAATTCAGCTATCACACAGGTTTATTTCCTCAAAGGCAAGTTCTGCAGGCAAAGCGAATGCTGGTTCCCAGAACCGGTGCATGAATGACGATTACCTCTTGCAAAAGCAATGGTGATTAAGACAAAATTACCACCCACGGCATTATTGTACGGGTTAGATATATAGAGTGAAAGGAAAGTTTGGCGCCCACCTGCAGTGCAGCATCTGAAGCATGCATTCGAACGGTAACCGATCAGAAAACCGAAACCGAAAAACGCCGTTACTTTTGCCAGAGAGAAAACCGAACCGAAAAGTCGAAATCCTTGAACTTGAACCGAAATTCGAAACCATTATTTTTTCCGTTCCGATTATTGGTTCGCATTTCCATATGATGTAACGGTAGTTATATGTAATAAAAATATGCAAGGCTGACTTGCTACTCGTTCATTATTATTATATCATTTTATAATAATCGTATAATATTATTTTATAATAATCGTATTATTGCTAGTACCATTTAAATTTTAACAACTAAACCTATTCTTTGATTATTTCCTACAGAAAAAGTTTTATTCTAAAATTTAACTAAAACTGAATTCTGAGGATTACTGTAATATAAAACTTGCTCAGGAAGTATTTTATCAGATTGAAAAACAGTTCGCAGGAGTTGAACTGGAACTGAACATAAATTTAGCGTTTTAATTGAACAGGAATGAGAACGGGAGCTAAAAAATTATTGTTCGATGGTTTTCTCCGAAGGACTCCTTCCGCTTAAAAGGGAGTCATTTACAGTCTCCATTCTGTTCATTTTACCTCTGAAATATTTCCATTCTTTGCTAGGTCTCTTGTGTTGGAAATATCTATGTTTTTCTCACACTGAAAATTGCAAATCACAACCGATGCTCATCGATTCTCTGATGATTATTCAATGGATTATTTCCATTCTACTTGAGATGGGTGGAAGAAGGAAATGAGATGCGTTACAATGAGATCGATTATTGTAATGGCCAATTTATACTCGGGTCGATGGTTAAAAGATTTCCGCATACCTCTTTGGTCCTCTCATTACAAGAAATTTAAATGCGCATGTGAGATATGAATAAAGATGGAAGTGAATTTGTAGCTATGGATATGATACGGGTTGCATTCTTAAAGAACGTGAATATATGCTTCAGAACCTTTTCATATCATCATTACAGCATTTGGCGAAAATATCGACTTTATTACGCTCGATTGAGTTATCAATTGTAAGTGAAGATCGGCATCTTTTTGGGGAATTTTTCCACGAGATGGACCTAAGAAAGCATTCTGATTCGAAAAATATTTTCCCCTTAAATAAAATTAATATGACCAAGCGTCACTTTGTGGAACTCCGAACACATGTTGAAATGAAAGATCTACTAGTATAGTAATTTCCACCAAATTTTATTTGACCGAATAGTTTCGAGACACCCTTGATGATGTCGACCCGTGGACGAAACTAGTCGGTCGAATAAAATTTAGTGGAAATTACTAAGGATCTTTCATTTCAACGTATTTTCCCCTTCTGAAAATCAAGGAGCTCATTCATTCACAAACTAAAGGCCTTTAGTTTCAGTCCTAACCGATTCTTCGAATTGATTCACTCGTTGGGCAGAAGCGAGTGAAAACCCGAAAGCATTTAATCGATTCTTCGAAGCAAATGATTAAAAGATACTGTGAAACAATATAAAGTTGAAAAAATGAAGTAACAAATCACATTTTTTGAAGAGATATGGATGAAGATTCAATGAGCTGCTTGAGCAAAACCACTAGCACACGAAAGCGAGTGAATTTATTCGAACCGATCAAATAAAAGTCAAAACAATCGAATAACTATTGTTGATTGTTGATTTCAATCCATAGTCCTACCTCTATATATAACTCTTCGTTACTGTTGTATTAGTAATTAACCGAATCAGTGTATAGGAATCCACCCGCCGTATCGAGCATCGAAGTCTCCCAAATTAAATCCATCCCACCAGAGACTTGGTTTGAGCCAAATGGTCCGCTCGTGAAAGAAATGCGGAAGGAAGCGGGAGCGAGTGGGATTCTTTACTGGAAGACGAAGCATTGAAATCTCCGAAAAGACATCGTGTGGAAGGCCACCAGAGGGAGGAGGGGGCTTCTCTCCACCTTGGCCGACTCGGCTGCCTCAGGGCCAACAATTACAAACACGCAGCGGCGGGCAGCATCCCCGCTGGTTCGTCCGCCACCTCTCCGGGTTCATTGTTGGGCAGATCTCGGCGGACGGTTATGTGACCTCCATTGCGATCGGATTGGGAGGAGGGACGGGAGTCGAACAGAGAAGGCTCGAACCCCCGTACGGACCGCCATATGTACGAAATATGCCGTGATTGTTTGTTTTGCTGGAAGGATACTTGGAGAGAGGAGGCTATGAATACCTTTGGAATACCGCAACTTAGAAGAACGTGCCCTCTATTGTGTGGTCCATATGCGAGCAGTATGTCGCTGGACGAGCGTGAATGAGACTTTTTTGAGGTTTCTCCGTTGGCGATTTGAGGATTGGGTTGTAAATGATAGTTTGTGTATGTCCATTTCGTACTATGGTTATAGTTCTCAAAGTGACCGTTTGTCGAAGTTTATTTTATAAAGCTGCGCATTTTCTTCGGAAGCCGATCAGATACTGGAATTGAGAAAAATAGCTACGGTTATTACAATAGCCTCTATAATAGTATTTCTGTATAGTAATTCCTCCATTGCCATCTATAACAGTATTTCCTAAAACTCATTTCACATCCATTATGAACAGCTGTGAAGAGTAAATAGTACTGTTTTTGTGACTAATATAATAATCTCTGTAGCGTAAGTTCTACTTAAAGTGGAAGGGATGTTTACACAACCAATGATATTTAGATAATATCGCTTTTACCAATCTTTCTTCCTATTTTGATGTGATTGCTCTTTTTCAGCATTCATTCTTCTTCTAATTATTTAACTTCTTGGATGCCATCAATGAAAGCAGTACATTAGAAGTAGTGAAAAATTACACGGCCTATAAAGGATGAATTAATATGTGCTTCACATTCACCCTTCATAATTCCCTCAAAGGATACAAGTAATAAAAAGTGTATAAAAGAATTTTCAAATAACATGGGTTCATTTAGAAGTAACGTTCGAATCAGCTTGAAGTTGATAGGCGTTAAATGTCTTTCAAGTATCTATTTGAAATTCACACATTTTTACAATCCGATTTTAAGATATAATGCCGTCATATAGATTAAAAACAAAACGGAACTATTCCATTCTCGAGCATACTTTTCGTTATGATTAGTATAAGTATTACCTTGAATAAACGTTTAAGTTATAAAATTCTGACTTAAATTTAAGAAATTAAATCTGAAGAAAAGGATACACTCTGATGAAGCGCATTTAGCTATTAGGGGTCTTAATAATTACCTCGTTTTATTCGCCAAAATTCTCCGAGTCCCTGTAGGGTGGAATACCGATGTGGTTTAAAATCTCAATGTTTACTACTAAATCTACGATTTTTCTTCTCTTTTCTGTTATCATTGGAACGCTGTTGGCCGTTTTGTTTGCGGTAGATTTCCATGTAAAGCTTTCCTTCTCATTTGTTATGTGGTCAGATTCTCAAATGCATTACATTCCAAACGTCTAACGGCTATGAAATTCCTAACGTTGGATATAAGCTTTTGGGTCGTATTATGTTTAGGAAGGTGTGGATTTCTCTTCGATTTTTGTGGTTGCCTGACTCGTCTTAGATGACTCTTATGTCATGCACTATCAGGCTACTTTCTCGAACGGAGAATCCCAGACATCTTTGGTCTTCATAGCCTAGGGGCGAATGGAATTTCAGTCGTAAAGAATGGCGTCTAATTATACATGAGAATGAATGTGAGGGCAGATTGCTCGAAGTTGTACTTACTATTTTAAGATTCTTCTTGCTGAATTGTTCTTGCTCTTTGGATTATCAAAACATGCTAAGGAAGATCGTCAGTTATTTTTCTATACCTTAGAACAGCTAATATCCTAATTTTTATGAATGGATTCACATGGTTTATTTACGCTAGCTATAAAATATCTTGGAAATATAAATGAGGAAAATTTTAGTAGAGTTAATGACCGAGTTGGATCAAATGAAAAACGACCCTAATCCAAGGTATAGTACTTGGCAAGGGAAAAATTAGAAATTTCTAAGTATTCTCACACATATTTATTTACTTATTGTATAAGTGTTTTACCTTTCGGTAGGTTCATGTGCCCTCACATTTCCTATAAAGTGTCTTCTCTTTCACTTCTTGGTAACTTATCCCATCCCTTAAGTCAAATTTTTATGAGGAAACATTATCTTATATAACATTATATAGTTTTATCGTGAAAACGTTTCCTAATTTACTTATTATCCTGTAATGGAGGACTACATTGTTACTCGCAAATCTTTAGAAGTTTTTTAACCTGTTGTAGTTTTAATTGGATTGAGATTCTTCACAGAAAGCGTACGTTTTAAGAATTTAAATATGATTGAATAGGAACGAATATCTACAACAAAAATAAACTTCTACAATTTCCTGGAAATCGTTCTTTAGATTTTCTACATAAGTTATTAGTTATAGAAGCAAGGCATGTTGACACAGTTGCAAAGTCAAACCCTCATTTGATTTTGCTTCTTATTAATATTACTCTTATTATCATATTACAATTGGAGCAGTTGCCATAGGGTAACGTCATCATTAAATACATCATACCAAAATAGATACCTAGGGCTATCATACTCTGATGCTAAGAAACCGGAATTTACCAAATTCAAAGCGGAAAAGCCGGAAAAAAACGAGACTGGGACTTAAAACTTTGTCTGAGTTGATTTTATGTGCTTTTAAAACACTATAAGTTATGCAGTGTCACTAATTGAGAAAAATTCACGTTTAAATTATTTCTATCATTGAAATCTCCGCAACTTAATTTCCATTCTCTCTCCGAGTTTTTCCATCATACTGGGATTGCAGAAAAATTGCCCGGGACTATACGTTGAAGTCGGTACAGTCCCGGTAGAAAACGGAACTTATAGGAAGCATATGGATACACTTACTTGAATTTTATTTATAATAATTATAAAAGTCTTGATTTCTCCCACGAGAAACATATATTGATGGACATTCATAGACAAGTATTGAATGCTATAGAACTCAGCTAGAATAAATCACGGAGGATTATCGGAAAAGGTAAATTCTAAACTATGCCTGCAATATTATAGTTTCTCTACGAAGGAGGAAGAATGTCATAGTATTTGTATTGTTAAAAGATCTTCGAAAACTGAATTCATTTCGCACATGAGCTCCCACAGGTAATCGAACCCGGGACCGCCTTTGCCAAATTTGAACTGGCTGCCCACTTAGCTATCCAGGATCCCAGGATTGCATTTCACTTATTTTACCTCCTAGAGAGGTATAGAATTTGAAATTTTATTTCTCTAAAATCATCTTTCCACATACTATATGAGAGGAGGATTTTCACCAAATGATATTCATTATTATTTGAAAATTTCGTCTTTATTTACGTTATTACTTCCTTCTGGTGTTCGTTTAGTTTGGCAACAACAGACAAGACAGTTGACAATTGAAATTGAACTCATAGAATAACGTATATTTAATAATCGCTGGTGCGAACGAAAGTTTTTCTCACTAATAATTTTCTAATTAATTTTCTGATATTCGTTATTTGCATCCTCTTATTTTCATCCAGTTCCATCGAAATGCTATGTTATTCTTGATTTGTTTCATGTTTAAACGTTTTATGTCTTGAGAGAATGCGTAAGCTACCAACCCGTCATTGGTATAATAGTTTTAGTTATTGGTATACTTATCGTATGCTATATGGTATAATATTGGTTGATAGTTGTGGGACTATTGAATATGTAAAAACAGGTGACATAAACTTCTCGTGATCCAGCATGCAATTTTCATCTACTGCTTTATGCTGGAAGATACCAATAATAATACCAATTTAATAATTTTCTAATATTCCTTATTAACATCTTATTTTCATCCAGTTACATCGAAATATATATGCAGAAATGCTACCGTTATGCTTGATTGATTAAACGTCTTGAAAGAATGCGTAAGCTATTAAACCATGTCATTGGTACCGTAGTTTATGTTATGGCATATTAACTTTATGATACATGGTGTTAAAAATGGTAGATCGTTGTGGGACTATGGAATATGTAAATATAGGTGACATAAACTTCTCTTGATCCAGCACGTACTTTTCTCCTACTGCTTCATGCTGGAAGATGCCTCTGGAAGCAAAAGAACGTGGTGATGTGAAATTCTTTCAAATTAACAAGCAAACGGCAATACGGCAAGCGGATTCCTCTTCCCGACTCGAACGAAACATTTCAGATCAGGAACATTGGAGGGATAAGGTTTTAGAAGTTAGGCTGATGGATGAATTGGTGGCAATGGAAGCAGGACAGGCAATGGACAGGAGGCATCCGAATGGCATAGTCAGATTAGCGTCGAGCGAAAAGATCTCGGGAATGCACCAGCGTGGTTGGTTGGCCGTCTTTCCGCTAGGGAGTGCCACTTGTTGGGTCGGCCGCTCGAATTCCTCCCGACGGCGCATTCCATTCGCCACCAATCACGCCTTTCGACCTATTTATTCAAATGCTCCTGGAATGCACGCTCCATTTGAATAAAAGCTGATCTTTTATAAAAGCTTTTAGTGTTTCTACATCTCGTCGCGATGAAGGAATTATTATTCAGTATGAAATTATGCAAATGATTCGTTCGTTTTAAAACGTAGGGTACCTTCCCGTGAATTGTTAATTATACGATCGGGCTTTTTTGGCGGGTGAGGGAAAGAACTACCGTATGTATTTTTGCGAAATGTTGCCATTTATAAATAGGTAAATATATACTTTCTAAGATAATAAAATTGGGAGATCTAAGGGGAGGATCCAAACCCCCTCCTTTGTAGTACAAGTAATTAAAATGTATTAAATTATTACTAATTAAATAAAATTACTTATTTTAAGTCAACCTATATTGTGACAAGGTGCTTGAATTAAAAATAGAAATAGAATAGTGATTCAAATTTTATAAAGTTATTAATAATTCACTATACTTACTTATTTAAAGTCAATCTAGAATGTAACAAGGTGCTTGAATTAAAAATAGAACTAGTGATTAAAATTTTATAAACTCATTAATAATTGAATATAATTACTTTATTCAAGTAGTCCTAGAATGTTACGAGGAGCTTGAATTAAAATCTGATTATGAAATGTTTCTACAAAAACCTTATTTAGGCTTATGGTTACTTCCGGGACTGTCCCGGGATTATTCGGAACTGGTCAATTTTTCAGCCATCCCGAGTTGAAGGAAAGACTCCAGGACAAAATAGAATGATAGAACAAAAATTTCCTCCAAAACAATCTATTTAGGTGTAATTTTTCGTAAAGTAATGACGTTACACACACTTATAAAGGCTTTTAAAGCATATGAAACAGACTAATTTCAAGGGAACGTCCCGCTATTATATTGAAATTTTTGATGTCCCGACTACTTGTCTTAAGAATACGGTAACGCTAAACAATTGTTTGAGTATTCATCACAACGAAATAGCTAATTTAATTGAAGATGAGTTCTTAAAGAGATAATCTTTTACTGTCCCCTTAGCAAGTTCGCCCCTTTTTGTAAGGATCTCTGGCGTTGACCTGTATTGGTCAGAACAAAAATTACCATTACCTTGTAATTCAGATACCAAGAGAGTTATTCTGTAAAGCAGTGGTTGCCAGCTTTCCACGGTACACTGATTGTCCGTGAAGCTTTTCTTGGTCCCCTCAGAAATTCTGACTTTGCAATACTTTATTTTTTATAATCCTTCATTATATTGTGATTCCCCTGTCACGAGCATGAATTTCGTATTAATAAAATCGAGTTTTTATGATCATTATTTATTTTTGTAGCTTTAAAAGAATTACATGTAATTGGTCCGTGGGAATCAAAGTTGTGCAGTTTACTACTTTGTTTAGTGCGGTGTTTCGAGTACTTTTTCATGCTATCCCCTCTTGGTTCCATACAACGAACATGACTACAATGCAATCGTCATCCCTATTGATATCGATATTAATATCGACCTCGGAGGTCTAAAAGATACAGCTAGGGGTCGACTCGAGTTCTGGATTCCACTGAACGTTGTAAAAATAAATAATAAAATATACTGAGGGAAAATATTGAAAAGGGTGTGTGGTAAATATTAAAGAGCAAAAAATATTGAGATTATAAGAAATTAAAGATAAAAATTAAACTTTACTGTGCTACTATATAAACTATAATCACAATTATTTACGAATATACCAGTGATAACGTAAATTTCTCAATCGTTATTAATTAAATATAAGGTGCAAAGTATTGATTCTCGGAGATGTAGTTAAAGGGCAATGTTTTAAAAATTATTTCTTATAGAGTCGGTTTAAAATCTATGGAGTTCGTTATTTCACTAAGATTTCATAAACGGTCAACATTTTTTTTTGGTACCGCACTCGTCCACAATATTCATAATACAGGCAGTTTGATTTCGTAGGGGTTGTTCCTAATTTGACTTAATCTCAGTCCAAGGTCACGAAAAAACAATGCACATCTTATGGAGTCTTTTGAGGTGCAATTCCAAAGCAAGGAATGCAGCCGCGCGATCTGAGTCGCTCTCACGATTTTTATTTCAGTTGCTATGTGAACGGCATAGAGGGTGCATCGCTGGTGGTAGCGTATCTTCTTCTTGAAGTAGAGTTAATGACCGAGTTAGATCAAATGAAAAACGACCCTATTCCAAAGTACTTGGCAAGGGAGAAGAGATTTCTAAGTATTCTTATACATATTCAGTATTATATAAAAGTTCTACTTTTCGGTAGGTTCATGTGTCCTCACATTCCCTATAAAGTGCCCTTTCTTTCACTTCTTGGTATCTTATCCCTCCCCTTAAGTCATCCAACATCTTTTGTCTTTGTCTTCCCCTCTTTCTTTTTCCTAACATTCTTCCCTCGATTATTTTCTTTAGCAATCGCTTTCCTCTCCATAATTGATCCACCCATTTCCTTTGTGGATTTCTAATTACTTTAATTATTACCCTTTTCTCCCCAACCATCTCTAGCATCTCCTCGTTCATTTTTCTATCAACATCTCAAAAGCCTCCAATCTTTTAATATCTTCCTTTCTTAACGTCCACGTTTCACACCCATACAAATTATGCACTCCACACCAAGGATTTTACTAATCTTTTCCTGATTCCCTTACCAAGACCCTTCGTCATCAGTTCCTTTCGCTTCATGAATGCTTCTTTCGCTAATACTATCCTTTTACTAATTTCCATTGAGCATCTTACATCCTTAGAAGGAAGGCTGCCTAAGTATGGAAATTGATCTAGTTGTTCTAGTTTTTCCCCATGCAACCTTATCGTTAACTCCCCTAGGAAAACCTCGTTACTTTAGTTTTTCTTACATTTAATTTCATCCCAAACTCCTTTGCTTTATCGTTTAGTGCATGTTCTAGGCAAACGTGTATATGTAAAAGAAAAGAAAATGGTTCTAAATTATTAATAAGTTTGAAAAAAACTACGATGGCCGATTTTTATCGGTATACGGACCAGCGTCCAGGGAATAGGAAGAGAATTCCAGGATAACTGGATAACTGACCTTCTGGGAATCACCCAATGCGTGTTTTCAAAAGCAGGTTTCCTTCGCACAATTTTTCGAGCTCAATCTCTTTAATTTTAATTTGACATGATTAGATGTGAGAAGATACTCATTAGTTTCTGTCTCTCCCCAATAAAGATCTTTTTATTATTGTAATTATTAACCATATTGAGAGGAAAACACTCAGTTACTTCCACAGTAGATTTTTAATTCGAAATGTTTTCTCAACGAGATGTCAACTCCTTCAAGGAACATTGCATTAAAAATCTAATTTTGTAGTTACTAATTCTTTTCTTTTCGAAATGGTTTCTGCAGAATTCCGCCAAATGAAGATTAACCATATTTATTTCATTTAAATTATCATCACCTCTGTTCAATAATAACTGTGTATTTCCAGATTCGTAAATGTCAAGAATTTATTGTATACTAGACGATAAAAACCGATGGTAGTGACCAGCTGATCGAGTCATTGCAGACGCAACCCAACCTATGAAGGCATTGAGGTCTCCGACACCGTTTATTCCTTTTTCCCTTTCTGCTTGGTGCCATCAGCTCATCGTCCTCCGCATTAACGGAAGATTCGCGTGCATCCTTTCACCGTGTTCCGTGCTGGCGGAAGCAAATGCATGCGCACTCAAGAATTACGAAGAAGCAGTTTTATAGCTTATCGGACTGCAAAGATGTCTTTATAATGTAATTTAATGTCTAATTTAATCTTAAAGTCGGAACGCTGCGGCTAATAATCGGGAGGGTTTCGCCCAAAAGATCGTGATAATCATCGCAACTTCATGGATAAGGAAATCGGTGTCATTGACACAAACCTTCTCTGATTTATTCATCGTGTGAATCGTTGTGGATTCCTCCGTTTTCAATGTACAGAATTCCCTCATTCATACGCGCAGGCTCTTGTACTTTATTATACGATTATTTGTATGATTTATTATTATTATTACTTCATTTCTGAAATTATCAAGAAATATTATCTCCTATGTTGCTTATAATAGTCATCCGCGCCTTTCTGTAATTTCCTTTCCCTTTGCACATTTTCCTACGACTATTTGATTTCATTTATTTAGAACTGAATTTAAGATTTTATTCGTTAATTATCCGTTTCTCTTCTCTGCTCACCATCAAAGAATAAATTCAGTTGTTGATATTTAAATGTTAATTAGAGGGTTTCTTTAAAGACTAATCACCGCGGGACGACGGGTATGATTCAGAATAAACCTAACCGAAGCAAAGGTAGTGTGAAACTTGCATGAACCATGACTCTACCTTCCTAATCAATTACTTTCGTTCTCGGAAAAAATGAATTAATGAATCTACTGATTCTAGCATCTGTTTCTCTAATATTTCTCGCAGTATCAGAACAGCCTATATAAAAAGGAGAACGTATAACATAGTCTACATATTCTATGAACGTATTCTGTCTAAAAAATATGAAGCAATTTAGTCTTTTACTGAACCTTCTTTCTTCTAAAGATTCCTGCCTCCTGAGGCATCCCAGTAACGCTAACCGATTATTCATCGCAAATCTTTACAACACATATTTCCTTCCATTGTGCCTTTTCTAATTCGCGAGTACAACACTTTTGAGCAGGGTCCCATACATTGAGTGTGCATACTGAGGTGAGGCCTAACTAGCGCAAAGTAACATCGTTCGCTTACTTTTTCTTCGCTCCTGTCGACTACTGTCTTAACGAAGCCAAGTTTGTTAAGAGCTCGCTCAAATATATTATAGATGTGGGTACCCCATGTTAAGTTCTTCATGATGGTTATTCTAAGATATTTCACCGAATCGACTGTTGATAATGTTTTTTTGTGTCCTATAATTGCCGTTGTTGTCATTCGTACTATGTCTTACCAAGGGTTTCTATGTCTCAATCTTTATAATATGTTAATAAAACTGCCTTTGTGTTCCAGGGCAACATAGTCCCTCTGCGGAGTGGAGGAGGGCGGGCAGCGTCGCACCATGACGGCTGCGCCCCCACCGCCTCCCCATTACTCCCACCCCATCCCGGAGTTCCGGGCGGACGCCGATCACTACCGGAGTCCCCTATGCTCTGATCCGGGACATGAAATCATCCGGCCGAAGCCCCGGAGGTGAGACACCTGTTTTTATTTTTTCTCATTAATACTGATTTCCATCAAGGACATTTATTTCGAAAAGGAGACATAATACATTGTAGGTACATAATTAAACTTTAACAAAAAAATTGCACATTAAGGTACTGATTTCCCTTCTGGTCATCCTGAGTCAATAATTAGCCCATCAGGAGATGCAAAAATAAACAGACAATCAGAAAATGTAAAATTCTAATGAATTACAGAATATAGCTAACTTCCAAAGACTTTAGGAATACTCAGTCATTAACAATCATAATTTTTACATCAAACAACACATTGTATCTACATACTATATACACATCTTATCAAAATCTTATCTTATGAATTTCATAATCTTAATTATGTAAATTTTTGTCAGATTTTATTTCTCCTTGAAATATATGTTCATCTGTGAAACGAAATCTTCATTTCTCTTCGAGGAGGATTTGCATTAGGAATCAATCAATATGATTGAAAATATTAATTTATCTTGCAAGTAAAAATAATACAACATTATAAGTTGGTCCAATTTGCTTGGGATATTCAATTGCAGTACATCCGATGCGTTCTTTAAACAAGCTCTTTTCTATAAGAATAATTATTTGAATAAAGTCTTTCTTCACACAAAACGACGAAGTAAGATATTGATTCAACTTCGCAACGGTTTTTCGATTTTTTTTTATCAATTTCTTGCAACTTGCATTGGTCTTTCATTTAGACAAAATCATGATACCTCTCGACATCAGCTTCTGGATACGTTTTTCAGAGCTTTATTTGATTTCTAACTCTGTATATCTAGAATGTAGTCCATCTGGTATCATCAGAAATTTTCCTTGTATATCTTGGACCTACCTGACAAGAGGAGGGCGATTTAAAAACATGTCTTTACAAACGCATCTCCAATGAACTATTAAAATGCTCTTTTTCATTATAAATGTAGTAGATGTGTAGCAAGACTCGTGCAAAGACTTCACAATCCAATTTTAATTCAAGCAGAATTGTCAATTTTTCCACTCGCTAGAAAAACCCAGAAAAGTAGCTAAAAAGTTTTTAAATTATATAAGAAATATCGCTAAATGGCAATTACTAAGAGTATTTACATATAATATTACTTCACTCATATATTTACAACATGAAATTTGCCTTTTATTGCCAACACGTAATGCTATTTTGATTTATAATTAAAACAAGCATTTAAATATACAGAAGTGAAAAATTGTGACTTGGCTGGTACTCGAACCCAGGTCTCCCACTTTCCGGGTAGGCATTCTATCCATTGAACTACCGAGCCAATGTGCTAAGTTTTGCTTATTAATGTGCTAAGTTTAGCTTCTTAATGTGCTAAGTTAAAATTCAATTCCATCGTCCAAGCATTTAGTGTTACAAGTAGAACTCCATGATAAAGAGAGCAGGAAAAATACAAGTGTGACAAAGGGTAGAGTGACAAAAAACAATATTGTTTTTTGACGTATTTCCTTAAATAAAAACTTATAGATATTTCAAACATATTTTGACTATCTGAGTATTTACTTTTGATAAAAATTTTAGAATTTAGTGAGTATTGGTAGAATCAAAGTATATCTATTAATCAGTGGGAACAAATTTACAAAAATTAATGTTAAACGTAACAGTGTAAATTTACGAAAAATTCATTAGAGTGAGAGATGCCTCTAAAACAAAGAGTATTTCCAAAAGAAAATTCGCTTTAGCTCTAATCGTTAAATTAATAACAACAAATTAAAGTTCCTTGTTATATCCCTGGAAAATTGTTATACTACGTCCAAGATCATGAAGAGACCATGTGAATCCTATGACCTCATGTATTTCTTACGGGGGAATACCGCTAGCTGTTGAGTATTTTGCATAGAAAAAGAAAATTAGCAATAATTGACTTTGAAGACATCCAGTATAAATTGATTCTCGCAGAACAGTACGAAAACCATACTAACATACTACTCATACACGCCATACTTAAGCGTTATAAAAAGGAAATCGCAAGGACGGATAGTTATTTCTGGTCGTTCTTCCCGCGGGCTATTAGAGAAGCTAATAGGGTCGATTAGAAAACGATGATAATGTTATTACACCCCCTGCCATACGCCACTGGCGGCTTGCGGGGTACTTATCTGAATCTAAATCTACAAACATAAGGAATATACGGTGTAATGAGATTTACGTGGTCTCTTCATTACGTTGGCTGAAGTACAGTGAGTAATACAAAGTCATCAAGAGGGGGACTACGCTTCCTGTATTCCTTCACTCACCCCTGAAGCCCTCAATGACTGAAAGTAGACAGAATTGAATGAAAACGTTTCCTCGTTGGCAAATTTCGGTGAGAGATCGAAAGGCAATCACCTCATCGATTAGCGAAAGTGAACATTCTCAGCCAATCTCCTAGAATGGTTTCCCATAATGTCTCGCGCAAACAACGCTCTTAGTTGCGTCCTACATTCGCTGAGAGAATCCAAAGCGGAAACCCCCATATCTTCTCGAAATGGAATCCTTTTGTCCCACAATGCATGGCAGTTTCCTCCCTGAATTATGGGAAAAGCGCCTGCTGAAGGTGCACGTCCGCGTTCTCACGTGAAAATCGCTCTGCCTTTCTCAAAGATTGATGAAAAATTTCCCGAAGTTTACTCGCCGATGCCAATTGCATTCCACGTCTTTGTTTGTTTTCCTTACCCCCTTTTCTATGGCTAGTAGCTGATTTACATGCGGCAAACCATGCAAGGAGTGTCAGAATTCTCATATATCTCTATTCAATGGCTTTTCCAAGCTTTAACGTCTATTGTTAACTTTTTAACATCCAGATATTCATCCAGCAAGCCACCAATGTTCGAGAGGAGTGATCTTTTTTCTCTCTTTGTCCATCATTTTTGGGTACGTTCTTTGAAGGATGTGTTCTTAATCGATTTCAAAGGAAATTCGTAATCGATTAGATCACATGATTCCATTGACGACATTGTTTATACTTTAAGAACTGCCTTAATTTTCCATCGGTAAGATTTGTAGGTTGTAGTTCGAAATATTATTACTATACTTTGTGAATAAAATATCAGATAATAAATATTTTCCTTCTCAAAATTAGAAAACTTAGTGTCTTATTGTTTTCTAAAGCAAATATGACACAAACGTGATATATTTTTAGCAGCCTAGCAAACAAATATCATCCTCATCAATCTTTCTGTGAAAGATATAGTCAACTTTTCATGGGATAAGAGATTCGAAAATTCCAATGGAAGAATATACTGATAAACGTTGGGTCAAATCCTCGAAAGGAGAAAGGAAGCCGAGGATTAACGACCTTCTGGGAAACACCCAAAGCGCATTACGGTGACTATGCCACCATCCTCATTAGCAACGGATATAAAAATAGAAATTTGCTGAAGATCGATTCGTTTTAGATTTCCAATGTCTAAAACCGCACTTTATGGTGTACGATTATTTTATTGTTGGTTATTTAGAAGTATCAGATGTCTGTGTGAATAGTTTCATATAGTTTAGAAGTTAAATCTATATACGTCATTTTTGACGGGGGGTTCACTAAAAAATTAGAAAGATACAATTATATACTCAACGGTGATTATTATATGAGCTCATGTACATCTCCAAATAGACGCCCGACCTCGCGGAAGGGGGTACAATGCAGGAAATATCTTAAAATGAGAGGAAACCTTAATATATGAGAGTCATATGATATTGTTTCAAAAAAACACACTTCCTATGCTTTTAGCAAATCCCTCGGTAATATCGGCTAATCGGATTTTTCTGACCAGGGTATGGTTGTGTTTTCGTCCTCTATTACTCTTGCTTTGCTTGAGAACCTCCTGATGAGCTCTGTTGTTGAGTTCAAGAGGACTTAAGCAAATTTCAGAAGCAGCAGAAGTGGAACAAGGGAAAAATTACAGCATTTATTGAAGCTGCAATACAGACCAAACATATTATCTATGTTTCACCAAATAAATCGTAGAATAATTATATCTCTTATAAATTCGATGATAGTTAAGTACGCAAAACTCTTTTCACATCAAATTAATTAGGATAGATTCTCAAAATAGAGTGAGGGAAATGCAATTTAGCTATGATCCATATGAACTTCGTCTCCATATCTTAGAATACATAGGAAATTATAATATCTTAGAATACATAAGAAATTATATCATGGAATTTCCAATTTCCATCATGTGGTTCATCCATGTGCTGATTTACCTCCATCCCCAAACTAAGCCAGCATCTATTATTATTTTTCATTCAACTAGTGTCACATCCGAAGCTTACTTCTATCACACGGATTTTTTATGTTAACATATTCTCTTTTTGGAGAAATAGTTCACCCAAGGGTCTCATGGTTCACCAGAAAACTATTTTTGAAAGTAAACATTATTCAACAAATATATAATGCATTGCAACAGGATATTAGACAGGATAGGACCTTTTTTGGTAATAAAGAAGAAGCTATTTCTGAAGGCTTAATTATTTCAAAGATTTTCTAACGACTTAAAGGTATTGTAATCAAGTAAAACTTAATTTCCAGCCAGAATAATTGCTCGTACTTCTTTTAATGGAGTATGATTACATCGTGCACCTTCTGAATCACGTCCAATCAACTTTAGAGGATCATAAAGGGCGTACAGTACCTCCACCGTTATTCCCATCTTACAGTTCCATCACCGTTATTCTCATGATACTTCCCATAAGTTTCCTTTTGAATTTCATTTTCTGGAGGAAAAGATGTCCACCAATGCGACTCATGGATATAAATTTTCTTTAAGAGACAGGGTGAATCATTGGTGAGGATCGTTGATGAGATACATAGTTTCCATGAGTCACATTTTTGAAACTCGTTGCCATGGCTTGCTTCTTTCTTCTGTAACCGAGCTGTGACTGCGTTAGTGTCATGACGTCGTTGGAATTGCATCTTTTCCTTCTTTGCGTCAGACGTGAGAATCGGCGTTTGTGAAAGGAATGAAGAGATATCATTAGCTGTATTAGGGTGTGGGAGTTGTAACACAATACCATTATATTCGCAAAGAAAGGCAGGAGAAGCGAGGCTTTTTTCACCTTCCAATACTGAGGTCTCTTAAAGCGAAATAATTCTTTTTAAATGGGAAATGGCACAGAGAATGTCGATCTCTAATGAAAGGCCGGTAACCATAGAAGGGGTTCATAAATATTGGGAACAGGATTTTATCCGTGCGGAGTATGCAATCAGGGACTAATTTTTCTCTTATTCTTCCAATTAAAAAATTTGCTCATTTGTTTATTTTATTAATTTTGTTATTTATTATATTTGTTCATATTTATTTATTATATTTTATTCATATTATTATTTGTTTAATTTTCTTAATTTTATTTATTTATTTTATTAAACTCATTGTATTTATTTATTTATTTTACATTCGTCACATCATAAAAATGACAATGTAGCAAATAGAAGTATAGAAATGTAGCAACATAATCACCAAGAAAAGTAACAAAAATTAGAAGAAAAATAAAAAATAGATGGAATAATTACAAGGATTTCATTAAGTTTACGAAAGTTAATGAATCAAGAAAGAATAATTCATGATCCGACATTGAAATTATATTCTCGTTGTAACCAGGGGATTGTAGTACCATTACGTATATTGTACTTTTACTATTGTATCGGGTATATTTAGGAACCGATTCAGCGTACTCGGGAAATGTTAAGAACCGGTTAGCACGATCCGGCTGAATCTCATTACTGCACGAAATCCCAAGGGGTTAGCTATACCGTCGATCAAAGATTCGTTTATTATACCTTTTCAATAGAAAATTTTAATCCTCTCATTGTATCCGCGTGACTCTCTCCATTGTGAATGTACTCCATTGATGCATTTAATGTCATTCACGGACTTTTTTTAGACATTATTCTTTCATTCGGTACACGATTTTTTTCATTTCGTTTTCCCTTTGGAGGTATCATGCCGCGGAATATATCCCATAATTTCCACTTTCCTTTCTCCATCCATCAACACCGATACGCTGCAAGCCACTTTTTTCCAGCTATTTTACTGATTTAAGCACCTCAGGCAAAATTTTCTTCTTCCAAGCATAATCTTGTCATTCTCGCAAAATTCACATTTCCATGGATTCCATAAAGACTAACTATCCTATCGCTGAAGTTATGATGCTTCCGATATATACGGCAAGCATAGGGTGTCTTGCGGATACAACTTCTACCCGCAAACTTATAGGTTAACAAAAATTATCTTTGTTACGCATAAAGACTTCAAGCAGATAATTTCAAATTCTCACCCTTACATTGGGGACAGGTATTTTTTCCCTTGAGGTACGCGCGAAATCTGCCATGGATCCCATAAATCGGGCAGTTTCACAGGGTATTTACTATTCGCCTAAACTATTCGCAGACTATCCGCCGCGTCTGTTTTATATTAGACCTCTCCATTCAAAAAAAGAAAAACAGATTCACGGTATCATCAAGTAGACGTCTGCCCAAGACGACTTAACTCCCGTGTATGCTTTAAAAATTAATCTAACCTTTTCTTCTAATCTTCTTATTCTTTTTTCTAAGCACTCCCAACCTGATTCCTTTATCACTTGTCTGACGCAATCGAACCTGTGCATTACTGCTCAAAACAAATCTTGCAGTCCTTCTCTGTATATTTTCTATTTTCCGCTTTAGGCCTATCTCATGCCGGTCCTATAAGCATTCTATATATTCTAAGACTAAGAATTGTACACACCCTCCTTAATTTTTACCTCTTGAGGGTACGCATTACAAAGTTAAGGGTATTTTATGCTTTTAAAATTATACGTTTTATATGTTCGTTCTATTTTAAGTTGTCACTGAACGTTGCCTCTAATTATTTTACTATATGTTCACCCAGATTATATGTATATAGATATCTACTTCTTTTAAAAATTATAACTTTGCATTTTCTCGTATTAACTTGCCATTCATTAGACGAAACACAGTCGTTGTTCCTGCACTCTACCTCCTCATGGCGACTAACAGTTAAAGGATAAATCATTGTCAAGATTTGAAACTTTTATATGGAAATGGATATTGCAATAAAGCGATGTGTTCAAGGTTTTCTTCTGTTGGCACTTCATCTTTATTTGCTTCGATGTTTTGAGGAGATTCCCCTGATCATACCAACCGAATCCCGTTACCTATTTTGTTATGCTAATCTTCGGCAGAAGATTAGGCCCCAAGATTTTAGAATTTCCAATCAAAATTCCACCGGCAGGAGGAAAATCTTCGGAAGCGTATTCTTGGATGACCTTCCTAAATCTCGAGTTTCCCAATCTTCCGAAGCGATCTTCTAGAAGCCGTTTTGGTTATCGATGACCGAAATGTTCATCCATAGTTTAGCCATAATGTTTCCGAATTTTCTCAACGTGTTTTTTCGGACGAAAATTTCTCGGGTGAATGCCTCCCGTTGATGTATAGTTCTCGAGTCTTTCTGTCGTCGCATTTGCATAAGTAATGAGGCTCGTAAACTTAATTTTAGATACGCCTCTGAGTGGCTTTTATTATTGCATATACTTAGGAATAATATTCATGGGGAGAGGATCGGAATAAGCGTTTTATTAATCTATATATTTTAGATAAGTGAAGTTTATAAACGTTATGTGTATTTATCGCGCTCTACCTAAGTTCAATGACCTAGTGAAACCGTAGAGCCTTATATTCAAAGTGGTTTTGAAATAATTCGAGAAACAAATATATATTATTATGAATCAAACTATGTTCAATGCTTGGAGAATTTCGGGATTGATTGCATCAACATTAAACAAGGAAATATCGCAATAAATTGCCAAACTTTTTAAAATCAGAGAGCGATCACTGTATAGGGCAATGGCCTTGCTTTGTCGTAGAAATTTTCTCACGTTATTTTTTTAAATATCTCTCCTTCGATTTAAAGGCCATTTTCGACGCAGTAATCAAGGTACTCAAAATGAAGGACGTATTGGGAAACGTATCCTTGCATTGATTTATACGACCGAAGATGATATTTTGGATGCATAATTTAATTTAAATTTTGGACTTAGTCAGATTTTGGTTTTTTTTCTCATTTAATTTTGGAATTCAGTTTAAAATGAAATTTTTACCACGAAAGGAATAATAATCAAAGTGAAAAACTGAATGTTTACTTTTTTAGTGTCGGTCTTAAAGCCATGTTAATAGCTGAATTCGAGTAATAAATCTCAATTTTCCATTACTAACACCTTACACAGCAGACCTTAATTCTTTACTGTGAAATCATATCAATTGGAGTGGAAATCCTTGAGTAACTAAAGCTTTTGTTGTCGTTTACCAACCTTTTTATCATCGTTTACTTTTATTTGTATATTATATAATCCAAAACAGCCAAGCATGTCAAATTCTGGTGGACACATCAACAAAAATAAATGAAACCATCAACAGAGTGTTAGCAATGTGGTAGAATTAGAGCATAAATAAAGGAGAGGCGAATTTAATTTCGTGAACCGTCAAGACTCATCCCTACATAAAATAGTATTATAGGTGAAAATGTTAAAAGGGCACGCAAATGGTCAAACTTCGAGCTTTAAACCATACCAAATTCACCTATAAATCACCAAGAGAGCTCTATAACGGACGCTATGCGGAGATCGTTTTTGCAACACGTCTCTTCTAACTTTTGAAGAGGCAGAGAATAGCCCCGCCGCAAGCCATTTAATTCTCCCTCATTGGTATTCTCCCGTTTTTTATATCGTGCGGGAAGTCGTACAAAACCACGTAGGAGAATCCATTTGCATAAATTTAAATTTCGGCTAACTAGTAATTTCGCGGTTACAGGGGGCCAAATGAAATCAGGTAAACTTTTTACGGCCGCTGTATATTGCTCTTTATGCTCACACTTGACATGTAATGAGATGAGGGATCGAAACATGCGGAAGAATTGTTTTCTCGTTAATTATTCCTTGACAATTACGTCACTAGAGTCAGCGGCATGGAATTGGATACAGAGGTGGATCTTCGTTAATTATCCTCAATGCTGCCGAACATATTTTCGTCCAAAGATGAACTTTTTCTACTTATTCAGAACGACTTCTTTGCCTAATTCTTCGTTAATTCAACCTAACTTTATGCACCAGACCCCAGAGTTAATATACTGAATATTTCAACAAGTAGCTACTCCCGAAAATGGCTTATTTAGCTCACAGAACTCTTTCAGTTTACTGTCTTTGAAAGGTTTCCTAGAAGGATTAATTTACTAAATCTATACAATGAAAAAACTGATGATCTATATTCTGCAACTTCATCCTGCGATTCTACAATCACTTTCTAAAATAACATAATTCCTTTTGGAGCCAGTTTTTGAGGCCGTCATCGTTAAATATTTTGTTAATAGCCATAAGGGTCTTCACCTCCATTCTAATGAGTACCACCGACGAATATCTCCATATGCATTCTCAGCTCAATAAAGCAAAGAAGAAATTTTCAACTTCACTCCAGAACGGAAATAATTCCTTGTAATTCTCACGGTCGATTGGCATAATTTTGTGGAAACAGTCGATGTATAGTAAGATATTTTCTCCGTTTGAAAACTTCACTCTGGCTAAGGTCGAATCGTAACATTATAATGGAATGTATTTTTCCATAAAACGGATTTGTCTATCTATAAGACTTAAGATGGTTCAGTGAAGAGGAAGAAACTAAAAGAAAGAGCTCGATCTTAGACGATACAGAGCAAAAAGAATGGGAGGAGTAAAAAATATATTTTCGTTCGTGGGCATTATTATTTTACAGAGAGATTGAAGTCTTCTTAGTCAAATCTTATGGCACACACTCTCAGTTTTCATTTGGAATAGACAGCTTTGCAATGAAAATTCAATTGCGCAGCAAGGAAGTATTCGGGCATTTTCTGCATTTGATCTATAAGTGATGTAAAATCAGTGTAGTAACCATCGAATCAAAAACAGCGAATGTAAGGCATACGACAGAAACTGAGATATTCATCAACATTCACAATTGTGATGATGTCCTGATAGCCGCTTTTTTACGTATATAGTAAACGCCAAGCGGTTAATCTAATCCTTTTGTTTCCCTACTATCAGAGAGGGAAATAACAAACGATTTATCCTCTCTTCCATATTCTACGCTCATTTTCTGATGAGTTGCATTAAAAAGGTTTAATCAAAAACAGTTATGATCACTGTCACACAGTTAATGAAGGGTTTTCGCTTATCCCATCTGGTACTACGGGACTAAAGGATCTTGATGAGATCGTTTTGCCATAATTCACACGAGAACAGAAAATGGTTTCATTGAATTTTAACCTCGTATCATTGTCTTCTCATTTTCCTTTTTGAAAGTGATTTTAAGATATTGTGAAGTGCCAGTCTCTTCCAGGTAACGCAGTATAATACTCTCAAATCCTAACCTTTAACAAATACACATGGTAATAAAAAGTATGATCTTAACTGAAGTTTAAATATAGTACATAGTTCCTTTGTGTTTTCTAAAACCTAACCCTAGGGGTTTTCCGGTGTGCTTAGGCTTTCACGTGTTGAAATGTGTTGTACTCGCACATTAGAAAAATAACTTGCATTAAAAATTTACATAAATTACATTACACTATACATTTTGTGAAGAATTCCTATGACAAATCGGTGAGCGATGCAAGGATGTTTCAGGCGATAGGATAGGAATTTTTAGAAGAAAAATGATTCATTTAGAAGAAAAATTATTCAATCAGAGACTCAATTTACTTAATAAATTCAGAATAGGACGTTCATAGAAGATGTAGCCGACATTATGCGCTCTCCTTGTTACATAGGCCGTTCTGATACTGCTACGAGGATCAAAGAAATAGATGCTAGATTCGATTCAAGAATTATGTTTTCCGAGAACGATACACGAAAGTGATCGATTAGGAAAATATAGTCATGGTGCCACACCCACTAAAAGGCGGCTTGACACATATACATGGATACACGTATAGATATTGTTGAAGAACGAAAGGAACGAAAGAACTAAAAGCAAGGAATACCCAGAACATATGCCGTGGTTTAATTCAAAGAATAGTCACGCTGATCGACCGGCAGACTTTATTAACCAGATCTTAACTCGGTGATCTCGTCTTCTTCAATCCGAGTGCACTCCAACCACATTCCTCACAGCTCTCTTTATCGCTCCCCACAGATATTTTTCCTAGAAATTCGCGCTGTCTCAAAAGCGGAATCCTTGTAGATTAACTCATTACGTCCAGTACTCTATAAAATCCCTCCGCGATATTTATACACCTCCTTCCTCGGAGTCCTGGCTCACATCCAGCCACTTGCATACCTCAGCTGTCAGCTACACGCATCTTTTCGGAATTTATACCCCCGACCTATCCTTGCACTATTCCCTAACATTCCAGTAGTACCCCCTCTTCTGATTTGTCAGTCTTTTCAAATATGGCGAGACCGTCCTTTTCCTGCAACCCCTCCGTCTGCTGCCACATTAGGGAAGTCTCGTGGGTAGCAAATGGGTGAAGAGGAGGAAGGTGTAATGGTTCCCGGGATGATATGAAGGTGAGCTTCGGAGGAGGTTAATGAGGAAGCGTAAGGGCTTAATGGAAGGTAGGGAGGGTTATCGGCGGACGGGGATTAAAACAAAAAAGAACGGGTCGTTCCTACATGGATATCCAGCCTAAGGGTGTTTTTTTCTTCTAGCTGCGCCGTAGATTCCGCGTGGTGGTCGGGGAAATTTTCAGCGTGTGCTCTCCAAAGGGAATCGGGAAGTAGATCGGGCGATAGCGCTGGTTAACAGATGGGTAAAAAAGGAAATGAACGCTAACGAAGAGGAAGATGACATCTGCTTATATTCCTTACAAATTGCATCGCTTATGATTATTTTTAGAGGTAACGTCGTTTGGTACATGGGTTTCAATTTGAGTTTTCCGGAGGTAATGTCGTACCGTGTGCTTTTATCGCTATCGACATCGCCCAGCTCCGGAGGTTTTCTTTATCGATTTAATAACGACTTTTGAATGTATGTCATGTTTTAGGGTGTACTAAACTGTTTTTTGTGTACATTCTTGTAGAACTGTCATCGGACATTCGGCTTACGTGATTTAGGTATTATTCGTGGAATCTAATCTTTTGGAGTTATTATTTAAAACTTGAACATGATTTATGATAAAGGTAAAATTGAATTTAAATTGTCATTTATTAATTTAATCGATTTTTTAAATTCGAGTTAATAATTTTCAAGTTACGAATAGTAAAAGCAAACAAAATAGGAAAGACTTCGTAATTCTTATTTAATTATAGCATTTCCATGAAATGCAGTTAGAAATTATTGGGTAAAAGCAAACAGTAATGTAAAACGTGATCTGGCATTTTCCCGGCGAGGTTGATGTAGGAAGTTTTCTCGGGATATCAGCCGGGTAACTAGTATAAATATTTTGGAAAATTAATAGCGCCCACTCATGATTTAACTGCCTATTGTTAGTCCTTCACCTGCAGACAAAATTCTCTTTCTTAAGTAATAGAGTAGAAATTATGGAACGCACGTAACGCAGCAAGCAGGGATACCAATTTATTTTTTGTCATTGTCAACACATGAAGCATGAAAAGCAGCTAAAACGTCACTAAAATGTATAATGTATGTATCTAAATAGTAATTAAAATGAAATTACCTACATCCGATTTCATAAATGCAATATAAGTTCAAGAATAGTAAAATTGAAATGTATTTAATGAAATTTGTCTCTTATTGCCAAAATACTATGCCATTTTAATTTAAAAGTACGCAAAGCATGTAATGTGACAAGTACGTGGTTGTGGATCTACGTAAGAGAGCATGCATGCAAATCTAAAGCCGGTCTATGGTATATTGGCGCCCCTGGCAAAGTCTAATTCAGGCGTCTATCTTTAATAGTAATATTTCTTCAATGTTTCAAGTATTTTTGGCAGCATTTTTGGTATTAATGAAGAATATTCTAAATATTATATATAAGTAGATAATTTTCTACAGCGATGACTATTATCAAAATAAATGAGAAACCGTATAACCTTGGAGGAAGTAAAACACGAAAAGCAATACAACATAAGTCCACTAACATAGGTAGTATTTCGCTATGTTTTGTTTAGATACTGATACATAGATCATAAAAATTGTAACTAATTTTACTCACAAATCTTCAGATATGTAACGTTTTAATGATTGTATGAATTCCGTTGACAGTTAATAAGGAATCAAAAGAGTCTACCTTGGATTTAACTACACGGAAAAACAGTAGAATGTGGTTTTTCATAGAAAAGTTTATGTTGCCAACGCATCCTAGGTAGAGTAGGCAGTCATGGGGCAGTGAAACAATTCCAATCTACAATAAAATTAATATATACAGTTTTCAATGTTTCCTACAGTAATTTTTGTGCCCCCCTCCAATGTCAGCGCCCTCTCAAAGTCAGCACCTCGGGCAACAGACTGTGTCGGCAAAGTAGTGTAGATACATAAGACTTAATTTCCTGGTGAAATTGAGACTAATTATTCCCCTCTTCCATTCAGATAGATACGTCGCTAAAGAAGAATAAGTTGCTAAAAGAAAACTAGCTAGATCTAACTGCAAAATCGCTAGATTGGCAAACATGCTGGTGAATAAGAATTCTGTACGAATGTACAATGTACAGAAGCGAATAGACTCGAGTCGCTTCCTTATATAATAATAATAATTATAAAGGACCTTATTAGGGCGAGATTGAGATTTGGGAGTCTCTTCTTACATATAACCCTCTGTCATCTGAGAAAGACTGAATAGAAAGAGACAGCAAAAGTACAAGAAGAAAGCTAATATGTGGATTAAAAAACCTAAGCTGAGGGCTCAGGAAAAAATCTCCACCACAGGAAAACACTCAAAAGAAGGAGAGCATAAAAAACCTGCGAAACCTATAGATAAAAAACTAAATTATATGATGAAAGTGAATGAAAAAAGTTATGAAAGACAAGAAGAAAATTGATCAATATTATACAAAAAATGATAAATACATATTCACCTCAAACATTCCAAAACAAATCATCTTCACAAATGATACTGATTCAGAGATGAATTCAAAATGAACATTAACAATAGGAGTTGTATCTCAGTACTAATAATATAAGACAATTATATACAGGATAGTCACATAAGATCATATATACACGAAAATCATATATACATGATAATCACATAAATTACTCCGACTGCTTAACAACTGTATAAGATATGTTTTTAATCGCAGTAAATGTGAACACATCTCCAGTCATCGTCGTGCATTTAAATGGTTAAATCCGAACTTTAGAAGAAAATATATAGGATAATTCTTGTTTACCGTATTTCACAAATCTCAACCTCAGTACATCTACGACCGTTTTACCTTTAAATATTGGCTGTTCTGAAACCACTCGATCTGGCCCAAAATACCTTATACATCCAATCCCCCGCGCCAATGTTTATTTCAGATCCTTTCAAATTGTTGCCTCTAATTTTTACCAGATCAAATTAAAAACTCCACTTGTCATGTTTTAAACGAAAATTATTTAATCATCTTCTGGTTACTTCTAATTTTAAATTGTACTATTGCATCCTCTTCATTTATTATGAGCAGTATTCACTTATGTAAGAGCAGATATTTTTTTGTATTTTCTCTTTGCTCTTACGGGACTTTTAAGGCCCAGAGCACAATAAAATTTATTATTATTATTATAAGAGAAGGACCTTCGCGATCCATAGCGTAGTTTCGACAACAAAGTCTCAGACCATGTCTTCGCCATACATATTTCGCAAGTATCTGATTCCCGAGATTTTTAATGCGCATTTGCGTATAATTTGGATTCGGGCGAAGTGTCGAGTAGAGGTGTGGAGAGAGAAACCGGAAAGGCTGAGGCAAACGACCTGAGCGTGAGCCAGCCTCACTGTTTTCCTAACTCGTCCTGCGGTTACACATAACTTACTGCCGTTCTCTTTTTCCCTCTGCATTCCGCTGTTTGCTTCTCCTTTTCTTCGGATGATTGTTCCGAGTGCACGACACTGCTTCAGCGCTCTGTTTACCACAAGGCCTTCCACTAATAAGTCGTGAGCTAATATTCCGCGGAGAATCTAATAGTCGAGATTTCTGCGGGTTTTTGCGGGAGCGAAACGAAGAAAGCGCTTCTGGGAAGACGGCATACGTAAAATTCTCTTTCCAAGAGCTAGAATTCTTTCCTTCATGTACGCCGTATAGGGGGTTAGTTCAATTGATGTAAATATTACAAAAAATGCTGTTTGTTGTTGTTGACTTTGTGTAATCTTATGCAACACATTTATAAATGCTACTTGATCATAACTGATTACGTATTATATCAATTGTCAATACACCGATATCAATACTTCTTTATCCTTCGTTATTGTGTTTTGTATACATAGTATGAATACATCATTATCATTAAATTATCATCACATTATTAACTATCGCAAAGTTAATGAATCGCAGAACTGAAATCACTGTAAAAATTTCCACAAAGTTACATGAATGTTACATGTGCGTATATGAAATTAAATTATCGAATGTTCGATGAAATGAATCAACGATAAATGAAAGATACTTGAATACAATGAATTTTAGTCATAATAAATAATTATACAGCCATAACTTAGGTCATTATTTACAGTATTGTTTAACTATAATCATAATATGACCTATTACTTTACACATATAATCACTATCTATAACAGTTAATTATTATTCTCTTGATATTTTTCTTATTTCTAGCTTTTTTCATTTTCAATACATTAAATTGAATAAAATAAAATTTGACAAAAGTAAGTTCTACTTCGTGGCTACACAGGTTTAGTAAGCCTTCCTCCAATTACACTTGAATAAAACGTGCATTTTCGGGTAATTTTAAAGAGAGTATAAACAGCCTTAGAATAATTTCTGATAAAGGCATCTAAAGGCGCATCCACCATTTCCGTATCTATCTTGATGCCAATCTGTCACGATAAATCAATTTGGTAATCGTTAATTCTTATTTTTTGGCGTAAATATGTATACATTGGGCATGAATTTCTTTTAAAACAATTCAAATCTAAGAATATGATGGGATTTAAAAATAATCAATCGTAAGTTATACTACGTCCAACGTCATGAAGTGACCACGTAAATTTTATGGCCCCACGTATATCCTCTAACATAATCAGATATTCGAAAATGTTCATAAGTACTCTCATGATACGAGTAACTATCTATTATACACATCTGCTACAACAGTTCACCGACCGTATAATCAACAACGGTACAAAAGTGATGAAATCTGGAGGAATCAACACTTCCGTGGTTAATTTTCACATTTGCAAAAACTTCATACTTCGTCCAACGTCATCGGGAGACTATGTAAATTTTATGGCACCGCGTATTACTTACGAGGGAATTGCGCGAACTGTTGTGACTTCTGCATAGAAAAAGAAACTCGGCGATAATTTTAAAGACATTCAGCATAAAGTAAAATCGATTTCTGATGGAACAGTACGAACAGCGCTCGCCATTTTCTCTTGAGGAATACACAGTAGTATAAGATTTACGTGGTCTATTCATGACGTTGGACGAGGCATACCCCGTTGTTGTAGTTTGACTATGATGGAGTGACACAATTATTGAGGATCTGTAAAAGTTTCGCATACGAAAATTATCTTGATGATATTTGCCCCCCTAAAAAGTGTTGAAAATTTAAAACCTTATCAGCTAAATTGGCACTGCGTTTGGAAAAGTTAAAATATCTCTCAAGAGCGAATTACTTAATTTAACTGAAGCCGTTTCAGTGAAAACTTCGCGGAAATCAAAGAGATTTTCTTGGTGTTCCAATACGCTTTGAAGCGGAACTTTTAGGAGAAAATATTTCGTACCATTTGCTTTTTATTTACATTTTCTACTCTTGAAATATTTTTATATAAAAGTGGCAAAAACAATATGAAAAAATCTATGGATAAAACTTTTACTTGATGGAATTCTATAACAGGAAAAATGAAATTCACTGTGTAAAAGTCTACTTGATAACTGTATTTTAAGACCGATTTCGAACTGCCCTAGCTCATCATCAGCTAACATGAATGATCAGGTAACATAATAAAATTTCTTTTTCCAGATATCAAAAACAGACTCGAGAGACGAAATAAGTATGCTAGAAAGAATCTATGAATCACGCATAATTTAATTTTTCATT
The DNA here is from genome assembly GCA_036926295.1 of Pachydiplax longipennis. Classification (NCBI taxonomy): domain Eukaryota; kingdom Metazoa; phylum Arthropoda; class Insecta; order Odonata; family Libellulidae; genus Pachydiplax; species Pachydiplax longipennis. The sequence goes on from JAVFKF010000019.1 coordinate 33,117,647, forward strand.
TCTACTCTCCTTCTTTGATTGAAAAGATTTATCTTAAACCTGTTTCCTTTTAATTTTATACTAAGGTCAATTTATTGCAGTAATCTTTTATTTCACTAAGTCTCATGATTTATTGCGATGTTTTCCCTTGATCAGAACTGCGGAAGTTCGAAAATTCTTAAAACTTTGAGCCCACGAAATTTGCCATTATAGATCCCGGATAGCCAAGTGGGTAAGCCTTTGGTGAAAGCTGTGCCGAGTTCGACTCCCGGTGGGATCCCACATGTGCGAAATGACCTCTGCAGTCGAAGAACTTTTTAAAATTACTACCAGTAGAATTAACTAGCGGAGATTAGTTCTATTATACATCTATTGATAAATAGACTATCTCTCCTCGTTTGTGATCAGATGTTATGGTTGTATTTTTTAAACTTGCAGGTAAATTTTGCTGGTAACTTAGTTTTCGAAACTCAAACCCTGCACTTGTCATGCGGTGTTCCATTTACATTATCTGAGATTACAATGGAACTTCCTTTGCATTTTATTATCATTTTCCCTCTCTCCATTCTAACCGATAAGAGAACATAACGCATAACAGCCGGCAAGTTCACCGACCCCGAATCCACTTGTTTCAAACGTGTTTGGCTGTTGAAAAGTGCCCGATACATATACAAGTTTCTCTACCAAAACAAGAGAGCAAAACGTATCTTTTCACGCATGCAAATGACTGTATTTGCCTCTCAGAATTTTCGGTTTCCCCCAATCCTTCCAAGTCCCCCACCCAAGCATAATAATATAAAAACAAAGGACAAACGTAGGAAAGCGTCAATTACCTCTCGAGAGCCCGTACGGCCTTCCGAATGTAAATACGCACCACATGCGGTTTCCGTCAGAATCAATTCAAGGATGCGTATGCTTGCATCTTACACCCTCCACCGGGGTAATTGGGAGTATCCGCAGCTGCCCTACTTACAGAGGGGGGCGTCCGTAGGAGGGGGTGGGAAAATGGGACCTATCCTTTCCCTTCCTTTGCAGCACGAGATTATTTTTCTCCTACACAACGCAGTTCCCGAGAGTTTCGCGTAACGCCAACACCACAGCGTCCTTCTCCCAAATGTCTATCGCGAGTCGAAGACGTGATCCCGGGCGTTGAAATAATCCTTCGGGACCCACGTTGTGAATAGAGTGCACCACGATTGGTTTTCTGTATTTCCGTGAAGTTTCCTTTCGCCACGTGCTTGTGTTTTGTTTCTTCGCCAGCGACTGTGTGACGGATCGACTGAAGGATCCAACCATCTGTCCAAAGTGACTTTTTTTCACCGTTTTTTTTCGCTAACGTGTGGTTTCCAGAGCTAAACCGTAGAATGAGTGCTAAAGACAGTTACGCCTTTGTATGGAAAGAGAAGTAATTTTCGTCGTGTAGCACCGGTGTAAAAACAGAATTTCTGTAGGTTTATTTCGGATAAAATGATAATTGTAGGCGCAGTTCTACTGCTGAATCTTGCTTGAGGTTATGATAATCTAGTGGTAGCTAAATTATGTTTTATGTACTTTTTCTCCGATTAGAGGGAGCCGGGGTCCTTCAGAAGTGGGTGTAACATTTATTTGATCTTATGAGTAGCTACCTCAGTCAGAATTATTGTAAGTTTGGAAGGTTTTTAAGTTATGATAGCGTACAGGTTTGAGGCTAAAATTTTAGTTTCAGGACGTAGCTCATATAAAATCTCCTCTATTTATTTTTAGGAAGGTATTTATTAAATATATTTTATCCAATAAGTTAATCTATTCCTGAATTAAGTATTTATCGTTAGGATCATTAGAAAAGTTAATATTTGTTTTGTGGTTTATTAAGTTATTGGAATCGATTTTTAAAAATAGATTAGGGTATGAATTAAGAAGAGCTAAATGGGTAAAATTAGATGTGTTTAGATTTGGATGATTTTAATGGGTTTATCTTATAGAGAATATTGAGTTCAATAGCTTAATTATCGAAGTGACTTTTTCACTTTTTGTTTTCACTGACGTGTGGTTACCAGAGCTGAACCGTCCAATGAGTACGAGAGAATAAATTAAAGGCACTTTCGCCTTTTGATGGAGGAGGAAATAAATTTCGTCGTGTTGTACCGGTAGTGTGAAAACCCTAATATCTTTTAGAAAGATCCTATGTAGTTTTATGTTCACTCGGTAAACTAGCGATCTTCGCCAGATGTTGAATTGGAAGATATTCAACAAAAGTGGGTTGAAGTGATAGCGGTCGCGAGGATACTTTTCATGATGCCATGTTCCCACGTTGACGATTCTTGTCACTGTCATTTCTGCCGCGAATTGGGACCGATCTCCGCCGTTAAAAGCCCTAGAAAGAAAAAGAAGATGACGGCTGAAGGAATGGAATACGAGGATGATGACGAATCCAGGACATCTTCCGACGAATCCGAAATCAAACCCAGTCATTCGCAAAACTTCTTACTAATGAGAAGACCGTGGCGACACTGGGGAGCGTTTCTGGAATCTTACGGAAATGTTTCAGCGGGTCCCCCAGGGGATGCGCTTGGGCCCGCCTCTCTTGAATCCGGGAAAAGTATTACGAGAAGAGTGATGGATGCCTTTGGATACAAACTGGAAGATGCATTCGAGAGGGGAATGGGAGAGGATTATGAAGAGGAGGAGGAAGATGAGTAAGCTACCGAAAATTTCAGCCAGTCTCTCGATATACTTTTTTACTGCAATAAAAATTTTATCTATGTATAATGTGAGTAGTATCCGTCCGTTTGTCCGCTCTCCCCTTTATTTCAGAAACTGTTTGATTTAGAGATTTGAGACTAACTGCATTTTGCTGCTATGAGTTAGAAACTCAGGGCAAACTATTCCCTACTATCACTGGGAAGGCTCGGGTTCGAACCCAGGAGCCCTAAATACGTTTCCATAAGATATGCACGTTAAATTTTATTGGTTGCAGACTTTATTTCTTTTGAAAAATCGAATTATAAAATACAATCGTGCGAAATTTAAACTGGTTAGATATATAAAATTGGAATTGTTTTCCACCCCTACTAGCATAAAAAGAGCATAAGCATGAAATCGAATTTCTTTTCATCACACAGGATTTCTCTTTTGTTTTTATCACACTATCTATCCCTCTTAGTCTTCCTCTGTTGTGGGCTCAACTTTGTGGTGTTTCTATTCGTCTATCATCGCTCCTTTTCTTGATTGCTTGGTTATTTATCTTCAGCTATCTACGTTTGTATGTTTTAACGAAATACATCTAAAGAATTTATTTTAACACTGATTCATCTGTATGTTTTAAAATGGTTTGTTAATAAGATATATATATGGATTCGCTCATTTAGAGATCTAGGGATACTTGTTACATCAGTTCATTATTTAGGTACTGGTTACAATAAGAGGTAAAAGCGTCATAATCATGAGGTCGCACCTAAATAGAGTTTTTTCATTTGTTTTTGGGTATGGATTGTTTCAATTTCCGATGTTAAATGGCACTAATATATTTGAGTTTATTTTAATATCGTTTGTCAGACGTCAGGTATAAGTTTAACTTTGATTTTGTTAATTAATATCACTCATACTTTTGCGTTCCTTTTCAGGGGAAAGTAGAGGAAATATAATAGTACGGCGAAGGTATATGAAACTAATATTTGGGTAGTTAAAGGATTGAAAATTATCTATTATCTAAAGGCCGAGCCTTGCATTAAATGGTTCCTACCCTGCTGTTGTCTTCATTTGGCACCTGGTATTCTTGTCTGGGTTACGCTGATACATTCATTTCTTTTTCTTCCTCTTCCCTTCTTTCCAATATTGCTCTAATCAGCCTTTTGTCTCAGTACATGACTCAAGAATTCGACTTTCCTTTTCTCTGCCACATTTATCTCTGTTTTCTCCTTGTAGAACTTGGTAAAATAACATTCGTATACTCATTACATCTTTACCACCTTTCCGATCATGATAAAGTCAATATCTTGATCTAAATGCCATTCATTTTCTCATTCTTTTGTCTCCAAGAACTTCTATATAAGATCCTCCAGTCGCGCTCCTCAGTTATAAACATAAACGATTAATATAAAATTAATAAAAATATAAAACAAAATATAAACGATTTAATATTATTATCAGTTTGAGTCACGACTGTTTTGCGCTTTTCGACTGTTATTTTTAAATTAGGTTCATATTATGTCTCTCAAACCTAATTAGCTTCTAAAGTGTCTCGACTTCTAATGCGTTTCCAGATTAGCTCCCTAATTTTTCATTAAACGGTGAATGACGTGCTTTCTAATCTTTGCCATTACGGTATCGCAGTAAAACCACCGACACATTCTTTCGGCAAGAATATTCCTAAAACAAATCTATTGCAGAAGTTCATAATTCTTCTTATAACTATTAAAATCTACCGAGTGGTGAATAGAATAAGGATTTATATCCACGTTCCATCTCACAGATATTTGTGCGCAGGTTTGCGATATTTACTTTGTTGTCACGGAATTCTTCGGATTTTTTATGTATCACAAAGTTTTTCGTGGAGCTGGAAATCCTATGAAATGAAATATATGTTTAAGCGTGGCACATATGGACGATTATTTGCTCCATCATCCCGAGTAATGATGCGCATTTCATAAAATAAACCTATGATGGTACCTGGTGAATTTCAGCAATTTTTTATTAAATGCAGTGGGTTCTGTAATACTCTGTCTTACCAAAGCTATCTGAATGAGTTTATTCTTACTGGATTATGTTTTCACAATCTAAAGGTATATCTGTTGCTTACCCGTACGTCAATACCCTAGCTGAGAAGCTTGTCATTCCCTTCATTACATATGATTGAGCAGCATATGGCATGAGCCGCTTTTCCCTTCTCTTAGAGGTAGTTATTCCAATGTATTCTTATATTTATATATTATTTAGATTAGTGCCAAACAGTACGAAAGCGTGACATAATTTAAGGACGATCCTTTACTCCATCAGCTCGAGTAATATGCGCATTTCATAAAACCTATACTGGATCCTGGTGACCTGAAGGTTACCACATTATAAATTTTCTTCCCCAAAAGATCCGTCTCACATTTCGTATTTACCCAGGAGATAAGGTATTGTGATTCCTAAAAATATTAAACTAGATGACAAGAATTATCTTGAGATTGCAACTCATTCTTTATATTTTCCAGGCCGGGTGATTTCCACCAGCCTTGCGGCAATGGATCTGGTGTTACGGGCAACAGGTTGATAGGCAGTAACACCGTTGGTATCCGAAACAACTGCAATAGCAATGAAGTGACTCAGGTTGGCCAGTACCCTGGAGGAGGAGGCTCTTACCAACAGCAACAGGTGTCAAACAATCAGCAGCACCATGGTGCAGTTCAAGGGAACAAAAGCAGCGCACCACAAGGTGGGAACACCGCACCATCTAAAGCACACACGCCTACTGGAAGAGAACACAGCTTGGTGCAACCGCAGCCATTGGTAAGTCCAGTCTTCTTTTGTTGTGGTAATTTTGTATCTGTTGGTACGACCGAATACAGATCGCAAACCACGGGAGAAATATTTTGCGTATAGGAAGATATTCTCTCTAATTGTGTACACCGGTTCTATTATGTTTGTCTGTATCACGTATTCATCAGCATTATAAACGTTAATCAAGAACTTTGGATCGCTAAAAATAGAGTGTTGCTACAAGATTACAATATATCTTGCCACTCCCGAGACCGTTTGTTCAACAAAGTGTCTCAGCAAATTTAATATAAGTTTTAATTTTTCGTCTTCCTGAAGAAGTACCTTCATGACGTCTATCGATTTATCTTACTAGCTTAGCAATATTTATGCTAAACATTCCAATTTTAGTAATAAAGACGCTTTTCTAAGGGGATACATTGCACCGAAACTTAAAATATGATTCAGAACGTATTACGAGAATAAGTGACCTTCCTCTCGGCATATTAACACGGTAATTCATGATCGATTTTCGGTATTTTTCAATTAATTCAACCATTGAGGTCTTGATGATGTAGAACTCCACCTTCACAACAAATAATAAGGATATCGTACAACTTCTTCGGGAAAATTTTATTCAGAACATGACATGACCGTCATCATCAGGAGCAAAACGATGTAATGCTTTTCATGGAAGTACCACATTCTGAATATTTTGTTCGAATGTTTTTCAAGTTGGTTAACCTTTTTAGGGACTTTAAATTGTTTTAAATGGAAATTATTGAAGAAAAATGGTGAACGAGGCGGGTATATTCCATCGTAAGATTTCAATATTTGTTTAGATTAATATGCGTTTTAAAAATCACCTGTTAGAAGAAATAGGAAAATTAGTGTTTTAGGTCGACTTGGTTTTCCTCATATTTTACGATAAGAATTTGTAAACATACAGAGACATTTTAAATTGCTTTGATTTTAAGAAATAGGCTACAAATGCAAAATCAGGAATAGCCAGTCACGTAAAGCAAGGAATCATTATGAACCCAAGTTTTCTTAAACTCAGAATACTCGAATGCTTAACTAGCTAGTAAGTTTTGTTTGATTAATTTTATTTCCTGAAAATACTTTCATTTGACCGAGTTTTAATTTCAGAAAGTCTGTGCTTATATTACCTCCATGATGACGCTAATTACGCTTCCTACAAACTAATTTCCACATTCTCAATATTCTGCAAGTAATTAGTGCATTCATGCAAGCCAGAGGAAACATTTATTTTTAATTAATGCGAATATTTTTAAAAAACGAGAATATGATTTTTGTTGTAACTTGATAAACTCACGATTATTTTTGGCATTTCTCACATAGTATATCAAATGTAAGACGAGAATTCATCCGTTAAGAATAATTTTATCTGTATCACCTCTAGTTCGGCTTTCTATCTATGAAAATTTTCTATTGTCACTTAAATTTTATGCTCCACTAAATGGTTCAACACAGATACGCTCTGAAATAGCCTCCCCAATCTTTCTATTTTAATAAAACAATTTAGACATCCAAAAACTTGCCTGTATAGCAGGAAAAGGTTACTGTCACAGAAAACCCAGTACAACTGCCTTATACAACTACTACAACAACCACTGAAATTATGCATTTTATTCACTATTATTTTCTATTGCCACTGATATTTTATCTACCTATAAGTTTAGTTGAGTATTATACTATGCAACTTTATGCGTGGTAAATCTTACTGGTGCGAATAATCTGCATAAATAGTGTTGCGAAAATATATTATTGTAATACTTTTGTTTCACATTACATAAAATGTACATGTATAAGAAAGTTTAACAGAAACAAATAGTGAAAAGGCAACCTAGAAGAAAATCGCTTATAGGGATTCCCATCACCTTTTAAAAGAAATTGACGTTTTTCGTTGTAAATATAGCAAATTTTATGGAAAATACTTAGAGAATCAGAAGATATAAAAACAAATTATTGTGAGGAAAATAACTTACTAGAGGGAAGGACAAGAGTGCAATACATAGTTTCTTTAAATAAACTTCTATTTCGTTTGGCAAATAGAGCCAATCCCTCAATTTTCTGAGAATAACTCTTTCATTGGGTGAGGTGGAGACGTCTTTTGAAAGTGAGAAATTCGAGATACTTAAACTAATTCCTATGCAAGAAATTGTTTTAGGATAAGGTGTTTTGCCTAATCTCTTTATATATAAACTTTTGGATCACCTGTGCAATCCCTCCCCCCGATGACGTATAGGGGAGATTCTACCATTGATCCAAACTTTCTTGGATAATTCTACGGACAATCGTGTATTCCAGCTTTCTTACTGACGCTTCAATTAGAGCTTCCCGAAATTCTGGAAATGTCGTTCTGGTCACCATGTGTGCTCGCTTTTGCTCATTCCGGGAGAAAGTCTTGGGTTGTTCTGACCGAGATGCTCCATTCTCACGGGATACACAATGGATATGAAAATGGGTCTTTGATCCTCTTCTCCTAGGAGAGACAAAGCATTTGAGACGTCTCTTTTCCATAAGTAGAGCACTTATTGCTCGTTGGTGTCCAGTGAAAACATGAGAAGAAACCGCGTGAGAGAAGACCTCAATGAGTACTTATGCAGTCCACGAACTCGTTAATTGAGCTTTCATTTTGTTTTCCAATGTCCTTCACATTTTCACTCCTGCAGTTCGCGATTCAAATGAGCTGCGATTCGGTCTCAGCCTCTCTCTTAATTGCTTCTTTCCATTTCTTTCCTTCCCGAGCTAGTTTTCGGTCTTCCGCGATTTCTCTTTTTAGAGCGGAGTTAAGAATTATCTGCCTTACTATAGTGTAGTTTGCTTTGTTCAGTTTCCTTATTATACATATTCTAGTTCAGGGGTGGACAACTTTGTCGATACGTGCCAAGATCGGGCTAATATCTGATATAAAGGTTTGCCGCATGCACCTCAACATTTTTTGAGGACGCATTATTTGATATCCTCTTATCTAACATCTGGTTTTATAGCCTGATGAAAAATTACCTTTGTTTTTTTAAGAATTAGGCTGGCTTGCACCTGCCAGGACTCTGTCCCAACCGCCGTAAGACTTCCCTTAGAAATTGAAAATAAAGTAAGCAAGGACTTGTTCCGCGTGCCAGAAATAAGTCATCGGTCTGCCACACTTCGTACGCGTGCCAAGGGTTACTCATTCCTTGCCATTCTTATTGTGAACGTATTGAGAATTCTTTCTCGGATCGTTATCTCAGTTAATGAGTTTATTCAGATACAGAGACTCAGGATTTCAAACAGTCGTTATTGTCGTTTCGGTTTATCGCTCCGGTTCAATGAATATACGGTTCTGTTCCGGTTTCTTTCCACCAGCAACCGTCAAACCGCTTTATTCCGCTGCTATGAAATGATTCCTAAGGAAGGTTTATAGTATATGTGGCCCTTAAATAGCATTTATTTTAATCAAATTTTAGAATAAAACTATTGATTTAAAAGAAAAATCAAAGAATACGTTCAGTCATTAAAATATTTATCCCCTCTTCTTTTGAAATATAAATCCCCTCTCTGCTCCTTCCCTGTATATATAAAATATGTACCAGGTATATATAAAATTCCAATTTCTGTGCTTGATAACGTTAGCTCGCTAACGAAACTAGTCACCATGAAAAACATTCTGTGGAAGGTTACAAAATTTTTATCCCATAAGTAATGGCCCTCCACGAAGGCCTTCGATACGGTCCTAGCTTCGATATATGTTAAAATATTATTAATAATAATAAGTGTGTATCAAGACGTGGTAGCACGTTCCTTACGTATAACTATGGTTAATTTGAGAATACGGTTGGATAATTGGAATAGAAAGAACTGATTCCGGTTTCAGTTCAGATTCACGGATTTCTTTTTTCATCTATTGTTCGGTTTCACTTCCTGAAAAGATTGTTTTTATCAATTTTAGTTTTCAATTCGGCGCGATTTTTATTCGGAATGCCCTGTTGAGGCTCCGAGAAACCCAATCGGGCGGGAGATCTTTGGTGAAACAGGCCTCGGTTTCGAGTCCTGACAGCATCCATAGTGTTGACTTAGCATTATGATAAAATATTTAAGCTTCCTAAATTAATAGGTAGCCGTTCCATTTCGGTATAGGCAAGCCAATAAGGCAGCGTGGGAGTTGAAACGCTGACCACTTAACTTAATTGATGACTTGCTTCAAACGCCCATGACCTTCTACGGGCTACTGCGCCCACACTACGCCCTCTGCTGGACGAAATTTTTGATTTTAATTCAGCTATTGAGTGGTCGGATAAGCACCAGGTTTTGGAAGCACTTGCAAACAAAAAACAAGTCATTTTCTCAATCTAAAAATAAGGAAATGTTGTGGGCAGCTATCTTCACAAATTTAAATTCATTATAGGGATGCGTAACTTCATAAATTTTTTTCATAAGATTGAAAGTGTAGTGATAGTTATAAAAAGTGATACGAGGCATAAGTTTCCCTGTAGCAATCCTTTGATGGAAGCATTTGCACTTAATGATCCGTATTGCCGTAATTTTACTCTTGACTCATCTCAGATTATGTAAGTAGATGCATTATGTTAGAATAAGAGGTTCGATGTAAGTACAGCCAATTGCTTCATTTGCTCATCATTCCTAGCCATACCAATGCTTTCTTTAATTTAATCCAAGTCTTCTAATTTTGTGATTATAATATCCATTCTTGTCACGTTCTTTCGTATCCTTATGCTATAACTATCTGTAGGTTTGCGAAGGTTTTTCAGACCCCCTTACTAGTGTGTTTTCCTATTGTGGGTGATTTTTCTTTAAGAATCTTTCTCTAAGAATTTCTTAGGTTTTATATATCCAAATTTCATTTTCTCCATCACTTTAAATTAGTAATTGTACAAAATACAATGATGGTTTACATGGAAGAGGAGACTTTGTCTCTATCTCACCCAAATAAACGCATTATCATTATAAAGTTCTCTCTAAGAGGCGATGTTTTTGGGGGTCTCTTTATTCTACTTGAATCCATCATGTAGAATGTAGAGACGCATCGTGTTTTTCTCTCCAAACAAACTATTTTACCATTTATTCATTAAAAATAGTTTTCCTTGTGGAAAAAGTACTCTTTTCTTGGCTCTACAATGTCATAATTATTCTTCCCTTTGACAACTCCTTCCAATTCTGTATAAGGATATTTATGTCATACTACCTGAAGAAGTTCCTCTTCTTTGTATCCAAGTTTCCAGAGACTTCCATCTTTTTCTGGCTTTTCGAAAGCTTTCTTCACAAGTTATACGGTCTTTCGATTTCATTTTCATAATTCATCTAGGGCAGGGGTGGCGAACCCATGGCATGAGTGCACAAAGTAGCACGTGAGAGAATTTATTTGGTACGCGGAACTCTGACGACACAATCTTTGTCATCTATTCTTCACTTAAAAAAATAAACCGCGAAGTAAATAAATGTGGATTCTATTTATTAGTAACTATATGATTCTCTGCGCCTATTACTACATCTTAACTCCATTGTTGACGTAATAAAATATGGATAATAATAGATAAATAATAGATATAAATAGATAATATCAGCATTTCAGTCTTTGGTTTGGCACCACATTGGCACGCAAGTTCTTTATATTAATCAAACATGGCACTCTTGCCACATTAAGTTCGCCATCCTTTTTCAAGGCATCATCTATCCATTGCCTTTAATCTTATATCTACTGCTAAGGCAATACATTTTTCCGTGCGAATGGACACACTATAATGGCTTTTATTAAGATTTTCTTGATATCCAAGCTTGAATATATGTATACCTTTGTAACATTTTCATAGTCTGCATTTGTTCAAAAAACCTAAGTTTCAAATTACCATTTTAGAACTCGAGAGTTTTATTGCTACATATTTCGTCGGAATGAAATTATAAATCTTTTTATAAACGTAATATTCGTTCATATTTTCCCTATATTTTTATCGAAAATCTATTCTTCGAATTGTATTTTGTTTGTAAATGTTAACTATGACCTCCATCTTCTAATTGTTCGAAGACGCCACAGCCATGTTTAATTCTTCTGTCAACTTCATCAATCTTGTTTTTCTCCCTTGTTTTTACCTGTTGTCCTAGAAAAACGTTCAGAAATTTCTTCGTATTTTCACAGGATTGTACTAAAAAAAACCTGCGAAAAATAGGAAGAACTGTCTCTGTGTTATTTCAGATAAATCCTGTGGAAACAAGGAGAAAAGAATAATTTTTTACAATCAGTAGTGCATTCTTTTAGATGGTGTTCCATAAATTTAGGCCAGATCACCTTTAATTTATACTGTGCTCTTAGGTATACATATTCTATCAGATATATGGAGCGCAGAATGTGGTTGAAAATCGCTAAAATCAGAAAATAATATCGCTAGAAGTAAAAAAAGGAAAATTAATTCACATCTATAAATAGAGCATATGTTCTACTCTGGTTCAGAAATAAAGTGTTAATTTACATATTAAATCTTTTAACAATGAAAAAAGAAATGCTTTTAACTTTAAAATAAGCCGAACATATCATGTTAAGAATACATAGAGGAGTAACACGACCTAACAGTATTCTCAATATAGCGTCACTAAAGCAGAAAAAAGTCGCTAAATCTAGCGGCAAAAATCGCTGAATTGGCAGCTGTAACGGAGGAATATGTTAAAGTTTTACTACTAGCACCATAGGCATTTTATCACATGCGTGCACGAGGTAAAGGACTCACACGTGTTTAACGGCACGAGGGAAAGGGAGGCGAGGCGTGTATATGGGCCAAAATTAATACGCAGTTCACTCACGTGCACAACCGATCCTGTTATGTGGGGATAAAAACCGCAAGAGGAAACGAGAAGAGACTGGACTGCACTTGCAGTGGTCTTTTTTTTATTTACAGATTCTATACCCTTGTGGTCTACTTTGACTTTAAACACCCCTGCGATGATTCATGTTACGCTACGTTTTTTGAATAACCTGGCTATATACATGGGTGAGGGTGGATTTGTAATTTAACGGAACTATAGGGCGTAAGCTGAAGGTTTTAAATATACTACGAAAGACAATGTAATCCTTCTGAATTATAAATTATAAAAAGATTCGCTCTTCACAGTATACCACAGTATTTTCATATACTATAAGACAGTGGGACAACAGAATTTCATACTCTCTATAGAGTACAAGCGAATTCCCCCATCATAAATTACGGAGCTAAATTTAATTTTAAAATACCGCTATTATCGAATACATGTAATCCTTCTGAATTATAAATTATAAAAAGATTCGCTCTTCACAGTATACCACAGTATTTTTATATACTATAAGACAGTGCTTTGGACAACTGAATTTCATACTCTCTATAGAGTACAAGCGAATTCCCCCATCCTAAATGACGGAACTAAATTTAATTTTAAAATACCACTATCATCGAATACATATGATTCGTCTGAATAATAAACTATAAAAATAATCGCTCTTCAGCAACATAGTGGTCTTATATGTTGTAAATGATAGATGATCCGAACGATTTATTTCTGACAATTTCTACTATTTACTATACTACTCCTTGTAAAGTTGATGTGATTCCACAAAAAACATCGATATGGAGAGTATTTGTTTATTTTATTGCTATAACAATACCGCTTCTGTTCACACTGTTACCTTAGAAATCATTAAGACTGCAAATTTTTTCATGATTTTGAAGACGAAAGCTTATGTTATTTGAACTTTTATTCATAACGTAAACTTTGAAAGCATACAGTATAAATGGTTGCATCATTTGTAAATATTTATCGCTGAATTTCGATTTCCAAAGTTTACTAATTACGAGCTCGTGGATCACATCTTCTATTCAAGAACTAACTTAATATAGTGGTATAGTGGTTAACGATGTCCTTAGTTAAACGCACCTGGTTAACTACCAGTGACTGCAATCAAAAAATTTCTTGAGTAATGACAGAGGACTTGGTTTACAACTCCTCTTCGATGGGTGGCTGATTTCAATCAAACTTTCAAGAAGACATTATTATTTTCATTTAATGAGATTTATCTGCATATCTGACATATGCATATACTATGATTTGGGGGAGGATCCGGAAGAAATTATTCGGGTTGCTTCCAGCGATTTTAGTTAACGACGGTAATCTCGTGACGGATCATCGTTGTAAACTAAGGTTCCACGGGTATTTTAATAGTATATTCCGTATAATTTTATGTCGTAATATAATGTCATCTATTCATAGCTCCTTTAATTGATATAAATATCACTTTGGTGATATTCTGTTTGTTTTTGCCTTGTTGAAGCAACGGAACCTTTTTTGTGTGTCCTTCTTTGTATTTTCCAACAAAATGACCTGTTTAGTCTGACAATTTGCAGTGAAGGCTTCTATCTATCTTTTGTGCTTCGGATCGCTGGAAGATTAATATTCCTCCTGTTCACCAGTAGTGAACAATAATGGATTTCGTAGTTGAATATCTTGGGCTCAATAGTACCATAAGCTACGTTCCACAGAAAGGAAAAAGAATAAAACAGCGAAAACTCGCGTTTTATGGAATAGCCCTAAAACACCCAATAGATCGCTCGAACATTATTCGGTTGACATTATACATTGACTCTTAAAATATATATAAATATGACGTAAGCTTCAGAAGAGGATAAGATTTTATGGGAACTCCTTTATGTACGTTAGTTAGTGCATCTACACGTTAAACCAAGATTGTTCCTTTTTATGACAAACCATTGAATTTTTAACGCAAAATTATTTCGTTGATCAGAAATAAAACCTTTGCCTGTCTGAAGAGCTGCTTCTAATGATCATTGGAACACTTCTTTTCATATGATGGAACCTCTATAGTATAGTTACGTGAGTGCCAACCATGGAATTTGGCTGGTCGTCAGGTCAATAAAGTATTGGAAATTGCTTATTCAGTTTTTGTTCGTTTATATTTCTTGATGAGACAATTATCTAACTATATCTAGCTAACTCACGATAAATGAAAGTCTGGGTGCGGCGTATTACTTGAGACAATGTCCCATAGAAAGTCTACCGATGAAAATTTCTTGCGTCCGGTTTTCATTTTGAATGGCTCCTCCTTCGAGTCTCCACCTCTTGGTTCTGTATCCATCGAAGCGTACTTCCACTACAGAACTTCCTTTCCATTTTCAAATAAGAAATATGCAACAAAGGTTCTTGGAACCCGTCCTGTCGTTTGCGAATCGCGAAAGTCAAAGATTTTGTTGTGTTTTGCTCTGAAGTTGGATTATCAAGGGAAGCGGGTGATACGTAGAACTTTTCAGACTTGATATATCACATATGCTACTATAAAATCGACGGATTTGTGAGTAACTTTGTGGTACTCCATAAAGAAAGATGAAAAAACAGGAAGAACTTTTCAACAGGAAATTAATTCCTATTTTTATTTAACTTTTGTAAAAAGCGGGGCTTGCTTAGTCACTCGATAATGATGCTCATGCATTGAAACCAGTCGTGTATTTATCTTGCGGTTTTTGCAAAAGTCTAATAAAAACAAGAATTAGTTTCCTGTGGAATAGTTCTTCCTGTTTTTGTTCTTTCGTTATGCTACTATAATTTTTAATTATATATATATCACATATGCTACAATAATTTTTTCAATTTAGTTTTAGAGTTAAACATAAGAAGACTTATTAGTCCCAATCTCGTCTCAAGGAAGTCATTTTATTTTCATTATTATTGATTCTAAATTGATTAAATACCAGACATCTAAATTTAACTCTTCAATTTTCTCTCTCAATCTTCTTTAATAAGCAAGTTGTTGCTGTAGTATAATCTTTCGTGGTAGTAGAAAGTGTAGACACATAATAAATTTGTCAAAATGTACACTTGAACGAGGTGTACGGGTAGATGGAAAAGATGCCAACTTCTGGTATTTTGCAAGTAGCAAATATATTCTCCGGGAAACCCCTGGCGCTTTATACTAGAAAGAATAATAAACATTGACACTAGTGATTATAAATAGATAAATATGTATTAATTGAAATATCAAACAAATATCTATATCTCTATATAACAACGCCTGTGATATTTTATTCGGATATATTATTTACCTATCTTTTGTAATGAATGGAATATTTGAGCTTCTACCCAATTTTCTAGCTTTCCATTAATTCCGTTTGTTCTATTTTATTTCATTTGTTTTGTTAACCTCGTTAATTCAATTATTTTATATTCATTTAACAATTATAGTTAAAATTATATAGTATCAAAAATTATCTGATTTTAATTTGATCTGATTTTAATTTGACAGCTGCATAATTTGAAGTAAAAAATCGTCCCTTTATTGTTTAAACTTTTACCCAAGTTTTTCAAAAAAATAGGTCTTACTCTATTTACTTATTCTATTTCTTACTCTTTTACTTACTCTATTTCAAAATATTTTTTAAGTGTTTTCCTAATTTTTTATAAGTGAATATGCTTTCATTCGTTTATTATTTGTTTCCCTAAATGACAGTTATTATAAGCAAGTAATTTTAATGAGGAATAGAAGTTAAGGTTCATTTGAAATTGTATCGAAATAAGTAGAATTATTGGTATCCTCCTCTAATTGACATCCATTAGGCAATGATGCATTAGGCAGTGTCTTTTATTAATTGCTTTTTGAATCCGGTGATTAGCAATAAAGGCTAAAGCAGAGTCCGAAATGTGCTGAACTGACCACTGCCATCCGTACGAACGCAACCAAATGAGTATATAACGGACTGCGACTCCCTTCTGCTCCATTAAGATTACGGTAAAAAGGTAACTCCGCACATATCCCAACCATAGAATCCACTGTCACCATCGCAATCGAGCTGTGAGAGGCTGGAATCCGTCGATCCGTTAATAAAGATTTTTGCACCTTGAGGCGCTTTCGGTTCCCGTGGGAACACCTTTGTCTTATTATTTGGAAATCCTTGTGATAGGATCATCGCTTGGTTCTTTGTGGAAACATCCAAATTATGAATTTCATCCTTGGGGCGCGGATTTGGTGTTTAGATCTTCATTGTAAATTGCGAATTTTAATCATAGGTATTCTCTCGATTCTACGTCCTGCGAATTTTGCGAAAAACGCATTTTAGCATTCTTTTTAAAACTTGTATTTCTAACGCAAGGAAATGAGGCGGAAGATTCAATACTTGAATTTGTGTAATGTAGTTTGGATCGAGATTACCAAAGTGGTTATGATTAAGAAAAGCTTTTCCATAAAAATCTTAACTTTAAAAATCTTTACGAACCATAATAATATTGAATGAAATCGAAAACTTTTTCGAAATACCATTTAACGTTATAAGCCAGAGGTTTTAACATATCTTTTTATTTTCTCTAGCTTTTTTACTCAAATGAAAAAAATTAAGTTATAGTGCCTGTTGGCAATAATTTGATAACTACAGAAATCGCTAAAAAATCGAAAAATGCGCTATTTTTAAATACTCGAATTATTCTTTCAGTTGTAGAAAGGAACTTGAAAAGATTTGTACTTTTACCACAGTTTTTATTTAAAGAAAAAACCCAAACACGACCGGTTTCGAATGAATTATTGTTAAAATAAAAACTGTGGTAAAAGTACAAATCTCTTCAAGTTCCTTTCCATTATGGATTACCACAATACCTCGCTTGATTCTGTGAAATATTTCAGTTGTTTAGGTGAATAAGTACTGGAGGTATGATGGAAATTACTTAAATTCTATTCAGAAGAATAGCAAGCGATTTGAGGAAGCAGGATAATCATAATTTTGGGTAATAAAATGCTGTGATCTTGTCGAAAATTCCCGGACGGATCAGATAAAAATAAAAGGCGATATTATCTCTTGAGAACTCCCAGATACTTCCTGACAAAATTCGGAAAATTACCTAGGATAATCTGCAAAATATCAGCTTTATCCAGTTGAGTATTGGCCATGGATGCCATTTGAAAAATTTTCTTGTGAATTTCGCAATCTTTAGTACTGCTTGTAGAATTCTAGAATACAATTCTGGCAATAAATTCTTAAATTTATTTACACTTTCTCTGTAGTTAACATTTATGCGAACATTGAATAAATACAAGTAAGTTAAATTACATTAGGTATGTAGGCGAATTCATGCAAAAATTACGAAAAAAAGAAAAAGTAAAAGTGAACAAAAGGAAAAAAACTTATGCAGTGTGACTTTTTGAGCTCATATCTGGAAAAATAACTAAAGGACAGGTATTATTGTCCATGTTACCGAGGAATAGTTAATATTTGTGGCCTGTGTAATTAACTATCGTTAAATCTTACAAAAGCGGTAGAATTCATCAATAAACAGATATCAGAAAAGTTTAGCATATTTTAAGATGTTAGTAAATCACTGAGTTTTTAATAAAGTTAAGAAAGCAAGAAACCAATTCGTGAGGTAGCAGAGAATTTTTAAGTTCATACGTTACTATTTGTATCACATTCTAAAAGTTTGTGAATTTTGTTGGCACGTAGAATAGCTGAAGTTCTTTATATCTCTAATTTGAAAAACTTCAAATAGCTGAGCAAAAAGTATGCTGCGCTTGAAGATGGTTTAGTATGTTTTTCATTGCGGCTAGAGATGTGATGCTTCCGTAAAAAACAGTTTCCGTTGCTGCCGCTCGGAACTGAATCAGTGGGCGAACGGAGCGCCTTCAAGTTCGTAATATTGCCGCCAAGTGTCGCTGCCCATCGTTGGCTGCTTAAGTTTAGAGATTCGGCGTTAGACTTATTGGGAAATATCGGACTTAAATCGCATTGCTACTATAGGAAATTTTTAATGAGCTCCTTTCAACTGGTTATTAATTGAGATAGGAGATTATTCTATGTAAAAAAGTAATTGAAATATATTTGATTTTTTGAGATACGACGCTTGCATTACAAGGCTAGGATTTGTTTCATCGCATTGTATTTACTTAATCATATATATGACATTACCGTAGGAATGTAATTTTGGAATGTTCTAAGTTACTTTTTCTGAGGTGAGGAATCCTATTCTCATCGGAAACCGCTCTTGAGTGACACATTGCTTTATTTCATACAGTTTCGTACAGTTTTCATTAGTTTCATACAGTATTTGATACCGAAATATGCGTTGGAGCTTCAGGTTAACAAAGTAAGTATATTTCATATGCAATCTTTGCTGGGTATTGTAATTCTGCACCCATTGAATAAAGACAATATAATTTCCTAAGTCTTTCATTAAGATGGATGCTGCAGAATTCCACCAAGTCAAGATTAAGCGTATTAATTGTATTTACAGTAACTTTGCGTAGTATTAATTTGTAATATAACAACTATCGCTGCTGAAAAAATCCGCGGACGAGTGAGGAAAACTTTTGATTGCCAGTGCTTTCTGATTATTTGTGTTTCCTCTCCCAATTGATACCCCGGATAATCGAGAGTACACTTTATCTCATCTCTTAAAAGTTCCTTCAAATCTTAAATTAACAACGTCTTGCGGTCTTTGAAATATTTTCTGCGAAAAAAGGCGGCAGGCTGTGGATTAAGAAACCTTATTTTGAATAGTAAAAATCTCGAATTTCTAAGCCTCACTTCATCCTCATGCATAGAACGTAAACGATAACGCAATATATACTCGTAGAAGGGTCTGGAATCTGGCTGTACTTGGAGGAACCCATATTAAGGGATAGGAATTAGGGATCAGGGTATTGGGTAAGGGGAACGGGAGGAAGCTCTTGATTGGACGATTTAGGAACAGGTGTTTAGTTAAAGTGAAGTTTAAGGACGGTAAATGGAATATTAAGGGAAATAGTAGTGTTTCTGGTTGAAAGATAGGTGATGTAGTAGTATATGTATAATAATATTGTATTATCCTCACTTATTTTTACCCAAGATGTTTCTTTTATTCAGTATATTTCTTTTGAGGTACCAGTACGCTGTTCATTTCAATTTTTAACTTCCGAATGCCTGCGGTAAGGGAACTTATCGGTGGTAGAATATCTGGAAAGTTACCAATACTTATATTTTAGGACTATACTTTTTATAAGATCGGTTAGTTGGAAGCTAAATCGGTTTCGCGTATCAGAACGTTGTGAGATTTCAACTTAGTTTTTAGAAAATTAAATTATTTGTTCGCAGAAGAAAGTCTGAACACAATGTACTGAAAAGTCTGTCTCGACAGACTAAAGTGTAACAATCAAAATGCCGTTGTTTCGTAAATAAAACCGTTAACTTTATCATAATAATGCTACAAGAGTGCGCCATAAAATCTGACTGTTTTCGTTCTCAAAAACAGGGAAATTTTGCTGTCAATATTTCTAAGACAATGATGTATGTAAACGTGATATTATTTTTGCAATTAAGTAAACAAATACTTTTCACTTCAACACTTTCTGTGGAAGCTATATTGAAATTATGCAAGGATATATTAGTAGACCATTTTTGGAAGAAGACGATTTGGGTTGACTTTCTTTTACAATATATAAAGTCACACTGTTATCGGAGAGCAACTATTGTATTGTTAATTATTAAAAAGGATCCAATTTATGCAGTAAGTTATTCTTGTTTTTATTATAGTTGTTAAATTTAGTATCGTCATTTCTGACGGGGAAATTGATTATTTATACTAATAATTAACAATATCGGGAAGGATTCCAAACTCTTCCACAGAAATTTTGGAAATAAGATTTGTAATCCTTTAAATGCTACTTATTCAAGGATTGCATTAAAGTTGAGGTATAAAGAATGTGAATGTATAATCAATAGCCTTCACTGTGTAGAATTCCATATAAGGGAAAAAGCCCTTTTAAAAATTCAATATAGACATCATAAGGACCTGATGATATTTTTTATACATACGTTGGAGGTCTCAACCATTGTCTAGAAACACTTAAAACACAATCATAATCATTTAAAAACGGGAGATTATACTAATAAATAGTCCAAAATAACACCACTATATTTACAAATAATATTAGAACACCACAAAAATACAACAAATTTAATTAACAGAGCTTTCTCCCGGAATCCATTAACTACAAGACAATTACACATGTTTTATTAAAAAACTGCGTTTAAATACATTTTATTGTAATGTAATTACAGCTCTATCTTCTCAGTAATGATGACCTTTTAGTAATTGAAACCAATCTTTAGGTCATTAAACCACGTGGAATTTTACGATCTGTTTTTTTCTTTTACCTGAATGAGAATATACTCTCATTTTCCACAGCTGAGGTACGTTCCATGAACTCTAAATTATCCTCCTCCATTTTACGCCTATTCTTGGAATGGCGAAGTATTTTTCATTTACATAGGTCACGCGATGTCGTTGATTCGAGAACATCTCCATCGCTTAAGAGTGCGTGTCACGTGACTTGATTGCATTTTTACTTCGAAGAAACATCGGACGATCCTCTCTGAGAAACGGTTTGTTCCGGAAGCGAATTAAGCCAAGGAATTCGCTGAAATATTTCGGGAGATGCTCTTAAGGAGAGTTAGCGTTACTTTTTGTTCCTCGATAGCGAATAAAGGCCATAAAAAGAAATTCGGTGCTATCATTTCTTTACACTTTAATATTGGTTAACGTAGCCTAAAATAGGGGTGGTCATATTGGTGCTCGTGAGCTATATGTAAGTCTCTTTTTTCTCTTGAATTAGTCTCTGTACCATAAGGAGCTGATACAGTGAAACAAATCTTAAGCAGAACCAGTGTTGTCCAGAAAATATTTTGGTATCGGTGGCCGTTATTGGAATTCAGTGTATTTCAACATCGTTTTAAACGGAAAATGTCTAACACGGAAATGGAATGGATTTCCGCATGAAACTTAACGCGAGAACTTCCTAAGTGGAATACGAAGACGTAACCCTCCTTTAATATTACGGTAGAATAATATTATAGATATACATATAGTGGTCGACAACATAGATGATGCAGAGAATGTTCCGGATGAAGATTATTCAATATTTTGTACGAATATGTATTTTTTTTCGAATCACTTCCGTATAAAAAATATCTCATAGACCAGCACGACAAATGATACCCTTACAAAACGTCCAGAAGTCTGTGTTATTACTAGGAAAACTACTTTCGCAATGTGGAGGGAAAAAACTAAAATTAATAATTTAATTAATTAATGAAATTTAAAAATTTAATTTAATAAGAACAACAAGGAATGGGTAATGGGTGGTTTTTCACGTAAGGGCGTGCACTGAGGAAAAATCCCAAGGAAGAATAGACTTGAAAAAAGTCCGACGGGACCGGGAATCGAACCCGAATGTTCCGGCGAGATAGCTCAACGGACAGAGCACCCGACCGGCAATCGGGAGACCCGGGTTCGATTCCCGGTCCCGTCGGACTTTTTTCAAGTCTATTCTTCCTTGGGATTAATAAGAACAACTCAGTTACGCAATAGTTCTCTCTTCGCTTATCCATTATATAAGGAGACATCAAAATATAACAATATATAATTTATATGATCAAAATAAATAAACGAGTCAATTCCTACCTTTTGTATCTTGTATTTAAGATTAAGCTAAACGTTCTGAAAATCACATTAAACAGCAATTATCTTTGAGTTTTATACTTAAAAAGCCTACCTTCCCCAACGCTAAAAGACTTCAAGTCGATTGCTGTAGCTAATTCCATGGAAAATTTTCCGTTTTCACTGAAATTTTAATTGAAAATAACCGATGTTTCCCATTCAATTCATTTCCATGAGTTATCAATTATTTCTAGCACAGTATGGAAAAAAATAATGTAATTGTGTAATGTTTCCATTCATTTTTAGTTTGCTTAATATATTAAATACTACTGCCTCAATAAATCTATTCTTCATTCTACAGGAAGACTCAAGCATCAAAATTAAGTTTGTATGAGTTAAAGATTTTGATACGGAACCTGATCGATTCCTTTAGAAGAGATAGATATGTCAGCATAATAAATTAAAACATCCTCGAAATAATATAAAAAAAAGCTTGCCACCGAAATACATAGCATAGTATGCAATCAAAGTCGATACCTAAGCGATAATTATATCCTATTTTAACTCGGCTCAGACTCTTAAAATATTCGAACCTCGTCGTTCCGCTTCCGAACTTTTTGCGTTTATTTTATCTTTCTAAAAATTCCAGGGAGAAGCGGACGTGCAACATAATTCTGCGGGAGTATAATGAGTTTAAAATACCCCTCAAACATTTAGTCCTCAGTTGGGTACGGCTGGATGGCTTTTTTCGCGGAAACGGTCGAGTTTCTGCATAATTAAACGGATGGAAACTGAGGGCGATAAACTTTTTAAGGTGGTGTTATAAGCGAGATGGCCGGCTTCTGAGAATCGACGTCCATTAGCTTTTCTTGGTCCCGAGAAGAACTGAGGGCGTTGATAGAAAACGCCGGTCGTTGCGATGCCCTACAAAGTTTCTTTCGGATATTAAAAGAACGTCTTCGCCGAGTGCCAGGTCTTCATCGCGTGGACCTCCGTGGAAATACATGGAGATATCGTAGGAAAATATTGATTCGGGCCAACAATGATCATGTCAAGATGTATTTATTAAAGTAGTCTTATAATATGAAGCTGTCATCTCATGGAGGGCTATAACAAAGGAATTAAACAACTCGCACACTTCCACAACAGATTTGATTTGGAGATATTCGCTAGCGAGCTATCAACATAAAGAAAAGTTTTTTTTTCTAATTCATCAGTATATACAAGTGAAAAAGGGTGGGGAAGTTGAGAAAGAGGGAAATATTATGGTTCAACCTATACATTAAACCCGGTTTCGAATCCCGGCTAACAAGATTTTTCTGGTTAGGGAATATTTGTGTGTTCGTCAATAATGTTAATTTATTAAAATGGATTATCTTCCTGTTTCCATATAAGGAAAAGAATATTATTATTATTATTATAAAACCCGGTTTTGCTTTGTACACCAGTGAATCCATCTAGGAAGAAAGACTCCAATTAACTTTTCCCTCTTAGATGATTGCTGCGAAATTCCACATATTCGCGGTTGAACATATTAATTTTACAGCATTGAATACTGAAAGACTTTTGGGCAATTCTATAGTTAAAATGGAACCGACTGGTTGCAGTGGAGTTTAAGAAATTTCCTGTGGGATTGCGACACTAAGATAAGTGATGGTACGAGAGGTTTAATTCCTCTATCTATTAAAAGTATACAAATGAATTTTTACATAATAATAAGAATGGCGACTTAATTGTGGGAATTTATTTGACGAGGACACTCTCACAATCACCCTGTTGGAATCCCGCGCAAAATCGACCTTGCCACGACCAGGCTTCGATCCCAGAAATTCGTTGTTGATAATACGCTAACCCTTTTGCTACCGACATTGAAAACTGTGTTGTGTGAAACCTAGGGCTCGTTTGCAAATAAAAGTTTTGGGTCCAATATTGGTCAGGTTCTACGAGATGTGAAAAATTGTGACTTGACTGGGTTAGAACTGCCCGGAAAGTGGGATACCTGGGTTCGACTCCTAGTCTCAATTTTTCACTTCCCGTAGAACCTTGTGTCAGACGCACAAGTTCGTGTGCAAAGTTTCGTTTCATTTCATCTATTATGAATATTGGTCTGTGTTTATGGGTACCCTGCACACGTGCAGGGGCCCTTCCAAGGGATTCTTACGGTCTCCTATTGAGAGGCCCTTTTAATGGCCGCAACGAGAGAGATTTGAGGCCCTTTTTGGGCCTTTCCAGGGTTTCTGGATCGGTATGGATGTGTCCCAGAGTCCTCCCAAGACTCTCCGACGATAATAGTTGGGGCTTTAACAACCGCTATATTCCAGCCTTACTTAAAATTTCTTGCAGCCTTTTATATTTGTGTTCTAGCTGTATTTTCATACATTAAATGGTATTTCTAATTCTGAAATATTCGCAGCCAAATATTCGAAAATGATTGATAAATATTCAATTTTGATCAGACTGTGGACTTTATATAGTTTACGAGTACATGCAAACCGTTTCTACTTGAAGCTACAATTTGCCTCATCGGTCATGTAACTCTGTAGTTTCCTGTGAAGAAAAGAATTCACATTTATCTAGGATTTGGTTATTCATATCAGTTGTCCTCAAAATTTCCGATTTTCATGGTATGTCTGTCCAATGTTCTGCCGCTTTGCCTAATAAACAGCGAATGTTTTTCGGGATTTACGTTTCTTCAAAAAAATTAACGACCATTTTAGTGAGGAAGTTAATAGATGTTTTTAATTGCTGTCTGTCCTTGAGTGGTCCATAAAATCGGATACAGAAGACGGTTTTACTCCCTTTTGCTACCTCAAAAATACCTCTAAATGGTAGACTTACAATTAGCAACTTTCAAAGTTGAAACTCGCGTTAATTATCAATAATCTTATAATTCACTGATACTTTTGGACATGCTTTATGAGTAGGGTTCCCAACAGTCCTACTCCTAGTAGGGTAGTCCTTTTTGTTAAGATGTCATCTGTCAAATATCATGTATAGCTCACCTAGAACGCATATTGTCCTACCTTGTTACCCATTTATGTCCTTTCATATCGAATTTTCGATTATTTTAGACGTTTTTATTATTTTACTGTTTATTTTATCAATGGTCACTGACAAAGTTGGTCATTCAAGTGATATTTTTTAAAAATTCTTTTGTATTCACTTTAATTCTATCCCATTATTCACTGATTTATCTTGTAGCCAAAGTTTTTACTTCACAAAGGTTTATTTTCCGTTTACTTTATTATTTAAATGTATTATTTCCGTAAATTCTCTTTCTATATATAGGTGTCAGTGGTTTTTCAAGCCCCTTTCGGTTTTCCTGCTGTATGATATATTTTCTCAAGCCTTAGGTTTTTAAACCCACAAATTAGTTTCTTTCGGTGCACTTTTTTATGTAACATACTTCTTTCAAGTGTTAATAGACAAAGGGTCAGATGTAAGAAGATACTTTGTAGTCTCAATCTCGCCCGAATAAAGATGTGTTATTATTATTAATGCATAATGACGCTAAAGAATGTCCACTCTCTGATAATGGAAGTAATTTGTCGATGTGTAACTTGCAAAGAATTCAACAGCTGCGTGTTACGGAAAAATTTTCTTTCGAATCGAGATCAAAAGGTGTTTCATACCGCTCCGACATGCATAGGTTTGGTTGTTGAACTTGTTATTTAGCATCTTATGAAGAGCTGAATATATTCCCTTGATTGAAGGAATACTACCGATAAGGATACACTTTTTCCTCACATCAAAGTATTCGCTGTTTTTATGTAACAAATGTATTCTTTTTTCTTCTTATAATTATCTATCATAATTATCTCATGTGAATGTTTTTGTTTACCTGCGTTTATTTTTCAAGCATTGTGTCGTATTTTATCTACTTAATTGGTATATTTGTTTTTGTCATCTTTGTTATAATGGTATTCAAAAATCTTAATGAATACCTCAGTAACTGGTTAAGTTCAAGACGAAAGTATTAATTCTCCATTTGGCGAGAATTTATGGAATGATTTTGTGCATGGACTCCTTTCGTAATCTTATGGGAAAATGTACTGAAAAGTTAAATACCTGTCAATGTTCTTTCTTTCATTCAGTATTGGTTGCCTACGACGCAAACTAGTTCTAGGTCAAGCGTTAGCCTAGTTTAGACCTATCGTAACATTATTTCTGTACTTCTTGTAATGATTTTCTGCTGCATTCTCCATTCATCATAGTTGCAAAATCACCTGTAGAGTGCAGAATCACATTATATCTCTTCAGAATCATCTTGCAGGAATTCGCTGATTCCGGAAATCATTAATCGAAAAAATTAACACCTCTCTCTCTTTTATTTTATTAAGTTCAGATCTCTTTGTTTATTGACCTAAATCAATAAGTGCTAAGCTAGTAAGATGCCACCAGTACGGAGAGCTCTGTTAAGATTTTTAGACTTTTGGTTCCTTATTGTTTATTTTTTACTGCGGTGGTAAATCATGTGTTTTATATTGGCTTATTCTCATATTCGACTAGTGTTTCAAAAAGATTTTCACCGACTCCCTGAAATATACGAAGTGATCGACATCGGATTCAAAACGTGGATCGAATGGTAAACTTATATTTATTTATATTATATTACTTCAATTATATTTAAGTTATATTTCAACTCTTGTTTAAGACAGAAATCAAGATATCAGTAGAAACAGTAGTAGCAAAGATTTGGCATGAGTTGTCAGCTTAAACGTTATTTATATATCTAAAAAGGAAAGGATGAGTATGATACAAGGAAAGGTCATTCTTTAGGATATCATTAAATATAAATCTCTTCTCGTAATCTGAAGACTGATTCCCTGATTGACCTACTACTAACGAATTGGTACTAATTCAGTATCGGCATATTCTGCATCAGTCGAATCTCTCTTGCAAATGGAAGTGATGGACATCCACGAGTTTCATCCGGAATTTTGAGGAATTCAACGAAACCGAAATCCAGCAGAGTCATCCGAAAAGCCGGGTTGGCGTCTCGGGCGAACAGTTATGCAAACAATTCCAATGCCGAGTCCGCGAGTCGAATAAAAGATTTGCGAAACGAAAAGTTAACGAACGATAATGAATTTCGAAATCGTGTTGCGTTGGTTATGAGGAATATAATTACTGTGAACTCGCACTCCGGCATGTCCTGCGTTGCTGGAGAGAATACGTAGTTCCGCTTCTTTTTATGCTACGTCTACGTCTGCGTATTTTTTATATGAACTGCGAGGTAGCAGGGGTTCAGGCAGGGCCGGCCATTTATCAACGGGATGAAAATGTCTACCTGGGCTCCTCCTTATGGATATATTGTTTATTATGGGCAAAATAAAAAATATCTTTGAGGAATAGGGCCCAAACTGGGGGTCCGGATGCTAGGCAACCCCCTTCTCTGCCGGCCATGGATGCAGGCAACATATTTCACCAATCCAGAGGTGGGGATCCTGAGGCCTTCAGCTCACATATGTGGCCTTTCGGACGATCATCGCGGCCTTTTAGTCACTTCCTGAAAGAAATACTCTAATTAGAATTTTTCTTTTAATTTTCTCAAAGACGCCAAGTGGAAAATGTTCTCTTTCGGCTAACTCAGCGAATGAATTCGTTTTCTCGTATGAGATTTCGATATTTAGCTATTTGATGTTTGACAACATGCAACGCGAGTGGCTTGGTATTTTCAAATACTTATGATTATATTGTTTCCACTTCTATGCGCATCTACTAAAGCATTCGTTAGCCGAGTCTCAGAAACAACGAAAATAATGTTCTTTTTTACTGGGATATCACTGTATATTTGCGCCTTTCTGCGGAAACAGTGTGATATTCGATCAAAGGAATTCTCGACAAGTTACTTAAATTAATTAGAATCATTAGTAAGTGCGAGGTTTCGAAATAAACTAAGTATTAATTTACATGACGCTGATCGTAAAATACTATATTTGATTGCAACTGCGTTGTTGAATAGAAAATGTCAATACAGAATTACTAAAAAAAGAGTAGGAGAACGGGTATATAAATTCTTACTTCATCGCAAAATATGCATATACTCACGAACAGGTCTCGATGCATAACATCATCATTAGGCGATCTTTGGAAGTTAATTTACCCAGAGTAAAAATCGATATACCCGTTCTACAATACTTTTTATTATAGAGTATCATTATAGTATATCAAGTAAATTCCGAGTTTCAACTACTTGAAATTAACTATATTGCTCATTTCACCGTGTATTTATCAATGACTTTCTAATTAATGGATTGAAATTCGATTGTAAAGTGATTTCGTTCAATAACCGGTACGAGAAACGGCCAGTCTATATCCCGATACTATATAGGGAAGAGCGAAAGAGAGTTAAGGAAAATTTCTTCGAAGCAAAGTAGTGAACGAATGGAGCTCGATGCATCTTATCCCGGCCGTTGCGAGCAGGGAAGGCCTCGCAAACAGCGTGCACGTGTGCTGGACTGCTTGACAGAGCCTCTTCTCACATTCCTCCATCCCCCGTTCCTTAGTCCCTTTTGTCTGTTTACAAAGGCAATCAAAATTCCTGACCAACTTCAACCCTTTCCATTCAAACACTGGATTACAGGTAGATATAGCAGTACCAAACGGTCGCTGTAAAATCCTCTGAATGGAACAGGAGATATGTTTTTGAGGAAATTATTGATAACAATTTTGGGTTCAGACTAGTATGTTTGGCGGGAAGGATAGCTTTGACATCGGGTCCTAGACAGCGATGAGGTCCAGGGGAAAATATTGCTAAGGTGATAAGGTTTACATATATATACACATGGTATTATTAGGTTTACATATATATATATATATATCTATATATATATATATATATATATATATATATATATATATATATATATATATATATATATATATATATATACGCATGGTATTATTCAAGCTCCTGGGAGATGCTTACCGCAGCTCAGATTGTTTTGCCATGCGCGTATTATTTCATCGAATATGGGATAAATATTTTTCTGTTTAGTGAGCGAAAATTTGGTCCCTTGAGTAACGAGCAAGATCTCTGAGAGGCATCGTCAAAGCGTTATAAGTAGGAAATCGCAAGGACGGATAGTTATTTATGATCGTTCTTCCCCCAGGCTATTAGAGAAGCTAATAGTGTAAATTAGGCAGTGATGATGGTGTCAGTAAATCCCCTGCCATACACCACTGGTGGCTTTTTGGATACAAATCTAAATCTTTGAATTCTTATATTTCACTTTGAATTCTTATATCATGCTCTGTTTGCTCATGTTTGATGTCCTTTTGAAATTGTTCCGCGTAGAAGCTTGATTTAAAGAGCTTTTGAAACACTCCTTGGATATTTTTATCACTATTCTCTTATTACAGAGCTAATTTAAATTTCAAAATCCTTGAAAATACATAAAAGTCCCACCAAAACGGGGTTTCCTTAAGTGCCTAGCGTCCGGACCGCCAGTTTGTGGAGGCCCTGTTTCTGAAGGCAACTTCATTAATTTGCTGATGGCTAACTTTAAATCTATGGTAATCGTTGTTCTTTTAAATTTGATCCTTTATGTATTTCTATTACTGATCATAAGGGCTGAGGAGGCGGAGGGGCCTTAGAAATTAGCACCCTTTGGTAGAAACCGGCCCTTGTTACATAATACATAGTAACATCTTTTGGCAATTAAATGGTATTAAACATACTGCGGAAATGGAATAATAAGATATTGATTTTGCTTTTCCAATGTATTATTCCGTTGAAATAATTGCCTCAAATAGCTTAAATGAATAGTTTTCATATACTGATGGTGTGTAAAAACCACCTTCTAATGACAGGCCATAGCTTTACTATTACACTCATTAACTGAGAACAGAATCCTAGAAGTATAACTTTAGATATAAATGTCTTAAAGACATACCAAAGATGCTAATGGAATGCATCGGAAAATAAATAAGGACGTTCATTGAACTCAATTTTTATATCATAACGATCCATGTCTTGAGGTAACGCTTGGAATCATGCCTAAATAGCATTCTGGGCGGAACTTCTCAGATTCATCATAACCAATGTAATAACGACATCTGAGAGCCAATTTCCACGGTGTCTTGGATAAACCCCAGCATCAATTAATAACACGCGGCATAAGTACATCATCTGAAGATTTGTTTGCTAGGAAATCATATCGTGCAACATGCAATTCTTCCAAAGCATGCATCATCAGTTGCCCTGCTGTGATTGAGTATGGTCTGGGCAATTTTCCAAAGTCATTCGGTCGTAAATTTATGTTCAATGCTCTGGCTGGTGAATCTCCTTCAACTTATGACTCACATGTCCTCTGGAAAAAGCCAAATATACCAGAGATTTGAATTTGTGATCCAACCAATAGTTTGTTGCTATATTTTTTGTCTAGTGTGAAGTTCGTATTAAGTACAATTTTTTCAATTTAGATACATTCCTTTCAAATAATACATCTTATATAGTAATCACCGTTGTGTGTATCACTGTTGTGTGTATTGTATCAATATCTTTATATTTATCCATCCGACGTCAGTAACTCCCATAAGAAATTCATGGAAGCAAATTATGAAAATTAATTTCACGCAATTCCAGATGAGATAGAATTATGAAATTTAGAAATTCGTTTGAGGTCCAGTGGACCATTACATTTCGATTTTTTTGCCCAAAGTATCATGGATTGGAATCCGGACAAATCGAAAATCCTCTCATAAGAAATGCACATAAAGTTCATTTTGATCTATTGCAGAATTTATTCCTTTTGTACAATTAAATTGGCAATAATAGTCCAAATAAATCGAGTTTAGAAATGACAGAAAGGAGATGAGATAAAGATTATCATTTTGGTCTTAGAATATCGTTTTCAAGTAGAAATTGAAAGAAATTGGACGAAAATTACGAAAAATTTGTGATTATGCTGGTATAAACAATCAGTTCCCTTGACGACTAAGGGGAGCTCGAGTCTCATACGAATATAAGGAGAAGATAGGCCCATACCTTCTTTTTATTGTCCCATATCTAAAGTGAATTTTTAATAAATTAAAAATTTAGTTCCGTCGCTTTCTAGCGCGGGTATTCTGTGGTTTATGCATAAAAGCTAACTCACTAAATATAGATTTATTCATATCAGCAACTGCGCCTTACTTATCATACAAATGATTATTTATCATACAAATTTCTTCGGAGTTCCTGGTAGGCATTTACAATACGGTATGGTCCTTAGACCTTTATTTTTGTCTTCTGATATGCAGAAAATCCGCAAGAAGCTTTATAATATTACAGTATGTAAGAATAGATGCTAAAGACAGATTGTCAGACATTTTTCTTATACTTATTGCCAACAGATGTTAAAATCATTGTGGTTTATTAAAGACATATGCTCCTTCTTCAATCATTCGACCTCAGTTTTACTGTTAGAGCGTTTTTCGCGAGCTGAAAAACTCGTTCAGTTCTTCACCATGGTCAGGCTCGTATTCTGCTTTTCATCCACCATTTTTTGGTGCTAAAAGAAGTCCTCGAGGGAGGGTCCTGGTGAAATACTAAGAGCTAGTGTTTAGCGTATTCGTGAGGTTTTCGGCAATGAATGCATGACCTTCGCAAATACAATAGACGTCCTGTTTTCTTTAGTTTGGAAAGCATCTAAGTCCGATAATGAAGCTCTCCAGGAGAGAGGAACCTTTAATATCTGTTACAGAAGAGATCTCTTTACATTACAATGCGAAGAATCTCATCACCCTCATTTCCTAGTGTTGATTTTCTTCCTCCGCCATCTACGGATGGGATCCTTAAAAATGGTGAGTCGTGTTTGTCCATTGAGTCTTCTTTTCAGAGATGTTGGTATCCCTTCCGCCTACTTTCCGTTCTCCTTTGGTCAGTTTCCGTTTCGATTGTAATTTTTCTGCGTGTGAATGAATGGCTACGATGAAATGAAGTAGCATTGCCAAATGAATAACATCCGTCGATTAAGATGAGTCTCTATGCCAGCCAGCTGAATTCGACTTAGGTGATGGATGAGGTAGTCAAGGACTTTACTTTAAATGTGTGATAAATCATTTTTAGACATCGATGCTTGCATGGGAAGGCCTAGGATGATGATACTATTATCTTCAATTTTTAATATCTGTTTTATATCCCGGGATAAATTCATTTAAAATTTAAATTCATTAAAATCCTTGGTAATTTACACATATTCATTTCAGAGTAAGCAGACTTTCATTTCCTGTAATTCACTATATTCCTTCATTGTTTTTACATTGAATTGCACTGAATTTTTGTGTGTGTAAAACATTGATGTATTAGATATGATGAGACATTCCGTATAGATGAAAAATGTCTTAACAAAATTTAACTTATTTAAAATGTATATTTATTATTGTACACATCTGATCCTTCTAAAGCAGAATGAGGGAATACTGAAACCATAAAAATTTTATATTTAAATTATTTCTAATATTAATATGATGATGTTCCCTAGAAGAACTGATGGCTACTTTATAAATTTGCTATACAATTGCTAATAATTTTCTTAGTTTGGCATTTCGTGTAGAAACGGAACCTACGATATTTGGCATCATAAATTCTAACTCCTTAGGACTTTTTAAGGGCATTTATTGTTTATTCTAATTTTAATATGATGCCTTTATCAGGTTCGTGATTGCTGAAGATTACAGCTTCATCAATACAAAACTTTATTGCTGGTTTAAGCGCTGCACTTTGTACTTTATTCCCCTTAAAATGAAACTGTGTCAAGAAAGGAAACTACCCGTACTTACCAAATCTGAGTAGTAATTAAACGATAAGTTTTTTAGATGGGCCTGGCGACGGAGTCATCTCATAAAAGCACCATTCGCTCTTCTTCTTACTGTCTTATAGGTGCATTACTTAAACGGAGGTTATTCTGACAATAAATAACTTTTCCTATAGGCAAATGCAATGGAAAGTTGTCGCTTACTTTTCATCCTTCGACTCCGTATTAAGCATACTATATTTAGGACTATTATCCTCAAAAACTAAATCAAATTTCGTGAATTGAAGGGAAATTGACTAAATCAAATTTCGTCTTTAATAATCTCGAAAATTATATAGATGCCATTCAAGAAGAGACAGATGTGAAAATTAATAGACAGTGGTAATACAGCTTCTGAAATTTGTCAGTTGAATTGCTATTAATACTCATGTAATAAGACAGTGAATGATTTTAATATTTCTGCATATGATTACACATATTCTGAATGTAACTAGGAATAACGACCAAAAACAAAATGTATTACTCACCGTAAACTCTCGGATTCTTTTTTTTTCAGTGAAATGTGCTAAAATGTGTCTCAATAAGTCTGAACCAGGAAAATGCTAACAAAAAATACTCAATCTTCAACTTAACATAGCTAGACTTTTTTCATAATATAATGAAAATTTGTCGCTTTTTTTCTTTGATAATAACGTATTATGTTCTCAGACTCAGGGAAAAAATGAAAAATGATCATTTCTGATGATACAACCAAGAGAATTTTCGGATTTATATAAGTTGCTTCCGGTAGCTACAGAAAGATTTTGCAAAATTCTCTAAAACTCTCTCTGAAATAAACGCGAAAACGAATCGTTTATGAACTCATCTTTACTTGTGCGATCCATGATAGTAAAAACAAGAGAAATTGGTTGATCGCACACACTAACTGCTAGACTATTCGGAGGGTGTCAGTGTATGTTAAGTCAGATTTATAATAAATTCTAAAAGTGCGTTCCAGTTTTCTACTCAGTTATGATGGATTGTTCGAGAATTAAATCCCATGTATTTGTCTCCGTATAGCAAAATTAGCTTAATTACATGGTAGTCTGTGTTCCTCAATCTGACGATTACAAATTAAGGATTCAAGGATTACATTTTAAGATTTCACCAACAGTTTTCAGTTATCAAGCTAACAAAAATAGAAATAGTATATATTATAGTATAGCTCACTTAAAAAACAGCAAATATAGATTAGTTGACATTTTTCGATGAATGAGGTAGAAATCTGCATCCTCATAACTATTAGAATATATGTACAGGACGTCAGTATTATAGTAGATTAACCAACCGACTTAAAAATTGTACATGATGTATATATAGAATGAGTGTAGGTATAAATAACCACGTATTTCTCAAATAGTTTTTGCATTTTCACAACAATGTGCACACGCATTCGCCAATGAACACCTTGCCCTTTTTCATTCTCACTTGCGATTGTCAGATCCCAAAGAATTTTGATTGCTACAATTATTAAAACTTCACCAATTGTAAATCCTTGTTCTTTTTTCCGAATTCTATGAAGATTCCAAATTTCTTATGTTTCTCTCACTTAAAGCCTCCCTCCATCAACCTCATCAATCGCCGATGCTTTTTCGTCAATAACTGCAGAATTGGTAGGAAGTAAGCATCGCTAAGATAAGAGAGTACAACACTCTTAAAATTGCCTTCGAAATTCGCGACTTTTTTCATCAAATTTGTCCCTGAAAACCTGATTTCATGTGATCGATGCTAACCACAGACACGGAAGGGAGCAGCAAGCTGAATTCTGTTCGGATATACTTGTTTTCATGATATTATTTTACGTGCATACCTATTGACGAATATTTTATGATGCTTTTATTTCAAAGAGACCATACATCCCGTTTTCATTGGGTCAGTCCTGGGACGGCCCTTTTATTACGTCTATATCGTTAAAATGTATGTACCAAGTCCCGTTAAACCTTTGATAAGAATCTGTTCTTTATTTAATATCAAAATATAAAATATAATTGAATACATAGACTACAGATAAAACGAAAGAGTTGAGCTACGTAGTCAAATTGGTAAATAACAATTAATCAAGCATTTTCCTAGCAAATTTTATAATCTCAAGGATTGATAACCTAATAACTCTGTTGAGGTCGCGGTAAGAAAGTTAGCTTCTGTGTGTTTTATAATGCATTTGCGCACAAAAATAGGGGTACTTTGTCTGGTTAAGGTAAAATTCCCATCAAAAATGGTTAAGAACACTTTCAAATGATATCTGCATTGAAGTAATGAGAATATGTCGTTGGAAGATCGCTCGGAACAACTATTCGACTAGATGGGAGGTGAGCAGCCTATTCTAAGGAAGTCTTTTCCAATGAAGTGTATAAGAAGATGACTCAGTAAAGCTAAGCATCAATTGTGAATCGCTAGTAACATGTTAAGTAGGCTAAACTTTAAAAATTTCTTCCTTCATTTTAATAATAGTCTTACGGCAATCGAAGAAAGAAAAGGATAATAAAGTCCACCTAATGGTGCGTATGGAATCGAAAGTGAAGGCTATAATTGGTGTAAAGATGCTTGTACTGATCGGTGAATAAGGATGAAAATACTCCGCGTATAATGCGGAATGCATCCCGTTAATTTGGAAGACCTAATGACTGAATCAAAATTACTCTTCAATATGTTTGCTTATTCATGAATGGATGTAATAAATCACTACGGGAGAGTGCAAAGGATTTGCAATCAAACTCTCGTATAATTATCAGAGTAAATATCAATGACTGTGCGATTTTTCTGGAACCTTACTTAATGTATGTACTCAGCAAAAGCGAAGAATCTTGCACAAGATCAATCGGTTTCTTTGATGAAAATCAGCTTTGATTGCAAGCATGTTTTTATCAATTTCATCATCAGATTGACTTACATTTAGATCCAATTATTTTTATATCGCACGATTTTATTAATTTTATTATTAGGTCGACTTAATTTTAGATCGCTTATTTTTAGATCGGCTAATTTTAAGATGGACTTATTATATCATAATGCCGACTCAAGTCCCAAATATATTCGTAGCTACCTTGAAAGTAACGCGACTTGTGGATGATGGTCTCCATGATACCGTTTAAGATCCATTATTTGCAGCATAGCGATGTCTGCGAATCGTCATCATTTCCTTTTGTCCTTATTGAGTGAGGACGTGCGTTCTCAAGTTCAAGGCAAACGCGTCACCGGCGCATTTGTCAACAATTCCCTCCATCCGAAGAGAAGATTCCTCTCTCTTCCCGTCTTTTCTAAATGGATTAGAATGCCCTCATCTCTTCACATATTTCGACAAGAGTAATTTTCACTTGCAGTATTAAGAATGACGATCTTTAGTTACCATCTAGCATCACATTATATACTTGTAAAACTTTTTGTTTCTTAACAAGTAAATGGGTAAAGGTGACCTAGCACGAAATAGCGTGCACCCAGGAACAATTCCAAGGAGAATACAGTTGAAAATAGTCCAACAGGACCGGGAATCGAACCCGGGTCTCCCGATTGCCGGTTGGGTGCTCTGTCCGTAACGGAGTCTCCATCCCGTCGGACTTTTTTAAAAATCAATTCTTCCTTGAGATTTCTATTTCTTTATTTTACAATGTATTATGATTATTGTATTCAATCAATATTTCCCCACATCCTCTGACGGAGTACATTACATATTCTAACATTTTTAATTTTACTGAAATGTTGACTGAAAGTTAAATTAACCATCATTCATTAACGTATTATGGAGAAGGCGAGCCTGTAACATGAATAATATCATGTGATTGCGAAGAATATTTCCATGATTTTATATTGAAACTAAAATAATCGATCATTATGTATTACGATCGAAATTGTGTTGGTATTTTGAAGATGAAAGAATTATGGAAAGATTATATGAATAGTTTTTCATGGAAATACATCAATTATTTTAAAGATACAGTGCGGGAAAAAGTTAATGAATTCTCATCCTACTTTTGCCATTTATTTCGAACCCTAATATTTCTCCTATTGAATTCGATACTCTGATTCTGACCTTGTAAGATTCGTATAGCATAGAGATCAACACATTCTATCAACAACAATTCTATCAGCCTCAGTGAAGCCCATAGTGTTCTTGAGTATTCTCTAGTTTTCTGATTTATCTCTCAGTATTAGATCAAATTATCAGGCAGGGTGAGCATATCTGTTGTATTCTAGGGAAAGCACTGTTTCTAAACTTATTCGATAAATTAATTAAACTTATTCGTTTTACTTCTATTGATTTTGTACAGCGATTTTCCGTATTTGTTTGTAATCTGTATGAATGTTTGTATATACTTGGTCACTAGACTAAAAGTTGAATCCACAATTAAAGAGGCCGATACATCATTATACTCGGTTTTCCTCTGCGATTTTATCGTCGCCGACTTAAATCTGAGTCACCATTGGTAACTGTTGTTGATTCAATTGCATCTGAATCGTTAGACACGTATATTTTATAATGCGTGGGAAACAGTCATGATTCCATACCTTGGAGACGCCTCTACTCGGCTTGATTCGACTTAAATTGTGCGCCGTTCTTTTTTGTACCGGAGGAAATATGATTTAATTATCCCATTTGGGTGAAGATTGATGCAATTTTTTGTCGTCATGGATATTTTGGCGAAAAAAACTTCAAAAATTGACGCTAATGGTGGACTTTTGGGGAAAGTATAACGTAAAGCTCTCATAAGAGAAAAAAGTGTAGAGAAGTCAAACGATTTCAGCCTTAATTTTTTGTATCACATACGCGATTTCAGGTACGAGATTTAGATAGTTGATGTTCATTTTTGTTTAGAAATAGCGCATAAATTTAATATACCTATTATAAGGAAGCGTGCGAATTTTTGAAATTTTGAATTCAGTTGTATTTTTGTTCGGCAAAATTTCGAACCGAATCAATGTCTAGAAAACTTCGAATCGAATACAAATGTAAGCGGGGGAAAATTGTTTGCGTATATTTTTTTCTTTTTTGGTCTGTTCATCAATTTTCTGAAAATTTCATGAAATTTGTAATACACAACTTACATAAAAATGGTTATAATCGAAAATAATTTGCCGATGAAAATGAACATTGTTACAAAATTATACCTAATCTAAAGAATTTTTTATTGTGAATTTGCTATGCTTTTTTAACAGATGACTTAGATAAGCTAGGACGAAGTTAAAGCTGCAGTTTGGGAATTTGCGGACAAAGCATTCTGCATCGAATCGAAATTTAGTCAAACAGATTCGAAGTTTGAGTGATTTAGTCAGTTTTATTCGAAGTAAAAAAGCACGATTCGTACATCACTAATTATAATAATAGTATAATTCTTTTATTTAACGCATACTTAATGATTTTTGTATTTGTTATTTTAATACCCTAATACTAACGCTTTACCTCATGTCAACTGTCTAGGAAATAGTGAAGTATTCAAATATGCATATTTTTCTACTTTGAAGTTTGCATCGGTTTTACGCGGACAAAAATGATTTGTTCAACTTCATGAAGAGTCCACGTAAATCTTATGACATGACATCTTATGACATGAGTATTCCTAACTGTAGAATGGCACGCGTTGCTCATACTGCTCTATCAGAAATCGATTTCTCTGTATGCTGAATGTATTCAAATCAAAACATTATTGCCACCTTTTTTTCTATGCAAAACTCAGGATTTACGTGGTCTTTTAATGACGTTGGACGAAGTGTCTTAAATCCCAATTTTATCCGAGTAAATCAAATAATGTTCAATATCATAAATATTTTAACATTTTCCAAGGATTTTAATTCATATATATACTAGGATTCGCATTTATATCTCACGGAATATCTCTGTTAAATCGCTTGTTCACGATGCGTTTTCTTTTGTCGACACAGAACTTCTATATCGATTGTGTTTCACGTTGTGGTTTAGGTAATGTAAAGTCGAGCAAAATCCGAGCGCCAGAGTGTTCTACGTCTATCTTTGAATGCTGAGTCTCGGACGTTGATTTGAGTCCTCATGTGACCGCATAACATGGACTCCTCCGATGTCAACTCTTGTATGGCGTGCTAATGACCATCGCCGCGTTTCATGGAAGATAGCGTGCGTCGGCTCACTCACGAACACCCCTTCCCGACGCATTTGCTCCTTATAAGTTTTCTCGTGTTATATCTTGCTAGGTATCCATCTCACAATGATGAAAATCACCTCTTTCAAACTGCTGTACTTACTAAAATTTACAAATTAGTCCCTGCGCTTATATTTGGGGGAGTTTTTCCTCGGGCACATAAATTCTCCTACACCTTAATTTCTGGTGTTGTTTTTCCTATTAAAGTGGCTTTTATTATGCCATTTCTTTTTCGAAAATATCGTTCCCCGACTAAATTCTAATTCTAATAGTATTCCTTTTATGGTCGAAAAATTTAACCAGAAATATTTCATAACTTATTTTTGTAGATTTTCATTCATCGAACTTACCATTGGACTTAAAAGCATTAAATTTTACATGATGATGCTAAAGTTATTGCACTATATTAAATAGATGCATGCTAAAGTTATTGCACTAAAACGGTATTCTATGCGCTTGGGGATCTCTGAATTCCTTGAGATTCTCCCTTTAAGCACTCCTTTGGTCTATAAGAATGTCTTCAAGGACATTGAGTTCCTTATGACAAGACCTTTCCTTTAGCGTTATTGATGGAGTTGATTTTAAGTATGGTTATCTTTTAATATCTTCACTAATCATTTCTTAAGAGACTTTACATTAACACCAATACCTCGCGAGCCGCCATATGGCATATGGCAGGGGAGTGAAAACACCAAAATCTCTAATTAGCTATCTGACTTGTGTACCTCATACTCTATGGAAAAAGAGACCAATAATAGATATCCGTTCTTGATGTAATACCTCAAATATCTTTGACATCTTTGAAAATCGCGTTTGTTGATGTCACGTATTTCGTAATGCAAATGACCACATAAGTATTTCTCGAATAGTTTGTGCCTGTACTGTGTTCTCCTATCTTTGTCTTCTATCCCTGAACTTCTTATGGATTCAAATAATT
Organism: Pachydiplax longipennis; assembly: GCA_036926295.1. Taxonomy (NCBI): domain Eukaryota; kingdom Metazoa; phylum Arthropoda; class Insecta; order Odonata; family Libellulidae; genus Pachydiplax; species Pachydiplax longipennis. The sequence goes on from JAVFKF010000019.1 coordinate 33,157,333, forward strand.
GTGTTTTTTAGTATTCCTTACAGAAGCAAACCCAAATCACATCACCTGCGTTCGTAATCGATTGGTTTTCTTCGCAGTTTTGATGATTGATAGGATATTTGTCATTTTACACTCTTATTCATACCGAAATCTTTATCTGTGTATTAATATTTCAGATTTAAATAACACAGAGAACAATATACTATAGAATCACTTAGGACTTAATTACTTTCAATGCGGTGTATGTGTTCAATTTTTCACGCTGAGATTCCAGCGAATCTAAGTGGAGAAATTTCGTCAACGTTGATTTGTTATGAAAGACAATATCGTGTTTAGGAATAGCTATAAATATATATAAAGGAATAGCTGACGATTAACTGGAAGGAGATGAATAACATTCAATGTCTTAATATTGGCGAAAATTTAGATAGAATAAATTGCAACGACGCTCTTCATTCTCGACATTAAGTATCGTTCGAAAACTATGATATTATAATGATAATTAAGCCCGATTGCTTCCTTTTCTCCCCAGTTATACCCATAAACGCACCGTGCACCTCTAATTTATTCCCGCTGGAGAAATTATATCTCCTAAAGAACGATACGAGTATCTACTACGTGAATTACTACGTTACTATTTCTCGCATACCGGGCCCGGGATATATTTCAGTTCTTTTAAAGGAAGCCATATGCTAGATCCATATTTTTTGGCGCATCCATTTTTTGTGGGGTAAAAACCACTACGCGGTAGACCGGTCCAGGAACCGGCTTGGGTAAGGATCCCCTAATCCATTCCGCAATACCTCACGTCATCATCTTCTGCACTCAAAGCGGCCTTTCCATATCCTCGCTGCACCCCAAGGAGACCCGCTAACCCTCGCCTTTGCCTTACCTCTGCAGGTTTTTTTTACAAGTTATCCTATGGGCTTTGTCTCCCGTCATCCCAATCCATCGATTTAGCGTTCCAAAGGGTCAAGTGGGCGTTCGCAGGAGACAAAGGGTAACGCAGCTGTGAGGATCGTCATAAACCCTTGCGAGGGAAAAGTGGTCAACTCCTTCAGGAAATGCAGATGAGGTGAAGGGGTTCAGTAAACCCCTACGGTTTGTCCTCCAACACTCGGGAGTATTTTCCCGGTAGAAATACGGCCGGGGGAACCGTTGTTACCTGAGTGAATACCGTAATTAAGCCGAGAAATTATAATTTTTGAACAAAACCGGAAACCATAAATTACTGCGTTCTAAATTTGGTTCGAGAAGTTTCACTGACGAAAAGTCCATCTCCATAAAAGTGGAAGTCTTCAAACTTTTTGAGGTGGGGTGACAGTTCGCAGAAAGAGTTAGACGAGCTGGGACTTCATGTTGTAAGCTTTTAAATATATAATATATCGTGCTTGAAAAATAATAACTGAAGATTTTAAATGTGAGAATATAGCTTAAATACTATCTCTCGAAAATAGCGAAGTAAGAATTAAATTTCTCACCTTGACAGTGTAATGTGTTAATAATCTGATATAAAAGAATAAAAATATATGTGTAATAAATAATAATAATATATGTGTATAATAAATATAATGTGTATAATCATCTTTACTCTCGGTCCACGTTGAAACTTTTTGCGAGTGACCCACTGTCATGAAGCATTAGGGTTTTTTAAGCAGATATAATTGCATTCAAACGAAATTTTATGAATTTGGTAACAAAATTACGACTGCGGCGCTCCGGAAAGAATTTTGGACGCCCAATATCTTTCTTTGTATTATTCTACTATGAATTATTCTCTGCATTGACGAGAAATTGAATTATTTTCTTATAAATTTACTAGTTAACGTTTTATGCACTTGGTGCTAGATTGGAATCGCATCGTATGAACTATAAAATAATGTAAGCATACGAAAGAAATCTTAGATTTAAATTAACAAAACTTGACTAGTCCCACAGTCAAGTTTTGTTTCTTTCATTTAAGTATGGGGAGTTAATAAATACTAGCTAAATAAAAACTAGCCCAGTTTATTTAATTTAAATTTAATTAGGCCTTTCAAGGAAGTGATTCCAATAGAAATATTTTATTTCTTTTGCCTTAAAATCACGGGGAAGTGCTAGAGGGGTTACATCTTGGACTTATTGTCGACTTTTGAGGCGTCTGAACAAATAAAGCTAAATACTTAATATGCACTTCGGTTTCCCTTTCTTCACCTGGTCACGTAAATTCGGTGTTGATTAACCTTGGAAAATACGGTAAATATTTTTTCGTTGTTTCGAAATTTCTATCCTCGTTTGACCACAACAACGGAGAACAAGAACGAAGAAACTCCGTGACCCTTATGCGTCGGAAATTATTTCATGGAGCACGTCCTATAATTTAAAGGCGACGGAGTCAAATTTCAAGACTGGAAATTTTTTTGCGTGGTGCCACTAAACCAATTTCCTGAGGGCTCTCAAGGTGGTGGTGGTGGCGGGCAACCGAGACACGGAGGATGAAGGCAACGTCACGCCCTCACTCCTTTTCATTTAATCTCTTAAAAAGTCTTCAAATTCACTCTTTTCCTGGACACGGATGGCTAGTGCTTGCCGTCTGTCCTTTGGGCGTTGTTTTTTTTGAATACTCTTAGTTCCTTTGTCACAAATTTTGGAAGTGCATTATGCTGTCATTCCCGTGTTTGGATCCGTGACCCTTTAAATAGAATTTATCGTGAAAGGTCTTATTTTTGGACATTTTAAGGAATTGATTTACAAATGGGAAGGTAAATGTTTGGTGAGATAGTAAGGTGAACACAGAATTAAGGTTAAGGATTTTATTAAATGCGCAATCCAGTCAAACTTCGTGGAAAACTTGGAAAAAAATCCTCAATTATTCTATTCTGCGGTAGCTAATATTAATAGATAGGTTTAATATACTTTCTTCGAGGTTTTAATGCTACCAGTTGCCCCGTGCGAAAATTTCACCAAACTAATTTGAAAGTAATTCATTCATATGCAAAGGTGTGGTTTTGGGTGTTTTAGTGTTTGTGTATTCGTTTGTGGTGATTGGAGTTTTTTGCTGAAATGTATTTGGGTTGGGAAATAGAGTATCTGTGTCCGTCTCAATATATCTCGTTTTCATCCATATATATCGATATTGAAATGTATTTGTGTAGGGAGATACTGTTGAGTATCTCTGTCCGTTTGAATTTTTTAATTTTTATCCATATTATATCCGTATCTACACATCTAGTAACGTAACTCTATGAGCAAATTCAAATTTTAACTCGATGTTTCGACCAAATGGTTCATTTTTCATTTTTTGGTCAATTTTAGCAAGGTAGTGAGAGAATTGCTCTTTAAAATGGAGTGTCATTTATATAGTATGTTTCGGTGGAGTGTGAAGGGAGAAAAGCGCCGGTCACCGAAAACGGACGTTTAGAAGTAATATATGAATATTATCATCGTGCTTCAAGAAACTTTTACCCTGAATGTGGTGGTAGAATGGTTAGCCTTTTAGTTCTCCAACTAATCGGATTTTTCTGGTTAGGAGATGAATGGAACTCTGTTTGTCCGATTTTCCGATAATGGTGGGCAGCTGGAAGAGCACCCGGCCGTAAAAATCGACACCAAACCCAAATTCGTCATCATCACCAATCTTCAGAAATCACCAGCTGACCCCATTAGTGACTGGAATAAGGCTAAGAAGAAAAAAATCTCCTCATTATTGTAAAAAATTTTAACCCTAAGTTTTCTCGTCGATTTTCGTGCCGCTATTTCTTTACGAATTTTCCACGCCTCGGGATTTTTTCGCGCATAGACCATCTTTTATTTTAATTTCTTATAACTGATTTTCATAATATAACACATGTATACTTTTCCACACTAGTATACTGAATAACTACCGGTTTTGGCTATGTATCTGGCTACTATATGAAAAACTGTATGTATGTGTTATACTATGAATTTCCACAATACTACGGTCTCCTCTAAAGATTTTATTAAATGATTATCCTTTCAAGATTCGGTTTACCCAAATTTTACTTCTAATATCCTCTCCTACTTTAAGCTAAGCTAAATCAATTAGAAGCAATTAGAAATTTGGAATGCCAGACAAAATTTGATTCTCCCAACTCCACTATCAGAATTGCTACTCTTAGATAGCTTCCATTTCGTTCCGTTTTGCTCTGGCGATAATTTTCATAGCTTAAAATGAAACTTCTTACGCAGCCGTGGTCTTTTAATTCAGTTAAACTCCGCTAATGTGTGTGCATTCACCGTTATACATCCTGGAACCAAACCGTTGTTGCTAATGGTCCGATTCTTCCTTGATTTCCACTGGATTACTTAATGTTCTCCCTTCATATTTCCTTCAAAATCTTTCCCCTTCTTCACATTTTCGTCCTGCAAGTGGAAGCCAAATGACAACACGTTTCCTCAACTTTCCTCGTCTCTCAAATTCCTATTGTCGACTCACTCCCTTATTATCTGCCTCCTGTTTCTTCCTACCTCGTCATTAGGACTTCCCTGCCTCGAACTAATCTTTTCTTCTTACCCCTCAGACGTTCTCTCCGTTCTTTTTTCTGTTTATTTCCGAAGCAGCTTTCTTTTTAGGCCGAATGGGAAGTCGACCAAGACGCCTTCATATTTTGATAGATATTTACTTGGGTTGCTCTACAAAATGCCGCTGACAAATCCGAATCTCGAATGTATCGGATTAGAACTTTTCATTGGACACGTGCTGAAGTTCTTCATTGCCTAGTAACCTCATTGTCGTACTTTTATTTTTTCTCGTTAAATTTTTTGTCGACTGTCAATTTTATTATTATTGTGAGCTTGTCGTTGGTTGGCAGCTCCTAGACATTGTCATATAACACTTAATACACAAAAATTCCATAATCCATTACGCTAGAAGTATTAGCATTCCGAAAACCATCTCTATAACTTGAAATAGTTACCTCCTGGTAGACTTTCTAAAACATTCATACCACATAAATCCCACAATTACATTATTGCTACTACATAGTCATAGTGGTCGTTTGGATATGTGATCGCTAGAAAATTATGGTCAAAATACAATTACAATGCACCAACATTTATTATCCAATCTCCCATAACAAATCACAACTCAACAATATTTGCGGAAACACATGTATAATAATATCACTACTATATTACATGAATGTCACATTTACATTAATACCCAGTACATAGTAAAATCCTCACCTGTACACACCATCAGTTTATATGAATACATACAGCACGATGAACCTTCAACTATAGGAAACAATTAAACATATTCATATATTTCTTCTTTGAATACAGGTGATAGCGCTGGACCAAAAGATCAAGAAATACACGCAAAATGAGAATAATTAATTGAATCTTAGTTCGCAGACCCTTGGTCACACTCTGTGCCTTGGTTGGTAATTAAAGGCCATTCAAGTTATTCAAGAAGTTGCTATGCTATCTATATGCACACGAAACAGGGAGTGAACCATGAGTGGGAGCAATAACTGTTGCTTGAGAAGATTTGTTCGATTGTATCTACGAATTAATGCGAGTTTATTCCTCATTAGTTAGGTTATTCATCCTTTTCCCATGAGCACTTTGCCACTGTGTATAAAGACGATAAAATTATTCCGGGAAAAAGCACTAATTCCTGTATAAATCAGCGAGAAGGTCTTATTCGGTATTTTGTCTTAGGAAACACTATAATCGTTTACAATGCAAGCTGTATCGTCGTGAAAAGGTCTAGTGAATACGCTGTAATTCCTTACATAAATTAATTATATTTTGCATGTTCGTCTAAATTCAAATAGGATGCCACACGGTGAACTGTGACTGAATATCGTAACTTTTACCTCGATAGGTATAAATTATTTCATCTTAATCAGTGGGCATATTTGCATTTTTCATAACTCAAAAAATGTCCACTGAAAAATTTGTAGCTCTCCTAGTTTTAACGCTTTGTTACCATGACTTCTTCCATTTCTTATTATTCACCTTTTCGGTTTTGATTCTTTGACTGAAAACATTCCCAAAAATCTTTTCTTATTATATCTCATAAAATTAAATATTGTCTTTATTACTATAAGCATACAGCCGGTCATTACCAAAACAAGGTTTTCCTTCACATGTTTACAACCTAAGTTATGAATGTCACACTCTTATCCATGGCAACATTCAACTTTAACGAGTCCAATTTCAAACTTCCTTTTATTTATTTCTCTTCCGAATATTTCTTTTACCCACTTACACCTTCTCAAGCCCATTATTTTGACTAAACTAATTGTATTTACCATTCCATTCAACATTAACCACCAACCATTCAACATTAGTTTGTTCAATCAATCCACACTAAATATCTCTAGTCTATAAGTGGTTAATCTTTCTTACTCATTTAATGCTTACTTGGCGATGACAATTACTACTATCCGGATGATTGAATAAAATTTTTACTGAAAATATATATTCGACGTATGCCCAAAGCTCATAAAGCCTTCGATGGAATTGATGTAACTCATCAACCTCGCAGACAAATTTGCCTTCTTGGCAAGAAGCCAAGGAAGACGCATCCGTAGAGATCGTTTTTTAAATATATTTATATTTACATAAAAACAGAATCATCTTGTAAAAATATTAATTTATGTATTGTACCAACGGAAAATGGAATGGACATTGAAAATATAATGTGGAAACATGGCCCACTACAAACAATTTCACTGAGAAATTTCAGGATTTGACGACCTATAGGGAAAACTGAGATATTAGAAATAAACAAGAAGGTATGAAACATTACCATTAATTAATGTATAATATTATCACATACAATATATTAGTATATAATATTTTATTTTATTAATGTTATATATTCAGGTTATTCGAAGGAGCCCGCTAACTATATAGAATTAAGCATAATTTAGTTTTTAATTTTCAAATTCACACTCTTATTACGAATCTCAACAGAAATAACTGTATTAACGGAACACAGATATTTATCATATCTGTGTTCTCTAATTACAGAAATGAAATTCTAATGAGTCGTGAACATTATTTTCCGGTAAAACCTGGGAAGCAAAAGATTCAATGCACGCCCTGAATAAATACACACAAATCTTGCCATGAAATCAATTTCTCAGCATTAATCGTAATCTTTCGATAAACAGGAACCCAATTAAAAAAACAGTTAAGAAAGCGAATTCATTTTAAAAATTACTGTTACGCAAAACGTATTTTCGCACGAATCCGCATCCTTGCTCGCAAAAGATGATTCCCTCATTCTTCACGGGAGTTTACCATCGTTTTCCCTCGATGAATTTACCGTAAGACGATTTTTCTCGACGCAAAACTTCACTCTGCGATGTATATGAATGATTCCGCATGTAGCCGTGCGAAGGCATCTGATTTCCATGCAATGCGCCCGTGGAACAGTGCCTCATCGCCACTACCGGCATCCCTCTTTGTTCCCCCTTTTAAAACCCCCAACAAAAAAATCAACCACCCCGTTTAGTTTCTAGCAACCCTTTAACCCTTCCCCTTTCATAATGAGGAAGAGGGTTACTCCGGGGGTGCTCCCCCATAGTCTCCCACCAAAATCCTTCTCATTTTCCCACCCCATCGCGACGTACGATTTTTTATTCGCCTCCGCTGTCAATAGCGGTCCAGTAAGATTCCGTCAGAGGTTGTGGGACTTTTAATGTGGACCGTTCGCTAGGGAGATGAAGTTAAAAAAATGGCTTGGTTTTTTAGGGGATGGAGAGGATATGGCCCTGGTTCTGAGGAGATCCTCTTTCTAGACACATCGGATCGCTTTGTTGATATTTCAAAGTGGACAATTCGGACCGGCGCGAGTGGTGTTGACCATTCACCCCAACGCTGTTTTCATCTCGTTTTGGGACATATCCTCCCCACATTCTACCCCCGATTTCGAGTTTTCGAGTACGAAATAGACGAGGATTCCCATGCTGTGTTTTAGTTCGGAACGAGATTTTTAACGAAGCGATAAATTACGTTTCAAACGAGCGGTCTTATTGTGGCTTCTTTTTCCTGAATGTAAGCTGCCGAACTCTCTTGTCAAGCTGTAACGGTGTTTCTCCGTGATCTTTCCTGTGACGCGCAAGAGCAATTTGCATCCTGTTATGCACAAAATATGAAGTGAAACGTTCATTCTCTGCTCGTTTAATACTTATTCGCGAGTGGAAGCTCAAGGTTTTGCCATTCCACCATGGAAGATTAGCATGTGTGCCTCAAATGAGCAGCGTAGCAATGACTTCGACTAATTTTCCACGGCAATATGTGGAACTTTATAGTCAGGGTGGTAAAAGGAAGAAGAGAGATAATTTTCGCATTCATCTAAGCGTATTTTTGCTAAATCGTGAAAAATAATGTTACTACTAATTCGACTTAATTGTATACGGAGCAACTTCGTTGTTATCGGTGGTTAAATATTATGAATATAAGCTATAACCTCGAAGAATGAAATTTCGTTTTTTTAATTTTTATCATCGAGTCTCTCTCACTATTGTTTTTTCTTCTTGCTTTAGAAATATCATTGTATAAAGTTTCCAATTTATGATCATCGAAATGCTATTCGAAATAATCGAATTCTTGATTGGCAAGTAACAGGAGTAAGATGTTTTAGTTTTTAACGTCCGTGACTTTTCCACTTGGCGTCATTCTTATTCTTTTCTGGAAATCATAATCCGCACCCGCATTTCCGATGCAATCCATTGCATAACTTTCAGTTTCCTCCACTGCACGAAGGATTCGCAACGGTTGAATGAGGAGCTAAGATCCAATTCTTCTAATTGAGCGATCAATTTCTTCTTCTTGTCAGCCGATGGAATACTGATAGCCCAAACCACGAGAGATTTTACAACCACGTCAATGCGACTGAAATACGGCCTCAACACTGAAATCGGACGTCAACGACTTCCAAATCAGCGTTTCCCGCGGAAAATGCGCTCATCGAGAGTTTTAAACCCTCAAATAAAATAAGCCTATGGCGTTTTATGATCCCGAAAAATCGCGAAATGAATGAGTAACGCAAGAATGTTTCTTGCACTAACATTTTCCTATAAGACCAACGCCGGGAAGACGCTCAGAATGTACGCCGATAGACTCGAGAGCGTTCCCTCCGAACAGAAAGATCTCGAACCAGCTGAGAACCCGAGGAATCCATTTACAATCCGAGTAAAATTAACTCCGTCACAGGATCCTTCCAATGGGGAGTAACGAGCGGGGGATGAACCCGGGTCCTTCCACCTCCGAAGAAAAAAGAATACCTGTGCCGAGTTGTGCCTAAAGTATGGAGGAGGGAACGGAGAGGTGAAGGAAAAGAGGATGGGATAGAGCTGCAAAACCGGTTTTGTGGGAGGTGCGTAGGCTGAAAGGGGAGTGGGGCAGAGCAGGGGTTGAGGACCGGTGGAGGGAGTACAGGGGAGAGTCGGGGTGCTTGGTTCCCCCCTTGATTTGGTTTCTCTCGTCTGCTGGCCCGTCTGCCTCCAGCTCCGTGCTGCCGTACATCGTCTTGGGAGATCATCCCAACGCTCCGGCTCCTGCATGAGTGTGCGCTGATGTGGTGAACAGCGCAGCGATTTTCGACCCCTCCAAGTGTCCTCCTTGGTGCCCTTCTGGTGTTCCCGAGTGTTCCGTTCCCCGCGCTCGACACCAAGAGCCTCCACGTTCTTCCGAGTTGGCGATCGCGTTCGCCGCGATGGTGACAATGACCGCCGAAGTGCATGGATCATCTCGACTCCCTCAGAAAGGTGTTCCGTAGAAGAGGGATTAATGCGGAGTGCGGGGACGGATTTTGATGCCCAGTATGCGAATAACTGCGGGAGATTTCAACGACCGAAGTGACTCGAACGTGTGAGTGATGCTCAAGCACCGGTGAATTTAAATTTAGTCTCGTTCCGTGGAATGGACGTAATGTTTGTGAGGGTGCGGCGTTGAAAACTGCGCGGTGCATGGTTTTTATTTTCCGCCGTTTTTCGCCCGTTCTCCCCCCTTTATGTCAACAGTCTGTCCGTGCATATTTTCGTAACACCGCCCTCCGCCGCGATCTTTGTGGTGAAAGGGGTGCTCGCCAGTGGTGTTGACTGCTGCGGGGAGAAGGAACCTCCGGAGGAATAAAAAAAGGAATAAGGTTTTTTGCGTCCGAGTACAACCGCCGACGACTCTTATCCCCATGCTCTTCCCCTTCTCCCTCGGCTGGCATGCAAAGCCGTGGCCATGATGGACTCCTCGTCCGCAAGATTCGCGCTCGGCTCCTTGGACTGTGGGCTCACATGGGGGGCCGTAGAAACATCACGCAGGAGAAGACGACGCCGCAGGGGATGGTAACCGTCGGCGGCTGCACTCAGCAAAGGGATCGAGGAAACTAAAAAGTTAACCCTTTTGACCATACCTCTGTCAGCTGTGGGGCCCTCTTCATTGGGTATGCAAAAAATGAATGAAAAATTGCCGTGAAGCATTACGGAGCGCTTCTGCCTTCCGTGCTCGGGAGATGCGTTTTATTTAAATGATTCGATTTTGTTCGTTATATCTGCGGTATGATGGGTTTAAAGGACGGAGATTCTTATCTTTAGGATGAGAATGAAACTTAGACTTGAATAAAATTGATACGCTCATGCTTCTCTTGGTGGGATTCAAGGCCCCGGTTGAAAGAAATTAATAATTAGTAAATTCCACGACTTCCTTGGAAAATAAACGTAGACTTTGACTTGTAAATGAATGAATTTTAAATCAGAGGAGTGAGACATTTAATTTATTGAGAAATCATTCTCATCCTTAGATTAAGGAATCTTTTATAGCATGATCATTCTATTCAAGCGCAGGATGGATAAAACATGTAAACTGTTGTCTTTTATTTCGTAGTAATATTTGGCGTCTGAGAATCTTTCTTACCAATCTTTCTTGCTAAACTTACTCAATCTTGATTGGGATATTTTTATATTCGTCTACAACTACATATGCACCCTACAAGCCCCCTTTCGGCGTGTGGCAGTGAGTGCATGCACCAATATTGTTATGTAGCCAATACTACTAGGAATAGTTATTAACATATCTACTGACAATTCACGCATAATCGGCCTTTGAAACGTAGTAAAACCGAAAAAGTTTTGTTTTTGCTTTACAACTTCCCCTGTAAAAGAACCTTCGAAATTATTTGTATACCATTCTGGAATGCATTCTTAGTTTTGCCATACGTTTCACCGAAAAGGAAAAAAATTTAACTAGCCTTATTCATCAAAAATCGTTGGTTGACATCTTTCTTCGCCTAAACTAAATATACTTATGTCCATTAAGTAATTCTAGTGCCTCCTGTCGACCTTAAAATTTTGTATTCATTCTTTAATATGCATAATAATATGGTAATCATAATAGACCGACTTTATCAACCGCGATAAGGGGAATCCTTAAATCATATTTCATCTGCTTTTCATATCTCAGTGCATATCGGAAAAGTCGAATAGTATACGGGCGGTTCCTCCACCGAATAGTGTTCCCGAAGGCCTCGGGAGCTTTTTTCAGAACTATCACAAAAGGATCTTTCGGAAGGCCCCCACTTGCGACCTTTTCCACTTGTTTACCATTCTTTCCCACCCTATCTCGTGTCATGCGAGTACGGAAAAAAGAGAAAATTTCCGAAGATGAGAGGTAGCCTTTAGAGAAACCGTTGACCTCAAGCGGACAGGTCTCTTCGGTGGAGATGACGGAAACATAGGCGGCTCCTTACCTGTCCTTCCTTTCACGCCACCACCGCCTCATGGACGCCCTCTCACCCAATGCATCTTACGATCCTAACTTTTGCAACGGTTACAGTTGTGGGTAGAGAAGAAGTCTCCGTAAACCTACGCTATCGCATACCCCACGAATTATTATGATCAAAAATGCTTCGTTTCCTTTTATGCTGGTTCGATTTCGTAAGACTATGGTGTGGTGAATTTTGATTTTAGCGACTTTTTTTGGGATGTTAATGATAAAAGCACGAGGGAGACGTGAAATCCGCTAATTCGGCCTCGACATTGAAATGAATTCTACAGGGCTGTGCTGTGATGCAGAACGCAGCCTGCTGAAGAATTCATTATTCCCCAAATACTCGTAGTGCTTCATAGTGTTAGAAAATTGTATCAATAGTTAGAGCTGATGTAATAATTCAAGCACCTCAGAGTATTGCAAAGTAAGCTCATTCTTGTTTTGACTAAAGTGTAATTTTTGTATAGCTGAATAGACAGTTAACCTCTTTAATTTCGTAGTTTTATAGTTTTTATTCGCTTACTTACACGCGCTTTTACTTAGCCATACTCGAATGCAATGTTTGCGAAAGAGAAATTGTCTAATTTGGGAATCGGCCCCGGGATCGATGCAACTTTTTGCGCTCTTCTCGGGAAATAAGTTTGTATCACCCGTATCGGTATAAACTAGTCAGATGAAAAGCGTTGTGTACTATTTCCAGATAGATTTATCATTTAACGACTTTAAATTAGTTCCGGATCTACGTAGCCATTGTCAGGTCACTAATAAGTTTAAAACTTCAAATAGTGACAAAAAGAAAATGTAATGACAGACAACGCGTAACCATAATACCGAAAATAAATAGAATAGAAGCCACTATATCATCAGTTAATACTATTGTGGCTTCTTTTCTTCTTTTTACGATGGCTATATAAAGCTGAAACCGGTCGTTAAGTAATACATTAATGCTGAAATAATAGACATTGCTTTCGTCTGATTATTTTAATAAGAATTCCCGCAAATTTTCGGCCCAATCCGTAAATTTAATTTATATCTACACGTATATATTTATACCTTTCTTTTTTTGTCGCTGTCTAAGTAAAGCCGAAACCGGACGTCGAATAATAAATAACTTCGGATTACCTTTACACTGCTTTTCATCCAATTAGATTAATATAGATTTCCGCAACATCTTGACCACCTCCTTAAACTTAATTCACATCTACATGTATTTATTTAAACCTTTCTTGCATATTATCTGTGTGAGGCAAGGAGATACGCCAAGCAGTTTCTTATGCCAGCTTTAAAATGATCGCAGACTCAGCTGTGCACCGCTTCGTATAACCTGTAGCACGGAGGAAGGTAGCAGTTCGTTCGAGATTCGATTATTTCCTAAGAGTTAAGCGCTTGTCTAGGTTGTCACCCAATCCCCTCCCCAAATGAAGGGGTGAGTGGAGGAGAGTTGGAAGAGGATGATTAAGGGGAACACGTAGTCTGGTATTCGCTGTGAAACTCATTTGTAGGGAAATATAATGACCCGTAATTGCACCGTGGTCGGTACAAAGGGGTTGATTATTAAGCAGCTCTTTCTGCTTCCAAGACTGGTATCTCTTCCGAAATATAAATTGGTGCTTTTTGAACGGCTTACTCGTTGGCTCCGTCTCCCGAACTTGAGTTGGAAGTGGACAAGGATCTATCAATTCCGGCTACCGTTTTCGGGGCCTTTCTGATAGATTAAGAGCGCAGATCGTTTCTACGTGGATGAAGCAGAGAATACGTTGGCGGAAAACAAGGGATTCGCGTGTATTTGTTTGCATGATTTAATTAATAATTTCTCTGACCATTTTCATACCTCCTACATTACTAATTTTACTTCAAAGTAGATACATTGTTGCCTTGATTAGTATCTCGAGGATTGTCTCTTGACTTCTATAGCATTAAGACTATGGAATTTTTTCGCTTCCTTAGGCATGACGGAAAGTTTTTGTTATTATTATTATTATTTTCTTTATTAATTATTTATCGTTATTGTATCATTAGTTTAGTAATATATATTATTTTTATTAGTTATATATTATTATTTTACCTCTTCAGTGGATACAGGTCACCCCAATTACATGCATTATAATAATATTTATAGACGAACACCTACGATCATTCCTTGACCAGAAAATTCCGGTTAGCCGGGATTCGAACCCGGGATCTCGGTGCTCGAGCGTTAGCATTCTAACCTAACCTCTCCGCCTCTGCTGCCAGTATTTATTTTATATAATTCCACCATTTCATTTCTTAGAATTCTTCGCAAAATCAATATATAAAAATGTGTTGAAATATGAATCAACGATAACTGTTACTCCTTTTATCAATTGTTAGTTTGGGATGAATTAGTTATCCACCAACAAGGATATATTACTGATCAAACGTCACACTACAGTGAGGTTACGTATTTAAACGTGATGGATGAACTTCTTGGGTTTCCATCCTGGTTGCTTCTTCGATGAATGTCAACGTTTCGACTCCTGTCTCCGGAGTAATCATCAGGATTAAGTGGCTCTATAGATGTGAGTTTGACGTCTCTTGATGATGAGTCAGGAGTCAAAACGTCTACATTGATTCAAGAGACAACCTGGTTGAAAACCAAAGAAGTTATAGATATTCTAAAAATGAACCGTTCCAATTCTTTTGACTTCTCTTTTTTTAGCTAATCGCGAAAGAATGCTATAACTTAAATTTTATGAAGTAATCTAAGTACCTTCTATGGAATCCACGTTCATTACCATTGAACAAGTATAGTATAAATTCTTTCTAATCGGCTATCTTAAAATAAATTAGGCGTTATTTGATATAAAGTTAACTCCACTTTCAAAAAGGTGTAGGTGATGATTTCATCGATCTATACATAAAGTATTAAAAGTATAAATAAAGTATTAAGATTGTGCTTAATTCTTAATATTTAAAAAACCAATGCTTTTCTATTTATTAACCAGTTCGCTTGAGAAATTGTTTCCAGCCCCTAGCTGTCCTTACTCAATTCAACTGAAAAGTGAGAATCAAACTTATTTAAGAACTGTTCTACAAACATTAGTATAGAAGTATCACTGAAGATTTCTAAATTTAACTTGCAGCAGGCCATGTTACCATTTTATTTGATTTTCATTGCCCTTTCCTTTATTCGTCGATAATATATGAATTGATATTTTTATATGATAATTCAGATTTAGTTTGAATATCAACTTTGATCCTGCAGAAACACATTCCTTGTCTGTTTTTCAAGACAAAACTCTGAGATGGTATCTAAAGGACTACTTGATGATGTAACAAATGAATAAATGCAAGTAATTTTACAAATCTGAATTATCTAAGAAGTTGTCCAATTCAGTTGACGAAGTATATAGCGTTGGAGAAATTAGTACTTGAATTAAAGTGAAGAATGTTATATCAAAGCAGATCATATGCGTTATACTCGTTTTGCTGACCTTATTACTCGCGAATGCTTTGCATGTGAATCAATTTCATGTTTTCCTACTTTGGAAAATTTTGAAATGAAATGCTTTACATTCGTATCTGATTGAGCTTATTATGTAGCTCAATGGAGAATCTGGGGAGATTTATAACAGTTTTCTAATGAACCCATTTCCAATTAACTTTTATAATACCATATTTTCGTGATAAATCTAGTAGATGCACGGTGATTGTGGAAGAACTTCAAAATCTGAGTTTAATTTAAGCTGCTCGTCAAATCCTTGGCAAATTGCTAGTTCTACTAAGTCGTCAAAGGGGAGGGGGCTAAGCAGTTTTGAAGATTTGAAGACATTTTCACGTAATAATACACGGCTAGTTTAGACTCATTTGAGAGTAACGGCATGAATAAATGACGTATGGTAAAAACGGGTGTCAATTATCAGAAATTTTAGTATTTTCAGTCATGAACAACTTTCAATGTCGATTCGCACGACCATTTAGGGATAGTTTCTTCATCAGCTCGTATTTGCCTCCGCTATTTCAATACAGTGAAGCTATCAAGTATGCATTGCGTTGAAATAAATTAAATTTACATAGTATCAGCTACTTTCTTACTGTCTACTGCAATTTTTCCCGTTGAGAATCAATGGAAACTTCAGCTAGTCTATTATGAATATAAGGAAAACTTCAGTTTTACCAATTGCTTTACGAATTTGCCTTCTTTCTTCAGGTGCATTTGATCATGTAGATATTCTCAGTTAGTAAAGGTGCTAGGAACTGAAGAGAGTTAGTAATATTTGTAATATTGTCTTTGACCATAATATGCGCAATTGATTAGGAAAGAATGAAAGAAAATCTTTACTCGTCGTACAACAAACTTAATTATTTTCGAAAGAAATAAAGGCCAACGTCTTGTGAAAATTCATCATCTAGAGTGAGGACGGTCTTTTCTTCATTTTACATAGTTGGAAGCAGTTGAAAATTGTTACAATATTTTGAGCTATGAAAGATCAAAGATGTTAAGATATTTAGTATTAGTTTTAGTTTAGTATTTAACAGAAGGTAACGATCCAGATGAAACCTTGAGGTTCCTGTTCTTAGTCTCACGTAAAAACTGACACAGAATTGAGAATAAAATTTATTTATATAAAATTAATATATTTATTTGTCAATGTAAAGCTAGCTATGTAAAGGAAGGACAGATTTTTAACAAACTGTGTATAAGAGCTGACATTTCGAGTTGATTTATTTGGTTTGCACAATGTTATTTACGTTGAGTCTATCACTCATGATTATTTCGATTATATTAATTACCGATTAGAATACTAAGATGGTGTCATTACACCCCCTGCCATACGCCACTGGCGGCTTGCGGGGTACTCATATAAATCTAAAATTACTATTCATTAATCTGAATCGAGAGTAACTGCTTGATCTGAGTCAGTCTAAATCAATAAAAACACGGTATATTGACGAATCTATCGTGTTTACACCATTCAGAAACAACAAAAGTCATGGGAAAGCTAATCTTTAGTAAGAGTGGTTTATTTACTGTCCCGAGGCATACTCTACGTTTTTGAGATTTGATCTTACTTGATTTACCCTAAATATGCATCTGAGTTTAAAACCTATTTTACTCCACAAATTTTAAACTGTATGAAGTTTTTATTAGACACTCAAAAAATAATTTATATAAAAATTATCTTCTAAATGCATGAGGAGGGGAAATACGAGAGGTCTATTATGATGACGTCACTCCGGCGAAACGTCATCGTCAAGACTGTACTCCCTCAATTTGCAAGAAAACCCGACTTGATGGTATTTTTTTTATTCTTCCCGCATTTAGGGTGCGAAAATCTGTAAAATTAAGAGAAAAATTCTCATGCAGATTTTTGGTCGCCGACCTGAGTAATTCATAGATCTGACCTAAGTATTAATGCATGAGCATTACGGGGTTATTATGATATCGAGGGTTTTCTGTCGAAATGTTTTTTTGGTATCGCTTTGATCCAAACTGAAATACAGGGAACCCTAAATATTTTCCGTTATAAATGTATTTAATTAAATTCCTTTTCTCTTGTAATCTTACTTGAGAAGGATATTGTTTCCTTGACGTTAATATTATATTTCCTCCGCTGCCATTTTACTCGACATCAATGGCAGCTCACATTATACAAACAATAGGTTACACAACAAGAACATCATTGTTGCATACTTGCACACGTAGAGTTGGCATTTAGCTTTATGCACTGATACACTTCATAGATACAGTTCCTATAAATTCTCACAAGTGGTCTTCAGTCCTACATATAGCCATGTAATACATTCATTTATATATTTGATACAGTGAAACTTTTGGTAAATTTGCGAAGTACAATAATTAAAATGTAAGAAAACAAATTTAGTACTTTCCACTGAATTTGTTTTGTTTGCTTATGAATACGTTCCAGAAAGTTGAAAGATTTCATAATTAAAACATGGATTACGTTCATTTATGTTTATTAGATTTATTATTATTTTTATAATTACACTCTTACGGCGAGGTAAGTCCAAATTGACCTCTTTCACCTAACCTATAAAGTTACAATATGCAAATTTCAATGTGTTATATCGAAAACATTGGAGGAAAAATAGATCCATACTTAAAGGCAGACAAAAATTAGGTAATATACATAGACACCAATAAACACAGTCATGATATATGACATGGATGTAAGAGCATATAATCTTCTATACCAGTATTCACGCAAGATTTTTCAGGTTTCTTGATCAGTCTTTCTTCCTACTGTCTCGATCAAGCTGAAATCATTCATCCATATCATCATACTCCTTCACCTATGCTTTCGATCCTAGAATTACTCATACGAATTCTCCAAAATTTAATTAATTCCCTATTTAACTTAAGTAAGCTACTAAAAGCTTCCGCTGGTTAACCTTTCCAGCCTTTATCGATTAAGAAAGGGTTTACCTACGCCTGATTTTATATATGTTCCCTAATACTTATATTCGCTCCAACTTGGGAACTCCTTTTCTTATATTTTCTCCCACATCTTTTAATTAAGTATTTCTGTGTACTGCCGGATTTCGTTGATTCGCTTCACTACGCTAGCAGCATTATTTTTCGCTTGATACTTTCGCGAAAATTCTCTCGGTAAGATATTCGTCCATCCTTAGTCTTCTCTGTAATTGGCAATGCGCTACCCTTTTGAATATTCAGCATGCTGGAGCACAATCTCATCGATGACTCACAACCGAAGCATTCCCCTTTGCATTGATAAATAGCGGTGTCTCGTGGGTTCCACTTCATAGATAAGATAACGTATTTAATCGATGAAGATGAAAGGCTCTATCAAGAGCCTTAATCTTAAGTTGATGACCGTTTTTAGAGTTGTAGATTTAGACTGTCCGGAGAATTTTTTGATGTATTCATAGTTGCAAATAGGTACATAAATACGGTATATCCCGTTTCAGATGCTCTCGCTCAGTGCGAGGTTTTCTTCCGATCCGTTTTACACGAAACACATGGTAAAGATACCGCTTAAGACGTTCTGCTACCCGCTTAAAAGGCGGATTTTTCCCTTCCTCAGGTGCACTACAAGCCGCTATAGCCAAATCTTCATCTCATTTAACAGACCAAAACATTCTGTACATTATCTGCATTTCCTCATTCATAAGTTTTAGTAAGTTCATCTCCCTCATTTGGTACTAAGGAAAATTAAATTTTGTACTAATTTTGTGTAAAAGATCACTATTATGTTGTGAAAGCAAAGTGCAAAGGTTGCTTTCCATTTTCGTATGTGTAAAGGCATAAGATCCTCCCCAATAGTATGAAGACAGTCTTGTCTGGGTGGTGTATCTATTTTATTTTTTAAAGTCAGATGTACACACTTGTTAAAAGAGCGAAAAATATCTCAGTATTGTTTATTAATCTGTAAAAAAATGAAGTGTTTTCATTATATTACTTTCCTGCATTTAGCGCGGTTGTCAGTCGGTCCCCTGAAAACGTCTGAAACCGGATTTTAGTGTAGTTGTGAACATAGAAAGAAATGATTGTTGTGGTCGAAAATCGATTTTACTTTTAATGTAATCCCAATCAGTTTCTTCATTTCGACAAATACGAGTCACTCATTCTCTCCTTAATTAACAGCAATAGACGGTAAGCGATGCTGAACTAAATTTCATAGGAGAAGTTTAGTATGTATATTATACGCTCTTTTAGGGAGAAGTTTAAGAAATAAATTCTATGTTGCAAGAAGGGCGGGATAAACGAGTAATGCTCATTGCTAAAATGGAAATCAACTCTATTTTAAGAATTAACATCTGTTGTTGCGTTTTTCAATATTGAATAATTATATCTTCCAATTTCACGAGGAGCAATGGCGTTGACTTTCGGTAATCCTTACTTCATGACTGCAATACCACCGTTAATTTGAAAATCCTTAATGAATTTGAAATTATCCTGCGGAATTCATGCGATCAACGCCAGTGAATAATCCTCTAGATCAAATATTTTGTTCCTGATGAATGGAATACATTTCATGTGCCTTTTAGTACAGGATAGAGGGAATTGCATCTTTGATTTACCTTTTTTTTAGTATTGCTCATAGATATCATTATATGAAAGCCACTGATCTATGAGGGACTTTGGAATCATTTATGTTAATCCTTATTGAATGCTCGAAAGGGTGTATTCACTGTTCTGCAGTTCGGTAGATTTGTTCTACGAATAATATTCAGACTGAAGGGAAACCAAGAGCATATCAAGCAAGCAAGGGCCATACTCTTCATCTTGCTTAGCCACTTCGTTCCTCATACATAGCATTTTGTATGCAACGGCGGTAATTGAGAACCCAACCAACCTTCGGACTGACGACTTAAATGAAAGATCAGTATTTATATTTCCTAGAATGACCTCTTAGAAAATCGAATAAGTGTTAGCAATTCGTGTTAGCTCCATGTGATGAATTCAGGATTCAGATTTGCATCTATTTTTCAATGATATTATTGATAGATTTATTTTCCGTTATTGTATGTAGAGCTCAGTTAACGATCAGGGTGAATGAGGAAAAGCTATAACTGGTGGATCAATTTTTTTACTTGGGTTATCTCTCTAGGAATAGGCGCAGTTAAGTCTTGGAAAAAGATAGCATTAGCCAGAGAAAACATTCGCGAAGCAATAGGAACCGATCGTATTGGAAGAGTTGGTAAAGGAATTAGGAAAATATTAGTGGGGGGGAAGAATGCTAGGGAAAAAACAGAGGGGAAGACAAAGACAAGATTTTGGATGACTTAAGGGGTGGGATTAGGAAGTTACCGAAAAGTGAAAGAAGGGTCACTTTTTAAGGAATGTAAGGTCATATGAACATACCGAAAAGTAGAATATCTATGTAGTAAAATCCGTGGTGTTTAGTGCTTTGATGTACGAATGTGAAACCTGGACCTTAGGTCAAAAGGATTTTAAAAGATCTGAGGCTTTCAAGATGTGGGTTTGGAGAAGAATGGAAAAACTAATGGGGTTAATTGAAAAACAAATGTGGGGGTGCTAGCAATGATGGGGGAAGAAAGGATTTTAATTGAAGTAATTAAGCAAGGGCAGAGGAAATGAATGGGTTGTCAGATATTGAGAGGAGAGAGATTAATACTGAATGTAATTGAGGGTAGAATGCAAGGAAAAAGAAAGGGGGAATGACAAGGGCAAAAGAAGTTGGACTATATGAAGGGTATGGTAAGGAGAAAAGAAATAAATAGCATTCAATTGGGAATATTAAGGTGCATGAACCTACTGAAAGGAACACTTATGATGATTATTGTATGCTGGTTCCTCTATTGAAAAAAAATCATAATCTCTATCGCTGAATAGCAATTAGACGGTTAATTAAGGGTGATTTATAATGATACTACTTCTTATTCTTGGCACTACTACCCTTGTTACACTAGGACACTTTTTTGTCTCGCATGTGTTCATTGATTGGTGCTTTGCATTGCACTTAGATTTACAGAACAGTCGAAATTGCCTTTATAAATTTAAAAAATGCATATTTTATATATAATTTATATTTTATACAGCCTGCCTCGTATATTTGACGATGTGAATGTATAATTTTTTAGATTTACCCATTGCATGGCATATTTGAAATTTCTCTCATTCATCTAGTATCATATACTGCTTTTGCATGAACTCTGATCGTCACATACGAGAAAAATTATTTTCTATTACTACCAAGTCAACAAGGGGAGGATGCACCCCCCTTGGATCCGCCATTGGAGCTGATTGGAGCACACAATTGAGGAGATAGAATAGGTATCTCTACGAGTTGTAGGAGTTAAGGATTCGGAAGATCCATAACAATGACTCAATCATCGCATTTAACCAAAGATGATCCGTGATAATATTTACCTTTTTGTGATGTTTCTGTTCTGATAAGTATTGTGAAGTTCCGAATAATAATAATTCTATGAAATATCAATGTAAAGGGTGATTTCTGTTTTATAATGTGTTAAAGGATGTTTTCTGTTTTATAATGTCAATTCACCTTTTATTTTTATCTTTGTTCTTCAATATAAAGCACACACTATTCAAGCTACCTTTACTCTTGATGTAACAACTTAAACTATGACAGTAAAAATAATATATTAGAATAAATTAGTTATTCGAAAGTAGAAGAATGGCTTGGACGTAGAAAAGCAGGGGGCTTCCTTTAAAACCCGCTACTTATTAAAAATGAGTATTTCGCGTGATAATAGTTTTCATCGGAAGTCTAATTGAATCAACTTAGGTTAGGAAACTAAGGTTAAGGAAACATCCTTGATTTCCTTAAGTTCATAAGGAGTGCTAGATGAATCAAAGCAAATCAGGATTATTGGTATTTTATATGTTTCAAGAATATTGAATTTCAAAAGAAATATTATTGATTCTCTTCAGTTTACTATGACAATCTATAGACAATCTTTGGAAAATGGAATGTATAATGTGAAAATAATGACTTACTAACGATAATCGTCACTATGTTCAACCAATGTTATCTACAATTATTATACATAAAATATAATAAATATATATTTATATATAATAGCTGACTTTCGATTCGTAATTCGGCAAGGTTAAAATATAAAGGCCATCTGGAAAAAAATAGAAAAAGAAACCTCTTTACAGTAATCATAGACTTGAATAGCACCAGAAAAGCAAGAGGTATAATGTTATTACTCTGTGTTAAGTAGTATGTGCATCAATAGATTTACATGTGCTTCACTGAATGGTAATTATTCTCTCCGTTGACTGATGATATCAGCAACAATAACTTCATGAATAAAAAATATTATTTTGTGATTTAGGAATCGGTGATTAAGGAAAATAATTTGTTTCCAAAATACGTCAACAACAAGCTGAATATTTAAATACCTTTTTTGCTTTCAGGTGTCCTCGCGCATTACCCCATCTTCTGCCATCATGCAGCAGCAGTCACCAAGTAGCAACCAGTGCCAGTCTTCGGGAGTCCGCAGTCCGGGAAACGCCGGGGGCAACGGCGGGGGCGGCGTAGCCCTCTTGCCCCGCTCCGTGAGCCGAGAGAGGGGGTTGGGCGGGTGGTGCGGCGACCCCAGAATCCTCGGCACCCCCAGTCCCTTCTCCCCAAGCAAATCCCCCCAGCGACCCCGCGCCACCCTCCAGCTGAAGACGGAGCACTCCGGCGTGGAACCACCGCCTCCACCACCACCTCCACCGCCCCCCCACTCACTCCAGTCCCCGCACCATATACAATCCCCGCTGTGCCACTTCTATAACGTGCAGCAGTTTCAAGAGAGGGAGGCTCCATCGCACCCTCCACCGCCCCCTCCGACGGCGGCCACTGGTCCTCCTCCGCCGCCTCCACCTCCACCACCGCCCCCTCCGCTGCCTCCGCCCCCTCAACTGCTGCTGCACCACAACGGAGGAGGAGAGGCCGTGGAGAAGGAGGCGGAAGAGGATGAGGAGGAGGAAGAAGAGGAGGAGGAGGAGATGGGGGAGGAGGGATGCACTGGGAAGGGGAGGAGAGAGGACGGTGGGTGCTCTTCCACGGGTCTGAGGGGCTCCCTGGATGGCATGCCCCCAGGCAGGGCAAAGAGGACGGCGACTAGTGGAAAACCAAAGGCCAGGAGGAGGAACATCTTAAGCTTCCCGCATCACCTCAGCGTCGATGAGCTCAGACTGTTGCAGGTGAGTCCGGTTGATGACTCTTTTGCTTCTTGGTGTTTCTGTCATTCTCAATGGCCGAATTCGGGTTTATTACTCACTTCGCGAAGTGGGTGTTTAAAGGAAATATTCTCAAGTGATACTTGGTGGAATTTCATTATAAAAAACACTTACAAAAGCCAAAATTTGTACAAGTTTTTGCTGCTGTAAGTGTTTCTGGGTGTTTCAGTTTTTGCATACCCGAAATAACTTTCATTTTGGCCGTCGAATGAATGAAATTATAGTTTTCTGTAGATAGTACTCTAAGGGGTGAGACTTACCGTTATTCTTCAGATAGTAGCTGTCAACAGGTGATCTCTTTCGTTAAGGTGTTTACTTCCTAATCGTTTCACAAAGTTACGC
Source organism: Pachydiplax longipennis (assembly GCA_036926295.1). Classification (NCBI taxonomy): domain Eukaryota; kingdom Metazoa; phylum Arthropoda; class Insecta; order Odonata; family Libellulidae; genus Pachydiplax; species Pachydiplax longipennis. The sequence continues at coordinate 33,181,043 of JAVFKF010000019.1, forward strand.
TTGCATTTACGTAATTTAATTGCAAATTAAATCAAACACTTCGTAAATTCCACTGAATGATGCATTTTGTGCATATTTTAATTAGTATGGCTCCCTTTCACAAATTCGAGCTTAGTCATGTTAGATTCATAGTAATTTAATTGATTATATTTTATAATCTATAGCTTCGGCCGAGATGTGGTGGAAATACATAACTGAATACAGATTTTTACTTTTCCACAAAAAAGTTTTTATTTAAGAACTACCGGTTACCATCTTCAGGTGGTGTTCGAACCTGAAGATGGTAATACACCGAAACCGGTAGTTCTTAAATAAAAAAAATTTTTGTGGAATGGTAAAAATCTGTATTCAGTGATTATATTTTAGTTATTAATATCCCTTTGAATCAAGACGGATAAATGTTTTACATCGATGTTTACGGTTTCATGCAGTTATTATCTTACATATGCTCACAGAAGAGTTTCTGGTAAATTAACTTTCCTTTAGAGGTATTTGAATAGGCTTAGAGGCATTTAGACAGAATTATACGGCTAACTTTAAGTAATACAGTAAATCCAAGTTATTTTCATTTTATTCTCACAAAGTCATTCCGAAGAAGAAAATGTAAGGGAAATATTCTATTCCGAAAGAGAACCGTGAGAGGATGACACTGATGATGTGAAAAAAAAATTGTTCTATGGAAGGAGACGAATGATTGGCTAAAGTGAGTTGCAGTGCATCTGTAGACGGGACCGCATCTTAAGCGGTATTTTTACTATGTTTTTCGTATGAAAGGAACCTGGAACTGGAAAAATCGTGTATTAAGCGGGATAACGTTTTAAGCAGGTTTTACTGTATTTTGCTAAATTATGCTTAATCATTTCACTCCAGCATGCGTCATCTTAATTTATATGATCTAAAGCTTTGTAAACTCCCCATCTCAGATTTCGTGAAATCTCCCAGCTTAATTCTGGAGAGGGTAACTCCCGGAAAAATTTTTTTGAATTGGCATGCCAAATTATGAAGTTGGGGGTCATTGGGAAAAATCTTGCATTCCTCTTTTCTATTAAGTATTTCTTTTGTATTTCCTATTCTACTAAAATCGCAGGTTGGCTCTAATCCATAGGATCAATAATATAAACGTTTTTTGTAGATTTATATTTAGATAGATCTGTTTATTTATTTCCTTAAAAAAAATAAAGGAACATTTCGCAGAAAAAATATTGAAAGCTTTAAGTTTCCGCTTAGGTTAATCAGTGTTTAGGCAACCGTCATATAGATGCTTAATAGTTTCAAAATAATTGAAATTACACAATTAACAGAGTAAACCTTTTGAAAACAAAACCAACGAGAAAAAAGAAAGAAATAATGAATAATGCATAAATATATGCTGTAATCATTAATCCTCAGCTTCCGAGTTCAAGATCACTTGTAGTCTGTATTTAAAAAAAAAGCCTTCTAACATTTTCTTTATTTATTTTCAACTTATAAATTAATCCATCAAGTGTTTGTTAGAAAAAGATACTTGATCAGTCTCAATTTCGCCGCGTATAAAAACCTGATTGATCGGTCGTTTGATTTTCTTTCATCCGCTCATCAAATATTGGTTGCTTCTCATTAACTCCAAAGTCGTGTCGACTTACGCAGGGAAACTTGTGTTGACTCATTCTCAGAATGGAACAGAGTACAACTTCTGTGCGTAGGAGAACCTGTAGACAGTTACTTCGGAGGTGCGTAGTGCTAATTACTTCGGTTAGTTTTCAGGTTTATTTGGGAAGTCATTGAAGTTAGTCTCCCAATTTCAGAACGTTGAAGTCGAAAAGAAAAATCTCACTCGTAAATCTTCAGGATATTACAATATGAAGTGAGGAAATTGTAGGCTTTTAAATGTTTCCGTAATTATATGTTTTAATTTTCATTTCTTTGATGCTTATTTAAACCATCGAATAGGTTATGTAAGTAAAGTGTTAAAGGTAGTATAATTAGAACGTTTGTCTGTATAATGACAGATACATTTAAGTTAATCCTTGGTATTTTACGGGGTATTTCCACATACATCAGATGTATGCGACAACTGTAATACATTTTTCCATAAATTAAATTGAATTCCGTCATTTTTGACGGGATAATCCTCTAGTAAAATAATAAAATCTGTCTCTGATTGTTGCTTTCAACTAATTCCTTATATAGAGTGGAAACTTCTAAAATAATTTGTATCCTTTGTATATACAATGAAACCTCTCTTAAGCGGAGTTGATGTTGAGCGGACAACTGTCGTATCCTGAAAAAATCTTAGTATTCCGCTATTCTGCTAGACAGATTTTACTGGTGATGAGAAAAATTACCAAGTATCAATTCCACAGGAGAATTTGATTATATTTACGATTGCACAGATTTTACTGTATATTCATTTACCTCTATTTTATCTGCATAATATTTTTCGTCCATCCACTGTATAATATGCAGTAAGCTGCGTTATATTTTTCTATGGTAGAAGTCTCTAAGACAACTATAATGATCTTTGTGAAGAATCCGAACTCAAGAAGCAATGATATATTTCCGTGAGACTAAACGCAATTTTCCGTTTACCAAATTAAAGTTCGTTCATTAAAACCTGTAAATTAGTACGTATTTTCATAGCTTCATCCGACGGCAACGTTCATAAATGACTCATAATTTTCTCTTTTAGCGTCGGCAGGACTCTTTCGGCAGCAGTGCCGGAGGCGGCGGAGGCAGCAATGGAGGTGTGGTTGGGGGCGGCGGGGGATCCTCTTCGGACGAAAACCGTTCCTCCGGACACGCGAGCATGTCGGACGGGGGCAGGACCTCTTCTTCTTCGCCCCACGCCCCCTTTTCGGCCCCTCAGCCGCCTCCCTCTTCCACTTCTTACTACGCTCCTCCCTCCGCCATCGCCGCCGAATCTTCATCTGCATCCACAGCTTCCTCGTCTTCTTCATCCAACGGACCCTCGTCTCTGTTGGCGGCTTCTTCCAGGCATCACTTACACTACAGATCGGCTCTGCATGCCGTTCCAGAGGATGACAGGTGAGAAACTACACTCTAGAACGACGTTTGAGGGACCTGCATTCGTAACTTACCTTTACGTGAGCAAATTTAGTGTTTTCCACTGGATATAATCTATCGTTTCTGGCCGTACTTCGTGGAAAGCCGTAATGAAATTAGTAATTATTACGTAATAAGTTAGCATTAAATAAATAGGATGGCTCAGCCGCCGAAACCGGCAATGCATAATATATTTGGGCGGAAATTAATAAGTTCTTCTTATTCCTTTTTCACTGAATTTTATTAGTCTACCGGTTCCGATCATCATAATCGTCCTCAGGCCAAGATAAACTTGAAGATAATCGTAATGGTGATGATGAACTCTTTCAGCCTGAAGATGATTATGATAATCGATACCGTTGAGTAATAGAATTCAGTGGACAATACTAAATTAGTTTTGTTTGCTTATGATGGCGTTCCATTAAGTTCGCCAGAACAACTTCATTTTTTATGTTTACGTGATTTATATTCATTCCCTTTTTACGTACCCTATACATATAGTCTTCAGCATCTTTGGTTTGTAAATTTACTCCAGTGCATCCTATTCTTGCTTATTTTTTGACTCCAGAGTCATTCACTGACACTCATTTTTATTTGACTTAATCTTGGACATTCTGAGATGCAATTTTGGTATAGAAATCATTCATAACAAAAGATGAAGTTTGAAGGGTAAATTTTGGAAGCTATGAATATTTCACTCAACCGAAATTTTGATCATTTAAACTTATTTACAAAGGAAACATTTTAGTTTAACAAGAACATTTCAACACGGGGTGTTGAATTTGAAAAGATATTTTTTAAATTAGAAAGGTTATGATTTTTATTGTGTAATGACGTTAGATATTTTTTCAGATGCAAGTTATTTGGCCAAAGAAGTAATGTATCAATGCTGTTATTTCAATTAGGTTATCAGCCAGTGTGATGCTACTTCAAAACCCTCCAAGAGGGAGTGGGGGCAGCACTAGCAGTGGAGGAGGAAGGAAAGGGGTCTCTGGAAGGAGCAGGCATAGAGCAACTCCAGCTAAGGTAATTGCACTCATTTAATAACATTTAATTAGCTGCAGCCTTACAACAAATCAGCGGTAGCATGATTTAAATCAACCTTATGAACGCATGAGTTGGAAAGGTGCATAACCCTTCAGTGAAGGAATTTAAAGTTTTAGTTTGGATTTCTTACCCTCTGTTTGTTTATCCCAATGATTTAATCTCCTAAATTCGCTTGTGATCTTTTAATTTGAAAAATGCCAGTCAAAACATGCACCTAGATAATGAAAATCATTATAGTTAATTTATCACAATGAGAGAACATCCAATTACATGATGTAATAAATTAAATGAGACGAAACACAGTTCAGGGGTCATTATCAAGTATTGAAATAATCTGTATGCAGAAAAGCTACTGAAACTACTTTCATTATAGTTTGCATGATCATCATATTCATATCATAAGGTGATTATACTTGGTTTTTATTCACTCAGACTGTAGAAGGTCCTTTTTTTCCCTTTTAAGAGAAAATGTTTGGAAGATAATACTCTTGCTCAACCATTCCCAAGGAAATCAATAGAAAAATCAAGAAAAAGTATATTGAGCCAGTGTTTCGATTGTTTTCCTCTAAGGAATCATTCTAACCCATAATAAATAATCAGACATTTTCATGATATAGGGAGATATAGGGGATCAAAGGATATATTTATGACATGAAAAAGGCCCCAATAATGCAGTGGAATTTTAATGATTTTTTATATATATGAGAATGTCCCAGGATATGTTTTGAAATAAAATGGAAATATACTAATCTTTCTACTTTTCATAATTTCCATTTCATGTCAAGAAATAAATCTGGGGGTTCTCATATCTTGGTTGATTCTGCCATGTTTTCATTTTATTCATTCTAAAATCAGGTAAGTTTTCCAAGTAAATTTAACTGAGTAAATTCTACCTATTCGGGTACCTAATTCTACCTACCAAGTAATTTCTACCCATTCAAGTTATATGGTGAGGTAAAGGTGTTATCTTATCATTTTCTTTACAATGGTGACCTACCATTATATTGAGGCTGAATTAATAGATTCAACTATGCAAATTGAATTGAATTCGATTTCAAACATATTCAACTATTTTATTTAGAAAACAGGAAAGGCAGCAAAGAAAACTCTTAATTCCTGCTACATTGGATGACAAGATCAAGAAGCTCAATTCAAATTAGGGAAATAGATGTTTAAATCAGTAATTTCAAATCACCGTTTCTTTCTCCTCATCATTTACATTTCTAGTACAAACCAAAGTGATGGAAATGTAAATATGTACGTACAAAGTTCACTCAATGATGAATAATGTTGTTACAGTTGGAATGGGCATCCAGTGGAGGAGGTGGAGGCAGTGGACCAGGAGGAGGCTCTGGAAGCAACGGAAGTGGTGGTGGAGGACTTGAAGACATAAAGATGGCCATCGAACAACTGACTCTAAGGTCTAGAGGTTCTCGTGCATCATATTCAACTTCAACATACTCGTCCATGAGTGGGAGTGAAAGTGAGCCTCATCATATGGGAGGAGCACACCCAGGGAGCAGTGGTGGTGGTGCACACCCTGGTGTGGGAGCTATTGGAGGTGGAGGAGGACTGGTCAGGCGACTCATGCGCCATTCTTCCTTGGAGACCATCAACACCAATGTTACCACTGCTGATGAGTTTGTTTGGGTGGATTCACACAACAGGTAAAACTCCACTATTCTTAATTGTCACCATTTTGTTTTTTGGTCTTAGATACAAGGACATGTTCCTCCAATGTTTCATCAGCCTTTTCTGAATCTTTATACCACCTAGCATTGGTTTTAATTTTTTACTATATGTAATCAGGTCAACCTTTTCAGCATGAATTTTCAATTAAATATATCTGAAGTCAACATATATACAAGAGGATTACAATCATGATCAAAGACTTAATTTTTACCAGCAAATAACATGGAGAAAATCATAAGCTAGCTGAAAACTAATGATGGTTTTCTCCAATCAAAATCAAATTCACAATTAAAATACAGTTAAGAATGTTATACAGTGCTGTACAGTGCTCCTGGATAGCCGTTTTTGGTGGTGATGCAGAAGTGTTACTGTTCAATTAGCCTTCATAAGATAAGAGTCAAGGCAGTTGACTTCTGAAATTGAAGTCCTTGGAATTGATATTTGCAATGGTGTAAAACTAAGAGAAATCGCTTTCTGCAAAGTACAATTAATGGTGATGAATTTTTGGTTCATTTATTTAAATCAGAAATTAAATACACAAGCAAAGAATTGCAGCACTCCATACATCTGAAACCAAAATAATTTTACCCAACTCCAATATATTACAATGTGATTCCCACACTCATCTTGGAGTGTAAGGTTCCCATTCTAGAATATTTCATGACCATAGGTTGAACAGTGGGCAATTGATCATATTAAGACACTCTCCAGAGCCATTTGAAATCCACTATAGGGTTCAAAAAGCATGTTTTACCTTATTCTGTTGTACTCTTGTAGGATGATAATTCACAGATGATAGTCCCTTGGGTCAAAAAGATCACAGATATCAATTTTCAGTGTCTCCTATTCTCTCTTATTTGCTTGATCTATATAGTTCCACGTAATTATTATGCCTTTGTGCCAATTATGGTATCTTGGTGGCAAGAAATTTTCCATAGTTTATGAGGTAAAAACAGAGGAAAGCATAGCCATTGCTGTGCAGTCAACTTAAGGGTTTTGCTCTCACAGAATTGTATCATTGGTGATGCAGTGACTTGCATGAATTGAACATGAGGTGTCTATAATGTAAAGTGAAAACAAGTTTTCATTTGTATATATTTGTATTTTGTTGATAAAAATAATGAAGATCTATTTTTGATTCCCTCTTGTAAAGTAAGCATAAAAGTAGTTCTGATGAATACAATATCTTACAGTCACTCTTACAAATAATTATACAATAAAGCTGTGCTAAAGCAATTTTAAAAGCTTGCTGCTTAAAGTGTTTATTTGATAGGTGCAATGTAAAAGCTCAGATAGTGATGATGCTTTGATCAGGCATCTTCTGAATATGTAGCAAGTATATAGGAGCCAGCTGATAAAAGATGTATTTGTAAATGTAGTATTGGTAATTTTCTATGATACAGGATAAGAATCCTTGAAATGAAGCATAAGAAGAGGGTGAAGAAATGATAGACTACCATTACTTATTATATTTAAAGGAAGTGTGTTTGCATAAGACATTTTTTGGTATTATGTGACCCCCCCTTGTTACATTGATCCATCAAATAATGAGCATAAAGTAGATATATAGGCACAAGGACTAAATAGTCTTAAGGACTCATTATTTCCACTGATGAACCACAAGAGTAATAAAAAAGACTTAGAATACAAAACCACAAATATAACTAATATTCTTGAGCAAAAATTCTCATAATGTAGTAGAATTTGGTGTATTTGATAGTACTGGGGACTTTTACAACTCAAAGATACAAGTTTAAAATGTTAAATTATAACTCTTAGTGCTAACTACTTGAGAACATGTATTCAAAGAGAGCTCACAATACATTACTAATAATTTTTACACAGCAATTTGCTTATCAGTATTTCATAATAATTTAATAATACCTACTCTTATATTAAATATGTGAAAACAGAAATTTTAGGTACATTTTTGGGTGCCAACCTAAATATTTGACTGATTTTTAAACTGATGTATTATCCTTGCTTTTGCTAATAGATTGGTTGAGCTGCAGTCTCCACCATGGTCACAGACAGATGTAATCAGGGCTCTTGCAAGGGGCAGAGCAAGGGGGGAGGCTGAGCGTGTGGCTCCTGAAACTGTCCCTAGACTGTCATATTTGCTGCAGAGAGCTTTGGTTAGAATCTCAAGAGAAGCTCAGCGTCTTGCCCGGCCTCTTGGCCTTTGCTCTAAGAGGGAGATTGCCTCTGCTTTAAGAATAGTCCTTTCACCAGCTCTTGCAGATTCTTGCACTAAGGTAAGTCATCAGCCTTAGAGAATTATACGTTAAGTTTAGCTGTAATAGTTATCTGAATATTAACCTCTCAAATTTCATGGTTTAAAGATATAAAAACTAATTTGCTTTATAATGCTTACCTTACACTAGCATAAAAGTAAATCTAAAATAAAATTTGGCCCTTATTTTTTAGTTCTGATACTGCTGGAGGTTTGTATTGCACTTACTCTTAATTACAATTGTATCTAGTGCTAAAATATATTTTTTTTATTCTTTTCTTTGTCAAATTAACTTTAAAAATGTAAATTTCAGGAGGAAAAATGTTTCAGTAAGCATTGAGAGATACAGCAAGTTTTATTTAATTAGTGTTTGGGAGTCAATTGAACTTGGTTATCTCTCAGGGACAATGATTTACAATTCAGCAAGTACCATATACTCTCACATATAACTTGACATCACAATTCAAATTTTCTATGAAACATATTGAAAGCCAACCTATACATGAAAGAGTTTCTGTCATAATTTCATGTATAATTAATCTATAGCTTGACATGAAATGTATTGTTCAGCTCTTCAAGATTTAATATTAAAATTATCTACTATAAATGTGTCAGTTTCAAGTCACAGGGGCAGTCTGTTAAGTACTGCAGATTGGATTTAGATTTTCATGTTTTTCCCATTAACAGCTTTATGTGGCTTGCTCTAGACTAGGTTCACCCAATTATTTATTGTAGCTACTGGAGCTGAAACTAAAAATGGTTTTATAATCAAGCTTCAAGTCAAATTAATTAGTGCATTTTTAAAATGATTTTAACCTTATAGTTTGTATGCTGTACTCATACCTTAAACATGGTAAAAGCTACCTTATCTAGGTCTTGTCTATGTATGAGATGTTGCACTAAGGACTTATGTCTTACTAACACTATTAAATAATTGTAAATAAAATTACTTTGAGTTTACACAATAGATAAGATTAATTCATTATCCACTCTAATAGAAGATTGGAGTAAATCAATATCTAGATATTGCTGGGTAATTAGCTAGTTTATTTATATATCAATCAACCTTTTGGTTTTATTATATCTATTCAAATTATAAATTTATGCTTGATAAATTGCAAAACTCTATATGATTGAACAGATGAATTATTAATCTGAATTATTATCTGAACAGGCTTGCTTGAGAGCTGCAGCAATGTATGCAGTTTCAGGAGATCAGCTTCGGCAAAGCAAAGCTGCAAGAGCTGGACTTAATCTTCCAGTTGGTCGCTTCCATAGATGGATGTGTGATGTTAGGCTTGGAAAGTTTATACATGAGTAAGTATTCATGTCTCAGATAGAGATGGAGAATAATTTTAAACCATTTCTCCCATTTCACATACTTTTACTTTCATATTTTTCCTTTACTCCTTCGAATATAACCTAAAAGTTGATATCATAAACTGATTTTGCTAAGACTTTTGATAAAGTTAATTTTGAGTTGCTACTCCCTAGATCTTATTAGAACTAATGGTTACATTCTACATTGGATCAGTAGCTATGTAATTAATTCATTAGCATTAAGTCAAATTAATTACCTATGATATAAGCGTGTGTTTATTATGTGAGAATTTCAAGTGCTATTAGGGGTTACTCAACATTGTAGATGCCTTGGATTCATGGATTCTTGAATTTGCACAGTCATGAATTTGCATGATTCTATTAATAACTATTTATTTTGTGCAGTTGTGTATTTAAAGTTAAAATAACAAAGGTCAATCTTCTGCTTAGTTAAAATTGTTTTGCATCTTTTCCTGTGATTAGCTTTTATTTTAAGTGGAGTGATTTTATACTCTTACTTAATTTCTGAATGACAACTGTATAATTTTGAAAGTAAGCCTTGCCCACAGTAAAAACTTATTCTCATTATTATATTCAATCGTAAATCTGAAATCTTTCCAAAGTTTTATATAATGATTTCTATGAGCAAAGAGTTACTTCATGATATCATTTTGAAAATATTGTATTTTTAAGCACAGTCAAGACTATTAGTAAGCTAAATCGTTAAACATAGAGGTCAAAAATAAATAATTATAACTGAATTCATTGTTGTTGTAATACTTTAAAGTTATACTTGCATATACAGATAAAATCTACACAATTTGCTATGGAGTTGTGATGGAAATAAAATTATAATTTCAGCATAAATTGCCCATACCTCATCATCTTCATTTTTATTAGGTCTTTTTCATGATTTGGCAAATAACATTGCTTAGGCGTATTTCTTTTAAACAGAGATTCAATTCTCTTTATAATAGATATGCAGCAGTGTATCTGGCAGCAGGCATTGAAAACCTTCTGGAAGAAATAGTTCTGGCATGCATACCTTCAATTGGTGGTCTTGGAGGAAGTGAAGATGGTGGAGGTGGTGTAGATGGTATTGATGCTGCTTCACCACCGCCTATGCTCTCTGCAACAATGTTTGAGCATGCCATTGCTAACAATGGTGATCTTTGGGGTCTTCTTCAACCATATGCACATCTCAATGCTGGAAGAACAGCTTCTGGTGAGTTGTTTTTTTCTATTTAGTTTCTTATAAGGAGTGAGTCAGATTTGTTATTTCTTTTATTTTCTGAGTTTATTTAGAAGCCAACTTAATTATTTTATTCCTCTCATTTTCAGTATTTTCTGGTAATAATTTAATAGTTATTTATTTAATAATTTTTTACTATCCTAGACCACCAGTAATCATCTCACCTATTGTTATCCTGCAAAAGTAACATTTCTTCTCAAAATTATCATTCCATTGAAAGAAATAAAAGATAATAGGTTTTTGTATAAGTTTTGCAATTTTATGTGTTTATTCTTTAGAACAGGAATTTATAGTGACAGATGTTGTTATTTTATTTAAAGAAATATATTCCTAAGATCTTCAATCTTTAGATGAATAATGCAAAAGAGTAACTAGGTTGTAACTCCTGTTATACATTTATTTTTAACTATTATTTTCAGTGATACCTCATTTAAATTAAATTTAAATTAATAACTTCCCTCTTTCCCTATTATCATGTTTTTCTTTTTAGATGATCTTATTGTATGAATGATCTTTGTATGAATATATCGAGGGCATTTGGTACCTGTGACATAGGATTCATAGAAGATTTTTGTAATTAGCATTAGCCTTTGCCCCAATTGGGGCTACCTTTAAGAAATTTGTCAGTTTCTTTTTATATCAAATTAAAAGTAGATTAAATAATCTTCAATTAAAAATCATGACACTTTATAGACATAACACTAGAATTTAAAATGTGCATTTTCTGTTGCTGCTGATGCTAACTGGTCTATAATATGCTCAAAATCAGTTTCTAATTTGGTCCTTCAGATGATATGCTACCACTCAAATTTAAAAAGAATGATTTTTTGGCACTTTTAAGTGATGCTCACAACATTAGCCCAACTTGTCATATCCTAGATTAGAGGTGGGGAACCTGTGGCCTTCGTGCTATATGTGACCTTTTAATCGCTTCCTAAAACAAATAATCTTTTATAAATTATTATTTTCTAACCTTTGAATAACACCAAGTGGAAAATATATTCTTACAGTTTACTTAGCGAATGAATTCATTTTCTCATATTAATTTAAGATGTCAAGTTACTTGAATGTAGGAAACACACAATGCAAGAGTTGCCTGATGGTTTCAAATGCAACCTTTTTGCAAGACTGAATGCTAAATGTGGCCTTCCTATAGAAAAAGTTCCATGCCCCTGCCCTAGATACACCTCTGGAGAAATGAGCCCACAATTTCTGTATTTATAATGATCTAGTTAAGTAGACAATTCTCTCTCTTCACTTATTATAATCTATTTGTGCATTAGAAAAGATTTGGTAAGCACTGGGATTATGTATAGAAAGCTGATGAAATTGTTTACTCTATTTTGACGATGAGATGTTGTTTTTACCATTTTTTTAGTGTGAGTCATGCTACAAAAATTTCGAAATCATCATCAAGGTAATTTGCATTCTTATGATTTAGACTAATTATAATTTTGATGCAGAATATTATTTTAATATTTTTATTTTTAATACCTATTGGATTATTTTATTAATATTATATATTGTATAAAAATATTTAGTTATAATCATCACATACATAAATATATATCTCTAATACTGTTTCATTGTGTCAGTCTTTAGAGCAGTGGGTCAATATTAATACTTTGGTTGGATTCTGTTTAAATTTATGTATTACCTAAACACCTTGATGATACATTTGCCAAATCACCTGTGATGAAATTAATTGCAGAAAATGTGTGTGTTGGTGTAATGTTAATAGAATAATCTTATAGATATATATTCTGCATCAAAATTATAATTATAAAAAATGGTAGTCATGTAAAAATTTTATTTTATTTTTATTTTTGAATACATATATTTGGTTCTATTCATAGGGTTGCAAATTACCAAGATGAAGTATTTTATGTATTTTTAGTGAATGGAAGAAGGATACAAAGCAATTTATCCACATATAGATTTTACAGGATGTAATAATCTCATTTTTGTGATAACATTGATAAAACTCTTTTACCTTTAGTGCCTTGTTTTTAAATGACAACTGAGTAGGAAAATATTCCTTGACCCAATTTAAGAGAGCTAGGGAAGGAGTACAGCAAGGATATTTGATTTAGACATTTAGCAGAAAGATACTAACAGTGGATTTTCTATGTGTTTAGCTTTGAATGATTGACGGATATTTTTCAATTTGTGCTAAGTTTATTTTTACATTTGGTATCCATAAACCTTCCTTATCTGATAGATAAAATAATCCACAGAATTGTCCTCACGATAAACTCGCAAAATGAGAATTATTACGATTGCAAAGGAATCCTTTTTACTGTTTGCTTTTACTCAAGGTTGGATGGTAATTTTTGCTAATGCAGTCTTCAATTAATTTTCATTTCATCCATGTTTGCATATATTATTTACGCCCAGGGAAAATAGGTCACACCGCTATATCTCATTTAAAATTATCATGATCAACTGCGAAAACAAAAATTACCATACAGTTAGCATTCCTCTATTTTTTCCTCTCGCTATGAGCTCCTTCCCTTTTTTGTCAGCTGTAGATTCGCTATCCCGTATTGGGTATTCCTCCGTAGAGTAAGGAAATAGGTCCACCTCGATCGTTGTCGGAAGTGACCCATTTTCAGCTCTACCTGTTGACGCCCTAAATAGGGTCAGTGTCAGACGATTGCAGTGCGAAACGGTTACAATCGATAAGCGTGGCTATCGAGGTCGTGCCTTATGAGTCACCGTAACTCTGAAGGCAGCAGATCGTTATGGGTGACCTAAAAACGTAGAGGAGTTCGTAAAGTAGGAAATTGGCAGATGGCCTGGCGCCGGTGAAATATCGTTCCTAATTACGCAATCCTTGCGAAAATTCCTCTGAAGGAATGATTTTGGAAGTAAAAAATTCTTGGTCTACGATCCAAACTGGGAGATTTTGAGGATATGATGGAATTTTATGAATGAAGTAGAATCGACTCGAAAATTGAGGGCAAGAAGAGGGATTGAAATGAATTTTAGTTAGTTTATGTTACGGAATGGGCGTGATAATATCTCGCTGAATGACTACTATTAAAAATTCGTTTCTGCATTCAACGAGTTAGATTCTATTCAAATTCACAGTCTCTGGGGATGTCTTGTAGAATCTAACTCTTTATGAAGAAGAACAATTTGTACTTTTTCCACAGTATTTTATTAAAATTAAAAGGAAACAAAACACGACTAGTTTCAGAGATTGATCTAGTTTTTTTGACTTGATGATGGGGATCAATCTCTGAAACTAGTCGTGTTTTGTTTCCTTTTAAATTTAATAAAATACTGTGGAAAAAGTACAAATTGTTCTTCTTCATAAAGAGTTAGATTCTTTCCGAAAGTTGCGATGCACACTTAAATCAGGAATATCAACGTTTAAAAATTGACTAGAATATGCTCATACTATTTCGTCTTTTAAATCAATATTTTCATGATTTAGATCAGACAAACATCCTGGCAGGAGTGATTTCAATTTACCTTATGAAGCGTTGAAAAATTGAGGTGTATATGGCTGTCTGTCTCTTCGCTGCACGTCGATACTGCCTTCCAGTTTTTCTAGTCGGTTTGATAGCTGAAAACTGTATTTTAAATCTTCTAATGTAAGAGAAGTGGCGAAACTTTTTTTCAAGAATTTGAATTTCTTTGAATTTCCATTTCATATACACGTATCAACGACTGATACGTTGCTATGTTTTCCATTCATTATTAAAGCGCTTCTTCATTCACATGTATTCAAGCGGTATAGACCGATATACTTTGACATCTAAAATTTTTAAAACCCAGAAATTAATAAAAATCTTCAAAATGCCGTCGATCCGTTGATATTTTCTGCTAAGGAGTCATAACCGAAAAATTTTATTTGAAAATAACTTTGCTTGCTCTTCGCATCTGCAGATAATCTCTCACCTTCGCCTTACCCGGATCAAGGCTTGCTAAATTTCGTTATGGTCAGTGAATTTGATGCAATCTGGTAGTTGAAATATTCGTTAAAAGTAAATTCGCACGGCGTAAGTACTTTAAAATGTTAAAGATCTTATGATTTTTTCTTTAGATTTAATCATTTGATAGGTATCCGTATGAAATAAGTTTCTTTCGTATTCTTCAGAATGGAAAGATCATATCCTTGCGGAAAAATTCCAAATTCTTGGATTAAGAAATAACATAATGCATCGATGGGTCCAGAGAAGGACGTTCTCCTCTTTATTTGCAGAATCAGCGCTTTGCTTGCGAAATGACGAGGAGCCTAAAATGAAAGACAACGATTTTTTCTATAATTACTATGAATCTGCATTTATAACGTCTTTTGTGGACAATGAATGCTCTAAGATCGACTTAAGATGAGTACTTAAGGAATTTAATCACCTTCCCCTGTAAATGAAAGTAGGTCAATTCGCTAAATACTTGATGCCAAAAATTATCCGAGTCCGACAAAAAATTCCTCGTTAAGTCCTTTTATCTCTTTATACAGGTGAATACACGTCTAATTAACCTAGGTTTATCTGTTATATCAGTGATATCTGTTCTAGATAAGCTAACAAAGAAACTTTTTTTCTTCCTTTTTCAAAACGCATGGAAAACTTCAGGACTTTATTTACAAAATAAATGTGTACAAACAAAATCTCCCTACTTCGACTTGTCTATACATTGCACCCTAAGAAACATATAAACATGATCTATGCTTTGCATTATCCATAATCTTGAGAAAATGTAACCAATATTATACCCTTTGTAATTAGTTCAATTATTTATTTCTGAAATTAGTTAGAGGGAAGGGTGAGTTTAGCGTATCGCCCCACTCTGCCTTTACAGGGCTTGCGTTGATGGTGAAGGGAGAGCAGGATATGGGATGCCCGACATTTGTCCCAGACTTCAGGGAAACCCAGTAAAATCGGCATTAAAAATAACAACGCTTAATATACTTACAGATTAGGCTTAAAATTTTGGGATTAAGTTTCGGGAAATGTAAAAAAAATCGAACCCTAATAAAAATTTGTCAATTCTATGGACGAATTCCTAAACAAAGAATAATTCATAGTTGTTGATTTGGAATAGTAATACAAACTTTTCACCGAATGAATATCTTAATGCTTGTGAACTTTTTGTGTGTTCGCAATTGTCCGTAAATTCATCAGCCCTAAGCTAAAAATAGCTGCCAACAGGTTTGGAGAAACAATGAAACATACTTGGCAAGATGAGAGGTGAGGTAGTTAATTCTTGCTTATCTGAGGCAGCAACAATGATAACATGGAAAAACTCCTCGTGAGAACTCCAAGACGATTCACTATTAATAATTCTTTCGTAGCATTCAGGAAAGAGTGAATGAATGCCACAATTTAGCATCTCTTACACTTCAGCTTTTATGTTCTTATCCGTGAAGTGGACTGACAAAATGACTGATAAAAGTCATATTTCTTCATCCTGTGCTATAAGAAATACGAAAATCGTCAAGACATGGTAGCGGGAACGTCTGCATTAAACAATCTAAATTGGTAGTTGAAGCAGTAGAATGATCGAAGACGTAGGATGAGCTATTGCTTATAAGGCAAATGGTTTATTTGCTGGGTAAAAGTTGAAATTTGTAGATCTCGTAAATTTTGCAATTTTTAAATGCCGAAAGCTTCCATTAGCCAACCGACCTTCATTGAGCTATCAGATTACAAAGAACTGAAAATTTCTCTAGTAACCTCTTGTTCCGAGCCAAGAATCGTGGAAAATTACTCTCTTCCTTTCGAAATAGCCGTTTTCTTTCATGGCCACTTCTGTTTCTTTTTTTATCACAGCGTTTTCATCGCAGCCTGGGAACTTCCTCTCTTTCTTTAGTCTCTTTCATCCAATCGCCCTCCTGGAAATTTCTTTCCCTGTTAATTTCAACGTACTCCTCAGCGCCGAGCTTCCCAGTTCATTCACCTTCCCACTTAATCTATGCAAATTCAATGCCGCCTTGCCAAGGTGATCGCTTTGACATTTTCGCAGCGTTATTAAAATCGGACATTGTAAATTCCTTTTGCTGTGATACTCCACAAACTCCGGCCCGATTATATAAACATCTTCAACGAGATTATTTCAATGCGTTGTATTCATTTTTGTAACGAAAATGTAACTTCGGTATCATACGACCCGCAAAGGTAATAATGCGTAAGACATGGCTCGCAAGCACCCATTTTGTTTGTGCGCCCGTGTTCTACAATATCGGACAAAAAATACGTGATTTCAAGCATTAAAACGGAGTTTTTGAGGATGATACGTCGCACTCTGGAAGTTTACGAGTCAGTCGTTTCGGTCACGACGTATATGATATTTAAGGAACGTTACTCTGTGAGTTAACCGTTCGACATTCAGGTACCAATTAGGGAGTCATGCTCCATTACCATTATATTGAAATTTGTAAAATTCCATTCGCAATCTTTCCTAGAAAATTCATGTTCAGTACATCGTTTTCTGACATTATTCTTACGTGCAACTCGATGGAAAATGATGCTTGTACGAAATCTAGACAAACGTGGTGAAAGAGAAATGATTAGTAATTTTTCATGCCATCAAATTTTATCTTCGATTCACAATGTAGCACATCGAATTTTCGTAAAATTTTAGCACGTTTGGTAAGCCGTCCCCATTACAAAAATACCAAGGTTAAAGCAGTAAAATAATTTCAACATGGGCAATAAGAAATTTTTAAAATTTCAGAGCAATGAAAGTCTTTTAAAAATTCGTTCAAGCGTTAATGCGGTCAACAGTTTGAGTAGCAGACTGATTAAGAGATAAAACAGCAATAACTGCAATATAAAATAATGCCGTCGCTTTTTATGGAGAAAGCAACAGATAATAAACTCAGTCGGGTATCTCTTCAAGTTATTAATTCTGGTTATTGTGAAACATGGAATCTTTGTAGTGAAATTTAAAAGCCTCGTAAACATTCAATGCTCTTTAATCAAATATGACGTTGCGAATTCTTCTGAGCTAGATATCCGGTCCGGAAAGGAAATGTATTGAAGAATGTGTCCACACTTTCATGGGAGTATAAAATTTCTGCTTTCATCCTGAATAAGCGAGTGTAATCAAAATAGCTTTTGATAATGAAAATTAATTCGTGTTCATTAATCGTAATTTTTTAGAATTTAGAAAAAATTTTGTTGTAGAAGATTTTTAGAAAATTTAGAAGAGTAGTTCTGATGAAATGGTTCGAACAAAATGCAATAAAAATAAAATTATCATCGCTGTCTCATATAATCTGGAGTACACTAAACACGTGACTCTGTTTTAATTCCAATTTAACGAAGCACTAATACGTTTTCTCTTGGGGCATATCCTCCATTTGAGCTCATCTAATCTTCTTGACTCGTGCATTCCAAGGTTTCTCCGAGACTAGGCGCAGAATTTAAAGTATACGGGCAAAACTTCGTTCATCGCCATGATTGCAGCTTCTGAAAATGCCCTTCAAGAGTTAAATTTTGCGCGCAGAAGCTGGAAGATTCATTGACATGAGATCCGAGTCTTCCTGTTTCTCCTTCCCAAAGCAGACGGAGAGAATGTGGCTGATAAGAGGATGACGCGGACATCTGCTGCTGTTTACTTTCCTTATCTGGGGCTCGTTCCATATTTTGAAGCGAGTCCTCTTACTTTTCTATCTAGTTCATATGCTCAATACCCATGGCTGTTTACGCAGCGAACCCTCGTGACGCTGAGCGTATTAGCGAGTCCCTTGGTATTTCAGAGCGAAGTTCTGATTGGAATAAAACGAAAGTGGTTTTTTCCAGTCTTCAGGACGCTCGGGCAAAGTTCCCGGATTCAATTTGTACTGCGCCCAAGACAGTTTCAAATTAAAATGACACAAAGGTCGTGCAGCATTGTTAATAATATCCAATTATGAATGCCAGATAAAAATCCAGGATAGTTAAACGTAACAATAGTGTCAGTGAGCGTCTTCTGGGAACTTTATGAACTCCTCACGAAACTGGTTCTCAGTAATTTGAGAAATAGGTGAAAACTAAGGCAAAATAGTCTACCAAACATTTATCCCAAAGAATTTTCTCTCGCATCCGAGTTTCTTTCGTAATTTTCATGGTTTTTCATTAAAATAATTTAATCACATGTTTTATGTGAACAATTTTCTCTTTATAAGGGGAACATGCAACATTGTTAGACGGACACCGATTTAACGGAATTAGTAATTTTAGAGCGAGCTTTCATTTAAATTTTTATTGAATTTGGTTCTGTTCTCCTTGAAGGTAAAGAGAGAAAAACTGACGAAACAGTTGCTTCTCGAATTATAATACATTATTCCATATTAAAGCCAATCGTCCATTCAAACGGTTTCCTTGCGCAGTTTTTTTTATTCGAGAGAAGAATCTGATAACTTACTGAACTGCGATTGAGCATAGTTGAATGAACTTTTAAATGATAACGCCGAAAAAATGCCTATTTTTTATTTATCGGAAATCAATCCAGTGGATGCTGAATTGTCAAAAATATGATCAAATTAAAAGTGTAATGCTTTTTCTTAGAAAAGACAAGCATGTACCCTCTATTCCAATGTGTTTCAGCTTTATCGCTCGTGACAAAAGTTAACTGCTTGATAATGAGTAAAGTCAGCCTTCCTTCCAGCCTAGTCCATAAACAATCCAACTTCTCCGTAATAAATGTTAATTAAGAAATATCATGAAACCCGTCGTTATTTTAGGCTTACAAATTCTTCCTAGTAGGATTTGCCGTCTGAACAGTGCGGGTATCTGTGGATCTGCGTGTAAATATAAGCATTTTAAAGTTTTGAACTCCTATGAAGAGTAGTGTCATTTGGTTCTTTAAATTCAGGCGTCATTTTATGAATGCAATATGGTGGCCAAAAATAAACTAACAATTACGGGTCAAGATGACCCTTACATACAAATGAAGGACAAAGTATATACAATAAGAGAGTATATTATAGTACATCGTGTAGATCGCCTAAATTATTTTACGAAGGTGATCAGAAGGTTCCTACTGTAAAATACTATTTTATGGCTGTACTAAATGGCATAGAATTCCAAGTGCTGTTACTATGTGACTGCGACTTACCTATTGATGTTTAATTTGAGATTAGTTAAGGGCGGGTCAAAGCTCCTTTGTCCCCCTCCCCATTGATGAATTATAAATACGGGGATAGTATTAAGCAGGTAAAATAAGATATTTACAGCCGATTTTTGTCTTCCTACAAACGTCCAGGTCCTTCATAAGAGCGGCGCCCTTAGAGGTGCGGTACCCTAATCCCAGCTGCTGTGCTGAAAGTTGCTTCTTCTTACATGAACAATTCAAATATTGAAGAGAACCTTTTAACATTGCAGGTGCTCTAGCTCTGCCGCGGTGGCCCAGCGAAAGCAGTGTGAGCAGCAGTGGAGTTAGCAGCGGGGCCAGCAGTACAGTGGGTACCGGGATCAAATCCTTGGAGCAGTCGCTTCTAACGACGTGTGTGGGCTCCGTACACGAGCTCTCGGATCTTCTAGCTCGTGTCACCAACGCGTCCTCCCCGCAGACTTCCTCTTCGACCTCCGCTTCTCCGTCGCTTTCTTCCGCATCCTCGGCCTCTTCATCAGCGTCAGTTGGAGGCACGCCACCTCACCTATCTCGAGGAAGCCCTTCAGCAAGGTTATCCTCAGCACCACTTCCTCAGTCTCCCTCTTCCACGTCTTCTCCCGCATGGACGCAACCCGCTTTACACGCCCTCTTTTATTTCATGAGGTGTTCTCAGGTAAGAATCCCTTAGGAATGTAATACCCTTCCTTGTATAACTCTAGGTCTTAAGTTTCTTCGTTTGAATCAGGGACCCAAATCTCACTGTGGCAAGTATGATTAATAAGACAAGGTGGAGGAATAGTCCACTGTAGCTGGGGCACAAAGCCCTATCTCCTACTTTCCGGCAGTTGCTTTATTCAATGAAGCTACCATGACAGAACAATCCCACCTTCAGTTTCTGTTGTTTTACAATTGATGGATGCAGCCATGATATTGTGGAAGGTCATAATTATAGTTAGTTAGAGATAGATTTTTATATATTGATTGAAATGTAGGTTTAATCTATCTCTAACTAACTATAACTTCTGTTATGTTGATGTGGTAGCTTGATTGGATGAAATAATTGCCCGGAAAGTGGGAGATTTGGGTTCAAGTTCCAGCTATGGTAGACTTCTCTCCTTCATTTCTTCATCTAACATTAAGTATATCTATGATGCATTTTTCGTCTTTCACATGGTTACTAAGGTTTAGGGAAATCAAGCTTTGGCCTCTAATCAAATGATAGTATGCAATAAACTTGGATTTGGATATGTTATATTTTTAACTAGTTGAAAAATGCTTAAAAAGGAAGAGATGAAAAAGTTAAATGTTCACAGCATTCGTTCTGCACTTTCTGTTTAACTATTATGGCCTTATTTTTTAAGTGGATGATCATAGTGACCATCTTTGTTGCAGCTTGAGCATGCAGAACAAGCAGCAGCCTCTGTTGCAGCTGCAGCAGTAGCCTCTGGTACATCCCCTCCGGTAACATCAACACTCAACCCCACACCTCCAATACAGGAGCTTTCGTATGAACGCCCATACGTGGTGCTGCCTCCACTTGCAGAGTGGGCAAGAGTGGCTGCAGCACACGCTGAACATAGACTCTCACCGACAATAGATGCAGATGATGTCATGCAAGCTGCACGTCTTCTCTTGCCTGGTGTTGACTGCCCTGTACGACCTCTTGAGCCATCTCCTTCCTTAACAGGAGCTCTAGCTCATGTAGTTGGAAGTATTGTGTAAGTTATTGCAGGGATGACCAATAAGGCATTACTCATTTTTTATATATTTGTTATAATATGTTAATTTCTACATCATTATGTGAATCATCTGCAAGATTCCATGAGCCTTAGCATGTTTAACTTGAAGTTTGAATGCTGCTTGATTAAGGGCATACAGTACCATTCCCATTTCCATTGAATAGATATTAAAATAATCAGGTATTGAGGTCATATTTGTTTTCTTGAATTTTAAAATTCCCTTGATAACCAAAAGTATGAAGATGTTCAAAGAACTCTCCTATAGCTGATATGCTAGTGACCATTGGGTCACTATATGAATAGCATATTATTAATTATATAAATTAATTCATAGCATATTTAAATCATCAAATTGGAAGAAATAGATAACTGAGAAAATATGCATATCTTACAAAAGTGTTCTTAATACAATTGTTTAAAATTTTTTCAATTTCTCATCTTCAGACATGATGAAGCTCTCTGCAATTCCCCGAGTGGAGGTGCACGGAGATGGCACTTAGATGAAGTTGAATGTGTGAGGAGGTTAAAGACTGACCTTGCTTTCCGTATGCTGGCATCTGGCAGAATAGATTTGATTCCACATGCATTGCAACTTCTACCTTCAACTAAGGTTTGATATATTTATCTAATTCACTGTAGATAATGATCAATAAGTAAAGAATTAGTTGATGAATTAGTAACTTACTTATGCATATGAAACCTTTTAAAAAGTATATTATTACTCAAATAATTGAATTCACCTTCTTTTTAGAGTAGACACTCATCCTTTGATGTTAATTATTTGGGATAAATTTAAGTTGAGAATCAAAAAAATAATAATGCAATGCCTTCTGGATGAGCAAGAGATGTTCAATCTCAAGAGATGTTGAGAATAAACTAACTAATACATTAATTTTAAAAATTAAACATCCATACTACTTTTTCTTCTAAAAACAGGCCAACACAGTCAATGAAGCTGGATTCACTCCTTTGATGCTCGCATGCCTTAGAGGAGACGAGACCATGGTTCATGCCCTTCTCCAAAAGAATAATGGTTCAAACTCTTCCCACTCTGCTTCATCAACACAATTTGGAGCAGCTGATCCAAACACTGAAACTCCCCCAAGTGGCTTGACTTGTCCTGGTGCTCATCCCGAAACACGACACTGGACAGCATTAACTTACGCAGCTCTTCAAGGCAGACTCTCTATAGCAAGGGCATTGCTGGAAGAGGGAGGTGCTAATGTAGAAGGTGGTGCAAGCCTAAGTGGTGATGTTTGCACTGAGACACCATTGCAAGTAAGTTTTCAAAGCATTTGAACGAATTTTATTGTTTTTAAATTTTTTTTCACAAACGATACCATAAGACCTATTAAAGTGAATTGGAAGTTCATCATATGTGATATTCAATCTTTCTGATTGCTTCTGTTAGCTTCTTCACGTCAAAGTGTTTTCACTTTCCTTTTTTTCCCTAAAGAGGATATAAAGGTAAAGACGAAGGCGCTTTGACCTCAAGAAGCCAATAGTTGCATAGGAAAAACATTCTCAGTCAGGAAGACTTCTACAGCAGTTTCCCAAACACTGCCATTGTCATGCAATTCTTTATGATGTTCAAACTTCTCTTCTTAAATAAATTATAGAATATCATTCATTCTTCTGTTGTTAAATATTCTACTAACATTTCCATTTTATATACAATGCCAAAATCAGCAACTGTGTGTAATAATATACAATGAATTATAAAATATTTGTCTGGTTGCTGATTTTGGCATTGTATATAAAATGGAAATGTTAGGAAAATGTTTACAACAGAAGAATATATGATACACTGTAATTGATATCAATGATACACATTTTTTTTGATAAAATAATAACTACATATTTTCCTCTTAATTTCCATCAGGTGGCTGCTGGATCAGGCAATCTTGAAATGGTCTCTCTATTGTTGTCCCATGGTGCACATCCCTTCCTTTCAACATTGCTGAAAGATTCTCTCTGTTACTCTGGTGCTGCTCAGAGAGGTTGTTATAGGTATGAATGATTTTGTGTTCTATATTTTGGATTGACTAAGATCAAACATAAACATCTTTGGTAAAGAGAGAGAATACAGTGGGCATCAGATAATAAGTCTTATATTTAGGGGTAAAATTTCAAAAGAATAAAAGAAGTCAAGGTTTCTTTGCCTGTATTTCAGGACATCCATTGCCATCTCTGAAACCGTTGATTCCGAAGCTATTCTAGAATTTGATTTTATCAGATTTTGGAGAGGTCATAAATGTTGCTGATTTGGTATATTCCGACAGAATATTTTTCAAAAGATTCATATCTAAAATTATTTGTTCTTGGAAAATGTAAAAATATTATTTCTCTTTGACTACACATTAGTTCTTAAGCATTTACGAGATGCTCTATGTTCAAATGTGAAATAAATTACAGCATGAAGAAAAGCATATTATTATTTTAAGATGTGTAAATGAGTTTTTATTTATACCTCTCATCAGTGCCATCTCAGTTGCTGCAGCCCATGGCCAAAGAGCTGTACTTCACAAGTTGTTGTCTCATCCATTAACTGGTCCTGGAAGTGGACACCAGGATGTGTTGTCATTGGAAGAAATATTGGCAGAAGGAGCAACTAATATGAATGGGCCTTCCCAACAATTAACTGCTGAAAGAAGAGCAGGCTCAAGATCACAGGTATTTATCCTTTTGTTATCCTTCTGTGTTGTCGCCAAGCTATGGTTATCTCCTTTACTTACTAACTGCTTTCTCTTGTTATGCCATGGTTTTTAGCTTAAGTATTGACTTAGGGACTGAAATTTCCAATTTTAATCACAATTACCTCAATATTTCCCTTATTTGACATAATTTGTTCTTTTTATTGTAATAAAATAGGCTGTATTTCATAATGTCATTTTTATGAATAAATCAAATGTGCTCTAGAATGGGAAAATTTCTGTAAATATTATTTTACTATTTTAATGTATCTGTCTTTTTTAAATTTCTCACAATGTTTTAATGAAAATTGGTTATCAAATTAATTTTGTTTTCTTTTGACCCATTGAGAGCACAATTCTCATTAAAATTTACCTCTCACCTGCTGAGATTCTTCTTTGCAATAAGTATCATGTGTTTGTTATCCTGCAAGATATCCCAATTCCTCCAAGAAAAAGTTTCAAAGGCCCATACATTTTGGTTACCTTCATTTTTTTTTACTTGGAAAAGCAGATTATATAAATAATTCAATGTAAAAGGGCTAAATAGTTGATTGATGTTTCAAGCTTCCAATGACTAGCCTTTCATCCTGGCCTCATTTATGAATAATTTTTATCCTTCTGTCTACTTATTTCTAGATCACTTCATCCTCCTCGTGCATTGAGGAGCATTCGAGACCAAACAGTGGTGCTGTGGTCACTTTAATGGGTGATGGTGCACAGGCAACAAAATTAAGCAAGTCTCAAGTAAAAGCTCTGCAGGAGGCAATGTACCATAGTGCTGAGAATGGCCACTTAGGTAAGTTAATTCTCAAATATCAATGATTTCTCATTCATTGTTTGCTAGCCTCCACAAAGTTAAAAATTGACAAAGTAGAAAAGGAATTTGTTTAACTGAAAATGAGTATTATATTTTTTTACAATGAAAGTAATCAAAAGAGATATGAGCCTAAGGTTCTGCCATCTTTTCAAGCAATATTCTTCAATAAATAAGACAATACATCTGGGGGCCTCCTATACTGCAGAGGTTATGTTGCCTGCTAGTATATCCCTAGTCGTGGTTAGCTCTGTGCAAAATATTCTTACCTTGTCTGGAGCTCAAATATAGGCCTGGTGTGGAAAACTTATAGCACATATACCCAAAATGGCATTCAAGAGAAACACTTTAGAACCTGGAACTCTTGACTGCATTATCCTTGTTCTATATTCTTAACTTAAAAATCAAGCCCTGCAGTAAATAAATGCAGATTCTGTTCATAAGGTATTATAATGATTGTCCACATCAATTATCTTAGTCCAGTCATTGACATAACGAATTGACAGTATCTCACTTTATTTTATCATAAGGCACTCTTGCCGCAAAAGGTTCCCCATTCTTGCTCTAGGTCAAAAGAAATCATTTATTTCTCATAAGTTGGTAGTCTAATCTTGAATAAATCAGTACTTTTAAATAAAATCATTAATTGATGGTCTCTCTTTGCAGAAATAACTCTGGATCTGCGAAATCTAGGTGTAGCTTGGACTTTACACTGTTGGATGCATGCTCTAGCTACTGCTCATGAGAGCAGACTAGAAAGTGTCATAGATCAACTCCTTCAGGATTTCTTACAAGTTTGGCCAGATGATTGCTCTTCTCAGTTTGTTGATGACTGTCTACCACTCCTTTTCAACATTTTTCGTTACAGCAAGGTGAGCAGCTGTAGATCATTTCATACTTATAAGAGTATTTGATTATTAATGTTTATTGTTGAATTATTATCACATTTCAGCAATTATTAATGCGGTACAGGTTTTGTGAATAACATTCCTAAGCTTACATGTGAAGACCCATCTGAACATGGGGCATGTTGTGATTTCAATTTTTTTAGTTAAAGCGGGGTGCTTACCACTAAGATTAATGCACTTTTTATAATGAACCTGTAGCAAGTGGTACTCCATGTGCACATTAATAGTACCAGTATATCTTTTGTCAAAAGTATTTTCTTTTTCACTTGATCTCCAAGCTCATTTTAAGCAAAATGAAAAATGATGCAGAATATTTACTGCTCATAGAGTAGTAATTAAGCATTATTCTTTTTTTCTTTAAATTCTTTTGATTTGATTGAGTTTAATTATATAAAAATGGTGTTAAAATTTGTTCTGAAAATGACTTTTACGTATCTGTGGGATGATTCATATAAGGTACTGGCTAGAATTACAGTATTGGTTTAAGCAGTATATTCTTGGAGTTTATTAGCCAAACATGATTTACTATTGTTTCATTGTGAGCATAAAGAATGTATCAATAGGCTATTTTGCTTGAATTTCATTTCTAAGCTTTGTAAGGTAGGATAGGTAATGTTTTCAAGTAACATTCCCATGTTATTTTGCAGAATGAAGGAACAACTCTGCTTTTAGCAGATATATTTTCAACTTGTTATGGGTGGGGTCGTATTGAAGAGGTAAAAGAAGGAGCAAGGTCTGGAGGTGCCAGAATCGACCCTTCCTTTGTGAACAACCCAGAGTTAAGTGACGTTCAATTCAGGGTCGAAGGTCAAGTCTTCTATGCTCACAAAATTGTGCTCATCACTTCATCACCACGATTCAGAAGCATGTTGGGCTCTAAATCATGCTGTGAAGGCAATCCTCCAGTGGTGCAGATTAATGACATCAGATACGATATTTTTCAGGTATTTCTTTCTTTTAATCTTTGAATCTGAAGGTTGATTCCCTGGGGCATTTTCCTAAACTGATAAAAGACAATATTTAATTCAGCAAACTGACTATTCTAAGTGCCTCTAAGTTCATCCATCATGTTTTGATTCCAGTCAATGTTTATCCTTGTAGTTTTTCAGAAATAAAATTTAAAATGCTTTATAAAGGCAATGTATTCAAAATTACCATTTTAATGAATTGAATTTTATGTAAAGTAACCAGAATATAATTACATTGTCCACCAACAAAACTTTTGAATAACTATAGATTATTATCCCAACAATAAGACCAAGGTAAATGTCTTTTCCTTTGGTAGATGGTGATGCAGTATCTCTACAAGGGTGGATGTGGTGGCTCAGTTGGGGGCAGCAGCAAGAAAAAAGATGGAACAGAGGAAAGTGTGGATGAAGGTGAAGACAGCCTCGAAGTTGAACAACAGGATGTACTCGAGTTAATGGCTGCAGCAAATTTTTTCCAACTTGATGGTTTGTTACGTTTTTGTGAAGCACGCTGCTCAAAAATGGTGGATCTTGATAACATTGTATCCATGTACATTCATGCAAAGGTAAGCAACTTACTGAAAAAGCTGTCTTTTGCTCAGACAATCTGTATTAATGAAATAATTCTCAAATTTTCAAAATAATTGTTATTATGTTCCAGGTATATAATGCTACTCGTCTATTGGAATACTGCCAAGGATTTCTGCTGCAAAATATGGTGGCCTTACTGACGTATGATGATTCCGTCAAACGTCTTCTCTTTGGGAAGCGTTTGCACAATCATGATGTTTTATCTGCTCTCTTAGTGACTCTTCAAGCACGCATTCGTTCTCGTAATGCATCTGGTGCAAATCTAGTTGCTGGCATTGCAGCTTCTAGTGTTGGTGGACGCAATCCATCAACATCCTCTTTTAAACCAAAATGACACTTTGAAGGTATAGTTGTGTGAAGTGACAAAACGGAACAGACTATTATCTCGAAAGAAATATTTTTAAATACTCTGAAAGGAAATTCATAATATTTTGTAAATCTGATATTTTTGGGTGTACTTGTGTGTATTTAACTGTGTCTATGTATATATAAGCATGCGTGCACACACACTCACATTCATACATGTATACACGACCCTATACTGAACGATGTACCAATTGTGCATTTAGCCTTTGGTTATTAATATGATACTTTCAAGAATTTACAGATTCTATTTAAATTACAACATATAATTGAAGCAGATGAGCTCTAAAACATGATGCAAGGAAGCAACTCCATAAAAGAGTACAAATTTGAATCTCGGAGTTGAATGTACCGTTGATCCACAAGTCGATTTTGCCAAGTCTTGTAATATAATCTTACAAGATATGTAATATATAAATTCTTTATTATAAACATATCATCTTCATAATATAGTCTTAACATATATTAACAAATAAACATTCATCAATATAATATCTTTTATATAAGCATTCATCAGTATCACTTTTCAGTTCTTAATTTATGGTAGTTAATACAATGAAAGCCATAAGTATTGAAAAATATTTCTTTATTATATTGACTTATATGCCAGATAAACATCATAGCATATTTAAAATGTACATACATCAGTATCATATTTTTTAAATAATTTTTATATTGATGGTCGAACAACTCTACCTCTGATTTGTAATAATAAGATGATTGATGGGAGAAATAAACTCTTAAAGAAGTAAACATATAACTATGTATAATTGCTGCTGTAAAATACAACTTTTTCATTGATGATTATATTATTTTTTACTGAGAAGTGGAAGGAAAATATGGGAATGATGTAAATACATCAGTGGAAAAGAAATCTTATGCAGGTGTGAATGTGACCAGTTAGAGTAAAAGCATACTATCTGTAATTGTTTACATGTAAACTTGGATAGCAAAAATGGTATCATCTGCCTCAAGTGCTTTAAAAAGTTAAATAAAAGATTCACATGTTGAAATATAGCAATGAGTTGAGTTTGGTCATGGATGCAGACAATCCTTTGATTTGGTTTCAAACATCTTAGAAATAATGGAATAGAGAGATATAATCTTTAACATTAGTATAGTATTAAAGCAAAATTTTCCAAAAGTACATATTTTTACCAACTTAAACAACTAAAGTAGCTTCTACATGATATGATAACATTTCATCACGAGAAATACTCTATATGCAATACAACAGCATTAAAGCATGTATATAAGAAAGTCCTCTTCTCAACTTATTCACAGCACAGAAAACTTTACTTGAATCTCTTGAATAATATCATCACAAAACATTTGTGTTTATTTTGCTTTCATTCAGTATATCTGAATGTGTCATCCCCTGATTAACAACAAGTTTTGCACACAGATGGCAGAAAACAAATAACAACATCATCTATAAAGTAGTCAGTGAAAATATCAACAAACAATATTTAAATGGGAATGTTAAACACTTCAACTTATCAAAATTTAGAGTCACATTAGAAAATGTACATTACATGAAAACGCTTCCGATATTAAACATTTCATTCACTCAAAACTTTAGAAATAGAAAAATAATTTTTCACCTGAAACTTGCAATGTAAATTTCTTAGCCTCAAGTCCTTAAAAAATAGGAAAGCTTGCTTGCAGAGATTTCATGCACATACAAATGAGTTGGCAAGCATTAGCTTCCTAGTTTCACAGCTACAATAGTGACTACGATCACTGCAACAATCGCAGCGATCACAAGTAAAATGCAAGTTTTTCTCCTATAGCCAGCCTGGATGGAAGAAAAGAGTATATCCTATAAAAGAGAGTACAATGAGATTGCAAAATACAATGTGCAGAATATATACCTGGTACTCTGCTGCTTTGAGAAGTTCCTGTCTTCCCTCTTCGACCGTTGCATGAACTGTTTCTGTATTGTTCTCAATTGAGTCTGTAAAATAAACAAGTACCTTTCTTAATCCAACTAACTGTAGAATATTAACAACCAAAATGCAAATCCATAAAACTTGCCAAAGGGGCATGGTAATTGAGGAGATTTTCATTATCATATAAAATAATAACACCTATTGTGCTTATATTCTAAAGTATGAACCATTAAAGGTTTATAAGATAGCATTATATATCCAATAAAAAATTGATTAACTATTATTTTCAACAAGCATTCAGATTGGGCTACTTATACCATAGGTGAATCATATTCATTTATGACTTTTCATGTCTTCAATGGGGGATTTTCATTCTCTGTATCTGCCACTGACATCAACTAAATAAATGGGAGGATTCTCAAAGATAGGCAAAGTTATAAAATAAGAAAAACCGTTTCTTAATAAATCTTGCATTGAAATCAAAAGAATTAATCTTTCCTACAGTAAGCAACTGGCATCTTCATGCAGAACATCTCCTAAAACAGGAATACTTGAGACAGTGAAAATTAAAAGTCATAAGGTATGGCTGGCCTCAATGCCAGGAGGTTTTAACACACTCACTGCTGATAACACATAAGTCATTTCAGAAACAGAATTTTTGATTCATCATCATTAGCAGGACTTTGTTAAAGACTGATATGCAAATGATTAACCCAAAAAATGCAGCAAACCACCAAGCAAAATAGAAAAGTGGCATGGAAATTTATAGTTATGCCAGAAAATGAGATATTAATGTAGATAAATTACCCTCTACTCACCAAGAGGAAAGTTTAGATGCCAGCCTCAACTGGTACAGGAATTCAGTGGGTCAGTTAGACTACCAATATTAAAGCATTTATGTCTGATGAAACTATTATGTAATATCAGTTACGTAATAACAGCAGTGCAATGAACTACCCCATTCCATTTTTATGCATCTCTCAAAATGTTAAAAAGCATAGGTCTAACGTTAGATTTACAAAAGATTGCTATTTAAATTTATTATTAATATTAATTTAAAAAGATTGCTATTACTAAGTGATTAGTGCCTTTTCTATCCTTTGTGATTTAAGGTGTCTTTTAGGCATGATGCTTCGATAAATATGTATGGAAAGATGGAAAAGAAGATTACTTAGTATGAATTAGTTAGTATCCCCCTGCTAGGAATCCATTACAAGCGCGAGAAATATGTTAACAGAGGAGAGACCCAAATGTCTTCAAACGAAAAAAGAAACAGGATGTAAGCAGATGAGTATAGTCAGGTAGAAATCTTCAGGTGGAAATAGAAAATAATTAACATAAAAACTTTGCAATCAAATATACATAACCATTCATCAGAATCTGATATATAAATGCTGCCCTTTGAAACGACGACTTACTGATGGATTCTCCTTGATCAACCACCATTGCACTAAGTTCTCTCATTATTTCATTTATATCCAGAACATCTGCTTCGATTTGTTTCATTCTTTGTTCTCGTTCAATAAGCATTCCAGTTTCAAATTCTACTTCCTTGTGCAGTCTTTCTGCTTGGGCCTGAGCTTGAAATCTTCTATCTTGTTCACTTTCATCTTGAGAGTCGAATTCAGAACTTTGAATGCCTTTTCTAGCGTTGGAAATCTCCGGAATCTGCATCTTCATTTTCTGAGCTACTTGCTATAAAAACGGAATATTTCAATGAAAAGATAGCATATACAACGACAATGCATAGAAAAACTGCAAGTATAAAAGACTTAAATAAGGAGATATTTCGTATATTCATGTCTGTCTCTTAGCTTCTAAAATGTATGACTATTCACCTGCTGAAGACTACTGTAGAGCTGTACTGCTTCCTTGTAATCATAAATAAGTTTTTCGACGTGTAATTTGTGTTGCAGATTAGCATTTCTAATCATCCCGTTCAATTTTTGCACACACTTCTGAGTCTGTGTAATTATCTCATTGGTGCTTAGTTGATTAACATGCCTATTGAAAAAATAAATTCAATTACTATTCTGATGTCTGAAAAGTCAGTTAAATGCAAAGAAACTTACACTCCATCTCTCAATCCTTGATTGTCTTTCTCTGTTCCGATATTTTTTAGTGCTCTTTCTAAATTTTTTGTAGATGAATTCACTGTGTAAATATTTGTGGTGATGCTATCACACAAACTTTTTAATTCATTATCAAAATCAGGACCAGCAAAGGCGACATTTGGAACTCGTCCAATTGACCCGTAGGTCCTTTGATTTCTATTAAAACCTTGGGCCATAGCTTTAGCTGGAAACAAAAACAATACATTAACAAAATAAAAACATTGATGAAGGTAATATGATGATAACAAAAACGCTCGATTAAGACGTACCTATTTGAAAATTTTACTCTTGAGCAAATTGTTAAGAATAGTGTATGGAAAATAATGGCATTGTGGCCACAAATAAGTTGCCTCAGTAGAGTGATAACATTAGTAAATACATACTACGTTGGGGCAGACGATTAGTCATATGGCGGAAACTAGTCACAACAATTGCTTCAACATCGAAAGCTGAAAAAGAAATAAAATCATCAAAATGTATACAAGCCAATTATTAAATAATATTTAATAACAAAATTTTATGCTATAATTTATAATAACTCTTTTTAAATTTTTCATAAGTTTTATTTTGACCACGGAGTTGTAATTTACGAAGGATACCGAAGGCCCGAAGTCTTCCGATTGCGAAAGCCCTCAGAACAATAACCGTCGTCCCGTAAGTATTTTCGTTCCCTCTTATTTAGTGTGTTTTTACTAGTTTACCGAGGTTTTGGTGGTTGTTTTTTGTGAGAAATGGTTCCTAAGGTAAACTTCTTTTAACGAGGTAGGTCGATGTTATTTATATTTTTAAAATTTTGTATTTAAAGCAATATCTTTGAAAGTGTCCTTGGTGACGGCTTGTATCCGTCATTAACTGCAGCAGTAAGCGTTTGCGTGGAAATTTCCTTTCTTTTAGATAGTTATAACTATAATATTCTTCTCATATTCTCACGTTTTTAATTGAATACTATAAGGGAATAATTTATCTCGTTGACCTGGCCTTGTGTTGTGGAGTTGTTCTGGAACTTTCATTTTTCTTAGACTTTATTATCAACTTAATAGTCTCGTTACAAGCCAGGAATAGAATTTGCGAATTATAAAATTTTCATACTGAGGTTCAAGTTTAGTTTCGGTGTAACTCTTGGCGTATTAAGGTAAGAATAATCGTTCGGAATGCTTTAGCGGCATGGTCACTTAGAGCTCACCGAATCTCGACTGAAGGGAACTCATTCCCGTGTTCGCATTGCCTTGTATAGTTTTATGGTGTAGTTAGTTTTTAAAATTTGTTTTTGAGTGCAAGTTATCTTTTAATTGAACTTCTGCTGCACATCTGTACGTTACTCGAAGTTTCGATGCACTGAATCATCCCGTTTGTAGTTTCGATGAACAAAATGGCGGATTGAGTTGCCGTAGGTAGCGTGATGAGTTTTACTTCTCTGGGTTCTTGGTACTAGTTCCTTTCCATTGTTTCTTTCCTCTATTAGCATTAATTTTGTGCGACTGATGACAATCCGGTCGGTTTTTATTGATTTGTCACAATATGGGGCTAGGTCATAGTCTACGTTGTTGTGCGATTTTTTGCCATTCGCATCGTAAAAGGAAAGTTTTCGTTTTTTATTTTTCAACGCGATTATTTTCTGTGGATAAATGTTGCCTACGAATGGGATAAGGAGACGCGGAGAGTAAACTATTTCCGTAACCCCTAAAACGAATCATCTAGCTGTTGTACGTAATTATTAGCTAATTTGCGCAACTTAATTGTTTAATTGTACTTTATACTACTTTTCTAACAGGTGTTGTGTTTAGTGGCGCGTGATAAAGGGCTCGCTTTGATTTTTGGTATCATGGCCGTTGCTTTCCTCATCCCATGACCCTATTCTGGCATTGATCGAAGGAAGTTGCTGTACCCGCTCCCCTTTTTCGACTGCTTCCCATTTCCGCCGGTTTTCTTTTTACGCAAACCCGATTCTGGGAAGGGATCTGCATTCCCGTAATTTCGGCTAAGTATGGGGAATTCTTATCCGATGCCAATTTCTCGGAATTTAATTTCGCAAAACAAAGCAGGAACGCCGCTGCTGAGAAAGATCAGTGAGTCATTTTTCTGGTCGACGGTGATTCCGATAACGTGATGCAGCCCATTTCTTAAGTATGTTAGTCTCGGAAATAGTGGTAATAAATTCATAGGAACTGTTCTTTGTGCAGCAGATGTCTGGGAGCAGTTGGGCAACTTCTTCCCACGACAGGTATTCGTTCCTGTCAAAGTTTGAGTTCACGTTCCCATTTAGGGAATATTTTTAAATGGGTCAGGGCGCATGTGCTCTACGGAGTTTTTAATCAAATCTTTCTTGTTATCCGGAAGTGGCACGCCCTATATATAGATCGCCATTGCTTCAGCCTTCACCTACTTCTGCATTCGACGATTACCCACTCCTGCGCTGGCCCCCGCCCTCCATTGCACCCGTCGAGCATTTGTGCACGGAAAACAGCGGTTCGTGGGTGAAGTCTCAGGTTTTCAAGGCTTCGGCCTGTTCCCGTTTAGCTCCGAGTGGGTCATAGCGCACGGCAAGGATATAATTCATTCGGGGGACCTGCAGATCTACGGCATCCCCATTAACCGTGGTATTGATTTAGTTTATTTTATGAATTATTTGGGAATAAGAGTAAGATTATCACGCCTCGTAGATAGCCCTTTGGAAGTTGGTAACCCAAGATTCATGAGTTGATATTTTTATCGGTGCGAAAGAGATTATTATAGTGGTGCTCCATTGAGGAAGTTGAAGTCTATCAAGATGCTTATCTCTCAGTAAGCGTACTGAATTTAGCGTGGGAGCGTTGCCCCTTCCACGTGCATCAAGGTCTGTGCTCGAGAATGTCTTGCGGTTGATGAACTTGCGCCTGAACTGGAAGCATGGAACCGATGTTGGGGCATCGGCTAGTCCGAAGGGTGGCGTCCGTAAGCTTGAAAAGGCCTTTTCGAAAGTTTATCACCGTCTCAGTGCACTGCACCGAGAGGTCCTTTCTATTTCCAGAAGTTTAGTGGCGTTCCCTCGGAGAACAAAGGATTTTCAGTTAGGTTTGTGAATTAGGAAAAGCTCCACAATGGAGATGCCAAGAATTTCTTGGGAGCCCCTTCCTCCCCTCCTCCTCAAGGTTATAAACCCTGCTGGGCACTTCCACAGACGACGCTAAACGACCTTTGGGTTGGAGGGGCGCAGCCATTTTGTAGGAAGAATATGCGTTATTCAGACGAGAAGTGCTGGAGATAGCGATTGGTTTGTTTTTCTCACTGTCTTGGTGTTTTCAAATTTTTAGTTCGCGATCTCTTGGCGTTTTTTATCTTGAAGTGTATTATATGCCGTTGTTAGAAGTTTGAGTGTCTGGAAGGACCTCTCGTTTTTCTTGCGGCATTTTGGGCGCTACGGAAGTGGCTGTGTGAGCGAGGGTAGGAGGGGTGCGTAGCCTTGAAGGGGTTTTTGACCTTAAGTTTGATGAGTTGCTGATGAGAAGTTGGCCTCGAGTTCGGCAAACTCAATAAGAGTAGTAAGTTTAAGATTATTTAAAACGTAAAGTCATTTCTCTTCGATTCCGGAAAATTTAAGCGTTGATGAAGTTTAGTAGTTGGTATTGATTTTCTTTAGAGTAGCGAGTTACGGAAAATTTCAATGCGTTGGGATGGTGTTAAAGGAAGAAGGCGTCTCTGAAATGATATTCTGTTAGGTTAATGTTTTATTACTCAAGCGTAAGTAATTGTCGCAGTATGTATCTGTTATTTTCCGTCGGAGGTCGTGGCATTCGGATCATAGTACTATAGGCGACGTAGGCGAGAAGGTTTCATTTTTGAAGCTTTAGGTAGATGTGAATTCTTCAATTTAGTTCGTGAATTGGTTGCGAGGCTTACAGACGTAAGTTTGCTGATTCTTCAGTTTCATCTCGTCGAGTTCTTCCGTTGATAACTGCTGAATGGGCATGCGTTCTCTTTACTTTTGCAAAATTTCGTATCTTATTTCTTTGTGTAACTTTTAATTTAGTCAGTGCTTCGGTAGGCCTTGTGTACTCCACAAATTCGTTTTTTGCTCGTAATTTCTCGGCATAGTGAAGCATCGCGTTATTTTTTGAGTGCATATATTGTTATGAACTTTTTTATGGGCTCTTGAAATTAGTGATATCAGTTCTACGCAGGATAACTTCCTTAAGTTTCTCAGTTACTTTTTGTGGGCATAAAATTTCCAAGCAATTTCAGTATCCGTGCAATAAAAGCAACATGGCGGTGTTAGCTCAAAAGATGGCTGCTTCTCATCAGGATCCATATTTCTGTTCACTTTCGATGGCGCAGTTTACCGATGAAGCCCCTATTGCCCTCGATTTTAGTATAAAAAGGCCTAATTGAAACCATTTGCAACTTTGTAGTTCGAGTGGTGCACTTAGGCCAAGAAAAATTTACTCTTCCGAAAACGCTTCTCAATATTGCTGAGCGTGTCGGAAGAGGAGACACGTTCTTACTAAGCTATATATAATAGATATGCTATGAGCGGCATGATTTTATATCGGTTAATTTGTATTTCAATGAATTTATTTTTCTTGCAGCAACCAGTGCCCTTTTCCTGAGATATCATTATTTATTGTTTGGGGGTCGACCAACAAGCAACGACGGACGGGCAGAGAGGACAGGGTGGTGCTTCTCGTATCGCGGGAGGAAGGTAATTATTTTTCTTGGTTTGAGTTTTAATTAATTATTAACTTTTGAATGATTCGAATTATTTGTACCGGCAAATTTTAATATGTAAGACTTTTGTGGCTTCGGAAGTTGATTGTTTTAGTGCTGCGGTCTGTTAATTGACGCTTAATCGATGCAAATTCATACGTTAAAATTACGTGCCCATTAGTGAATTATTAATTAGACGCCGGTGGTGTGTACTCGAGTGAGCTTGTACATTTTGAAAGCATGTTTTTAACGATTGAAAATGGGTTCCTTTATAGGGACGAACCCCGTTCCCTGTCCACAAGCAAGCGCAGATGGATACCTCCTTCTACTGTTAGACGAGATGCACTTACCCAAGAAGACCAGAATGACCTCGTTTTTCGCAGGGTAGGTATTGCGTTTTATTAGCATATACATGCGAAGTAAATGAAGTTTGAATAGAATTAATTGCAGATGCTTTGCGCTTAATTGTTCATCTCTAATATCTTGATTTTGTATTTTCTTTTAGGTTCGGGGTATTCTCAACAAACTTACCCCGGAAAATTTTCAGAAGCTGAGTAGTGATCTACTGCGGCATACAGGACTAAATAATTCTAGCACTATTCTGAAGGGAATCATATTACTGGTAAGCAGATGTTTTTACATTTATTTCCATGTGTAAAACATCATTTTAGACTAGTTCTAAAGTTTTTAGACTATGTTCTCAACTAACGAATGATTTTCCCCCTCAGATATTCGAAAAAGCCCTAGATGAGCCGAAGTATAGTTCTATGTATGCACAGTTGTGCAAACGTCTATCAGAGGAAGCACCTAGCCTTGAGACACCCAACGGTAAATGCAGTTTTAAAGACGTTCTTCTAAACAAGTGTCAAGATGAATTTGAAAGACGGTGAGGATTAATCACATTAAGATGATTGTTGATTGCATAAACTCATTTTCATCTTATTAAAATGAGGATTTATTTTTTAGTTCGGATGCATCGAGACAATTTGACAATCGAGATGGGCCACTTTCACCAGAAGATGAGGAAAAGAGACAGATTGCCAAGAAGAAAATGCTTGGAAACATCAAGGTACATAAATTTACAGTATTTATGGTTGTAAGATTTTACTTATACAATAGGGATGCTTCAGTTGCTTCTCTTAGTTTTCTTCTGCAAGGTTTCTCTTTGTGTTACTGTATGTATCATGTGGAATACAATTATTGACTTCCTGAGATCAAAAAAGTTTTTTGACAAGATAAATTAGTAAAGAAGTGTTATAATTAAAGTCTACATGATTCATCTTAGATCTCATTAAGATGAAATCAAATGAAATTTTATTGAATCTTGTTTTCATATTGGCCAATTCTGCCTGTTGATGTAGTTCTACTAAAGTATTTACTTTCTTTGTATTAACTTAGATTTATTGTTCTATCATTTTATAGTTTATTGGAGAACTTGGAAAGTTGGAAATCTTACGGGAGAGTATCTTGCACGAGTGCTGTGTGGCATTGTTGGACAAGAAGAAGAAAGGTGAGGATAAGGACATGGCGGAAGATCTGGAGTGCCTCTGTCAGATAATGAAGACTTGCGGTAAGATACTGGAGTCAGAAAAGGGCAAGCTCTTGGTGAATCAGTATTTTGCTCGCTTGGACAAGCTGGCGCGGAATCAAAGCCTGCCGATTCGCATCCGTTTCATGTTGCGCGACACCATTGAGCTGCGCATGAACAACTGGGTACCCCGCAAGGCCACCAACACAGAAGGTCCTATGCTCATAAATGAGGTATGTTGAAATTTGTGAAGCGGATATTAGTCAATGATTCTTTATTTGATGATGATGATTAGTCAAAGATTTTATATGTTTATTAATGTGTGTTTTGCGTTGCTATAGATCCGTGATGAACACAGGGACCGTGTAGGGTACATGCCAAATTCAGGATCACAAGGTCAACGTATGGGTGGAGGTAGCATAGGAGGAAGAGATGTTGGTGGTGGGGGTCTGAGCCACCTTGGTGGAAATGGGGGAGGCACCGTGGACTTATTCTGCTATCCAATGAATACTCGCCGTGAAGTTTGGGAGAATCCTGGTGGAATGGTTGGCAGTGGTTCAAGCATTGTTTCCTCTCAGGATTTCTACAGGTTTGTTTATTCTTGGAAATTAAGTTTAGAATCTCTCTTAGGATGGTGGAAAGTTCTCAGTTGTGAGGGCTGATTCAGGTGTAGTAGTGCTTGTTTGAATCTCAATGTCCATTTTAACTCATTAATTAAATTTTATGGATTTGGTTGTGCATATCCAGGGATGTATAAGCCAACTCTGTTTAGATTTATTTGTGGAAATGATTGTAAAATTTGTAGAGATGTTATTCCTAATATTTTAACCAGTTGATCCCCAAATATATGAGCTTTGATTTAAATTCAATTTATGGTTTTAAGTATCAAATTTTTGGCTTATATTCTCTATCCCAGAATAGGTTTTCCTTTATTCAATATGGGTGCCAGACTTAGTAGAATTCTACTAAATAAATGAAGGCTGGACTTGTTCATCCAAAGAAAGGTTCATAGTTGTGGAGTAGGTAACAGACTCTAAGAACTAAATGTCTGCAGTGGTAGACTTGATATTTTTGACCACTTGGCTTATTGGTAAACAGACATTGGTATCATGTGAATCTACAGTTAAACGAGTGTACAAATATTTAAGAAGTTAATTCCCAAATGCAGGTATATTTCCCTTTTTTATCTTGCTAGTTTTCAAATAAGCTTCAAATTTTTGGCAGTGCTGTAATTGACAGAAATGTCACATCTAAGTTTTACTTTAAGTTGGTTCTTATGCATCAGTGGACATGTCCTAATGAAGATGGACAATATTTCGTGAAAGAAAATAGCCCAATTGATTCGATTTATTGCTTCTTGAAATTAGTCATAGAGATTTAAAATTTTTTTATAGAATGATGATAACTCATTAATTTCATTCGCGGTTTCCACCGGAGGATTTTCCAGTGATGGCCATGAAATGTCTGACTATTCCTAAAATTAATGCTTGTGATGACTTAGAGTATCTTGAGTATATCAAAGAGGATTCTTTATTTTTGCAGTTATGGCAATGGTATCCCACCATATCGCCGAAATCAACAGTTTGGCGGGCCTCCAAGCTTTGGATCTGGTCGCCAAGGAGGTTTCTCACAACATAACAAACAAAACCAGAACCAGCAGCAGAACTTTAACAACAGTCAGTATCTCATTCTATATTTGCTGTGTGGGTGATTCTTGAAATAGAAATCCTGTATGACTTGCAAAACTGTATCTGCTCTTCTTAATTTCAGTAAGTGGTAAGAGTGATGTCCCCCCTCGTTTCAAGAATAAGATGATGTTGGCTGCCCAACAAGGAAATCATGCAAATTTGGAAGAATTATCTCTTAGACCTGCAGCCAACTTTAAGCCCAAGACACCTAACTCAATACCAAAGGCTCCTCTTACATTGGGAGGTAAGATGGTGTAAATTATGCTTATGGAGGTGGTGTTAATTAGCTTTAAATCTCTGCTGAAGATATTCCATGTTTTTTACTTGTAATACTGCCACTATGCAAAGTTAAGCAGCAGTATGTTTATAATCAAAAGCTATAAAATTAATTCTCTTCTAATGTTTAAGTATATATTAAGAATTTTATGACTAGAATTATACAGGGTGTAGGCGTAGAATTGGCACAAGTTCAAAAGAGAGAACAAGATTTTTGTTGACCCATGTTTTTGTTTCCAAGTTTTCAAAGTTCAGCTATGAATAAGACTTCAAAGAATGCAGACCCCAAACAGGTTGGTATATTTTGGCCTGAGGGTTGGGTAAGGAAGGCCAAAACTTTTCGTAGATGACCCAGGGACTCAGCTGTAAACAAGCTGAAATTGGAAAAGGGCTATTCAAAGAAATTAAAGGATTTGATTTTGAATTAAGGAAAAGCAAGATAAATTTGAACTGAGGAATAATAATTTAATTTCTAATGTTCAGCAACTCATTGACAACATCTCCTCGGTGAGATTTATCGACAAGCTAGGATATTGCTTAAATAATAACTATTTGAAAGATCACAACTATAAATTGTACATTCCAGACATTTAAAGATTGCTTCTCGTGTTAGCAAGCAAGAGCGGGATTATTTTAAAGTCCATTTGAAGACT
This sequence comes from Pachydiplax longipennis, assembly GCA_036926295.1. Taxonomy (NCBI): domain Eukaryota; kingdom Metazoa; phylum Arthropoda; class Insecta; order Odonata; family Libellulidae; genus Pachydiplax; species Pachydiplax longipennis. Next base: position 33,221,587 of record JAVFKF010000019.1, read on the forward strand.
TAAATTAATGCTGTAGGTGGGTTCATTGCACAAGTACCATCTATTGGGTATTAATTTTCCTTGTTTGCTATTTGAAGTAAATGTTCAAAACTATAGCTAACTGATATTATTCCTTTGTGATATTCATGTCAATTCTAACCACACACCCTGTATCCTCCTATAATGAATGGAAAACTGAAGAGATGGCGTTTCTTGCATAAGATATTTTTTGCTCTTTTTATCAAATTGTTTTATTTCTTAATTTTTGCAAGTTGCATGCTATGGCTTTGTTTTAATATGGTGATTTGTAATGTTTATGCCTTAAGATTTTGTATATGCTAAGTTTCTCCCTTCTAGATATTGCAACTCAATGAGCAACATTTACTAAGTAGAATGAATATAGAATACGAGGGGGGACCTTGGCGGGAACTCTCATGAGTCAGTATGCAACGTTTCGTCGCCGTGAGAGCAACTGTTTGTGCGCAGCATTTCTTTTATCAAAGTAACTTTTTCCCATGTGGCGAAAACGTGAGATGGCTGACGCTCGAGAGCAACGCGCGGCGGTAAAATTTTGTTTTCTGTTGGGTAAAACGGCTGCGGAAACTCTTGTAATGCTTCAAACTGCTTACAAGGCTGATGCTTTGAGTCAAGCTTGGGTCTACGACTGGTTTTCGCGGTTTAAAAGGGGCGAAATGTCGATTGAAGACCAACCTCGTTCCGGGCGCCCCTCAACTTCAAGAACTGACGACAACGTTGAAAAAATCAACACCCTAGTCCGTGAAGATCGTCGCCGAACAATTGATGAGCTCTCTAATATTTCTGGCATGTCATGGAGTTCAATTCAGAGGATTTGCGCATGAGAAGAGTTGCAGCCAAATTTGGCTCACACTGCGTTGTCTGTGAGGCAGTTTTTGAGTAAAAACGTCGAGTCCGTTTTTACTCAAAAACTGCCTCGCAGACAACACACCGGCTCACACTGCGTGACACCGATTACTCACCCCCCGTACTCACCTGACCTGGCCCCCTGTGACTTCTTTTTGTTCCCTAGGCTCAAAAAGAACATGAAAGGTAAACGTTTTGGGACTGTGGAAGAAGTGAAACAAAAATCGCTGGAGGGGTTAAAAGACATCCAATTATGTGAGTTCCAGAGCTGTTTTGATCAATGGGAAAAACGTTTAGACAAATGTATATTGGTTAATGGAGAGTACTTTGAAGGTGATAAAAATTTAGTGTGAAAATATTGAGAAATAAAAAAAGTTTTAATGAAATTCTCGTTATTTTTGGGTCCCCTCTCGTAGAATCCTGAGGTGTAAGAATATAGACTTCTATGATAGGGATTATGTATATAGTTATGTGATGAAGCTTGAATGAATTCGTGTTTGGAGTAAGCTCTTGAATAAACTTGCCTACAGTTTCTCAGTATTGCTTTTCAGCTAATTTTATGACACCACAATTTTTTGTCAACATTTGATGCAAGCATTTCTCATTTATGTGTAGAGAATTAACAAAGAGTGATTTTTGACTTAGATTTAGCTGATGTGGTTTTTTGAATTGTTGAATGAGCCAAAATGATGAAACCTTTATTAATTCATTCGCGGTTTCCACCAGAGAGAAATCAATGATGGCATTGAATCGTCTGATTGGCTTTTGCTCAGATGTTTTCTTTAACGTTCAAGACTGTACTTGACTGTGAAAATTCTTATTGTTTTGTTTCTTTTTCTATGCACAGGGAGACAACCAGGGCTCATGGGTGAGCCATTACTGTCCACATCTCAGACCAGTTTACTTGCTCCTAAGCCTCCACCTCCGATACTACATGCCAAGGAGCCTCCCATCTTGATTAAACAAGGCTCACTAGACAAAAATAAAGGAGGGAAGAAGGATAAGGTGAGACTGTTTGAATTTTACATTTTCATAATGATTTTGAAATGATGAAACTTATACTTAAACATTCGCGGTTTCCACCAGAAGGTCTTATGGCCTAAAGATGGCTTGGTTACGTCTGATCATGTCTCTCTTTCTTGAAAAGGAAGTTTGATTTGTTTCTTTGGAGTAATGTAAGAAAATTTTGCAGGGGCCAAGCAAAGATGAAGTATTGAAGAAAGTGGACTCCATGTTGGATGATTACCTGAACAATTCAAACATGGACGAAGCTGTGAACTCATTCAAGGAGCAGAAGATACAAGACCGGTTCATGTCTGCAGTTCTCACTTCTATGATGAATAAAGCCTTAGAGAAAACAGGTAAGCAGAGATTGCTCATGGAACACAAGAGGCGTGAACTTTCAACTTTGTGATTGGTATTAAATTTTTGTTTCCTTTAACAGATGCAGACCGTGAACTTGTAAGCAATCTCTTGGCTAAGCTGAAGAAAGAAGGTCTCTTCAACACTGCGCAATTCATTGGAGCCTTCAAGGAATTGCTTGGCCAAATGGCTGACAAAGAACGTGCTATTCCAAAAATCTTTTCTTACGTTGCCGGTGAGTTTTAGTTATTTACTTGTAATCAAACAAATAAAAATGATGAAAACACTTAATCTTCATTCGCGGTTTCCACCAGAGGGTGTATTTCCAATGATGGCCTAAGACGTCTGATGCATACATATATCAATATTAAGTTTATTGATATAGATTTAATATTTACGCAAGCTTAATTTCCTATTTAAAGGATATGCGGCCAATAGTGTTATTGAGGAATTAATGTCCCTGGCAGAAGTTGCAGAGATGACTGAGAATGGAGCTCATTACCCACTATTCCTCTTGGTTCTGCAACAACTGAATAAAACATTGGGGAAAGCTGAACTCACAAAGCTGTTCAATGATAGTAAGGTAAGTCCTTGTAGGATATAAGATTGTGCATTGATCAGTGTTAAGTATTTATGGTTTATTCTATATATGTTATGTATTTATGCACAAGTTTCTTACATTCCACCGATTTCTTTTTTAGGTCAATCTCCTAAATATGTTGCCAGAGATTGACAAAACCAAAGAGAAGCTGGCTGACATATTGGAAGATAAAGGTCTTACTTTCTTATTTCCCTTGCTAAGAATTCAGGCTGAGCTATGGAAGCAATTGAAGGTTGGTATAATAATGCACAAATCTTATTAAACAGAGATGAGCCAAAATGATGAAAACTTGAATTATTCATTCGCGGTTTCCACCAGAGAGAAATCAATGATGGCATTGAATCGTCTGATTGGCTACAGACTCTGTATAGTCAGATTAATCTGTAGAAATCATGCCTCAAGCAATGTTGTATACTAATGAAAGATTCTATTTTCAGGCTAATCCAAATCCAACTATATTCTACAAATGGATCAAGGAAAATCTTGATCCATCTCATTACAAAGCACCTGGATTCATAAACGCTCTGATGACAGTTCTTGTCAAATACATAACTCAGGTTAGTCCAGTTCAGTTTGCCTTCTGAATTTATCACAATGATGAAAATGTTTGATATTCATTCGCGGTTTCCACCAGAGAGCTTAGCTGCTTAATGATGGCTTGATGACGTCTGAGTTTAATTTTGCTATTTAACATACATATTTATTTTGATAATTTCTAAAAGAGTTCTATGTATTGTGCAGGAGACTACTCTCCCTGAAGGGGCTGAACCAGGAGTGATTCCTGATAAGGCTCTCCAAGAAAAGGAGAAGACACTCTTGGAAAAATTCAACCCAGTTCTTCAGGCTTTTCTACAGAATGAGATAAACTTGCAAGTGGTGGCAGTTTATGCTCTACAAGTTTATTGCTACTCTAAGCAATTCCCTAAAGGTAGTGCAGTTGGCATTGTTTTGTATTTTTTAAGGTACTGTTTCAACAGGGAATTAACTTACGGCTTTTTTTTCTCAGGAATGCTCTTACGCTGGTTTGTCTACCTTTACGACCTGGAAATAGTTGAAGAAGATGCCTTTATGAAATGGAAAGAAGACATCTCTGATGACTATCCAGGAAAGGGGAAGGCACTTTTCCAAGTAGGTTTTTGTTTTTCGGAAGTCTGATCATTAAAGAATGTTAACTTATGTACTTATACCCTTAATTCCTGGTTTTTACCTGGCTTTTCTCTTAAGGATTGCAAAAGATATGATATTTGATTTCTTAAATTGAAAGTATATGTGCCATTCTTATGTATTCTGGATCATTTCAGGTAAATACGTGGCTTGTTTGGCTGTCAATGGCAGAATCTGAAGAGGAAGAAGATGGAAATAGTTAATTCCTTGGTCAATTTTGGAGATGGGTGCAGTATTAAATTTGGATTTGTGAGTTTGAAGATGCAGCTGAACTGCACTCTTCATAATCTTTTGAATAGCTTTCTGGAGTATGGTGATTGTTATTGCCGAATTCTTCCAATATGCTGAGAAGTAGAGGAGTTAAGGCAAACACCAACATTCAGTGTACTACTCCAGTGTCTTGTGTATTGTGTGATTTTATTCAAGAGTTGGCACTGCAAAGGAAGTGGTTACATTTTTAAAGCAATTTTATAGTGTAATTTTGGTAATGTTATCACAGTTGATGTACTGTGCACCTTTTTATAAAATACAGAAAAAAATAGGAAAATTGAGGAAAATGTGGTGAAAAAAATGGAAAAACATTTTTTATTTGCCATTTACACTCAAATGGTAGTGGTGTTTATGTATGACACTGGCATAGATCTGTGCATGGCCCACTCACTGAAACTTGTGTAAGCAGACGAAGTCTCTTTCACTAGTTGCATCTTATCTGTGACAACTTTCTTTACTGTTTTTCTGTTTTGTATGAGATTATCCAGCATCCTTAGGGGTGATTGGAATTTTCTAGATTTGTATGGCATTTGTTGCTGGCGTCAAGTGCCATCTCATTTATTTACTGTATCAGCAATTGTAAGAGGTTATATTTGACCAGTAATTTCACTGGGTTCATATTTATTGCAGTTGTAGTTGTGTGATACAATTTAAACTTGCTTGTAGCTGGAAAGCTGTTTATCATTTGTTTAATGGGAGTGGTATCTTGATAAATTTCAACATTTTTTATTATGTTTATAAATCTTGCAGTAGCTTCTAGTGAGGAGCTATGAACTTATCGAGTAAGCCAGGTGCCCTGTTGAATATTGTATGTAGTGTGATCATGTCCCTAATCTATTAATTGGAAATAAAATTAAACTATACTCTATGATGTGTCTTATTCTCAGCCTGCTAGAAAAAAATAAAATTACATAAAGGGAGGATTTTGTGGTAAAGGAGAACATCTGCTGGGTTAATTGTGGATGCTGGTTTCTGTAGTCATCTCTTGCAATTTGGGTTAACTGCACACATTGCAAGGCATTCTCTCAAAGCCTTTACTTAGCGATAATATTGATGATTGTATTTTTAAAAAACGCGTCATAAAGATAGACTATTTCATCAGTTTGGCATAAAATGTCTGTGGATCTATATGCCCAAAATCAGTTTCATAGTACGGGCTCATTGTATCAATTACCATGAAAATTTTAGCAATTATACCGATGCAAAGGAGGTGAAACGCTCCTGGTCACCTTACTGTTTTACGAAAATAATTCGCGCCTTTTCACGTATTTTCTCTGTAGTGGAAGACGATTTGCTAGGTCTGGAATCAGCTGATCCGTGCGAATCTTTTGTCTACAAACATTGCATCATGGGAAATGCTTGAATCAGTCTTCAGCTGAGGAAGCCATGTTGGGTTTGTTGAGTGGTGAATGAACAGTCTGAAGCAATATATTTAACCGTAATATTGTTGTGCAGTGTCATAGAAATCAGCCAAGCTGGATAGGTTACCTGAATATCTCCGCGACACCGTGGACTGGTTTATGGGGTGAGTCTATCAATTATTCTATACTAAGATTTGTCGCATCGATGCAGCTTCTGGGGCTGACGAGAAGTCAATAGTAGGTACCTTTCGGAAGAGAACATTCGATCTACGTTTCTTTAGATTAGCCGGCATTGCTTCTTGTATTAATACACATACTGCTTTTGTCTTAAAATAAAGTAGAGAAAAATCCTCAAGAGATGGGCTATTTATTACCGCTTTTGTATCGAGCAGGGTAGACACTTTTCCTTATTGCGAACGCTATGTAAATCTACTCCTGCGATGGAAATATCCGACAAACTTACGTAATTTTGGTTATTTCGGATTTAACCTTTTCATAATTGTCATTGAATATCGAAATATAAACCCCTGAAAGGGTTTACAGATTGTAAGAACGGTCTTCTCCTTCGAAGATTCATTAATCGGTTTATTCTGTAATTAAAATATTCTCGAGCGGATCTTTTCAGTCTCATTTAGTTTCTTTTAGATAATTAGCATCTAAATTTTATCTTATTCTATGCGAATGGTTTGAATATAACTTTATTCTTTACGTAATTTTATAATGTAAACCCTCTTAGCGGTATATGTACCTTGATGTAGATCTGCAGTATAATGCGATTTATTTAGTTGCGATGGTGGAGATTCAAAACATGGATAAAATCTACCATATTAATTGTGTTAACTTTTAACTGGAAATGAGTGGGCCTATTGAATATTTGTTATTATATTTGCTAACCTATTGATGGCAGAAATGCTAACGCGAAGTAGTAGTTTTTCGCTCTTCAGATGAAGGAAGCATTCATATCGGCAATGAATTTTGCCTCATGGTTATGTATTTAATGATTATTGTTTTTATACAAGGCTAGCTATCTTAAATTCTTCATTTTCATCTTCTATCTCTGATTTAGCGAAGTCAATGAAAATACCTATGTAGTTCTGGAAGCGTTAATTTCGAGCTATTGCTAAAATATCATTTATGGGTATTTATTCTATTGATATTTATTGAAATAGAGTGAATCGGTGCTTCAAGAAATGAAATTAATGAATGGTTTGCGTATGTATAAGCAATTAGAGTGAAAATAGGAGATTGCGCTTGATGAGTTGCAATTTTCTCGGTAAACAGGCGGGAAAATGAAACGAGTCTCGTCACAGTTCAAGTTTTAATACGAAAGCACCAGTTTTTCCTCATACTTCTGTGTTAAAAGTATTTGTAAAAGTAATCGTGCGAAAGTAGCAAATTAGTAAATGTTTAAATATATTTTTGGTGACATTTCGAAGGTGAATAAGTAATAAAGTATTACACCATTGTGGAGTTTTACTCACGACCCTGTGTTTGACGGAAATTATAGTTAATTTTTGTTTTCGATTAGGAAAATAGGATTATTAAAAGATGGTTTACTGCTCAAATAAACCCTATTTATGCATTTTTGTTTTCTAAATTTCGGAAGTTTCACCCCGAAGCCCTTAATCTACGATCTTGTGGAAACCTTTCATGATAAGTGATCAATATTTATGACGTGGTTTAATTATTCGTATAAATGTAATTAGTTAAAATTGCAAGGAAAAAAGGACTTGGAAAAAGTCTGACGGGACTGGGAATCGAGCCCAGGATTCGGAATACTGCTTTAGCCAATTAACAAGCTATCCGGCAAGAGCATTTTCTCAAATAGTTTTGTGAACTTTGCACCGGGATTTTTCCTAGGTATATACCCTTATGTGCAAAGATATCCTAACCTCTTTTCTGTAATCAATTATTTTTGTAGCTTGATAATATTCTCGGTTACCTGTTATTCTTGAATGTAGATTTTTAAACTTGCCTTGACATATTGAAGGTTGCGCTGTTGACGAAAGGTGTCAGCCGCCCAGTGACTTTTTTCTCAGATGTGAATTTAAAAACGATCCGCTCATGGTGAATGGAAAAATGAAAGAAAAGAATGAAGCATACCCAAGTGCACTGCAACCAGTTATTGCAGATGGTTCATCTCATTCGATATACCAGAAAATATTATCTGTGTATTAATGTAAAGTGTATTAGTGTAAAACATAATCTGTGTATTATCTTTTTTCCTCTCATTGTCTTTATAGAGGTTCCTTGCGAATATCTGGTTTTGAATGACTAATTCAGACACTGTCGAAGCCGATACGAAAAGTGAAGTCTCCTCTAACTCGAACTGAACCCGGTTATAACGCTTAATGTGGTTTTCGCTTGTACATACATTGAATTTCCGATAGATGAAGTATCAAAATGTTCCATGATTATACGTTCAAAATTTAATTCGATATTCAAGGAAGCAACTTCATGGAAAATCATAACAGAAATCAGGTAGTCTTTTTCCACACTGATTCTTTATTGCGACTGGTTTCGTAAGAAGGCATCTTCAGGTACAGAAAAGGGTCAGTTCCAGAATATGTATGAAGGGGTGGAAAGGGTAATGGGGGATAGAAATGGTTGGGTGAGTTAGGTGAATGGGTCACTTAGTAGGGAGAGGATCGGTAAGGGGTTCGAGAATGTATATTCGTTAGACAGCATACCATCCTTCGGGAATGATCTAATCTCTACTTCTACCAGGAGGTCCTTCATCGTACGTCATGAAGAGATCACCTTAATCTTATATAGTGTATTAATTATGGAGAATAGCGCGAGCTGTCGCAACTTTTGCATATAAAACGAAAGTTGGCGATAATTAATTATGAAGAAATTCAGGATAGAGTAAAATGGATTCCTGATCGAACAGCGCATTCTTCCATAGGAAATACGCGGTGCCATAAGATTTATGTGGTTTTTTAAATGAAATTGGTCGTAGTAGATTGTGCGGCTCTCTTATCTTTGGAGTTCCCCAGAAATGTCAGTATGTTCTTTAGGGATTGAAACGCAGTCTTAAAGTTTTTAAGAAATACATTCCTGATTTTGTGTCAAATATTTCCCAGAAAAGATATTTTCGCCAGGTAATCGGTTCTGACAGCGATGGGTAGGCCAGGGTTGATTTTCTCCGTGGTTCGTTTCCTGAGTTTCCTCTTTAAAAGTTTTTCAACAAGGCACGTGCTGTATAGCCCTTTATTTTAGCGATATATTTTATTGTATCTGGTTCTTTGTTGATTTTATCTTGAGAGAAGAAGATTAGTTAAACAGTGGGTCATGTAATGTAAAGTCGCATGCTATTGGGGGTGGGAAGGGACGTTGGGATTATTGGATCGGTGTATTCCTATTTCCGGTATATTTCGATTATCGATTGCCCATCCGTTACACAACTGGTGATGTCTAGGAAATTGAAGGTGCTATTCGTACATATTTCCATTGTAACACTTAAATTTGGATGGAGGGAGTTTAATAGATTTAAAAAATTTAATTGTCCAGAAGTTCCTCCTTAGATATAGAATATATCAGCCATCATTATTTCTGCAGGAGGTCATATTTCAGTGGAATACCTTAGGACTTTCAGTTATTCAATAGACCAATTCAGTAGTTCACCTCAATCATGGTGGGTTCAGATATCAAGTAAGATTCATTCAATATTACAAAAATCTCTTCCTATCAGAATTGTTTTATTTTTTTCTGAAAAACTTGAGTTTTCAATCTTCCAATAATCCCTTCGATCCTTTATATTCCTCTTAAATCAATCCTAAGTATAGTTGCAAGAGATTGATCCATGCAATTTGTCTGATCGGAATGGTCTGCGTAATCCATGTAAATCTTGTAATTTTAGTTGGGTGACCAGCACTTCTCTCCTTCACACTTATTCATATCGTATAAATGACACATCATTTTAAAGAGAAAGTTTCCCACTACCTGCTAAAGTTAGACCAATGGATGAAAAAATTTTTGGTAAAAAAATCGAGTTACAATTGGAATATACCCATTGAGTTTCGTTACTGGGTGTGTAGATATCGATATCTATCGATACGAACGTACAAATGAGGCATATCGAAACAGATACTGATGCGTAATATGAAGTTTTGTATTTTAGAAATGTTTTAATGTTTGTGTATTAGTTTGTAGTGATTAAAGTGTTTGTTGAAATGCATTTGGATGGAGAAATAAAGCAACAGTGCCCGTCTGCGAAATTTTCACTCGAGAATAAATTAAGAAGTTGATAATTTTCCACTGATTTTATAATAAAATTGTTGTAATAAAATCAGTAGAAAATTACCTACTTCTCAATTCATTACTATGGCTTTCCACATAGTTACGCCTAATCATATTGATTTTATTTTCACATGAGGTAAATTGTAATAGTAATTTTTTTAAAATTGCTCAGACAATCGAGTTAATTTCGCAGGTGAGCCGCCACCAAGAATCGAACCCGGAACCGAATTTACAAGGTGAACCCGTTGCCCACTTGGCTATCTAGAGGCAGCAATATAGTACACACAATGTGTATTACGCACGTTGGCGTATTTTCAAATAACGATTCACTCCTCAAGCCCCTAACCAGCTAAAACAGAATACAAAGGTTATAAGAATGAGAAATATTTATGGGCACGATCCCCATTATATCACGAATTAAAGGGCTCGAACTGCGTGATATGAGAAGTGGAGGAATATTCTTGGGAGAATGAAGTAAAGGAGGAGGCGTGGGTGGTGAAGGATGTCGTGAAGTACGGCACGCGATCAAAGAGGCTAATTTTAGTGCGGTGCTGATCCTCCGCACAATTCCCCTCAAAGTTTACCCGATCATTCCTTCACTCGATGATAAAAAGACCCCAAAGGACGTCTCAAAGTCGAGCGAAATTATGGATTCACTTTCGCCTCTCAGCGTAAACAGTCGCGTCGTACAGCTTTCAACGCATCTCATTCGGCACTTCTTTCTACTGCGTATGCACACGGAAAAAGAAATGAGTCTCGTAAATTAGGAGTGAAAATGTGGGCCGAAATGAGAACTTCGTAGTAAATCTTGTACATTTTCGGGATGGTGCCGAGCCATTATGCCGCCCGAGACGAGATTTCATAAGCCACATTTCTTATCTCATATAAGCTTTTATGCTTGATTTTTGATGTCGGATTGGCTAAGAAAGTGAGAAACATGCATCTCTTAAATTTATTTTTGGGAATAAAGATTAAAATGTCAAGAAAATTAAGACGTCAGACTGTCGTTAAAATTTTTCCAGTGGCACCGATCGACTGTATACTTCCGTACTTTAGTAAGACAAAAATAAAATGTTACGAATTTTAAACCACACAACTAAGTATAATTAAATGTAATGAAAAATGAGGATGAAAAGAATTTGTGACAAAAATAAATTTAAAATTTTACGCTGACTGTAAGAAGCTCAATCAAATTTGCACAAATTTGGGCTAATGTGTTTAGTTTTTTTGCATGGATTCCTCATTGAAGGAGAATATATGTCATGTATGGTAAGAAATGAATCAACACCGGCCTTATTATTTCCAGGAACTGTATCTTTTTATTAATTTTTTCTTTCGCGTTTTTATTCTTACCTTTTCCTTCGTAGTTCTCTTCTAACATATATCCCATCATAAATTTTGTTATTGCTTTTCAGAACTGCATTTTTGTTGTTGATTTCCCATGTTAATTTCCAATTACTCTTTTGCATCGCACATATAATGAAAGATTGCCTTATGTGTCTTCTCCAAGTTTTAAGCTCTCCTATTTTATTTGATACTCTTTAGCATAGGAATCATAATTAGCCACCACCCTGCCTTTTTTGCTACATAGAGGACAGATATCGATAAATATATTCAGCGTAACGCTGTGTGTGTGACTGTTTTTGGGCCACCGAACAGCCCAAGGGTTACGAGATAAGTTTTTTTACGGAATGAAGGTCGCCCCAAATGTGGCGTGTTAACTGAAATTTATTATTTCGAAGATAAGCGCATTCTCTCCTTTAAGAGAACTCTAAGATTGTTTGAGAAAATAGGAGAAATACAGTTCGTTTTCAGTGGGAAGCGATTGAAAATTTTCATATCTGCAACGTATCACTTATTTCGGTTGAGCACAATTTAATGAGAAATAAAATTTCTATTTGGGGTCCTCCTACGTGATTGCTCTCTGGGAAAGTATCCTGTTTGCTCTACTTGCGCTGTGGTTGTTTGATAAAACTACCGAATTAAATTATTAAGTACTTTGTTCTCTACGTTTCCGGATCCTCTGTATAATGTACCCACGCACAGATGTTCGCGTTAAACTTGAGAGTTAGCTTTAACGCTCTTCCAAATCGTCCCACAGACGATGCCAAGCTGCTCAGAAGGCCTTTCATTATAAATGTATGTAAGCGATTCTCTGTCGCTTGCTTCAAACCAGTGTATTCTGAACTGTTTGTACGGCACAATGATGTCTCGCGAGAAGTGGTTGGTTTGTGACGAAAAATTTTTACGGTTATATCGATGAGATAGATTGAGTGCGGCGCGAAGTGTTTTTTAAATTTACTGTGCCATAATTTTGCGTTAAGAAGATCTATTTTGTTTTATATTATTATTATTATTAACTTCATTGTTGCAGATAGACTGCTTGTCTGGTTCCAACAACTACATTAATTCTTACAAACATCAATTAAACAACTCAGAATCAACTACATAATACCTTCACAAGATTAAATACGTAAATACAATTACTTTACAAGATACAACACTCTAATACAACACAATCCCCAACTCCAATACTGATTCCATTACAAATGACAAAACTCAAATACAGTACTACTACTACACTTGTTTCCTGTTACAACGCTTAAATACAATGCCAATTCCCTCGCAAAATTCAAAACCAAATACAATGGTAATTCTCACAGAAACTATACACATTCAATCCTCAACAAGCAACATAAATTACATAACAATCAACCACTGCCACCTCCCAAACATTCTTCCTCAGTCATACAAGTTTTAATGTGTGTAGAGTGCTTAATATAAATTAAAGAGCAGGTTTTAACGTACATTATTTTTCCTTGTTGAATATATTTTATAACAGAACCAACATTGGCGTTTCGTATCTTTTCTAAGTAAATCTCATTCTTCTGAAGGCTTTTGGTAAATAGAGGTTGAAGGTCCAACCAGCTTTGCATTGCTTTCGTAATATTAAGGTAAATACTTCGGACCATAAACTTAACTTTTAAATTTTCATCTTGCTATCTACCTGAATGTCAAAGCGTCATATTTAGTATGTTTCGTAAAAAGATCGTGAGTAAATTAATTCAAAATGTTGAAATATGCAAGTACATTAGTACAGGAACCATCAACAGTTTCAGGAATCTAAAGTAATTCTGAATAGAGATAACTTTCCAGTATCCCGGATGATGATAAGGAGAGAATGCATTAATAATCAGATAACACAGATAATCGTAACTTTCTCTTTATTTCTTATAATATTCATAATTTATATAAATAAACAATTTATCATTATTTTCTAATATAGTCTGTTATTTTCGATTTTGTGATGGACTTGTTTGGAGTTTTCTTTCCCCGAACGCGTATCTTTTTAGCAGTGAGAATATCATTCTAGAGGCATTCCCACTGCTCCACAAAAAGGTCTTACATAAATCCTATTCATATTAGAATGCGGAAATGCTTGGGTTTGTGTGATTGATTTTTTCCTGAAGACAGCTGAAAATATCGACGATGGCTAAAAAAGTATGCACGGATCAGTCAGTGCATAATCGGGAGTTCACTATATGACATATAATGCAACTTCGATGCTATCAACTAGAAAATCAACTAAATCTCTGCCGTTTCCCTCAATTTTAGACGTTATAGGTGGAATAAAAAGGAAACTATCTTCCCTTCATTTCAAGCGTCATTGGCCTTGTTTTATAGTGACAGTTATCCGTAGAGTTCAAATGAGTCAGTCGTACGTATTTAATCAGCACTCGGCATATTTAGAGGACGTATTCCTTGAACGTTATGCACTCATCGGAAGAAGCCAGTACGGTCAGTGCCCAGTACAGAAGCCTTGTAAAGGTTGAAGCCTCGAGAGAACATTGAACTTCGCTGGCATCCTTAGAAAGAAGGGGAGACCGATGGCAGAAAAGACCTTTTTACGTATAAGCAAATTTTGAGGGGTCGAATACTTACTGTGTTTATGTGTCTTAAATTAACATCAAATCAAATGACCAAAATACCTCGTCTATATCTTCGTTTACATCTATGTTTCTACCTTGTAAGTCGTCTTTCAGTGTGTGGTAGAGGGTGCATGCATCATGACTAGTATACTTCCTTAATCGATCAGCATACCACGGAGAAAATGAATTCTTGAAGCGAATTCTTCTTGCATCTATTTTCCTTATCTTCCTGGTTGTAGCAGAACGGCATATTTAGCAGAGGACGTATAATATAGGCTACACCTTTCGCCACAATTATCAAATAAGTACAAGTATTTTTTAAAGCTTCTGTTTTCTGAAGATTGTTATCCTGAGTCCTGAAGAGTCTCAGTAACACCCATTGATTTAGGTAACAATTCTCTACAAACAATATTGCCTTTCATTATACATTTCAAATATCGAGAATACAACATCTATTGTCCCTTACACCATACACTATATGAGGCCTCACTCAAGGTGAGACCTAAATTGTGCAAAGTAGCATCGCTCGCTGACTTTTTCTTCCTTTCTATCGACTATTCTTTTTACGAAGCCGTGTTTCTTAAGTGCTCGTCCACATATATTAATTTAGCGGAACTGGCCGTTGATTCTCACCCTGGGAAAAATAATTAATCTCATATTAATTGTGGACCTATTACGCGGTGGTCATTTATATACAAGTCATTTTATGGTAGCATTTTAACGAAAGTGATAAATATAAATGTGAGAAAAATGGAGAATCATGCAAAAGATGGCAAGCGGTTCATTTATAAAAGATGAAATATTTTAGGTATAATAATAATAATTCAAGAAGGAATAAGCTGGATAACATATTTATCATGTATCTTTCAGAAATAATTTTGTTAGAGAGTCGCATATTACAGAAGAAGTCTAAATTGACGCTGTGTGGAGGAAAATATCATATAGTATGTTGTTTCATTTTCACAAAAATTAAGATAAACGGCATCAATTCTCAAATGAGCAACTGGTAGGTGTATGGGAATGATTAATTGAGTTCATTCATCAAATTCCTCACGTAACAGATGCAGTGAATCTAACTAAAGATACAATTCCGAGTACGAATTAGACTAACGAGGTACGATTAAATTCGAGAAAATGGATAAAAATACTCTGAAGAAGGTAAGCGATACATTTATAAAATACGAAAGCTTTTTAATTGAAAAAAGCCATGATTTGAGGGGGGACTATAGAGACTGTAGATCTTCGCGAAACCGTAGCAACCAAAATCTTTGGAAAGCACAGCTTCCGACTCAGTTATCACATTTTCTGATAAGAGATTCGCTAAGATAAGTAGATATGGGAGATGGGGATTTTTGGCGGAAATTTTAAAATACACGTTTTTAAACACTCTTTTATCCTAAACAGGCGGGGAGAAACCCACGTAAAAATGCTCGGCATCTCTCTATTTTGATTCTTTATCATTCTCAATTAGTTCCAAAATCTCGAGACACACTAAGTATCTCTCCTTGTTATTGTAACGCGGTAGTTTCATTATTAAGTCAGAATCAGAGATGGCAACCGAAAAAGATTAGAATATTAGCTATACATAATCGACCGTAAAATATAACGAAGATCAACGTGTTAAAATGATACAATTCATTAAAATAAAATTTACCAAATTCAATAAGGTTTTTTTTCGAGAGTTTTCCAGGCAGTGGGGTATGATTGACCTTCGTGAACCCTTACTTGACACAGTTCTGTATAGTGACGTGCTTGACACTAGGGTGCGATTCACCCCACTTGTTATAACAAATAATCTATTGAAATTTTTTAAATTTCTTCTCAAAAGCTTACTTTTTTAAGTTATATGGGTAATATAACCAAAGATGGGTCATATAACCAATAAAATTAAGTACTTTTAATTATGTAAAAAAATTCAAATATCGGACAAATGAAAAAAATACTGTTTTTAACAGTATTTACAAAAATCATATTTTTAATTTTTTTCATATAAATGGCTGAAAATTTAAATGAGTCTGCTCAATATATATTACTTTCAAGAAAATAAATAGTATAGACTGAAATATCTAAAAAAAAGTACTTATCGTGGAAAAAAGGAGGGAATTTCTTGAAAAAGTGAAAATTTTGTTCTTATCAAAATAGGCAGTTTTTATTAAAAAAATAATATTCATACGACTTTGATTAGGAAATAGAAGAAACATGTAGCGAATAACGGAATGAAAGTACTGGGTGTGTCCTATACCTCAGTGTGTCAAACAAGAGTTAAGAGAAAAGAGTTAATTCAATGAAAGATAACATCATCATGGATATACGATTAGCCTCCTCTTGGCGTGTGTGGGATGGGAAAGATGAGATAAAGCGATTCTTCAAATGACTAAATGGGTTTTGGCACCTTGAAGATTTTTTTAAAGTTTCAGTTTGGTAGTAAATAGTTAACCTCTCCGTTGGTCCAGCGGGAGACGAATTTGGCGAAATATCTGTTGCCTAGTTGCAGAAGGACTTCAGAAATCAATACCGCGTTAGGACGAGGATACTGAATGTTAGGTCGTTCTCACAATGTGTTTAGTTAGTGCGAAACTAGTTTTTATGTGGCGCTATTCACTTCCTGAAAACGTGATTCCATTTCATTTCACCGTTTCACTATCACATGCTGAGATGATTCATTAGGCCGTACGATAACCTTTGTGCTTAAATGAACGCGGAACGAGGATGCTAGGAAATATTGCTAAACTCATCCTTTCCTCTAACGATCCGAGAAAGTGCTAAACAAGGAAATAGGTCAATCGCTTGGTGTTTAGAACTCCCTTCTGCTCGCCGATAGGCGTATTTTTTGTTGTATTATCGTATTGTTTTAGTATCTTATCTCATGTTATCCTTTTACTAACTGTTATTCTTTTATGGACTATTTTATATGCAGTTTGAGGTGTGAATATGTTCCTTGCCTTTTCATTCCAGCCTTTTCTATAAATTTTCAGTTTCTTATCTATCTGTAGGTTTCGCAGGTTTTTCACACCCTCTTCTGGGGTGTTTTCCTGCTGTGGGCTATTTTTCCTATCCTAGGTTTATAAGCCCACAATATAAATTTCTTCTGTGCACTTTTTTTCTGCTGTCTCTTTCTTTCAAATTGACGAAGGGTTAGATGTAAGAAGAGACTTTTCAGTCTCAATCTCGCCCGAATAAAGACGATTTATTATTATTATTATTATTATATTATTATTATTTTCTATGGATGTAGACATAGAAGAGAATAAGTAGGAATGAAATAACATTACTAGTTGTTCCTAAAATTCTATCAACCTATCACCTCCCTTACTGTCTTACTCTCACCTACTTCAACCACCGGTTTCCATCTCTCTCTCCCTTCCAACGATCTTTCTTCTGCTATCTCACACATTCAACATTTTTCCTTACAAACCCCAACCATTGATCTTTCTTCACTGTAGTATACGTTCATTTCTATCACAAGTAATATCCATATCTTGGTTCTTTAAATTTCCCTGCCTAGTCCTGTTATTTTTTTTAAATGTTTTTGTTTCCTTGCTACATTTTATATTGTAATTTATTATGCTCAAAGTGAAAATCGTCAGCCACTAGTATTACAACAAGAAGTGGGAAAAATCGAATAATTAGAATAAAGAGATTCAGTTTTTCACTCTATTCTAACCGAGTGAATCTATTCTATTATTCGAGCAAATTATTAAAAAATATAGTGTGACATTGCATAAAATTTAATTTAACTAGCTACCAATTATTTTCTATTCTCCTTATGGACTACTTTTCGTTATGATAATCGGGGTAGATATAGTTGATATTAAAAAAAATTATTTTTATAATTTCTGGATAATAGTATAATACTCTTATTACTGCAATATTTTCATATCTTCAAATTTTGGACGAATTTAATGTACGATTCTTACGATAACAAAGAGGTCGCCTCTGACATGGATGAAGATTCGATAGACCGCCTAGCAAAATCACTGGCCTAGGAAATCGAGTGAATCCATTATAATAAATACTGAAACAATCGAATAACAGTAGAAAATACAATCGAATAGTTATTCAATCTTCTCAGGTTCTTCTCAGAAGCAAACAATCGAATAGTTAAATAAAATAAGAATTACTTGGTAATTTCCCACAGACTATGTACTTCGACGACTATTTTCGGCTGGACCCTATGGGAAGAAGCTGGATGCGTGGGAGGCAATGGAAGTAATGTGCGCCAAAAACCTAACCAATGAAATAACTTTCATGTTTCCTTTCCCTCTCCTCACCCTTCCTGAATGTATATATGAGCTGTTTTCTTCCTGTATAATTGGCCTAATTCCTGTGAAGATGGCGTCCAGCGGAAACTAGTCGTTGAAATATACATGGGTAGTCTGAAAAGTTTCCGACATTTCGCCATTTCTCGACATGTTTTCTGAAGATTCATGAAAAATCTGGGGTCGGAAACTTTTCAGACCACCCTTGTTTATTCTGTGGAAAATTACCAAGTAATTCTTATTTTATTCAATGGCTTTCCACGAAGTACGGCCAGAAAAGATTGATTACAATGGAATATTTATTCGATTGTTTTTTCAATCGATTGCTCCAACTCTTAAGTAATAGATTAGATATCTTCGGCAGCCTTAAAAAACATCATACGAAGAATACGTTGCTTTACATTTAGTTTATAAAAGTGATACGCAGCGGTGCATTTGATAGCCAGCTAGATGCGTGTATATCTCCTCCACAACTGGTGGAAGCATCGCTTCGGAAAGGGGTAGGAGTGCAATCGACTTAATGCTTTGACTTGGGAATCGCAGACGTCTCCTTTGTAACTGCGTCCGCCTTTTTTCAGACGCATAAAATTGAAAAGAAATCGGTAGCGGTAATGGCGACGCGACGTCCTGATGAAAAGCATCCGATGGAAAATCTTCGTCGCAATTTAGAGCTCTCCGTACGCATTCGCTTAATTTTGTTCGATCAAGTACGGGTTTCGATCACGTCGAATTCGATCTTCGCTTCACGAAACATTTTCCTCGAATTCCGGACTTTCAATGCAATTTATTTCAATCAGTCATCATATACAAAAATACAATTCACAAAAATATATATAAAATAAATATAAAACAGTATCTATAACGCTTGAGATAGCCGAAAGATTACATAAATCTTGTCCGACTATCTATTGTTAAAATTTACATTCAATTGTTGCGTAAGAAAGACATTACATAAACTAAATAACAATAAACAGTTCTTACATAACATTGGTTTATACTTTTGCATTGTTGTCTTGTGATTTACATATAGTTAGAATACGAGCATGAAGAAGAAAAATACATAATTTATACAAGAAACAATAATTTAAATTAAAGGTATATACATAAGACTTAAGAAATGAGATATAACATTAATTCTATAGAACTTAATCTTTTGTTAAGCACGCGGCATGCCCAATTGACGATAAATCCTAACAATAAAATATTACGATAAGAGATGAGGAGTTACACGAAAAACGTACGTTTAAATCAGTAGAAGAATAAAAAAGTTCTCTATATATTATTTCTAAACATCCGTTTTCGATTATCAGCGCTTTTCTCCCTTAACACTCTATCAAAACGTATAAATGACACACCATTTTAAAGAATATGTTTCCCATTACTCATTAAAAATAGACCAACAAATGAAAAATGCGCCGTTTGGTCAAAGAATCGAGTTATAATTTGAATATACCCATAGAGTTTCGTTACTGGATGTGCAGATATCGGTATCTGTCGATATAAAGGAAGTATATCGAAACGGACACTTATATTCTATTTCCCCACCCATATAATTTTCAACCCCCCATTTATTACAAACGAATACACAAACACTAAAACTTACCTATAAAAACACACCTTCGTGTATACATCAATTACTTTCAATTTTAGCTGGGCAAATTTTTTCATGGGTTAACTAGATTCTGGTTGAAATAAATTTACTATTAATAAGACACTTATAAATTAAATGAATCGATACAGTATAGTACAGTTTTGTAATCATCAAATAAGTATTTTATGTGATTAAAATTCTATGCTTTTTTTCTCCGTTCTGTGAGAATAGTCTAATTTCAGGTCGTCTCTATGTGGTTTTCCTTTATCTTACGATTAAAATTACGGTTCATAGCTTACATAAAAAGATTTCGACGAATTTTTTCAGCTATCAAACTGACTTGGAAAACTGAAACCCTGTATTCTGTGAGCATAAGAAATGAAAATGCAAATTAGCTCACCAGACTTTCCAGACACCATAGATTGGAGATAATCTACCTATCTTACCGTTTGAACATATTTTTAGCCTCGTTAAATATCTATAGTACCTCATAGCAATATCAGTCATTTTCTAGACATTCTTGTGATTGGTGAGTTATATAGATAAATAGTTCATTGATAATCAACAGCTGATATATAAATATAGCGAGTAAAACAAGAAGAGAGAGAAAATTAATTTTGAAGAGTTAAGGTAGAGGAATGAGAATCGTCAATTATGAGACAAGTGTAAACATAGCATCAGTATTAATGTAACTAAAGTATTTCGTAAATGCTCTTAAGTAAATTCGAAAGGAAATATCTGCATCGGAAATACCCGTGTAGCATTAATAGAATAAGCAAAAAGGAATCGTTTCGGCTTGGGATCACTTTCGCGAATAATGAATGGAGCGCGCATATCTGAAATATCTGCGGTAAAGCAATTCGAAAGTGTGGTTTTGTAGATCGTATTTCGGCATGTAGGATATTAATCATTTGCGATGTTAATATTAGAGAGGGAAGTCATTTATTCTTATCAGGTCACATCTAGAATATATACGGTTACTATATGGGGTCCAGCGGATGAAAAGTACATCTAAATTTGAGAAGGAACTGCACAAGGCTATATCCTTAGATAAAGAAAGTGATTAAACGGCTAGCGAGACTATAGCTTTTTATGGATATTATTTTATGCATTTTTTTGTATTTTATTTCTTTTTTATAGATAAAATAACTGGTAGCGATACGGAAATGCTGACAAAGATTGGGAATCATTGAAAGGAAGGAGATAGGAAGCTAGACTGTGATTGTTTGATAAATCCAGAGTAAGTACATATGAACGTTTTGGGAAGACGTAATCAGTATCATGCGACCTACTTCGGCTATCAGACATTGGGTGCAAAATAAGATAAAAGGCCAAGACGTTTTAATTACTCATTCTTTATGCGAACGATACGCGATAACAAGAAGCTAAAGAAGTAGTTTAAACGCGTTGTTTACACCCTCTGCCACGCGCTGGTTGGGGGCTGCAGAGTATCAATGTTGATTCAGATGTTGAACTTGTCTCCGAGAACTTATTGAGCACCCATTCTCTTAATTTCATCCACCATCAGCGATGGAATCGGGGGCGGAAGCGCTTCGCTTAGCAGATTCTCTTAAGAGATCGTTAGCTATTTGACCTTTTATCCTCTCTCAAGGTGACCTCGAAGTGTTTCTGGATAATCTCTCCCATAAATCTCCCTTTCCCCTATCGGTGGTCAATATAGCCAAAGGGTTAGAGTAGTTATGTGTAATAAAATTTTATCCGCAACGCATCTTGTATTTTTTTCCCATCCGTTTTTCGAATTCCGTAACGATTTCCTCTTTATTTACGGAGAACGGCGCTCGATCAGCTGATTTGCTCGGACTCAAGGCGGGAGGATATCCTCAGGGACTTACTGAGCACGTGACCTAAGACACGTGACATCCTCCTTTCAGCTCTTGCAAATAGTGGAAGAAGGAGAGTCCTTCCAGCTGAGAGAGAGAGTTGTTGGGTTGGAAATTTGTTGTTGATTCGGTCGCTATCGGGTACACTCTTATCGGGTGTTATCTTCCATCCGCTCTCTTGATATAGAGGAGACTATTAAATCAGTCATTAACTGCGGATGGGCAGAAAGTAAAACCGTCTTTTTACAGATTTATTTATGTTATTCTGGGAGTCTTATTTCCGGAAGATTACGAAATCCAAAGTCGAGCGTAAATCTTAATGTTTCGGAAAACTTTTATTAAATTACCAAATTATTTTATTACAAGTTGTCCCTTGCGAAAATTTTTTCCAGCTAAATTGGAATTAATTGATTAGTATGCGAAGTTGTGTTTTTTGGGTATGTTTTAGTGTTTTTGTATTTCGCTTGTAGTGACTGAAGTGTTTTTTGAAATTTATTTGGGTGAGGAAATAGAGTATACGAGTAAAAGTTGCTTGCATACTGCAAGCTATCCGTTGAATGCAGTATCATACCAAGTACTGCCTCAGTTCAAATTTAAAACTTCGCGCCAAAGACCGCCTGGCGACGAACTAAGAACCCGATCGTGAGAGAAGACAGCAAAATAATATTAGATAAGTGCCATCCTTACTTGTTCCAAAGTTTCGATTCAATATCTTATCGGGAAGGTCCCACGCCTCTGTCACCATTCCGGGTCTTATCTTTCCAGCTTATCGGGAGGCATTTAAAAAAATCGTAAAAGATTTCCGCAATGCATTTCTTATGGAAGAATTTTGCATCCACCTGGCGTCGAACTCACTGTCATTTGGCTACATTTTTTCCATGAGAAGCATAGAAGACTACCTCAACTTCAACCTCCGAAATTTTGGTTACTCTATCTTAACGATAAGTGCCTCAAAATAATTTTCAAAAATCCGCGCAATGCATTCTTATGGGAAAATTGCGATTTTTGGGAATTTCTGGCATCGAACTCATGATAGCTAGCGTCGATATCTGCATTATTCTGGCATCTAGAGTGTAGGGCCAGTACGTCGAAAAAATCTGAAGTCGATGGCGCTTGTGGAACATGGTCAGAATTCGTATCCCCTCTATCTATATATCTATATAGGTATATCCGGAGAGTTAGCTATATATAATAGAGATATTCGTTTAAATATAGACTTTGTATAGACAGATATCGATATCTAATCAATCCGTTACGAAACTCGAAGGAAATATTCAAATTTCAACTCGATTTTTTGACCAATTTTTACATATGTTTGTATATTTACTGTTGTATAACGTGAAACTTTCTCTTTAAAATAGTGTGTGATTTACATGTTTTAATGGAGTGTTAAGGGAGAAGAAGTGAAGAAATAATATATAAAGATCGTTGAAATTTTTTCGTTTTATTTTATCATACTAAGGGGAAGAAGGTGCTCTGATTTTCTGTACTTTACTCAGACTGTAAGGTAGCTTTTATTACTATGTTGTAAACGGTATTTTTCTGTGAGGTTCTAGTTTTCCACCCCGGGCATCTCAATTGCCGGCGGGGTGATGTTGGAAGTTCAAGGAAAATGGGAAAAATTTAGTTAGCGAGTGAATCATCTGATTATCAATGCTTTGTCCTGATTCTTGCATCCCTCATCTGTTTTGGTGTTGCCCTTTGAACCCTCCAAAAGAGTTGTATGAAAAGAGCTCCTTAGGCTCGGAGCCTTTAACTCATCGATTACTGATTAACGTTTCCTATCTTTAAATTAACGATTACTGATTTAAGTTTTCACCCAGAAGCAAATGAGGATATCGCGAAACAGTAATTTTATTCGTCGAAGTCGATACGAACTCCAAGATGGAGTTCTCTGTCTATTATTTACATTTATATTTAGACTCTGCAAACCGCCACTGGCGCATAGCAGGTAAAACACCGAAAACCCTATCTGCCCTTGACTGCTGTTGGCTTCTCTAATTCTTCGTGGAAAAAATGACCAGAAATAACTATCTGTCCTGGCAACTATTTCCCTGTTACGCTTCATTATATCTCAGGACGGAAGTAGATTAAAAAGTTACTTTTCGGTTTTCCTTTCGTCTCAAATTTAAGAAGTAATCATATAGAAAAACCTGAATAGGAGTTCCGTATGCTGTCGAGCGTAGATCAGGATTCCCTCTCACCACCGCTGTTAAAAATTACGTTAATCTTCCCCAGTTTTTCTATCTGGTAAAAATTGTTTCATCGTAGAATGAAAAATGACTTAAATTAAGTAACCAATATGATCTCCTTGTGCGAAAAACAGACTATTATTTAAAAATATGGTATGATGCAATCAACATTACTCGACCTGGTTAAAACGCTATCCCACTTAAGACGCGGTTTTCTCCTGATCCCCTAAAAGGTGTCTTACCGGGTTTTACGGTATGTTTCGGTTCAATGATTGCTGATCGGTACCTCAGTTACCTATCTGCCCGCTCGTCATGCCGGTCGGCAATGTTTGCCGTTGCTAGCCTTTCAATTAGTAGTAACTCAGTTAATAAATGTTCTCAGTTACACCCGTTATTATATTTCTCAATGTTACTACGACGACAATGGGTCGTACAGTTCAATTCCCGCATAGATCATTGTAGAATTAATAAGGTTATATGACTTCACGACTGCCATTGACTCTGTGACTAGCGAAAACTTAAGCGTTATCCTCACAACCATTCAAATAATCATTTCTTCCTTGATTTTTTTATTTAATTCAACAAAGGTGCGTTCGATCAGACTAGGGTCTGTTGACAGAAGGTCAACGACAAAAAAGAATTTTATCACAAAATATCATAAAATGCATTTTTAAAACAGCTCAGAGCTCACCGTATAAAAATTAGCCACAGACAAGTTGTGCTGAAGTGACAAGAAATACAAAAAATATGTAAAAAGAAAATTGACTATGCAATGAGTAAATCTGAACTAATTTCTCCATTACCAAAATTAGCACAGTACATTTTACATTTAGAAAAAAATATATTGGAATGGAAATAATAATGGAAAAAAGAATAACTTTATAAAGTTGAACTGGATTTTATTGTGAATAATTTTCGACTCAATGAGTCATCATCAGGCACCGATCACTCCTTGAGTCTAAACTAGTTGTATTTACATTAAAATCCAGTGAAACTTAACAACTTTATTTGGTTTTCCATCCTTGAAAAGCAGTTTCGCAAAGTGACAGCTTCAACCATAGATTCATATTTCTTCCTAGTTCGCACGAAACATAAATATACCCAACGTTATCCGGCGTAGATAATACCTGACCTAGGCTACGCTGTAATTGATCAGTAAATTATCGTTTTAAGCCCTTTATCACGTGCAGCCTTATCTAGGAAGCTTATCTGTTCGAAGAGGGAGCAGCAAATAAGCTGATTCATTTCCTCGAATGAAAAGTAGAGGCGGTAAATGACCTTTCTGTGCAGATCTTTGTTGAGTATCAGTATCATGAAGAAGCATTATCGGTTGCAGACTGCTATGAGTCGTAATGTGATTAAAAAGGTTGACTTTCAGTATAATTTCTCTTAACCAGCTTCGTATCAACCGGCCGAAGGATTAACCGGCCTTTTATCTATGTCTGCATACAACAGCGTTTTTACGTAGAAGTACGCGGTACAATATGTTTTTAATTTATATGTTGATTTCTAAGAATTTAATCTTGAGAAAATTAAGAGAGAACCCATCTAAAAATTTGTTGAATGTGAAAAAAGTAGATTATGGAGATTTTAAAATACGAACGGTAAACTTTTTTTTAGAAAAAATTTAGATTTATTTTCATTTATTATTATGCATGAATGCTGGATAAACAGGTGTTAAATAAGAAAATTTATCTATTTTCGTTCATAATATCTTAATTTTTTTTCCGATTGAATACACATGTATATGCAGAAAGTATGTTGGCACATTTCAGATTAACCGGCCTAAACGACAACCGACCAGATGTAGTCCCGAGGTGGCGGGCTAAGAGAGTTTACTGTTGTTAGAAATAGCTAAATCAGGGGGGAAGGATAACTATTTGCTGCTGATTATTATTCTTATCGTCAAATATAGTTTTAGATTTTATTTATTGTATAATAATAGCGATTAATTTGTAGAGCGATGTATAGAGTTTCTCATTATACCGTTAAACATGCCATGACTCTGAGTGGACCCTAAATTTCTCATAGATATGATCAAATCGACTGCCAGCTAGGGATTAAACCCAAGTCTCCTGCGTGTTAGACGAACTGACTTAACCGCAGTTCCGCTGAGGTTATGTATAAAAAAATGTAGCCAGGAAAATAAAATTGTATTTATACCTGTAAGGTTAGTCTACCAAGTAAACTGCAGTTTTGATAGAATTTATTCTTTTTCTAATTTTCCTGCAAATATAAATCTTTTGATTTGCAAATCACGCTAGTAATGAACATGTATTTAATGCATATTAATTCGATTATTTCAACTAGTGGAGAGTATAATCTATGAAAGATTTTTTTGAAATTCACCTATACATGTATTTCAGAATCTTTCCTCAACTAACTACATACAATTTTTTCGATGTAATTGTGGCGATCATTTACTGTGATCACTATTTATATACATTGGACATCACTAATTTTAATTGTGATAATCTTTATAATCTAATGTAATAATCTTAGTTGTTTTTAATTTTAATTTCTAATTATCAATTACATAATGATTAATTGTAATAATCTTTAATGTAGTTCATTTTATAATGTAGCTTTATATTCTTATTGATAATTTTTAATGTATACACGTTTCACGTACTTTTTTTTCGCGTATTTTTTCACCCATCTTCCTGTGGGTGTTTTCCCGCAATGTGGGTTTTTTCTTTGACAACCCTCAGTTGCAGAGATTTTCCCTGCGCCCTGCTCTTCCTTTTGTTTTATGTTTAATTGTAATCTGTATATATTAATTTCACACGAAATTAGATCGGAAGAGAGGCTCACACGGCCCTAATAAAGGGTCCATCATACAATTAGTTAATTAACTGTAAAGAGCTCTGCATAGCGCTTCTTTACCACCTTTTCATCATAATTTTGTATCGACATCGGCATTGACCCATTTGACATTGACTCTCCCACTCGCTGTCGATAGATAGTCCTCACAAAGGCTCATGGAAATATCCAAACGGAGCTTGCGCAAGAGCTTGTTCTGCTACCTGTTGAACCTGCAGGTGAAACTGTATCATTAGCAAAACGATCTCTTGCTCAAAGTCCCGAAATTCATTTGGAGAAGAATTCTTGGAAACTTGAGAACATCATTTATTTTTTTCGAAATTAGTTAGAAGGAACCTCTTTTTTTTTATCGACGCGAAATTGGGAAAAAAGTTCTCGCAAGTTTTCACTGAATTCTAAGCTCGGCTAGTTTCCCTTCAGAGATGATTTTTCAGATTTTTCGTCCTTGATACCTGCTCACACTTATTCTGGTATTTAATCTTTTAATCTAGTGATTTAATTTTGCTTATAGCCACTCGCTTATCACAAATTAGCTAACTATGGGTTTTTTGTCGTGTACTATATCCTTAACGAAGCAATTACTGCAAATTTCCAAGAAAAAATTATGATTGTGAGAAATATTATTATCTTATTTGTGGATTAATTTACTCAAATTGTATTCAGATGTTGAATGGTATAAGAAAGGAAAAGTAAGTGGTAGATTAAATATAACTATCACTACCAATTTTATGAATTCAGAAAAGTATCGGTGTACTCTCTAGTAAATATTTTATCATAATATTATTTATAATACAGTCCCCCTTGCCACACGCCAAAGGCAGCTTGGATGGTAATGTGGATATTCTTGGCCAGTTGTAGAATGATTTTAGAAGGGTTCACTCTTTTCATTTTTTCAGCCGTGATGTGAAGTACAGGCAAGCGATGCTTGAAAAGTTAAATATGGCCAAATTAACTGTACTTTTCCTCTCACAATTACACAGTTTGTGCATTTTAAATCGTTTAAATTTAAAAATTTTATACTCTGGTTTATACTGATACTCGCAGGACAAATGTTCCTCAAATGGATGTCTTAATTACTATATGCTGCAAATGTATTTCGTGTAAAAAGAAGTATTTTTAGGTAAAATATGAGTTTCTGTAGGTTTGTGTCGAGTACTAGTTTCGTGGGTTGGTTCTTTTTCAACTTTTTACGTCTCATTGATATTAATTGAGGAATTTCTCGCACTCAGACTCAAGTGTTTCGTTTTCAAGTGTCTCTCGCACTTCGTTGCGCAATTGCTTTTCTGTTCCAACTCTCGCAAAGTAAAGAAAAATTGGAGGAAAGGCCGTCTCCCATGGACTGTTACCAAGAAAGATACCATCGCTATTAGTCTTGCTTCATTCATCATTCTCTAGTACACTTATTTTAGGAAGAGTAGGTTATACGCTCTTTAAGCATGTTGTGCTGTTTACAGTCCTGCATTCAAGAGCGTACGAAGAAGCTTTTGATTTTCACGGGGTGGTTATATTTATCATGTATGTATCTTTTGTGGCAGTTGCGAAACACATTGGTTGTACTGTCACTTGATTTGCATGCTTTTAAAGTTTCATTACGGAAGTGTATCGATATTAATATATCGATATTAATATATCGATATCAATATATCGATATCAATATATCGATATCAATATATCGATATTAATATATCGATATATATAATTTTTCCAGTGCGTAAGGTAGGTTTCGTCACAATCTTTAACATCGATCTGTAGGCGTCCTCTTGTCTGAGTATGCTTGTCAGATATAACTGCGGTGACACATGATGAATCTGACGTTATAATCGGAAAAATTACTCTTTTCAGTTTTGTTATTGTTCAAGAATTTTAGTTTTCCGACACTGGTTTCATTCTGGCAAAAATAACCTATGGTTCGGTTCCGGATTTCTCTTCGATTTCGGTTCCTTACTCTGGTTCATCTCATTCTTTATTTTAGTACCAGAATAATGCTAATGTACTTTTAATGTAGTCAGGCCCAAGTTTTTTTCAAAGCTCAAACCCTTCACTGTTAGTTACGGGAAGCTTTGAATTGGAAACTTAAGTTGATGGTAAATTCTCTTAAAGAAACATGATATCAACTTATAGAACAATAATAATAATATTTTTGATCCAAGGTCATACAATAGCATATCACTAAATCAGCGTTACCTAAATTTCATTCATTTCATTCTTACAACAATTACACAATAATTATTTGTTACCTACATACATACTACAATATGTTAAATTCTATTACTATTAGAAAGCATATACATTACACTTCATTCTAATTATACATTAAATTTCCTTTACACGATATTTTACTACTAATCTAACTAAATCTGACTAAAAATTTGTATAATTTCAAACTCATTATCACTATGTTTTTGTTAGTAGAATTCTTCACTAAATTGTATATTAATGCTATTTTTATTAGGCAGGGGCAGAGGCAGTTTGTTATAAATTTTAAAACCATCTCTCCAAAATTTCTCCCAGTTCCCCAAGTATGTAGGATGGAGTTCTCATAATAGAATTCGAATTACTTTCTTTAACTTATTTCCCTCGTTGACCCAAGTTCATGAACGCTGGCGAAAGGAAATGCTGTCGAAACTTTAATCGGCCAGCAAAATACATGTTTAGATCTTTGGTCGATATAATAATCCTTGTTCTACAACTATTCTTCGTCATTATTGACAATGAAGTTGCTTAATCAGTTTCTTTGTGCCATAAGTACAGTTGGTATGTATAAACGGAGTTGTGTGCACACGGCCGACCTCCACTTCAGCCTTGAAATGCATTTCGGCGCATTTAATGCTTATCACAGGTTCTGGAACGAGTTCAGTAGTCGTCGTAGCCAAGTCGCGGTTAAGAGGAATTGGCGACAGAGTCGTCATTGGTGGCTGTGACACGTGTGTGTGCATCCACTCTACATTTTCATCACGGAAGAGCTCGTTGCGAGATGTCGCGTCACGCACACTCCCATCAGACAACCCAAGGGCCCAACCACATGTCTTTATAGACGTAGGCCCCAACCGCTGCATGCTATTCGCTATTGCAGTGGTGTTCCAAATTTACGCAGCAACCAGAGGCGGTTATAATAACAACTGGCGAACAACGTCATTTATGACGGAACCTAATTCAATTTATTTAAAAATTAAATTCACAGTCTCAGGCGTTCGTTGTCTTGTGGAAATATTCCATAATGAGCAAGAACAGTTTGTGCTTTTTCCACAAATTATTTTTATTATAAACAATAAAAGACAGTAAAACACACGCGACTAATTTCGGAGATTGATCTCCATCATGGAGGATGTCTTTTATTGTTTATAATAAAAATAATCTGTGGAAAAAGTACAAATTGTTCTTGCTCATTATTTAAAAATTGTTTAATATGATTCAGTTTATTCAAAGTACGATTGAGAGGAAAGGGATTGCTGAGGAAAGTGATCGAGGGAAGAATGCCAGGGAAAAGACAGAAGGGAAGACAAAGACAAAAGTTGTAAGACGAATTAAGGGGTGGGATGAGTTATGAAGGAGAGGGAATTAAATAGGGAATGTGGGGGCACATGAACCTACCGAAAGATAGACAATTCATATTTATACTGGACAAAGAGTAGACTAATTTTTTTAGGCCTCATTTTGATTATACATTCAGTGTATGGAAAAATTCCTCTTAAGAAACTTTCTTAAGACGGACTTCACATAATGATTTTTTCCCCGAATTCACTCATGAAAACAGCTAAGTCGGACTCCGTTATGTTGTGCAATGCAGTCTTAATGTACTGTGTTGTTATCTAAGAACGTGGTAATGTATAAATATGAATCAATCAAGTAATACATTAATGGGTGGGTCAAATATTGAGAGGAGAAGGATTCTTGAAGAAAGCGATCGAGGGAACACTAGGGAAAAGACAGAGGGGAAGACATAGATAAAAGTTGTTAGACGAATTAGGGGAAGGGATGAGTTACCAGGAATTGAAGGAGAGGGAATTAAATAGGGAATGTGGGGGCACATGAACCTACCGAAAGGTAGAACACTTATATATTTATTTAGAGAATATCTTATCATTCTATGCCAGTATGCGCGGATTGTCTTTGTATGAAAATTTAATGTCTTTAAATATTATTCATAACATCCGTTCTCTGTAACCAGCGCCTTTCTCCTTTCACATTCCAACAAAGCATGTATGACAAACCTTAATAAAAGTTTCCCGCTTGCTTTTAAAAATAGACCAAATAATGAAAAATGCAGTGAAAAATCGAGTTAAAATTTGCATCAGAGTTTCGTTACTGGATGTGTAGATGTCGATATCTACCGATACGAACTAGGTATATCTAAGCAGATACAGAGTATAAAGTGTTTCTTTAGGTATGGTTTAGTGCTTGTGTACTCGTTTGTAGTGTTTGTTGAAATGTATGTGGGTGGGGAGGTAGAATAACAGTCCGTCTGCGAAATTTTCGTACGAGGCAATTGGTTCAACTTAGTTAACAAATTACATTTATTTAGTGTACATCGCACTATACCAGTATATGCAGATTGTTAGTCTACAGAATTTAATTTATTTCATATCTATAACATTAATAAGATTTTTTGCTAGAGGTTTTGTTAGGCGCTGGTTAAACGACCAATAAGCAGCCATTGCTAAAAGATCTTATATAATTATTAAGATTCTAAAGAAACATTATGTGTAAACTCGAGTGAGTTCCACCATGTATCGAATGAATTATTAAGCTATTTTAACTTTAAATTATTTTAATGTAAGAAAGACCTACAAAATGTTTCATCGCTCTTCTCAAAATGCCAAATTGCTTAGCTCTCTCATGTAACTTTGTGTCTAAAACTTTATAAATAAATTTGCGTGGGCCGTTTTGAGTGAGAAGCAGCCTTAAAGTTCCCATTAAATGCCAACCAAACTAATTCATCACTTAGAAATAAAATCGCTTCACGAGATTATTCTGTAAAAGTTTCCTTCGGTGTTTTTTTTTAATTTTCAAGCGATCGCTTACGTACATATATTTTTAATAGCAGATGGAGAATGTTAACCATCTGATTCCCCGGATAACCTTTTGTTTCCTTCTTTCTTAGTCCTTTTTATTTTGGAAAGATCCGTGTTTTTACGCCGGAGGTATTTTTAACCGGAGGACGGACCCAGAACAGCTGGAAATGGCGCCCAATCGATAGTCTTTTCTTTTTTCTTTTCCCCGGCTTATTTGACATTGGGGGCATGGAAACTTGTGTCCTGTGATTGAAGGCGTGAGCTGAATTCTCCGTTGGATCTTCTTTACTGTCGATGCTTTTTCTGTCGCATAAAATTCCTAACTAACGATTTTGATTGGAAGTTAGCCTTCCTACGAATTCATCCTAGCTTCCTTACTTCTCTTATGTGAAAATGTGTTTATATTATATAACTAGCCACTTCATTCACAGGTGCAACTCACCTCGAACATTTGAAATATATTGTTCTGAATATTTTATCTTATTTTGTGGGAGGAAAGCTAAAAGGAGTTCAAATTAATTTCCATTTATTATCTTTATGTTTCGAAAGAGTGGGTTATTTTGATCTGGTATTATAATTAAAGCGTTACACTTCCATCGTATCGGAAAATTATCTTGTATTAGCTCAACAAAATCTTGTAACATTCATGGCCCCAAACTGTAAGGGAGAAGTCGTCCTGCAATGTTTGAAACCCTTCGTATCCCTTGTTTACCAGTTGGATTTCAATTATTTTACTCATTTTCCCTCCCAGTGATTAGTTTTTACATTCATTAAATTTGTTGTTTCGCTATAGTTTCTGAAGTTGGTTTTATGTCATATTAGAATAGGTGAGCCTTTATGTAATGGAAGTGTTAAAAAAAATTTTTAGAGGAATAATGCCCATCAGGTAACTTTTAGTAACATTTGGTAACTTTTATTTACAATTCAACTGCCACCTGACAGTAGCTATATCAGTATTTTATTCAAAATTTGTGTAATAAAATCTGCGAAAGATACATTTACTTACGCATCCTATGCATTAAGATATTTTTGCACAAATCCTTTTTTTAATTATCGTTTTAGCGCACATAACTTGTGATATGATATCTTTTTATTGAAATTAATCACCTGAAAGATAAAAGGAGCTAGAAAAGTCCAAAGAGATTGAAGCCGAAGTCTTCGGCGGTTGTTCTTGCTAAGTGAGCTTTTCTGGAGAGTATTCTCACACTAATCACTTGGAATATTTGCTAAGAGCACATTTTCTCCGTTTATTTTTCGGATCTATTTGCTTGCCTGTAAGTGCAAAGTTTCGTTAGTTTCCTATCCTTCCTTTCCTTCAATAAAATTTTGCCTCTGTATTCACTTTAGGATTCTGGTCTGTTTGCTTTTCGAGAGACAATACTTTCCCATTAAATTCTATACAATCCATTGCTTCGTTGTGTATTTTTCCTTAACAATATTTCATTCCATCCCTTTAAGTATCACCGTCTAACCCTTCAATGTAAACTCCTCTTCCTACTTATTCCTTTGTCTTCCAATGAAACTAAGCCACACTTTGCAGTTACTTACGCATCAGAAGATTGCAATCTTTCGATGCTCCCTTTTCTTAACTCCCTTTGTTTCATTGCTGAACACGTATGTCTACGATCATCAGTGGCCTGTCGTTTATTTATCGGTATGATGACTACGATGCATTCTCTGAAAATAAACGTGCTTAATAGTTTTAATTTTCAATGCCAGGACTGGTTTGTGTTCTCTTTACCTCGTTAATAAAACTTGTTGAAAATACGAAGTTTCTAGTCCTAGTTATCATTATTATTTTTATAATAGGAATTGTAAATGTTAATAATGACCCCTCCCTGATCTACTTACATCTTCTAAGGAAAATTTTTCCCATCCACAATTGCACTGTATCCCCTTTTGCCGATTGCCCGCTTCATTGACCAATAATCACTTACATTATATTTTTCCCGATTTTTAAAACTACCTTCCTATATAGGTTTTGAAAAGGGAAGTTTTTGCGTTCATTTATTAACCTCATTTGCTTCTTTTACTGTTAGTTTGCTTCAAGGAAAAACTTTTTAAAATAAAGCTTCGTTAATTATCGGGTTCATTCTTAAATGATTAACTCGATGATATTAATTTTTCTTTAACAAAAATCATATGCTATCGAACGATAATGCTTATAAAATCTATGAATTGAACAGGACTCAGTAAACTAATAAAACATCTTTTATAACCGGGTAGTTCTCAGATCCATCCTTACAGTACAAATTTCCTGTATCTTGCACGGATATGGATTTTGTGTATAAATTAAATTAAATAAGTAAATTAAGTTAATAAGTAATTAAGTGCATAGGAACCAATGTTCAATAAAAGGTTAAGTAAAAAATACATTAAATCTAATTGACAACTATTCGATTACAGTTTATGTTTCATTGGTTTTTCCTAAGTTTAGTCCCAACTTAATTCTTTATGTTTGCTGATTTTAAATTACAGAATTAAACTCAAAACCTTTAGTATAGGCTTTAAGGGACTCAACTGTACATACAATGATTATGTAGAATAAATTAATATTTTAAAATGAAGTACGCCCAAGTTATGTGCAACATTAACATACCGTCTCATCAAACTAACTTCCAATCCAGAACAATTAATTTTTTATCTAATTTAACTTTTTTATCTATTTTTTTTCTGAAAAGTGTACCAGAGCAATTATAATCCTCAGGCATTAAATTTCGAGCTGTAAGCAACGCGTACTACAGTCATCATACGTGCCTCCAGATAGCGCTCTAGTGCAATCGTGCTCTCGTTGGCAAAGTGCAGCATGATTCCGCGCATTTTCTTTTTGTTTGCACGCCCTTTGCCTCTATGATTTGTTATTAGTATTCTCCATCTTTGCATAACCAACCGGTCTTTGCCCCCTTATGTACCGACTTGTTTCTTATACCACAACTGTATCGCAACGACTAAAATAATATCAAATGATAAGTCTCCAAGTTTAATTCCACCAACAAAAAGCGAGTTTAATTTTAACTAATGCAAAAGAGAGAAAATTAGATGAAAAAGTTGAGAGTAGATTAGCACAGGGAGGGACAGAAAAGGGAAGCGAAAAGAAAGAAGGGAAGATAGAGCCATAGAATGGCCGATGGCGAGGTTCTCTGTAATTTGATCGTGCGGCGTCCATAGAAGAACTTTTGTCCTTCCCACTAGCTCCTTCAATTCGTTACTTCTGTAGAAAATCCTACCAGAACAGCTGACGTACTCAGCAGCAACTCCGGCGCAATCTGCTGCAAAGTAAATCTTGTAACGTCCGTTACAATAGGTTGCGATTTTATTTAGTTTTAAAAGGAATGTGGGAATGAAAACTTATTCGTGACTGATGTAAGTAATTATTATGACATTGAAAAGTTAATTAGCACTCAAATTGACTATCGTTTCTCAAAAGCTATGTTATGCTTTATATTGAAGGTATAAAGATAATTTTTGTTGTAAGTTATGCAATACTTTCCTCTTACATCGCATATGAAAGGGCAATTTTTGTACATTTACATTCCAAATTTAATGTAAGTTTTCTAACTTTCATCCGAAACTTACGTTTGAATTTGCTTCCGTTTTCTTCGATTAAAGAAAACCGATTTCTCCCTTTGGATCCTCTAAATTGGGCATATTTTCTAAATTCCTCTGTACTTTTAACTATCTCTAATTTTGATCCTAAATTATCCATTCTGACAATGGCAGAAAACATTTTAGCAAGTCTTATCCCACGGATTGAATAAAGAATCAATCTACCGAAGTATTTGATTATAATTTTTAAAGTGACCTATGAAGTAAACATGCGTTCTACGGTAAAGTGTAGACCGATTAAATAATTAATGCGATCCTTAATATTTGAGTTAATTTTCGTTAGCTTTAATGTACTGTCGTATGCATCTACAACTTCTTTTGCAACGAAATTTCATATATATATTATTTACTTATGGCCCTTTTAATGATGGTTAAGCGAACTTCGGCTTTCAAAGTACAGTAACATCTCGGTTAAGATGTTCTTTTATGACTCCTATTGGAGGATGAAAATTTTTCTGCTTTGCTATATCTAATTTTCTTCCCACAAATTAGTCATTCCACAGAAGAAATTCATAAGGAACCATTCTAGAGATAGAGAATTAAGAGGACGACATAGATGATGTAAAAAAAATGGGCTTTCGAATAAGGCAAACGAGTGGCTAGAGTGGGCTGCAGACCTCTGGGGAAGGGAAAATCCGCGTATTAAGTGGGAAGTAGCGTCTTAAGCGGTATTTTTATCATGTGCTTCGTGTGAAAGGGACCTAGACCGTGACAAAATTGTGCATCAAGTAGGAGCGTCTTAAACAAGTTTTACTTTAGTTACTTTCAGTATGTTTTGGGATTCATCGCCGAACGAGTCTCATAAACTGTATCGGATTTATCCTTCTGAGCAGTTGGCCTTACACATTTATGAGATATTTCTGTTATTCCGCCTACGGGAAGGGCTCAAGTCATTTCGTTTCTAAATTCTCTTTCTCCGATTTTATGGTACTGCAGACCGTGGTCATCTACTTGACCGTTTCGGAAACTCGTAAAACTCGGACGCTATCCGTACTTTAGTACTTCCGCTTCAGAAAAAAGAAAACTGCAGAGTGAAATCCATTGCGTTTTGCAAGTTCTTGGCTTCGAATTAATTTTTTTTATCCAGCAGAAAAAGTGGGTCTTACAAACCGCCAAACGCACTATTTCCCATTTTCATCTCGCTGTCTTATTTTTATTTTATTTATCATATGTAGGATATAAGCCATACGATGAATAAAATAAAAATAAGCGTGCGAAGAGAAATTGGAAAATACTATGTTTGACAGTTTATAAGATCCATTTTTTTGCAAATGTATGACTGAAAGAATCTTATATGTGAAGGTTAAACCTATACGAGTTAACCTATATTACTGAATGATATTGGTAACTATTGAGGTATTAAATGTCCCCATTGAAAATGCAAACCACAAGAAAAATGGTGATTCTACTCAGGAAAGTTTTTTTCTCTTTAGAGTAAGGATATTGATTCTGTTATGGACACGAAATTATCATCGACTGGTTCAGCGAAGGATTCCTAATTTAAGACGAAGGTAGATTTTATAATTTCCATTCTTTTATATTGCTGTAATTCTATGTTTAAGAGTACGAAATAGTAAACGTGAATGATCGTACCATTTTGGTTTCCTTGTGTGATGATTAAAAAAACGAGAGCCCGCACGCGATTCAAAATTTTATTAGTAAAAACCACATCGCGTCATCCCTGTGAGAGGGTATTGGCCTAGTCAGGTGATATCTTTCAAGGCAAAGAAATGGGCCTTCAGAGCCTGCATTGCAGACAAACGTCTCTCTTACTGGGCGCCGGATTTTTTCTTTCAGTGTGTAATTCTTATCCGTGCAACCATGTTTGGGGCAACATTTTCGGATAGGCTTTTGTAGAACATTTTATACCCGATACGCACACTAATTCAGAAAGCTTCCCGGTTTTTGTCACGGTATTGCGTGTATATCTTGTCCCTCCATCGGAAATCGAACCCAGGAATACTCGTTGGAGAAAGCGAACCTGCACCCAACTGCACCAACAACAACCTATGCGTAGAGCCTTGAAAATGTTATAGTAATCAGATTTTGTCTTTGACATCCTCTCTGTCTTTTCCCTTATATTCCTCTCTCGATCAGGTCATTAGAAATCCTTGTCCTCTCTTTATTTGACCCACCCATTTCCTCTGTCCTAATGTGTATTTACTTCCATGAAAACCCTTTCCTTCCCACCATCTCTAGAACCTCCTCATTATTTTTTCTATCTACCCAACTTACTTTCTCCATCCTACTTTATACTCACATCTCAAAAGCCTCCAATCTTTTGACATCCTCTTTTCTCAACGTCCACGTTTCACACCCTTACAACATTACACTCCACACAAAAGTTTTACTATTCTTTTACTGATTCCTTTATCAAGACCCTTCGTCATTAGTTCCCTTACTTCATGAATGCTTCTGTCGCTAATGCTATCCTTTTTCTAATCTTAAACTCGTCTTTAATACAATGATTCATAATTTAATTAGCTATAATTTACATATTAATCTACACTACAGCATGTATACAAATTTCACAATCACCTAAAACAACAATAGCGTATGAAGCAGATAATGGGAAAGACTTCTTGGTTAATTGGAATGTTTTCTCTGATCAGTTTCATTGCGACGATTGAATGATCAACTGAGAGAAAGTTTTTTAATGGCGTGCTTTGAGGGCGATAAGATATTCTGTAAGCTTTTCCTAGTTCGGCGAATAATGTGAATGCGAATTTCATTGATAAGTACCATTCGAAGGCCGTTTATTTTCTGATCGCTTTAGTACGCGTAAGGGCTCGCATCTGGGGAAACTGGAATAAGTCCAAATTTGTGGCGATAAGTGTTACGTGTTACCGGGAGGATACGGGGTCATACGGTAAAACTAATAACATAAAACGATTAAACTAATTTCATACCCCTCCGTCAGTGTCTCTGCATTTCGAATTTAAATTGCTTATAATATTGTAATACTTGTCATTGTCATTACATGCCATCACCGTGCGTTTGATAATATTGATATTGATATTGATTTTATAACGGGCAGAAAAGTGCCCTTTTTCATTTTACATTGTCACGTTCACATTTACATTTTACACATCATAAATACACATATTTAATAATAAAATGAATATAAATCATAACATTAACTTCACAACATATATATATATATACAAACTAATATAAGAACTACATAGATGACATACAAGCGTGAAAGAAGTACATTGATAATAATTCATACATTAGTGCATAGATATATAAATACATTTTATTACATTATAATTTAAAAGCAAAACTTTACATACATAACAAAGGTATAAACTGTAATTACATGAATAAAAATCAAGATTTATATATGATAAGCATAATATCACAATCAATTAAAAGCTAACTTAATTTTTAAAATGGAAGTGTTGAATATATCTTGTGACATGGTACCAAAAAAATCATAACCTAACTGCAATATGCAACTGACTGTAAAATTATCAATCCAAATAAAATTAGTATACGAGATAATGATCATTATTCCGATTTTATTGATCGAATATGAGTCTTATTCTCTTTCAGTGTCCATTTAAATGGTGAAATAAACACCTTGCCTTAAATTCATTATAAGGATTCTGCTTTACTGAGAAGTGCATTATCTTTATTCTCAAGTTCCCATGCTTCCTTTTTTCTAGTGATTTATGTAATTCGTTATCTCGTTGTTTCCTTTTTTCTGGTGACTTTGTATTACTCGACTTCTTCTTGCCTTTGTCTTCCACTCTGTCTCTTGTAAGGGAAGAATTGCCTTTGGGGTAGGGGAACTTTCCAAAGTTGTATGTATCTAGACGGTCCCCGAAATATTGTTTTGTAATACTGGTCCATATATCGTCATACTTTTTAAGAATAAACTACTTTTCATACAAAGTGAGCGTCTTCCTTTGTTACTTAATTCTGGTCATTTTTTATTTTACAATAAAGCAATTTTGAGCAAATGAACAAACAGGAAAGAATAGTGTAAAAATTATCTCTACCCAACTATAAGAATCAACCCATCTGTTCTAGTTTTGTCATATCTACTGATCATCAACTTATTTTTCTTTCGTTTGGAAAATTTCTTAACTTCTGTTTTCAGACATTTATTTCATCCCAAACATCCCTTCCTTCATCGTTTAAATATATACTTCAATTAATAAACCTCTTTCATATTCACACGAAATAGCCTTGTCAGTTGCGTATCTTACTTATCTACTTCCCCATCACTTTTCAGCCTTTATCTATTTCTATCCAAGCTTCTATCACCATTTCCTCTGCTTATGTATTCTGGAGATAAAAGACAGCTTTGTCTTTATCTTCTTCTCAATTCTGTGATACCCTCTCTCTTATCCCAGATTGGTTAAAGTATAGATTTTTCATCAATCGCTTATCTCACCAATCCAACCGAATGTTTTTTATACCCCCATTACTTAAGACTGTTACTATCTGTCGAAGGCAGTTTCGACTAAACATAAACACGTTCCCCTCTTAACTTCAAGGTTACGAGTTTCGAGTACACTCATTAGCCCAAGTGCACTCTTTGTCAAAACAATCGAGGGTTGGAGCTAACCCAAGGCCAACAGCTGACTCGATCGAGGATATATACAAAACCCTTTCACCATCTGTGAAATAATCTGAGGCCCTGAGTCCTATCTGAGTTCTTATCGGCGAATATAGCTAACTAGAGAATTTCCCTGTTATAAATCATGGAACTTAATTCAATTGCAAACTGAATATTTAAGTTCCTATAAGTCTGCGATTTTCTTAAAGAGACCGTCTTAAACACTTAATTTTGGTAATTTTTCTTTATATAATGTAACTGTTTTCTCCAAATAGCAATTAATAATAATTATAATGCCTTTTTTTAATACTTGGGCGAATTTCAGCTTTGGCAGGTCACTCTTGCAATTAACCCTGTTTTTCTTTTTTATTAATATTATTATTATTATTTTTGCTTTTTTGTTAATAAACACAACAATCACGAACAACCATTCCCTAACCGGAAAAATTCTTTTAGCCGGGATCCGAACCCGGAACCGTGTGGTTGGAGCGTTAACGCATTAGCACGCTAACCACCACCACACTCCGCCACCACGGCCGGCAATTAGGGAAGAATAATGTAAAAATTATAATAAATAAAATGAAAATTTTTAAAAATATCACCTTTCATATGAGGTGAACATTTGGGTATAGCGAGGTGAAGTTCATTTGGGCATGAGAAAATTCCGCCTTATATGCAGGTAGAAGAGCGGCTTAAGCGGTATTTTTACCATGTCTTTCATGGAAAAGGGACTGAGATCTGGAGAAAAGCGCGTATCATCCAAGTTGCGTCTGAAGCGGGTTTTACTGTATTTTGCCTAATGGAGCACAAATTTATGCTAAATTCGTAAAATATGTTCTCCTTAAATACAGTATTAGACCAAGTCCTTATTCACTGTATACTGCCACGATATTCCTTTTGGGAAGCGTTGATATACTCTGCATGATTATCCCATCGTACAGCGATTTCGCCGTAGATTTATGCAACCCGACGCACTCCAGTGTATACATGTTTGACCGACTTCAAGGCGTATCGCCAAAACGCTTTTCCCATATACGCCGTTCTGAGTTCAGTTGACCCTCGTAGCGATTGAGAGGTAAAAGACCAGTGTATTGGGATCGCATCCCACTGGAGATGCGAATGACCTCCGTAAAATATGGGTTAGGATCTCGTGGGATGGCTTCGGCTTGGAAGTGGCCGATGGCTATCCTCCAGAGATCTGTGGGATGTAAAAGGGATGCAATTTCTCCACGAGAGGGTTTGTCAGGCCTTCTCAGAATGTTTTCGTCCGTCTTGAGTCTCGAATAACAAAAGGGATTTCCGCTGAAATCGGAGCCTTGTTTGTATGTTACGCTTTTCCTTCTCTATTTATAGCTGTATAGTTGCATAACATAGTTTTTATATTGCATAAGACTATATGATATTAGAGTATATTTTCATTTTTTCATTTAGTATCCATTTATATAAATTTGTATGTTTTTATTTTTTATAATTCTTTATAGATTTGTATTTTATTTTTTATTATGTCTTTTGTATTTTTTTAGTATGTAATTTTTTGGTTAAATGGAAGATGGGACTCAATAGTCCTAATTTCGCTAAATAAAGTCCCTATGTATGTATGTATGTATTTAGATGGGTTACTTTTTCATTCCGTCATTTGCATTTTCTTACTATATAATTTTTTGGTTAAATGGAAAGAAATTTTCAAAGAAGACCTTCCTGAATAGCTCGGAGCATTGATACGTTTTTCATCGTTATAGTATAGGTGAATGAATTCAAGTAAACTCGACAGATTGCATTTTATAATAACCTATGTGCAAAGCATCTACTTGGTAATATTAAAGACCGCATTGGCCCTTTGTTAAATTCGAGGATGTTAGCTTTCCTGTAATGATTGCAATTCAATTTATGTGGGGCAGAGTGGAAAAAATTAGGGCAAAATAGTATGAAAAATGTTATAAAAATGCCTTTCATCAATCCCACTTTGCGAAATACCTACTAGTCTCTAAACAATCTTCCACCTTCATACAAAAAATTCCGTGTGGTTGAGAAGGGTAGCAAAATGATTGCTTAGTAAACAATGAAAATTATACAGAAAAGTAAGGACAAGAATTTTAAACTCTCAAAAGAAATAGTTTTCCCTTATTCTTCCCCTTCATTTACGGTTGTTCTTCCTCGTCGTTTCTCTTGCCTCCCCTAGCTCTGAATTCCTACCTTATCTTTTTCGCGATTTTTACCCTTTTTTAATTTCCTCTGACCCTTATGTTTCTTTCTTCCCCCCTGTGTCACTTTGGTTGGCTCTCCATCTTCGCACTTGAAAATTATGCCGATGCGTCGAAACATGTTGTGTCCCTGAAGTAGTTTATTAAAGTGGTATTTTGCAAAGTTAATTCCGAATAAAATAACTACCGGTTTCGTATTGAAAAGTTGTGTATTTCATTCACACATCTCGAATTAATTCATGTATGGAGCGCAGGCTAACGAGCCTTTAGACTAACACCGCAACTCTCTCAACTATATTTGACCCTCACAATTCCCTAGCGGTCATGAGTGTCACTTTAAGCCTTTATTTTTAAATGGTCTTTTTAAGGAATACTTAAGACCGACTATACTGATTAGTTTATATTGGTTAAGAAAATAGTTTCTGTGAATGATAATTTGATATGAACATTTGAATTGAATATAAATTTTCGAAAGATCCTTGCTTCCATAATGGTCATACCTGTGAGTTACTTATTAGAAGTACTAAACTTCACTAAATACTTCATAACTGTGTATCGCAATATCATCATTCTTTTAAGAAATGAGATGGTGTAAATTTAATTGTAGTAACGTATTTTTAAATGAAATGATACAATGAAATTTGATTGTCTTCCCAGGCTTACTCAATTTCCCAAATTTTGGTGTAACTGTTAACGTGGTGAAGAATATATTGTTCGTTGTCTTTTTGGATTCGGTGCAGTATCTTTGATCAGATCTTTATTTCCCGAAGAATTTTTTCATCTGATTTTCTTGTGTCTACTTTGTAACTAAGCCTAATTCTTACATATTCCGCTTTTGAGGCCGATTTCCTTAAGATTCCACGGCAGGAAGTGCATTCTACCGTGCAAAAACCGTACTACATTATGATCTTCGCTAGTTAAGGAGGAAAAATTAGATTTCTCATCTTCCAAGCAATTTCTTATCATTTTCATGAATTTAAACCTTCCATTATTTGGAAGTGTTTCTCACGTTATATCTCTTACGGAAACGGAGCTTTACCGGGACTTATTTTTTAAAGCTGTATAGAAAGA
Organism: Pachydiplax longipennis; assembly: GCA_036926295.1. Lineage (NCBI taxonomy): Eukaryota > Metazoa > Arthropoda > Insecta > Odonata > Libellulidae > Pachydiplax > Pachydiplax longipennis. The sequence continues at coordinate 33,264,543 of JAVFKF010000019.1, forward strand.
TTTTTCTAAATCGTCATTGGTACATTCATATTCAGAAGGAAATGTTATTCTTAGTAATATTATTAGTAGTAGTAGTATTGTTAAAAGTATTTCAACAGCTGTGGTCATTCCTCACGTATGCTCCCACCCGGAATCAAACACGGAACCGCATTCTCCAAAGTTAAAAGCCTTGCCCACATGGCTATCCGGGAGCCCGCCTTATTTGTAGTTTTAAAATATATGCTGTTGGATGTTATTTCGGAGGCGCGAAATGGTCATTGTTTCCTCATACCTTATTCGCTAATTCAAGTAGACCTTCTTCATCCAAATGATGGTATTAAACTGAAACTTAGCACATGAAGATGTGCATCTAACCCAAAGTTCCACGAGAAGTGAAAAATAATGACTTGACTGGGACTCGAGCCCAGATCTCCCACTTTCCGAGTAGGTATTTCTAACCACTGAACCACGTTCTTGGTAGTTCAGCGGTTAGAATACCCGGAGTACAGTGACTTGACTGGGACTCGAACTCAGGTCTCCCCCTCTCTCTGGGCAGGTATTTTAACCACTGAACTACCAAGAACGTGGTTCAGTGGTTAGAAATACCTGCCCGGAAAGTGGGAGACCCGGGTTCGATTCCCAGTCAAGTTACTATTTTTCACCTCTTGTACAACCTTCTTCATTCGTACAAGAAAGATAGATTCAGATTTCTCCCTCGTTATTCTTGGTAGTTCAGTGGTTAGAATACCTGCCCGGAAAGTGGGAGACCTGGGTTCGAGTCCCAGTCAAGTCACTATTTTTCAGTTTTTGTACAAACTTCTTCATCCGTATATGTACTACAAATATGTTATCGGAAGTTATTTCTCAGGAATTTATTTCTCAGGGTATTGTTTCCTCAAACCAAGTTCGCTAGTTCATGTAGGCCTACTTCATCCGTTTACGTACAACCAAAATAGATTCAGATTTCTCCTTCGTCTCTCATTCGCGTGGAAGTCTTGCCCCATCCGCTATTCCTCTCCCTCTGTGGCATCCGAGGATTCAGTATTTTTTGGGAGTAATATCGGCGCACGCGCCACAGCACCGCTCTCCCCAAATCGATGCCCACACGTCACACTCCCTTTTATCCAAGTTTAACGCTTCGCCGAGCTGATTCTTTCCATTCTTGGCCGCATTCTGTCCCTCTTTTATCTCTCCGCTTGCAATTGTTTGCTTTTTAGAGCAACTTTCCCCTTCCATTCCTCTTTGCTCGATGACCCTTTGAGATAAACGTGTTGCCGATCACGAACTTGATTCTCAGAAGGAATTTCCGTCTCTCTTGTGCATCTCTTGGTTTTGCTTACGCAATGATACCAGGGAATATATGTGTGTTATCATTTCTTCGTTTAGATAAACTATAGTAGATAGCAGGTCTACCAGGAACCTTGAAAAACCTTATTTGAAAACAAATATACGATATATCTTATGACTATCGGTATAATGTACTGTAAATAAGGAGATAAGTAAGTTTCAATAATGCTGTAACACTGTAATATTGTAAATAATCCTTGTATATTATTTCTAAACATCTGTTTTCGGTGACCAGCGCTTTTCTCCCTTCACACTCCTCAAATAACATACCATTTAAAGAGTTTCTCGCTTCCTGCTAAAAATAGATCAGCAAAAGAAAGATGCGCAATTTGGCTAAAAGATCGAGTTGAAAGTTGAATTTGCCGATAGAGTTTCGTTACTGCATGCGTAGATATTTATCGATACAAACGAGATATGTCGAAACGGACACTTACACAGAATATGGAGGTGTGTATTTTAGGTGCGTTTTAGTGTTTGTGTATTCGTTCGTAGCGATTGGAGTGTTTGTTGAAACGTGTTTGGGTGGGGAATTAGAGTAACAGTGTTACTCTACGAATTTTTCGCTCGAGGAAACTAGTACTATGCTGGTATGATATAGTTTATGAACATCTGTAAAAGTATCTTATGGATAAAGTATTATTGTGGTACGTGTGCATTCCTGTGCATTGTTGGTGTGTACGGATGAGGGTTTTCCTTTGTGCCCGGGTATTGATGTATATGTGACTTTCTTGGTTTTTTATCACAATTATTGTTGACTCTTGTATTCGATACGATATTGATGTTGGTTTAGCTATTTTTTCATTATTTCGTGTGATGATATATCCAACGAACAGATTTAAACTGTGCGATAACTGTGATTGTGGGATTTATGTGATATGCGTTGGAGATAAGGGATCCCTGGGGGAATGATCTATGGATTGGACTTACTGTTTTTGTGTGCGTTCTGATGCTGTTTGTGATTATGGTGATGTTGTTTTGAGAATTTTGGTACTTATGGGACTTCTAGAGTTAGGGATTGTGGAGTATTCATAAATGTTGTGTAAGACTTACTGGAAAATGTATAAAGGCTGCCACCTGACAGTAGTCTAACTGCAGCAGCGGTGTATAAAAATAATAATAACTTAAAATATGGGGTGGGTGTAGGAATCAATGATCCAATGACCAAGGCGCGAATGAATTTTAGAGTGAATAACCTCCGCATAAACTACGAGAATATTGACATAGTGGATGATTTTGTGGCGTCCTTTGGTGGATTTTTTAAAGTATGAAATGTGTGAAGTTATAGATAGGCGTGTGAGAGTGATGGATCCTTAATTGACTAAGCTCGTTATTGGAGCAAAATAGAAGGATCAAGCTAAGGATGCTCGTGAGGTAACAAAAGTAGGTGTGTCAGAGATCTATTGATTGCAGTTTGAAAGAGCATTGTGGTTTTATGCAGGAGACATGAATGAACGAATGTGGATTAAAAGAAGTCTTTAACATAAAAATTGTGTTTTATCCTGGCAAGGTGATAAATTGATGAAAATAACGTACGGAATAAGGGAAAAGCTAGTCTATTTTGGTATACCCAAGGATTTTGAGACTCGATGGAAAAGAAATATACATACGACTGCCTCTGAAACCAAGGATACATGGAAAGATATTTTAGGAGTATCCTAGTAAAGAAATTGGGCAGTTGAAGATTTTAAATGGCTCAGCATTTATGAAGATAACTTCTTGAGATGACTATGTTTAAACTACTACCGCTTGAACTCTTGTAAAGGAATTAAGCAACTGCTTCCTAAGAAAAAAAACCTTTTTGCTATCACTTACCATAACTAGATGGCCTTCAAAAACTGTGAACAAGTTTCCTAAGACAATGTACGTCGTTTTCTGTTATCATAGTAAGCTTGGATAAGTAATTGATTAGTAATAATTCTAAACTCACACATTTTAGTATAATTAATTGTTCTTTATAATTATATATCTCTAAACGAAATAACCTCCAAGTTTCATCACAATATATGAAATAGTTAACCAAGAGAAATAGTTCTATAATACTACAATTAGTCACGTTATTTTTGTGTCAGATATTATAGGTCGCCACCAGCACTGCGGCAAAAAATGTGATAAATATAGTATGTACTTTTTGGGGATATTTTTATCACCACCTATGTTTTCTTCTCTTTGGGTTACATTAATCGAAGAAACATCGAATCTTCCCTTCATGCAACGAAACAGAGCAGACTATCGTCCATGTTTCGAAAAACCTCAAATTTTCTATAAAACGAATTTAAAAGTCGGCGTATCTCGTGAGAGCGTATGACATGCAATGCGGATGAATCGAAAGGGAATTCATCCAACGGAATCCTGTTAAACGGAAAAGGTTTCGAAATCTAATGAACGGCGAATATACGTGGAAAGCAAAGAGTAGGATCGCAGCAATTAGATGAAATTAAGGTCGGAAAGAAGTCTTTTATTACACGGTCAACGTAGGAGAACATTGGACTATGCATTATTTTTACTGTCGACATCTCCGTGCCTTTTTGAAGTCAATTACACTTTTAAATGAAACATCGTAGTTCTTCTGCTTTCAATGAATGTGCTAAATCGAATTTAGAAACGCAGGTCTCCTTATAATCAACTGTAACTCAATATTACATAAATTGAATTAAAATTACGATCGCAGCTTGCGTTGGAAGTTCTCAACTACCGTTTCCAGCTATAAACCTTACTAGACTACCTGAAACGCAGTAAAGGTACGCAGTGGAATATTGATTAAGGAATTTTATACCTACAATTTTCGTTTGTCATTCTAAATGTTCGTAAACCGAATTTGTTTCTTCTGTAGGAAACCATCTAAAACTGATTGATCCGTTCCTGGATCCCAAATTATCGTTTATTTAAACTTGCGGTTAAAAAATTTTGCGGTATTAATTTTTGCATGTTTCTTTCTTCATTTCATTTATTTTATGATATTTGTATGAATAAAATAAAATTGTTTTTTTTTTAATTTTTTCCTTTATTTTACATAGATTTTTATGAATACAATAAAAGAATTTTCTAAGCAGAGGAAATATTATATTGTTCATTGTAAGTCAAGTGTGCTAATTAATGTTCAGTTAATTGACTTGATTATTTACTTTGTAAAGTATTCAAAATTTTATGTTACATTTCGAAAATGTTTATAATTTTGTAATAATAATGTTGTAATCATATGACGAACTGCCTTTTGTTTTGTGAAGGGGTTATCTTCCCGAATAGGGTGGGATTTGATGGGATGGATGAATAAATAGGGTGGGATGAATAAAATAAAATTGTTTTTTTTTAAATTTTTTCCTTTATTTTACATAGATTTTTATGAATACAATAAAAGAATTTTCTAAGCAGAGGAAATATTATATTGTTCATTGTAAGTCAAGTGTGCTAATTAATGTTCAGTTAATTGACTTGATTATTTACTTTGTAAAGTATTCAAAATTTTATGTTACATTTCGAAAATGTTTATAATTTTGTAATAATAATGTTGTAATCATATGACGAACTGCCTTTTGTTTTGTGAAGGGGTTATCTTCCCGAATAGGGTGGGATTTTATTTTTCTTTTTACCCCTAAATAACTACTACCTACAAATATCATCTATAATTACTACAACTATAACTAGTTATAGTCGATACACATAAATAAATATCACCATAGATCTACTCCTCTTGGCCAATACTCACCCTTTCTGGTATATAAAGCCGAACTACTACTTTATTTTACAGCTGATGGCTATGTGGATTTATGAAGTATTTTATTTCAACCAATTAGGTGAACAATTGGCCATACTCCACCGAAACTCAATCTTTGTTGACATCCTTTGTTACCAAATGGCGTGTTCGCTATTTGATATATCGTCACTCCAGTCTTTTTTGGTCGAAATATTTGTTCGTGACTCGATTTCTTTGAGATAAGAGGCGTTCGTCCAGCCAAGGTTCCACTGTAATTTGTTCTAATTTTCTCCTTACAAAATCACTTAAATCTGGTATTGAGTCATTTGAGACATTGGCATTATGATTACTTGGTTACACTCATATTAATAACATTCATTCTCTCAATACCATATGCTTAAGTATTGATTATGTGTCCGAAACACCAGAAGGGGTATTTTTCCTTCCTTTTTTCAACTGTTCCGAAAATAGCGCATTATAAAATTGATTCCGTAAATGGAAGATTATATATCTCAAAACTGGGAACGTCCGGCCACTCATAATCTCAGCGGTTTATCACTATTTTATAATACATTTTACCCATACAGAAGTACTGAATTGAAATAGATACAAAATGGTTATTATTGTGATACCCCCAGAAGTTGCATAGATATATTGATTTGTTTAGTTGTATCTTGAAATTAGAACATTAATTCTTATCCTAGGAGTTCTGACACTTTTTGCGTTATCGTATTGTAATATTATATATGTAGAAATTCGGTTGTTCATCTTTTGTATATTATAATGTGAAAATTTCTTCTTGCATATAATTTTACAGTGTACGTAAATCCAGTCACCTTAGTTCACGATGAGTTGCCTAATCATTACTTATTTTTCTTTTCAGGTGAGTGTTGATTTTTGATTCCTTCTTGTCACTTCAATTCAGGTGTTTTTGGTGAGTAATTTTTTAATCCAGCGGTATAATTTAGAAATTTAAATTCGTAGAAAGACTAAAACCTTTGCGAAGGTAATTCATGAGTCCTGTACGTGGTATGTCCACGGGTCCACTCTTTAAGTCGACTTTTTAATAGTACTTTTACTACTTCATCCCATATCAGAGTTTACGACTCATCACTCTGATTACTACGGTCATTTCGTAAACAAAGGAATAAGTCTTGTTGGTCTAAAATGGTCGTATTGCTGATGAGGTATATGGTGGACCCGGATTTCCAACTTATTAATTCGAACAGTGTTAACGCAGTTGTTAGCAGAGTATTTGGACTATTTTAAGGGGATTCTTAGGAAAAAAATTCGCATTATATGAATAAACCGGCCTTGCTATTCTGTCACGTAGATCCTAGAAACTTTTTAAATTAATTATATTAATACCAAAGCCAACTGATGACAAAGGGACTTGATAAAGGAATCAGGAAGAGATTGGTAAAATCGTTGGTGTGGAGTGTAATGTTGTACGGGTGTGAAACGTGGACGTTAAGAAAAGAGGATGTCAAAAGATTGGAGGCTTTTGAGATGTGGGTATGGCGTAGAATGGAGAAAGTTAGTTGGGTCGATAGAAAAACGAACGAGGAGGTTCTGGAGGTGGTTGGGGAGAAAAGAGTAATGATTGAAGTAATTAAAAATAGACAAAAGAAATGGGTGGGTCAGATATTGAGAGGAGAGGGATTATTGAAAAAAGTAATCGAGGGAAGAATGCTAGGGAAAAGACAGAGGGGAAGACAAAGACAAAAGTTATTAGACGAATTAAGGGGTGGGATAAGTTACCGGGAATTGAAGGAGAGAGAATTAAATAGGGAATGTGGGGGCACATGAACCTACCGGAAGGCAGAACACTTTATATATATATCAAAGCCATTACTGACTTTAAATCAGCTAACGAAGCAACAAACACATTCGATTGGGGGAACAGCCGTGAACTATATTTAATGTGTTTTATTTATTAATGAATAGCTATTGTGGAGGCATAGGTTACCTTTTGATAGAATCCACGGGTAAAAACGAATTAATTTTTTAAAAGGTCGAAGGTAAAATTGCATAAATGCGATTCCATAGACTTATTTCGCCAATCCTGACTGTGAATGGTTAAGAAGAGATGTGTGCAAACATTCGAGATTTCAAAACGAACTTTCCTTGAGAAAAAAGGAAAAATAAATAACAGAATCTACTTCTGCAAAACTAGAATTGAATCAAATCGAATACAATTTTAAGTGAAATCGATATTCGCGGGTGTGACTTCGTAGAAAGACATTACAAAAATGTAGAATCTCCGTACTTTTTCACATGGACTTTCACAATTCGCTACAAGTTTCATAAGCCAACTTACATATTCAAGCCTGCATACTTAAGCGTAAGGCTTGAAGATGTAAGTACGCTTACGAAACGGATAGCGAATTAAATTCCCTGTGGGAAAGTACGAAGTTTTTTCAATTCTACAAATTTATGTGGTGGAAAATTAAGTTTTCGTTACTCCCTTTTTGTTCCCTTTTTCAGTTTTCTTTGTGGAATTTGCATAGCTTGTTATTACGCTAATAACCAAAACTAATTTATGAATCTAGATTACTATGAGTACGAATTTTATATCGAAATTTTATAATGAATGAGATCCAATCGATGCATTATCAATTCTGTTTTAGATGATTAGGAAAATGAGCAGGAGACGCAGAATATGCGAGCTTCAGTTTAGAAAATTTCCGCGACACAAACGAACAAAACATCCTGTATCGAATCTAATCAATTTTTTTTACTGCACTGCCACTGTTGTTTTAGGTAACTAAGGGCAACAGTAACAATGACCGAACACAACAACCATTCCCTGATCAGAAACATCCGATCAGCCGGGATTCGAACCCGGGGCCTTGGGATCGTAGCGATAGTGCTAGAATGCTAATCGCTCGGCCACCAAGACCGGTATTAATTCTAGTATTAATTTGATTAAGACAGTCAATGGGATTCTTAGTAAAAAGAGAGAGATTTGCATATCAGTATTTAAGAATGTTCTGTTCAGAATCGTCTTGCAGTGAAACTCGTATTATCACGCCGTTTTGCTCTGTTCGAAGCAACCTTTTGCGTTCATTTGGGAGTGTGTTGATGGTAAAGTCGCCCGCTAATACATTTACCGCCTTCGTGTTTGTTCCACCGCATTCTTTTTAATCCACGCCGCGGCTGCCTTCTTAGCGTAGATTCTTCTTGAGTAGGTCTTCTTTGCGAAGCACTTAAGGCGTTTATCCCTCCTCGTTCTGCTATCTCGAAGGTCTTCTCTTGTCCTCCCCATTCTTTCTTCCTTTTCCACTCTTTCTCTCCACTCCCTGCTTTTTTTCTTTTGCCCCTGCGTGATCACCCTCGGATTCCGAAATCTGGGGCGTACTAACGTAGGCTAAGATAGGAAAAGAAAAGGAAATCAATGGCTTAGTTAATTGGTGTTTAAATTAACTGTAAAGTCTTTTACAATAATATATTGATAATAGTAAATCTTGGGACTCCCGGATAACCTTGTGGGCTGCGCGTTCGACTTCAATGAAAGCGGTCCCGGGTTCGATTCCCGGTGGGAGTCCACGTGCGAAATGACCTAAGCTGTCGAAGCACTTTTCACAATACTACTACTAATAATAATAAATTGTCTTTATTCGGGCGAGATTGAGACTATAAAGTCTCTTCTGACATTTAACCCTTCGTCAATTTGTATGAAAGAGATAGCATAAAAAAGTGCACGGAAGACAATTATATTGTGGGTCTACAAACCTAGGATGATGCTTGGGAAAATTAGTCCACAGCAGGAAAATACCCACAAGAAGGGGGTGTGAAAAACCTGCAAAACCTGCAGATTGAATAACTGAGATTATACGGAGATGGCAGGCATCTAAAGGGAAGAAATACGTGTAAACTTTAAATTGCAGATAAAATGGAAATAAAATAAAAATAGAAAAAGAACATTATGAGAAAAAAGAAAAAAATAATAATATATGCAAAAATTTTACAAGCTACAAACATGGTATTACTTAAGTTGTGCATAAAAGTTTTTATTTGGTAATAATATGCATTAAGACTGAGAAGGTGTCCTTTAGGTCCCTTTTAGCCAACGTAGGCTCAATCAGGAGGTGCCCTGGATAACGACATAAAAGGTATATGTCAATGTCTAAATCAGAATCAAAAGAAAATCTATATTACTTTTAAAAATATTGCATAGAGAAATAATAATAATGCTTTTCGATGTCCTAAGGCAGGCCGTTCTAGGGCTAAATTACAAGTTAACAAAACACACAAGTAACTCGCAGTCGAATACAAATCAGCATTAAGAGTTTAAGGAAAAGGGTAATTTTGCACTTACGGACGTACACCCAGGAAAAATAAGGAAAAACAGAGTTGAAAAAAGTCTGACGGGACGGAGAAACGAGCTCGGAATCTTCCGTTATCTGGAAGGGTGCTTTATCCAACTAAACTATCCTCCCAGAGCATTTTTTCAAACCGATTATGCTACTTTGAATGCAAGAGCAAGTCCGTTTCCCGGTCGCGTGAGACTTTATCAAGTCCGTTTTTTCTAGGGATTAAGAGCACACTTATATACAAAAACACATAGCAAAAAATTTATGACCGTTCTCAATACATACAATGCACAATTAATGGTCTAACTCATATTCGTATGAAGTATATTTAACTTTCTCGTACTTCCCATCTTGTGTTGTGGAATTCCAAAAAATTAATGGCAGTTTGAACCTTTGGAAAGTAACAACTTAACAGTACTGTAATAGGAGAATTTACTGTGTTTCGTCTTAGACTTGGACGGTTGGCATATGATGGAGGGTGTTCAAGAGTTTTAATAAATTTATGAGGTCAGTTCTCAAAAGAAAAAATTGTAGTGATGGTTGACCTCATTACACTCAATTGACTACGTTAAGTTCGTATGGATTGAAGTTCCGTCTCTATTGTGGATCTTCGAAAGTTTCACCGAATTCAAGCTTCCAGACTCCCTAAAATATGTTGGCTAAATAAACTTATTTGGACAACTCTCTTAGATGTCATGCAAAACCACCAAGTTAAAGCTCTATTGATAGTGTTCCCTAAAATATATTTCACTTAATAGTAATCCCAGATTTTCATATTGCTCCCTATCTGGCCCATGTCAGCCAATTCCAATAGCGCCTTCATGAACTAAATCTTCTATATTTCACTAATATAGTAAAATCTCAGGTAATTTACCTGCAGAATGCTTCCACAGCTTATAAATTATATTACATTTTCCCGATATCCCGAAAAGAAGTCATAATTAATCGAATTTTTCTTTAATTTACAACTAAATGAACTCCCTAATAGATTCCCCAAAATAAATATAATTATTTATATACTTATCTATCACCAATGGGAATTAGACTACTCCTTTTCCCTACGTATCTTCATTCAGATTATCCCTTGCACAACTTTCCCTTCTTAATTGACTTCTTATTCTTATGAACTCCCTGCTTCACTCCGTAGGCCCTTTTACGTTTTTATCACCCATTTTTAGAAGAATGTTTGGATCAATATTCATCTAAACAATTTAAACAATATATGTTGACATTATTCATATTTATTTGTTATTATGGATCAATATTCATCTAAACAATTTAAACAATATATGTTGACATTATTCATATTTATTTGTTATTATGGATCAATATTCATCTAAACAATTTAAACAATATATGTTGACATTATTCATATTTATTTGTTATTATGGATCAATATTCATCTATACAATTTAAACAATATATGTTGACATTATTCATATTTATTTGTTATTATGGATCAATATTCATCTAAACAATGTAAACTATATATGTTGACATTATTCATATTTATTTTTTATTATGGATCGACATTCATTTAAACAATTTAAACAATATATGTTGACATTATTCATATTTATTTGTTATTATGGAAAGTGTTGCGCTTTTAGATTGTAACTCGTTTTCATCGTGAAGAAGAAACAATTTCAGTCTTCTCTCAGTAAAACGAAATGAATATTTTCCACCGTTTAATAGTAAGTGAATTACAAACACGCGGAACTCTCAGAGAAAGAGACACCACAATGAGGAAAATAATAAAGATTAAGAAATATGCTTAGAGGTACTCAAGTTCATCTTCACAGTCAGAATATCAAATTGATTGTCGATATTCGATACTCGGTTGAGTATCCCAAACAGTCTGAAAGTGACACTAAATTTCCAGCACTCGAATTCCGAATTGAATTCCCCTTTACCGATTTACTTTAAAATCCCATCTGTGGCGTAGGGAATCTTTTTTTTCCCTGAAGTGCGCACGTTTCTGCTTTCCTGTGATGCAGATCCACTTATACTCTTCCCAGAAAAGCGAAAACGATGTTTGAGGGAGAAAAGATGAAACGGGAATGAATTGAGGAGGAAACGAGATTTCATTCCTTCGCCATATCTATTTCATCTGAGCAATGCGTTATACTCTTTCTTCTTCCACCGTTTTCAATCTTGCGTCATCACTCTTTTGCTTTTATTGCTACGTGCGTCGTATACCTCCCTTCTGATTACGCTGTTCTTTACTTTCTTTGCGATACTCATTTCTTCACATCGAATACATAAAACGCAAACTGGTTTTTCGATGCGATTACTTAACTTTCTTTTCAGAACCATCAGAATTGAGGAAATTTTTACAAATTTGTTATCTTTGTTTCAAGTAAAGACTGACGTACAGAAAAATTTGGTATTAGCACTAAAGAGTCTATTAGATATCTATCATTTATGCTATAATATTTCACAAAAGCGAATGGCAACGCTTTAAAATTGATACGAATTTTGTATCTTGAACGAATAGAAGTTCACAAGTTAAGCAGTAAAATTAAAGTAAGAAAAATTAATGATTACGACAAAATAAAAAATAGAGTCACCCTGACATTAATTCAAAACATGAGCACTATTTGTGGGATACTAAAATAAAAGGAAATAGCTCCTTACGATTTCCAAAGTACAGTTTAGTAAGCTATGTAATGTTGAAATAAACACAAAGACGAATCTTCTTAAGCATTCATTTCCATGAACAGTACATGATAACATTTGGGGAAAAAGTTGATTTATCGCTCTATTTCTCCCCTATCAAACCCCGATGGGTGTTTTGCAACGTATTTATGTGGATGTAGATGTAGTTGTTCTGTAATTCTTCCCTGGTTTTAAACGGATTACCTTTCTTTAATGAGTGTAAACTCAGGCATCTCTTACGTTGATCACATAGATACTTTCATTTTACGGCTACTCAGATGGTTAGGAGTAAGTTGAACTTGATATCTCCGATTTATTTCCATATTTATACCGTTTTTCGGAAAGTAATTGCGCTTTATAAGTTATTATGTGTTTTCGATTAACGTTGTGGTGAATTCAGCTGTGCTTACTGAAGTTATGCAGATACCTATCGACATTGAGGTGAATTTAAGCTTTCCTGGTGAATTTCCTCTAGAAATCAGTCTCTTATTTTCACCCAAATTCATCCTGTTGAATAAATCATGGTAAATACCTGAGAGCAATTAATACATCTAATGATATGATGATACTGTTTGCACATCATTCTTGAAATTAAATTGGAGAAACAGTGCTCGTAGTAATTACGGATGACAATGAGCTGTAATGCAATTATAATTAAACTGTCTAAAATTATAATGTCTTGGTACGTACTTATAATATTAGCCAAGTTATAGAAATGATTAACAAAGAGTACAGTAAGTGCGTCAACCCTTATTCCTAATATTAAGTCGTTGATAAACTGCTGGCATCTATCTATTTATCTAGCTCTTTACTCTAGCTTCTGCATTAGAGAAACTGTATATTTTAGTGTTAATGGTATTTGATTCATTCATTCCTTTTGCTTTAACTGGATTAGAATTTATGCATTAGTTTTTCCCCCTCTCGTAATAGGTTTCTCGGAAAAGATTTACAGAATACCTTTACCGCTTTTACTTAAGCCTGTGAAGAATTCTGAGGGATTTTTTTTGCGTGCATTTCGCATTACGATATTCAACCCTTTCAGCCTACAAATCTAATTTTCACGGTTTAATAGTCCTTAACCCCACTTTTTCTTCCGGTAGTTTTGTGCCTTTGTCCAAACTATGCAGTCTTTCCGCCTGAAATTTGTGGTGTGGTTTATATGTAATATTGTACTTGTAAATCTAAATCGAAGCTCATGAAAATGATAAATGTTCTCCTTTCCTACAATTCCGCGGTTATCAGTTGATTTTGAAGGAAGTATTTCTATTGTCAAAAATGCGGATGCTTCTTACATATTTTAGTTCTGTATTATCCATCTCATTATTTTCAGTAATGTCATATGTTATTGATGGATGATGATTCGGAACAAGCAAGGAAGTGGGTAAAAGTGACTTAGGAGAAGACGTGCACCCAGAAAGAAATCCCAAGGAAGAGTATACTTGGAAAAAGTCCGACGGGACCGGGAACCGAACCCGGGTTTCCTTATTGCCGATCGGTTGACCTGTCCGTCCGTTGTTCTGGCTGGATAGCTCAACGGACAGCCCAGCAATTGGGAGACCCGAGTTCGATTCCCGGCCCCGTCGGCCTTTTTCAAGTCTATTCTTCCTTGGGATGATAAGGAACAAATTGTTAATGGGTAGAAAACCGACCGAATAAACCCAGTGAAGAAGGATTATCAAATATTTTGGATTCTCATTTTCAAGACCACATATTAAGTGGTAAATACGTCGCAAAAAATCGTGAAAGAAACGAAAGATATCTCCAACTTCGAAATTTAAAGAGTCCTAAGCGATAAATGCAATCAATGAGAAGGCTCTTTTCTTCTTCATTTTGTAGTGATTTTAGGCCTTCTACAATAGCTGCAGAGTACTGAAGTGTGCTCCTTCAGGAGAGATATATTAAAGAATTTTCGACTGGATATTCCCTTTTTCTTTCGCTTTTTTAGCTTTTCTCAAACTGTTTTTCCTCACTTCGTTACTCAACTCCCTTTTTGGCATTGAATCTTTTTTTTTTAGCTTTTTTGACCTGGCCATCGCGTGATTTTCGCAATCATTAATTCTAAAAACAGCTCAGATTTTGAAAGAGAAAAGAAAATGGAGCTCGGCTGGTAATTGATAAGAGAGTGTAATTATAAAAAATTAAATAAGTTTGAAAATTTTCCGATAGCCCGCTGAAGGATGAAAACCCCTTGAGGATGATAGCTTAGTTATCGAAATACGCATTGGGCGATTCTTAGAAAGTTGTTAATCCGGGACTTCCGTATCCATCCCATGGGACTTGTCCGTATTCCGATGTTCGACTATCAGTGTTTTTCGTACGTCTTACCTCTTAAACTTAGATTTTCCGTATATTTTCTCTAGAAGAAAGAAATGAAAATTCACATCTCTCATAGTGAACCAAATAAGTGCTCTAATAATTGTAAATGCAAGGAAAAACTGCTAAAGTTAATTTCTTACTTCCACTATGCTTCTCACGTTTTTGAAATTTAAGGAGTTGAAATTTATTCTAGGTGTCAAATGTTTAATTAATGAAAATCTTACTCCAAGAAGGAATTCCATTTCCATAAAATCTAAAATTAATAACAATTCAAACTTTCTAGAAAACTCATTATCTCCTGGATAATCATATCCAAATTAATTGGTAGTTTCCTAATACCGCTTTTTCTTTGTATCTATATTTTTCTTGCATTATGGTAATACGCCGTAAATTTATGCATATAAAGGTTATCGATAAATGAAGGTTTCCCTATAAAAAGAAATAAGTCATCTGAGAATTTGTTTTCTAATTCGTTTGAAAAATTGTCTGCTGTAAGTAAATTTTCCTCCCAACTTATCCCACGAAATTTCTCAAAGGAGATAGGCCAAAGGCAAAATTTTAAATTATTTATGTAATCTTCTTTCAAGTCTGAAATAAAATAGTTTCTATGATAAATTACGCATTGCCAAAAATAATTTTTTCTTCTCCCAAGAAGAAATTGGCTTGAAAAACCCTTTTCGATGTTTTTTCTAATTTTTCTTACGTTAATTTCTCCAAACACGTTTATAGGAAAATCATTGCTGTTGCTCTATTGAAGCGATCTCATGTGCGTGTTTTGGAAGTCTGCCTTTTCGAATGTTCTCGGAAGCCATTTATGCTTTCTGTTTTAATCCCCAGCAGTTGTGGTCTTTGCGGACTGATATCGGCCCTTTCTCTATACTTTATTGCTGTCGTACTCTCGCAGTAGACTTATTATCTGCTTCGATATTTATTGGTGCTCATAGTTTTCCTTCAATAAACATTTTCCCATTCTTTTACCCATATTTTTACGAATGAAGGACTTCGGGTTTTGACCTTTCCCACCTTCTGCGATTTTGGAAACATTTCTGGCGACAAATTGGCTTTCTGAATGATTATACAGTGATACCTCGGCTAAAGGATATGGATTCCGTTAACGATTGTTATGGTGGATTCGGCTAGAGGTGTGAACAACCGAATGAACACAATCGTATGATTCGATTGTTTGCCTTTATCGAATTATTCAAGTCAAATGGTTCGATTTTTCAATCTATCCTTAACGCGCCGAACAACCGATTGATTCTGTTCGGAAATTCACTCACTCCTCTTCGAGAGAAAGAATAATTATTAAGATAAGAAAGTGGGAATAGATTGCTTTGTCTGATTATTTTTTAATGTCATAACATACTAGAGTATTTTTCGTTCTATTTACCAGTAACATTCATCCAATTGATTAGCTGTTCATCTCAGTTCGTATAGTGATTTTGCCCGTATATAATGTGCTTTTAACGATTTCATAGAACTTATTCTTAAATAGTGGGCAGCAAATAGAACGAATTAAATGATTTTCTATAGAAACTTACGAGAAATCACGTTTCAGGTAACGAATACGATTCCGAAGCGGATTATCTTCGTTATCAGAGATATCACTGTACATATTCCAATAGTTTCATCTTCAAAATTTTATTTCGAGGATCGATTCTAGATATTTACTCTCAGTTCATCCGTTGTTGCTTATCACTGTATGACATTGCCGTGCTTATTATTACCACATCTTGCAATTAGTTGTGGCAACGAGCCCTGAATTCCCAAGATTTCTAAGGTGACAATAAGAGTTAAATGTAAGAAGAGACAACCTTGTCTCAATCTCGCCCCGCAATAAAGACAATATATTATTATTATTACAATCCAAGTTAATCGCGGATTTATAGGTGATTTAAGTCACCATACTTTTGTTATTAACATTCCCCACCAAGATGTCCAAGGAAGTCTCATCTACTTTTATAATAGCTTTCATATTTTCTTCTATTTCCTGTTTCTTTCTTGTTTCTCTTTACTTCTAGTCTTCTGATTCATTTTCACTTTAAACTCTTCTAAGGCTTTGTACAGTATTAGGTTCACGTCTTTTTTTTCAGAGTCAGCGATTGTGTCGCCTGCACAAGTAAAACAGGAAATTGTTTGGTATCATCTAATAGTAAAAGATTACAAATGATAGGAGTGACGTAAATTTAACAGCATTCAACCTATCCATAAAAAATCATTGCTGGTAGAGGTGAGAATCAAGTATTCCGCTCCTTTTCACCCACCTCACGTGTGATCTGTTATTAGTATCTGCTTTTCCTTTTGAAAATAACAGACTCCAAGCTTTTTATTTTATCTGTTAACTTGTTATTCTCTCAGGGATGAATACATATTAGAACAGTATAATGAAAAAATGGCTAGAAAGTATTTATACCTTTACCACCAATAATTATTTTGCTTGCGGTGGAGGTGGAATGGTTAGCGTTACTAGCGCTTCAACCCCATGGTCCCGGTTCGATTCCCGGTAACTTAACCCACCCCTTAATTCGTCTAACAACTTCTGTCTTTGTCTTCCCCTCTGTCTTTTCCCTGGCATTCTTCCCTCGATCGCTTTCTTCAGCAATCCCTCTCCTCTCAATATTTGATCCACCCATTTCTTTTGTCGATTTTTAATTACTTCAATCATTACACTTTTCTCCCCAACCATCTTCAGCACCCCCTCGTTCGATTTCTATAGAGCAAGCTTACTTTCTCCATTCTACGCCATACCCACATCTCAAAAGCCTCTAATTTTTTAACATCCTCTTTTCTTAATGTCCAAGTTTCACACCCGTACAATGTTACACTCCACACCAAGGATTTTACTAATCTTTTCCTGATTTATCAAGGCCCTTCGTCATCAGTTCCCTTCGCTTCATAAATGTTTCTTTCGCTAATGCTATCCTTCTGATCTCTGTTGAGCATCTTCCATCCTTCGAAAGAAGGCTGCCCAAGTATGGAAATTGATCTACTTGTTCTAGTTCTGTTTCCGTGAGAATATAATATTTATAATTATGGTATCATGGTCATTATCTTTTGTTCCTCATCAGGCGACACGATATCCGCTACTGTTTATATATATTATAAAAGGGAGAGAAGGCAGGGGTGTGAGGGAGTTGGTGCCTATGAGAAGGTTGGGTTGGCTTGGGGAAGAGGGTGGACAGAACTTTCACTAGGAGAGAATTGTGGTAGGGGAGGGGAAAAGATTGTCATTAATGGTAAGAGTGTTGGGACATGAATGGTATTTTTAAATTTCATGTTTTTCGATCAATTTCAAAGAATACCCTCTCTTTTGAAAACGTAGAAATTTCATAGTCCAGGAACATTGATGTCCGAAGGTGGCTTGCCATTTGGGACGTTACCGAAAATTCGCCTGATGTACCTTTCTCCTAATGGTGAACCTCCTTCGATTAGGTCAAACATGTATAGAGTCGAACTCCTGTCGCAGCTCATTCAAAGCCTCGCAAAGTCAGTTTTCGTTCTCTAACGGGGTTATACTTTCCCCGTTTCACGGAGGTTCTCCCACGTGTGATCGTCGTGTGTTCGCCAGATGAAGTCCTGCGAGACCTCCGCCCCCGCTCAGGGATTATTAACCAGTGGGAGGAGTAATTGAAGAGGGAGGTCGCGGGGGGAGAACCCGACTGAGTGTGGTTCGTTTTAGGGAACAGTTCGCTCGCTGAGGTTGAAGAGAGCTCGCAGGATGGGAAGAGTGTCCGACTTCTCTCAGCGGGGGGGTTTTCGCCACTTCTTCCCCTAGTTTGGATTGTTTATCCCGTATTTTGCTGCGGAGGAGCCTGATTGCAGTGGTGGGAATGAGCTAGTTGGACCCTGACGGATATTGTCTTGGTGGCCCGCGTCTGGATACGAAGCCAGGGAAAATGGTGTCGGGTGGCTGTGGTGCCGTTGTGTGTGCGTGAGGGAGTGTTTTGGCGACGCACGAGCTGTTTCCCTTAGCAACGGGGAGAGTGTATCTTTCGTCTGAAGAGAGCTGTGTGTGGAAATGTTCGGGGGCAGGAAGGCGCTTAAGTATGCCACTGCAATGGACAGCTTCGTTCTCGACGTGGACGAGACTGTCACTTGTTTCTGCAGGTGAGGGCTCCACGAAGTTTTGATCCCTCGATGTGATTTTTTTTTTTTTTTTTTGGTGTTTCGTATCTTTTGAGGATTTTTTTTCTATGCTGATGCGTTTAGACTAACAATGAAGTCGATTTGACTGTTCGCAGACTATTCAATGAAGTTGAAATTAATATTATTTCGATTTGATCATTTCATTATGCAATAGCGAACGTCGCGTTGTTGATATCGTCGAATTAGCTGAGATACTAGATTAGGATTACTTTGATAGAATTCAAATATATGAAGTAATTATGATGAATAAACACAGCCGACCAACGTGTGACTTCGTCGTATTCCATGACGGAGGAATAATAAGAAGGAAAACTACATTCTTGGGGAAACAAGTTACTTATTTATAAAGTAATTATGATGAACAAACTCGTGGTATTCCATGACGAAGGAATGAAAATAAGGAATACTACTTTTCCAGGGGAAACTAGTTACTAATTTATTATATATGATACAGAAAAATGTCATTGCGATATAATGTTGTATTTTTTAGTGTTATTTATAACGAATGAGGATCTAGTTTCCTCATTCGTTATAAATAACACTAAAAAGTTGAAGTAATTTCCTTGTATTTTTCCTTAATTACGATGAATTGTTGACAGTATTCTTCGTTTTTTTTACATTACACATAAACCTTGAATCTTCTGTACCATTACTACTATTAAATGCAGGAGCGGATTGATTATTATGCCTCAAGTATGAAGGTCTCTTCTATGTTACAGGCCTTTATTTGGCCTTTATTTATGATTTTTTTGTCATGCTTTTGAATTTTTTTAGAGATACTGCGCGTTCGCTGTTCCTTGGATTTTTCCTTAAAAAGTTATGCATCTCAAGTAATTCCACTTACAAGTTTATAGAATATGTTAGTTGATTTGTCTTCATATAATGTTAAGTATTGCCCAATTGTTATTTATACATTCTGCCTTCACTTTGCATATTTTATCTCTTCTTGCCGCGGTTCAGCACTGAAATTGCTACGATTTTTCCTGTGTATTCTATAATATAATTGACATTTTTCACTCTGATGATTCCGAATGGTAATCCTATCTTTGCGCCTCGGACCCCTGATAGACCAAATCCGATTAAATGTATAAGAAAAGCAGAATGGCTTTTACGTAAATACATAATTTGCTAACCAGATGAATCTTCATTTTGACAACAACTTAACTTGCCGATGTATGGCATTTACATTCCTGGTCACACATATTGTGAGCCAATGCTTCTTATCCGGATCTGAAGACTGAAATTTGTTTATACATACATAGAAGTTAGATGAAAACATCGTTGCCTAATTATCATAGTCACCATTCTGTTCGAACTTGAATACGAGGTTGCTAATTAGTACTGCACATATCCCTATCGGTCATCGTCCATTTTTTGTGTAACTTCATAACAGTTACTGCTGTGACTTACTGTTCTCTGTTTTCCCCTCCATACTACTTATTTTTCTTACTGTAGGAATAATTGATTCAAACGAAATCCAGGAATTTCCTCTTTATCTAATGTTTGTTGATGTATGAGAATGGCTGCCTACTACTACATTCTTTTAAATGTTTATTTAGATGACATCTTGCGTGATGTATGTTGCTTTGTTTTGAAATATTTTGGTTTTCTGTTTGTGCTCATTATACATTCCATATTGATGTGGTATTTTACGTATGCAAAGTTGCCCGTACTGGTTTTGTATCCCACTTTTCATGTGAGAATTTTCCTAAACATTGCAGCTTTGTAGGAGTTCGACGGTTGTAGGAGGGCAAGCCATGATGATAAGGTTACAGAAAATAAAAAATAGGAAAA
Source organism: Pachydiplax longipennis (assembly GCA_036926295.1). Classification (NCBI taxonomy): domain Eukaryota; kingdom Metazoa; phylum Arthropoda; class Insecta; order Odonata; family Libellulidae; genus Pachydiplax; species Pachydiplax longipennis. Next base: position 33,284,790 of record JAVFKF010000019.1, read on the forward strand.
AATTCACTGAAAAAGGAACATTTTTATTAATTTATTACACAGGGTTTTCTTACATTGAAGGAATTTCCCGCCACCCAACCAACCACCCAACTTAACGCAGTTAATTGAGAGCTCGTAAAAGGAGCTAACTGACGAAAATTACTGCATTCTATACAGCCATAAAAATTACAATTATGGTGTGCCATCGTGACGATGATGTTCATTTTTTTCTATGCTCACATTTTTCACCCAAGGAGTGACCTTTTTTAATGGACATGTTCCTGTGACTTTATTATCTGCCCCTGAAAATTAATTGCGACTTTTTTCCTATCCAAAATTGTGACATTTTCCCGTGACTTTATTACCGGTCACCGGGCCAGATGGACTCCTTCACCCGAGTACAAAAACAAGAACGTTGCTTTGGTAACCGCCCCACAGCTTCAGAATTCGCTTCAGACATCCTCTATTTTTCCAACGTAGGCCTCAGAGTATACTTCTTTGAGCAATTTCAAATCCTTTGCCATCAAAGGAAAAAGAACAACATTGTCTTTCACTCTTGCCATCCAAAATATCTCACTCACCGCTGGTAACCTCTAACCTTCGACCTTCCCCGCCAGCTGTCATCTCCTCACCCCAACGTCCCTCCTTAACTCTTCGATTATCCGCCTACGTATAATGATATACGCATTTATGGAGGTTGCGTCACAAGTTGGATCCGGAAGGTTTACAGAACGACTTAAGCTTTATTTCAAGCCGGTGCAGAGATTCGCGGCTTGGATAGAATAAAAAGAAGTACATAGCTATTACTTTCACGTATTCCCATTACGATACTCGTGTACCGTACCACATTTCAGGTTACCCTTTGGAATTTTTAAGTTGTTATAAATACGTAGTTTATGAGGAGTGACTCTCACTTTTGTCCAAGGATTTCGATGAAACTATTTGTGGTGGTGCTGGAGGTGGAGTAATAAGAAAATTGTAGCAGCGTTCTTCTGAATTGTTCTTAATTTCGTTGCAACATTCAATTGAAAATTGAAATTCGGAGCGTAGGTAATCCCTCAATACACCCTGTACTTCGCCGATTATGATCACTATATGTTGTTTGCTAGTTTATATTCTAATCTTATGTACATTTTCATTTGTTAATATTATCTTGTGACTCAGTGATAGATTTAATAATAATAATAAATAAATAACAGACATAATTAATAGTCTCATAAAATAATTGTTGCCAGTAGTTGTATTTCCGGTTCCATGACAACCGCACACGGCAAAAGCAAAACACGAAAAAACCGAACAGTAATTAAAGTCTACATAGGAAAATGCTCACATGACCAACTTTGAACATTCAAGTGCAACTTAAGAAATAAATTTTTCTTGTTGATAAATTATTTTTTTGCTATCGCATAAATATTGTTTGTAAATATCATTGCCTTTTTTCCATGTGCGGTTATGTTCGGCCATGATTTTCCTACAAGGAACGTATTCGAAGTGTAAATAGAAAAGCGGATGTAATGATTACTCGGTTGAATTCTGGGGAAATGCTCAAAGAGATTGAAAGGAATAATGTAGTTTTCTCTTATTCGACCTCTCCTCGAATATTACTGTGCGATTTGGAATGCTGACAAAGTATTCTCATATCTAGCGATGATTCAACTTAGAGCACCTTGGTTTTTTGAATGAGATTTTAGGTTCGACAGCAGTGTTTCGGCTATGACAGTCCCTCGGATTCGATTCACTTAGAGATTGATTTGATTATCTATCGATGCCATTCGAAAAATTTATCTATATAAATCTCGTCGACGAGGAATTTATTTTGTTTCTCCAGTTACTAACGTTCTCGAGCTCCGAGAGAAAACCAAATTGTCACAAGGAAATAAATACAAGACTTTAAAGTCGTTTTTTCTGCGGAACATTGAAAAAGCTAATGACGTTTAGAGTTGGATTGGGATATCGGTACTTTCACACACCCTATCTCTTTGACTGCTTGCAGGATCAGTATATATATATATATATATATATATATATATATATAGATATATATATATATATGTACCCATACCCACCCTTTTATCATTCCATTGGGATTTATCAGGGTTTTCCCTTTTTCTTTCTTTAAGGACAAATATCGTTTGCTTTTTGTCCTTTGGTTACCTATATTATCAAATAGATTGATTTCCTTCTGAAATATTATTTCATTTGTCGATTACACTTAAGTATACCTAAGTTATTGAAATCTTAACAGAAATTAATCACCCGTTTTCATCATCTTATCGGGCTGTATTTTCCGAAAAAAGAATTTCTTTCACCGGGAATATACCAACTCAATTCTTGGACTAATTTCCCTCTGTGTGTTTTTGAAGTAATGACTTCTTTCCCGTTTATTCACGTATTTTTTAACATTTCCGTTACCCTTTTTCAGTTGTTTCGGTTTCAGAACTCTCAAATGTGAGTAACCTTTCATGTTGACCTAATTTATGATTCCTACAAATATTCAGAAATCCGAGTCTTGTATATTTCTCAGTCTGAGGAAAGATTGCGGTATATCTCGGCAGATAATTCCCATTTGAATTGGAGGAATCTCTCGGTGCAGAAAATTTCGATTTGAAAAATGCATTGCTAGTAATCGTTAGTTTTTTTCGAATTCATTTCTGATCTCCTTATTTCGATTACGTATTCCTACGAAGTTTGATGTAAATCAATTTGATATGTAAAATCAGGTCGTTTTCCTCGAATGATACTGCAGCTAGTCATCGAAAATTGAAAATAATCTTATATTTGCAAATTCTGGTAGACCTAGGGTGCAGTATGAATAAATGGGATTTAACAAAGACAGGGGTCTCAAGGAGCTCTTAATGAAGTAATAGGATGAGAATAGTTCCCTCAGTGGTTGTATTTTTCTTCTTTGGGTGGAAAATAAACTATGAGTGCATAAATAACGGAGCTGCACCATGCTTTCCTAGCATGGAAATAGTTTGAAATTTGAGCTCCCGGGTAATCAAGTGGGTAAAGCGTTCGCCTTTGGTGAAAGGGATTCCGGGTTCGATTCCCGATTAGGGTCTATATCTTCAGTTTTCGAGGGAAATAATCTCAGCTGTGGAAGTAATTATAAAAATTTTACCTTTTTGAGAATTTATTGATATTATTTTTTCAAAGGCAAATGGAAATTTTTATCCCTTCAAATTAATTATACCATTCAAAGTTAACTATATCCTTAATTTTAGTTGTGGAATAGGTAATTCTGAAAACAAAAGCTGAGAGGATTTATATTTCTCGAAAAACTATTCTGAAAATCTGTTGGATGGAATTATATAAAATAACTAGTCGGCTAGCCTTTGCTAAGGGGACCTTTGCAAGAATCTGTAAGGGGTATTCCTCGATGAAGTATTTTTTAAGCCCAATGTGACTACTTTTGTCATATAAATAATCCCAAATAAAATATCAAATCGCATTAGCATCGAATAGTAGCACCGACCGCTAAGTTATGCTCGTATGCGTTTCCTTCAAATTTTTTACATCCCAGCTTTCTGCTCGCTTCCAGACAGGCGTCACGAACTCACACTAAGAGGTCGACATTTTTTGCACTACTGGGGCCCCATTCCGCTGTATTAGGGTCCCAGGTAAGCCGAAGCAAAGTTACCTGGCGTCTGAGTACAGTTGCAGAGTCTTACGAGAGGTTTCGCAGAAAAATCTCTTCCCAGCGAAGCAAAGTATAACAGCAAGTTTGCTTAGTTGACACTTTCACATGAGTCTTTGCAGCCATTTCTCGCAGAAATTTGCTGAGTCGCTCAAGTCGCGGTTCGAAAGGCGATTGGTCGCCAGGCTTAAACTCCACATACAAATCAACAGGCTTCCTTCACTGTCTCACAAAATTCATTTCAGCCGGAAAAAATCCCTGTCTCCTAAATCGCAAAGCAAACCGTAATGGGAATATGAGCTCAGAAATATCTTCATCCCATCTACGTTAGGAATATGCAGTAAATAGGCTTATTTTTTGTATTTTGTTCGGTCTTTCGCAAGGATAGACTCAGGGCTGATTGGACGTCTGATTTCAAATTATTTGCGCAAAAAATAATAATGTTCTACCTGATACCCCTAATAATGTTCTATTATTATGTTAAATAATAATAGTGTTCTACCTTTTGGTAGGTTCATGTGTCCCCACATTCCCTATTTAATTCCCTCTTCTTCAATTCCTTGTAACTCATCCCACCCTTTTATTAGTCTTTGTCTTCCCCCCTGTATTTTCCCTTGCATTCTTCCCTCGATCGTTTTCGTAATTTTTTCACTACTATTACAAACTTAGGTTAGTTGCGTACTTTCTTGTACAAAGCCAAAATTTAGTTCCATTATTTGTCAAAGATATCATGAATAGGTCTGCATCGAGAATTTTGTCTATTTTTTGCTGAATTGTCGCACAGAAATCTAAAAAGTGTTAACAAAGCAAACCTCACCCAGATATCGTGCATGTCATTATTTCCTTGCTTATTCCCTCCAATTCTACCTGCCACTGCCCTTTTTCGAGGTCGAGGGTCGACAGTATCTTAAGAGCTATAAGTTTATCAAATGAATTAGAAATGTACGGGCATAGTAGTCAATTCAGCGATTTTGTCTCCAGATTTAGCGAATTTTCATTTAGCGACTTTTAGTGAGAATGATAATGAAAGAACAAAACGATTCCATTGTGGCATGTGTTCTCTGCATCCGAAATCAAATTCGTTTCATGAAGGGTATCTTAACGATGTTAGAACCAGTCAAAATTAATAGTGTGGAGAAAAGAAAACACTGCCATGATTTGCTGACAGCTGTGAGTACCATAACAATATATACATTTCAAAATTTTCAAAATCATCTTGCTCCAGAATTACTAATTACTAAAACACAGGTTTAGTATCCTCTGTTTTCCAATCGGCTCCAAGGTGAATATGTCTTAAAGCGGTACCTCTTATTCAGCAGTGTACACGATATTATAGGTAAGAGGCTTCTCAATCCTATAGTGAGTAATTTTACCAAAGCAAGCTATTGGGTATTATTTTAATAAAATTTAATGTCGAATCAAAGTAGGTTCTATGTAAGGCTCACTAAAACTCAGCACCATATATTTTAAACAAGCCTTCTAAGGTGTGAATAATATATTTACTTATTCAGTATGTATTTTAATCGCTATTTATAATTAGACGATGTATTACGAATGGATTAAGATATGTTTCTATAATTGAAAATGGAGACAATGGGACAGAGCGTGTGATGTGACGCTATAGTCTCTATCCTGTGTAGTAACAGGCTTTAGTTGCTGAGCAAGAATTTCAAAAGTCTCTTCTTTAATATTGCGATCAAACTGACCCTATGATAAAGGGCGTGACTTCAATGCCCTCTATTGGAAAACGTCCCTCACTGACTCACGCTCACGATTGACGCTCATTTTTTTTTGAGTGCACTCCTTCGAGGAATGCTTTCTCCATCAATCGGAGACGTGTTGCTCACCCGCCGGAGTTCACTTTCGGAAGCATAATTCACTTAGGAAGCGACTGCTTTCATCGGATTAGGGGAATTCAGGGCAGTGACAATGGATGTAATTTGTACAAACGTGGATAAATCACGGTTATGTTCCTCGTTGTTCGCTATGTTTCTCCCTTTCCTTGCATACATTACATAAATACCGCCTTTCAGCGTGTGGCAGGGGGTGTAAACACCGAACTTTTGAACAAAATATTTAGTTTGTTACCAGAAATTTCACAAAATTTTCGTTTATTTTAACCGAATACTCGCCATTTCGACTCGGTAATGGCATTTCAGTCCAATATAAATATCTTGATTATTTCAAAATCATGATTTTAATTAGAAAATGTCACTAAAGGGAATTATGTGCATACGTCATCATCACAATGGCTCACGTCACACTTAAATGTTATTCTTATTGCTGTATTCAATGTGCAGTAAAGTTCTTCAGAAATTAGTAAGTAAATTATAAGAAAAATTTCTTCAGGCTCTTTTTACGAGCTCGTAATTAGCTGTGTAGGATGGAGTTGGGGGTCAATGTAAGGAATCTCTTGGTAATAAATTATTAACTCTATTCCTTTTTTGTTATATATTATATGTAATATTTTATATGAGACTGCCGCAGCATATTAGAAGCTGTAGATTGTCCTAGACCCATTTTTTCTCATCCTCCTTGCGCCTCCAGTAGCATACAATCCAAGGGATGCTTTGTAATCTGGAGATCTGAAATTTCTGAGAACGGAGTAATGCTGAGAAATGGTTGCGCTGTCTCAATCTGGACAGAAGGTGCCAGAATGAATGACTGGTAGGAGTGCTTATATCAGGGATAGCGAACCTATTGAAGCAAGAGTGTCATATTTAATAAATACTAAGGACTTCGTACCGAATTGGGCTTAAATTCGATATCCTCGTGATAGTTTTGAAAGTTTTGTTTACATTGATAGTTTTTGTATTGTTATTGATAGTTGTTTATATTAATATTAATAGTTGTTTATATTGTTATTGATAGTTGTTTATACTTATTCTGATAGTGGTTTGTATTGATATTCATAGTTGTTTATATTTTTATTGATAGTTGTCTGTATTGATTTTTAAAAGAACCGAAAAGTCCAACGTAAGACAGCTAGGAATGTGATGGGTAGATTTGATAGGACTGATAGCGTCAAAGAAATATTTCGGAAATAGAATTTATAGAAAAATCTTTTCTATAAAATAAATTTTATAGAAAAAAGAAGGAAAGTAAATAGATTTATAGCTATTTCCTCGCATATACGGATGAACCAGCCTAAAAAGAATTGTCTTCTAAACAGAAAGATCTATTTCATATTGGGAAAAACGATCACGGTTATGAAGTTCGCGTTAATACTTAAAGAAACGATACCGGGAAACTTGTTTACCCTTTTTAATAGATCGATTATGTATGGGAATGTATTAAGGGAATTAGTTTTTACCCTGTAAGTAAAGGGAATTAAAAAAATTAAAGTAATCGACTGATGGATTCTATGACACTTGTAAATATTGTCTTCTGACAGCAATAGTACGCGCTAGCGTAATTTGGAATAAATAATATAAGTGAATAAATGATTAAGTGGTTAAAAGTTTCACCACAAGTTGTATTTACATAGTAATTAATTTATGTTTTTGGATTAGATTCGTTAGTTGAATATCTGCTTTATGTCGAACACCGCTACCTGATTAGGGGTAAGGGTTGAGAAACAAGAATTTCTTAACGAATTAATATCTGTTCCCTTTCCCTTCTTGCTACTTTGTTTCCCTCTCCCACCCTTTGTAAAATTACCCCCGCCGCTTCTCATGTTTAAGCCCTGCACTTATGTAGAAAATCACCTGAAAATGTCAACAACGTTGACGAAATTAGTCTTACAATGAATCCGCCATGGGAATCACTTTGCAATCTTTCTTTCAACTTGTGCGTTAAGTTTCATAAAGTTATCATATTAATTGATATATGAGTGTTTGATGGAAAACAAACAGTTGGATACTTGATTGATATGTACTGGAGAAAGACGAGTAGCAATTCGCTATCGAAGTAATAAGTAATATTTAGTTCCGAAATGTGCAGTCCAAAGTTGGAAAAAAACTTAAAAGAGAGGAAATCAATTGTCAGTTTCAGAGATGAATTCATCGTGATTCCCAGTGTATTTTCAGATGAAAAGGCAACTTCCCTTTAACCTTATCATTAATTCCTTTGTTTTGGTTGTGAAGGCTTCGTAATGAATTTCTGTTCTCTTTTACTTCTATCACCTATTGTAAACTTATTTACGTTCTCAGTAGAAAATTTTCTGTTTTGGCACTTTTCCTATATTTGTATTTTTTTCTTATTTCGCCTTCCGTGGATGATTTCTTCTAAGCTTCAGATTTTTTAATAACGGCAAATTCTTTAAAAATGTTTCTCATTCCCATCAATGTTCTTGCAGCCATATCTTACAGTGTTTTATAGTTTTCGTTTGGTTTCTCGTCCAAGAAGGAGAAATTGTTCTTTCTATTCTTTTTTTAGTTTGGTTTCAATCGTGGCAATATGACTGCTACTAAGGTACTTGTTTCGCTGAATTTATCTCACGCCACTCTTTATTTGAGATAGATTTATTATTTATTTAATGAGATGCACCAGGATCTCCCAAACAATATTTCGAGGAACACCGATGTTTAACAAGAAACTGGAATTTTTTATATTCTGCAATTAAATCACTGAATACTAAATATATAATAAAATATAGAATGTTTTTCCTGACCTATGAAATAAACTAGATTCTCCGTTAAGATTTCAGGATATACGAAGTATTTCATAGCAGGTAAAGTTTGGGAAACCTTGTGCCACAACTACCTTCGTGGTTTTTTCAGATGAAATAATTATGGATCACTGAGGAAAGCAAGGGTAATTAACCACATGATGAAGATATTATTGTTAGTGATAGTATGTAGCATTTTTAAAAGTGCTGAGGTCGTTTTATACATAAGCAAAAAGAGCTCCCACAGGGAATCGATTCCGCTTTCCCCAGAGTCGAACGCGCTTAGCTATCCAGAAGCCCTAAATAATACTATCGTTTGTTCGATTGCTTTATTTCTATAATCGATCGTCATTGGTGATGAATTAAATCGAAGAAATTTTAGTTTCCATTTAATGGAGTCTTTTGGATTTCTTTAAGGCATGAGATGGTTCTGAAAAATTATACTCCTATTAAACAAAAATATTACTGATATGCTAATATATTTCTTAAGTTGCTAGATGAATGAATAAAAAATCGCCAAAATAATAAGAATCTAATGATAATAATGAATGAAAATAAGGACAAATTCGCTTTAATACATACATTATCAGTTCAGGAATCGCTTAATTTAAATATATATTATGTAATTCGTTTTTATCACCATAATCCTATGCTATGCTATCACCACTTTGATACATAAGTGAGCCAAACATTTACTGTACAAGTACGAAGTGGTAGGTATATGTAAAGGATGGAATTTATAAATGCTTGAATCTCTTAGGTTCTTTCGATATTGCAGTTCCTTTCGCTAATCAGAGAACCAGCGGGGGAGTAGGTTTGATATCCTGAGGCGAATCTGGGTCGCAGAGGATGTCTTCTTAACGAAGGATTTCCCCTCTTCACACGTGGACTCTCCGTAGAATGGACCTTCGCTTTCTTTTTTATCATTTTCGCCTGCGAGTGCACCCACTCGGGCAGGTGTGGCGCCACCGTCGTCCCCCCTTCATAGTTCGCCGTCAGTGGCGCTGTGTCGCTTAGGTGATGCGGTGGACCTTTTCTCAATCGTTTCCTTGCTTGCTCCTTTTTCCAATCCCAATACAGTTTGCCGCCCCTTAATCCCACTTATGTCCCATTTCTGTCGTGATGTGATCCCTACTTCTGCCACAGTGATGGGTACGTAGCCCCTTGTTACGTCACTCTCAAAGCCCGTCCAATTCAATTGATTAGTGAATCTGTAGTCGAGACGGGAAATTAACGGCTCCGTCCAAATTTCCTTCCGCATCCATCCCTAATTATTTGGGTGAGTAAATGACGGCCTTTGTTTAATACTGAGTGGAATAGTTCCTGCCCCTTTGCCCTAGTGTTTTGTTTTCTTTGTAGTGCTTGACATTGTGACGGTCATTCTGTAGCGATATTTTTCTTGCTCGGGATTTTAGCTGCGCGGGTTTTAGTGAATGAATGACGATTTTTATACCAATTTTAGAATTATGCACTTCTTTATGTTTGATATAGCACCTCTTAAGCAAGTAGAATGGTCAATTATGAATGTCATCTTTGGTTTTTTGGAAAAGTACGACGTAACCCATTTACGTAATAGAAGACCTCCGCCCCCTTACTGAGATCTATTTTTGCGTTGCGGGCTTTAAAATATATCTCGTGTATAATTCTACATACATTTTCTCTTTAAGTACTACCCCATGTATGTAATCGTTATTATATTTCCTTTTGGTCAAAACCATGCTGTCAGATAACGAAATGCTATGCACTTAGGCTGTTAAATGTGAAATACCGGCCCACAATTTGTAGTTATGCAATTGTTTTAATGATTTAGGAAGCCGTTATCCTCATATTTCGATTTGGAAGAATGCGATTTTCAGCTCCGTTGATTATTATACAATTATATTTCACCATCTAAGTTTTAGGTTCTAATTCACAGTTTGGATTAGGAATGCGTCAATTAGATACACCTACGTAACCCTTACCTTGTTATCGTACTGGAGTTCAGATTCCCTTTTCAAAATCTTCTCTTCATTCGCTTTTCGATATATATCGCTGTGCTTAATATACATAAGTAATGTCAGTTGTTCAATTTATCCAAATCCTTCGTTAGTCTAAAACTGTGCACTTTTCGAAAATCTCCTGATACGTCACCTGTCAAATGAACGGCAATCCTAACTCAATCTTCATTCATCTATCGTAATTAATTTTGATTTCAAGATTGATAGTATAAGTGTTTATGATTTATTGTAAATAAATCATCTTTTTTGGGAAAGTGGCTTCTCTTTTCCTATGAATTTCTTATCAAGTTTTCGTCAATAAAAATTGTATTAAATCCCACCTTAAGTGTAATAATCCGATTTAATCGCTGTGCGACATCATCAGGAACACAGAGAACTTGCAGTTGGGTTGACTGTTATAAAGGGAGGAAGGAGAGGGGAAGGGAGTAGGAGGGTTAAGGGACTGAGAAAGGGGGTTTAGAGGAAGTACTGAAGAAAGCATTGGGGATTTACAAACAAGAAATCTAGTATTTTCAGATTGATCCTTTATTCATTTCATAACACAATGAAATAACTCCTTCAATTTACCCCTTCGACAGTATTTTCCATTCATCTCACCTTTATAGCACCACTACTCATCCTATTCCTAATACCCAGTAATATGAGCGCAATCCTTATCGGATTTATCAGAATACGAAATTAATTTTTTCATAAAGAAATTCTCGGAATTTTTCAATGTTGGCATCAATTTTTTCTCTAAGGTTATGAAGATCAAAGTCGTTGAGGGTTGAATAATGGTAAAAGAGAATTTTGGCCTACGAACAGCGTTTTTGCTCATGAAAACTATGGAAAACGTTTGCTATTCCTCTCGACTTTAGTTAACATTGTAAAAAGAATCAATGAAACGTTTATCGATGACATTATTCAATCGCAAACGCCAAGTATATATTTTATTCGGAGACCTTTTGCGTGGTGTGGACATCAAGCAAATTGCCACTTTTCAATTCTCTCCAAGATAATTGGAATTTCGAAGAAAATGATTTTACAAGCATTTACTGTTAAAGTATTTCATGTCTAAATTCATGGCTAAGGAGAAAACGAGATTACCAAAATTGATAATCGATAAAAATAATTATTTTATACACTGAAAGTGCCCATTTTTGAGTTCGCCTCTTGTCATTGTGCAAATTACAGGTGCATAGGCATGAAAATACGTACCAATACATTACCCAACACTTATTACGAAACTTTAAAGTACCCGGAAAACTGATTGAGAATTTTCTGCGAGGGACCAGTAAGAGCATTACCATAATATATGCTGGGATCATTCTTGTTTACCGTATTTCACAAATCTCAACCTCAGTACATCTACGACCTTTTTACCTTTAAACAGTCTGTCTCTTCTAAAACTACTCGATCAGGTCCAAACTACCTTATACGTCCAATCCCCCGCACCAATGTTTATTTGAGATCCTTTCAAATTGTTGCCTCTAATTTTTGGAACACCCTACCAGATCAAATTAAAAACTCTACTTTGATGTCATCTTTTAGACAAAAATTATTTAATTATCTTCTGGTTACTTCTAACTAATTGTAAATTGTACTCTTGCATCCTTTTATTTATTTTGAGCAGAATTCACTTATGTATCAGCAGATTTCTTTTGTTTTGTATTTTCTTTTTGCTCTTACGGGACTTTTAAAGCACAGACCACAATAAAATTTATTATAATTATTATTATTGTTTTATCTTTTGTAGTTTAATATGATCTATTATTTCCCTACTAAATCCACCTTCTTTTATTTATTGATAACTTATTTTAATTCTTTACATTATATAACATCCTTATTCTTAACATTATCTATATCTTTTTTTGTTATCATTTCTTTTTTCTTTTGCATCCCACCTAAATTACTTACTAATTTAATTAAATATCCCTCTAAATATTTCACCCCCACTAGGTCTTGCCGAGCTATTTTACGGAATCTCGTACTCCGTCTATCGATTTTTTCCTATGTCATTTTGCTTCATTTTATTCGAATTAATTAGAAAAGGAAAAAGTTTAATTAACTTCTCTACAAGAAAATGCAAATTTTAACATTCAACTTGGCGCCCCCTACAGTTGCTTTCTTGCCTCATCAGTTGGTCCTGGAAACAACATTTTCCTTTGCCTTTATTTCCTTATTTCATTCAAAACCATCTCTTCTCCCAATATCTCCGGCTCATTCGAACAGTCACGGTTATTCCGTACGGAGCGCTTCTCATATACATAAGTATGTATTAGTTAAATCTTTGTTTGTATATAAACTTTAGTGGCGAATACGTTAACTCGTGGAAGACAATGATAAAGGTGTACCGAAAGTTTCTTATACCTTTACATAAATAAAGTTGTAAACGAAAGTTAGAGAAATTTAATTCCTCTTTTCAATCTCGTTGTTATTGTAATGATCCTAATTCTCTCTCTATGGTAACACACTAACACCGTTCATGAATGAAAAGTTCTGAGCTTTTGTATTTTCCATATTAAACTCGGAATCTCTGACCATGTTTTTTTTTCGGAAGAACCCTTAATTGGTTGCGTAAGTTGCGATGAATTCACAAGGAAGGTATCAGTGATGAAACCTTCGGAGATCAAAAATAAATAATGTAGCAATAACATTCCGGATGCAGAGATTTTAATAAAAGTAAATTTTAGGTTGTTATGTACGCAAAAGGTAGAGGTGAAGAAAGTTCTTCATAATAATGGCTAATTAAGTTTTGAGTTTGAGACAAATGTCTTGCAAAGAATTCTCTTTGATATAGGGAAGAAGTGAAGAAAATTACTGAAGAGAATACTAAGAAAATAGAAATATCGGAACGGAATAAGTAAAATTATACTGATGCAAGGTATGAAAAATAAAATTATGAATTTATCTTCACTTGAATGATGATATTGGGAAAATATACAACAAAATGTGTGAAGAGGGCTTAAAAACATTCTTCTTAATGCTGAAATGCATAGGAATCGCCTCCGTTTTATTACTTGCCCCTTTTACCTTTGATTTTGTCAGCATATCTTTCATCGGAAACTGGAGCAAAGGTCATCGATTCATTCATGCCGAGACATCGTTTTAAATCTGTGAGCTGCGAATCCCAGACAGGAAATAGGCCGACTCACGGTTGAATACGTAATGTAGAGAGGTGATTTGCCTACGTTAAGGTTCGCCAAATTGACCCAATTGCTCAACCTCCCTGAAATTAATTACCCTCAAACTAATTCAGATGTCTTCTTCTTCACATTGTGGACCAAACACTCGAGGATGACCATGACACTGCCAACGCATGCCAATTGCGAGTTTATTTTTATCTTCCGAATTTAAGAAAACATATTTATTTTATATACGGAGAGCTCCAAATTTGAAGATGTTCGCCATAATTACGGCTAATTATGTTGTAAGTTTGAGACGAAAGCCTTGCAAAGAATACTCCTTGATATAGGGAAGAAGTGAAGAAAATTATTGAAGAGAATACTAAGAAAATATAAATGACAGAACGGAAGAAGCAAAATTATGCTGATACAAAATATGAAAAATAAAATTAGGAATTTTTCTTCACTCGAATTCGCAAGGGAAAATGTCTGCTCAGCACGCAGCGTAGATAAGTTTAAACTTTAATAATTTTTACGAAGTGATCAATGCCCAGAATTTTTAGTAATATCTGTTGTTGGATTAAATAGCGCTAAAACAGAAGTATTAGATTAATGAGTACTAATTTTTAACAATGTATAAAAGTTACCGCATACCTTACTTTGTTATTCAGAGCTCAGAATTCATTTTGAATATCCATGATAGGATTGACTGCGAAACTTGCTCACTCACGTTAGAAATAGTCTAAGATAAACGAATTTTTAATATTTTTCGTTAATAGCAAGTAATGAGTAATGCGATATCTATCTGACAAATCTTCTCCCTATATTTTCATTTTCCAAAAACTTTTCTGCAACTGTTTGTAGTTATTCCTAAAATATTCGCCAGCTGTCATCCCTGGCAGGCTCTAAATACAACAAAACTCGGTTAAGTTTTAACAACACTTCATAATTTTCACGTTAATAAGCAATAAAAAGATATATTCGCTCTTTTATCTCTAAAGAGAAGGTTGCTTTCTTTAAATATGAAATAGATACACCACAAAACAAGAACTTTTCTTTACACTTTTAGATACGTCCTTACACTCGCAAAAATGAAACCATCTTTGCAGTTTGCTCTCATTACATGATAGTGCTCGAGTAATACGAGATACTCAGAGTAATACAATGTACAATTTTAATTTTCCTATTTACCAAAGGAGGGAAACGAATCTACGCAAAGCTATGGGTGAGGCAATGCAGATTATTTATACAAGCCTCATTCTTTTTGTTTTCTTATGTGATGGATGACGTATTCGTGAATTGGAAAACGTTCAACGAAAGACAATAGGTTTTTTAAAGAATTCTATGACAAATACCTGAGCGTTACTCGGATACCTTTGGATGCAGGATGGAATTTCTTAGAGGAAAGAAAGGTCAATCAAAGACTTAATTTGCTTAATAAATTCAGGAAGAGTACTTTCGTAGAAGATCTAGCCAACACTATGTCCCTTTCTTGATACATTGGCATTTCTTTCTCTTTAGGAAGATCAGAGCAATAGATGCTATAACCACTCGATTCAAGAATTGTTTTTCCAAGAAAGTTTTGCGAAAGTAATCGATTAGGAAGGTTGAGTCAAGGTGCATATACACCCTGCCACGAGCCGAAAGGCGGCTTACAGGGTACATGTGTAGATGAATATTTTATAGATTTTAAATGCTATTAAATTCTTTCAACGTATGTCTGTTTCAGCATTGAAAGGCGAACGCGCTACCCACTTGGCTATCTTGGAGCTCGAAGTGTCATTTTATGACGCCAATCGGCATATTTATATAGACAATTCCCCACGTAAAACGTAGAATAAAATGCAGAATACCACGGAAAACATAATAAGTAAAATTAAAGATACTAATTGTTTATTATGATGGAAACTTGGGGAAGAATTATGTGAAAAAATTTTAATACATCGACTAAAGTGTAGTTTTGACTATAAAATGTTGTAGTATACTTAACGAATGGGAAAATCCGCGTCTTAAGCGGGTAGAAGAGCGTATTAAGTGGTATCTTTACCACGTGTTTCGAGTAGAAGGGACCGGGAGAAAATTGCGTGTTGACCAGTAGCGTCTTTAACGGGTTTAACTGTCCGTTGTTATTTTCGTCTTCTAAGACCGAAGTAATTTCATGGATCCAGCGTTCCTCGTCCTTCATTCCTCATTTCTTTTCTCCGTAAACATCCATCTTATTCTCGGAGAGAGTGGCGTTCCTCAAATGAGTTATCCCACTCAGCCTAAGCCCGTCTCTGTGTATCATGAAGCTATTTTTTAAGGGCGAGCTATTTCAAGGTTTCCAGGAAATTTACCCGCCGCTGGCGTTCTCCTCCGCACTTGGGTCTCCACTTGTGTGCCCTTCCTCTCCATTAATTCCTCCTAAGGAGCCGTTTCCTTTCCTCCATCCGTGGTTTATTTGGCGATGTTTCGGAATAACCAATTCTTTTCCTATTGCCTTTCGAATCAATCAACTTTTCTCTCGTCGAAACAGACTCAGTCACCGATGATTGATATCCACGAATGAAAATTTGGTTTTTAGATTACACTGCTCCCATTTCGTACGCATCATACTTTCGGAATTCTGGAAAGCTTAAAGGGGAAAGAGATTTACCATAAACATTGCACGTTGGATCGTGCTCCCTGAAACCCGCAGTCAAGAGTTTTTTTTACTCACGAAGAACACAGAAAAGGAGGGAAATTAAAATTAATCTCTTCAAGCGATATCTGATGTTAGTCAATTCCAAACTATAATAAAAACAGGCAATGGATGATTTCTACAATACCGCAAAATAATAAGGTATAAAGTGGTTAAAATGCTTTTTAGGGGACTGAAGGATAACCGCTTTATAACCCGGATATTACAAATTTTAACTTTTTTTACATGAGAAAACAAAGGGGAAGGGATTTTTTGGCATGTTAATTTTTAAATAATTGTTTTATACGTTAAAAAACGAAAAGAAATCTTTTTTCTTTGTTTTACTAGCCACGGTTGTCTTAGAATTAGAATTCTATACCTATATAACTATTGCTCTAATTGAATTGCCGTAATAGAAGTCGCCTTCTCGTCATATATTTGAAGAATAGCCTGTTTTACGGAAATAGAGAGCGTCTTCATTTACCACTTGATTTTCGCATTTTTCAATCTACAAGAAAGCAATCTATTAACAATTCAGACAATTATAATCAAGTAAAGACCCCAACAAACAATAAAAAAATTGTCTTTTTTTAGAAATTCTGATACTTTGATATATATTTTAGTATATATATTTTGATAGTTTAATTATAACAATTATTATTTAATTATAATAATTATTATTATTATCAGCGGCCAACTATTATTTCAGATAGACAATTGGGGAAGAGTAATGTAAACAAGTATCGTTTATCAAATGAGGTGGAAGATTGGCTATTGCTAGCTGCAGTGTATCTGGACACGAGAAAAATTGCTTTATAACGTCCTTTCTTTACTTAGAAATAAACATTAAAAGATATTTTATGTATGGTAAAAAAATACTGAAATTTTTGGAAGAAGAATTTCACATCGCGGATACGCACTCATAAGGATGAGAAAGTATATTATTCATTGAAAACATAAGACAACATAGAGTAATCACCAGATTAAAAACTGTGGCACTGGGTGTAATATAATCAGAAGTGTGAGCTTAACCTTATAAAACTGAGCTACAGATATAAACAACGATAGCAAAAAGTACTATTGATGGACCATTAAAATTATTCCTTCCAGAATCATTCGTCGAATTTTCGTTATCGTTTTTAAGAATTTTAATCCTCTGGAAGTAAATTTCAGTGATAAGGTCTACGAAGCATTGTTAGTTTCCGCAGCGAATTATACGATCAAACGCGCTCAAGAGTGAATTTACATGTCAAATATTTATGGCATTATGTGCCCTGTATGGAAGGTATATGGTGTACAATGCCATAATCTGACTAGTTAGGACCCTTGGGATGGCTTTTGGTATCTTGTCGTGTGCTTTATAGCATCTCCAGGGACCCTCTTCCAGGTAGTCATGGAGATCCATGTTTTGAGCCTCATGTTGAGACCATTGTCTGAATTCGGAGCATTAGAACATCTTGTTTGAAAAACAAATGTGATGCTTTTTTCCCTTCACTAATGACAGTTAAATCAAGCATTATATATCATGATACTCAACGAAAGCTGCCTCTACTCCAGGGTGTGTTAATTTGTATGTATATGTGGGTAATAACTGTGATGAAAATTAATCTATTTTGCATTATTTTCTCCCTTTTTCCTATTGATGGCATAGGGATCCGTCGTAACTGAATTCAATAGTTTGAGAGGGAGTTCTGAAAAAATTCACAGAGGAGGCTGTAACTTAGTGTAAGTTCAACATCTTGAATAGGTTGAGTTCAAATAAAACACGGAATTTAAATAACACGTAAAAATTAATTATACTCATGCACAGAAATATATGTCTGGCGACTAGTTCCGACTAGTGAAAAGTCATCATCAAGCCTTTCACCATCAATTTACTAGCGAAACAAATCGAAATATTTCTGTGGTTTAGTAAAAGTGATTTTTGTGTGTTGTTAAAAACCTGTTTCATTTAAACATGTTCGGAAAAGTTCTTGTCCTGAGAATGAAAAACAATTCATGGCATTACAACCAATTTTTAACCATTTAGAACAACTATTATTTTTTCAGCAGTCCCATTTAAGGCTAACTCATTTATTTTAAAGATGTCCTGTCGCTATTATACCCGCTTCATATTAAAACTCCGTGAGATCTTTAAAATATCCCACTACAGCTAAGATCGCTCCTTGATTCGAAGAAATTCGAGCGAGAGAGTTTTTAGTAGGTCAGAAGTCGATAAAAGTCAGAAGATGCCAAGTTTTGAGAATCGGGCGGATTTTCTAACTATTCATTGTGCCGATCTGATAACTTTCCGAAAACTTTTTGGGTACGTGCGTTGTAACCATGAAAGATTTCCTATATTTAAACCGGGCTTTTCCTTACGATTTATTTATATTTGGTCCTATGGTTAAAATGATATTCTCTGGTACTTGCTTTACATTTTTTAAATTAATAAAGCATATAAAGCATGCTAAAACACCGATGCTTTTTCGACCAATGGAATCTTTTCATTTTTCGACACTCAATCGCCGACTATGATTCACTGTTTTGATTCCAATATAGAATTATGGATCCAAGCCTCATCTTCGATATTATATCGAATCGAGGCTGAAAAGCTGTTTTCTTTTAGTAAAAAATTAGTTCTCCCGGTATAATTCTAACATTTTCTGGCTGCGTTCTTGATCTTTTATGAGAAAGCTAGACATCCATCGTAAACTAAGCTTTTTCATGTACAATTCCTAGTGCTAAAATTTACACTCACGTTCTTTCGAAATGCATATGTTCTAAGCAATTTTACTTATGTAAATATGGCAATACCGTGTAATTGTCAAACAGTTTCTGATGATACGCTTCATCGACGTCTATCACGTAGGTCAGGGGTCGCCAACCTACCTCCCACTAGTGAGCTATTTATAGTTTTAGGTGGGCGTATGACGTATTCAGTTGGACGACGTGAGTTTCCTTGGTAATAGAAAGGGATGATAAGGGGATAATGGCATCGAGTATCAATATGAACATATTTTCCGGATGCACGTATTATATAAATTAATTGTACCAATGAATGTTATAATTTAGATGCATCAACAAAAATTATTTCCATTGTTCAAATTAAGTGATTAAGACGGTGGGGAAATTATACTCTTTCAAAAGTAGATTATATTAGTATATAAGTAGTATACTCTTTCTTAGTAAGATTACAGTTTTGGTAGGGGTCAAAAGGTCAAATCCCGTTTCTTTATCGTTGAAAACTAAGCAGAATAATCCCTGAAATTTTTATAAACTTCCGATTAATTTCATTTTGCGTCATCGGTCTCTTCCTAAATATCAGAGAGAAGGCCCAACCACAAATTTTTTAAAAATCCACGAGATCTTTCGATAAGAAAGTAATCAGATTTGTTTCAGGGGTAGATATGATAGTGTAGGTGAGATGTATAATGAATTGGGTTGGGATGAATTAAAATCTCGTAGAAGACTAAACCGTTTAGTAGGATTATACCAGGCTTATACAAGTAAACCTAGCTGGAAAGAGATAAGTAATAAATTCACCAGTCCGAAATTCATTGGTGAAAATGATCATCCTTATAAAATATACACGTAACCGACAAAAAAGGATTTCGGTAAATATTCCTATGTAAACAGAACCATGATTGGATTGAACTACCTGAAGTCATTCTTAACCCCTTCCCACGAAATTATGCTACATATCGATGGAGGATAGAGGGACGATTAGCAGTAACAAAAGTTGAACATTAATAGAATTAATTACTTGAAGTGAATCAGGGAACAGATGATTATATGATGAACAAATTGTTGAGTGAGTATTGATCATGTTAAATAAGTGGTAATGCAAATTATTAGTATTTTATTTTTGTGATGTATTTATGTTACCTTGATTTGTTGATATTTTAGTTTTGATGATGTACTTTTGAGACCGTCATTGTATAACAACAAACTCTGCCACCTAGTTTGTATGTACCTCCCCTGTAGATTTATTCTAATAATAATAATCGCTCGTTAGAAGAGTCCATCCCGGAGAATCCCACTTTTACCTCCTTTTCTGCGAACAAAACAACTGGTCACTTGCTTTGAAAATACGAAATTGAAATATAACGAGCTTTTGATGTCTGTCTATCGAGTTAATTTATTGGAGAGACAAATTTAAATACATACACGTTTAAAATAATTTAAAAAATGCGATATGGGTATGGGTACCCTAGTGTAGGTAACAGCGGAGGTAAAGTTGGTTGCATACACAAGGGTTAAGAAATGTTAGTCTAAACTTTGGATGATCGTAAATTAGGGATCGATTGTAATCAATAATATTAAAGAAATTCTTCCAAACGGTTGTTTCATGTCTCTCCACGGCTTTTAAAATGCGGTATTAAGTTATGTTTAGCTTATAATGTATGCCCGAAAATATCCACGGAAGGAGGCGTCGTATTAGCGAATTCCTCACAATAAAAGAAGGGAGACAGACTAATACTCTTACCACAGTTTTAAAGATTAAAAACATTTTGTTAACTTCCAATGATTGTTCATGAGTCTCAACCTAAATATTAGAGAGAGTGAAAAAGTACTAGTCTGTTTCCATTCTCTTACAGATATGCCTGACTTTACGGATTTATTCCTTTGTCGTATAAAAATCTAGAAGAGTTCCTTTATTGTAATTGCGTATTCAGGAAGTAGAAACAAAACAAATGGCCTTATATAAAAACATCATATATGTAAGGGGTTGGCCAACTTTTGGCTTCGCATTGGTTTTCTTTTTCACTCTCTCACCTCTATATTTATGTACAGCTGTAATCGTTTATTTTTATGTCAAATATTGGATTCCTTTGCATTAGAATCAGATGACTTTTCAACATAATCTTTCGATCTCTGCCGTTCTAAAAATACCGTCTTCTCGTATTCTTCTCCCATATCCGCTGCTGTTACGCTTCCCATATTTCGCGCTATGCAAAATTCATGGCTGCTCGTGATTTCTTATTGTGCGGCACCCGCTTTATGAATGAGTTAAAGGAAAATGTATTCCCTCGCATATTTTTGCATTTATTCATGCTCTAGATACGCCGCTTCGGGTCTTTCAAGATGACGTGACAGCATTATCGAGCCGAAGGCGGCGATAATTCTCCTTGGACATAAAACGTTGATCTTGACTGCCATTTGTGAGAATTCGAAAACGCTGGAACGTGTTAAACGAAGTCTCTTTCTTAGATCTTTTGTAATATTATGATCCACGTATGCTATGAGTTGTGTCCTATAGGAGGCCAGTCTATACAGGATTGTAGAGTAGGGTGGATCGAAAAAACTTTTTTTTCGAAATCGGTATGCGGCTAAAGCTTAAAGTTTGTGGTTGGTGGTCCTTATAAACTATGAGAAATCTTAGCTCGATCGGAATATGTCCTGAGGCTGCGAAATTTAGTCGAAATGTTCAATTTTTGTGAAAAAATGTCAAAAATTCGCAATTTTTCTGATGATTTTTCGATGTTTCTGAAGTGATTTAATGGCAAAATATTACATGTATTGCTTGTATGTTGCTTAGTGATTAACAATTTACTGAGTTTGAATGAGGAAAATTGATTTCTTAGTTCGCCAAAATTTGTCAAAAAACGCCAAATATACAGAGATGTTACGGATGTTGGGTAGGCAATAACCTGCTGCAGTAACTCGACCCCACCGACTTAAATTTATCTATCTAAATTTATCTATTTAAGTGGCTCTACAACCATAGATGATTATGATTCTTGAACATATGTGTATCAGTAAAGTTGTTATTTTCATCTTTAAATTTGAAGGCTTGAATCACATAATTTCATGGCAATTATTATTTTCTCATGACGTATTCCTGCAACTTCCTCTTGTTTGATTTAATTTTATTATTTTATTATTACTTTTGTAATTTAGTTTGAATGTTTTATCTTATGTTTTTATCTTTTTTATCTGTTTATTTTTTTTATTTACTTTGTTTACTATTGCATTTTTTTCTTTTTCTGATTTTATTTTATTATTTTTTTGTAATATCTTTATTGTACTGCTTTTGTAATTTTCTATTCATACACAGTTTTCTTTCATAACTTTTAGCTTGTACTATCAGTAGGTTTGCGCAGGTTTTTCACACCCCCCTTCTTTGCGGGTGTTTTCCTGCAGTGGATCTTTTTTCCTTAGGTTATTTTTAATTCCACTCCTAAATTTTTCCTTTCTAATTCTCTATTCACCTACACAGAACTTTTATGTGTGTATTATTTTTGACGAAAGGTTAGATGGAAGAAGAGACTTTTCAGTCTCAATCTCGCCTTAAATAAAGAACATATAAACCAAAGTAAAAGGTAAAATCTTTTACTTGTTTTTCGTATTTTCTTCTTTTCTGGGTTATCCCAGTGTCATTTAAAAATGGAAGTAATGTATCAGTCTTTGAATGCTTACTTCCTATGAATGTGTTCTGTAACTGAGAAATTAAAACCATATCAGGTGATTACTCCGGGATGATGGAGTGATAAAAATATCGGTTGTTAACTAGCCAGTCCAGCTCGAACCTTTATTATTCGTAATGGTCCTTTAAATTTAGATTTATACCCGATGAGCTGCCAGTTGCGTATGGCAGGGAGTGTTGTAACTTCAGGATCCCTACTTAATCCACGCCATAAGCTTCCCTGATGTTCTTAGAAAAGAACGGCCAGAAGTAACTCTGTTGAGGTTGAATCTTTGTAACGTTCTATCGATGCCTTTCGGAGATCGCACTCGTTTACTGGAATTAGAAGGGCATCTACTTCTTCAAATAGTTCTAGAGTGATTAATTATTCGAAAATCTATCGAGGTAACAAGGTTTTTACTGTACTTCGTCTTTTCTGTGCATTTCCGTCGCTCCCACACAATTTTACGGATAAAACCGTGACTTTGAGAACTCTACATCCCGATAACATGAAGATCACGTTGTGAAATTCCACCTAAGAAACTGCAATACACCATTCGTATAAATAAAGTCTTAAGTATGATAGTCTATTAAAGTTTCTTTAGTGAAATTTATTTAATCCAATATGAGGCTTGTCATTGAAACAATATGAAGCAGAGAAATTCTAAAAAATACTCCCGAATTTTCGATAATTCATTTGATGTATTCCGCTTCCTACTTTGGTTTTCATAGATTTTTAGATGTGGTTACTACAGCAAACCTATGAAAGCAGATTTTGAGAACAATTCATGAAGACAAAGGAGCGGCATTAGACATCGAGACATTTTATATCAATTAATCTGTCCATCTTTTTCCGGGATTTCCAGCCGCAATCGTTGTTGTTATGAAGAAACTTCGCGTGCGATTTAGCAGGCTTCTTCAAGCCTTCAACTCCTACTTAAAGAAGCATGCTGAAAGCAGGGCATCGAACATATTTTTGGGTCAGGTTTCCGCTTTGGTTCAACGAAATACCAAAATTTGGTTGTTTCTCTTTCGCTCCTCCTCCCAACGTCAAACCAGTACAAACCGATATTTTTAAATATAGTGTATCCCTCCGTTGTATTATCTCTAGCTTTTTTCATATACACTTAATAATAGTTAGCTACTAGTCGTATTTACTCATTTTTAGTTAACCTTTCTCCGATGAGACTTACGTAAATTGTACATTTTCTGTAAGCAGAAATTGGAAGGGAATGATTAAGATCTCCCGAATAGCGTGAAAGAATGTTCCGGCGAGATAGCTCAGCGGACAGAGCACCCGACCGGCAATCGGGAGACCCGGGTTCGACTGCCGGTCTCGTCGGACTTTTTTCAAGTCTATTCTTCCTTGAGATCTTTCCTGGGTGCACGCCATCTCGTGCAAAATCACCTTAACCCATTCCTTGGAATGATTAAGGGTTTTCGCTATTCAGTTCGGGCGAAAACATTTTAATTTTTCGGTTCAGGATCAGTTTTTAATCCGGCAAATATCTCGGGTTTCCGGCTTCTCTTAAAAAAATGGTCTTTATTGGCGAGATTGAGACTAAAAAGTCTCTTCTTCCATCTAACCATACAAGTAATGTACGTGTGAAAAGGTATAGAATGAAAAACTTCAGAAGGGTGGATGTAAAAAAACCTAAGGAAATAACTTAGGAAAAATATCCACAGTTTCTCTTCGGTTCCGGTTAGATGCCCTGGGTTCAGCGTAAAGCTTTCAAAGCAGTATATTTTTCTAATCTATTCCTTGGTTATCAAGATTGACCTCTTACGAAACGGTATAAAGAATCTCATCTATAGGTGTAAATCTATAAGCGTGGTAAACGAAACGCATTACTGTTGGAACCGCACGTATGTTTGAGCTAGTTCATTTCTATTGTGATCACTACTATAAGTATACTGGAATAAAATGAAAATTTCAATATTTTATGTTCGCATTCGGTTTTCTGCAAGAGTAGGTTTCGGTATGGTTTCCTTATCTCGGTTCGGGACCGTTCAATGCCTTGGCTGAAAATTAAACAAAAGGTCATCATAACAACGGTTGCGATGGGAAACTAGGAAGTGTTTAGGCATAAAATCCATGCAGACATTAACCAATCAACACCTTCGAAATCTCAAAACCAACATGATTTACCACTGTCTTCGCTTTTCCCTCATAATCGCCTCTCCCTCATCCTCCAGCCAATGCCTCCTTCATTCCCTTTAACGAATTAGACCCTTCCTTTCCGTGCGAAGATTAGAATATTCCCGAAATCGCTCTTTTATGGAAAGAGGGGCCTTGGAGGAAGCTTTCCGGTAATAAATCCGGGATTTATATGATCTATGGTTATGACTTCATTAGGTGAAAGAGTTGCCTCGTCCTTCGCATTTCCGTTTTATCCCCGCTAGTTACAACCGGGATGCGAATTCATGAACCGTCCATGACGCTTATTCCGAAGGCAATGAAAACTCGCGTAGTTTTTACGACAGGGCTCGAAAGTCGATGCTCAAATTCTGTTGGATTTTAAGGAAAGGTGGTCCCAATGAAACGACCTCCCTTTTAGATTATTGAGACTTTTTCAGCTCTTTGTCAGCTGCCATCTGTACGTCCCTTAAGTAGGATTGTATAATTCTCTGGTTAAGGGTTATTTATTTCTGTGAAAGATTCCAAAGAAAACATTAACAGCGTTTAAATATCCGTGTTCCATCTTATAATGTAATTGTTCCCTACAATTTTAAATCATCTCTGCTTACAGAATGCTAAAATAGGGTAATGTTTGTGATATTCGAAAAATATTATATTTCCTGATAATTGACAAGGCATCGTTTAATTACTACCTTTTATCATAACTTACGATACAGATTTCTGTTACTTTGAGTCCGCGAGCGACGTTACTTTGCGCAAGTTTGGTTTCTTCTTGAGTATGCATGCTGTGAGTGGGACTCTTCTGTAGAGTTTTGTGTTCGCGAATTAGATAAAGTACAACGAAAGGCAATACGTTTTGCTATGACAAATTCGTGAGCTTTACTCGTATGCTTTAGGATGGGAATCCATAGAAGAAAAAAGTTTCAATCAACGACTTAATTTGCACTATAAATTCGGATAGAGTACGTTCTTGAAAGGTGTAGCCGATGTTGTCCGTCGTTCTCGTTGGTCATTGGTCGTTCTGATACAGCGAGGAAGATCAAAGAAATAAATGGGGGAACATTTCGATTTAAGAAATCAGTTTTTATTTTTTTAGTTGTCAATTAGGAAAGAAGAGTCACGGTGCTTATGCACCCCCTGCTAAACGCCGAAAAGCGACTTGTATGTGTAGTTGTATCTTGGGTGCTGTCCGCAGCTGATTACTCTTGCATCCTCTGGCGCCAAAAACCCTGATGCGGATCTAGTTTTTAGTATTTTCATTCCGTATCCCAAATCAATTCCTTCAGTAAAGAAAACTAAAAGTTCGGATTACTGGAAAACTGGATTACTTTAATAAGGTTTTTTCGTACCCATGAAATATTTTACGGAAGACGATTCGTTAATTTGATCAAATGAGAAATTCTTGAACTATGGAACGTTGCGAACGGTTTGCCAAAGCTGGTTGTAGTGCATCTGGGAACGGAAAAAATCAGAGTCTTAAACGGTAGTTCTACCATGTGTTTCGTGTGTAAGGTGGAGTAAAAGTGTGCGTTAGGAGTAAGAACTTCTTAAACGGCTTTTGCTGTATCTCCATGCGTTTTCTGCAATGTATGCATAGCAAGATTCGTGAGACAGAAGGGGTTCTGAATGAAAGGTCGCTTATGAGTGAGAGAAGGTCATCGAACTGTCGTTTCTTTTTGATGACGAACTATTTCCCTACAATAACTGTTCGCATAGAATTATCAGTCTTTCCTCGAATTTTTGTCCGCCGAAAATTCAAAGAATTTATGTTATTCTCCGTTGAACCAGCTCTCAAAACTTCATTATTTCTTTCAACAAGTTTTGTGCTCCTTTTTCAAACACTTGTTTTATTTTATCTGTTAACGATAAAATAGTGAAATATATGTATTAAAATCGTTCCATAATGGTTAGTCTTTTTAATTATACCAAAACGATCCATAGATTGATGAATTCAGTCTTTTTAATTTTATCAGTGGGATAATTTACTTGTTTCTCCATGAGCATGCATGGTAGTTATATAATATATATGCTCTTAATGAATAAATAATTATTTGCAAAATTTAAATTATTATCCTGTACTGTAAGATTAATTTTCTCTTTATCTTTCTTTCAGGTGAGTACCAGAAAATGGATTTCATTAACCAGTATCTTATATAACGGAAAAACCTTCGTCGCATGGAAGAAATATCGAATCTGTATGTAGTTTTCATTGCTTTCGTTTTTTCTCTTTATTCTTTAGGTATATGATTGATTTTTTAGTGATACGAGTTATGTTTATGCTAATTTACATTTGGAAAAATGTAACAAATATCGAGTTACGTGTCGAAAATTTTGTAGGCTTAAAATGTGTGGCACTTCGGAGTATTTATTATTGGCTGTAATTGTATTTCGAAAACTGTTTCAAAAGAATTTAATTTAGTAAAATATTGCTTTGGATTGGTTAGTGATGATTCCAAGTGGACAGCGCGTTCGACTATAGTGAAAACAGTCCCGGTTTCGATTCCCGGTGGGAGCGAATGAGCGAAATGACCTCACCTGTCGAGATACTTTAAAAAGATACTTTTCCTATTACTGCGATAATGAAAAATGATTGTATAGAACTTAGAATCATCATTCGATATTATTTTTGTGAGGCTTGTATAATTTCTTGCATGGCATTTTGTGCAGATTTACCGCTTCCTATCTAGGAAGTGTTAATTAAAAGACGTTTCTTAATGCTCAAACACTTCGTAATAATTGGTAAAAGTCAAGTACTGGTCAACTGCTTATTTTTCTACGAAATGTTTTCTATTGCACATATAGATTCAGCTAGAAATAGCCGTCAGAAAGGAAAAATCACTTAAGTTCTTATATTACAAACTTTTGTTCTAATTTCGTATTTTTTCGTATTTCGTGAATTCCTTAGAATGTATCGTAAATTAAACTTTTCAAAGCCGCGCTTTAAATTCTTAAATTATGTCTCCTTTAGTCCTTGACATTCAAAAGTGTGCATTTAGAAAAATGGTATCGAAATATTAACTAAGTGACATAAATATAGTGATTAATTGATGATAACAAAGTTTATCAGTTTATTTATGGATCGATACACTAATATAAAATGAATATGCGTTGTACTTTTACCGAAACTGGAAAATTTACAACACTTCTTTTCATTCTTCATGATGAATTTCCATAATGCAAGGAAAAAACACTTAGTAAATTCCACTAGTTTCGTTTACAAGACATCATCAGGCACTTCCACAAAGTTAGACTGGAACACATAGATATAGGATTTATTTTTATTATAATTTATAGATTTCCATAATACCTCACCTCTTTCTATGGATATCCTCATAGTCACGCCTAATATAGTCGATTTCCCGTTCAAATCATCCTAAGTATTGAATTGAAATTTGCATGCTTCCTTCCTATCCTGAAAGCCCATTCGTCGCTGGAAATCACAAAGGTCGGAAAACAAGGAAATGGCTGGCGAACGCAAATCTAATCACAAGGCAGAAAGAAAAGGTGGCAAAATCGGAAAAGCCGTCTCTGCAGCGTCTCTCGATTTGGGAAAACTGATTGCGCTCCTGATCCGAGTTGATTAGTTTACCTGACGCATGTAACTATGGCGACGCGTTTAGCTCATCATTCCACTGTTTTGATTTTCCTCTTTCGTCCCATCCTCAGCTTGGTGAAAATGTTCTCGGATGTTGACACCTACGCGGATCTTTTTGATGGAGACTAATATTTCCTGTTGAGTTTAGAGTTAAAGGTGCCTTCGGAGGATAAGCGATGATTTCATAACTTCCTTATAAGATTAAATTCCGCACTTTTTTCTACCATCTTATGTATCTTTAGGAATTGGGAATCGTGCAATTATTGAAGTTGAAGGAAAGTGGAATAGCAATAGGAAACTAAAATGAAAATAGAGTGAGGGATATTAAATAATTCGCTAATGATAATGATAAAAATAATAATTTTAATTCAACCTATGTACGAAAGCATGTATGGGATAAGTTATCGTCATTCCTATCATAGCAATGAATCAATACGTTAACTAATTACTGATTACGTTACAAATTATGCATCTTATTACATCTAATCACAATTACCACATTATATTTATCCAACTATTATTTATTATTCAACAATCAATAATTCACGATGTGAAATTGTTTTATTTTTCAATTTTTTACATGTCAAGTTATTTACAAAATATTAACATATCCCGTTATTTTTACTATTTTATCCTTTTTCTTGAAATATGTATTACTCTACCTACTCTATTGTCTCATTTAAAATTTATTTATTTAATAAATCATTGGAATTTGGTCTATATACCAGGTGACAACGGTTTTTAATGAAGTATTTAAAATGATGTATATTATTTGTATATTAAATAAATTTAAATTGTGTAGTCTCCCTGGTAGCCTAGTGTACAATGCGTTGAGCGTTTTCGTGAACACGGTACCGGGTTCGATTTCCGGTGGGGCCTATGTGCGCGAATCGACCTTAGCAGTCGAAGCACTTAGAAAAATATATTATCCCTCATCTCAATTACTTTTACGTAAACTGGAACCGACCAAAATCTTTAAACTCTTTGATATTTCATTGTTTTTTTATTTTATACTTCGATTTTATGTTCCTATCGCCTGTCCTCTTTATTTTATTTATACAATATTTGGTGATACCGCATCCTGGTAGTAGATTATCTTCGGATGAAAGAAGAAAAATAACACCTTAAACCGGAGAATTTTCTTCATCGCTCCGTTCCTTTTGTCAGCGGACTTTTTTTCTTCTGTTATTTATATTACAAATACTTTTGATTCAAAAGAGTTTGGATGCATTCAAATGCAAGCAGAGATTCATAATTTGAGGTTTACATTAAAGATTGTCGTTCCCTTATTTTTTCGACGATACCCATCGCGAGTCGTGAAAAATCGAAGGAATGGTTCAATACCGTGTCCTTTATTTGCTAGCTGAAGACTTTTCTTCTTGACAACAGATCGATAATCTTTCAAACAAAAGAGCCACTGCATCCGAGGCATCTTCCATCGGCGACGGTGTCTGCATCTCTAAGTAATAACCGCTCTTTCAGTTCATTGGCTTCGTCGGAAGCGATTTTTTTCTAACATTTTAGATTGGACTTTTCCGTTTCGGTAATTTCATCATTTTGAGAAATAGATAAAATTGATATAATGGCCCTGTTTTAGTATTTCTTTTATTTTAGTATTTCTTCTGAGTATTAATTACTTCGCATCTTCCTCCTAAATGCTGAAATTCCAGGATGATTTTCTATGAAATGATCACGAAATTCATCTTTCCGCAAAATCCGGGTGAATAATTATATTGTATTTCCGTCTCTGAATTTTGTACAATTCTGCAAAAATTCCATTACCCTATATGAAGATGCATCATGATTTCCTTTAGTTGACTGCCTTTTACAGTTGCTATCGCATTACAATGTACAATTACGATCCAGTGGTCTACTCTCAGTTGTCAATATGATCATACATATTCATAATTTACAATTTGAAACCTAAAGATAGTCAATGTGATATTCAGTATGCAGCATAGATGTTCACGATATAATAAGTAGTTTTGAAAATGTGTAGGATACTTAAATTTTTGTGAATAACTCGTTTGCCTTAAACATTTGTTTTTCTTGGATTGGAAACGTTTTCGTCTGCTCATATTTCGCATTTCTTTGTACTTATCTTTCACTAATTTTCCATGATCTGCATCTTTCTGTATTTACCAGGTTTTACCTGATTATTTCTAAGGGTTCTACGAACCAAGGTTCCATATTCTATTGCAAAAAAACCTAAAATTTATGAGGAAATCCTTCATATAACACATCAATACATATCATATACACATTCATATATTCATAGTATCTTTTTCCCTTCCGTTTTAAACATTGAAAGGAAGAAAGACTTGATTAAAGGCGGAGTTAAATTGTTATTAATGATAAAGTTGTGTTGACTTCTTGTGACTTGTACCAGCCTTGTTGATGTAGTGTTAGCGGATACGGTATGATCACAACCTTAATTCCTGTGTCCTAGATTTCCTTCTTTACGAAACTTTCTTTCTATGAATTTTTCAAATCAACTTATTTCATTCATTTCTTTTACTTACGCGTAACATTATAGTACTCTATTTTACAAGATTTATTTTGCTACTCCTCGATTTGGAGTGGTAGTTTTTGGTTTTACCTCTAGAAACCTTTCCACAAAATTTAATTCTACCATTCCTTTTTATACGACATGGTTGTCGTCTTTAGCAATGTAAAATAGTAGAACTTAAACTATCTTCTCTGAGGGGATCATGGGGGAAAAGCGATGGATGTGGAAAATTGAAGAAAGCGAGAAATTTGGACTCGCTTATATGATAAAAATAACCAGGAAAGTTTATAAATTGCGCAATTCTAAAATGACCACAAACAGTACAAAATTTATGAAAATGTTTATCTTGAAAATGATTTATTTATTCTTGAGGAAACTTGCAATGGTTAGCTGTTTTCTTGTTAGCATTATTTTTAAATCAAAAAGGGATTCTTCTATGTTCTGCAATTTTTGTTTTGTCACTTTCTTCAACGCAATAATGAAAAAAAAACTCCTTTTCATCGGGAAATCTTTTACCAAATTAACACAAATTTAGATGTTTAAACACCTGAGGCTATATGATTTTGTTCCTTAAACTCGTTTTCCATTGACGGTACAAAATTTGGAGAATATATTATTCGGTTGCATTCTTGAATCCGCCTAATAAATAGTCCGATTACTTCTTTATATAAGAACGAAAAACTTATTTCCGCCGTTTCCTAGACCGTGTATTTTATATTGCTGAAATATGTCGCCCGATTATAAACTCTATATTTATTCCTGAATATTTTGTCTCTCAAATATCTTATTTTCACCGAAAATTTAACCAAGAAATAGATTTAAACGCTCGTAAAGCATTTTTTGCTTTAAATAATAATAATTAATAATTTTAAAGTCCCGTGAGAGCAATCAAAATACAAAACAAAAAAATATCTGCACTTACATAAGATAAAAAAGCTCATAATATATAAAAATATGAAAAAGAACAATTTACAATTAGTTCGAAGAAACCAGAAGATAATTAAATGTTTTAGTTTAAAGGATGGCAACGAAGTAGAGTTTTTAATTTGGTCTGGTAGAAATACATCTATAGATTCATGATAGTGGATGTAGAATAATAGTGTAGCAAATTAGAATGATCGAACTAGATGTCAACCCAATTGCTCTATCTTTGAACAACCAAATGTGGCGCCATAAAAGTGGAAACGTCATCTTGCGGCGGAACCGTTAGTTCGCTGCAGTGCGCAACAGATGGCTCTGGCATTTAGGGAATCCAAGTAGTCTCACGATACTCGGGTGGGTGGTATTTCCATACATTAAGGTAGTAATGTTAATTGACCGAATAAGGTCTCGATGTTGGGGTACTAAAGCTAAGGAAACTTGTCATTTTAATGAGATGAATTTACTGCTTGTGAGACTAAAGAACAAAAGGTCAAACTCCCGCGTAATCTAACGTAATACAGTACTTTTCAAGTAAATACTATTTTTACCTCGAAATGTGTAATGGGTACAAACCTACCCTAATTTAACGCGGTAATTAAATAAATAAATAAATTGAAAGAAATTTGGGCGATTGGCATCGATTAATATTTCTGGATTGTGTTTTTTTCTCACTAACAAGGATTGATGCAATGTAATGCAATGACGAAAATATCTTTCGTAATTGTTGTTTATTTAACGAAAGACTCTATTATCATGATTATTATTTGATAGCAAATTGTAATTTATCGATTTGATCTTGATATTTGATGCTTATATGTGAATTTATTCACCACTGTTATTTTGAGATTCGTTTGCAACCATCCTTCTCTTTTAGACTCAATTTTCTGTGTTTTATATTAATGTTTATATGATTTAAAGTTTCTTTTTTACTTCCCTTTATTAATTCTACGTAAATTAATCATGGCATTTTACTGTCTTTTGTCACCCCTTTCTGTTTGGATATTTTCCTCTACGTGGGTTTTTATTTGTCAATATTTAGTTGCAGAGATATTAATATCACGTTCTTCTCTTTCTTTTTGACTTTAATTCATATTTGTATGTATGAAAAAGCTGTCGGAGTTAAGATAGAAAAGAGATCTAAGAAGCGGTCGTACGAAATCGAGGTAAATATGGAAGGGAAACCGAATAAAGATTCTTATTCTGTCCTTGCAATATAGTTTTCGATTTTATTTTGCGATAATTATTACAAAATAGACGAAAATTATACTAACGCTAACAATCCTGACGTTTCTTGAATATTACCTAATACATTTTCTCATTATAATATATGGGAAATATAGGTCCACGTCTGAAATGTATTACAGTATCACAGAGTTATAATTCACGCTTTTTAACATAGAAAGATCATATGTATATAATAATATTATTATCATTATTGTTAATTAAATTGTTATAGTTAGACTTCTAGTCTGGTGGCAACAACATACTAAATTAAACAAACACCAAGATAACAACTTTAAATTAAAAATACAAAACTCTATCACTCAACAACACAATTAATAACAATACTAATTATCTTACAAATGGCAACACTTAACTACAGTACAACAACAACGCTAGTCCCCAAAAAGTCATAACACTCAAACACAATATTGTTACTATACCAACTACTGTGAAATTCACAATAACCAAATACAACCCAATCATATTGGCAATCCCCACAAAACAATACATATTTTCTCACAAACAAAACAATTTACATTGATAAAATGCATCTTCCCACCAAACATTTCCCCTCAGTCGGAATTTTTTCTGGGAAAAAATGCAATTTCAAATGAGTTAAATTAAGTTCAGTCATTTTTTGTGGAGAAGTTCCGTATTTAACAAATAAGTAAGTTAAAGATTTGAACGCGCGGTAAAATTCTCGGACTTTGTTATGTTAGGTCAGTTTGGTCGATGGTTTCGTTGGGCTCAACAAGGGTGGCCATATTGAAAAATCCTTATAATTCAGAACAGCGAAATCGGAACGGAAGAAAAAAAATTATTTTCGGTTCGGGTTCAAGAAATTTATTTTTTCGGGTTCGGTTTTTATTCCGGCAGAAATAACGCTCATTTACAATTTCGGCACGACGTTCGTGGAGGCTAATGAATCCACAGTACTCATGTTCCCTAAGTTGTTTTCGCGGTTTCTTTCATACCCCTTTCACTTCCTGTGAGTGTTTCCCAGCAACGTGGGTTTCTTGTTTGTTAACATAAAGTTAGGAAGATTTTTTCCATCGCTGTACTCTTACTCTCTGCTTTTGATTAAACTTTATAAATATTATAAAGACTCAAAGGGCTAATTGGAAGAGAGAACCATATGGGATTCACATGGACAATCTTTCTAATTTCAGTGACACAAAAACGTGAGAAGTTAAATAATTTTTTGAAGTTTTTTTTGTGGATTTCCGAAATTCGGTAGCTGACATAGGTTGAGAAACTCGTGACGCAACATTATACCTTTTTCCTACAACGAAAACTTTCCGCTGCAGCAGCTTTCTCTGTCACCACTTGACCCAACATCCTAGACACTGCGGCACAGCAAGAAAAAGGTTGGGACGTGACCTTTATTTTTAACACATCTGAATGTATGTATCCTGTGCTCTTTGTAAAGGTCGAAGAATGGTCCCAATGAAACGAAGATTACGCTAATTTTATTCTCTTGCGGTTTATGAGGCGAGAGCATTATGGACCTTTGTTTGATCGTTTCCCTGGAGACGCGATTTTTTTCTTTTTTCGTTGCCTTAGTAGCACACCTAATACGCTTCGTCTCCAAGGGGAATTAGTTGGGATGTAAGCTATAAAGTTTAAGCCCATTTCCTCATGTTTTCTTTTGTTTTTTTTTCATTACGTGGTTTTAAATATTTCACTTTATGAGGAAGTTCTTATTAAAAAGAACTATGGGTGGGAATTTATCTCCTCATTTTCTTTGTCAAACTCTATCGTAAGGAAATGCTAATAGAATCAACTGTTTGGGCCTTAACTGCGTGAAAGGTTGCCATCAGTAACGAAGTAAACAACAACACTTTTACTCTTCACAGGATTTATTATTGTACAACCATGGTTTAGACTCATGCAGTCATCTTCTGGTAGTGGTAAAAACATGAAGATGAATCCTGAATATGATTCCATGAGTGGAAACCATGGTCGTATAATTGCTTCTATCAGTAGATTTCGCAGGTTTTTCACACCCCCTTCTTTAGTGGGTGTTTTCCTTCTGGGTCATATTTTTCCTAAGAGAATACGTAGGTTTTTTGACCCACATTATATACCTTTTTTCCATTACTTCGCTTTCTTTCAATACCTCCTTCTACATCTTTGTCTTCTTTTCTCTGTATATTGACAAAGGGTTAGATGGAAGAAGAGACAACCTTGTCTCAATCTCGTCCCGCAATAAAGACGTTTTATTGTTATTATTAATATTATAAATCCTGCGGAGTGTAAAAGTTTGCTGTTTACTTTGTTCTGAAATGGTAATAATTTCATCGGCTTACTGCTCTTAGACGTGTGTAGTAAGCATAAAGCGTATAAGAATAAAATAGAGCCGTTCTTTCTACTTAAGTTCAATTTCAGCATTATTCGTTAGAATCTTTTCTTTCGCGAAAGCTGTGCAGCGGTACTAGTAAAATGAATATTCCGGTCATTGGGTGTTTATATCTACTTGAACTTACGTATTAGTGAATGCCGGACTGTATATGTCTTTGAAAAGTATTTCCGTTTCTTTTTATCTCCTTTTTTATGTTCTTAGTCGTGGGTTTCATTCGAGTTAATGCTTTCTGTTTTAACTGCCATGTGTGTCCCCTTATTATATATAGAAGTTTATATTATTGGTAAATTTATGTTGCTGAATTAAGATTTCCAAAATTCACTAATACTTTCCTTAACATGAAATGTTGTCTCTTCCCCATACATTTTATATGGGATTGTCTTTCCCATATATTCTTAAGAGAGTTAAGTTCAACAACCGCCTTTGTCGCTAAGGGAACGGTTGTTTATACCCACTAAATTACACTACAGCTTTTACAGTTTTTCTCCTTCTTATCGGAATTCTTTCAGTTTCGACTTGAATACGATGTTATACTACCAATATAAGAATATTTATTCAATTTCCTGTGTTTAGGTACTTGTCTTGATTTCGTAAAACCATTATTTCTGATTTAATATTGCGAAAGAAAAAATCTGCAAATTCAATTTTATGTGCATTTCTTATAGGAGTGTTTTTGGGTCGTGCAGAGTCTAACCAAGGATACTTTGGCCTGACAAGTATTAATAAGTAATACTCCATTGGACCTTAAACGACTCCCAAAAATTTATAATCCTATCACGTAGGAAAGTGCGTGAAACTAATTTCCAAAAATTTCTTCCTTGTATTTCCTACGGGAGTTTATTAACACCGGATAAATAAATATACACACATCGGTAATTATTATATAATGAGGACCTCAAGGCACGCTTTGGGCTTCTGATAGTCAATATCCACCCCTGCCTAATCATGGCACGCCCATTGGAAGCTTTGGTCTAATATATATACCGCAGTTCTGCTTTAATGGTCTCCTTATTTTTTATAGCCATTATTTTGCAACGCTCGTGTACTCCACGTTTACTTAGCAGCGTACTTGAAGCGCCACTCAAAGGCTTTCGTAAGTGGTGTGTTCCGTGATTATGCAGTCCCTCGAGGAAGAAATAGCTCTTTTCCTAATCATCAAGGACGAACTTCCGCCAATAGCTAAGGCCTTTATTAGATAGAAATTAATCATATTTTTAATGTATTGAGGATTATTTGCTTTGGATCATCATTATTATTGGACTTTATTCACGAGGTTTGAATAATGTGGACCCCTCCTCAACCTCGACTCATTCAGGGGTAGATTAATAATTAGGCGCAATTAGCTGAGGCCCTCGTCTACTAGAGGGCCTCAATGAAGATTGTGGGCCTCAAGAACTCTTTATAACGTACTGTCCTTTCAAATATCTATATTTTTCAATGTCAAGTATATAATTTTTTTTCATTTAATAATTATATCAGATTCTTTATTTTCACTTTGTCACAATATACAATAATAATAAAAATATTTTTTCTTCATTGTAAACCAAAAGGTCCCCCTGAGCCAGAGAAAGGCTCGTCAGGAGGTGCCAGGTTTAGTATAGAAAATAACACATACGGGCCATTCCACGGGAAATCGGACAGAAATTGACCTCTATTTTTGTGACCTAATTATTTGTGATAATTTATTGTTATAGCATACCATTACACTTGCTGCGACTTGTAATTAAGCTTAATTGTAGAGTAAATCTGTCTACGAAGCTACCAGTAGGCTTACTACGAACATAAGCGAGCGCACAGCCATAGAAAGCGTGAGGCTGAGGCGCGCGCGCGACGAGCACCGCTCAATGTATTTAATTTTTTCAATATGTTCTTATTGCTGTCCCACTTTAAAAAAAATGTTTTTCTACAGGAAAAAGAGTGATAAATTTGATGGTGTATTTTAAAATCCGCTCTTTGGGGGCGTTTGTGGTTAAACGTTGCATTAAATAATTTGTTGCTAATTTAAACAAATTTATAAACAATATTTGAAATTTTCATTGATAACATTTCAAAGATACATTTAATCGCTATCCAAAACGGAAAACATAATTCCCGTAACACGTTTTATTAAAATGTTATAGCCCTTAGAAACGACCCTTGTTCGCCGTTTTTTGCAAAAATTTCGAAATTTTAAAAATGAATAACTTTGCAAAAAAATTTTTTTCTGAGCTGAAATCTTGACACAGAGGTTTTACAATAGAAGTACGCAAGTTAAAAAATTTTATCGATTTTAAAAAATAGAGGTCAATTTCTGTCCGATTTCCCGTGGAATGGCTCATACAATAAAAGATACAAGAAATTAACCGTCTACATTTATAACTAACAACCAATTAAATCACTCAATTATTTCAGTACTACAATACAAAATCCTTATCACAGTTACAATAGCAATAAAATTACAATTAATAATAGTGCAATATGCAATAATGTTACAATAGTATTATAATAATATTACATAATAAATAATAATAATAATAAAACGTCTTTATTCGGGCGATATTGAGACTAAATAGTCTCTTCTTACATCTAGATACAGATGTTAAGATATAGATACATAATGTTAAGCATATCAATTAATCATTGCAATTATTATTATCATATGTACAAGTTGCAAGTAGGTAACAACCAGGTGGTAGCTTGTCATATCACTTCCTACGCAATGTATACATTTCTACAGTAAAATTTTTATCCTATATACGAGTGCATTAACAACAACCTCGCATGTAAAGAAAATCTCAATATAAATACACCATACATTATATCACTTTATTTACGATTCCACTCAAAATCTGATCTATTTACCAATTTTCAAGGTATTATTTAAGGCAATCCTTTTTTTAAAATAGATTTGTGTTGCGGGAAGGTGCTGAAAATATATATAATTAGAATAATTTATGTTACTGGAATCTAATATTTTACTTTCATGCCACTAATATAGCTATTTGATTTTCCATATAATTCTTCATATATCACATGTATGTGTTGAGCATAATTATTTTCTGATGGGGCCGCGGTTCGACACTTGCGCTTCGATCCTCTCTTATCCTGTATCCACCTGTGCTCATCTATAATGTTTATGTTACAAATGATATAAAAACTAAGGAAAAGATTTTGTTTGTGGAAAAGAATCTCCACAACTGAAGGTTGATAAAGAAAATACCCACGTTGCTGGAAAACACACAAGAGGCAGGGGTGAATAAATTGCGAAAACACAGTATAAATAATATATGACAATTTAATTAAGTTTGTAAACGTAACATCGTTTATATAAATAATGTATAGTCTAAGGATATTTAATTAGTAAAAATAACAGCTATTTCAAAATAAATTATCATAGTCTAACTTTTTAAATATTTACCTTTATCGGCAGCTGAAGGAATTTTCAGTACTGTAGTATTAGCCGACATTAGTGTCTCGTCCTTTAACGATTTGGAATGTCTGAAATATAGTAATTAAGAAAGATGGCATTGACCGAATGAATACAGTTACGTGAAAAGTTTCAATAGAAATTGATTGAATCCTGAAAAAACTTGGGGTGAGTAATAAAATCGATTTGAAAATGATTTAGAAATCATTTAGAATTTATGAATAGAGGAGAAGAATTTTTTCGGTAGTTCATGATATGGAGTACTTTCTTTTGGAGAAGGAAATGATAAAGATTACGTGTTAGTTATTTGATTTCATTACTTAATTGCGTTGGTAACTAATCGATACTGAATTATTATAACTTTCGGAAATATCATAAGAAAGATATAAGGTATACATCACTAGGAAGCTAATATTTTAATGCAATATAATTTTTAATTGATAATAAAGTGATACGTATAATGTATGAGTAATTTTGAGTTATATTCGGATTGATTTTGACGTTAACAAACTACTGATCATATTCGTAAAAGGGACTTACTTCATTGTGAATTCCTTTTCCATTTTTAGTATCCATTGCGCTAGTTCTAATTCGTTACATTTCCTTATGGAAGTTAGTGACAACAGTGGATTGATTTCAGGTCTAAAGTTCGAATAGCAAAATCAAAAGAGAAACTCTAAATGAAATCTCTAAAAGAAAAAAGGAAACCCTAAATGAAAGAATACACTTGTTTATTTGGAATTAAATTTTCCTCGTGTGGAAAATAAAATTCTGTCTTTTTGTACCTGACAAGCTATCAATTCAAAGCAGAACTTTTCTTTGCAGATGAACGTTATATGATGAAATAAATTATTATTATTGTAGCAAACTCTAGATGATCCGGACTACTGATGGGAAGAGAATAAACAAAAAAAATCAGAAACCTGCGTAATCCAAACATTCCATTTTATTTCTAATAATGCTCATATTTTAGGTAAATAAGCTGTGTTTAACACTTGCGCTCATAGTTCGTCATTTTCTCTTTGTTTCGTAGACTCGTTGAAGAGTTTGATTCACCGACCGCGGATCTTTTCATCAGCGATAACGTCATTGTAGTCATTCCCAATGTTCCACTGAAAAGGTCTTACGTAAGTCCCGCTCGTACCACAAAGCGACGTGCATTTTTTCGGATCTTTCAAAAAGACCGCGGAAAACATCGACGAAGCGTAAAAAATCGTTTGCGGATAGGTGGGGTACTGTAATTAGAGTTGCTTTTCGAGTTCTATAAAATTTTCTTCCGTGAAGAATCGATGATGACATCTTGGGACCATAGAGGACTGCATCGGTCATCCACGTGGCGTCGCCGCATTAAAAAAAGAGAGGATCGCGCTGCGGCGGCGAATGCAGGCGGATGAATCCTCGATGAATAGAGCGACAAACGGCCTTATTTACTTCGTCAAATAGACAAAGTCGAAGGGCGAAGCCATAGAGCAGGAAAGTTGGCCGGTATTTATAAAGGCATGATTGAGAAGGATTTATTAGTTCTCATGCAGTTACTGTACAGGTGAGAGAGGTGCTTCAGGAATGGATTAAAAGAACTGGTTGATCAAAGGGAGAATTGGGGTGGAATTAGAAACCTGTGTATTAGAGAAAAAGTTTGGGATATAGCTAATAAAATGGTACGGTATTATTACTGAGGGTGTAAAAAAAGACAGATAAAATAGGTGAAGCAACAGGGTTCGCTATAGACGGTCATCATTTGTGGTCTGCTATTGCAGATGCCTCCTCAACTCTCTACTGTTCTCTTTTATTTATTTATTAGTAAGAATGCTGCTAATAGAATTACTTCTGGTGGCAACCCCAACCATTAATTATTAGGAACATAATTAAAACATTATTGACTTATATACTTTTCCATCTTTTATTTCATAAATCATTTTCTTTCTCCTTTATCCTATCTCTGCTTTCCCCTCTATTGTTAATTCCAAAACGTTCCTTATTAGGCAGTCTCTTCTCAATATATTGTCAAGTATTCTCATCGGTTCTATTCTTTATTTTCAGTAATCTCGTAAGTAGTTTACCTCAGCCTCCTACTTTTAATTCTCTATCAATTTTAATCTTCGGATATTTTTGTAATGTGTTCAGAATGCTAATCCTGTTGCGATTTCTGTGGTTTCTTTGAAGAATTTATGCTATATTAAAATATTGAAATTGATATGTAATCCGATCAAGTAAAATTCTGGATGAATCTTTTGTTTAGTGCGACTGAGCGTATACCATAATATACCCCTATAATTCATAAATTATATCAGAAGTGAGTGTTCCGTTTTCGTGGCCCAATCTCCGAGTCTTCTTTGGTGGTTACCTGGCTCCATGTTTGCACTTCAACGTCAAGGTCCTGGGTTCGAATCACGGCTAACCAGATTTTCCTAGTTAGGAAATGGTCGTATGTGTTCGTTTAATTGTTACTGGAATCGCTCGTATGTTTTAGCTGGTTCACTTCATATTTGGATTAGGACAATATTCAAGCACAGTTCTTAGAGATTGTTCATTATTTTATCGTGTTTTTCGGTTTGGTTTGATTCCTGGTTTTATTTCGCTCGGAATATTTTTCCTAAACAGAGGCTCTGTGCTTTAGAAATTGTATAGTTTAGACCTCACGTCTGCACTTAAAAATACATTCAAAAAATGGAGAGTAGACGGAGCGGCGTAACTCGGAGTCACGGTTGATGTATGATGAACGTGAACGTCGTCTCTCCATCTCTCTCTTACTTATCATTCGTAAGAAAGCCTCAAATCACTCTCTGCGGTCACGACTTAGATGACTAACCGAATGGTGGCTCTTTTTTAAATGGGATGACGCAATGGATGTCAACCTTTGCTCTACTTTATTAATTGCGTACCATTTTGAAGCTTATGCAAGCGAGAATGTCGAGTTCCGTCTTTTGTGCTTATTTCACCAGTTGCATTTCCATGGAAGGAAGTTTATGGAATATATGGATGATGAAGGTGGCTATAGATACTTAACATGCAGGTTAGCGAAATTTGGTGTGCTGTTACTGGTGATTTTGTACCTATCTTTTGGGCCTATCATTGAAATGAGTAACTTCGTCGCATATGATCTCCGGTCTTCTGTCTTTGTAGATACTTTTGAACACTTTTTTCCATATTCAGATTCTTTATTGATTTGAATTTATTTGTTGATTTTGATTCTACTTAAATATCGCATTCAATTTTGAGAGTATGAACTTCGATGATTAGCATGAATTTTGTTTTTATGTAGTTGTTGTTCTATATTTTCCTTATTTTTAGTGTATCTGGTATAATTGTAAATAATTGTATTGTATGTATTGTATTTTCCTATTGCCATGCTCTTTTTCATCTTTTAAATGTTACTTTTAGCTGTATCTTCAAATTCATCTCCGGTTCTCATCTAAAATTTATTTTCATATCAATGTACATCTTTTGTGTCTTTATTTTTAACTCATTTTTCAGTAGAGTTGCTGTCTCATTTCCTTTTCTTATCCCCCCCTCTTCTAAATTTTAGCTGCTCTAGTCAGTAGGTTTCGCAGCTTTTTCACGCCCCCTTCTTGTGGGTGTGTTCCTGCAGGGATTTATTTTTTCCTAAGCGCTGACTTTAACCCCATTAAAACTTTCTTTTATTACTTTCTTTTCTTTGAGCCTGTTCAAATCTTTTTTATCTTTCTATCAAGCATGGCTTAGATGTAAGACGAGACTCATCAGTCTCAATCTCGCCCGAAAATAGAGTATTATTATTATTATTATTATTATTATTATTATTGCTATAAACCTTTGATTTAATCGTAATGAAGTTAACAAACAGTAGTTTACTTATCGGAACTTCGATGATGTATTGAAGAAAAAATTTTACTACAAATCCTCCCTTATCCCTTCCAGCATCCTTTTGAGGCCAGTGCTTCCCAGCTGGTGCACTGGGGTATCTTGGGATGCCATAAATTCTTAGTGCGCCGCCGAATAAAAAAAGGAAACATATAGCACTTCCAATTTCGGATTACTTTCTCTCATATCTATTTTGCGAGGTATTGAGGTATTCAGTGAGATTCTTAGCCGAATAGCATATTATTGTATTTTTCTTTCGTTTTTTTTTTCGTTTACATCCAAAGCATCAGTTCAGTGGTGTATGAGAGAAAATTATTAAACGTTTGGCATAGAAGAGTGTGCCTGGAAACCCAAGGATAAATAGTGAAAATAAGTATTGTATATAGTAGAAATAAGTAAGAAATACCTATATGAATGGGATTCAAACACGAGTCTTCCACTTTCAAGTCTGGTTTCACAACCAGTAAACTATCATGCCGACTCAATTCCACTCTGTTAACGGGATTGTTAGAGAGAGAAAATGGCCAATAGTGGCACCACCAACCGCCAGAGGTCCTCATGGAAGCTCCCAATTCACAAAGCAATGAATGAGGAATATTTCCCAGAAGTATTAAAGAAGGATGAGGGAAAAGTACCTGTCTTAAGTTGGAAACCTGTGTTCGAGTCCCATTCATGTTGATATTTTTCCCTTCTAGGAAAAGGATTTTGGTATCTTTGCACATAGAGGCGTGCACCAATGATACTTCCCTCAGAAAACGGACTTGAAAAAGTATGACTGAACCGGGAATGGAACCCGGGATCTTCCTCTGCCGGGGAGGCTGCTCTGATCTGATCGGATATTTAATTAGCTGGATAAAGATCCCGGGTTCGATTCCCTCTCCATTCAGACTTTTCCGTTTCCATAGGGTTTTCACTTATGTTTATCCTTGGACATAATTTGTGTGATAGAGTAAGTGCTTAGTTGTGCCGAGGCATATAAAAAGGAATGGCCTTCACGAGTTAGTGGAACACCCATTAAGAACCACAGTTAAAGAAAACCACAGTTTTGATGAAAGCCCACTTCTCTTACCATTTTGAGAAAAGTGATTCCAATGACTGAGGCGCCGATTGAAGTGTGTCTCTTGAGTCACCGCCGCACTTCAGTCGGTACTTATCGGTGAAAAGAATCAAGGAGAGCGAATTTCTACTCTTAGTTGCGCATAAGATGATGTAGGAAAATTTTCTTTGCTTAGATTTCATCATAGGCGCCTCTATTCCCCTTTTTGCGTGCAATTCACGTTCACTTGTTGAAAGATTCCCTTACAGATGCTTGTCGAGCAACCATAATACACCATTAATTGATCGTGTTTGATTCCATCGAAATTGATTTGGGCTAATGACAGCTTTGGTAAACACAGTAAAACCCGGTTAAGACGCTTTTCCATGGAAACAAGTGAGAAGCGCATTGTAAGCAGGATAGCGTTAATCCCGGGATATTACAAATTTGGATTCTCTCACATTTGTATACAATAGAGATTTTTGATACCTTGGTTGAAAAACTTATATTTTAAATTGCAAATGTATCTTCATTAGTTTACCTTACGTTTCATAGTTGTAGAGATCCAGAAATTCCGCGAACTATTTTGGAATAATGCTGGTTGCCTCTATGTTTGATATATTTAAGAATAGTCTGCTTTTCGCACAGAAGAGAGCGTCTTAGTTATTTAATTTTGACAATTTTTCACTCTGCAATGAAGCAGTTTTCACCATATTGGCATGTAAGGAAGAACAAAAATTTTTTTAAATATCAGTTGTGGGAAGGTATCAGAACATCTTAATTAATATTTTTACCATGAGTTTCGTGTGATAGGGACCAGGTGAAAATCGTGCATTAAGCGGGTTGACGTCTTAAGAAGGAACGTCTTAAACGGGTTTTAATTTATATAATAATTAAATTTTCTAAGTTACTTAACACATATACATGATACATACTTAACAAATAACGTGCTATCTTACGTAGAATTGTCGGATCTAGACGGAGAGCGACCGTTCTCTCTCCACCCTTGATAGGACAACCGATTTGCTTAGAAATAACGAGGATCCCAAACTAGCTACTACCATTAACGTCTTTCCACAGCTTTAAATAAATCAATCTGCTTGTCATATCAGAATGGTAATTTAAGCCTTGATGATGAATAAGGCACGAAAGTCATTTTTACATAAAGATAAGTATGGTTATAATTGGCCTTCACCCCCTCTGTAGGTTTCTTTATCCATCCCTGTTTCTGATGTAGCTCGGTTAAGTATCTAGAAAGGCTACTATGTTTGTATATATATTTTTTATTTATTTATTTTGTTTATTTTACCTATTT
Source organism: Pachydiplax longipennis (assembly GCA_036926295.1). Classification (NCBI taxonomy): domain Eukaryota; kingdom Metazoa; phylum Arthropoda; class Insecta; order Odonata; family Libellulidae; genus Pachydiplax; species Pachydiplax longipennis. Next base: position 33,329,511 of record JAVFKF010000019.1, read on the forward strand.
ACTGATTTTATTTATTTATTACTTAAAGATTCACATACTATGATGAAACGAATTTACAGTGAACACAAACAACCAATTTAAAGTAAATATACATTATTGGATGCAGTAACAAAGGAAGCAAATCAACGACATATAACACAGTAAAAAATGTACAGGCATTCTCTTAAGAATGCGTCAAGGTAGAAAGGGTCTACAAAAGGATGTAGATTTGGATCTTCTGGGGAATGGAGAAGAGATTTGGAAGTCTTTATATTGGGAACTTCTCGCAAGGGATAATCTAAATGTAGGCATATGGAAAAAAGGAGTCAATCTAAGGTCCGTTTCAAGATTCCAGTGAGTATGGAGCGCTTACGGGGGAAAAATTCAATGTAAATTGCCATAAGCGAAGAAGTTAGCCTCGCGCCGGGTCGCCTTTACGCGGAGCCACGGATTAGGATGGGTATAATTAAGATTCATAGTTTACATTGACCGATTCAAACTTAAATTTCTGATGAAATTCGACTGAAAATAACTTTATCAACACAATAGTGAAAATTTTACGCTCTTATAAGACAATACTGACTGGAAGCTTGAAACGGACAATAGTTGCCCTAGGTGGAACATGATAACTAAATAGTGAAACTAATTCAGGAGAATCGATATGGGAGTTTATTCTGTTTTAGATGAAGTAAAGATCAGCTTTCAGGAAGAGCGTTTCATTGTTCTGTATTCCTATACAAAATGAGTGCATATTTTGTATGTTGTACATGTATGTATTATATTTGTATGTTGTTGTATATCGAAGGATTCCCCTTTGTAACACGGAGTTTCATTTGTGCCTATATATAATCACACACATCAGAATTCGTCACTTTTGAAATATATGTATGCTGTCTATCAGAATACCGTAAATCACTTTTAATACGGTGCTGTAGTCTCTGGACACGCCCGATTGAATGACGTTCCACGTGACTCGTCACGGCGTCACGAAGGAGCTTAGTCGCCGTGTCGCACGCGTTTTCTATTCTGTCACGCCTATTGGACCGCACGACGCATTTTCGGGTAGCGGAAACATTGTGTTCGCCGGAAAGATATTTTTGCATATCCGCCCGTTTTGTGCGAAATTGCCAGGAAAAAGTGGCCGCGGAAACATGCAAATTATGCGGGTCTATTGTTCAGGCCAAGCTCGTGTCCGATTTTATGTTTCTTTTGTCAAAATTTCATATTAAAAGGTACACTTTTGCACGGGTATACACGTTAAGTTCTTTGAATGTAATTCTTACATGTCGGAATTTAGTATTGAAAGGTATACTTATGTAAGAGTATGCACGTTATTTATCTTAGCTACATGAATGTAATTCATGTATAATTTGTATCAAATTAAGTACAGTATACCTCTATTTTACGCGTTGGGTTGGACCAATGAAAATCATTTATTCGAATTACATCGCATGAGTTGGGGTGCAACTTTGAAAATAAATTTATTAAATTTTGCTTGGTCAGAACCAAGTTTTTACCAAAGCACTAGTTCAGAGGAAAATGCTTCGTAAAAATTTTAGGCCTTCCTAAATATTAATTGGCTTACTTCTCATGAAGTATACCTATTAATATTTAGAAAGGTCCTGACGCTGGATCTGTAATTGCCTTTCCCGAAGTCAGGTGGGAGACCTGGGTTCGAGTCCCTGTCTTTTCGATAATTTTTCACATCTACAGCATTGCTATGGTGCATAGTTTATTACCTTCCTCTCATCCTAAAATGTCGTCCCATTTATCATTCGAAAACCCTCGACAAAACATTTAAGAATCGTAGGTTCTTATTGATTAGTATACTTTTTTTCGTTTCTACACTGTAATGCAATTCCCGGATGAGCTCATTTTCTAAATTGTTTCTTTTTACTCGTTTATGTTTTCATGAAAGCGGAAAATATGAAAGATGTTATGAGACATTATGATTCTTTAATTAGCAAGGAAGTAATGTACAGATTATCTTTCCAAAGACTAATTCATGCTTTCAAGTTTTAGTTGCCCTTAAAATCTTCAGAGCACAAATGTAAACTTCGCTTTTTCTTGGTCGGAAAGCAGGCGATTTTTATTCAAAATTGACGATTTCCTGATTTAGTAGTATTTTTAACTATAGCGACCCTTGGAATTATTTAGACACTTCATTTACTTGTCATTTTATTCTCATAAATAATTCTTAAAAATTCAAAACATTATTTTTTCCTTAAATCAACATGAAGTGACTCATCAGTGGGTTCTTAAAGTAGTAAGCAGTATGTAATATAAAAATAGAATAAACTAGAAAAACTTACAACTTGCTTGTACAATATTCATTACAAAATATATTGGAGAAAGATAGACCTTTGTAATAGTTTATGTCTATTATAAATAGTTACAATTTCATATTACTTCGGATTATGACATATTTCGTGATTCATTTTCCATCCGATTCCATGCTTTCACGGTTACCTTCTTTACTCGAGATAATTTTTAAAGTAAATATATTATGGTGACTCACAATCAGTCGCAGATTTCGATTAAGAGGTGTGGTCTTGATCTGTTCATAGAGATGAGGACAAGAAAACTTAAGTTTGCTTGCACTCATTCATCCTTCTTACGTAATTATCCCTTCAAATCTTACCTTAACTTCCCTTTTTATCTTATTTTTCTTTAGCTTATCATTATCAATATAAGACTCCGCTAAATTTCCGAAAATTCCTTAGAGTGCGATATGTAACGTATCTTTTGAATGAGAATGTCAACACATTAACGATATCTGAAACCAAATTTAGGCGGAAATGATGATAAGAACGTCAAAATAGTTGCTGTGAGAGTTATTAATGGTGTTTTTTTGAATCTGCGTTCACTCAAAATAGAAATTGGCTTCTGGAGCGGAAATAATGTTAATAATATAAACATTTTGTATAAATTCAAGTGTTGAAAAGTTTCTTACATATTTTTATGCAAAGTTCAGTTTGTTCAAAATGCGTATGGAATTAAGATGCTTATACTATATTGAGGATTATTATGAATTAACTATAAAATATATTAATAAGATCGATGTAACGGTGCGTTGCGGCATTGTGAGAGAATCACTTCTCTAAACCTACTTCGAAGTTTAACTTCGGGTTTCGAACCATGGTATTTTCGTCGGTTTTTTCTCCGGTTCGATGAAAGAAACAAATTTCGATTCAGTATCGGTTTCTTGTGCCGAATTTTACAGCGAAGGTTTTATGGAGGTACATTACGAAAATAAGCGATCATGGTAATCTTTTTACTTATCTGTTCCTATCTACCTGTCTGTAATGTCAATATGATGCCAATCTACGTAGTGTATCCAAACATACGTTTTGATCCGGATATTGCGTCATTTAGAATTTTAAGGTATTAAAAATAGATACGTTTTACTGAAAATTGCTCCTTGATTTACCCCGGGATCTAATTTGTTTTTACCATTCATTATTTTTTGCAGTGGTTTTGATAACTATGAAAACGCTTATTAATTCTCCAAGAGTGGAACTGTTAAAGCAATGCTATCGTACTAGCTTATTGCAATCACAGTTCATTGCAGCGAATTCTAATCTTAAACTACTAGCTGGTTAACACAAATTTAGCGCTAAAACTCTTCATTTTTTATATTTCAAGACTCATTTAAGTTGAAAATAACATTTTCAAGATGTTTATCGCGATCATTAATTCTAAAAGCAATTTTAAGCTTCGGGTCGGTATGACTCGAAGCGATTAGTCACGTAATTATATGTCACGCGATTACTTAAGGGTCGAGTACAGACATTGCTATCCATTTCTGTGCTATTCTTAGCTAGAACTTATCTCCACCAGCCCTAGTTCGTTTTTTATTTTATTCTATTGCCTTCGCTTTGGTTTACATCGCTGTCTGAAGTAACTAGACCCCATGTATCTTTGGTATTCATGTACACATCCCGGTTCCCAAAATGGGTAAATCTCACCGGTAGCTTTCCATGCACAATCTTAATGATTAATATTAGAGGTGAGAACAATCGAATGAAAAGAATCGAATACTTTGATTGTTTGCTGTAATCGAATAATTCGGAAAAAGGGTTTCGATTTTTCACTCGATCCGATCCGATTGAATCTACTCGATTGTTCGAAGCAAGTGATTAAAAAATATTATTGAATGTTATAACTTTTCCTGAAAGACTTAGAACAAATTTAATTATATTCTTACGATACAAAGAAGATATAGATGAAGATTCGATAAAAAGATTTCCCGAGCAAAACCACTGCCCGAGCTAGTGCATTCATTCGAATGAAAACGATCGAATAAATGTCAAAAAAAAATTGAATAACTCTTCTGAGTGTTTTTTTTACTCGCTTGTATATACCATCTCTAATTATTATGCTGCTTTTTCTAGTTTACAGTTGATACGCTGATACTCGTATTTCCCTCCAAAAATGTAAAATAAGTACTGAATGAATGTACCAAGCAAATGGACGAACTCTCGCTTTATATCGAACGCCAGTCATTTCCTTCTTATCTTCATACGTGAATTTTTGTGTACATGGCAAAGATTGTGTGTGTAAACTTCACTATGTTGGTAATCGGTTATCGTCGTTGGCTACGATAGAAGCGCCTTCCGCGATCACCTCAGCACGCTGTCGCACCAAAAAAAGGGAAAATACTCTGAATGTTCTCTGCAGATTACCAAACCATCGCCGTTTTGCTGGCCTATGTCTTCTGCAGATAAAGTCTTTCTTCATATTTCACATGCTTTGCATTCGTGTCTCGTTAAATTTTTGGAAATGTCTGTTTATTGCGATTCTGTTTCATATTACGGTTATTTGTTGCTTGTCTCACGTAATATTGTCTTATTTTATGTGATTTTACGAGGAAAGTACACTTGGCGCGACTAAAGGTATGGTGGGATATAAATTTTCTGAAATAACGGCTTAAAAGAGGAGTAGAACTACAATTTTTATCCCGGAAGTTTGAAATTAACCGTAGAAACTCGATTCTTTTATCAATGCAATAAATAGGTCATGATAGAATGATAAAAAGATTATATGCTAAATCAAAAATAATTATTGTTGAATCATTATAACTTTAATGTTGAATTCCAAATCAGAATACAAAGCAGAATTGATTCGATTTTATTGTAGGTAATAATAGTTTCAAAAAATTATTTCTACGCAGGTGATTTATTTCCAATGAGAAATCTGGAATCTTCTTACTCAAACATAGAATTTATGATGATTCAAAAATAATTATTCATGATTCTACATTGAACTATTATGACATTTTTATTGCATCGACGAAATAATACCTGCAGATTGATTGCGAGTAATCGCAGAATTGTATGCAGTGGATTAGTCAGTTGTATTAATAATCGAATGGTTTTTAATTGTATTTTACCTTAGAGGATTAATTTTTAATGTTTTTTATTATTATTTTATGTAATTCTTTTAATTTTTAGTATTAATTTTTATATATTTTTTCAATTTTTTTCTTCCTATTATCATATTAACTATGCATCATAACGACACTGAATGTATATATGTAACTTTTTGTTCTTCTTTGTTTTTTTTATAATTTTGGTATGTCTTCTTGTGTTTTATAAGCTGTTTTTATGTGATTTCCCTAATCTTAGCTTTCCTATCCGTAGGTTTCGCAGGTTTTTCACACCCCCCTTCTTGAGGGTGTTTTCCCGCAGTGGAAATTTTTTCCTAAGCACTTAGCTTAGGTTTTTAAATCCACGAATTAGTCTTCTTCTCTGTTCTGTTTTTTCATCTCTTTTTTAATCTTATATGAAGAAGGGTTAGATGTAAAAGGAGACTTTATAGTCTCAATCTCGCCGTAAATAAAGTCTTTTTACTATTTTTATTCTTATTGCATGAAAATCATTTTAATGATCATGTTGATGTTGTTTTGGAGTGTTAGTACTTACGAGACTAGGGATTATGGAGTTAATGCCTTGTATAAGTATTACATGATAATGTATATGGACTCCCCCCTGAAGACGGTCAAACTTCAGTTGATAGGAATAAGAATACGCGAAAGTGAATAGCGACTAAATAATTTTCTTGTAGTCTTCGGCGTACCCGGAAGCTATGTTCTCATGCTCCGTCGAATCTCGTCATTCCTCGACAGTTTGCTTCAGCTGCGCTGCCACAGTAAATGGAGCGATGATAAGTTGACTTTTACCATGGAAGAGAGAATTACGTGATTTCGCTCCTTTTCTAGAATCTACTGCTCTACTTTGGTTTGTTGTATTTCTTCCGGTGAAAGCTGTGACAATTTGGTCATTATGTCGCTTCGTCTCCCGTGGAGGTACTTCACCGGGGAGAGTCTTTGCCCGTGTCGTGTTTTTCATCCCACGATAAGATTATCTTATTTTGCAAATGTAGTTCTCAAATGATTGGATTAACTGTTACGAAAAACTATTCGGGTAATTATGATCAACCACGCAATTGCTTCACTATGCTCTTCCATGCATACCTATGTTTTCATATTCCGTATCTCGAATTATACTGTGGAATATTAAAATAACTTCGAGTTTGGTTAATGTCAACCGCTATTCAGCCTTTAGAATTATTTATTCACTTCAATTCTACTCAAAGGAAATACAAAAATTCAATGTTATTTATCAACACTACAGGTCATATAAAAATATTAATTCATGTAAATGAATATAAATGAAATAAATTCATATAAATGAAACAGTTTTCATTCATGTGGGAGATGATAAGTAGCATTAATTTATTTTGTTAATAGTAAAATACCCAGCATGTGTAATAGTGTAAACATTATGTGTCTAGTATTGTAAACATAACATTTATAACAAAATATATATGCAATTTAAAATTTTGATACAATTTCAAATATAATCAAACAGAAGTATTGTTAAATTAACAACAGCGCGTTTTAGATTTCTTTCTCTTCCTCTTGGGCCATAATTGGCTTTTCAGGAGGTGAACAAAGAATCTAATAACCAGAAAATTCCCATTCTTAATATTAGTAATAGTGTTGTTAAAAGTTCTTCGACAGCTGGGGTCATTTCGCACGTGGGCTCCCACCAGGAATCGAACCTGGGACCGCTTACACCGAAGTCAACGCGCTGTCCACATGGCTATCCGAGATTCCCTTCTTAAGATTAATTTTATTAATTAATGCTGATTTCTATGAGAATCAAGATTTATTTTATTTTACTGATCTAAATTCTTTTCCATTTTTTCAATTTTTCTCTATTCTTTATAAGTAGTAATTTCACCAAGTGTAATCCTTGTAAGGCCCTCGCGAATAACTTAACCCACATCCGTAACATATGTGGACGGATTGGACTGTATTTCTTGCCTGTTCCAATGAGTACCTCTATCTGCCATGGTGATGAAATAGAGTATTCGTCACGCAAAGGTCGTTTCTCATAGGAACCATCCCTAAATGATGTCATAGCATTTTTAAGTTTATTGGCCTCCTCTGTCACGTGGGAGTTCATACCCCTTCCTCCCTTGCGTCACCAAGCAGTAAAAATCAACCTTAAGTTTGAATTTGTGTACATTATTTTTCACTTTTCAAAGAAAACAACCATCCGGGTTTCCGCAACTTTTCTTTCGTGCTGCAAGGGCTACGCAGAAAAATGGAATGGAAACGCCGATATAATATCACATGATTAAATGTATTTGATAACATTGCCTGAGTCTCACCTAATGGAACTGAATGAGACAATCATATTACTATATGTTTTCGTTGAATTCCAATGGGTATTTAACCAGGTAGGGTAATTCAAAATTCTCCAACGGAGGACTTCTCCTTTGTGACTAGTATAACATATATCCCATATATCGCAATATGTCACATATTCCTTAAGTTTCCCACACATACCCCGTGAAGTATGATATATTTAAGATTTATTTATGATATTTTATAAAAATATATTTATATTATTATACATATAAGGATGACTCTTAAAAGAATCCTTTCAATTCCTTCCCTAATTTCCATTTCCTAATCTGAACTCTCCCACTTCCTCAACACCTTCACCTTGCCCCCGGGCATCGAACCGGAAACGAAAAAAGAAACCGGGTTGTACAATTATTTTCGCCGGAATCAAAACCAAACCCGAACTGAAAAAATATCGGAATTCTTGAACCGAAACCGAAAACCGACGTTTATATCGTTCAGATTTTTAGTTTGGTTTGGTTCACATATTACTTCACAAAACAGTTCGACCCAGTTCGATGTTGGTAGAAGGAGCGGAACTGAAACTGAACCGATATTCGCATTTCTCGTTAAACCAAAGAGAAAACCGGAAAAAAAACAAAATTAGAGCTCGATGCTCTGACTTGCCCCAAAACTGTTTGGTAATCCTCTATTACAATGGTTTCTTCTTCTATTCATCCTACCAATCTCCTCTTATATCTGTTCGTAGAATAAGTCCTATTTCTCTCATCGTGATCACTTGCTTTTTATACTCAATCCCGCCCTAATAAAGACCTTTAAGACCTGCTAGTTATCGCCTTTATAATTAGCATATTAACTTTTTCAGCCTCTATATGTACTACCATCATCTGAACGCTCATGATTTCATCAGTAATTGGTCATCTGTGACTTTTTACTCGTTGAATGCGCGAAATATTCGAAGGCGTCCCTTTAGAGGAAGAATCCACTCAAGATTTTCGAAACTGTAATTTCAAACTATTAGAATAGCTTGTAATCGTTTCCTCATTTATTTTTGCAGTGCTGGTGATGAGGTTTGGCCAGGTGGGTGTGGATTGAATGTCAAGAGTTCGATGAAATGCAAATGTCAACGGCATTGTGATGACTCCCCTCCTTTTTCGTGACCTTCAATAAATTGCAATCGCACCTGATTGCCTCCTGTGAAATAGTTTTTATATTGATCACCCAGGCACTCGGCATTTTCTTCTTAATTAGGAGAATTCGGATAGCTTTTCTCGCGGTTAATACTCTTATTTAAAAAAATCAAAAGTACGAATTCATGAAATTTTTCATCTATGAGATAATCGTCTTGCTTGAAATTGCAAATTTTCCGCACTATTAAAAATATTGCTTATTAAAGAGTTGAATTTAGTTCAAATTAGTCTTAATTCGATTCTTTGCTTATGATATATTTACTTCTTGAGTAAAGTTGAGTTTAGTTCATCTTTGAAAACCTTATATTGTCCGTGAGCATATTTTATTTGGAACCCTAATAAAAGACGTGAATTGCGAAACATTTTCAACGTTAGGCACTGCTAAAATGTGTCAAAAACATGTTTTTAATGAACCAACTATAAGGAAAGTATTGGCTAAGAGTACACGGATGTTTCGTTTTCACTTGGTATGATAGAATGATCTTAGTTTAAGGTGCCTCATGATATAATGCGTAATTCCTTTGTCTCTTATTAAAGTACTAATTTGATTGTGTTTAGTAATACGTGGTGAAATTTTATCCTTAAGTTGTATATCGTTCTAATCACTAGTACATACCTTATATTAAATATTTATTCAGTACTACCATGGTTTCAGGTGTCTTACAAAGAACCTTGGTATTTAAGGGTTAAGCTCAAAATATGAGGAAGGAAATGTTAAACGACAAAATCAAGGAATATGGTTTTTGGGACAATGTGAAGGGATACTTTTTTAGTGTTCAACCACATTAAATGTTTTTTTGCTTTTGTCCATTATATTCTCAACGTGAAAGGTCTATTTTAAAACCCTACTATTGTAATGCATAGATACTACTTAAAATCCGTCGCTGAATCATTCCCGCTGATATCTTAGGAATGTTGAAAATTTCTCTTAATTAAGTTAATACCGAAGGGAGCCGTAGAAAAGAAAAGGTTAGGAAAACGCCAAGGGATATTTCTGAAAATTCCTTTCCCTTTGTTTCGTCCTTTGTAATTCTTTTTGAATACTTTTAAAATCTATTTAAATTTTCAAGCGTTCTGAAAAAGAGGAGTTGTAGCCTTTGAAGCAACCTCGTGACTTGATTTTGGTAATTTCTCACTCTATAAAGAAGAAACAATATTTAACAGACAGGTAAGTAGATAAGGGGTGTAACGAATTTGTCAACATCTGTGGTGAGAGGGCATCACAGTCTCTCCGAAACTATACTAAGCAGCTCACAAAACACTCCTTTTTTGTATTTTCGATGCGGTTACTTCTTAAAATTGTGGCGAAAGGTACACCGAAAAGCTTTTCAATCTACGATTTGACTTGAGATAATTGTGATTGAGAAGATTTTCGTGAGAAAAGGACCACGACCGAGGGAAAAGAGTGTCTTAAGCGGGATAGCGTCTTAGGGGAGAAAACGGGTTTGTATGTGTATTTCTTTACCGAAATAGAGCCGAGATAATTTCTACTGTGTTTTTTATAGTCTACCGCCTATTCCGAGCAGCTTACATCTGCTTATATTGCTTTTATAAAGTGTTCTACCATTCGGTAGGTTCATGTGCCCCCACATTCCCTATTTAATTCCCTCTCTTTCAATTCCCGGTAACTTATCCCACCCCTTAATTCGTCTAACAACTCTATCTATTGCTTATGTTGTTCTAAAACGTATCTGCAATTAGTTTGCTGAGAACTCTTCTCTTAGTGCACCCCACTACTGCAACTTCCCTATAGCATTTTGGTTAGCATTCCTCGCTTTTGAAAATTAGGGTAATTCTTCTTCAAAGAGTCCTCCCAAGCGAATTCGTTTACGAAGCTAAGCTTTCCATTCCATCTCTTTAAGAGTCTCCCCAGAGACAACAGGCGATGGGGTTTAAAGGCAGCCATCGCTCGTTCCCAATATAGTTGAGGATTTGGCGAGGCCGTTGACCGTTTAATCCCTCATTGGTGTCTAAGTGCACCACGCACAGGTTTATCCCTTCAAAAGCTCTCTTATCTTTCTCTCTCTCGCCCTTTGTTTTTTACAGGTTTTTGAGTTCGCCCCTTCAAATTTTTCTTCTCCCTTTCGTTCTGCGGAGGAAAGTTAACTAGTCTCATGTGGGAGAGTAAATCGTGTTCTTATGAGGGCATCGGCCTGATGAGATCGATCTTCCTTCGAATTGATTCTGTTGTTTCTTCGTTTTGCCCCAAACTCCTCCGAAATTATGAAACGTGTTTATATTTTATTTTATTGCGATGATATAGAGAAGATATCCTCTATGTTGTTGTTTGCAGTTCAAAGATTTTAGTGCCCGGAAGTAATCCTTTCAAGTTTAAAATCTTGGAAAATGATTTCAAAAGTTATATCTATGTGTGTATGCATATGTTTATATCAGGGAATTGTAGATTAATATTTGTATAATATACATATACAGAGATCGTATACGTGATATTTGTATATATTTTATTGTCGGTTTTCGTTCCTGTCAATGCCGAACCGATTGAAATGTTTTTCTTTCTCCTACTATTGTAATATTGTCTAAAAGTTACTTCTTTTATTTCTAGGATTTTTCGTATGAACTGCGTTATACTAATATTTAGAATATAACTTAGTATTTGTTAATTGTTAGTCGTGGTTAAACATTTTCAAGCTACCTTCCTCTAATTAACCTTCAGTAAAATGTGTCTTACTTGAAACCAAATATTAGAACGAATGAATAAGTGTTCCTTTATCACTGCGGTAAAAATAATGATTATTTCCGGTTTCCGTTTCCGGTTAGATGCCTTGATTTGCATCAGCATGTTTGTCTTTTATCAACATTATATGTATCCATTTAATATTTGAATTGTGTCAATTTATAATAATACGTATGTATATGTCATATAAGGGAATTAAAGCTATGGTGCATGTTTTCCTGCCATTAACTGAAAGGTAGCTTGCTGGGTATTTTTGTAAATCTAGATATCGTTGAGTGAAGTAATGAAATATCACCAAAGGATTTGAAATTAAAGAAAAATAAACACAAGTAACAAACTCTAGTAACTCGCAATTTAGAAATGCCGAATGACTGCTAATTGTGAAACCGCCTATACATTGGTGTGGAATAAAGCCAGCCTTTCTAACTGAGGGTCTCCTGAGAGCCATATGGGTTACATTTGTGCTGTTATGAGGGCCCTAAGCTATGCTACAGTGTACTCCGTGCAGGCCGCAGGTGTGCTTGCAAATATCTGCATGTTTGACGTGCCTAGTATAGGTCATAACTAATTAACATAAATTGAGGATAATATATTTTCTGTTATTTTCACGATATTTTTGGCTAGTATTTTAATTTGACCACGTAAAGAGTTGGGATCAGCAGATCCAGAAATGTTGTTCTGCCTGAATCATCTTCACGTAGGTGTTATTTGCTGATAGAGGTGTTACTCACAAAAATGCAAAATGGTGGGTGATTTTATTGGACCATATTCCGTACATCCAAAAGCCTTTAAAGCATATTAAGAGTCTAAAATATTTGTATGCCTAGATTATTACATTAGCTTCACGATTTAAATCGCATTATCGTAAAGCAGGTTTTATTCCACGCATGATTCCCAATAATTTAGCGCGCCTTATATTCGAGACTATACAATAAATTAAAATCAAAGTTAGTGCCTTAAAAACCGAACTTACTGACCTTACGATAAACTTTCTTCCACAGAAGTAAGTAATTCTCGTTTCGGCCCCAAGGAGGCGCTTTTATCTTCGCCATTCCGCCTCAACTTTTATGAAAGATCCCTCATCCTACATCCTCCGCCAAACAGGATGCCATATTTCCTGTGTACTCCTCAAAATTTACAGTGGCACAATTCAATAAGATCTCCTCCAAGTTCTCAGAAGAGCGCAAACAAACAAAAAAGATTGTTTGTGTACTCTCTAACAAAGAAAACTGTTCTCCTTCGGTTTGATAGGCGTCCTTTTCGGTTTGTGTCGTGTATTTCGTCTCGGATACATCCGAGAACTGTACCCCTATCCCTCATTCGCCATTTTTTCTTATCATATTTTTCTGTGTCGCCCCTTTGACTTCTGTTATCACCTATTTTTAGACGAGTCTCGCCTTGAAGTTTACTTGGATTCAAATTTAACATACCCCCTGCCACACGCCGAAAGGCGGCTTGCAGGGTATTCATGTAGATGTACGTAAAAATCTCTAGCAAGACTCTGAAATTAAAGTTGTTAACAATGGAATGAACTTTTAGAATTAAACTCAGGGAAAACGGGCGTGAAAAAAGCCTGACAAGACCGGGACTCAAACCCTATTCTTCTATGAGGGTGGTCTGAAAAGTTTCCGACCCCAGATTTCGACAGAAGTCGACAGAAAATTTTCAGAAAACATGTCGAGAAATGGCGAACTGTCGGAAACTTTCAGACCACCCATGTATTTGCTAGACGGAAAGCTAATCTTGCGAGACATACTGTTTTCGGAGTCTTACAAGGAAGAATTGCCTAAGTGATGTGATAAGGATCATGATGAAAGCAATTGTATTTGAAAGTAGATGGAGAGGTAGTAAAATTTGGTGGTGGTGACAAGGAGGTGCGTGTGAATTTAGTCTTGATGTAGTGTAGTGGTGTTTGAATACTGTATTGTGTGGGTAGTAACGTTGATTGTGGAATATTTATCTGTGTAACGTCTGGATTTGGGGTTTTAATTATGTTTCATATAGATAATGGTTGGGGCTGCCACAAGAAGTAATTTTACTCGCAGCATATTTACTAATAAGTAAATAATGAAAAGTGTAGCGGGTTTTGACTCCATAGGCCCGGATTCTAGAGGTAAAATAAACGCGAATTGCTTATCTTATATTCTACGAAAGTTTACCTCTTAGTTGGTAGCCCAGTGGTATCGAGTCAGAATCCGGTGGCTATGGTCCATGGTTTGATTCTCGTTAACTGAATTTTTTCTCAATTTTTTGCTCTTTTCTTATGAAAATAAATGGTGAAAATGACGGATTTAGGTGAGATATGGTGGAATACCTTCATGATCACTCACAAAGAAGTTTTGTGGACTCTACCAAGTGAGTTTTTCATCGTGTGTGAAAATTAATGGTGTCGTAATAGTATCAGTTACTGCAGCTTATAATTTTTGTTTTTTATATTCATAGCAGGGCGAGTATTCACATAAACTGACCCGATATTCCGAGGAAAACTAGTGGTTTTGTGCCGATTTTCCCCTTTTAAGTGAACTTTGAATTTTTCAGTATTCAGTTTTCCTAGCCTCGGGTGTATGACCAGCTGCGAATGTCCACAGCGGTTATGCCTCTCTTTGTAATATATTTCTGGATGAATACCAGTTTTTCTTGGTACTTTTTCTCTTTCCGGAACTCATTCACAGCGCCGTAGTTCCTTTTGTTAGCAAGCATCCGTTCAAAATTCGCGCGCCCCCGGTCTGGCGCGACGGTGACCATTTTAAAAGAGCACACCCAAGCTAGATCACGGTGTAGAAGAGTGACAGGTACTCCGAAGAGACTAACACATGCTTTTCAACCAGTCTGTAACATAATAGGCTACATTAATGAGATTTTCTTACTTAACTGTAAGTTTAACTTAAGGTGTTAATTCGAATTGGTTGCCTCAACTCGCTGTATGACTTACATCGATTGTGTCAAGTAGAATATTCGCCTAGTTAAGTACACTTTTTTTCAGTTTCAGTTAAATGTATATTTCTTTCGAGATAGTTGTAATCAATTGATTACTTCATTTAACGTATTGTTTATATGATTTACCGTCTCTGGATCATCTGAAGTAAGTTCCTTCGTAATCAGTAGTATTACTTCAATTGAGTTCTCATTACAACAAGTGGAGGGTTTGTTTGTATTTCCTACCAGCGATTGCCGTTATCATTCCTGCAGAATCGACTTGAGGTCATTTATATAATCTTATGGTTTTTCCCAGCCTTATATCGCTGGTATGTATGCTTCAGTTTCAAAAATCGACTTCTTATTGCTTAGGTTGTTTCCCATTAGCCTTCAGTCGTCTTATTTTATCTCTCTATAGTGTTATTTATTTTCTGACGTCACATTGAAAACATATGTCTTAAATTGTACTCGATGTTTGCGTAAGATTACGTCCTTTATCTTGTTTTCGGTGTATCAATCATTGTCAGAAAGCTGTGATAGTAGTGGAATACTTTGGTCGATATTGAGGGAGTGTCTTACAACTTTTGCCGAAGACCTTTTTTGATTTATTTGATAAATTAGTGTAGTTCCATTCGCGAAGTATTTTCTAATTTTTTATGCCCTAGTTTTCTGGATCCTAATATCCGAAGTCAGCGATCCATCCACTCATTATATCGAATAGCTTGTTACGTCATAATTGTCACCGTTTACGTTATGACAAGTTTTTGAAGTATAGTGATAGGTGACTTTGCAAGAAAAGGCATGAACCTAGAATAAATCCCACGGAATAATGGGCATGAAAAAGTATGACAGGACTGGGAATCGAACCTGGATCTTCCACCTTCTCCCAAATTTTCCTAGTTGCACGCCTTTTCGTGCAGAGTCACCCTTCACCTTTTTCTTTGTGATATCCTTAACGTTTATTCTTCTTTCCAACAATTTGTATTGTCGATGTTTCAGTGGTAGGACGATGGTTGTGGACACTGCCATAAGATTCAAAAGGAATTTCCGGATTTTCTGCTAAGGTTGTTCAATGGGTAGAAGAATTTCCCCGAAAAGCGGAAGACCTGGGTTCGAGTCCCGGTCCTGTCATACATTTTTCATGTCCGTTTCTCCGTGGGAGTTGTCCTAGGTTTACGCCTACTTGTGCAAAGTCACCTTTTACCCTTTCACTATACTTTCAAAACTTGTAATTACATAAACGTTCATAGTGTACCAAACTGTTCGATATCAGGGGCAATAGATCACTCACTCCGATTCTTAGGACTCAGAAAACTAGAGCATAAAGAAGAATGGATTACTTAGCGTATGCAACTATACTCATTTGTCAAATCAATCGAAAAAGAGAAAGAGGTAATTTTTAGTCTGTACTTCGCGAAAATATCGCTCCTTTAATGTTGCAATGGGAATAATTTCTGTAATTATACTGTACTTTCCTTTAGATTATTTTTGACTTTTATAACACATTAATAGTTTTCCGTTTGTTATAATTTAATTTTTATCATTTAACAAACCGGAAAAAGGGACTGCCGTGAGAATCCATTTCCTTAGACCGAGAAAGAATTATATGGTTCCACATTCTCTTTTCCATCTTATACCCGAGAACCATTTTATAAGTTTTGAGAGGGACTGTACACCTGCCTTTGTTTTGTTGTCTTTCATTTGCTCTGTTTTCAGTCTGTCGTTGTTTAAGCATAATTTGACCTCATTACCTCCTCTGAATCCCCTATTCTGAATCAATCGTTCCGCTAATTGCCTCCGCACCATTAACTGTGGCCGCCCTTCGGAATCCTCCCCTTTTAAATTTTTATTTAGGTAATGATTGTCGTGGGAAAAGCAAGCACTCAACTGTGGAGAATCTCCATAGTAACCATTGTTTATCTTTTGCTCCATTTCGGAGCTAATTTTCTACTAGCCGCACGCATGCACCCTCTGGGTGCAGTTGTTTGGTCTGGACCAGACATCTGGACTAAGAACATGTACTATCATTCATTTTTAATAATTACTATCATATGGGCATATTAATCATAGTGTATTCTTATGGAAAAACGCAATACCTCGGTTTCAACAATCGCATTCGTCGTCAAGGGGATTGGTTGTTTACAGCCTCTAAATTTCACGAAATTTCCGTTTATTTTAACCGAATTCTCGCCATTTCGACCCGATAACGATATTTCACGACCAAAATAAGAATCTTTATTCATTTCTCTTTCTTTTGGTGCTAATCTCGATTTCGTAAGCCTATTGTTTCTAATTTAATTTTGCAAAAGTAATGAAGCCTGCAACCGATAAAAGTGAGGTTTACGTGCATTTCTTATGAGAACGGTTTTTCTTCTCTGGGTTCGAACTGGGGCCGTTCAGGTAAAAGAAAATTTTGCCACATTGTAGGGTGCAGCAGTCTACATCAAATGCACGTTTCAGCATCGCTCTAGCTCTTGGCATTGGCGAGAAAAACACTTTTTGTAGACAGACGGACAGACAGACACCGTTACGTTTTTAATATATATAGATTACTAGATGATTAAGTAGAGGGGCAGGTCTAAAAACTTGCCGAGTGGGGGCGATTTAAGGCAATTTTCTCACAAACGCATCTCTAATTAAGTTTTAAAATGCCATTTTGTGATGATACATGTAGTAGATGCGTAGTGATCGTGGAAAAACTTTACGTTTTTTTCGAGCACTTGTCAGGCTCTACCCAAATTTCTAGGACTACAAAGATATCGAGGAAGGAAAACCGTCCCCTTCAATTTCTCCTGGGGCTTCGCTAATGATTAAGTACTCTTGTTTGAAGTTAGTTGGTGTTCTTGAAGGAAGTTGACTACACCATCGAGAGCTGCCATCTTTCTAACAATGCCATATCAAGAATTTTCCATCTGATTTATGGTTGTATTTGATTTGACTACCATAAGGATTCAACATGCCAAGGAGAAACGGACGTGATAAAAGTCTGACAGAGATTTCTTCTGGATGCACATCCTGATGTGCTATACCCTTTTCCGGGAGAATCAAACGTGTTTGTTACTTTCATGGAAAAGTGCAATATGGATCCGCAGGTCGCATTATATCTTTGCCTATAAAACCGTACTAGTAGATAATAGGAAATTCATTACCGAACCGTGAAATACATGTTAAAGGATCGACAAACTGAAGCATGGACAAACATCTGTTTTTAATGGGAAGTGAGCGACAGACGTGGTCACAGAGAAAATCTTTAAAAAGTTTCGCATCTTGATGATTGCCGAAGGAAGACAGTGTCGCATGTAAAAGCAAGTATTTATTTTGGAATTTTGGCAGTATTTTACATGCTAAAACAGGAATAAGGAAGCTATTGACCCGATTTATATGCACCTCTGACAACAAACAGATGGCTAGAAGTGTCTTATTTTGCGTTGTGATTATATTAGGAGATTGAATTTTTTTGTTATCGACTAAAAAATCTAATTTTCGCCTTGATGTGATATATTCTTCCGTAAATTTCCTTTGCCAGCTAAACTGTGCCATTATTTCATCGACCTTCTCCTCCAAGATAAATCGTTGGAGGTGTGCATACGTGGAGTGATAAATGATGCCACCAAGGATGATTCGATCCAGAAAAAGGGAAAGTTAATCGATTATCGGTCAGCATTCCATTAATCACTCCCATCGTCCTCAAATTTTGCCGCTCATCGTAGTTTCCTGCTGATATTTTAAGGCCATATGGTGCAGAATCATCGTCATTAATAAATTGATTCTATAATATCATTAATGAGGGGATTAAGATTTCTTTTTTACTAATATGCACAATAGCTGCCTAGAAGTGATATAAACAATTTAAAGCAGTATAAGATTATATGTAGCCCAATAGCGCGCTGCAACGCTAACTTTAATAATAATAATAATGTCTTTTTATTACATGGGCGAATTTTAGCCTTTGAAGCCTTAAATCCATTTTAATTTATGCTTTCTTTCTTTTCAGGTGAGTATCTGCTGGTTTGTGAAAACGGCTTTTGATTGAACTACCTTGACCAGTATTCTGCAAGTGCCAGTTCATGCAGTAGGGGATTTTCCTTTTGTAACTCCATAGCCTTTATAGTTCATAGAATTTCGTGTGCATTTCGTTTTTTTGTATCGTTTTCTCATTTCAGCTGGTTTATTCTTCTCCTCATTTGCTTTTGATATAAAAAAATTCTTGGAGGTTATCCTAATAAAAATTCCGCCAAAGACTAAATCACAAGAGAGAATCAATTAGGGTAACAGGAAATGCAAGATTTTTTTTGGTTCGATTTATAGTCAAAATGGAACAAGAACAACTTTTCTCTGTATTGGTGAGAAAAGAAACAACCAATTTGTAAAATCCTTTTTTCTAAATTAGGTTGTAGTCTTTATTTATTTTTTGACCTGCGAGACGCTGCTCGTGAATACTGAACAGTGGAAGATAGACCCATTCCGCGGATGGGTAAATTCGCTAATACAAAGGTTCTGGGATAATGAGGGAGTAGTGTATTTTAAAACATTGTTACATCTCTACGTTGGCGCTAGGATTTTTGCATGCTTGGTGCAAGTAGTTACAGTTCTTCACACGCAGCGCTGGAGTCAGGTTTCCCGAAATCAAACCTAATTCCGTGTTTTCATTTTCGTCTATAGAACCATGCGTATAGTATTTCTCATTGGTTTACTGCAGTCAGTTTTCTAATTATACAGAAAGAGAATGCCACTTCGTGATATTAAATAGCGAAATTTAGAGCTGAGAACGATGAAGCCTACCTTTCTATGTGTGTCTATATATTGTTTATTTATATGTATAGTACTGTAAGTTTCTTTAGTAAGGTTCGGTTACCAGTCAGCCCTGTCTCGTTTCAGTAGACAAGCAACCCTAATTTAATACTTTCTCAAGTTTATCGAAAGTTTTGGTCCATTTCTAGAATACTTGCTGTCTCGTGCGAAAATTTCGCGGGACTCTATACTTCAGTCACAAATATATTTCAACGAGCTCTCCAATCACTACAAACGAATACATTAACGTTAAAACATACCAAGAAACACTCATTCCTATTCTGTATCAGTGTCCCTTTGTATCGATCGATATCTACACTTCCAGTAACGGAATTCTGTGGGCGAGTTCAAATTTCAATTCGATATTTTGACCAAATGGTGTACTTTTCATTAGTTGGGCCATTTTTAACAGGAAGTGGGAAACCTTTTCTTTAAAATGGTATGTCATTTGTATGTTTTGATGAATTATGAGGGGAGAAAAGCGCTGGTCACCGAAAACAGATGTTAAGAAACACAATATAAGAATCATTTGTAATCTATATAGCGTATTTTTACTTAGTTTTCGTGAAGGTGATTTAGTTTAAATTTTAGAATATTTTAGTTTTTCGTAAGAAATTACTTAGGTTTCTTAGTAAACCCAAAAACATTCTCTTCATTTGTTTTTCTTTTTCTGAAAGTCCTTTTTAATCTGTTAAGATATAGGGTTCGATTTAAGGAGAGACATAAGTCTCAATCTCGCCCTGAAATAAAGACGATTTTTATTATTATTATTATTGTAAAGTTTCTATTTTAACTTCGTGTCCGTTTCTTGGAAGGTGTAATAATTCTTTCTGTTTTGGTCTTACTCCGTATCGATTCAAGTTTGACGTAGTTTCCCTCCTTCTCCACGATTTGCGTAATTCTAATGAAGCGTAGGCTCGGATGCCCTATGATTGATATCCTGTTTGCTTCCGCAACTGAACCCAAGTTGAGCATGTCCTTCGCCAATATAGATCTGAACCTAATCCCAGTTTTCGTAGCTTTTCGTATCCTATGTGAGACCTCGTTTAAGGTCAGAGGAAGAACGGGGAAAGGTCATGGTCTCCGACGTTTGGACTTTAACCCATCCGAAGCAGATGTTCGATTCACGCAGCTGCGCGGACCGAAAAGCCAAACCGTGCTTCTTTTTTACAATACAGTGAACTCTCGATTATCCGGGCTAATGATGGGGAAAGGATGCACGAATAATCGGTCAACACGGATAATCCGAACTTTCGCTTATATTTCTTATAATTTTCGAAATTTTTGGAAGGAAACAATTTAGTGTTGTTATTGATTTTATTTTGAAAATAATCCATGTATATTTACCACAAGCCTGGTCACAAGGTCGTATGAAACAAACATTTATGCGTAGGATATAAGTCATAATTACAAAACAAACAACTTATGATAAAATTACAATAAAATCAGAAGCAGTGTTCCAATTATCTTATCTAGCTATATAGAATTATTGATTTTGGAACATTTCTATTGGCAGTGTAGTAATTCAGCTGAAAAGTCAGAATGATGTTGTATTAGGAAGTGTTCAGCGAAATGTGATGCGTGGGATTTGTTGTGGTAGTATATCTTATGCTCTTGTATTCCGGTGTGCAAATGTGTGCCTGACTTCCCTATGTATATGGCGCCACAAATGATAGTTGAATTTGTAACTCTGCTTTAAGGTTTGTGTTCATTTTTTTGTTAAATAATAATTTCACCCTATGTGTGTTTTGTGTGAATAACAGGCTTGATTTTGTGTGATGGAAATGTCTTCGCAATATCGTAGCTCAAGAGGCCTATGCATAGAATTTTCTCGTTGATTTTTTTCCATGAAAGCCTTTTGGGTGTTGTAGATGCGAGATAGGTTGAGTTTTTTTACTTACTTCACTCGAATTATATAAAATAAAACTGAAATAGATTCCACCAGTTCGGCCTTAACTTTGTGATAATCTTCCATTATGGAAGTAAGAAGAATAATAATATCACATAATTTTATATTCCGCTACGTAGGTTTCGACCCTTTGTGATCTTCAGGCAACAAAAAAAAACTCCATTTTGATTCCTAATGTGAAAGAAATTAAATTTTGAGATATCCCGGTTTCAATGCTATCCCGCTTATAAGGGCCTTCGATTTTCACTCATTCACACCTGAAAAGCAATTTAACCGGATTTTTCTGTGTTCAAACCAGTACCGAACCCTCTCTATATGAAGTTCTGTTTGTGCGCCATCTAAGTTTTGATCTTGGCAGATTATGCGCTGTATTTATACCAGCGCTCCCTTCTCTCATTGACATTGACCGCCGCTGCTGATTGTGCACCTCTGCTTCATCATCGTGTCCCACTTTCAGCCGATAAGACGTTCCGCATAGCTGCAGCATGATATCACCCCGAGTGCTTTCCATTCGTTTTTTTCCCCCAACGATTTTCAGTCGACACTTTTCGATCCTTTATGTTCCTCTCTAATGTTATGCATTCCCGAAGCGATGGATGAGTTTTTTACGAAAAAGTGAAACAATCAGCAATCTATTGAAGATCAGAGCTTACGACTTTGATTTTTTCAGTTATATATTAGTGAAGGTACCCGTAATATTATGTCATTCTTTTGCAAGTTATCAATGCTTCCAGGTGAGACGTATTATAGAGCACGTGGTCTATGGCCTAACTCAGTGTTTTACTAAAAGAAAATCGGATAGGAATCACTCTTTAATGCTGATTCCGACAGTTTTACTGATGAATTTTGATAAATTTTAAATTTAGGAAGGTGAAACAATTAGCAATCCATCGAAGATTGGAGCTTTGATTTTTTCAGTTACATATTATTGAAGGTACTAGTAGTAGTATTCGCGAAATTATGTAATTCTTTTGCAAGCTATCGATGCCGCCAGGTGAGCCATGCTATAGAGCACGTAGTCTTTGTCCCAATTCAATGTTTTACTAAAAGGAAATCGGAATCGAATCACACGTAATGCTGTAACTGTAATGCTGATTCTAATAGCCTCTTCCTAATGAATTTTAAATTTACAACTTTTTCTTTCGATTCCCTCACTTGGGGTAACTTTGGCCTGAAGAAAAGAAAGGCTATCTAATATAGTTTCTACATCTGTTGAATCATCGACGTGAATTTCATTTCAAAATCTATGTGGCAACACTAGCAAGAGACTAATAGAATATGTGAAGTAGTTTGCCTCTCTATCATCGGAAAAGCTCAAGTCACGTTACAGCCCGCAATAACTGTAGCCATTCCACCTTTCCAGATCTTAATTCGATAGATGTGAATTTTACGATTTGAAGATGGCAAACGCAATTTATTCTAGCTTTATAGCGTGCATCAATGTCTATTTTTAAGATTTGGCGGTTTTTTGACTTAAAAAAATCTTTTAAGCTGGGATTACTTTGACCTAAGATTAGCGGACCCTTTCAAGAAGGGTAGAAAAAGTAAGAAATGTCTAGAAATAACGATTAAATAATACCTTCAAGAATCTATAGCGATAAGGCACCCCCTACAACATCAGCTTGTATCACAAAAGCCAGAAGAAAGACATTTTAAAAGCCCCCAACGGAAAAATACAGTTTTGTAAAAATATTTAAAAACAGTACCTAAATTTACTTTCATGGTATATTTTCATGCCTTTTTCACCTTTTTCTCGAATTATAAATTATTAAAATTCGGATTAAATTTTAATAATTGTCATTAAATTTGTCATTAATTTATATATTAATTTAACAACAAATGTTATCAAATTTTTTAGAATAATTTTCCATTTTTAAGTGGTTTACCATTGACCCAGATCATGATCTAGGTCTCATTATACGAATTTTAACTCATTGGCTAATGTTAATTCAAGCTAATATCTACCCAAAGATTTTAAAAAATGTTTTGATTAAGAAAATCATTTTTAGCAATCTGTTATAGTGGTCGTGCTTCATGTGCTCTTCACAAATTAATATTCATAGTATTTGAATGTAAAAAAGAAATGACAGAATGGTAATGTTAAACAACTCTTGAAGCATATGAAACTAGGTCAAAGTAATCCTAATTAGACGGTAGTCTTTTCCATTGCTTCAGTATGAGATACAATGCTTCTTAGCAATGTTTTTCCTTATCGGTGATCTTAGCTTCTAATGTCTCTTGATTGATGAGATACTTTCATTTGTGTAATGGATAAAGGAAAATTAATCTCTCTTTCCCTTTAATCCCAATCTTTTTCATGGCTGAGATGGTATGAAAGCTACTTCGTTATTAGTGATGCTATGCCCAAGAAAGTGTTATTCATTTGTTCCTCGGTCACGTATACTGTGATGAAAGTCATCGCCAAATAGAAAGATAAAGGAAAAATGCAGTCTTTATATTTGTATACTTAAATTTGCTATCATTACTGTATGAGAATATAATTAATTTTTCACATTCCTATATTGGGCTTTCGAGGTTTGCACGAAGACAATGTTAGTAGAATTGGAGTATTGTGGGGATGGGGCATCTGTCCCTCTGTTGATGGCATTGTATTATTAGTAAGTTAACCGTGAAGGGAAGAGCTAGAATGATTATGAAGTCTTTCTACGATCACTATGCATCATAACTAAATTTATCACGACAAAATGTTCTTTAAAAAATTAATCTGAGGTCAGTTCTAAAGGACTTTAACCATAACTCTTTATACCTAACTCCCTTGGCAATTCCCTAAATCTTTTGGTCGACGAACAAGTTTAATGTGATTTTTTTTTAAGCTGGACTTTCATTTCTCTTTTATTTTCGTTTTTTATTTAGGGAGATCAGAGTTTAGGGTCAATAAAGTCAGTTTTTATGGAAATTATTTTTATTTTTTAATAAAAACGGACCTAAATGAGGTGATAAACGCAAATATTCGAATATATTATAAAATATATTTTGCTATGCATATTTCGTAGAATTATTCAAAATATAATTCTAGGCTCCTAGGTTACTCCTATTCAGAATAAAAAATAGATTAGAAAAACAACAAAAGCACAGCAAAACAACAGCAAAATTCGAGTTAAGTACGATATAAGAAAGAAGCAAAGTGCGGTATAAGAAAGAAGCAATGAAGATATATTTAGCCGTAAGTAATTACGAATGGCGAATTTGGTGATTAATAAAAATTGTGGACTCAGTAAATATTAGTGCACTATCGGTTGAGGAGCAACTGAAAAAATTCTCGATTTCTTTCTAATCTTCCTTAATGTTTCACTTATATATTTGTGTTTTCTCTTTTCAATGGTAAGGTTGCTTCTTTGCTTGGCTTTATATAATAGGTCTTCGCTCTTCGTGACGCATTTAATTTATTTAGCGACTAACATATAGAATAGTGTTCACTCGAGTATTGTATATTATAGTGCGGAGTTCAAACCTTTATAGCTATTATAAATGGGATAGGTAAATTAAGGCAAAGGTTTATGCTAATATTTATCCACATACACCAATCTGTAACCCCAGGGGCGAAGTCAGGGTTGACCTATGTTGGGTCCGAGACCTTAAAGAGAACGAAAAAATGTCTATCTTTCAGGGGCCGGTATTTTCATGCACGTTACATAGTACAAAAGCTGAGGTTTCTTCGTCCAGATAGAGGATTCCGGATATAGGGCACTTTAATTCCTTATTAGGTATCCACGGATTGGTGAGAAGCTCCTTTCTAATAATGTCATCAATTTAAACACGTAAACGAAGAATTTAATTAAAACATTTAAAATTATTTCCTTTATTCTCTTCCCATTATTGCAGGTATAACCAGAACGTGTTCGTATTTTCCAGTATATTGCGAAGAGAATTTTGAGACAGAAATGATAGCTCAACTCAAAATTCAAAATGTTTGGGCGCTACTTCGTGGAAAGCCATATATGAATGGAGAAAAAGAAAACTGTAATTTTCCACAAGATTTTTTATTTTGCGACCAGTTTCGCTGAATTACTAGCATCTTCTGGCCAGTAGAAAATTACAAAGTTTTCCTTTTTCTTCATTTATCTCAAGTCTAGTAATAGGACTGATAATCGGATCTAAAACGCATTTAAACTATACTAATGATATCTTCCTTAAAGAATTTAACCTTTCGGTTTTAATCCCCGGTTCTAATCCTCCCTCTCTGCGCCACTGTCTAACCCGTTTCAATAACAACGGATATTTGACATTGGCCTACGTTATCTTCGTATTCCCGTCTTCATTCATTGCTTTTACGTCTTTCTTGTCCTCAAACTGTATTCGCTGCTTTTCCCCATTGGCCTCCGATTGAGCGAATTTTATTGGAAACGTTCTTCGCAGACAGTTCATTGGGTCCTCAACTTCTTACGTCACTGAAAAGACCACTTTCGAGAAATCATCCGATTCCAGTAGCGCTATCGGAGATATGAATTATCTCTTTTTATCACCGCCGCTGCGGAACTCAAGTACGTCAAGAAAACCCAAGGAAGTCCGTTGTTAGCGTGCGCGAAAGAAAAGGCTGGTTTCTCATTGCTTTTCTGAGCTCGTTCTGAAATGAGGGGTATTGCAAAAGGATTCCACGCGGAGGCGTAGAATAATCTGTTATTTATTGTTTTACGAGGGTGGTCTGAAAAGTTTCCGACCCCAGATTTTTCAGAAATCTTCAGAAAATTTTCAGAAAACATGTCGGGAAATGGCGAAATGTTGGAAACTTTTCAGACCACCCGTGTAATTTTGTCGTTTCATATTGCGGTAGCTTTTGGGAGTATTAATAATGGAGAACTTTTTATTTTTCCACACTATATTTATTTGAGACTAGCTGAAAAACCCGTTGATATGGGGAGATAAAATTTTCTATGTACCACATTAATCGTGTCTTGGATGTCGTAATGACTCATATATAAATTTTAAAGATTGATATCCCCTCTCGATGAATTTCTCTATGTTTGATAGAGAGTAGCATCCATTGAATATTACATCTTATTGGAGGAAACAAAACAAAAAAACTGTTCAAATCGGCCGAGCCGTTTTTGAGTTTTAGCGAGACTAACAAACAGCAATTGATTTTTATATATATATATAGACTTGTTTTTCTACCGAGTTAGCATCTTCACGCTGTAAGATTCTACCTGACTAGTGACTTACAAGCAATTTTTTTAATAATAATAATTTTTATTTCACTCAAGAAAAAATTACACACACATAGATAAGTTATAAGTGAGTGAAATATAAAATAAAAATTAAATCGCTGATTTTGACGTTTCGTACGATGATAATATCCAAGTAAATCCGATGTGGCCAAGCTCAACTTTGTTGAAGGTAGTTATACTAAAGAATTTAAAAGAATCTATGCTGCCTGAAGATGTCTACTTGTATACGTTACTAGTCGCCACGATTAAATTTCTTATCTCTGGAAATTAAAAAGGTTTAAATTCTGTAGGTAATATCCAATGTACAATTCACAAATTAACCCACTTTTTTGTGTATAATACTTATCGTTTATTTAAAGTTTGCTTTATTATTCTCTCTCATAAGGAGGAAAAACCTAGCGGTATATAATTTTAGCAAATTTTGGCACAGTTGTCCTACTCTACCATCCGGTTTCCGGCATCGAGACCATAATGTGGGTTTGTGGTCTTTTTTTCTTCGCGGGAAATTATTTTTTCTAATCCTTAGTTATAAGATGTTTAGAAAAACAATATTGTGTCATTCCTAGATTTTTTTTATTGGTATCAAAATGCTTTTATTCCCGTTTTTACTATCAGAATCCGCCCGTATTTCCTTCGCGCTAGAGTACTTTTACCCCAACGCTGTATGCGTGTTCTAATTTGTTCCTCTGATTTATTCAATACTCAAGAAATATTCAAAGAAGTAATCCCTAAGGATTAATTTATGCCCGCATGAGTAGAAAATGCAAAATGTAATAATAAATGCGTTAAAAGATGGTCTGTAAGAATCATTTTCCAATTTCCCATTGCACTTTTTCCACGAAACCCTTAAAACGTATATGAAATGGCTCAGTTCTTATGTACATATACATTACCCGAAGGAGGATGCCTTTAGGCCGTAACTGGTAGTAAAATAAAATATTTGTGGAAACTACGAAGTGCATACATTGATATCATACTTCACGAGCCTTCCACGAGGTACTGCTGAGACATGTTTATTGCATCGGTGAAACGTCTCGGAGTCGCCCTCACGAATAATTTAACATGGGGTTCCGTAGCAGTTGAGGGAGGTAAGAAACTCGGCTTCCGCAAGAGAATAATCGGTAGGAGCGATGACAAAGTTCGTGTTATCTTGGGTCAGTTTGTCTCCACCTTGAGTATTCAGGAAAGTATATGATACACCGAATGTAGATGTTAAATTCATTTATTGTAAGTTTTTTAAGCTAGGATTAAAAAGCTATTTTGTTCTTCGTTAGAGAATACGTGCGAAGTATTACGGTATGCATTTTTCATTCATAGAACTGACAACCAGATTCAACGCATAAGCATCCTCTACTGGTCTGTATCATATACAGGTTGGCCTGAAGATAGCATTCATGCGTCTAAACCGGTAGTTAATTAAATTTCTGCGCAAACCGAAAGAGTTTGTACGTTTTCTTCCACGATGAAAGAAATAGCTCGGTTCTACGAAGTGTTGGCTGAGACAGATTATACTCCATTCGATCATAGAAAAATTTTAAAATTTGGGCGTTTATATTCAAGGCTACGACATATCTAAAAGGGTTGTCAAGATGCTCCTAGATATGGGATAGGTTTCTATAGGATATAGGAGAATAGAGTTTTGGTTGAATATACTAAATAAATTCAGAGGTAATAGGTTCTCTTAAGACGTGGTAAATATCATGCGTTCGCCCTGTTATATACCCCGATTAGATACTGTAAAGAAAATTAGGAATATATGTTATATATTTAATTTCTAATTTTTCAATTTAATTATCATATTTAATCATCCAAATCAGTTTAATGTTATTCTATAGAAGACACGCGGCTATAGCAGATTATGAAAATAGACTTATGGTGTATGAATCCAGTGCCAATGTATGTATTCCCCTCGCTGATAGGCTTTTTGTATATTCATCTTGTTTCTTATAAAGCAGAAATAAAAGATAAACATGTTTAGCGACGCATAGATTTAATAAAATCTCAAGGATGGTCTTAATTCAGCTGGGAGTATTTTTTAATGAGGAAATGAAATAAAAAGGAAGGTTTTTATTAATGTAGAGATATGACGCATACCTGTCCCATAATGACTATATAGTAGTTCAGATTCATTTTATTGAATGTGTTAGCACTTTATCGCATATCATAAGTGTAGTTTCCGTAGTTTCTCTCACTGCCCTTCTCTATTATGACCATGGACTACTTCTTTGTCGTAAGGTAAAGGGTGAAAGGTACCTTTGCTAGTGAAGGCGTGCATATAGGAAAAAACCAAGGAAAAACAGACAATTAGCTAAACCATCCTTTCGGAAAATGGGAAATCCGGGTTCGAGTCCTGGTCTCGTCAGACTTTTTTCATGTTTTTTTCCTAACGTCTTTGTCGCCCTAAGTATTTATTGAATGTGTTTCCGATGCGTAAATCTTTCAAAATATCGTTAATGATACTCATTTGCATCTAAGCATGTACGTTGTATATTGCAAGCCACCTTTCGACGTGAATTCCATAATCAATCACTTTCGTTTTGTGGAAAATTAATTCATGAATCGACATGTTCTCTCACATGTTTTTTTGGTCTTGCTCACTGTATCAGAAGGGCTTGTGCAAGAAGAATTATGCCTAATATCGGCTATCTTCTAAGGACTTACTCTGTCTGAATGGATTGAGAAAATTAAGCCTTTTTTTGATATTTTTCTTCTCTAAAGATTCCCATCTTGCCTCCTGAAGCATGCAAGTAACTCCCACATATTTCGTTGTCATCCTTTACAAAATATATTTTGCTTTTCGTTGTGCCATTTCCAATTCGCGAATACAACACTTTTGGGCAGGAAGCTGCGAGTTTTTTTACATGTGAACCCTTTTCAAATTTCATTTTCGAAGAATTTTGAGAAAGCAGACTTCTGTTTACTAGCACCATCTTCTACGCAGAACCACATATGAACCTGTCCTCTCTAATTTACTCCGATTGGTTGTCGCATGGATACGCTGGTTGGGATGTTTGTTCGGTAACCCTTGACACATCATTGACGTTTATTGCCGTATGCCTTTTCTGGTCTAGTATTTTTTAAGATCGGTCTATCCCTCTTGCTTCAGTTTCGGTTTTCAGGAATAAGGTTGGCACATATTAATGCATATTTTTATGACATGTATAGAGTGTACACGTTGTTTGTATCCCTTTATTTCCGTCTTCCGACGTTGTAATCTTTTTATTCCGTACTGAGTCATTTCTCCTTCTCTTGGGTTACTGTGTCAGGGATCTCCACATTGCACCATGACGCATTCACTAGCGGATTCATAGGAAAGCACGCTCTATATTTCTCTCTATGATTTCAATGCGTTTTGTTCATTTCTGTGAGTCATCCCCTCGAATCATTTTAATTCTTTAAAATATAACGAAGCATTTCAAACCTCTTCCTCCTCAGGTTTGACTGGAAGTGATTTGATTTTTATTAACGGGCATAGAAGTGCTCTTTTTCATTATACACATCATAAATATACATAATGTTTACGCATGATAAATATACATAAAAAATAATTAAAATGTAACATCACAACATATATAAACAAAATGATTTAAGGAAAAACATAGATCATGTACTAAGCATAACAGAGTAAGATCATTGCATACATATGATAACCACATTTTAATACAAGTATGATTTAAGAAAAGCAAAACTTTACATACATATTATAAGGATAAACTGTAATAACATTTTACATTAGGTAAATCAAGAAATAAATAAAGCATAATGTTAAATTTACTTGAATGCAGACTTAATTTTTAAAATAGTTGTATTAATGATCCTTCCTATTCCCAAAAGGAGTTGTAAAAATATAATGGCGATGATTTTAATAGGTAGTACGTATTTTAATTGCCGATTCTTAATCATCAACGTACGCAGTCATGGTTTTTCTCTTGAGAATGTGCTATGAAAGCATCACAGTTTTAGAGGTCTATGAAGTAATTCTGCAGCTGCTCCAAAGTGAATAAATATGTAATATATAAAATCGGCCGAGCTACGAGTAACTTCGTGGTAATCCATCCTAGGAAGAAAAAAGAGGAACAACTTTTCACAAAGGAAACTAATTCCGTCTTACACAATTGAATTCACTTGTGTGTAATTTGCATAGTTACGGTAAAGACGGAATTAGTTTCCTTTGTGAAAATTTGCTCCTCTTTTTCTTCCTAAATTTATTGTAAGTGTTTTGGGGTCACTCTGGTTATTACTCGTAACGAAATGTTTCTCGATCCGTGTTTTATAAAGATTTTTTATTATTAAAATGTATTATGATTATATACTGATCGAGGATTATTTTAAGTTTAATGTAATATTTTTCGTTGCGTTTTTGTTCCCTCTGCAAACGTCGAAGTGATTTGAGCCGTTCTTTTGTTCTCTGTTTTGACCATAGCGATTTAATATTCATATGATTTTTATTTCAATTTTTTTACACGCAACATTGCGCTAAATCTTGGAACAGCACTTAATAATAATAATATTTTTATTGGTCCGAGGACATGGAATACATGTATAGGACAAGTCAGATCATCATATAAATAACATATATTGTTATGCATTACACATACGTAATACTCGTATCATACAATATCTTATTAAATATTTTATAATAAAGAAGTTACATGTATTTAAAACCCTCATTAATGTCACATCTAAGTTAAAATTTACATAAAATTTACAATTTAATATAATATTTTATAGATTACACATACAATTTTCTTATTAGATATATTATAATAAAAAATTTAACAACTATGTACTACCCTCATTAATATTACATTTAAAATAAAATTTACATTAAAATTACAATTATTCTTAGTAAACATTTTTATCATTTAAAAATTCATTTACACTATAATATGCTTTCATTAGTAAAACTTCAATTTTTTGTTGAATTTTATGTTTGTATTATTTTTTAAACTATCAGGTAGTTTATTATAAATTTTTGTAGTCATCACCTTAAAGCTTCTCCCAGTACCACTTATACTTGGTAATAGTTAGTTGAAGTTCAGAGTTACGTGGTTATAAATTTATGTTCCTGTTTGACAAAATAAAATCTGCATTGCTGTGCATTGGAAATCTGAACGAAATAAATAACGGGTTTCGATTCCGGTTCAATAATTTCGATTTTTTTCGGCTCGGATTCGGTTTTCACTCCGGATAACACAATAATTTTTGTGTTTTTCTTTGGTTTAGGCTCTACGTCCTGGTAATAACATAATCTAAGTATGTCGTGTGATTCCCGAACTGAAGTTTCTTATGTCATTTTCTCGTAATGTGAATTTCCTTTGAAATTCGTCCGTTCAGAAGTAGGGCAAAAAAATTGAGTTTTTATCATCGCCAGTCGAAAGCACAGAAGAGAATCTATCAGAGGCCTCCCAAATTCAAATCAGTTGCTGTCAAACGTGAGTGAGATGAGAAACTTTCCTTTCAAAACCGATTGCTTTCCCTTTATAGTCATCTTCATCTGTATTAATATCCTCCGCCTATTGGCGCGTGGCAGGGGGTGTAGACGGCGATCGACCGACCTACTTATTTCGCTTGTAACTATCGCGGTTCATTCCTGGAAAGACTGAGTTTTAATATCGATTTGTTCTAGCGTCTATCTCTCTTACATTACGCTCATAGTCGGATCGGCTGAAACCACACGGGGGTCTCAAATATACCGATTATATATTCCCCAAATCTACCTTGATTTTCAATCATTTGCATTCTAACTTTGTGTCTCCTTTCTCTCAATGAATTCCAACCTACTTAAGAGAGCGTTTTTGTATCCATAAGCATATATCACAATTTTTTAAGGAAACGTATCATCTTGTGCTGCAATACTTAAGTTCGTGAGTATCGTTCGGAGGATTCCATATGCCAACGTTACATTCTTTATGTGGACTTAGTAATTGAAGCGGCAAAGCTCTTTCAACATTTCTTCGCACCTACCGTCTAAGTGCTATACAGATCTGAGTTACTTCAATTGCTCAAACGCAAAATTTTCGGATGTTTGTGTTACGATTCAAGTTATCCATAAGAGTGTTGCATAGATATTCAACGTTTACTGTTATATTTACTGGTGAATTCCCCCCTCAAAAATGACGGTACTGTATTTATTTTAAGAAATTTACTTTAGATGTGGGATGCTTCAAGATAAAAATTAAAATCGACGTTTACATGGGTGGTCTGAAAAGTTTCCGACATTTCGCCATTTCTTGACATGTTCTCTGAAGATTTCTGAAAAATCTGGGGTCGGAAACTTTTCAGACCACCCTCGTAATTACCTTTCCTTTTTGTTCTTGTCTCGATTTCGTGTAACCATTATTTCTTATTTAATTATCAAAAGGAAAAAAGCATGCAATCGATAAAAATGAACTAAACGTGCGTTTCTTATGATAGTATTTCAGAGACGATTCCACGATACTTGGTCTTTGCAAAAATTGACAAGTAATTTCCCATTGGAATTCTAATGAATCCCCAAATTTCGTATCTCATCGCAAATGCGTGAAATTAATTTTCAAAAAATTCTTCCATGTATCTCTTACGGAAGTTATTGGCTTATCTATGTACACAAATGTATATAAAATCGGGATAAACATCTATATACACAAAGCTGATTATCATATAAGATTAATTCATATCAACCAAAATTGACATGAGATCTTATGTTTCCCTGCTGTATCGCATGTCGAAGATATTTGCGGGTCAGCACGCAGGTGATGTCCGGACTGACGTTTCAACGGCCACCGCTGCCATCCTCAGGGTCAGACCAAGGGATAAGAAAAGACTCTGACCCTGAGCATGATGGTAGGGTTCACCGTCAAAACATCGGTCTACCAACCAGACATAACCTGATATCTTCGACACGAAATATCCATGTTGATGTACTCTTAAAGACGTTATCATTTTAGATCGTTCGAAACTCAGGCGAAGGATTGTGATTTTTTACTCCGGATTTCAAAACAAGAAGCAGCTGAGTTATTTCTTAGTTCCTAATTGTTCCATAATCTTATCTTGCTATCAGGTAATCTTGTCTGAAAAATCTTGCATTACGTTGTCACCAGGAAGAAGATATAAATAATACTCTTAAGAGATAGTAATGACCTTCAATTCAGTAATTCCCTTGAAAATCTGTAATAAGTTTTCCGAAACTGATTGTAATTAGAATGTGTATGCCTATGTTTATTGTCGAATGTTATAGAATTGTTGATGAAAATTGTGTTCAACTTGCTTCAGATAGTAACTCCGGATGAATTGAAGTTTTGGAATATAATTTAATTTCATTATTATTTTGGAATATAGTTTAATTTCGTTATTATTTTGGAATATAATTTAATTTAGTTATTACTAATTTATACTATTAGTTTTTTATTTTATTATTTCTTTAATTTTAAAGGTAATTTACAAAAACTTTTGTATGGATATTATATTTTCGTGAAAATTGCCGGTCGGTTGGAGAACGTGGCCGCCAACAGACTACTATCAGCGTTCTGCGAAGTTAAGAATTTTATAAGTTATGTGTAATTCCATAACTCCTTTTTTTATGTATGTAATAAATCTCTCTTTCATTTACGAAGAGATTTATTACCTGATATTCTCATTAATTTCTTTACTTACTTGGCGCTCTAAGAAACATCCTTTTATGGACAATCATGGGAAATTTTCTTCGTAAAGTAAGCGGAAGGGTTCCAAATCATACAGAAAACATTGTGAAGTTCTTAGAAACTCTTAGATAAGGAAATATTAGTCGTAATATTTCCTGAAATTTCAATTTTTCTAGAAGTCGAAGGCCAATCAGTTACTCTGACTTCAGCGAAAGCCTATCGATGTTTTTTTGCCTTTATTGTTTTGGCTGCAATACTTGGAAGGAAATGCTGAGCGTTTTGATTACGTTGCAGCAGTGAGAATTTAATAATCTTCTTAGAAAGGAAATTAAAATTGAATAGATTGAGGAAAATCTGGTCAAGTTTTAGATAAATTCAGCTTACCTCATAGAAGGAGTTGTGTTTAGTTCAAGTATCTCTCACATTACATCAAAATTTTCGTTTGGTTTTTCCTTCCCCCAATATCTGGAAATTTTGCAATCAGTTATTCGAAAGCCTTTATCTGTGGGGAATAAATTAGTTATTTTTAATAGGCTTCATTCCCATCTAACCCCAAAATGATTCGAAGTTTATGAAATTGGACAGAATTTCCCTTTTGAGTGCATTGATGCGAAATAATGATTATATCATCTAGTTGCTAGTTGTAGAATGGTTAAAGGTGCTTCGCCAGCTGAGATCATTTCGCCCATTTTTGTGCTTCCACCGGGGATCGAAACCGGAATCTCTTTTACCAAAGTTAACTAGCTGCTCACTTGGTTCTTTGGAAGCCACGACTTTATCTTATTTATTATTTATGAGCATAGTTCGAGTGAAAGCTGTGTTCTTTCTTATATCTTTTTCTTATTTATAATATTTTTCTTTAAATCTTACGATTAAAGTAGTAGTATTGTTAAAAGTGCTTCGACAGCTGAGGGAATCGAACCCGGGACCTCACGGCTATCCAGGAGTCCTTAAATCTTACTATTCATGATGTTGCAATGTATTATTCTCTTTCCTAAAAATTTCACACATTTTTCACTCCCCTCTCCACCTCGGATGTTTTTCATCAGTGATTACATTTTTCTGTGTTCAGGAATATCAGTTTTTATTCAAGGAACAAATATTTCTTTCCTTTTTTCTTTATATATTATATTTTTTTGGTATTAATGAACAAGAATAATTTGTACTTTTTCCATCTCCGAAACTAGTCGTGTGTGTTTTACTCTTTTATTGTTTATAATAAAAAAATTGTGGAAAAAGTACAAATTGTTCTTGTTCATTATGGCATATTTCCACAAGAAATCGCCTGAGACTGTGAATTTTATTTTTTTAGTATTGTTTAAAAAATCCTTTTATGTGTTTGTAGTACAAAATGTATGTACAATCTGCTAAGGGTTAGATGAAAAATGGGTCCATCCAGCCACCATTTCCTCCGATAAAGACGTTTTTATTGTTAATGGTAATTTAAATTATGTTTTTGTAGTGTATTTTCAAGCCCTCCTTTTGCTTGGGTCTCTAATTGTTCTGCGCATCCGTGGATCTGTTTCACAGTCTTTTTTATCGCGTAATCTCACCACCCGATGACGTAAGCGACTGTGGCGCCGAGGAAAGAGATTCTAGGAGGAGTTAATGCATGGGATTGCGTTTGGATTCAACCGCCGTGATTGGTGGCTGGAGGGTGGGTGTGGCAGTGGCGTGGATACTTCTTTTCATTAGCGCGCCACTAAGAATCCTCTCGGACTTTCCTCGTTATGAAATTTTCGATTGCTGGATATGTGTGTGGGCGGTTGAAATTCGTCATCTGTTTGCGCAATGCGTAGCTAAGCATCGATCGGATCTTTTGCCTTGATTCGGTTTGTTTCGCTGCTGCGTAGTTAAAGCGCTTTATGCGTAGATCGCTTCCTAAGCCAAACTCGCTGTAGTCGTCTTGTGACAAGATATACTGAATGAGTTTGTTATTTGGGGATGTTTAGTTGTAGTAATTTCTTAAAAAGTGCTTCGACATCTGAGGTCATTTCGTATGTAGGGCCCCACCGGGAGTCGAACCCAGGACTGTAATTGAAATAACAAATGGTAATAAAAAATGTAAACAAATAACTCTACATAACATGTTAACAGAATATACTACGAATTCAAAACGGAAGTACGTTACCTCGTGAAAAGTCATAATAATAATGTAATTTGTAATTTTTCGATTCGAATATACGAGTATATTGGCAACTAATTCCGTTACCGTGATAGCATATTCAGTATTCCTTGTTGTTTTTCCACATAATAATACATTGGTAACCAATTTCGCTACCGAAGTAGCTTCTACTGGCACTTCTTCAGCCTGAAGATGTTTTTTCGATAGCGGAACTAGTTGCCAATAAATTATCTTGTGGAAACATTGCAAAGTTCTCCATTACTATTAGAATATATTACATAATTTGTCATTATTTAATGTAATACCTACGCACCATTCAGTGTAATTTATAGAAATCTTATTTATGCATAGTTCAACCATTTGTTTATTCTCGCTATAGTGAAGTAACTGAGTTTTCTATGGCATTATTTCTTTTAATGTGCGGAAAAAATTCGAATTTTTAACTCTTATAATTCCTAGTGAGGTAATTCCCCTCGTTCCGACCTTTGCTTTTAGAGCCTCTGATAGTTTAAATCCTCCCATTCCTGCTTAAAAGTGTTTTAAAAGAATGTGAAGTTAACCCAGACGATGTTTTAAGGCACGTCCCGGTTTCCTCCCGTAAGGATATGGTATCTATGAGGAATGTTTGATTAGCTTATCGGCCATAGTTTGCCCTTAGGTAGGGGCTGCCCCGCTCCGCTTTCCCATTTCAAATAGTCGTTGTGTAAATCATGCACGTCTACCGTAATCTATGACTCACGGAAAAATTGCTCAAAATAACTTTGGGTTTTTTCTTATAGGATTATTTCCCGGATTTAGGGAATTTTTTACATTTGCCAATAGAAGCAGGTTCAGAGTTACCAATTTTTTTTATTATGTCGCTAAAAAGTTGTTAAAAAAAACTAGAATTCCTTGAATTTTTTTGATTCTTACAAATTTTACGCTTACAAATATTACATCAGTTTAAATAATAAATGAATTAAACAGTACGAAATTCGAAGACTTTCGTTTAGTAAACGTAAAGCTATTTCGCTTGATGTGTAAGTCAAACACGTCATAGTTTTATAACGTAGAGGAATGTACACAGGAGGTGCAGGATGCTGATGTAATATGTCACTTAAATAGAAAAAATATTGCTAAATGATGTAGGTAGTCGCTAGATCTAGCGACATAATTGCATAATTGGCACCTATGAGGGATTTAGGAAATTGTCTTAATTTTCTAATAGAAGGAAGTCCAGAGATGCCAATTTATTTTCTCTTACAGAATCGCTAAAAAAATTTAGAATTTAAAATTCTAAATTTAGAATTACTCGAATTTGCTTTTAAAATATTAAATTAGTTCATACATTAAAGTAGTTCAACACAGTACAAAATTTAAGACTGGCCAAATAAATACACGTAATGCTATTTCGAATTATATGCAAATCAAACACTCATGCTTTATTACCTAATACTATGATAACGTAGAGAAGTGTATACGTAACAGGAGATGCTGGTGCAATATGCCGCTGAAATGGAAAAAATATTGCTAAATAATGTAGGTAGTCGCTAGATCTAGCGAGAAAATCGTTAAACTGGCACCTATGAACAAGTTAGACCCCAAAAATTTAGCTGGATATGAAATATGTTTATCAAATTTTGACATACTTTCACTGGCTACGAATATGTAGGGATTCGTGAAATTCAAGAAGTTTTTTCTACTTAAGCGCATTTCTTATGTATCCTCTCAATCAGTAACTCTGTAACTAACTGACTAACTTAAAACGTAACTAACTGACCAACACTGTAACAATAACTTGCTGTTTTCCCCACAAGGTGTGAGCGTACTCTTAAAATTGCTCGCACCTTCTGGTTGAGCTTTATCATTCCATCGAATAATTTATCTTCACTATAACTTTTCAATAGTTTGTATTCGCATTTATTCAGAAAATAGTTAATATTTTGAATCATAGCATCGCAGCTCTAAATAGAAAAATATGCATCACAAACTTCAGTTCTGTCGCTGGTACTTTTGAGTCGATTGATTACTCTAAAAGTTAACGTTTCGGTTTAACATTTTAAAGTGTCATATTTATGTATGATTTAACTTACTTATCCATATGTGGCTAATAAGCCATTGTATAATAAATTACAAATTGTCAAAATTTACTACCATTGCGTTTTAGATACTTAGGTGAATGAAAATAACTCATTGCTCATCAATACTATCGATTTTAACTTGCCATAATAGAGATTAATTTCCTTTCAAAAGTTCCATTTACGCTTTGTATACCCTCCGTTTTGATTCGCCAAAATAGAGATTAATTCTTCCTTCAGTAGTTACGAGGGTGGGTCAATAAGTCCGTGACCTCGTGAACTTCCCGACTATTAACCTGAAAATTAATCCTACTCTAATCAATAACTATCTTTTAATGGGTAAATGGCAAAGTTATAGATTGTTATGTTATTTAGTTTGAGTTTTACAGCCCCTGAAATGAGATAACTACGTGAATTTTCGAAAATGGGAAAAAGTCGAATTTCGTGTCTTCTTTAAGTGTCATTTTTTGCGGAAGAAAACCATCATTAAAATCAAAGACAAGCTAGATAAATACTATGTGGACTCTGTACCATTGATTTAAAAGTTAAAAATGTGGTTTACTGAATTTCTTTGTGGTGGCACAGGCACAAGTTACGCCGGTCGTACATTAAAGTTTTGTTTCCTATAGACAGTATTGTTATTTCTTCTCTAACTTCGATTTCATGTTCTAATCAGAATCAAAGCGATCTAACTAAACTTGAAACTAAAAGCTAAAAATTAAAGTTTTTTTCCAATAGAAAGTATTACTGACTGGTTTCTTCTCTAACTTCGATTTTATGTTCAAATCAAAATCGAAGCGATCTAGCCAAACTTTTTCTATCCAAGGAAACTCTTCTAGAGTAACCAGTTTGAAATGTCTTCGACGTCTAATATCGGCCCGTTTCCGATGTCCTTGCTCGGCGAAGTTCCATTGTTTTTTCCAATCGCTTGTTTAGTCGTCCGTTATATCGGAGTAAGTTTTGGATCGCAAGGATTATTGGAGATAGAAAAAGGAAAGTCTTTTCCTCTCACCTTCAGTTGGCTGTCATTTTGCTGGTTTTCACACGTGTCTCAACTAATACTCACACAAAAGCGGTTCAACCGCGACTGGACTTGGGTTTTTTTCGATAACTTATCCAATATAGCAAATTTAGACTTGTCTGGATGGGATTATATTCAAGGAGTTCAGTATAGCTAATTTTTTAAATAATTATGACTTTTAGTGAATTTGGATGCAGATTGAAGAGAATTAAGTTGGCGAGGGAATGATGAGTTGGGAAAAATAACTTCCCTGAAAGTTAGAAAAGATTTTTCGTTTAAAGTTTTTCTACTGACTCATTCATTGCAGTTTCTTTTATTTAATTTTCTGTTGCTTATTCCATACCACTTGATCTTTAATTTGGTTTTCTCAAGAATACACGGCGTACCTTACACTCTTTTACTCTGTTCCCCAAAAGCAACGTATGTATTTGTCCATTGGCTGAATTCTGAAAGTGCCATCCTATTCGTCGCTCTTTTTGAAATTCGTTATAAGAATGATTCAAGTCGATGACTTATATCTGTCTTCTATATTACCATAGAGTATGTATATATACGAACACACAATCAATCAGTGAAGGACTCGCTCTTGTCACAGCCACAGGAAATCTTGGAACAGAGAATCCTTCGGCCTGTGAAATAGTGGGATAGTTGTGCTTAGGCTTCTGGTAATTACTTTTGGATAAAGACTTATATTATTCCCAGTGTCGTTTCGCACCTTTTCCTTTGAACACCCCTCGTATCTTACTCTATTATATTACTTACAAAAGCATTCGAAATTTAAATAAATATTCTTATATTAAACGCTCTCTCAGACGTTCTACTCCAAATCAGATCTTACGTGTACACGTATTGAAGACAGCCGAATTACTTCGTGTCTTACGTGGAAACTAAATACAGTAACTAATCAAGTTGTCGTGCATTGATTCAGCTGAATCAATGTCTTAAACATTTCTCTATTGTCGCTCCATATTCCTGTTTGTTTATTTGCCATCGTGCGTTACGTGTTGCCTACTTCTTTCATATTTCGCGAAGTCTATTTTAGGAATGAAAATGAAAATTGACACTCGATGTCCACCGCTTAAACTTTGTCCATAGCACGATAAGATTGGTTCAAAAGGTCAAAACGAATTGCTTTTGGTCATCGAATAGAATCAGCCTATCGAATCGACTTAATCGCTCGTCTTTAGCGAATCATCTTTCTTCGTCTGCAAGTCCTTCTTTATTTTGAGATGAAGCACCCTACAGATCTCGAGAGGGCAAAGAAATTAGTTTTCGCCAAATTAAACTTATCCTGATAAAAAGATTTCGTAGTCAATCTTAATGCAATGAATGAAATTCATTGTAAGAAATGGTGATGTGCGGACATCCGTCAACGAGAATGAAAAAAATATAAAAATATATAGTTTCCGTCAGTTCATAGCAACAATTCCACAGAATTTCAAACCCATTTGTAGAGAAACGATTTTTGACGTTTTCATGCATAAAATATTTTATGGTTGTTCGTTTTATTGTTAAAAATGTATAGCTTACAGAAAAAGATTATGTAGCTTACGAAAAGCTAAATACTTACATAGCTTTGAAGAATGATGTTTCTTTTTAAGTATTTCACTAAGTATATTATAGCATACTCTGATTTCTACATCGAAAAAATTTCTTACCATTTTCAAACCCTAAGAAAAGAATATTTTTACTAAAATGGCTTCGAATCGCGGTCCTGTCAGACTTTTTTCGTATTAGAAAAATGCATTTTTCTTTGCGTATCTCGATCAATGTAATCGATTCAAGGAATCTCGATGTACAATTGTACAGAAAATTGCAGATGTTATAGTTATTATTATTTCATAATGAGCTGGAGGTTGGATCCTCATGTAGATGGCGAACGCATATAAAACTTCGTAAAAATATAACTTCGTATGTGATACTCCAAATTGTACACTTTATTTTTGATTCGCTTACAGTTAACTATCGCAATGATTAATTTAACTTTCGCCGACTGTTATAAATTGGTTCATTAGCAAAGCGAGGTTTAATTTCTTCAATTTCGCTTTTCTTGCTTATCTTTTCTCTTCGCGTGTAAGTTTTAACGAGCAGTCCTGCTTCATGGAATGGATTATATGAGTTTCATTGAAACGGCAAAAGAACGTATTGGAAGCAACTTCCGCCATCGGTTCGATAAGTTAGCTTTCGCACGATTCCTCAAGCCGTATTCAGAGCGCGTGCATCCTTCGGAAGCCCTCTCTTTGTTGTTGGGTTCGTTATCTTGGGAGTAACTGGTGAAAGTAGTCCGTCGGGTTCTAACGCGTGTCCTCTGGTTACATGCACGGATCCTCCTGAGGAAATCATACAGAGGTTGGCCAAGAGCGGCCCAAATGCGGCCTTTTCCTTCGGGCTTTGGTTATGAAATTCACCATCGATTGCTAATATGTGTATGTAAAATGGTTTTTTGTATATGACTCCAGTTCCTATACTCAGAAAAAGGAAGATGTTGATGATACCACCATGAAGTGGCATCGAACTTTTCATTCCATCTTTATTTTCACTTTCACCTTATTACTCATTATCGAATGAATTCAAAATGTTCGGGCGTTACTTTATTAAATA
Organism: Pachydiplax longipennis; assembly: GCA_036926295.1. NCBI lineage: Eukaryota > Metazoa > Arthropoda > Insecta > Odonata > Libellulidae > Pachydiplax > Pachydiplax longipennis. Next base: position 33,371,260 of record JAVFKF010000019.1, read on the forward strand.
ACATCCAATTATAATGGAAAAACTTCTTATTTTTTCCATAGGATATTTATTTGCTACTCTTCTTCCAACTTCATGAAGAAACCACGTAAATTTTACGGCCCCGTTACGTGGAATGGCGCGAGCTGTTGAGACTTATGCATACAAAAATAAAGTTGGCAATATTTATTTTGAAGAGATTCAAAATAAAGTAAAATTTCTTATAGAACAGTACGAACACGCGCATTTCTCCCATTAGGGATACAAGGAGCCGTAAGATTTACGTGTTCTTTTCATGACGTTTGACGGAGTAAAGTTTAACTACCAAGGTGGCATCGTCCGACCTGAAGTGAAAATACAGAGTATTTTCATTTTAATTCATTATCAATTTTTTGCTTTGGTAGCAATGTCCATTTCATGAATATTGTCAAAGATTTATTTTCGTTATGAATAGAGCTTTGTTTTTTCCGAGCTATACCATCGATTAGTTTTATTTACATCATGATTTATCATTAGATTATTCACGTTATAAATGGAATATAAAATTGGTAGTATTTCTATAACATGATAAGATTATTATGTAGAAAAAATATCAAACTTATGATAATATAGATATTTTTATTATTTGTTTTATTTATTCGTTATGGACAATTCTCATTTTTAGCACCTTTGCAAATTCTGCGATAAGTTTCGACTAAATCTCTGTATTTCTTGGTTGAATCAAGCGACTACGGGAGACTGGTTTTCAGCTGGAGTAAAATCTTTTTAGAAATGTGTTCTCAAGAAAAAGTTTACAACTCCGGGGAATTAGGAGAGCTTAACTAAGAGAAAATAAACGTTTCAGAGGAGCTGTGAATGTTAATTCGTAGCTACAGAAGTTCCCGCATTACCCTACCCGTAGATTATATTTTCTTTACTAACATCCGCACTCCTTGGCCTTTTGAAATGTTAATCCATGCAGTATAAATCATTCTCCTTGCTGTACCTTTTCATAAGAATTTAAGTAAGCCATTCAGATAGTGACCTCTTTTTCACGAATTTTACTTTTCTCCGCTCAACTGGTTTGCTTTATAATAAAGATCCTATTTCATGCCTTGTTTTTATCCACATGTGGTGTAAAAATCATTATTTTATTATTAACTCAATTGAAGATAATGCCTTATTAATTCGTAGGGTTCTATCCCTTATCTCTCTATCTTTACTATTGGGATTTAATAATTGTTTTCTATTATTAATACCTTTTTAAATGGGAACATTATCTGCTTGACATTGAGTCTAATCCACGGTAGACTTAGCTGTTATTTAGAGTTGTTTATTGTATTGTTCGAGTGAAAAGTTTCTTTTGTATTTCTTTCTGATGCAATACTCATTCCAGCTGTGGTAATGGGATTAAGATTAGTCGACAGCTGAGGACATATTGCACCATTTACTGATTTAAATTATAACCTCTTTGATTGATATCTATGGCATCGTAGTAACTATATTGTCAACTTAGGAGAAGTTACAATTGTGAATAAATGAAGAAGGCTAAAATTCATGTGATTTAAAATAAATTAGAGATGAAGTTTATTAAATTTTGTAATTTAAAATGTAGATTTATAATATAAGAAAGGGACGTTTGAAGGTATGCTTATGACTGTCAAAAAGAGAGAGAACTAAATTTCCTGTTTCGGGTCAATGCCCAATTCCAAGTCTTTGTTTCGTGATACATGCATTAGGTCATCGTTCACCGGCATGATAATTTTTCTGCAGTCGTCCGTACCATTTGCACCCCGTAATTGGATGTTCAGATTTCAGGGACCCACGTCACGGATGTTGAACAAAGCGTAGTTCGGGTAATGTATCGAGATAAATGTCATTTAGATTTGAGTCACGAAACGTTACCGCCGCGCCCCTAGCGATGAATCACGGCCCTAGTGATAGTCTCGCTACGGAGATTTTTATTCATTTTGAAGAGCAGAGTATGGCGAATTCGTTCTGCAGTCTCCGAGAATAGCGTTAGGGGTCAAGCACCCCTTTCTTAGGCGATCGCATGCTTCCGCGCTGTAATTTGCCTGCAAATGCGAGGTCTTCGTCCTCGTGGACCTTCTGCTTGCTTGTGACACACGTTACTGTTTGGAACATGCAAAAGTCTCTTCCTAGTTGTTGAGATTTTGCAGTGGTTTACAGTTCTAACTTTTAAGGAAACTTCCGAAGGAGGAATAAAGGCTGGATGGAGGATACACTGATTGTGGCAATAGAGTATAAGTTATGGATGTGCTTGGACAGTATTTCTCGGCTAGTTGTGGTGACGTTTAAACACAGGATTACGCTTTCAAACCTCCCATATCTTAAAGGCTCAGAGAAAATAAACTACAGTAGATTTAATGATGAAATTACACCTTATACTAGAGTATCTTAAAACATTTAATAATTATTAGTACACCTATGCTTGTGAACCATTTGTTGCACGGAGAATATCGAGTATGTATTCAGTTTCTTACAATGTACAGACTCTATATTCTCCATAAATGGATAAAATGCAGAGGTTTACTGACAATTACCAAATAATTTTTTGAGATTATCTAGCATATTATGCACTATAAAATCTACTTTTTTGTTTTGAAAGGGTCACCCGTATTTCTTTTTTAACGATCATTTTGCCGAATTACTGTGCAAATTTGTTTATTTTTGGTTAAAGAGACATGATGTGCAAGCTTTCCTGTTAATTCTCCCTGTTTTCTTCATTTGACATCCAGTTTCTTTAAAAGAACAACAACCTTAGAATATCGAATTAATTTTTAAATTCTTCCCTTTGACTTCTACGTCTACATACGTCCCCTGCAAGCTGCCTTTCTGTATAGCTGAGGGTGCATGCACCAAGACTTTTCTTCCCTACTCGATTATTTTCACGTATCGTTCCAGGAAAATATGAAATCATGAATCAACAAGTGGTAAATAAATCAGCATTTGGAGCACAAGAATCTGCGTAGCATACCAACACTAAAAATGTAAAATTTTCACAACTCGAATTCAGGCTGATTGTTGAATATTTTGTAGAAACATTTCCAATGCATTACAATGCAGTTCTATTTTTAAAAATTTAATTTATTTTTAATTAAATAATATTGCTGACCATCTCTACATGTTCTGCCGTTATTATGATTAAAATCTATGATGAGGATTGAAGAGATATATATCTTGACTAGTGCTGATTGATCTTGAGTATTAGTCTACATATTCGGTCAAAACTCTCAATTTTTCACGTAATTTCTTTAAAATCTTGTTAATTAATCAACTCTTCCTTCTCTCCCAATTTTTCCTAGTCTTCCATCTTCTAAGCCCCTGTAATGGATTAGGCATATTTGAATTCATTCTGTTTAAATTTTCCTCTGATTACAACAATTCCAATAACATTACATTTTAACTATTTGAATCTACTCGTTTTTACAGCATTAATTGGTCTTCTGTCTTATAGTTTCACTCTCGTAGTCAGATGTTCGTTACTGAGGGAAATACTGAAGGAGGAATGCTTTGGAATGTCGTGTTTGATCTACAGTAATCTGTATTGTAATCTCAAGGTAATGGTAAGATCATTGTAGGCTTTGCTTAGTGAAGGAACAGATTTATTCAGAGCGTTTATCTTGATTTTGTGTGTATGATTTGATGTGTATTTTATCTATTTTTGTAACGTACGTTTGAAATCTGTAAACATCTGCAAAAAGTATGCGCCTGCCCCAATACTTTGGATCATCATGGTGATCATGATCTAATCAGGATCGATATGATTGTTTGCGATCTACCTTTCTCATAATCTCCAGCCTTCTTTGAAATAAGCGTAGCCCTGCTCAGTCGTGCACGATTTGGAGAATTTCGTGATCGGACTAATGATTTCCTTTTTTTTTAGTTTCGTTTGGGCAAAGAATTGATTTGGAATTCGTGGGAAAGAACAGAGCGACCTTGCTAGTATATCTTACCTTCGTTTTCTCCTGTCTGGTACTGTCTTAAACTTTTCCACTTTCAAGTTAGATTTTTTGTAGCTCTTTTCCCATGCATAGAGCTTTTTGGGAATTTACGTATTTCGTACTTTTCAGTGTTCAGTGGGTGATGCAAGTTTCTGTTTGTAGTCCTTCCCCCTAGTCTTCAAGCCAGCACTGGGAAATGATGTATTTCTGTTACTATTCCAAATGCCTTTGCACTTTGAGTATGTGTTATGTACAGTGGTCGCAGCCTAAAGATGTGATTGATCGTTTTCCGGTAGTTTAGTTGGGCGAAATTTTTCCATTTTATTGTTATTAGTGTAGTATCTCTTGTATTGCTTTATTGTAATACTAGTTGCCCCCTACTAAAATTTCGCCCAACTTAATTAGAAGTAATAGATTTATACGCGAAGGTGTGTATATTTTAGGTATTTTTATTTTTTGTGTTTTCGTTTGTAGTGATTGGAGTGTTTGTTGAAACGTATTTGGGTGGGAAAATAGAGTATCACTGTCCGTTTCCACATACCTCGTTTGTATCAATAGGTACCGATAGCTACTCAACCAATAATATGGGAAAATTCAAATTTTTAACTCGATTTTTTAACCAAATGACGCATTTTTAATTTCTTGGTCTATTGTTAGCAGGAAGCGGGAAGCTTTCTCTTTAAAATGGTGTGTTATTTTGAATGTTTTGATTGAATATGATGGAAGAAAAGCGCTGGTCACCGAAAAAGTATGTTAATAAATAAGGCATGAGGATAGTATTTTAATCATTAACTCTGCCACCGAAATATTAGTCTAGCAGTAACGTATGAATGAAAAATAATGAAACACCAAGCGACTTTAAGACTCTGAGAAGAGCAACCGAATTCGTCCTAATTATAAGGGGACTCGGAGTCGTAGCGAAGGTATGGGATCAAGTCACGTCTCCGGTGAAATCTGCATTTTCCTTTCCTCCCTTCTAATTCCACCTTTACTCAACAAGGCAAACATTTTCGCAATCACTTAAATTTATTTCCATTAATGGTTCCACAATCACTTCCTCGTTCGCTATCTCATTCTCTTTTTTAATAGAATTTTTTCTTTCTTTCACATCTATAAGAAGCATTGTTTCTAAAACCCTATGTATTATCGTAATGTATTATCTGTCGAGCCTCACTCTGATAGGTGATGATATTTTTATTTTTTCATGCATGTTTCATCTCTTTTATTCTCGCTTTTTATTATTTTTCATGGTGTCGGGTATCTTTTTATGTGTATATGGTTTTCATTTTTTTTTCTTTTCTTCTTTTCTTCGAAAGAACATTGACGAAGTTGTTAAATGATAGTGATTTTTTGTGCTTATTTATTTTATTTTATTTTCTTTTTTCTGTATTCATACTAGTTTTTTGCCATTTCCATTTATAACATTCTGTGTTTTCAGTGTTTTTTTTAATATCTTATCTCATGTTATCCTTTTACTAACTGTTATTCTTTTATGGACTATTTTTATATGCAGTTTTAAGTGTGAATATGTTCCTTGCTTTTTGATTCCAGCCTTTTCTATAAATTTCAGTTTCTTATCTATCTGTAGGTTTCGCAGGTTTTTCACACCCTCTTCTGGGGTGTTTTCCTGCTGTGGGCTATTTTTCCTATCCCAGGTTTTTAAGCACACAATATAAATTTCTTCTGTGCACTTTTTTTCTGCTATCTCTTTCTTTCAAATTGACGAAGGATTAGATGTAAGAAGAGACTTTTCAGTCTCAATCTCGCCCGAATAAAGACGATTTATTATTATTATTATTATTACTAAGTCGACTCATTCTTTATGTAGGTATTTATATCTCAGCAGTTTTATTTCATTCGCTTCTGTAAGACCCATTGTGTTCACAACCCTATTACGTTGCCTCAGGATACAGGTATTTTCTATCTTTCGGCGATTTGATACTCATTGACCTCTTATCGCAATTTTATTTAAGAGCTACCGATGTTAATGATTTCTTGTCATCATCAGACGATGCTGAAATTATGGAAATCGGTCAATCGTAAATAAAACGTCGCCAAGGGTCAGAGGTCAGGGTGTTTCAATTCCCTGATGGCACACTACCACGAAGCTATGGCTCTATCTTTGGATTATATTTTTATCTTTCATCCGTGAACAGCGCATTATCCCAATGAGTCCTCGTTTTCAGTGCTGGATTATCAGGGCAATATCTAAGGAGAGCATATAAATGATCCTTTTGTCTATCTTCATCTTGGAAATAAGGTGATGGAAATGAAACCTCATTCTGATATTCCCGTATCTATTATATATAGCTTAAAACATATTCTCGTCTTAAATTCGGAATAACTTGATAATTACTTTTTCTCTTAATGATTTCGCTGTATACTTATATTACCAATCGCAATATTCAATTTGAGGTGTGTGTATTCATATGCATCGTTGGTGTGTACGGATGAGGGTTTTACTTTGTGTCCGGATATTAATGTATATGTGACTTTCATGGGTTTTTTCATAAATATTGACGTGTTTTTTATTGAACGAATTGTTATGGATGTTGATTTACCCATGTTTTCATCATTATTTTGCGAAAATGACATAGCCAAAGAAGAGATGTAAACTGTGTGGTAACTTTGATTGTGGGATTTGGAGGGGATACATAAATTCCATGTTTTACAGATTGAGTTATGCTGTTTTTGTGCCTGTTCTCATACTGTTTGTGATTAAGATGATGATGTTCTGGAATTTTTGTATTTATGGGACTTCTATTGTCAGGGATTGTGGAGTGTTTGTGTATATTGTATAGGTCTTACTTGACAAAGTATAGGGGCTATGTATGTATATTGCAAATAACTGAAATCTTTAAAGGTTGAACAAAAGAGCGGATGATGAAGAGTAATCCTTTTTTGCTTGGTACCAACGATTTATATCAACGTCAATCGTAGCGGAGTATAAGTAAGAAGAACGCATAGGCTAAGAAGGCACTATTTCGTCAAGGTTGACTTTTAAATGCACTGATTGAAAGAACCGAACTCTATTCGAGTAATTAAGAATGATTTTTTCTTGTCAAGGAAATGTTAATTAAATCATTCAGATATGTATTGAGATAGCTGTCGTCTATTGAGCTATGAATATGGTTCGTTGTGCTAGAAACTAAGAAGAGTATGTTCTCCTAAATCACTTTGGTGAAGGTTATATGGAAGAGGTTAGAGAGTGTTTTTTCATTTCGCTACTTGTTTTGTATAGATGAGTAGATTCTTTGATCACCCCTTCTCAATATTCCTCTTTCCTTGCATCTCTCCTTGAGCTTAGTTTTTCTTCCGCATTCAGCGCCAAGTCTAATTCCATTTCCCTATTGCATTTTCTTCCTTATAGACGGTCTTTGAATCTTCCTCGTGGCTAGTTCTCTCTTAGCTAATCTCTTTAGCCTTACAAATGTTTTTTTCCGTAGGATTCTTTTCTATTGCATCGATGTAATGGCAGCTTTGGAAGGTAACGCTACACAGATTTGCATGTGGTTCTATATTCTCATATCATAGATAATCTTATCTTTCAACGGTCTATCTCTTCTCCTCCCTTTCACTATATTTTCCAGGATGCTGTTTAGCTTCATCTTCATCTATTCATCTTTCCATGACTTCGCTTGCGTTCACAAAGTAATACCCTAAGTTTCTGTCCTCTCAAAAATTGTTATTGTATTGGACATATTTTTATGCATATACTAGCGTTAACCCTTCTAAGATGACGGGAATTCAGAAAGAATCTTATGCTATTTAATTTTGTTATAATGTATCCCTATGTGTTGGTCTATATTTTTCCCAGAAAAATAAGCTTAAGAATATTTTTAATCAGGAAAAAATTGTAATTTATTGTTTTCCTATTAAAATTGCAAGATTTTACATATTCTCATCCTCAGCTTTCATATTTGTGCACGTTTTTTTCAACTTGTAGCATAATTCTAAAAAAAAACATAAATAAATCCTCTCTACCCCGGGGATGGCTATCCATATTAGAATAAGAAGAATAGTAGAGTAATAAAGCCTTTTCTTGCTGGGGGTTCCTCACTCTGTCCAGTGCTCAGTCATTGTGCACGCATCTTATGGCGAAACAGCGATTTTTTACTATAGATAGACACCATTTATGTTATTTACATTTGATATTAAAAGTTATATTGTATTTTTATCAGTTGGCCAAGATTTCCTTTCGCCAGTCGGATAATGAAGATTAATAATTTATTGCTTCGATCTTTCATATTCTAATATTAAGAACATAGAAGTATTTTTAATTGACAACATTCTTTATATTTTTCTGCATTCATTGCTTTCGGCTTAGGTGTATCCCTTGAAGTCCATCTCATAGTAATTAATGTGTAAGTTACATGGCGTATACCCTTTCCACCATCCCATTCCTTTAGTCTCCGAAATATTCGGTTTCTGCTGCCAGTGACGTGTGCGCATTTGCCCGATTGCACCGTGAATCGAGCGTTGTCGAGACAGTGATTGAGAGCACGTGATCCGATGCACGAATAACCCTCTGTTAATTTGACCCGGCAAATGTGTCCTAGCCATGAAACCTCTGAGCAGACATGGTGTTTGTCTTTCACGAGAATGTTCTGCCGTTCATTTCACTGCATTTCTCTGTCCCTGCAGACTGTACGTCATTTCCAGATAAACTAGAACGAAGGGTGAAGCGAAGGAGACGGAAATGAATTCGGCCATAGGATTGACTATAGGATACAATATACGGGTTTATACAATTATTTTAAAGAAAGTCGCAAATTTCCATTTGCGTTGTAGGACGTTTCAGGCTACCTAATATCTTCTGGATATCTTTTCTAATCGAACAATATTCTGTCTAGTTCTTCAGAGAAAAAGAGCGTCCAACCTCTTCGGCAGACAACATGTTTTTAAGGACCAACTTTTACTATATTTCTTATTATTTTTCACAAATTTTCTAAAAATTGCTTGGGGTGAAATTTGCGAACTTTCAGATTTAAATATATTTTTAGCTCTAAGCATCTATTTCAAGGTATACACTGGAGGAATTATTTCTTGAGTTTCAATATTATTTAAACGATTGGCAATCATACCTATTAAATCACTCCTTCTTTCACTTTCTCTTATTTCATTGCGACTCCCAAGTCGTGCTAATCCTTTTATTTTTGGAAATATGCAAAAATTATTTGCAGCAATATCACTTAGTTTTATTTAGGTTTGATTCTATTCCACTTAAAGGTTGAAAACACACATTTATAGTCGTTTGTCGAGGCCATCGTCTTTCAGATACCGGATAACCGGGGAAGGCCAGGATTACAGACTACTAGGAATCACCCATTGCCATGCTATTATCCTCAGGGGTTAAACGTAGAATGAATGAGCCTATTTAACCTCTGAGGATGATAGCATGGCTATCGTAACGCACATGATTCCTAGAAGTCGGTAACTTCGGCCTTCCCGGGTCCCCCGGTACCTAGAAGACAATGGCCCCAACAAACGACTAACAGAGTATTTTCAATCTCTAATTTATTAAGAGTCGTTTTCCAATTTTCTGTTCTCACAACTATACCACTTGTTGATTTTGAGAAATTTTTGATCCCCCCCCACGTACAGAGGAGTATTATTCAGATTATTCTGGGAGGATGTTCCTAGAATTGTGGGAATTTTTTCACCTATTTACATGCGAATTATAACCTTTTTATACTTCAACTTCCAACATCATGAAGAGACCATGTAAATATTATGGCACCATCTATTCCTTACGGAGGAATGGCGTGTGCTGTTCGTACTGTTTCATCAGAAATCAATTTTATTCTGTTGAATTTCTTCAAATTCAATTATCACCAACTTGCCTTTTCTATCTAAATGACGCAACAGATTGCGTCATTACCCCGTACGTAAAACACGGAGCCATAAAATTTACGTGGTCTTGTCATAACATTGGACGAAGTATAGTTATTTTCATTTAAAAGCAATATCGATTAGAGTAGGGAATACCAGTAGAACTTCACATGAAAAATTCGTCATTCGAACGAAAGTGACTTCGATGCTTGTGGAATATCCACTTTCCTTCCTATTGCAGCAGCTGTCGGTGTACTTCTTCCTTCCACGTGATGCAAATGTAACGGCACAATGCATTCCGCTGTTCTTTAAGAGAACTTCCCTTGCGTCGCATTTCCTCTGTTTGCTAAAGAAGCGCTTTCCTCTAAAGATTGCGCTTATCGGTCGCTGTCTCTTTACCTGCCGTAATTCAAGGACTGATCTGACTTACATTTGCTTAGACCTCTTTCTCAATTTCTAAATTCGCCCTTATTCAACCTAAACATACCTTAGGATTATATTGGTTGATTGGCTAAATTGTGCTTGAGAATTCTATTACCCAAAATTCAAGTTACCTGTGGTAGGGAAGCTCACGTTTCTCCCATAACGTTCTCACTTTGAACTGTCTTACTTTTTACGTATCCAAGGACGATTCAGGATTGATATGTAATCGAATTCATTTTGAATATACAGTTATTGCCATGGCCATGATATGAGGGGAGTTTCGTGGATACCAATCATACAGGCCTCCAGGGTCCATTCCACAAGGGTTATTTTTGATTTTGCTGATAGTGAACGATAAAGATATATCTGTAATAAGGGGACTGACAGGCAAACAAACGGTGGCTCTTATTCAGCAGGGAATGTCTTTTGCGATTTTAGGATTTCTTCTTTTATTTCATTTCATGTTTGCTAAATTTGTTGCACTAATAGAATAAATTTAATTTGCAGTAATTGTAGTAATTTTTCAGTGCTTTAGTAAGATAAAATTTAATAATATCGTATCTTATGGTATGAATTTATACTTGTTTTTAAGTTTTATATTCCTGATATCTAATTCATTAGACTCAGTAGAATATTATGGGCAATTTTTTTGATTCATGAGCCTAGAGATCGATTCAAGAGACGAAAAATGATATTTTTCTTTGAATAACTTCGGCAGTAATTTAATTAAGTATATTAATCAACTTAACTTCGTCCAACGTCATGAAGAGACTACTTAAATCTTATGGCATCGTGTATTCCTTACAGGCGCGCGCTATTCGTATTATTTATCAGGAATCAATTTTACTCTATGCTGAATGTCTTTAAAAATCAATCATGGCCAACATTTTTTTTCTGTGCTAAAGTCGCAAAAGCTCGTGCCATTCCTTCGTAAGTGTTATACAGCACTCATAAAATTTACGTGGTTTCTTCGTGGTGTTGGACGAATTATACACAAAAGGAGAAAGCAATGAGTAACTTACCTGCAAGTACCCGGCGTACGCATTTTTCCTTACTAAAGCCACACGTGTGCCAAAACTTAATTCTGTTTAGATTTTTATAGATTATTTATATAGATTTGTATCCCGCAAGCTGCCAGTGGCGTATGGCAGAGGGGAAAGTTACTATTGGGTCCAAGATTCAGAAAATATATAAACATCTCCGACTCTCAAGAAATGTCGAAGTTTAAGTGCATTTGAAAATTCGATTTTACGTTCGTTGTATTCTTCTGATCTCATAGGCCCCCTTTGTTTCAACGATCGATTGACTCGATCGATCCAAGGTCGTGATTTGTCAGGTTTAGCGTGATCATTGAGGCCTGACTTTCTTTCTTGTGGGTCTTCAGCCCCCTCACTCACATATGACAGCCGCTCAACTGATTCGATAATTTCCGGTCTGAGGAACACGCGGATGGCGCTCTTCATTTTTTATTGGGATTTGATGGATTTTATTCGGAAAACAACGCCTCGCCTCCTGTTCTTGATATTTATGTTTTGGAAGTACAGTAAAACCCAGTTAAGGAGCTTTTCAGTGAACCGAGTGATAGTCACGTTATAAACTGGTTTGCGTTATACCCGTGAAATCATAAATTTCTGTTTCTTTACTTCAGAAAATAATAGAGAAGTGTTTTTGTTCTCTTAATTTTTTTATGTGCTTTACACCTTAAAAACTAAAAGTAATCTTCCTTAGTAGCCGTTATCGCCACTGCTTTGGATGGGGTTTCTAGATCCGTGAACGTTCAGAGATACTGTCTTCTGGTCATATTCTTTTGAGAATCATCTGCCTTTCGGACAAAGTCAGCGTCTTTCTTTTCTTCTTAATATTGGTCATTTTCCTCAAATACTAAGCAATTTTTTTTTCAGTTAGACGGTTAGGGGAGAATAACGATTTCTTTAACAGCAGAGGTGGGAGGGCATCACTGAGTACGATCTCTCGAAGACTACGCTTAACACCAACGCTACAATACCACTTTGGTTGATTGGATATGTTTACAACTTGAGATTGCGACGCAAGGAAACGAATTTTTTATCTATCTTTCGTTCCCTGAGACCGCTTATAGGAAAGATCTCACTCTATAAAGGATAGAGTGGGCTCAGATACGACAGTGGGATAAAGATTGCTGTGCTTTGTGGTATCTACATTAAAACTGAAAATTAAGTTAAGTTAAACGTGGGGTCATCTTTATATCCGTTATTTTGAAAAAAGAAATGCATCCTATAAGCCGTTAAATACTGTATTTTGATATCTTTGTTCGGAAACAACGCCTTCCTAAAGTTCCTGGTAGCAGTATTGTTTTTCTATGTCTTATTCTTTTCGATGTCACTATTCCTTTCTTATGATCGAGTTGTCTATTATTAAGGTATTTATAGTAGAGAAATCATTTGTTGAAATTATATCTTCATCGTTTTCTTATACATTGTAAATAAAATTTATAAACCTAAAAGATACATTGAATGATATCAAAGATTATGCTATTTTGTGTAAACGTTATTAGTAAATTTCAACAGTAACCCTACTGTGCGATAAATATATGATAATAGAGATACTTCAATAATTACATGTACGCCAAATTATCAGTTTCCATGGTATTCAATATATTTTAAGTGTTGAATCATTAATATTTTGTATAATCGTTAAAATTTTGATAATTGTTTTGAGAATTTTATTGGGATTGCTGATAAGTTGGCTATTCATTTTGTTTTGGAAACTTCTCATAATTTAAAAGTCTTTTCGTGAATTATCTACGTAGATGTAAATGACTTATGATATTACATCTGGTTTTCGTTTAGCCTAATTATTGTTTGAGCAACAAATCATCAGAATTTGAGTTTCATTACATGAATAATAAGTATTAAATATGTCGTTTGTAATTCTATGGTTAATGTTTTAGTCATTTTTCTAAAACCTTTTCTTCTTTCCTTTTCCAGGTAAGTCTTCGTCACCATGACCTGACCTATGCCATTGCTGACATTGTCTTTTGTGAGTGATGGTACAGTTATATGCACGTTTTACGTATTTCTAAGTTATTAGTTACGGAACCGTCTGCGGTTTAAAGATATTCTGAATGACTATGATTTTGAAAGTTGATTCGAACATTACCGCTGACTTAAGTGGATGAAGAAGTAAGGGATTTAATCATCTGTATCGTATTTGACATATGTTTTTTATATTTACATATTTAATTTCTACTTATCCTGTTGGCTTCTATAGATTAAACCATTAGTTCTGAACCTTTTTTCCTTCTCTGTGAGGTTTACTAGCTTTTTTGGTCCACCGTGCTCACTGGTAGTTAGTAAAAAGTTTATTGATTGGCCCATATATATAACATACAGTAGAATTTTTTAAATCGTAATATCTGAAATGTGAGTATACTAGACTTAGGAATCATCTCATGGGTTAATTAATATTTTCGGCTATTGAGGAACTGAAAGAGTTCAAGCTAGTAATAAAATTGAAATCTGACAAGTGAAACGTAGGACTACTTTTTATCATCGTGAAGATTGCAAATTTTTATAGGAATTCTTGGTTTAGTTGCGATGAATATAGTTGGCTGCTGAAATTGGTGCAGCTTAATCTAATATTTATGTATCTTTGTGCTTTTCACGTGAAGTTTTGTTTTTGTACGCAGGAACTAGAGGTATTTGATCTCTGGTTAAGATAACATTTATTCGACGAAATGGCCTATAATTCTTTCAAATTACGTCTACCTTGAAGTAATGAAAGCATCCGTCGAGAAAATTCATTTAGAAATTTTTTTCTCGTTTTATCCCGTTCCATTAGTTTGAAATGTATTTCTAGAACAATTCGGCAGATTCGCCCCAAGTGTCATCGTCACAAGGTTGCAGAATAGTCTTAACTATGTACAATTTGAAAAAATACTCGGAATTCACGATATCTTCAAGTCACATCATCGTCACCTTTTTCTACACCAAAAGAATAATTCCCAAATATTCTACCAAATTCTACCTATTCAAATATTTTTATTCCAGAAAAATAGAAGAAAGAAAAAAGGAACTCGGCGTTCAATGAACTAAGAGACAAAGGTTCTCCAAGCGCCAACAGCGGCAACCGTCTAGGGCGATTCCCGGGAAACGGATAATCGCTCAGCGGTCACCAGTTATTCAGAATCCCGATGCGCATTTCGGAAACAAGGACTCCCTATGAAGATGGAAGCATTGTTTCCGAAATGCGCGTCGGGATTCTGAATAACTGGTGACCGCTGAGTGATTATCCGTTTCCCGGGAATCGCCCTAGACGGTTGCCGCTGTCGGCGCTTGGAGAACCTTTGTCTCTTAGTCCAGAAAAATAGTTGCGGCGAATAATCCCAAACCCCAGATAGGATATAGCCAGCTTACTTATATTCAGATTCATCGAAAAAGGTTCAATTCCCCCAATCTAACCCAGAGATATCTTTAAACTATCCAAATTATCCATGAGTTATAAATGGAATAACCCAAATGATGCAAAAATCATGGGTTCATCATCTGCTCCCCTTCGTCTCCATAGTGAGGGAACTCGATTCCTCAATCTAAAAAAGATGAGAATGAGGAAGCATCGTCTAATGATTCCATTCCGAGATGGAATCAATATAATGCGGAATCCTCAGCAATGGCCGTATCTGATATCCTCCGATGTGAATGAGACAGCTACTGCGGAATGGTAGTATTCGGAGATTGCGATTCGTCCCAACCACCTGCTGATCCATGATCTCACTTCCGCTCAAATAACAGATGACTGTCACTCGGGCGACCTCATCTCGTCGTGATTCTGCGGTAACTTTCCATTTTCTTTTCTCCTGTTTCGCCCCACGCCTTTCATTTTTTTCGCGTTTCCGTCCTCACGCCATTCAGCGAATTCCGCTACATTTCCCTCGTTTTTCGTTTCATTTGAATTGTCTGCATTAGCGGAAGAATTCATGAAGGGGAGGGAATTGATGACAAAGGGACTTGATAAAGGTATCAGGAAGAGATTGGTAATATCCTTGGTGTAGAATGTAATGTTGCACGGGTGTGAAACATGGACGTTAAGAAAAGATGATGTTAAAAGATTAGAGGCTTTTGAGATGTGGGTATGGCGTACAATGGAGAAAGTAAGTTGGGTCGATAGAAAAACAAACGAGGATTTTCTAGAGATGGTTGGGTAGAAAAGGGTAATGATTGAAGTAATTAGAAATCGACAAAAGAAGTGGGCGAGTCTAATATTGAGAGGAGAGGGATTATTGAAGAAAGCGATCGAGTGAAGAATGCTAGGGAAAAGACAGAGGGGAAGACAAAGACAGAAGTTATTTGACGAATTAAGGGGTGGGATAAGTTACCGGGAATTGAAGATGAGGGAACTGAATAGGGAATTGGGGGCATATGAACCTACCGAAAGGTAGAACACTAATATACTATATATATAATGGTCCCTCATTAGCGTATTCACCGGCTGTTAAATATCGTACATGTGGTCACTCCCCCAATTGCTTTCTTTTCATTCCTACAGTCGATCTGTGCCCGTGTTGTCTTAGTTTATCTCTTGATGGCTCATTAGCAGCATCTGAGGCCAGAAGACATGGGGAAACATTTCTCGGGAATTAATTCGGTTCATTTCACTCCATTGACTCCGTACAGCGCTACTTGAGTGACTAATGTGGGTACATAAGGTACTATTGCTTGATTCCTTTCGTGCTTCTCTCGGAGTTTCCTCCAATCCATAGAAATGGGTATTGTGTGTGTGTATGTACAGTGGAGTCTCGATTATCCGGGATTATGATGGGGAGATGATACACTAGTGATCAGATAAATCGGATTATCCCAACATTCGCAGTTATCTTTTGTAGTAATACACAAATTGCATATAAATTCGTGTATTATTATCCGTTATTATCGTCCGTTGTGTATAAATTTGTGTCTTTATTCATCCAACGTCAGTAACTCCCGTAAGAATGCGTAGAAGAAATTTTTGAACATTAATTTCACTCATTTCCCTACGAGATAGAAGTACAATTTTGAGGATTCATTAGAAATCCAATGACCGAACACTAATCCTTATTTTTCTACCAAACATACCCTTGGCTCCACTCTCGACGACTTGATAATCCTCTCATAAGATATGCAAGTAAATTTAATTTTGAACAATGGGAAATTTTTTCTTTCGCAGAGTTAAATTAGATTCCTAAGATCTACGAAATCAAGACAATTTCCATAAGAAAGAAAATAATGAATTTTCATGATAACATTGAATAAAGGTTCCTTTATTGGTTGAAGAGTACCGTTTTCGAATCAAAATTTCGAGAATTCAGACAAATACGACAAAGAATTGTCTAATATTACAGGTATAGATAAATATTAGTATTTCTTTCTCGAATTCCAAGGCTTGGAAGCATCAGTTCGGTCGATATTAATAATTAATCACTACATTAATATATTTATCAAGTTATGTGTTAATATCTATTAATTTTATCAATATTTATCATTTTACAATTATAATGACAATTCATGCGAAACTTGGAGAATCTTATAAAACGAGATAAAAGAAAAATTAACTGCGTTCACAAAAATTAGAATTTTTTTAAATAACACCACCAGGTTTAACGGTGACTAATCTTCAGACAACCGGAACACTCCTGAGATAGAACATGTCGAATCTTAATCACTATTCAAAACTTGTTAAGCGTCTTTATCACCTACGCATGTATGCTTCCTAAAGATTATTATTTCCGGAAGACTTATCTTATAAAATTTCAAATCGAGGTCACCGGTGACTTTATCTTTTCTGTTTAATTATCCGAAACAATACTTGTCGGTCAATTTTGAAGAAATGCTGCAGTTCTTGGGTTCTTTGAAAAGCAGTCAAGGGCTATGGATAGTACGGGAGGAATGTGAACCGGTACCTATTCCTTTGCTATCAATGGAAGCAAGCCATTTAATTATTCGATTGTTTTCATTCGGTTGTTCCTACCTCTAAGCGCATCCACTAAGACATTCATTATCTGAATATTTTCGTTTGTTTAATCTTAATAACAGCTAAAACAATCTTCGTTAGCCGAGGTATCAGTGTACATCATATCCCTTGCTGAGTAGATTATAGAAGCGTAGATGCTTGGGAGATGTATGAAAACATGTATGCTGTACAAATGATTACAATAGATATATGGTTATTTCATATTTATCGATCTCAATGATTACTAGATATATGAAATTCGCAAATGTAAAAATTATTCGTCCAAATAGGGAAGCTAAAGTTGTCATTGATAATGAGAAAATCTCCTAAAGTAAATTCTATTCCGTGAAATATCATTTATTTTTGTTATATTTTCTTTTTGTCGAGAAAGAATCCTTATATCAAAAGAAATTTCCAACTATTCTATTATACGAAAGAAAATTCTATTTACATTTGCACACACATCTTGATGAATTATGCGCTGGAAATCCCCCTCGGAAAAGAATTCGTAGTTTTTACGAAAAAGGTAGTTCATGAGATGGCGCTGTTTGATATGCTATTTTGAATTCATACAGTGACGCCACATCCGAATTTATTTGGCGAGGAAAAAAAGAATCGTTACCGTTACAGCACGACTTCCACGCACAAAACCCTTTCTTCCACATTTTCTTTTCTTTCCTTCCGATGTAAACCAATTTCTATCGCCTCACGATTCCTCTTACGCACTGGAATCTCTAATAAATCTGCATATGTCATTTCGGGTGTCCGCTATCTGAGGATTGCAATGTATATTTCTTAATTCACCTCTTCACCTGCTATATTTGTAATCAATTTTTAGATTATACTCGTGATATTATTATACTTACTATTCATCATTGAATTGTAATGTGTTATATAAAATTTACGGTATTATTTTATTATATAGTGTATTTCAGTTAGTTTGGAAATTTAAAGAATTTATTTAAAATGCATAATGTGTTGCTATCCGGACGAATAGTTCAATTGTAAAATATTTTTTATATTAATAATAATAACTAAAAGATGAGGACTGGAAGGTTTACCCTGCGAAGCGCTTTCTATCTCTTTTGGGTTGAATATTTCTTCTTCCTTTGTAGTCTGCTCTCGCTGGTTCTAGTTATCTCATCAACCTTTTCTATAATTGAAACAGTAGTTCTAGGGATGATAATTGGGTTTCTTTACGAGAACTACTCTTTCAACAATATATCCACCGGGAAAGTCTTATATCTTTTCTATGTTCCTTATTTTCTTTTTTACATATCCTTTTCCTTTCTTTAAACTATCTATTCTTTTTTATTTTTACTCTATCATCTACTCTTCTCTCAGCCACATCTCTCAGTAAGGACGACCTTCTCAATATAGATACATTCCACTTTATTTTCCTTTGATTAATTAATTAATCAATATTCTATCCCATTCGACTATCCTCAGAACCCCCTTGTTCCTGACCTTGTGTGTCCACCTTACTTTCAGAATACTCCCTCACCCATGTTTCAGAATTTTGTATCCTTTTGTAGTCGATCTTGAGTAGGGCCCAAAATTCACAGCCATAAAGATACACACGCCATATCCTCAAATTTATCATTCCTTTAATATTAATTCCACGGATGAAGGTGTTATATTGTGGAAATCCATCATAACGAGAGAAGAGAGACAGACTAGTACTATTTCCACTTTTATATTCCACCACCGGTTTCAGCAATTAATTGCCATCATCAGGTGATAAAAAGAACTCAAATGTTCCTTTGTCACTTGATGATGGCTATTACTCGCTGAAACCGGTGGTGGAATATAAAACAGTGGAAATACTACTGGTCTGTCTCTATTCTCTCATTATCATTCCTTTCCTCAGATTGATATAAGTTTTACTAGTTAAAATTTTCCACTTCTGTGTTTCTAATATATTATTTTAGTCATTTTCTATCCACAACTTATTCTAAAGTTATCCTCTCTATTTCTATTTATCCATGCAGTGTTATTGATTTTGTCAATATCACTGGCGACAGGTTAGATGGAATATGAACTATAGTAAATATCAATAGTATCGGCCTTTACCTGGTGGTATTCCATGACAATAAGAACGAACAGCATAACCTGATGATGATGCTAGGCATCGAAACCCAGGTCGTGACATTTGTTGTATTGTGGTATTGTATATACTAATTAAACGTGTGCTAGTTATGCTGTTTGTTCTTATTGGGATATGAATTTTTCAGTCTCGATCTCTGCATCTCTAGGCTTCAAAGACTTTTTATAAGATTTTTATATTTCCTCGTACTTATTGTCAATAAGTGATCGCTTTAACTTTTAAGAAGGATATCTGACCGAATAAAACGCTGTAAAACTTGAATGTTTGATTGTGTAAAGGTTTCCCCACTTAAAACAAGAATCACGTTCTGATATATGTTGTGCAAAAGAAAATTGCGTTAAACGAATATCTAAAAGCCTTACATGTCGCCGGATAGTATCCTACCGTTGTATAATTATATGAATATGTATCAAAGTGGAAATGCGTTCCTCTTATTAGAATAAGTTCACAAATGGCCACTCTTGTTTGTGCGAATTTCTTGTTAACGGAGGGAACCTGTATTTCCTGCTCTCGTTTGCGCGTTTTATCTTTTTCATTTATCTTTTTTATTTTCACGGATGTGGCAGTATTGTTTCGGAAGTCGATGACTAACGGTTTGGTTTTCTGATAAATAACAAGCTTTATTAACAAACAAGTTTATGAGACCTTCTTCAACAGCAGCGTTTCCCAACCTTTTTGGCCTCAAGTTCCACTTTCCATCTCTTCCACCAAGACGCAAAGTATATGTTTTTCTTATCTATTTAATTAAATAATTCGCGAATACATCGTTTGCTTTTGAATGCCACTGAAACTCCACGCATCTTTTTGCATTGGGGTTAAAGAAATACGTAAATAAAATTCTAAAACTAATAAAATATATAGTCAATGGAAGAAGCCGTCACTTTGTGAAATTCTATATCAATGGAAAAAATAAAAATCAATTTGTAAAATTTCACAATATATATTTTCCTCTACTGCGACATGTTTCAACTCACAGAGTTATCATCAGGCCAAAATCCCCTGATGATAACTCTGTGAGTTGAAACATGTCGCAGTAGAGGAAAATATATATTGTGAAATTTTACAAATTGATTTTTATTTTTTCCATTAATAAAATATAGTGATATTGACCCGTTGACTCCCGCCATACTCTTAAGTTCGCTGGTGATATGCATTTAACCAGTTAGATGACACTATTCTACAATATTAGAAGTTAATGTAAGCAATTTTGACCACTTAGACTATTATTCATGAGAGAAGAGTAAAAACTTACGTTATTCATATTAAAATAATCGAACTTACATCTCATTGAAACTCATATAATACTTAAAATTATAATATACATAAAATTATTCATATTATTCATGGGAGAGGGATGAAACGCAATTTTCATTGATTTCATAAATATATATTAATTGTACAAACGATGACGTCATGCTTCTAAACCTAGGTCGTGGAAGATTCAAGTTCTTCGTTAACGTGTTAAAGTTGTTTTTATTCCAATATCATCGCGAAGAATGACCATAAGGTTAAACTCGAAGCAGTGGAATTCTTCCAGCATTTATAAATGTTTATTTCTTCGTAAATGTATTTTTGTGTCAAAAACTAACCAATATAGGTTTTAAAGCATTTCCAAGTGTCCTGGATATGACTTCCCCGTATTATTCATCTTTTTTGATGCTTTGGAATCCGCACTAAATTAAAGTCCAAAAACTGAATTATGTTCAGGCATTCATGAACGTTTATTTCTCCGCAGGTATCTTTGTGTCAAATACAAACCGATTTAAGTTTAAATTTAATACTAAGTCGCTTTGATACAATTTTCCAGTATTCTTCACCTTTTATTGGTGTTTTGGAATCCACAGAAAATTAAGGTCAAACCAGTGAATTATGTTCAGGCATTCATGAACGTTTATTTCTCCGCAGGTATCTTTGTGTCAAACACTAACCGATTTAAGTTTTAATATAATACCGAGTCGCTTTGATACGCCTTCCCGGTTTCTTCACCATTTATTCGTGCTTTGGAATCCGCATGCCTCGACTTTGATATCTTCACCTCACGCCAGCGTTAAGCATATTCTCATTAGAATAAAATCTCAAAACTTTGATGCTTGCATCCTCTCAGGTTTATGTCTTTTTTCTACGAGAGCAGTAAGCGTAGTTTCCGGGATGTCAACGGGCGGAGTTCATGCAACAAGGAGCAGGTCTCCTCCCATCTTCTTTTGTTTCTTCCACACCCATTTCCTTCGGAACGGAAATTCAACCTCATTCGACATTCCCCTTGAGAAGATATCCTCAACTTAGGGTATTTTTCGCGAAACTTTTTTCTGGTGAACATCCCGGGAAGATGGATGATGTTCCCCCGAGATATTGACTGAGGGCGTGATTTTGTTGCATCAATGCCATGGGCATTTTTCGAAACGACTCTGGCGAATCTTCTTTTATCCGATGACCTTTTTGGAGTCATCCTCGAGTGATTTGATTCTTTCTTCACGTTTTTCTTGTAGGAGCTCAGGCTACTTCGTGTTTTAAATAATTGCGTTGGATTTTTTTTAGAATCCTGGAAAAGATGGTCATGTATCTTATTATCGCCGGGAGCTGAAGTGGCTTACCCAGGCTTGCGTAGAAAATATATACTTGTTTCGTTTTTGTTCCTTTTATTCTTAGGCTTACAACCGAAATATGTTTTGGAACTCTTCACCAATAGAATGTCTATTTCCTCTGCCAATACTCGCTTCGGCCCTCACTATCGAATTTGTTAGATCCGTACATCTATCTTATATCTTTCTTAATAACCCTCTCACGTTTTTGGAAATCGCTACTATTCTTATTAAAAACTCTACATCAGTATGATCTTTTAAAGATGAATTCTTCATTTACTTGTTTTTCAATTACGATTATTTTTTGTATTTTCAAAATTCCATCTTATGTGTTTTTATTTACTTGGTGTATTCATTTTCATTGGTAATTGATCAGCACAGCCTTTTAATGATAAGTTATTCGATTACTTGTTTTTCAATTATGATTAATTTTTTATTTCATAATTATAATTTTTCTGTTTCTTATATCTTTTGAGTATTCATTTTTATTTATAACTTACATTGAATTGATGCTGTGATTGTCATCCTAGTACTGTTTTTTAATAATTACTTTTTGGTGAGCTGACACATCATTGTAATTATTTTTCGCTCTTATTTGTATTCCCCAGAGTAAAATAAACGTATCATTATTATCCTGCTGGTCCTTATTATGCTGCATAATAATGATAATATGTTTATTGTACTCTGGGGAATACCAATCAGAGCGAAAAATAATTACAATAACCTGTCAGCTCACGCAATACGAATTTTTAAATAAATAGTACAATTACAGAAAATAAACAGTACAGTTGAGTCCACGAGGTCCCCACCATCAGGCGATGCCCTACCTGCATATGCAGTGATACTTCGGATAACGAATGCAATTCTCTCCAGAATCACTTTCGTTAGCCGAAGCGTGATCTCCCATAGGTTTCCCTAGAAAGTCGTTTAGTTCGTTCTAGATTTTGCCCACTGTTAAAAGTTGTTGAGTAAACGAGTAAAATATCAAATGGTTCACTCGATGCTGTGGAGCGAGTATCGAATTCATCGAATGATTCCATTCATAAGGAGGAAAGAGGGAGAGGCAGAATAGAATCATTCGGTTGTTCGGTGCGCTAAGGATAGAGTTAATTATCGAAATTCTTAATTCGAATTATTTCATATGAGCAAATTCGAATTATTGGATTGTTTTCATTCGGTTGTTCTCTTTTCTGCGTCTATCCACTAAAATATTACTAAGCCGAATCCATATTCGTTAGTTGAGAATAATTGCAAAAACAATCTTCCTTATCCAAGGTATCGCTGTACCCAGAGTGAGAAAGACCTACAGAGAGAATGTGGTGAATGAGTTCATTAAGAAAGAGACTTACGAAGTTTTAAGAATGAAAGGAAACGTTTAGTAGAAGGTAGAGAAGTCTCCGTCACCCTGTATTCAATGCGCATCGGTTCCTCTTCATATTCAAATTAGTCACTAATGCACTCTTGTCTCTCGAATCGAACTAATTCCCCGAATAACGGTCTCCTTGTACAGAATCTTCCGTCAACGTACTTCAGTGGTCACGCATCTCTAACCAAGTGGAAACAAGGCGTTGCTAACGGTCGTCTGAACTCAGGGTTTTAATAAAAAAGGAAAGAATGTACCTTATCATCTGTCTAAGACGTTTTTGAGGTATTCTGAAGCCGTGACCGCGGATTATCACATTAGCGAATTGCCCGCGACGCGAGGACGAATCAAAGGCCTGAACGAAAATCGAAATTTTTTTGTGTAAAAGAGCTGTCTTTCCCCATTTGTTGGTCACAGCATTATGATTATATGTAGATGTGTATTATCAGTTGTAGTAGGTTTAAGATTTTCTTTTAAATTATAGCTCTCAAATTGTAAATTAGCGTAGATTACACGCACATAAAGTTATGTTAATATCAATTAAGTTATGAATAAATATTTCAAACATCCAAAACAGTAAAACCTGGTTAAGCTTTTCGAGGGACCAAGAGAAAAACATTTATTATTTATTATTACTCCATT
Organism: Pachydiplax longipennis; assembly: GCA_036926295.1. Lineage (NCBI taxonomy): Eukaryota > Metazoa > Arthropoda > Insecta > Odonata > Libellulidae > Pachydiplax > Pachydiplax longipennis. The sequence continues at coordinate 33,395,089 of JAVFKF010000019.1, forward strand.
TTACTCTCTTATTCCGCTTTATTTATTATTCGATTATTATTTATTTATTAGTAAGTATGCTGCGAGTAGAATTACTTCTGGTGGCAGCCCCAACCATTATATATAAGCAACATAATTCAAACCCCAAATCCCTACACCAGACGTTACACAGATACATATTCCACAATTAACGTTACTACCCACACAGTACAGTATTCAAACACCACGACACTACATCAAGACTTAATCTACACACAACTCCTTGTCACCCCCACCAAAACATTCATGGAAAAAAACGGCTTAAGCTGGATGACGTCTTAACCAGGTTGTGTAATTCTGGTTGCATTATATATTAGTGTTCTATCTTTCGGTAGGTTCATGTGCCCCCACATTCCCTATTCAGTTCCCTCTCCTTCAATTCCCGGTATCTTATCTCACCCCTCAATTCGTCTAAAAACTTCTGTCTTTTCCCTAGTTTTCTCTGGTTGCATTAAATAATAGTTTTTTATTGTTAGTCTGCCTTTTGCACAAGGAAAGCGTCTTTGTAATCGAATTTTGCTCATTTTTAAATCCACAATCATACAGTTTTTACCGGATCGGCAATCAGGAATGAGTATGGATTTTTTAATAGCAGCAGTGAGATCATCACGATCTCTCCTAGAATACGCTGTATTCACGTTCAGTCCTGAGAAAATAAGAGAGAGAAGATCTATCTCAGAGTTCGTACCACCTCCTACGATGATATATAGATAGCTCTACTTCGCGATATCTTAATTTTATTCTCTCCAAATCAGGAATACGAAAGAAGAGATTCAGAAGGAACCCTTTGTGATAAAGAGCTGAGAGAGGATGGCGACACAGATGATGTAAAAGTATTTTGGTCCATCGAATGAGGCGAACGATTGACTGTAGCGAGTTTCAGTGAATCTGAGGACGGCAGAAATCCACCTTATAAGCGGGTAGCAGCCGTCTTAAGCGGTACTTTTACCATGTATTTCATGTGGAAGGGACTGGGGGAAAACCTCGTATTAAGCAAGAGACTAAACGGATTTTGCTGCATAATGTAGATTGTTCTTGTGCTATGTAAATAAGGATGGTCCTCATTTTTGAAAAGCTTGAATTTCTTTAGGGACGCTCCCTAGTATTTTTCCGTTTGGTTGGAAAATAAATTGTGTGAAATATTACTAGAATCGGATAACGGAAAGACGTGCCGCGTCTCACTTGAAGTTTATAAATCTTAAATTTGGTCTTTTTCCAGTCATCACTGGCGATTAGGGAGGCTAGGGAACATTTTTAAACAATTTCTATTAAATTATTAGACATTAAATGTGATTTACGTGAAATATCAATCATATCCGCCTTGTAGTTTCCGAGATCCTAATAGTGAGCGCGCGTCGTGAAAGTGACGCTCAAATGTATGAAGTTTACCGCCATGAATGTCGTCTTATATTAATAGATAATAAAAAAATCGTAAGTTGTTGAGTTAAAATAAACACACAATTTTGAAGAACTCGGGTACCCATATACCCTTCCAGCTCATCAGAGTTTGTTTATGGGTTAGGAAGGCCCACTGTTGCCGAGGAAGGTTCTTCTCAACGACAATAGGAACTCACGAATGGTATACGAAGTGCCACTCCCCTTGACCCAACGCAAATTTTCATATACAATAACCATAAAGAGAAGGCAGAGGTTTTATCCTTTCACAGTGGTTGCGTAAGAAGGTCAGGACGAGGCTCCTCCCACACATCGTCACTATGAGCGCCATGAAGTGCTCGGAGAAGAACGGAAGCGCTCCTTTGATTCAAAGCATGATTAAAGGGGCGCTGTAACGACACACCCCGTCATTCTTTCACTTCTTATCCTGTGTTTCTTTCATGTTATTTTCGCTCTTAATTTAAAAAAAGTAGGCATTGGCCCGAAACAAGGTCGGCGTTTAACAAAGGGAGTTATATACATTTGCATCTTTGATTCTGTGATTATTTGGCACGGTCAAAGCGTGTACATCTCTCCAGTTACCTTTTTTGGTGTTAGTTTAGGTTAACCATAAACAAACAAACTCCCCCGGTAAGGATGCGGTGCTTAATACAAATTATCAAGCCCATATGTAAATAATTTATATAAATTACTCTAATAAAGTTATAACGTTACTTAATAATAATAATCGGCTTTATTTAGGGCGAGATAGAGACTATAAAGTCTCTTTTTACATCTAACTCTTCTATTGATGAATGAGCCGAGATATTCTGGTACTCCATTTTAGGGTGGATATAACAATTGAATTAAAATAATTATTAGAAACAAAAAGGAACAAGAAAGAAACAATTTATTTATTGTGTCCACCCGAATGTAATTTAGCTTGCATTTATGTTGTTGTTGTCATTTTAACGAGTGAAATTTTGTGTAGTTCTTTTCTGTATTCTATATATATCATAATATGTTGTATATTTTTCCATTCCAATCGACTTTCCTATATTTTTGTTTGGTAATTTTTGTTTTATACTGCCTGTGTATGTATTTTGCGGTGTTTTCGCAATTTTTTCCTACCTCCTCCTTTGTGGGTGTATCCCTGTAGCTTAGGTTTCTGCTTTGTAAACCTTTCCTTGCAAAGATATTTTCCCACCAGTATCTTCATCTGTTATTAATTAACCTTTGTAAATATTATAATGACATACTAAGTTTGAAAAGAAACCTCCCAAATGAAGGGTTGATCTATAATGATGAATATCGTAAGCCAGTTTTACTATGAATTTTTACAAAATCATGCTCGGTAGAATTTATATAAAATACCTGGAATACCCAAAAAAAATGCTTAATTAAATTTATGTGAAAACTAAAAGATGTAAGGCTCGAAGTAAAAACTTTAAGGAAATTTTTTTCCAACTCATTTTAAACTAAAATCTGTTTGCCTCTAAAAATCTTTCCTTTTCCTCTTAAGGTGCTGATAAATATCTTGATGTTATATCACCACCTTGATCGTGACAAAGGAGCATATAAATTTGTCCATAGGCGAAAATATTCCGATAAGAAACACTTGTTCGTAGTCGTAAGTTTATCTCTGCGATTTTTCTACCACGATACCAAGTGCTCAAATTGAAAAAAATGCGTCTTCTTCAAAAATATTAATAATTTGATAGCATTACTTTCAAATGATATCATTGTTTATCATATATTATATATATTATTCTCAGCAGTTTGACTGTTGTCAGGTAGCCTTAAGCGTTGTCATGTTACACTTAATAAACAAACAACCCACAATCCCGAACTCTAGAAGTATTAAAAATCCAAAATGACATCATTATAAGAGATACCAGGGGGTTAAATTTAAACCCCATATACGTATATAAAATAGAGCTAAACCCCATATAGCCCATAATTATAGTTACTACATGGCCATGCAAAACCATCCACGTGTATAATTATCACAATTTTGTGAAGATTTCTTCATGTATTATCATCTTTAATCCATTTCGAGGAAGAAAAATTTCTCTAAATGCTATGTTTCTAGAATATCATTTATAGGGAACCGTCATATTCACAAATCACAGCGAAAAAATAGTCTGGAGTTGGAGCATTGACCTCTTGGTAGGAAGGAATCAGGAGAAAAAGATAACTCACAAGTTCTATTTCGGTATAATTTTAAGGAAGATGGATGTGGCCTCCTTTTAGCTTCCTGACGACTACACTTCCTGCTGAACTAACTATCATATCGAAAATTCTTCTTTCATCTCTTCTACCTCGAATTAAATGCGTGTTAATCGAATATTTCGTGTAGTTTTTTCCTTAGAGAAAGAATGAGTTCTGTTTTCGCTGCATTCCAAGCTGCTAATCAAGTCTTCTTTCAATGTATATTGACTCTGAATATGTTTACGAAGTCCTTCGGAGTTTCCGTTGCTCTATTGTTTACTATCAGTTGTCTTGGCTATCTGCTTTGCATAAACAAGCCCTCTGGAAGTGTGAAAGATCTCGTTATACTTCAGGAGAAACAGAAGGCTGGTAGAAATTTTTCTTCTATGAGATGTTCTAGGAAGCTAGATAAATGACTATGACTTCAGATAGTACCATCTATAAATATATGCCTATTGCGGGTAGGTTCTTATTTATATTTTGTATTATAATGTATTTCAGCCGGGGGTGTACTTGTATTTACTTTACTGCATTCAGTAATATAAGTTGGTTTTTTAACGTTATCAGTGAACTTTAAGGATTTTGACTTGCACAGAAATAAATTCATTATTTTCTCAAAAACTTTCCTACTTGAAGTTTTTCCTACGAAAATAGAACTAAAAGTAGCAGGCTACTTCATTTCTCCATGCATCATTTTTTTCCCAAAACTATCGGTATTCTCATAGATTTTCCTAAGATATGTCTCCAAAAATTTTAACGCTGATTGAATAACATAGGTGTAAAGTTGGTGAAATGAGGCAAGTTTTGATACCAGAAGAGATCGTGTTTCTAAAAAGATAGGACCAAATACATAGGTTCAAAAAATAGTAATTTTCCCAATTTTCTTGAAATTTTACATTTTTATTCTTCTTCTGATTCTAGCACTATTTATCCTTGATTAAATAGGACTATGCTGTCTGGAATTGATTTTACTCTATGCTGAATGTTTTCAGAATCAGTTTAATGTAATTTTATATGCAAAGTTGCAACAGCCTGCGCCACTCCTCCGTAAGAATTACACGGGGCTTTACTTGGTCTCTTCATGACGCTAGATCATGTATATATCATCATATCATACCATATCCTTTACAATCCTACGTCGGATTTAGGCCTGCTCAAATGCTTTACAATTCTCACTTTTCTGATTTTCGCCTTGCTTTGTTACCACTGAGTACTTGAGATTTTTTCCATCTGTACTTGGGTCTTTTTCTTGGTCTCTTCACATCTGTTGCTATCTGATTGAAAACTGCGGATCTCCGAAAATTGCAGTTTCTTTTCATCATAAATTCTGTCCATATCCTTTTCAATGACTTTATGTAGGTATAAGTTTATTTGGTATGTGTAGCGAAGCTTGCAGATTGGAACCAACTTTTATTCGTGTGTGTGTGTGTATATATATATATATATATATATATATATATATATATATATATATATATATATATATATATATATATATATATTACGTACGTGTGTGCGTGCGCTTAGTACGTTCGCGTGTTAGTGTGTCAATTTTAGCATGACGTGCCGTAGTTTTGTGAAGATTTCCCTCATCTTAATATCTGATTTGTTCTTTTTCACAGGTGAGTGTGAACACAATGCTGGGAATTTTTCGTTGCATGATTTCTTCACCACCAAGTCTTTCACGGTAAGTCCCGATTTGAAATCCTAACAGTGCTCAGCAGGAAAATTTCTCAAATTACGATGTGTTTTTAGCTGAGAAGTATCCCAACATAATATCGAAAGAATTCGTACAATCTAAACATTTTCTTTTTATGATGTTTACATCTTTTCACCGCCAAGTTATGACACCGTTTAATTAAGCTGTCAATCAACGAATCTACTCCTGGGATTGTGTTGTCACTGATCTAAATTTGAAAGATGACTATTGAAGTCAGTATATGCAATGTGAATTTTCTAAGGGAAAATAGTTTAAGTAATGTAATGATTACCATGTAGACAGTCGTAAATGGCAATACTTTTTAGCTGAGAATGGTACTCGTTCGAATGTAATTTTAACGTATGTATTCCAAGTAGAGTGGGCATGAAGAAAGTTTGACAGCACCTAGACTCGAACGCGGTTCTCTCATTTGCCTGGCGGACGCTCTAGCCAGTTGAGCTATCTTGCCCGAACATTCTGAGATGCCGTTTTGGGAGACTTAGTGAGTAAGAGCGAATGGTTACCAAGTAGCGTCATTGACTGCCTATGTGAGACTCCGATGGGTCACTTTTGACTATTTTTTCATCACCTTAAAAAACAAAGCGTAATTTTTTAAGGTTCTACGAGAAGTGAAAAATTTTGACTTGAATGGGACTCGAACCCAGCTGTCCCACTTTCCATCTTGGTAGTTCAGTGGTTTGAATACCTGCCCGGAAAGTGGGAGACCTGGGTTCGAGTCCCAGTCAAGTCACAATTTTTCACTTCTCGTAGAACATTGGGTCAGTCGCACAGCTTCAAGTTTCATTTCATTCCATCCATTGTGTTATTTTTTTAACTTTCCCTATAATGCATACGTGCTACTTTCAGGGAGTTATCCTTAATCTGTTGGAGAATTAGATAACGGAGTTTTTGTAGCCAAGGAAATTTTATTTCGGAATTTTTTCATTATTTTTATTGCCTTGAAAGTTCGGTCTGATGATGATGAGGTTTGCTCTCCCTACAATGCTACGAAATTCGCAGGTAATGCATCGCAAAAAAATCTTTTCCTAAAGTCAATTCAATTCTGTGGTTGCAGTAATTTCTGACGTTCTGAATACTAATTGGTGATGCTTAAACATTTAAAATTCTATCTATTTATCCGTTTAATGATTGTAGGAACTTGGTAAAGAAATTTTCGACTTAGCATACGTTCTTTCCTTGATATTAATTGTTACTCGTACTTGCGTTTATTATAATCTTGAGTTGTGTGTCATTGTGATGATAGATCTTCATTCTTTTCTTTAACTTTCTTATTTTGAATATTTTGTCATGTCTTTCAATTTCGTTTTGCAAAGTTTTTTTTTTAATTTCACTGCTTTTTACTGCCGTATTTCTCGTTCACTTTTTTCTTAGATGTTTACTCGATGCGTCGAATTTTCTGTATCATTCCAAAGTTGCAAAGATATCTTTCATATTCGATATTTCCTTTTTTGATTAACTATGTTATAAATATAGTCTCAATTTCGCCCAAAATCAAGAGGTAATTTGTTTATTTATTCAAATATTACGTCGAAATAGATTAGGTTGAAGATTAGCCAACATGGGCTAATCTCGCTAGCAAAGGGTCTATCTGTCTATTTATAGCTAGAAGATACCTAATGTTATTTCCACCGTCTATCGGTTCTGAAATCTAAATCAATATTCTTGTTGAAATAGGGTTTCGATCAATGCCCTCAAAACTTCTTTAACTAGCGTACCCCTTGTTACATAGGGTCCAGAGTTCTACTCTTGTCAACAGAATAATTCATCCTACTGTATCTATAATTCAATTTAGCGCCCAAGGAAATAATTTTAGTTAAGGTATAATAGTGATGTTTATCCATAAAATTAATTTACATAATGGAGCCATCCGAATACTTCTTCCCATTCTTACATCAACGTTGTGATCCCTTTATCATTCCATTTTTTCATCACTGTCCGCCCACCTATAAACAAATCGCCCACTAATGGGCTATAGGAACCAAGTTGGCGACTCCTTATTCAAATTGTTATGATATTCATATATAATCAATATATTGTGAAAGTCTCACCGCCCACCTGGGAACAGATCGCTCACTAGTGGGCGGTAGAGACTTGTTGGTCAACACCAGATTCAGATCGCTACAAATTTCGTATACAATCAATAGGTTGTGTAATGATTGTGGCGTCATATACAGTCAAACCCGTTAAAGACGCGGTTTTCTCTCAGTACCGGTGCTTTTCACACTATACAGATGGTAAAAATATAGCTTATGACTATCTGTTACCCGCTTATAAGGCGGATTTCTCCTGTCCACAGATGCATTGCATCCCTCTAAAGCTAAATCATCTGTCTTGTTAGATAGACTGAAAATTGTTTACGTTATGATACCCTAATTTCCATCTGGAAAAGATTGTTTTGTTTTAGAGTGGAAATGACCAATATTAATCAAAAAAGGAAGAGGCTTTCTTTGCCTGAAAAGTAGACCATTCTCAAAATATAGGACGAGAAGGCAACCAGTGTTAAACAATACTAGTTTAGGCAGATACACTTTTGTATCTACATATGTGACAAGTAAAGCAAACTAAGGAAGATTTCTCTAAGTTTTTAAGATGTAATGTATTTTTCTAATTACGGAGCCAAGGGCCATTCCCTTTTGTTTTCTTATGTAAAAGGAATGAAAATTTTAAATTCCCGGTTATGAAGCTATTCTCCTTATAACGGGGAGATATTTATGCACAAGGATGGAAGAATTCCGTCAATGTTTTAAAAGCAATCATTTCCATATCACGCATCATTTTCCAATAATTTCCTGATCACATAATTTCGCAAAACACGCAAAAAGAGAATCTTTCTTCTGATATTTTCTGAACAAACTTACTTCATACACAGCAAAAAACTCAAATAAGATATCTTGGAAAAAGAGAACTTTTACGCTATGAAGGAAGCACTTACAGCCTAAGAAACATTCATTAATATATGAATCACCTCTTCTGTTAACTGTGGGATCTCTTCATCGCTATCCACACCCCCAAGTCATATTCTATTATATATTATTATTATATATCCCACTCTTAACCTCTTCTGTATATGTACTCTGTTTTACCTGTAACATTCACCTGATGGTATTTGTACAGTAGTTGAAACCAATCGTTTTCATTTTACTATACCACTTGGAATTATAATGTATTTATTCTGTTTCCTAATGTTCGTATTTAACATCCTTCTAGTATAGGACTTTTTCGAGTAGCAGGCAAAATGAATGAACAATGATTTTTAAAAGGATTGATAATTTTACATTGCATCGTACAAATATAATTTTCCAGTGCTTCCACGGTGGCCATCGTGAATTCAGATTTAGTTTCTAGCCACGTTGGTTCGATCGGAACGTAGTCTTAGAGTGGTTGGATGAGAATTCCATAAAAGACTACCAGAACAAGACGTGATATGAGTGCACGTTCACTCTCCCTTCTTTCCAATGGAAAAATCCCAATGCCTACTAAGGCAGAAAAACTGATCTCGACCGGAATTTGTATCTTGTTGCGACTCCATCTTTCAAGTTTAGCTTCACCATCATCTGAAGCTATGCGTTATCTGCTTTGATGTTGTGCCTGTGCTGAACAAAATGAATGCTTATTGCCAATAAATTAATTCCTAAATGTGATTCATACGAGTGTGCATTTCAGTGTATGTGATTTAGCTGAATCGTTTGCCCTTCGAAGATTCGAATGGTTTAGTACACTGTGCTTATCTTGATGAAACCATGAGTGTCAGGATTGAGAAAATTGCCATAACATTCAGGGAATGAAGATATAGGTGGCTTGGTTAGAAAATGACGGAAATTATAAAGTTTGAACATTTTGTTACAACTTAGACTTGGTCGATCATTCATTCACAAATACTCGAGTAGAAATTTTGAGAAAATGTTTAAAGTGAAACCAAAAGTGTTCCTGCTAAATTGAACTGCACTATTCTGTGATAAGTTTTAGAAATTATGGTGGTAAATCTAATAATCTACAATATACTCACATACAATTCGTTTGCATAATGACGAAAAAATTCTTTTCTTTACTATATAACAGGTACTGAAGTATGCAAAAAAACAAATTCATCGAACTTTTATACCCACTTATGGAGATTGGTGACTATAGCGCAAAAATATCAAAATATTTCGGTTTGATACTTATGCGTCAAATTTGTATTTTTGTTTATATTTTTATACAATTTTATGACTTGGACTGGAAGTGAAACTTCTCAGGCATTCGTTTACTTTTTGTCCTTCAGATATAAATTTGGTTTCCTGTATTTTCTATAATAAGTTTTTCTATAATATACTGATATCTTGAATAGAAATATATTTTTCGATATGTAACTAATTTGAATAATAAAACAAATATATATGTGAGAAATTGCTGTAACATGTTTCGAGGTACACTAGTTAGGTCGAATCTGAGCTGATTTCGAAAATAATAACATGTGATGCGATGAATCGTGCCGGGCTCGGAAAAGAAATTTCGGCACGTGCAGATCTTTAACCCAATATACAGAAAATTTATTTGCCAGAGAATATAAAACTCGATTCTCGGTACTAAATTCTTGGTCAAGTTCCTCGAATAGTCGGAAAATTATTTTGAATGTCAAGTACCCGATTACTCGATGCTTGAACTTTGATTCCATAGAATGGACAAATAATATCGAGAAGGACTGTGATTTGAAGTGCCACGTGCTTAAATATCCTTATTTTTATTCGATGTCCCTGATCTCGATTTCTTTTACTTCATCCTTTGAACTCTTATTTTGTTTTTTATTTGCGGGTAGTCCTGGCGAACTATTGACCGTCGTTAATTTTATCTGCATAGAACTCCCAGAATTGGTTCGTGACGTTTGAGGACTGACGTTGTTTTTACGATCTTTCTTATCACTGGAAGGTCAATAGCATCCGCTCGATATTGGGCTTCATTTTCCTGCAACAAAACTCCAAGGCTTCCTCAACGCACGTGTAGTGATCGCAGTAACTAAATTTTCGAAAGTCGCTTTTGATCTTCAAAAGAGAATAAAAGTCGTTGGAATGATGGTAGGGTACGATTACATTCTGTTGGCGTATAACCAGCACCTATCTGAATGGAATTATTTTTTGTCATTTATGAAATCTCAAAGAGAAAAATAAAAGTGAAAATTAGAAGAATAGAGTAGAAAAGTGGAATTTCTACCCTGAAAGTGAGAGACCTGGGTTCGAATCCCAATCACGTCGATATTTCTTACTTATGTTCTCAGTAATTTCACCATTAATTCTTTTCCTTGTGTTAAAGGCAAGTTCCTGGAAGATTGAACACGATTTTTCATTTAAGTAAAATCTTTCAGTAGGTGCAATATTATTTCTTATCCTCTATCCCTTCTGAAATCTCCTTAGATTCAAGAAATCGAAAGGAAATCGACTTCACTACTTGACTTTGAAGCAGATTACTCCTGAATCTCATTAATTCTTATCGAGGGATGATTCTGAGAAAACATTTAATATGATAAAATAATATTTACAGTAGTACCTTGGTTAAAGACGAGTGAATATTTTTTTAAATGTCCCGGATAACGACGCTCATCGATGGAAAGCGAATTTAGTTAAAAAATTTCAAATAGACATGATAAATTATCTCATCAAATGAGTTCTAACTGCATATTTCTTGTAAACCATGATTGCGGGAAGGAACCGAAATAAATAAATTGTTTATTTTATTTGTGAGAAATCACTCCTTGGATAGTTACTAAAATACTATAAATGATTAATGTCATTAATCACGGTATATTATATAATATTATTGTATTATACATTCTGTTTTGAAGTCCGTAAAGATTTGCAATGTTTGTTTTTATTCTTATTATAGCATTTTCATGTTATCCTAACCGTATAATTTTATATATAAAAATCTTTATGCATTTATTATTAGATATTGATGTTTTATATTGAACAAAACTTATATTCATTATCAAGGACAATCCCATAAAAATAACCATTGAAATTGTCTTCTTAGTTTTCGTCGATAAAATGGCAGTATTTTATAGATGTCTCCTTTTCAAATGCAATTTTAAGTGTTTATTTTTCGAAATGATCACGAAGTATTTGTTGAATCAGGGTAAGCTATCCAAGTATTCAGGTCCACCATAGATCGAACTTGAGTATTTCTTACGGATCAGTTAATTTATTCACAGATTATTAGAAATCCCTCAGCTGGAGACTTGCCGTCGTGGGAGTTCGCCCCCTGGGAACAGATTGAAGTGTCCGCTTGGTTTGTTTTCTAGGCTGCTCTATTGGTGCCGGGCGGGAATCAATAGTGCACCTATTGTCCAATTTCTATTCTTGTCTCGAGGGCGCTGGCCCCTTTTGTTTCATTATTCATTTATTTTTTAGCCTCATTATTTCCCTCGGAAAGTAGAGTCTTACGTCATTTCCTTCACAATTGGGCCGAGTGGCTCTTTTGGCATTTTTTTGTTAATCACGTGTCAATTGTTGGAAGTTTGATCGATGGCGCTCCGTTTCCATGGCTAATACTTTCGGAAAATGAGCAGTTTCTTCTTCGATTTTGAGTTTTGGAAGTTGAAAATGACCTTGGGTTTCTGAATAGTGGTGCACCAAGGTATGCGAGGGGGTGTATGAGGAGATTTTTCGAAAAAATGATATCGTTGACTATGTAGTTACGGAAATTAGATACTAGAAAACCCGTTTAAAACGCTCTCGCCTAAGACGCTGTCTCGCATACATATATTCTCTCGATCCCGGTCCCTTTTAAATGAAGCACATGGTATATGTACCTCTTAAGAAGCCCTTTTTCCGTTTAAGACGCCTTCTTTTCCCTTTCCCAGATGCCCTGCAAACCACTATAGCCAGCCCTCTGTTTATAGAGCGAAATTTATTATTATTATTTTTATTTATTATTTTTTATTATATATTTTATTTTATTCGTCCCTATTTGTCTATATTATAAATAGTCTCATGATAGAGTTAAATATAACCAAAATTAAGTAAAGCTGACCATCCTTAAAAATATAAGAAAATGGAAACCAGTATTACACAACAATAGTTCTTTGACTCTCCATCCATCTATAACTGTGGCAAGTAAAGAAAAATACAGAAAAATTTTGTTAAAAAATTAATATCCAAAATACGATTCCCATTTGTTATCGAAGGTAAAAGAAGTAAAAATTTGCAATATTCAGGTTATTACGCGGTTTGCATTCGGATCCTTGAAAAGCGTCTTAACCGGGTTTTACTGTGTTAGGTTGTAATAAATAAATGCCTTTACTCTGTGGGATTCTATGTAAGAAAAAATGAAGAAACACTTCAAATAAAATTCGGCGTGATTATATGACAAAAGACCGACCACTATATTTGATTAACTACCTGATGATATGTAGTTGTAGATTACGTTTATAATCTATAGCATTACATGTATAGACTTATGCAAAATATTCGTATATTCAAGATTTGCCTTGTGAAATTCCAAACTCCGGATTTAAAGAAAAGCAATTTTGCCAGTTTTTTTCGATTTAATCCCACTGTGTATCACGTCGAATTTGCAAAAGAAAAAAAGAGTCATTTCGAGTTCGATGATGAGTATTTGTAGAACTCTTTCATCATTCTCTTTGTTGGTGATGTGATTTTCGGAAGTGCCTTATGGAGATGTCAACGGATTGCGTCAATGATTATCGTTCCTTGTCATCCGTATTTGATAACGAGCTATGTTTATCCATTACTTGCGTACATTTTCCCCTCTTTGTTCAAGGATTTATGCTCCCCTATTTGCATCAATACCTGTTTAAAACATACCCTATTTTTCGCCTCATTTGATTGACCAAAATTTTTAAGAAATAGATCAAACTAAAGAAATGCCTTTTTCGTTTAAAGGTGTAAATACTATAAAATTATAGGGTAAATAACACTCCATTTTGATGTCCAACGTGTGATAGTTAAAACGTAGCCATATATCCCACTTAAAACGCTATCCTAGTTTTAATGTGTTTTTAGTCTATCCCCTGTAAAGCATCTTAAAACGGGTTATGTATAATGTACCTTTCCCAGAATTTTATTGCCTGTAGTTAACCGTAGCTTTTAAACTAAACTTGATCTCTGTGTTTATACTGCTAGAATTGAATTTCCTTTTATATTTTATTTATTTTTGTATGTATTGCTTTGTTATTTAATACTGTGTTTTCACGATTTTTTTCACTCTCCTCCTCTGTGAGTGTTTCCCGCAGCAGGGTTTTTTTGTCAAGTTTCTTTTGTAAAGGGTTTTCCCGCACTACTCTTTTTGCTTTAGTTTATAGTTGTATATTTAAATAATAACTTACGAGGTTAGTTGGAAAAGAGTGCCACATGAGCCTAACCTCGCCAATAATCTACCTAAGGATGGAGTTAACAAAGAATTACAATACTTCGTTTTTTATTATTGTTTGCTGGAATTATTTTTGTGTAACAGAAACGGACTGTTTTAATTCTTTTTTATATTCACCCTAAAATGGACTTCTCGAAGTCACGGCTTATTCCATCAATACTATGTCAATCTATCTATCTTTCTCTTGCATAATGAGATGCTCATTAAGCCCCTCCTTCATTCACCTCACCCTTAGAACAAGGGGAGAATTTTAGCAATCTGTGGCCCTATGCACAAGGACCATTCCTAAAAGAGATACTTCACCTCAGTAGCGACATAACGTCGCCTCAGCTAGCGCCGAGTGCGCCTAATGGTAAATCCGTGCCTGCTGCGGACGTATTTTTTGCCTATCGACGGACATTCCTCCTGCATCTCGGATCGCAGCCATCAATCTCTGAAATCGACGACGGAAGGCATTCCGTCAAACAGGAGGAGGATGTTGCGTTTTTCCTCCATCTGCCCCTTCACATCCTGAAGCCATTGACCACGGCTGCTCAGTCCATTCTCCCTAGGAGTACTACGTAACTGCAGCAACGGGAATCTCAACGAGCGAGTTGATATTTTATAAGCTTCTCGTGGACTTTAAAGGATTATAAAGTTCGAATGATTGCGTATCTTTTAACTGATTGTTAGTGATAACCTTTTCGTTATCGGAATCAAACACAATGGGGTTCGATGAATTTAAAGTGGATTGATGTGAAGATAAAATAAGAATGAAAGTGTTCGTTTTAGTGAGAGAATTTTAGTTTAGTTTAGTACCGGGGAAGTTTTTTAATAAATTTATCACTACGGATCTCGGGGAGGAGGTAGTTGATATTGTCATACCAGTTAGTAGCGTACGTGATCTTCGATACAAAACGATGAAGCGTTACAAATAGTTGCCAGGACAGATAGTTATTTCATGGTTCATTTTTTTCGCGAAGTATTAGAGAAGCCAACAGCAGTCAAGTGTAGATTGGGTTTTCGGTGTTTTACACCCCCTGCCATGCACCAGTGGTGGTTTGCAAAGTTCAAATGTAAATGTAGTCTCAAGAGAGCATTTATACTGTTAACTTAGAGTTGTGAGCACAAACCGTGCCCAGTATGATATGCCATGAATAAGTAGTATTCTTACATCAAAGGAATATATTGGAAAGATGTGCGCAGGATGAAAGAGGACGAAAGTGCAATAGTAACATTGTATACTATTTCCGAATATCTTGGACGTTTTTTTGCTTTAGCATTAAGAAAGCATACTGTATTTGACGGTATATAGACTGCCTTTTTTTCGAATTAAGGGCTAAAAAAATATCCATTCTTGCATGCGAAGCTTCGCTTTTTGCCGATTTGCTAGTTGCTGCGATATTGAAGAGGTACGTTCGGGATATCGAGCAACCTTGATAGAGTGGAATGTTTGATCTTCGAAAATGTAACCTGAAAACGGAAATTAAACTGTTAAACGGAATTATTACTCAAGTTTCAACTATGCTATTAAATATTTTTCTCTAATTTTCCTTACTGAAAAGAGGGTATGACCTGCCAGTGCGTCTTCTATGTCTTCTAATTCAGTAATTTTATCAATAAACACTGACAAAGCTGGTTACCACTAGTGAATTCTTCGATTTACTTTCTATTCCTTTTAATAATTTTTATTAATATTTTTCATATTACCTTATGTTGTGTCCTAAAATTTTGTAATTCATAATGCTCTTTTCTGTTTCATTTTCATTCAAAAGTATTTCTATTTGCATTAGCCAAATAGAATGTACACGATTTATTTTTATACCTTTCAAATGTTTTAACCTGCCTTCTCCTTAATGTTTAGTCAATTATCTGTTGGTTTCGCAGGTTTTTCTATCCTTCTAGCGGGTATTTTCTTGCCGTACATTTCACATACTCACCTCTTTAAAACCACCTAGAAATTCCCTCCGTGTACTTTTTTCTAGCAATCTCTTTTTTTTAGTCATAATGATGGAGGAATAGATGTAAGGAGTAAATAATATGTTGGGGTAGAAGACACTTAAGTTACTAAGGGGACCAAAATACATATGAAGTCTTGAATTCGATGGAATTTCAGCTGTAGAGAGAAAATGAGAATGACCCTGCAGATGTTGAGGATTGAAACAAAAAATTGCAGTCTTTAAAAAAATAGATTATGAAGGCGCTAGTGGTCGCTATTATCATTGATAGAGGTCGATCGAAGCGCTGTATCGTTCTTCAGCTATTTAATTCTTGATTTTGTTTCCTGTGGCATTTATGGTTATCGGATGCTCCTTGGGAAATTTCGCTTCATCGTAGATCAACTTAGTTGTTGACAGTTGATGGTTTTATCGTGTTCTTCTGCTTGGTTTCCGAACGGGTTGCTCCTCTCACTGTTTAGCGAAGGCCGCAGCAATATAAGGTTTAGCGAGAGGTATCAGAGCGTGGGAAATGCGATTTCCGTGGCTGCAGAGCAAAACAAATGGCAACGCCTAAGGCGAATGAACCTGTTCACAAGGCATTTGTTTCCTGTGCTCCGTGATTGGGTGATGCTTATTTTCCGGACTAAAAGGATAAGGGAAAAATATAGTCATGACATTATATTAGTCTCTTTCGAAGTCCCTGGATAGACCTTTAAAGCCAGGGTTATCAACCTTTACCACGGCTAAACAAAAGAATTCTGCAGTACTATTCATAATATTTCAGTTCAGAAAATAGTCAAGCATATCCCTATAAAAAGACTTATGCACATATCGCATAGTATGCGATATTTACCCATAGAATGTGGTATATATTAGTTTGGTTATTAGTTATTGCGGGTATCAAAGGAGCAAATGCAAGGAGATGAAGGCGAATATTACATCGAAAAAAAAACAAAAGAAAACAGGAAGAACTTTTTCACAGTAAAATAATTTCTCTTTTTATGAAACTTTTGCAAAAACCACAAATAAAAGACACACGACTAGTTTCGATGCATGAGGATCATTTTCAAGTAACTAAGCAAAGCCCCACTCGGGCAAGCAATGCATCGAAACTAGTCGTGTGTTCAATCAATATGATTAGGCGTAACTTTGTGGAAAGCCATATTAATAAATTAAGAATTTGATAATTTTCCACTGATTTTTAATACGACAACGACTGGTTTCGTAAGAAGTTCTTACCTGATGATGTGAGAGTGAGAGTGAGTGTACCTCTCACATCTTCAGGTAAGAACTTCTTACGAAACCGGTCGTTGTTATAATGAAAATCAGTGGAAAATTACCAAATTCTTAATTTATTAATAATAGTTGTGTGTTATTTATCTTGTGATTTTTTCAAAAGTTTGATAAAAATAGGAATTAGTTTCCTGGTTACATCCTTCCAAGTATTCTTTTTGAAATCAGGAAAGCTTCGATAAAATAAATTGATCGTTCGTAAGATTTCTGTTGAAAAATAAGCAAATGTTTACGTTGCTATTAATAAAATTTTTGTTGTTATAAAAACTATCCCGATGCTATAGCGACAACATTGAAGTTATCCTCAGTAATTATGGCGAGTAATAAAACACTTTCGAAGTAAATGAGGCCTCAATGGTATTTTTGGCCGCAAACTGTAAAAAAAAATCGCTAAGTCAATACAGATTACAGTTATAGCCGTCGAGTAAACCAAGTGCGATGGAAATCCGTTTACATTAAAATAATTTTTTAAATTAATGAAAGGGAGGAAACCTTTCACTTTGTGAAAGGGGAACCGTGTTTAATCTCTCAGAAAGTTATCGTTAAAACAAGGAAAATGATTAAAGGTGAGATTGTATGCAAAGGCGTGCACTTAGGGAAATCCCAAGAAGAAACGGAAATGAAAACAGTCTGCCAGATCCGGGACTTCAATCCTGATCTCCCATTTGCCAAATGATTGCTGCAGCTCATGGGTTAAAAACCTTTTTCCATCGGAATGAAACTTTTATCATTCAGTCTCATATGATAAGCCACTATAGAAACATTTAGTCCACTCTTATGACAGCTAGAAGAGAAAAGTTTTTATTTTGAAACCAAAGGAAAGAATGTAAAAAAAAATTAGACTTTCCGGAAACTGGGTTCGAGTCACAGTTATCTCGATATTTTTAGCATCTGTTTTCCTTCGATTTTTTAGCCCGCAATGGAATAGGGCAAAGTTAAAGAATAATGGAAGAGTATGGTCTTTGTCTTCGCAGAAGATCAGTGAATGGAAGATAAGAATAAAATAAAATAACAGGTTGGCCGCTGATGGTTACTAAGTTAAAAGCAGATACTCCAAAAACCATCAATAAAAACTTACAGTAGAGCCTATATGTATTTCGACTTCAATGAAGTCATCCTCAGGGCAGCGGTGACAGCGTTGGACTGTGAAAGCAGATACTCCAAAAACCATCAAGTCATCCACAGTCCAACGCTGTCACCGCTGCCCTGAGGATGACTTCATTGAAGTCGAAATACATATAGGCTCTACTGTAAGTTTTTTATTGATGGTTTTTGAATCTCAGTATGTCTCACTTTCGAACATAGTCATACAACATCACCACTCGGTTCATACAGTCACCCAAACTCCCTGCATTTCCTGAGGGTAGACTTATCCGGCCCGGAAAATAGCATTGCGCGGGGGCCATAAGCTTTCAATTCCATGGCACTTCCTTATTCCGTTTAGTCCACTAATTTTATTCCTCGGAAGGAAATTGAGTAGGGAAGGAAACAAAGGAAGTGAATTGCTCCAACTCATATACGTGGGAATTGAGGAAGCAGAATCGGATGACCAAAGAACACTTTCCCTATTCAGCTTCCGGCGATTGCGGAGAGAGGTGCATCTCGTAGACGCAAACAGCTGTTGCTTCCCATGGCTAAATAATGCGTTTCCTCCACGCACGAGAAACTTGACGACGCACGGAAATCCTCGCTTTCTTAGAAAACAGCTATCGGTATGCGGCTATGAATACAGTGGTACCGTGAGTACTTGGAAGGCACCGGTGTATGTCTGCGCGCAATGAGGACCGCTTACTCCAAGTTGGACTACTACCGCTATGTTAAAAGCAGATACTCCAAAAACCATCAATAAAAAACTTACAGTATAGCCTATACGTATTTCGACTTCAAGGAAGTCATCCTCAGGGCAGCGTTGGACAGTTGGTTTTTTTATTGGTGGTTTTTGGAGTATCTGCTTTGAACTTAGTAACCATCAGCGGCCAACCTGTTATTTTATTTTACTACCGCTATATCTGAGGGTTTTAATGTTTGAAAAACGGAGTTGGTTGAGAAGGACTTCAACTAATACTGCTGAAAAATTTACGTGACAAAGACGGCGCTTAATCTAATAGAATTTGTGGTTGAATCTAAACTAATCAACTTCACGCGGATTTCTTTTGGAGGTTTTGACATCGGAAAAAATATATCAACCCCGGTCCCGTCAGACTTTTTTCAAGTCCTTTTTTCCTTGGAATATGTCAGCAAACAAAGAAATTGTCAAAAGTTTCAAGCTTTATCTATATTTCAGCAACAAAGTTGCCATCATCAGTAGAAGTGTAAGTCAGTTTCTTCTGACCTTGCCAGGTTGCAAATTACGAATAGTAGTGGATAAGTTTTTATCTTGAGTTTCACAATAACGATGTTACATACCTATCTGATTGATTTCTCCTTGGAAAATGAACAGAGTGCATTGCCTTTTCTATTTTCATTTTTCTTAGCTGTGTTAATTATTGCTTCTTCTCAAAGCCAACTAGATGAAATTTACAGTATAATAACCAACAGGATATAAAAATTATATTTTATTTATTTTATTATTTTTATTTTTTAATTTATGATTTATTGATTTATATTAATGTTCTTAATTTTATTTATAATCGTCTTGTATTTAATGTTTTATTAATATATTAATTATATTTGTAAAATTGTTTATATGTACTACAACCTTGGTTACCAGATGATTCATCAGTACTTTTATTATATTTATGATTTAATGTTTATGTAAATGTTCTTATGTTTAACCATCTCTTATTTAACGTTCTATTAATGTACCAATTTTATTTGTAAAAGGGTGACTGCCCGTGTAAAGATTTAAATAAATAACCGGCGGGCTTCTGGTATCCCAAAGGTCGAACCTGATGGAAAATTATAGGAAAAGTCATGACATTCGAGATTAATTAATTTGGATTAAAATATTCCTCTGAGTTATACTCCGTTGCCTACTAATTGATATTTTATTTTGAAATAAATCTTCCACTTCTCTGAATAACTCTCTTTTTACAATTATTGGAAGCGCCTTTTCCTTTCCATTTTTCATCATGCCTAAGCAGATTAAAATCTCGATAAAATCGGAGCATCTTTGAAGTCGGAAAACTTCTGTTCTTATCTCATGTATTTCGCCAAACAAATCTAATCAATACTTGAAAGATTATCAGATTGCTCATTCATGCTGAAGCACGTTGTCAGGCGCATTTCTCTCTTTTAGAACTTTTTATATTCGTATTGGATTATATTCATTATCTCGCTGCTTCTTTTTGGGGTTTTATTTTTTATTATAATACCTTTTTATTTTATCTCATCTTTGCTATCGTATCTATCGCTTTTTTGTAATTATCGTATGTAAAAGGTTATTGATTAACATGTATTGCCTTTGTAATAGCAAGTGCTTATCTTTTTATTTTAATTACTTTTGTATGTAGCAGTTTATTGATCTTAACAGTTCTATATATCGTCTTGATATCTGTATCTTTGTTGAGTGGAGTGAATTTGTATCTTATGGCATAAGTTTGAAAGCCTTGTTGTACACAAGCATTTTTGTTCATTTTTAAGAGCAGAAATCATTCATTTTATCAGTTTTAGTTATCTTTTGACATCAGTTGCCTCTTGTATGATGTGTCAATTTTACTCACTGAGAATTTAAATATTTCACTGGTATATAACTGTCAATATTTGGTGAGAAATCGGTGCAAATAACCAAACCATTGTAGTGTAATTAACCTTACTATTACTACAATATTTTTCTAGCAGAATCCCCTAAAAAATTCGTCACGAGCATGTTAATTTCTGAGCTGAATTATCGTTTGATGGAGTTTCGTTCTCTAAATTTTCCATTCTGACCGTATTCTTGTGAAGCTAGCAAATGTATGGTTTTGCCTCGAGATTTGGGGTAAAAATGTTAATGTGTCGCCAAGGAAAACAATTGGGAAGCGCTGCTTTGATGTGGTGAATTATTCTGAAGCTTAAGAGTTTTCTCACGGAATTGCAAACTCGAGTGAGAAAGTCTTAACAGTAATAGTGGAAAGAGAGGGACGATTGGTGTTGGCATTGCTTCATCAGGGAGCTGTAAATGATTCACAAGCGATTGCTTGTTGAAGTGCGTGACGAAACCGAGGAAAGGCCATTCATTTTGCCATCCAAGTGTGCGATTTTAGGTGAGTCATCCTCCACTTAAGCGGAGATTCAAACGGTAAAAGATGAAAATAAACATCATAGCGTAATGTTAAAATAAATGTCAGACCCAGCCAACGCTTTTTCTTTGTTGCGTTCAAGGTTCACCCAACAAATTGAAACGGTTATAAATATAGCAGAATAATGATAATATAAAAATAAATACTATAATTTGCTTCATTAGACAATTAATAGATCCAAAGATTCTAGTACATCTTCATGATAGTAAGACATAGATGGTCTTTTATAGACTTTTTTTTTAGTTGCGCAAATTCTTTTAATGGTTTTTGCAATATTTCCTGTACACTTTTGGCTTATAATAAGTCTTCTTTAGTATATCCTCATTAGAGAGAACCGTTAGGTTTATTTTACTCAACCTTCACAAACAGCCTTGTTCGAGCCTGGTAAAAATATCAAGTCATTATGATTTTCTATTCCCTCAATGTTTATTAATCAGTTATGTCCGGTTTTTCTCATAATCCGCATAAGTGTGAAAAGTAGGATGTATATTATTACGAATGTAGTATTATTTTTTCAGAAATCTCTTCTGGAGTCTGACAATCCCTTCTCCATATTTTTAAACGAGGATTTTAACTATCAGAACAAAATTCTAACTCACTTATCGCAAAGGAAAATATTAATTCCGCTACATCGGTAAAATACTTTAAAATACTGTATACAGACAAAGTAATTTACATGCGGAGTTAGTGATATATGATTTTAAATTTGAAAAGGTTATTTTATAGATTTTATAGACATTCAAAGATAACACCCAAATATCTTATATTTAGATCCTATTAATATTCTGATCTTTCATTTAACAATCATTTACTCTTGTGTGTAAATGCAGAACACTATTTTAAAATACAGAATATTTCTGTAGAACCATAAACTGAAACTAATTAAATTACTTCCCTTATTCCCTGAAATACTCGTAATTACACTTTTATAAATACTTAACTGTCGTGCTATCGTGTTGTCCGGCACCAAGCCATGGATTTTATATTTGATTTTCTGAACAATTTTAGAGATATCACTGTTTCTTCCCAAAATAGAAAACGTTTTAGCATGTAGATGTAGAGAGAGAAAGAGTGTTAGTCATCCAGGGAGATTATGAAGGGAAAGTCAGGGAGAGGGTATTATGTAAGGATATATGACCTAAGGATACTCCTCGAGAAAATTTCAGGCTAGTCATATTACTGGAATCCTTACGAAGCAGAAATAACCGCCGCACACGTACGTGGGGATCGATCTGTGAGGGGAGATTTTAGATTGGACGTATCTGAGAAGGCGACGTTCCTTTTTACTGCAGAATCATTCATAGAAGAATTTTAAACTTTCGATGAATTCGTCGCCAACTAAACGATTCGTAATTTCGTTACTGTGGAAAAGGAACGTCAACAGCAGACATCCAGAGAATGAAAAGTTAGGGCATAAAAAGGTAGAAAGTGCTAGTTCAGAATCTAAAGCTGCGGCTATTTATGCTTCTTTAAAATATTCATATTTTATTTATGTATTAGATTCGGATACGGCGATTTCACCATTAAAGATTGAATTCATAATAAAAATAGAGGGTGGTCTGAGAAGTTTCCCCAGATTTTTCAGAAATCTTCAGAAAATTTTCAAAAAACATGTCGAGAAATGGCGAAATGTCCGAAACTTTTCAGACCACCCATGTATGTATGAAATATTACATTACATGTGCAGGAATGCATGGAATGGGAAAAAATAACAAACTAAATCAAACATTTACAACATACGTTTAAATAATAATAAAGGACTTTATTTAGTGCGAGATTGAGACTATAAAGTCTCCTCTTACATCTAACCCTTCGTCATATAAGATTAAAAAAGAGATAGCTTGAAAAAACAGAACAGAGAGGAAGACTAATTTGTGGATTTAAACCTAAGCTAAGTGCTTAGGAAAAATTTCCACTGCAGGAAAACACCCTCAAGGGTGGAAAAACCTGCGAAACCTACAGATAGGAAAACTAAGATTAGTGGTGAAATCATATAAAAAGAGATTTTAAAACACAAGAAGACATACCAAAAATATCGTACAAAACAAAAAAGAACAAATAGCTACATATATACATTAAGTGTTGTTAAGATACATATTTATATTAAAATGATA
Source organism: Pachydiplax longipennis (assembly GCA_036926295.1). Taxonomy (NCBI): domain Eukaryota; kingdom Metazoa; phylum Arthropoda; class Insecta; order Odonata; family Libellulidae; genus Pachydiplax; species Pachydiplax longipennis. The sequence goes on from JAVFKF010000019.1 coordinate 33,418,319, forward strand.
ATAGGAAGAAAAAATTTTGAAAATATATAAAAATAATACTAAAAATTAAAAGAATTAGTACATACATAGAGTAAGTATAGTTACTACTACTAGATATGCTTACTCAATAGTACAAAATTATTTACGTGTCTGATTATTTACATCAATATTGATGCAAGTATTCCTTTAAGATAGAGACAGTATCTTGCTTGAAAAGAAGTGGTTTTTATACGTGATAAATAGGATTTTAATTCTTAAGTGTAAGCACGACCATTTATAAAACTTATAATTTTAATTAAATGTAGTAATTAAGGGTCTAACCTCTGGTGTGTACGCGGGATTCACAGAACTCCTTCGCAGGCCGTAATTTGGGGCCCCTGGTCCTCAAAATAATCAATGTAAGAATGGAAAGTTAATTTCGTTCCCTATTCCTTGCTGAAAGATGAATTAACTGTATCGTCGAGTTTGCTAAGTAACTAGTGTGGATACTCACACTTCCAAACGCTACTTTGGCTTTCAGAGTATGTTTCATCTACATCTACATATGTACCCTGCAAGCCGCCTTTCGGCGTGTGGCAGGGGGTGCAAGCACCATGGCTCTATTTTCCTAGTCGATTATTTTCGCGTATTGTTCTCGGAAAAAATGAATTCTTGAATCGACTGGTTCTAGCATCTATTTCTCTGATCTATCTCGTATATCAAGGAGGGCGCATAATATTGGCTACATCTATGAACGTGCTCTGTCTGAATTTATCTAGTAATTTAAATCTCTGATTGAGCCTTCTTTCTTCTAAAGATTCCCATCCTGCCTCCTGAACCATCTGAGTAACACTTACCGATGTTTATGAATGAAATTCGACCCTCAGCTAAGGATGTACAGTTAATAAGCTTTCTCCACGAGTACGATTTCCATTGATGCCTGTAAATTATTTATTTTCCCAAATGGCTTTTCGCCCGTGACAGTATTTGCGCCGCTTAGTAATCACGCAGGTGCCGTGTCATTTATTCCGTGACGATTCGGGAAGTGAGATTTTTCGGTGTGACGGACTTCCGGGAGATTATCGCCGGTCTGTATGGCAGCGTGACCGTTCTCAACACCCCCGCGCTTTCTAAGAAAATTTCATTCCAAATCCTCTGTCCACAGTTATTTACCTTCCCCTCCTGAGATCACTATGGTATGGCGACAATACTTTTTCCCGTTTTTCTATTCGTTGATTCTCTTCTGTCAAAGACTAACTGCCGGTGTTTCAGGAAATAGTAACTATTTGCAAAATTAATTCGGTAAGAAATGCTCTCAGTGGGATTTTCTTATGGAAACAATGCGGATATTGGTTATAAGGCTGAGTTTGGAAAGTTCTGGGTTAATGAATTTGAGAAAATCGTTCTTTATCAGAGATGTTGATCCCTTAGATGTGGCAGAAATGCATGATATATTCCGAATTACTTTAAACCTACCATTTTAGTGTAAATGGAAGATTCCATTCTCGTTCTTCCATTTTAGTTGGAATCAGGGATTTGGCATTCATTGGCTTGTGCAGAGACATCATCTGACTTAAGTGATGCAACATTTACCTTTTTGTTATGTGATTTCTCTTCGAGATAAGTTCGCAAACCTTTAAGATTTTTATTAGTAAAATTCCAATACCATAGTTTATCGGAGTTTAACTTTACTATTACACATTGTCACCGTTGTTGTCTTTTCGACAATACTTTTTGGTTCTATTAAACAGTACAGCAAAAGGAAGAATCAATTTGGGACACAATTTTAATATATTTCCCATTTATTTTTGTTTTTGTGTATTCATCTATTTAGAACTTGTTTAACGCGAAGGATTATTATAATGAAAGCGGTTGACCCTGAAGGAATGAACCACGTTTACAAACATTAATTTTATAAACAGAAGGAAGTCTCTCTTGTAATTCGCATTTAGTATTTAAAAATTATTACAATCCATATTAATGAAAATGATCAATATGCGATATGCTCAAGTTTCCTCAGTACCGGCGCCAGGAATATGAAAATTATATATTCTTAGGCTGAGCTTGGAACCATTATCAAAAAATTATTTTAAATTGATAATCTTTGAAAGACTCCTGATTTTTAGTTGATATCCTTAATCGGTTAAAATAAACTTACGACAATATTTATTCAGATAATATCATTATCAATAATCAAATTGTTATATCTTTTAAATTATAACTAAGGAAATAGTGCTGTACCCCATACGGACCCTTACTGTATTCAGTTAAATGCCCAATATCATTCTCATTTACTGGTTTTAATATTCAAGTTTCAAATATATGTTCAAGGAAAGTCTAAGTTCTAATATTATTATTGTATAATCGGATGATCAGGGAAATAACTAAGAATTTTTTTTTTTTTTCAAAGGAAAGCTTAAAAATCTGCTATTTTCATTAAACACCCGCCAGCCGTTGGGAAGATTGGAACTTAAATTCAGCACAACGTGGGGGTTAACGTGAGGCTCATCTAAACACAGAACAACCCACACAAATGGTTGTGACTGGTTTTTCCATGATAAGATTATCCTCGAAGCTATTCCACGCCCAATAAAAACCTCAGACTGACGTCATGCACCCGCAAATCTCGGTGTCCTGGAGGACCTCCCAGATCGCTTGCGTCTCGGTCAGATCTGATTACCATAAAATTAATGCTATAGGAATTAAAAATTGGGAGAAAAGAGAAATAAAAGTGCTTACGATTTTCGATTGGCACACAAATTGTTTCTGGATCCTAAGACGATTTGTAGGAAACCTTCCTCCAGTTGTTCTGAAGTAAAATGTGAATAGTTGGGAACAGTGTATCAGAACGGAATAATATCGATTTTCAGTTTCAGTTTGGCGTCATAAATTAGAATTTTTCGGTTCGGGTTCGGTTTTCACTACGGCAAAAACCGGTTCTTTTCAGTTTCGGTTTACAGTTCGGTTTTGGTTCGATGCCCTGGCTGAGACTGCTAGTTTCAATAATAAAATTTGAACGAAAAAGGACATATCATTCCTTTTTCGATAATAAATAGTTATTATTAGCTCAACACTTGTCATCTTTTCGGTTATTTGCTGTCAAATATTGCTTTTCTCGCATAATTCTCTCTTCGCTTGGGCTACTTTTCTTACTGTCTCTCTATCATTACTAGAATGATTTCGTTCTTGCCATTTGAGTAGCAGAACTTTTGTACCAGCTCACGGTAACCTATAAGTTTTCTTCCTTCTTTTCAAATTTTAATCCATCGCTTTTATTTTTATTTATTTTGAGCCTTAACTCCTTCATGCTCTTTTTCATCACGATGGAGACCTTATCGCGTCCCCTCACAATTCACAATATCTCCTGCAAACCACAACGTACTGATTGTTTCTCCTTGTATTTGTGCACTTCTTTATTGTCTTTTTCTCGGTATCGTTCATTGCCCTCTCTGCGTACACGCATAAGTACAGTGGTGATAAGCAGAGTCCCTATCATATTTTTTCCTTTGTCCTCTTTTCTTTCTTAATTTCTCCATATTCATTCTACCCTCTTGATAGAAGAAAGTTCAAACTTCTGTAGCGGTAATTTGTCACAATATTTTTAGGGAAATTCCGTAATGTTCTATTACGAATATGGTGTTCATTGAAGTAATTAGAAATCGGTAAAAGTAATGGGTGGGTAAGATATTGAGAGGAGAGGGATTGCTGAAGAAAGCGATCGAGGGAAGAATGCTAGGGAAAAGACAGAGGGAAAGACAAAAGTTGTTAGACGAATTGAGGGGTGGGATGAATTACCGGAAAGTACTTTAAAGGAGAGTTGTTAATAGTAGACGGACACATACGATCATTTCCTACGTAGAAAAATCCGGTTAACCGGGATTCGAACCCCGGACGTCGGTGTCAGAGTGTCAGTATATTTGCACGCTAACCACTCTGCCACTGCGACTTGCTATTTCTGACATTTATATACTCTTTTTGTCTGTAGGTACCAAAATATAATTTCAAAATCTTTAATTCCCCAATATGAGGAATTCATAAATAGTAATCCTACGCCTATGTTGAGCTAGAAATAAGATGCCGCTAGTTCTATATTAGTCATCACCCTCAGAATGAAGTAACACAGCCCAGTAAGTGAAAGTATGTGCTAATCATTGGTACATACTTTGAAGAAGGGAATTTGGATGCACTTTCTCTTTCCTGATTTCTCGTTTCAAAATTATTCCAATATAGCTCGTGAATCTCGATTTTTGGAAATTGCTCTTTTTACCTCTTCGGTCAGCAACTGCAGCACTAGCGTAGTTCCGTTAATTATTTTCATGTTTGGGCTGGAATAAAATTGCTAAGGGTGCTAAGATCTTTGAGCTGCCAATTACTGCTATGTAAATTTGTATTTTCAGCGGCTAAATGGCAAAATGAACTATGTAATCCATTAACAACATTATGACACAACAGCAGTATGATAGAGGAATTTAATAATAGATTCTTTATTTCACTTTGTCACAAAATACAATAATAATAAAAATAATTTTTTTTCATTATAAAACTGAGCCAGAGAAAGGCTCGTCAGGAGGTTCCATGTTTAGCATAGCAAATATAGTTCCATGTTTAGCATAGCATGTTTAGCACAACAAATAACTTAAAATTTGATTGTGATTTTATTTTATTATTATGTAATATTATTATAATACTATTGTAACATTATTGCACTATTATTAATTGTAATTTTATTGCTATTGTAACTAGGATAATGATTTGGTATTGTAGTAATGAAATAATTGAATGATTTAATTGGTTGTTAGTTATAAATGTAGACGGTTAATTTCTTGTATCTTTTATTGTATGTGTTATTTTCTATGCTAAACGTGGAACCTCCTGACGAGCCTTTCTCTGGCTCAGGGGGACCTTAAGGTTTACAATGTAAAAAAATTATTTTTATTATTATTGTATTTTGTGACAAAGTGAAGTAAAGAATCTATCACCTATATCGCTACAGTTTGACAGTAGTTATGTGGCAGTCACAAACATTGTTAAATTACAAACCCTTTTACACTTATATATTTACATGTAACATTCCTAAAGAACATCACTATCAACCCTAATGGAGAGATCATTTTGCTGTCATTCCAAATCTCTTTTTATTGGATATATCTGTTTTTTCAATTAGTGAAATATATTGGCACTGAATGGGTCACAAGGCCATCTTTTATACTACTCAAAAACCTGAGTATTTAAAATGCTCAAAATTTGTTAAATTGATGTCATATTTATAGTCAAGATATTCAGCTATATTGGGGCTCCCAGATAGCAGGGGCCCACCTTGGTGAAAGGAATCTTGGGTCCAATCCCTGGTGGGGTCCCTTACGTCCCTTAACTGTCACAGCACATTTAACAATACTACTGCTTACTCCGCTGTAATGTATTCTTTCTGTTGCATTCATTTCCCACCATAAGCGATTCGAACGTGGCGATTCACATGCCTCTTCACGTTCTAACTGTCTTTCTTGGCTCCAGTGAATACTACTACTGAGTAACACTCAATCTTTATTCATTTTTCTGTTGTTGAGTAAACAGTGGTTTTCTCTGCAACTGTTTAAGGAAGAAAGTTAGATTCCAGTGATTCTTCAATCTGGAATCCTATTTCTTTATACAGCGACATTCATAGGCCTAATACAAAAATTATTTAGGTAAACTGATTGCATACATTGATCGTGTGTTAATCATTCTTTCTGCCGGTTTATGGTGAGGATTGCCTCTGTTCATTTTATTGCTCTTAACGTTTTGAGTGCTTTTCCTTTCACTTCTTATGTTTTTAGGGCATCATCAGTCAAAGATTACGAAATCGTCCTTTAATAGAAATTACTACTTTTCCACTCCTTTATTTACCGGTATATTTCGATGGATTTGCTAGATTTTGAACCGTGACAATGGTTAGTAATTCTAAATTTATGTATTTAGATTTATTTTAGAAAGAAAATAGGATTAGTAATCAAAAAATGACAATAATTTTTTTACTAACGAAGTACGAAAGGCAATGTTAAGCCAGGCATTCTTTCTAACAGTGTGGTCTGCATCGAGTTGCATGCATTTGTATTGATCAGTCTTTGAAGATGTGTTCAATACAATTTATCGATATCATTCTCGGAACCACCTTCTTCATACCCGTCCATAATGGACTGAAATGTTGAAATGGGACCTTAATGGGAAAACTCATCATCTGTAATGGTACAGTGCCTCCCTATGTTCCGCTATCAGACGCTAAAACTTCCGATACATATCCATTGTGTAAACTGTAGGTTTGCACTGGCTGAAATTCCTTCTCCGAACCCGGTACGGATAGTTCATCAGTGTGCCCGGACCTTGTCCGTTTGATTGCATCGGATGTTAGGCCCGAGTCCGACTTTTTCTAAATCGGTTCAGATTCTACCAGAGTAGTGTTATATTGCGATGCGTCAAAGTAAATCTTCATCTATTTATTTGCTTGAATCATTGAATTGATCAGATTTCTACGAAGATAGTTAGATTGAAAAGGTTCGTATAACAAGCATAAAATAAACTTTCCAAGAACGAGAAAATTAGGGTTTTTATTTGAGTCTTAATGGTGAAGAGTAAATTACGAGTACCTGAGAAGTTTTATTACGAGCCGAAGCCTGAAAGTGTCGAAAAATATATTACCACGTGGAAATCTCAAACCAAATCTACTGATCAAAGAAAGGAAATGAAAATTAAAGAAATGAAACTTTGCTCAAAAACTTGGAATACCCAATCAAACCCGATGTTATGTATTACGTGTTGGAGTGATGAGATTTGAATAGACACGGACCCGAAGATAAACTCTGTTATCCGACCTGAGTGTGTAGACCTCTACTGTACTATTCACAGTACACAGTGTGGACTATATGCATACTTACTGCAGCAGGTTATTGCCTACCCAACATCCGTAACATCTCTATATATTTGGCGTTTTTTGACAAATTTTGGCGAACTAAGAAATCAATTTTCCTCATTCAAACTCAGTAAATTGTTAATCACTAAGCAACATACAATCAATAAATGTAATATTTTGTCATTAAATCACTTCAGAAACATCGAAAAATCATCAGAAAAAATTGCGGATTTTTGAAATTTTTTCACAAAAATTGAAAATTTTGACTAAATTTCGCAGCCTCAGGGGATATTCCGATCGAGCTGAAATTTCTTATGGTTTATAAGGACCACCAACCACAAACTTTAAGCACTAGCCGCATACAGATTTCGAAAAAAAAGTTTTTTCGATCCACCCTACTGTACAATCTTCTCTTCAGTCATTAGCAGTCTTTGAACCCAAACGGTATGGAAACATTTTGCGCGCAAGTTACCTTGCAGAAAGATAGATACACTACCCACCGCTTATCGTAAATCTTCCATCAAATTTGCCTAACTACGATTTTCAGGTGCAAATTTCGCGTATAGAAAGCCCAGTGGAGCCTGTGGTCGAAAATGTCTATTATTTTTGAACGAGGGACATATTCTTGAGCGAATCCTTGTTATTCGCTAGACTTTCCACTTCTCATTGCGCATAATGTGAATTAATTAAATATTAATCATTGATTCTATGATCTCCCTTATTCTATTAATTGGTCTTTGAGTCGTCTGAAGTTTATTATCTCAATCTAATTGACTAATCAATAATATCCATCTCTCCTTAATAAAAGTCTTTATTATTATTTTTATTTTATATATTATTATTATGTGATTATTATTATGTTATTTTATATTTTTACTCATTCTTTTGAACGTATTGTTTGAATATTTTTGTTGAAATTTAAATTTAACAAAGGCTTTGTTGTTATTCCACTAACTGAGATAACTATTGGAACTATGGTAACCATTATTATTATCATCGTCTGTGCGGTTATCAATTCATTATTATTTCAAGACATATCGATAATTCTTTCTAGTAACCAAGTACGATCCATCCTAAGTTCATAGGTCAACACGTTGTTCTCTCACATGTCGCCTTTTTAACTAGCGCCTTCCGAGATGCGTTTCATCTTACACCGATGGTGTAACCTTTTATTGTGTTCGAGCCAGGTGGCTGCCACATTTCCTCTATCGACGGAAAAGTTTGCCTTGTACATTGAAGACAGCTGTGTTTTTTCCTTTGCGAATTGTCTTACTGATAACGCAATCGCTTTTCTATTTCCGGAATCATTTAAGCAACTTCCCCCTCAGTGTCACAATTGCGATACTGATGTTGATCCATAACTGGATTGATTCATAGTTAAGGTCGGTGGCTAGCGACTGTTTTGTTCTCGATTAATTGTCATCAACTCCTAGCTACTGAAATAGCAGGCCGTATTAAGATTCTATTCGGAGCTATTGTAAACAAATTATAGTTCGATATAATAAGAGTTCAATTATATAGTTTCAAGCTCTCTGAAGTATTATATCAATATGGGTATTAGGTTATTAAATAATTAAGGCAACTCAGAAGTCGGTAATAGCTTTGTTGTTCATACTTGGTTTAGTTTCTTGAGTAACAATGGAAGCGTAATGGAAATAATGGAAGCGTTGACACAGTCAGCTTCTATAAACATTGAAGGGAATGTGATATAATAAAATGGTATGGAGAGACCTTGATATGGATATAGTAAACAGATTTTGCAGGAATTTAACGTTATAACTATACGCACTTTTAAAGAAGACAAGGTCATGATTGCTACCTCAAGCTTTCCGCTGATGTCATCCAAGAAAACGATTATTATAATGTATATATAATGTAGAATCTTCTATCAAAGGAAACATATCTCAATAACCGTATTTTAACATTATTTTATGACCATTTGTAATTTTTTGTGTACTCTGTTGTTGTTCCCGTAAGAGAATTTATTCCGAATTTTTATTTTTCTTCCTATGTCATCGCTTGTTCTTAAACAATTTATCTTTACGCTTCATTCTTTCAATCTTAGAATTCTGGTTCATCACATTTCTATTTTCTCTTTTGTATTCACTCGATTATGTATTATGTAGTTTTACATTCTTCACTTCTATTTTGGTTTCCAGTCATATATCTAGTAGATTTTTTCAAGATCATTCTCAATCTTCTCATTCCATCAATTGTTTTTTATGTGTTTTCGAACTTTCTATGGTTCTTTTTCAATCCTCGTTGGTAATAGTTTTCGCATTACTTCTTTGTATACGAGTATTTATGCATTTGTCATTTTCTTTATTAATTTATTTCTTACATTATTTAAACACCCAATCAGGCGTTCGGCTTTTAGTATTCTGCATATTTTCTTTTTCCTGAGATTCTGTCAATTATTTCGTCAATGACTGAACTCCATTTCTTATTCTAAGAGTCCACCTTTTTGATATTTATATGTAAATATTATGTACCCAAGAAGAAACAAGAGAGAAAATTATCGAGATGACCGGAATCCAAACCCAGGTCCTCCACTTTGCATGGGAAACTTTGGTTCGAATTCTATATCATGCCAATATTATATATTTCTGTTCCTCCTTGATTTTTTAGGCCGCATTGCAGTTCGTGCAAATTAATCTCCTTATCTTCATTTCTTGCGTACTATGCAGCTCTCTGTATATCTCTTGTTATTCATCGGTTACAATTTATAATTTTTTATCCCTCTTGGTTTAGGATAGCTGGTCACATTCAATGACAATTGAGTGACGCATATTTACAATCTTAATATTCGCTCGGATATTCTTCCGCTTTCGATTAGTATTTTCCAATTTCGTGGTTATTTTCATATCTCTCCGACGAATTCGTGGAAAAGTTTCTTCGTATAGTCATATCGCAGCGGAGACGTCAATCGGAAAACGTCGTTTTTCTACTTATAAGTTAATGAAAATTTTCCGTTGAAAATTTGGCTTTTCGGTCTTGTTCTTTCCTAGCAATGACTCCCAAAGGTTTGCTCGAAGATGCTTATTTTGCTTCTCTCAATAATAATAATGAAAGAGTTTTAATACATGATTGACTGCGAAATATGAGTATTTATGTCTTAAAATTCTTAACCTTTTTGCTATCTAGCCGAGGGTCTTATGACTTATAACGTTTCTTTGATCAATCAATTCTTTGACTGACCAATGCCAACCAAATTTTTTGCCGAGAAGCACTTAAAATCAAGAACTCTTCCTTTAGAAAATTATCAGAACATATTCTTAAGCGTTTGATTGCGGTATACTTTTGATATGGACCCAAATAACGGGAAAGTAATACGACGCGTTTAGGCAGATTATTTTATAAAGTTACCCCAAGGATTATGGACTGATTTATGTTTTTATTTATTGAGAATTTTCTTGTAATTGATCGGAAATTTAGTTTCTCAATTGAGAATTGAGATTGAGAAAATCGGCATTGATATTTCTCAGGCTTGGATAAAAATAGTTTGAAATTTAAATTAAATATACTCTCTGAAGAATTCCATTATTTTATTTTGGAAGAAATCACCAAAAACTTATAAGCCTTTTCGCTTAAATTCCCGTCATTTTCGTACTCTATCGTCCATTTTGGAACCAAGGATTAAACAGATAACAACCGTCCGTAACAACCAAGTCGCTGAGAAAAGGTATACGGATACTAAGTCTCTCTCAGATCTTTCCCAAAATTCCATTCCTTGGCAGTCGCCTGTTATCGAAACACTTGAAGGAAGGTATACTTCCTCTTTTATTCATAAGCCATCGATCTTCAGTTTGCTTTCGCTGAATAATCGCAGAGAGGACAATGGAAGACCCCGCGGAAGACAATGGCCGAAAGTGGCGACGTATGTGGGAGTGAAAGCCAATTTTAAGAAACTCTTCCGCTTCCGCCGCTTGACCAGCGATCACGTGCGCGACCTCATTCGAACCACGATCCCCTCTTCGACAGGTTTTTGTTATCTTTGCCCCCAACTGGTCGGAATTTCTGTCTTGCGGGATATGTTCCAAAACATCAACCGTATATGTTTAAGCTGGACCGCTAGAATCGTCCCCAAACGTTGGTCGTTTTCAGTTAGGTCCCACAGTGGGCTAGAATCGAAAAAAGCTGGCCGAAAATAGGAAATTGGTTTTTTGTATGGACTTTGAAACTTTGCGTAGCCAACCTTGAGTAAATTCTGCATACAACTATGCAAGTCATTTATATTGATTCCTGGTCATTAAAATCATTCAAGGAGTTAAAGTTGACCGAATTTCGCGAATAACGCCGGTTTCCGATTTTTTGCGAATTTGTTTAATTCCAGCCTGTGATACGAATTATGTTTTTATGTTATTTTTTATATTTTATGTTATTATGTTATGTAAATTATGATTTTCTTCATTTGAAGTCATATGAAGAAAATCATAATTTAACTGTAAACCTGTCCTTATAATAAAATTCACAGTTTCAGGCGTTGTCTTGTGGAAATATTCCATAATTAGTAAGAAAACTTTTGTACTTTTTCCACAAATTAATTATTATTAATTAATTAATTTGTGGAAAAAGTACAAAAGTTTTCTTACTAATTACTGTCCTTATAAACCTGTCCTGTATCCTTCTTAATAGTTAATTTAATGATCACAGTTATACGATATATATATTACGTAGACTTAATATAAAATTCTTTCTGTAAGTGAAAAACAAGTAGCTGTGAACGCGTCCTGCCGTGAAAAATTTTAAAAAATTGAACTTCATCATTCAAAATTCATAAACACGATCTCATTGAGGCATTCAAATGGATGCCTCGGATACCATAGATCTCTATTGCGTCTAATTAAAAATCCAACATATGATTGTTTGAAGCGTTTAAACAACTTTCCGATATTGGAGTATTGAAGTCACTTCACTTGCCTCAGTCCGAAGGCGGAAGGCGTACACACCAGTGCGTGCGACTGCAAATAGAAACAGCGGTGGTCATTCATCTCCCCGCTTTGGTCATTCCTCCAAATAGAGAAGAATTCCTAGAAACGAGGCAACTTTCAGCATCACATCTGCGCCGCTTCCACCGCTATGGGATTCCATCTCCATACGAGATTGAAAAAATTAAGGCGGTCATACATACCAATCGAATCCCCTTCTTTAAAGGATCAAGTGGTCGTTTTTAAATTACCCTTGGATTTCTTCCAGGCACTAGTAATTTAAACGAACTGCCTCAGTTCTTGGACCGAAAAAACGTTTCGAAACGCAACTTCCAATCTGCAAATATTCTTCGCCTACAAACGTGGAAGTACGGAGACTGATATTTCGGTCGGGAGAATCTTTCAGGGCACCTGCACTTATCTTTAAAACAGCTGTCTGCGAAGGGAATCCACAAAAGAAAAACACTGGCAATGACACGTTCGAGATAAAAGTCGAGACTGTCGCAAGTTGAACGCCCTTTAGACACGTGGGTTTCATTCGATGGATATCAGAGTAATTCATTTCACAACATTTCGAAGCGAATTCAAAATAGTCAGAAACAAAATGTGGAAGATGACCGGCAATTCACTCACAGATAGGTGAAAGGCGATATGTATTCCGAAATATAGATTCAACCAACTCCATTATGTGATGATGAAAATGCAATTTTATCACTGAAACGATTGCTGAAGGTTGCGATAGAGGGAAGAATACTAGCGAGAAGACAGAGGGGAAGACAAAGACAAAAGTTGTCAAACGAATTCTGCGTTGGGATGGGTTACCAGGAATTGAAGGAGAGGGAATTAAATATGGAATGTAGGGGTGAACCTACAGAAAAGTAGAAAACTTGTATATATCTCTAAAATGAATGCTATAGACAGTTTTCCATGAATTAATTCACTATCGTTTTTCACACTCCCTTCTTGGTGGATGTTTTCCTACACTGCATTATTTTTCCTGCGAATCTCATAATTTTTGTACTCACATTAATTCTCATTTCTCTTAAGCTATCAATCTAAAATTTATTGCTACACAGAATATTGACGATGGGTTGGATGGAAGAGGAGATTTTTAGTCTTAATGTCTTACAATTTTTTTAATTGTTATTCCAAGAATTGCAGGATGTGACAAGGAATAAGATCGCTTGATATATTTTGATGCCCATACCCATTTCTTGAGGATCTAATCAGCAACTCCATACCCTAAGATAGGTCTTCCATGTGGATGGGTGATCATATCTTATTTATCTAATAATTTCATTCTTTATACCAAAAGTTCGCACTCATTCGCTTTTATCCAGTTCCTTATTGAGCTGAAGACGTTTAACAATTCGTTGTATATTTAAGTTTTTATTTGGTTTAGTCCTCTCTATACTCACTCCCCATTAGCATTCGTATCAAAGTATGTATTTTGGTTGTAAATATATTCATTGGTGCATTTCGTTCCCCCTTTATCCCTCTGGCCCAGTCCGTACCTTCCTGTGATAGTTTCATCTGCTTCTAGCTGGTCTACCCGAGCGTTAAAATCGCCCATAATGACTTTCTAGTTGTAGGCCTCCTTGTCATGCTCAGTGTGAAGATTGTGGTAGAAGTTTTCTATTTCCTCTTCGCTGGTTGCTGCTGTTGGTGCAAACATGAAGGGCAGAACAAAGTAACGCTCATTTATCTTAAGTATGAACTTGAATATACTGTCATCCACACTTTCTACTCTCTGTACGTCATTAATTCTCTTCTTATCGATCAAAACTTCCAACTCTTACATCCTTTTCACTTCTTTTATCGAATGTACTTATTGAAAATTCATTTATGAATTGAATGCTAATGCATTAGAGGTGGGCAAAAGCGGAAAAGTATAGCTCTGCCATTTCTTCTATGAATATATGATCTATATTGAAAATATTTGGTAATTTAAATCGTTCCACAATTCTCAAGGAAAAACCTCTGATGAGACCGGGAAACGAACCCCGGATCTCCCTGTATCCGAGAGGCTGCTTTATCCAACTAAAATACCCCATCAAGACCTGTTCTCAAATCTTTTACGGCGTTTTTAGGGTAAGGGCAAGTGTGCTTGTTCAAACAGTTCGATTCCCGGACCCGACAGTTTTTTAAAGACCATTTTTCCTTGGGATTTTTCTTGGGTGCATTTCCTTGTGTGCAAAATTTTCCTATCCTTGTTCGAGATTTCATTTAAAATATCTGTCGTATTTTACCTTTGATTTGCCATTTTTTATAAGGAATCGCCATTGGAAGCTGTATAGAATTACAACACGACTTTTACGACCGCTTAACTTCTATCTATTGCCTTGAGTAATGAATCGTAATCTGTGAACAATTTAGAGCGACGCTTTTCACATGTTCTGCGCACTCAGGTGGAATGACTTTCTGGTTATTTTGACATTCAAAACATATCACGGCATGTCTTTGCCAACTTTAACGCAACGGTTAAAGCATGGATGGAAATTGGTTGAAGGTTTCCTGGAAAAGTTTCAGGTGTCAGGTGTCATGTAAATTCATGCGATTGCAGGTGAAACTTTTTTTTTCAAGAAAATTACGTATTGCTTAATTATGTTTTAACCAGCACGAGTTATGAGGTTTTCTTCGTTAATTTGGAACCGGATGGAAAAATCATGGATAGGAAATGAATGTTGCTTCTGATTGTCCTTACATAGCAGTATTCTACGCCGAAAATGATACTATGAAAAGAATGAGGACAAAAACTCAGTAGTTACGATAAAGCCTTTCTAGAGGGAAATGACGGCTGAAATTCAGGATTATGATTGGAGTTTAAGAGAGAAAAAATTGTTGACTTATTTCACGTAAGTCTTCGTAGTAATTTTATGAGTGATGAGTTTCTTCTATTTACTTAAACAGTAGTACATCATAAAAAGTGATTAAAACAGTATAGCGTGACTATTTACTTAAAACTGTCGATATTTTATTATTAAGAGCATTCCAGATCATTAAGAACGAAGCTAATATAGAGAATTTAAGAAAAATTTCTATTACCTACAGTTTTTGGATGCATATGGCTGGGAATGAAATATGGCGATGGAGACATCTTTTTGATATTTTTCCATTAAAATTCTCTTTCCGTTAGACCCATTCTGTCATTTTGTTGCCCAGTATTTTTTTGACAAAAGGGATATTTTAATAAAATCTTACCTCGAAAATTTCAATATTTGTTTTTCGCTTAAGAATCGTAAATTGCGAAATTTTTAATTTATTTTGCCTCCTGATTGTTTTATCCTCTATCTTGAAAATCTGAAGTCCATCCCATTATATTTCGTAAGATTAAATTATTCATTCGTTTATTTATTCATTACATAAGACCGAAGCTGTTAGTCGTTATTGACAGGTGGCGATGCTAACTTATACCACAATCATAATTACATTTAAATACATGAATATAAATATGCAAGGTATATATTTTATGATGTAAATAATTAAACAACGCTATTACACATTCTGGGAGCTCTTTCTAAAACTCTTGGAATGAAAATACGCCTGTATTTCTACCCTAAGTGTGGATTGATTGCAGCATCACACATCGATGAGATGTGATTGCTTGAGCGCTTTTTTCTTTCAGCCGTTAGCTGATTCATTTCTCAAAGTTACTCATAAAAATGTCAATTTATATGACTTTCTCAAGTTCTGCGTCTTCTCGCCTTAAAATAAGTTCGTTAATTATAAATTCACGGAGGGAAAGATCCTTAGTCATTTTCAAGGTGGGGCCTTGAGTCATAGTCTGATTGCTCTTTGACATTTTCTAAATGCCACTGAGGAAGTTCTTCGCAACGAATTTGGATTACGTCTTAGTTTCGCACGCGTTTGGAACGAAATAGGTGTGCGACATTTGTTCGATCCCGAAGATAGTGGAGCAAGTTATTCGTAGCGTCGGTGATCGCTTTTAGACGTCGCATTTTTTGGTAGGAAGTTTGGGAAATTAGCATCAAACTTAAAAAACTAAAACATGGAATACATTGCACTTAAATTTCATAATAATATAGTTATTATTATTATTATGATATTTATTATTATTTTATTTTTCTGTGTTCATACTAGTTTTTTTGCTATTTTCATTTATGGCATTCTGTATATTCAGTGTTTTTTTATCTCTTATCTCATGTTTTCCTTTTTATTAACTGTTATTCTTTTATGGATTATTTCTATATGCAGTTTGAAGTGTAAATATGTTCCTTGCTTTTTGATTCCAGCCTTTTTTATAAATTTCAGTTTCTTATCTATTAGTAGGTTTCGCAGGTTTTTCACACCCTCTTCTGGGGTGTTTTCCTGCTGTGGGCTATTTTTCCTATCCTAGGTTTTAAAGCCACAGTATAAATTTCTTCCGTGCACTTTTTTTCTGCTATCTCTTTCTTACAAATTGACGAATGGTTAGATGTAAGTAGAGACTATTCAGTCTCAATCTCACTCGAATAATGACGTTTTATTATTATTATGCCCTGTGACATGCCATCTAAGGGCAACATTATAAGAGTATTAGAAAAATGACGGGTTACTCAGTTAAAATGTAATCTATATAGTGAATGATAGTAAAATAATTCAACTAATGTAGAGTTACTAAACAGCGATGGATCAATACGTAAAATTCAATGATTAATGCAGTGAGTTAATGTTACTACTCATCTGGGAAGGTATCGGTCAACACTCAATATTTTTATCAGTTATGAAATGCAATTAAAATTCTTGAATCGTTCAAAGTTATGATCGTTAAGTTGTCACCGAGATAATTTAGCGTAAAGTTAATGAATTTCAGGAGTATTTTTTGTTGACGTAAATATTCTTTTGAGCGTTTTATTTGACAAATTTTTGTCTTCAACCTTATTCCCTAACTTTCAAGGACCTTAGCACTTTTCCCTTCCTGCTTACAAAAGTGTAGAGGGAAGTAGTTATGTTCATAATCTTCCTCTCCAGATAATTCAATGTTAAGTTAGAGAGAAGCTATCAAGTTTAGTCCCGAGAACTATAAACACTTATAAAGATGTAATTTTCAGTGGAATTCGAAGGAGATATTCATTTGAGAGTTTTTCTTTGACACTTGGTTGTATAGAAGAAAGGAAAAAGGAACTCGGCGTTCAATGAACTAAGAGACAAAGGTTCTCCAAGCGCCGACAGCGGCAACCGTCTAGGGCGATTCCCGGGAAATGGATAAGGATTCTGAATAACTGGTGACCGCTAAGCGATTATCCGTTTCCCGGGAATTGCCCTAGACGGTTGCCACTGTCGGCGCTTGAAGAACCTTTGTCTCTTACTTGGTTCTATGCAACTAATGCTAATCATAAGACTGTATTTGTTTGTTATCAGTTGAATTCGGATACATTTTACTAATTTTTCTCCCTTTTTTCTTGCAGGTAAGTTCCTAGATACGTTAAGATTCACCAGGGTCAAGCTTAGAATAGTAAGTAGCTATGAAAGGCCAAAGTGGAGGCGCTGTATCCAGGAATCCGATTCCATATTTGTTAGATAATTTTTCAAAGAAATATTGTTTCCTAACAAGAAATAATTTTCCCAACAAGTTGTCATAGCTTTGAAAAGTGAAGACTCTGGAGGTTTATTTCGTAATCGATGTTAGAAACGTTTTAAAACGAAAATTAAGATAATTAATGTAAACATCGGTAATAACCTTCCAAGTTTCTGTTATATTCGCTCTTATACAAACATAACTCAATAGGGATTTTTTTTAAGTTTCCCAATTACAGTAGCACTGTCAAAGTATCCCTTAAGTTACATCCTCGGTGATGAAGAAGAAAGTTACGTTGCATCAAGCGATATCAAAATACAGTTAATAGAAGTTCGAGTGAAACACTAGTATGAGAAAAGTAAATGAATTTGAACTCTTCCCTCACTGAGCACTTAATCTCCTATTTGGACTTTTATCTGAATTTTCCTGTCTTCATTCGAAAAAGGTACTTTTTATAGAGGTGCAATGTCTATTGTCCAATGAGTTGGTTTCGGCGTTTAGGTTCTGTGGAACCGGTTCGAACCTTTTTTTTTTTCATTTTCACTCCAATAATATATTTCCTAAGCGAAGGTAATTTTACACGTGACCTTTATGCCGAATTTATTTCAATTATGTGTCAGAATAGAAATATTGATGTAAAGAAAAGTTCGAATAATGAGTTCAATTATTGAAATTTTGATGTAAATTATGAGTCAGGTCACCTTTTCTTATGCTTATTAAATATTAATAATTTTACGCTTGATGAGCATTGTAACCGAAAACCGGAACGGAAAATTTACCGGTTTCCGGTTTAAGTTGAAAGGTTTCAATTTAGCAATCGGGTTCGGTTTTCATCCGGAAAAAATGACGGATTTTTTCGGTTTGATTCCGGTTCTATATCCTGGTCTAAATGTCGTCCATTGGAAATACAAACTGAATATCGTTGGCTGTATGGTTTTCCGAATTGTAGATTAATGGTGAATCTCCGCCGAATCTGTTCGATAAATGCGGACAGAAATCAACGCCTCGGTAATTAAATTGGTCATTACTAGAATTTATGCACTGCAAAGGCAAACGCATTAAAATGCAAATTGCAGTGATTACTTAGTAGTACAGCGTATGATTTACTGGGATACTCGTCCGTGAATATTACTCAGAACTGAACATGACCTACACGTGAAGCTTTAGTATCATTCCGCAGTCATATTTTCCTTATTGCGATGTATGCCGAATCGTTTATAATCTCCATCAAGGTGAAGTTTTAATTCATATATTAAAACCCATTAAAAATGCTCTTCTGGGGACCAAGGAAAAGCCGCGTCTTAATCAAGATAACTGTAATGCGAGTTGCTTTAAAAATGATTTTTCAAAATTTGACTGCTTTCTGCACAAAGATATCGTCACCATTGCATGATTTTGGTTATTTTTCACGTTACGATGAAAAAAATTTTAACTGGTAGACACTTAAGGAAAATTACTAATTTTTTAACAACAGTTGTGAGAGGGCATCACAGAGCGCTATTTCTCCAATGCTATACGCACAAAACACTACACTCCTTTTCTGGTTCATTCGATAGGTCTATAACTTGAGATTTCGAGGAAAAAAAGAACTGCCAAGTGAATTTTTAATCTAATCTTCTGCTTTCATCACGAGACTAAAATGATAGAGATAAAATTCTGTACTTAACCGAAAGTAGCTGAAATACTCATGTTAGAGAATAAAAACATCTAGTGATAGCTTTAAAGCTTCATCTATTGCCAATGATTGTTCTTACATCCTCCGAGGGAAAACGTTTAACAGTAGAATCTAAAAGATACCTTGTTGATTTCAGCTCCGGCAGTGGAAAGGAGAATCTTTTGCTTCGCGATATGTTAATTTTACTCTCACAGATTAGGTATTCCAAAGAAGTAATTCACGAGGAACCATTTTAGAGATAAGGCGAAGCTCGAGAGTGCAACACTTATACTGTAAAAAAGTTGGTCTATTGAATGAGAAAAACGGTTGATTAAAGTTGATTGCAGTGCTTCTGGGGACGGGAAAACAAACGTGTTAAGAGGGCAACAGGGCGTCTTAAGTGGTATTTATACTATATATTATACATAGTATAAATACTATATATTATATCTATAAATTTTTCTTTAAAAATTATTGGTTAATGAATGGATGGATTAATTTTTGTAGAGATACAGAATATTCTATTTAATATTATTTAAACAACAATCATCACGTTTCGAAATAAAAATCATAGATATTAGACTGCAAAATATTTTGATTTCAGCGGATTTTTCATACGGAAATCTTCGTATTGGCTTAAATATTCTGGGTGGACGAAAGTTACAGTATTTCTTTGTTATACATATAATATACAATTTTTTCGTGTGAAAGGGACCGGAGAAAATAGCGTTTTAAGCGGGATAGTATTATCTAAAGCGAGAGCTTCTTAAACGGGTGTTTTCTCTGGGGCATACTGGGTAACAAAATGATAGAATGGGTCTAACTGAAAGAGAATTTTAGTGGAAAAATATCCAGAAGATGTCTCCATCACCATGTTTCATTCCTAGCCATACGCAAACAAAGACCGTCGGTAATAGAAATTTTTCTCAACTTATCTACATTAGCTTCCCTCTTCATGATTTAAAATCCTACTAATAATAAAATATCAAGAACTATAAGTAAATGGTCACGCTATACTGTAAATGAAAACCGTTAAGTACGTCGTAATTTCCACAAATTTATAATTATATTATTATACAAATTTATAATAATATAATATAATATAATAATTTCCATAAATTTGTGGAAATTGCGAAGTACTTAACGGTTTTCATTTACAATGGCTTTCCACAACGTTAGGCCTGAACACCTCGATTTTATACGCTATACTGTCTTTAATCACTTTTTATGATGCTCTACTATTTAAGTAAAGAAAAGAACGGGACGCTGACAAAGAATGGAAATATATTGTTAAAGAGGAGACTCGCCAAAGAATGCGGGAAAAGAGATTCGCATCTCCAGATTTCTCTCTTTCATGCGTCTAATATTTCGGAAAGGAACTTCCGCTTCCGGTGGATCATTTCAGCTCATCCTTAAGGGATGCACTTAGCAAACGGAAGGCGTAAGAGGGAGTGTATCTCTCATTCTTTATTGTTTCCCGGTCATTTCAGTATTTTTGCTCCTTTAGGAAATTAAATTCTGTGTAATTAATATTTGTTGGCCGGATGTCGTGGAAAGCCACGACAAAGTTCGAAATAAACTAAACTTCTTTGTTACTTCCACCTATTTATTCAATGACCTTTGTGCTGAAAACATCAGATAAATATTTAAGTGGTATTTTTATCATCTGTTTCGTGTGAAAGAGACCGGGAGAAAATTGCGTATTCAGCGTGTGGAAGTTACAAAGAACTGTTTAGTTTATTTCGAACTTTAAAAATCTGTACCTACCCGAAAGTAGCTGAAATGTAAATTTCAATTAATAAATCCATCTAATGATTGTTTTAAAGCTTCATCTATTGCTAGTGGTTATTCTTACACCCTCGGAGGGAAAAATTTACAGTATAATTTATAGAAATCGTGGAGTAACCCTAACGGATAACATATCTTGGTTTACAGCATCCGTAGCATCTTTGGACGAGCATTAAGAAACTCTGCTTAATCAAAAGAATGGAAAGAATGAAAAAATCCGTGAAAGATTTTACTTTGCGCTAGCAAGGCCTCACCTGGAGTATACGTGTATAATTACTGCATGGGATCCTGCCGAAAAGTGCTGTATTCGCAAGTTAGAAAAGGTAGATGGAAACGCTATACGTTTTGTAAAGAATTACTGCGACGGAAATCGGTGAATCTTAGCATAGAGTAAGTTACTCTATGGAGTTACCCAGGTGCTTCAGGATTATTTGTTAATGAGTACATAAAAGACAGTTTAAAAAAATAAAACAAAACAAAGAATGGGAATCTTTAGAATAAGGAAGATTCAAACTTATGGCGTAATTTACTTAAAAAATTCAAAGTTGGTTCTCCGAAAATGTAGCCGATATTATGCGCTCTCCTTGTTACATAGGCCGCTCTGATACTGAAAAAAGGAGAAATAACTTCTAAAAGTAGTCGTTTAAATAATTGTATTTTTCCATGAACCATACGCGAAAGTAATCCATTAGGGAAGTAAATTCATGTTGTATTTCTTTATAGGGGTGTTCTATAATGCAGGACTCTAGCTTGCTTCTAACAAATGAAAAATTACGTATTTTCACTGCATTTTAATAGTGAAATACTTTGTAATGCGATTCAAAAAACCTAGTAATTTACTTAGAGATATAGTGATACATTCGAAAAGGACATTTCAGAATCAAAAATAACCCCCAGATACCATATCTAAAACACATATTGTTCAATATCCTGATCCTTCGTTTAAAAATTAAACTTAATCATGAATGTAATAACTTTAAGCAATGCGTTACTTTTCTCACTGTTTAATGCCCTTGCTCGTGCTATAGCTTTTTTCAGCGGAACAGTGGTCCGATTATTTCCGAAATAAAAGGCTGAAAGAGGGATGTTGTCTACTTTCCCATGTTCCCTTAACTTTCGCAAATATCCTGAAACGAAAATCCGTAGGAACCTCTCTAATGTCGTTATCACGCCTTTTAGACTTCCGAAATAAATAATCCGAACCCCTGATTTCCTGTTAAAGGCGGATGTTCCGTGGAACAGTCGCGCATGGTCTTCTTTTTAGTCCCCGTCTTCTTCCATCTCGAGGCTAAATAAAGACCGTGGAATTCTGTGGGAAAAGGTGTGCCGCACGTGTCCCTCTATCTTTAAAGGCATTCGCGGAACAATCTGAGGACCGGCAGATGTCGCCGTTTTCTTGGTATTCCAAATTCCAAATGCCAATTTGGTGTTGGTCGCACAAGGCGATAATTACTACCACCTGGCCGGTTGCCTTGTAATCGGTGTATGGATAAAAATATTCGGAATAAGCTGCTTTACCTGCGATATTTGCTTGTGAAAGGATATTGTCATGCTGAATACGGGAGCTGTCGGTTGTTTTTTGTTTTCTGTCGATCGGTGGCCGTTGATTATTAAGTAGTACAGAATTTCAATAAATTCTTTTGATGCCAGCATAACGCTCAGTTTCCAACTCAGTGTCTCTTAGATTGATTTCATGGCGGGTTATTCATAATTTAGAGAACTTTATTTTGTAATTTTTCATTTTACTCTCTCTCCGGTTGAAATAGCAATAATTCTGATTTTTCTTCAGATTTTGTCGCTATATCTAGCATCTTTTTTCTTTTTATAGTGAAATTTTTATCTCTTTAGCGACATCTTGCGCTCCATCAAGCATATGCTGTTGTATATACACTCCGTTACGTAATCATAGCGTAACGGCTTTCACTTATTTATAAATAAAAGTAACAATAGGTGTAATCGACAGAATTCCTAAAAGTCATACTATTTATTTAATTTGCTTAATATTTGAAGTTGTGCAATATTTGTAAAAGAAAATTCAGCAGTTATATTTTTTATTTCCTTCTCAGCAAAATTTCTATTAGAACAATCATTAATTAGTGCATAATTAATGCGTGGGATATCTCAAATGGTTAAAAGGAATAGATTAAGTGAAATCAATTAATATATAGAATAGTAGTAGTAGTCTTGTTAAAAATGCTTCGACAGCTGGGGTATATTCGCACAAGGACTCCATCAGAGAATCGAACCCGGGACCGCTTTTATTGAAGTCCAACGCGCTGCCCATATGGCTATCCGGGAACCATAACAAATTTACTTTTAATTTATTTAATTGTTGTTGCTACTTTTAATGGTGTATCTAGCGGTATTGCTGAAAATAAATGGCTATCTCTTGTTCGGAACTCTTTAGTTTTTCATTTGAGAAGGAAGCTAGCTGAAGAGTGTTTCACAAAATACGATGACTTGGAATGAGTCCGTAGGTTTCATGCCCTGTGAAGTACTAACCTAGTGCATTCCCATCCTCCATGCGTTGACCCATTTTGTCGTCCACTTCGTGATCAATATTAGCCGTCGCCCCACTGCGTACGTTACATTGCGTGGGTGGTCAGTGAAGGAACATCGCATATGACCTCATATGCCTAACCCATTTTTGGTCACGTTTATGAACTTTCGCTTTTAATTAAGCAAAGTTTCCACCCACGAGAGAGTTGGGCCAGCATATATTGTGTTCCGTTTATTAGTGTGCCCCAAGGTAATAACTTCGGACCGTATATGTTTGAGATCTTTGGTGCATAAATATGTCTCCGGCTGTATTAAATTGCTTTCCTTTATTTATTGTTTTTTCTTTTACTTTCAGTCGGCTACATATTTAATTCATAAGTTATGATATTGTTATTTGAGAATGTTTAGCTTATTTTTTATCTTATTTCTTGGCTAAATTAACGAATACTCATACTCTCTCCAAGCTTACTTTGGATTTAAATTTATTTTTAAACTATTCGAGTTAAAAAAGTTCTTTAATAAGTCAGATATAAACGATACTTACCCGATGTTTTTTTAAAATTTTTACCGTTCTAACTGTGATGAAATTTATACGAATTCCTCAGAGACAAGGATAGACCTTTAAGCTATCAGATATTTATTTATTTCATCTGAATGTAACATGTTTTCTACATTTTCTTAATTATATATTGATTAAAAATATTAGCGGATCACAAATTTGCAGCAACTTTTATAAATTATTTCTTTTCTGTTCAAAGTGATCCCACTCTCAAACTCTCAGAATTTGCATTAGAAGGTGTAAAATATAGAATAAACTTATCTTAGGTTTGAAATATCATCTGATGAAAAAAATAAAAATTATTGTTCTTCTCTAGGAGAAAAAATTAAAAAGTATATTATTATTTATACATGGGAAATCACGAAAGATTTTTAAGGGTTTTTGATGAACCTACACGGCAGCCGGTCCTGGTACACACTAGTCCCCCCGTATATTATATTATTACCCTATCAGGAAGTCCCCTACTCCTCTCACATTTTACTTTTGAAATTAACTGTCACTATTTTCACAAATTCTAATTCTTTATAACTACATCGCGGAAGTATATTTCTTCCTAAAAGATTTTAGATTTTCACTTAATCAGTGAATATTTCTCCAGTTCCAGTCCGCTATACTTCCATTTAATGAAGAGTATTTAGCGATATTAATTCTTTGCGGCCGATGTTTTATGTTATGGTTGTGACTACTTCCCAAATAGTGATGTTTCACTGAAATTTCAGGAGTAAGTAACGTAACATGCCATCGAATGTCAATACTCGAGCAGATAAGTTTTTATTTCAAATACGTTTCTTTCTTACCTCCTCTTTATCTAACGAACTTTGAACATGAGATTTATCTTTCAGCTGTAATCTTTGCTTCTATTGCAATGATGAGAACCTCTTTGTTTCCCTTTTTGGATTCACCTTGAGATTCTATCTCAGCCTTGCTTTATTTGTTGGGATCTGTTTTCGTGACGTCCTCTCTGGCGAGAAAGGTCCCGTCTCCGTCCCCTTCTAGTGCTTTCTTTCGGACGGTGCCGTTCGTGCTCTAGTGTCCTCAGACCGTCGGACATTATAATGAGGACGCTTACTCAGCTGGGCTTCACTTTGCGGTCAAAATTATCGAACGTCTATTGAAAATGTTTTAATAGGAGCACCGTCAAGCTGCACCGGGTTCTCAACGTTCGCCCGCTGATGTCTCCGTCAATTCGGACCTGATTTCGTGCGCTTGACGAGCTTCTTTTCGGTCACTGTTTTACGGAAACGCCCATTTTTTGTAGCTTGACCGAAAATTGTTAGTGTCAATCCAAGAAAGCGCTTTGTCTGAATGTACTATGCAGATGATCGAGTGAGATTATTTCATGTGAATTATTAGCCATTTTTGTAGTATTCTTTAATTTCTGGAATTGCTCATATTTCGTTGCTTTTAAAAGGTTCTTGTTCATACTATCACTTTGAAAATTGGGGAAATCTTGAAAGCAGGGGATTCGGAGTAATTTCCCTGATCCTGGATAGCTATGAGGGTAGAGTTTTCTCCTTTGGTTACAGAGATCCCAGCTTTGATTCCCGGTCGTAGCACATGTATGCGAAATTTTCGCAAAACGAAGTAATTTCAATGATACTACTGCTTTAATCTTCCTCGATAGCAAAAAATGTTCCCTTGATATTTCTTAATGTTCTTTACAAATGCACTAAATCTTTTAGAGATTGGAAGAAAATTACACCAGTACGTTTCCCATAATAAAATAATGATTAATATGAAATACTTGGAAGCCTTAACTTTCCTTATGTTATGAAATATTTCAGAAAATGGCGCAGTTAAGTTGCGGCTCAACCAGGCTACACTTGTCCAGAAAAGGGGGGGGGGGGCTATATAGCCCCTATCAGCCCCCCTCCACGTTGAACCCGTCAGTTTTTGCAGATATATTTCTACTACTGTTTGATAAAATGGTTAAATTGCATTTGAATTATCGGCGCAATATTATTCAGTGTATTATATTTATTAAATCTGGGATATAAAACTAGAATGAAAAGATTAAAAATTTTGTTTCGGGATGTCTTCTATAATTTAAACTAGGAAGTAGAATTGTGAGTACCTGATCATTCATCATTAGTACTCGGATTGAATCGGAATTGCTCTGTTATACTGTGAGGGTCAGTATAAGTACAAAAAATTATTTTCGATTCTTTAATGGTTTATTCTCTTGTTCTAATAATGCTAATTGCTTATGTTCCTTGTAGGTATTCTCCTAAAGCTGGTATTGTATCATTTTAATTTCAATCATTTAGGGGTTTTCATAGAATGAATGCTCAATATTACAAAATTCATGCGATGATAAAAATCTAAAAATGTTTTAATCACCAAAATGATGTAGTAGTGGTATTTTTAAAAGTGTTCCTATGGCCATTTCGTATGTATAGACCCCCCTCCCAGGGATCGAATCCGGGACCACTATCAGCAAAGTTAAACGCGTTGCCCTCTTAGCTATCCAGGAGCCATAGACGTATTTAAGGTTTTACTATACATACATACATATTTATTTTTTGTCTTTATTGTCTTTATTATCGGGAGAAATTGAGGCTGGACAGTCCCATCTTACATTTAACCCATTAGAAGTGTATACAAGATGAAAGAAAACAAAAAGGAACGAATGCAATTATGAAAACATTTTAGGTTTACATACATGAAGGTACATTGCAAATTCAAAAGATTAATTACAATTTAAGAAAGTTTAACTACAGCTTAAAATTATTAATTAAAAGTTTAAAATTGTATGTGTTATTTTATTGTATGTGTTATTTTCTTGCTAAACCTGGCACCTCCTGACGAGCCTTTGTCTGGCTCAGGGGGACCTTAAAGTTTACATTGAAAACTATTATTACCATTGTATCTTGTGATAAAAAAGTGAAATAAATATCTCATTATTAAAAGAAAAGAGAATAAGCTCAGAAAATTTACTCAATACTTATTAATATTAATATTACTTATTAATATTAATGATTCAAGTAAAAATAAAAACAGTTAACCAAAGAGATTAACTACAAGTTTCAAAATAGATTAGTCAAAATATTACCGAATGCATATTTAATATGATAATGCAACAATCGAAAGACTGTGGATAGAGGGTATAGGGGTGTTTAATAAATTTATATCAGTATATTTATAGTATTATTGCGCCTACCCCGAAATGCCAACTTATTGTTAGATGGAATAAAGGGATGACACTACAATTCAACAAGGGAAAATAGAAAATTTTAGGGCACGCAGCTTACCGAGTAGAAAAGGACTCATTTGCGTGAATTTAAATATGTCGCGGAAAGGATGTCACGGCTGAAATTAGCATTTTCTAATGCATGTGATATGCCTCGGTTGTTTCTAGGTGGCACCAAACAGTTAATAATGGCTTTAATTCGGCGAATAAAATTTGGCAGTGTTTCCGACGGAATCTTTGAATTGCACGTGTCGGAGCAGATGGCATAATTGCAGCTGCGGGACTAGTCTACTCTCGACTACGATCAAAGCGAACTTGTTTTCATCTGATGAATGAATACTTCGGGAACATAAACCCTTTCTCGCCGAAGAATCCGCCCGTACAACTGAGACTTTTTCGTTCCGCAGCCTTTCTCGTTCATTCATTTGCGCACCATTTTATTTTATATGAACCCCTGTCGAGGGCTCCTTGTCGAGCCCCCCTGGTGACTGAATGGAAACAACCGCCCCCTTTCTCATTGGGATTCAAACCCCTGGCCTTTCAAGGCGGAGGGAACTGGTTGCCATGCCAGTAACGATCCGCGCACCATCTTCGTTTTAAGAAGCCCCCGCTGAAAATTGCGGGAATATGGACGGCGATTTGGGTCATTATATGGCGCTACACAGATAATCTCCGAGAACAAAATGTATAATTTTCTCCAAGTGAAGAGAACTTAATGAAATTTATGTATGTTTGCGAGAGCTGAAGGTTTGTTAAGAGTTAAGCGAAAAACGTACTTAACTCGGGGGAATGTGATAAAGTTGTCAAGAAATGATTGAATACACTGATTCGTCTTCCTTCACTGTGATGTAACTCGTCAAGCTCTCGTGTATCGTCTATAGAATTTTTTATTTTTAATCTTTTAAGTAGGCATAAGTTGAAGAATCCACTGGACTGCATTAGAACATTCTCAAATAGAAAATGCTTAGAATATAGGAATGTATCAGTGGGGTTGTTTCTGTGGACATTATTCTATGTAATTCTGAATTAATAAATGTACGTTTTCGATTGATTTTTTAATTCCCAAACCAACAGTAACTGAAAACAATGAATTTAAATAGTTGTAGGAGTTGAGAATCATATCGGAGTGGAACGTCAAGAGAGTTGTACCTGAAACGGATGAAGTTTTGGTATCATCCTATCATTAATTGAAACGTCCAAAATACTCCATAATAGTAAAGTCTGTTATATATCAATATTCGATTTGTTTATAAGTATAAGTGCAGATATTTTTGAACATTCAATTGAAAAGTTTACGGTAGGGTCGATGCGATAGTTGGTCTTTACAAAGTGTATGTATAATTTTTTTCGCCATAATTTTGCGCAAATGTTCACCAAAGAACTGTTGCTTTTTGCGATTTTTAACAGTCTTGCGAATATCTCCTGATTTTTCGTTCACTGAGCATATTCACCTTAAGGTTTGTGAAGGATTAATCGTAATAACCTCACGAATTTTGAAAGTTTTCAAGTTAGTTTGTTACTATGATCATGATTCCAAAAGTTTAACCTTCTTCGTATTCTTTACAATTAACAGCAAACATAAAATTAAACTTCGTTTATGCGCTTCCAAAGATATTCCCAACCCCCAGTGTACCATAGGGAAGAACAGTTTGGCAGACTGCGTAATAGTCAAATTTAGTTATTTCTTCATTCCTTTTTCTTTTTCTTAGTTATTTTTAGATAGTATAACGTTGCATTTTTCTCGGTTATAGTTTGTTAGTTGGTATCAAGTTGCATTTTCTGTTCCTCTTCATGGATCGATGAATTGAGCGCCGAAGTATAAGACCAAAAGGAAACGCTTTCATTGTCCTTTGTCTCACCAAGTAGTTGCTACTCTTTGTTTCCCTCAGAGCAGTCGTGGGTTCGATTCCGAAGGTGACCACAGGGGATGTAGTCGTCTCCGTCTTGCAGAGTGCATCGCTCCTTTAGCACGTCTTTCTTACAGTCCACTTATGGTGTCACCATGCAAGTCAGCTTTGTTTCGTTTTATGATTTCCGATGATTTTATGGTATCTCCAAATCTCGGGAGATAACGTAGTTATGTCAGCTGTCAGCGTAATGGTATCATTTTTGATGCAATGTTATTTTACTTTATACCAGTTACTACTATATCATTTATCTTTATTGCAAATCTATACTACCCCTTATTGCAATAACATAATTTTGCGTTTTATAGCAATTATAAATTACTTAGCAATCACAAATATACACTGCAATAACAATGATGGCATATTAATGTTTTACACAATATTATACATAGTGATATAATTAAACATGTTTTTCATCGACAAACTTATTCAGATTATAGTATGTTCTTATCAGTAGATAATCTTTTAATTTCATAAGGATCAATACAAATTTATCTAACTATATGAGATATCCCGCTAGGTATCTCTTTAAAGTTTTTATCGAAGATTTAAAGATAAAGCTATCGAAGCATCATTGTTTTTATATTCTTCGCAAGATTACGAAACGAAAGGCAACAATTGACTTATTCAAACATGTTAACGGCAGGACTTTGCTATTTGATTTGATTTATCAGTCATAAATACGACCACTTTCTATTGCACAAGGAATTATCAAATACTACATCTAAAGTAACTGTCACAATATTGGTCCCAGTTACTTAATAAACGCTAAGCATATTTACATGTGAAAAATATAAGTAGAAAATCATAGAAGTTTAACATGTACAAACTCGAGTGAAGCATAAACAGTATAAACATATATTGTATCAAAACATAAGGAATATCATCATAATAACATTATAAAATAACAAAGAATACATAACACAGAGAGTCATAAATTAGTATACATTATAAAACAACATTAACAAACTACAAAAGTTGAAGATAGTTTGTAATTAATCAAATCCTGGTGTGCTGGCCGAAATTTGTGGAACGCCATTTCAAAACGAAATACAACAACAAAGAAGTTTAAATAACAATTACGATTACCAATTTCTGTTCATGTTTGAAACAGTCGTGTAGATTTAGGTTAAGATTTATTCAACGGGCATTCAAATACACTCTTTCTATTGTAAAAGTATAGATAAAACAAATACAGAAAGCAAAATATGAAAATATTAATATCAGCATCACAAAATCAATTATGTACATTTATATTTTAATTAATATATATCACAACAAAACCTACTTAAGTCAACTCTGCAATACCATAGTGTTATCATTAGAAACAAAACAAAAAATTGTAAACATATTACAATAATGATTATTTCTCATACTATGAAGATAGGTAAAATGATGTTAAATAATATAAACATATCAGCTTAACAAAATATTTAAGTACGTTTAATTTATCAATTGATGTTTGTTAAAAGCAAAACATAAGTTTATAATTTAGTCAAGTCTGCAATACCATTCCGTTATTATTAGAAACAAAACTTCTTATAAACATTTTTACAACTTAATAACATTTAAAACTTATAAACATTTTTACGATAATTATTTTTCATACTATGGAAATCGAGAAAATGGTATTAAAAATTACGTTTTTGCGTTAACAACATTGCGTCATTATTAGAAATAAAACCTCGATTATAATTATATAATTATTATTATTATTATACTTTATACTGAGGAAATAGAGAAAATGACGTTAAAAACCACGTTGTTGCCCTTTGTTCTAAGCCAAGAAGCGAGTTAGCGTGGACTCGGCTGAGATGAGTCCCTCTCCTCCTCCCCCTCTTCCCCTCCGCCAACCACCGCTTTCCCCTTCAACTCACGCCTCAGTCTGCTCTCTGCACTTGGACCGACAGCGTTCTTTCCGCCGTGACTCTCAGCCCGTGATTCCTCGCCTGCTACGCCATTGTTCCGTGTGTTGAAACCGTTTTGTCTCTCCAGATTGTTTTCGATTCACACGGAGCCAAAGTCGAGCGCTTGTTTTCCATCCAGTGGTTATTTTCGAATCGTGTTTACCGTTGCCTCAACGGTCGCGGCGTATTTGTTCAACGACCGTTGTGATATCCGTGAGACGCAGTGCCGCTGCTTCACCGAGAGATTTCTACGGCCATCTTTACAACCTTTCCCCCCGGAATCACCTGGGGTGCCGAACAGCGCTTT
Source organism: Pachydiplax longipennis (assembly GCA_036926295.1). Classification (NCBI taxonomy): domain Eukaryota; kingdom Metazoa; phylum Arthropoda; class Insecta; order Odonata; family Libellulidae; genus Pachydiplax; species Pachydiplax longipennis. The sequence continues at coordinate 33,449,417 of JAVFKF010000019.1, forward strand.
TTGAACCGACCCACCGGTCCTTCGGGGTTTTCCCCTCGCAGGAGGAAAGTAAAACGGTCGTGGAGGAAGACCTGTCCTTTTTCCTCGTCGCGAAAAGGAAGCGGATTTTCTCACACGGGTGTCCGTCCGTCCTGTCCGTTGCATCTTTCCGTGTTGTGCGGGGATCCAGCCATCGGGAGGTTTAAGTAAACCCGAAATGCTCTTTTGGGGAGGAAAATAAGCAGTTTTGGTCCGCACGGCACAGCTCGTATCACAGAATCAGGTTTGGAGAAAGATGCACGGCACGCGGAGATGAAAAAGGAAGCGCGGTGTGTGTTTACCTCCTGAAGTGCGTGGGCGAAGATGCGGGCGGTGACATTCATCCGCGGATCGATGCGTCACTGCCATTGGTGGGCGATCAGCCGGTGATTGGACACACCGTCGCGAGATATTCCTCGGCAGAAGTCGTGCTCATCCCTCGGGCGGTATTTTTTTATCTCCGGTGGTTGGAGTGGTGAATCAGTGGAAGGCAGTGTGTGTTTTCAGTGTGGGCGGTGCGGCCCTTAAAGTGGGGGGCGGGAGGGCAGAAGGGGGGGCTGCCATGGAGGCGGGAGTCCTCCGAAGGCACCTGCCCCCGCCTGTGATGGTGGGAAGCACGGCGGCCTCGGCCCCTAGGGTGTCCATCCTCGATGCCTGCCACAGGAAGATTCGTCTGCTGGGCGGTGGACCGGTGGCTTTCCTCGGAGGCCTTATGGCGTAAGTAGACGCATCTGCCGTCGACGACGCGGTTGCTATGGCAACAGAGCCGTAATGGATCCCTCGTCCAGCGTCTTTATTTATTTACGTCTTCCATTTCGAAGACTGCTTGAGATGTGCTGAGTTGTCTCGATTCGAATGTTTCCCGAAGGATCTTTCTCTGGCTTATCTACGCGGGGATGAGCTGTTGCGTAATTTATCCTGTTGGATTCTGCTCGTCTTGCTACAAGTCCGTTATAAGATAACGTTGCCGTTTTTAGTTTTTATGCGTCTCGCGAATGTTGATTGATGGATTGAAATGTAAGTTAACGAACGGGAAGTGAATACGTTGGGAACTGAGTTTGATAAGTAAACGAGTTGTAGAGGAGGAACGAATAATGAGAACCGAAGAGAATGCTAATTTGAAAGGGGAATTATGATATTCTCAAAGATAAACAGTAGTGAAAATAGCGAATATAGAAAATAATTATCCACAATAATAAATATTACTGGGACTCGAACCCAGGCCTCCTACTTTTTGAAGCCCATCCCACAGAAGTGGAATATTTTCAGTGGTTAGAATACCTGCCCGGAAAGTGGCAGACCTGGCTTCGAATCCCTGTATTGTCCCTATTTTCACTACTGTTTATCTTTGGATTTTACGTCGCACGTCTCCACGTGCTACCTTAACCTTTCCCCCCTTTTCGTGGTATATTCTTGACAACGGTTCAGATCCATTTACGAAGAACTATTTCGCTAAAACATCGCGATAATGAATCTGCCCATCCCTTCCTGTCGTTTTCTTCTGCGGTTGCAATTTACGCTATTTGTGTCCGCATGCGCAGTTGAACTCCGCGAAAAAACTTTCGCCAACTCAAGGAGAAACGCCATAACCGTCTTCGGAGTTGCGGTTCAGCGTTCAGAAATCCTTCCGTCCGGATTTCCTGCACTTCAGATAACACGTTTTCCTTTCCCGCTTTTAAAAATAATGTGTTTCCATTCCTTGATGCATTTCGCAACTGACTCTCCTAAGTCCAGTGGATCGCGAAGATAGAGTTAGGGCTGATGAGAGTGTTCATTTGTATTAAAAAATTCGGTATAGAAATTGATATTGCTTCTTTGAATGCCTTAATGTCAACGGTAGACTTTCGTTTAAAAGTTGCACATAATCAGGAAGATATATGATTTTAAATTTATTTGAAAAATCGGTATAGAAGTTGATATTGCGTCTTTGATTGCCTTAATTTTAAAGGTAGAATTTCGTTTAAAAGTTGTGCATAATCAGCGAAGTATAAGAGTTTCATTTTTGATGATTATAGTAGTTAATATTAGCAATTATTGCTGTAAATAACCCTTTGGCAAAACGATTGTATTATCATTTAGTTTGCCGTGGCCTCATGCTGCGAAAGGTGCTATGAATTACCCCAAGGGCCGAGTTTCCTCTGTGTGGCGCAGGTCAAAAAACTTTAGAAAAGGGTCAGGAAGGTTAGAATATTATACCCCCCAATTCTATTCATTTGCATCCACCCACGAATTATACCTGAGATCTCCACGACAGTTGTTCGTTTGCCTTGGAAAATCTCCGTCTTCTATGTACTGTTTTAAGTCTTGAAAAGGTGAATTGAGCTAAGGGCATTTTGGCAAATTTTTAGGCACCGTAAGTCGGGTTTAAACTTTAGTATAACTGCGTACGAATTGTGGAGCCCTTGAAGGATTTGAGCTGAAGGCGCGTGGGAAGGGAGGCCATTGATCTTAGTCAGCTGTTTTGAGATGCACGTGGTGAAATGTAGGGCGCGCCACAGCTGTAGCGCCTTCGATTCCTGCTCATGTTCCCCGCAAAAAACAGACCCTCTCTCCATGCGCCGACGCATTATGTTTTTCGGGAGGTTTTTTCCTTATGGAACGGCACGTGGATTCCTAGAAGTAGGGCCACGATATCCTGATAGTAACACTACGGCGGGTTTCCTATTGTGAAGTCGGTAAAATAAGGAAGTTGGGTGAAACGTTTCTTTAGCCGTTCCTATGGCTCTATCAGCACTTGTACTGCGTCGCAATCTAATTTAACTTTGGTCTTTGAATCGTTTTTCTATCCCGGTGTTCAATTTATTTATTTATCAAACATAAACTGGTAGGACTCGCTGAGTTGTGTTATAAATAAAACGAAATAAATGCGTCAAATGCTGATAAAAATAAGCGAAGTTCGAGTTAAATGAAAACATTCAACACTGAATTTTACGATAAAATTAAAGGTAAAAAAGAAATTTAATCGTCTTCATAAGATTACAAGTTTCGAATATGCTAATTTCTGCGTAATTACCGCAGCTATCGAAGTACTTTTAGCAATACTACAAGACGAAAAGTACATCAGTATAATTATACTTACAATTATACCTAATCATAATTGCACGTGTATCAGTGCAGTCATAATTCACAAATTTGTAGTCGGTCACATATATTTCGTTCCATATATTTGCAGCGGTTGCCCCAGGGTGCACCAAAGTAACTACATTTGCATAAGATTTGAAATGATGTTGGATACATACAACTTTATTAGAGCTTTCTGTGGAGAGCTTTCCGTATCGCTAAATACATCAGAATTTTCATCAAAATCGGAACAAGATGGTATATATTAAAGTAGTATCAAAGTTATCTAAAGGAAGCTGGGAATTTCACACGTGCGAATGTTGGAGACATCGATATTCAAAATGCAATAACATATGAATAATTAGCGTCGTACTTTACGAGGTATGAAGCCCAAAATTATGGCATTCATCGGAAAGCATCGTAAGAAAAGAATCTAAGTAATCGAATGCAAAAAGTGCTCTTGTTGTTTATTGGTGCTATTCGTTATTTTTTTTATCGTTTATTTTCTACTGCTAAAGATTAAGCATCGTTGCTACCCTGGATTTTTGTAAATATCTATTACTATGGCGATAGTATGGAATCCTTAATCACTATCGAATGCTGATTATTGAAATCTGGGATTAGCTTGCTCTGCGTAACGTTTAATCCGTTTTAGATTCAGATTTCTCTCGTATTAATAATGGAAACCAGATTCATGGCTCATTAATTTCAGCGAGAAAATGAAAAAGCTTTATTATATATGCAATTTAATGTGGAATTGAAAGTTTTCATCTGAAGTTTATTTTATTGCAGTCTTACAAAAGAATTTAGAAGTAGAAGATTTTCTCTCTAATTTTACTTACTTCACTGATACCCATAGAAAAGACTGCGCAATTTCAAATTTGCAGACTTATGATTGGACGCGCTTTTTGTGGAACTGCTTTATTAGCTCTTCCTTCCCAGAATCGCTCTTTGCACCTGAAGACGACGTTTTTTTGCAACCACGCAAACAAAGTTAAGGAAGAAAAAGCGCTTTCGCTTTTTAATTTAGCCACGATGCGTTTTTCACACATCCCAGCGACCTCAGTAAAGTAAAAACTGCTTATTTCCTCTTCATTAGACCAGCTGCAGATTTAATTTGTGTGACACAACTCGTGTTCAAATCGGAATTTCTCACGCAGTGATATGAGTATATCGTCTTTAATATCAGCACTAATGGTTTATTCTTATTGCTCAGTTGCCTTCGTGTTAACAGTTGTACCGATTGTATTTTATGGTGGAGAAACGTTTAATTTAGTCAAAGCTGAGTTTCATTTAAAGTAATAAAGTCCTTCATGGAAGAGAATTACGTAAATTAAACCGGAGAGTTAAAGTGGTGATTCTTTCGTAAGAAGTGTAGACTAATTGAAAATTCTTGGATCGCATTATCCGCTCGTTCTGGAGTTAACTAATCGGAGAAGAATTATGGAGATTAACTCCGTAGAGAAAGTTTAATTAATGGATAAAAGGATTAAAAAGTGGCCAAGTACTCTCGTCATGCAGAAATAGGACACTGATTCGGTTGACAATTATCCTCTTTGTTAGAATGCCATTCATTACTTTCGAAATAGGCTAAAAGTGGATTCGGTCTCCTTAAAACGTCAGCCGAAATGAATCACCGAAGTAAGGAAAATGCAACGACTTAATTGGAGCGGGATTTAGAATAATGTATCTCTTCCTACATCTATCCCTTCGCTACTTGAACTTTAATATAAATAGCTTAGAAAAGTGTAAAGAAGGAAACGTTTGTGGATTTAAAATCCTAAGGAAAAAATACTTCACAGCTGTAAATTACATGTAACCCTTCGCCACACAATATTTAATATAAATAGCTTAGAAAAAGGGTACTGAATGGAAAATTTGCGGGTTTCAATACCTAAGTTTACACTAAGGAAAATATACAACTCAGCTGAAAAATGCCCACAAGTAGGGGATGTAAAAAACCTGCGAATATTACTGATAGTTAATTAAATTTTTAGGAGAAAGTAGATTAAGAGAGATTTTAAAGGTAAATGTACAATAATGATTCACTTTCACTTAGCACGTAGATAAATCATTGAACTATGTTTTCTTAAAAATAAACAGAGGGAAAGCATTAATAAATATAAATAATTTGGTGTTTATTGGTAACTATAGGGTTCCGTGTGAGAAATAGCAATAAAAAAACGAAACGAAAATACAATAACTTAAATTACAGAATTCGCTAGTGGTCTCCAAGTTTTAAATTTACGCGTAGAAGAATAACTACACACTGTAATTGTGGATCTGTTTTACTGGAATATTAATGGCTTTTTCGATTTTTTGGGCTGTAATTCCGAACTGCCAAACTCAGTGTCATCCTCACCAATAACCATATTCTTGCATCAACTTTAATAAAGTCGGGCGATCGCCCAAGAGAGACACTATCGCTTTTAATAGCTGACTATCCTTGACTTTTAATGTACTACTTTTATCAATGTCTCGTCGATTTTCGTGTCTTAATCTTATTCTTATTTTTCTTGCCTGAACTCAAAAGCATCGAAATGACCTTCTGCTATTACAGAAAGATAAAGGAACTCATGTGGTTGCAACGACAAGGCTAAGCTGTTAGAGCGTGACAATGAATCTGGATGTAGATGAATCACACTGAACAAAGTGGGAAAGTCCATTATTTTCCCCTTCTTTTAAGACGACTTTTTTAATCTCCGCGTTGACTTTGCGGTTAGTAGGTTATAAAAATGAATTTCGCCATCTCTCCCAAGCAGTAGCCAACATTTTTCCAGTTCTATTCCACGTAGGAGTGGTTAAAAATGCTTTTCTGTGGGAAATGCACCAGGATGCAGGCGAGTTCAGTCTGGGAGTCGCCAGCTAACCTTATTTTAATAGCGATGGGCTCAGCCTTGGCTTCACTAATTATAGAACAGCCTTGTCTTGTCGGCGGCCGCTGCATCCATGCCATATTCACCTGTAGCCATCTATTCGCATTGGTCCATGAAGTTGGGAATTTCTCCAGTTTTCCACAGCACCATCGCCACAACTACGCTTCCAAAGTGCTTAAATGTTTCCTTCGGCAAACTGCGTGTAAAACAGTTCTTTCTTTGTGAGACTTCATTTGGAGTTGGAGTCTGCATTTTTAACTTCCGGTTCCCGTGTCAATGAACCATCCTGAAGGAATGGTTTAATAGTGATGTTAAAAAGGGCCATCTAAGACACTCCTTTAACGTAATATTTTCAGTTTAACAGGGAATTTGTACGGTTCTAAGGGAACGAATTTTAATTAACTTTCATATTTACGTGATAAACGCTCAAACTGTATTGCATACATAATATAATCAATTGAAGAAGCTACTAATTTTCCACTTATTGGAACTCCATATAGGTGAGGATTATTCTTTTCTATTCACCTGTATTGCATTTTTACTTACTTTTCATTTCTTTTCCTTATTCACCGAGGCAGGATTTCCTGAAAGCTATTCAGAAGAGTTGGTCTGTCTTATGCTGATTACCTGAGGTCAATCTAGCCATTCTGCTCTCACATATTTCCTTGAATGCATGCATTAACTCCTTCAATAAACAACAGTCATCTTCGAGAAGAATTATTCATTAAGGATTTCCTTAAAGGTTCGTCATGAAGTACCAGATGGCCTTGGCGCTTTGCTGTTTCATATGTTCTTGGAAATTTCAATAATCAACTAGAAATCGAAACGAAATTATTATATAAGTATCGCACGATGAATCATGCTGTGAATCGTAAAATCAAAGTGTGGTTCAGCTTGCATTAAGATTTTTATCTTGTTGAGTCACACACTTAAAGCACACCAACACTTGCAATTGTAAACAACTAGAAACCTACCGAACGGACGATATCGGAATTTCCTTGTTTACTTATCTTGCAACAGCAGTGAATTTTCTTTCTTTCGTTTGTTTCCATTTGTCCTATACCGAGTATGTGCCGTCATTTGTTTTCTAGCGAAAAGTGCGTTTTTGCAGTGGGTACTAACCCTACCCGTAAGGCAGTGATCCAGTGAGCTATTCATCTACATATGTACCCTGCAAGCCGTCTTTTAGAGACGAACTAGGAGGAGGCTATTCTTGCAGTACTGAGAAAAATACATAGGGTTTTTTCCTATATAGTCCATCACTAACGACTAGAAAACTTCGGATGAATTATAGTATCCTTTAATTTGAAAATAAGGGGAGGCCGTGCTATATTATGTTCGTGAAATAAATTTAACCATGATTTTTCAGTCTCTTGTTTCGAATGTTATACAAGAAGTGAAAAATTGTGACTTGACCCGGACTCGAACCCAGGTCTCCCACTTTCCGGGCAGGTATTCTAACCATCATTCATTCATTTCCATCATTATTTGTCTTGTTTCAAATGTTGTGGATATCTATTTTCACCGTATATTTTATCTAAATCATTCATGGTTAGTCCTATTTAAAGGCTTAGTTTAACAAAATTTCAATTATAACTGTACAATTTGAGTATTTGTATGTTGTTTTGGTATACGATCTACGTAATATTAATTCGATTTGAAAGTGCACGTGTACTTTGAGAGCACCCACGTTGCTCGATAACAGGTGGCCCTACCTCTGAAATTGTGGAACCACTCTTTAGTTGAGTTTGAAGTGAAAATTGCTGAGATCATTGATCCAACTAGTCTATAATTTTATATTTGTCACGCTTTTCTATCCTTTGTGTCGACTTCCATCTTTCTTCTTCGTAATAAATTTTGCGCATGCGCTCCACAGGTTGCGATAAAGCGAGCACCTGCCTCTGCGATAAGCACCCTCGTGTGCCGTGAATTGGCTGACGTGTGCGACTCTTTGTCCCATAACAATTGGAGTCTCTGTTAACCAGAAATCCTATGGTCGACCGCTTCACGTCGAATACAACGTTTCGTTTCACATAGAAATTCGTTGAACTATTCGCTCAGTTAAAATTAAGAATGTTTATGGTTAACCAAGTGGAATATTACAGCTCTAGTTACACGGTAATAAAATGGTATACATATATAATAAGCTATATATAATAGATATGGTTATGTTAGGTAATTTGTTAGATTCGGAAGTTTGAATCCAAATTATTTACTGTACTTACGAAGTTAATATTTTCAAATTTATCTGGTGTTGGAAGGCTTACAATCCCATTTTTTTAAAGAGTGGTTTGCAAACATCTCTTGCTGAAATTAGTATGGAATATACACTTTTATTTTGGGTAATGCCAAGGTACAGCTATATAAGTGATACCAAAGTTTCTCTTGTGTAGTTTGTTTACAATGATTATCCTGGAGCTGATGTTTAAACAGAACTGTCCTCGCACGATTTCCGCTAGATCTGATCGATAAATTCGTTTCTCGACACAACCACGATGTGTATCAAATATACCGACGAAACTCATGTAAAATGTGGCCCTTAAAAAAAGAATACGTTTAATTTTTTCATTTATGAATGGAGATCAGGATTTTCCCCATGCTACTCCATTTATTCGTCATTCTGTGATAAGCCTTTACAGTTACTCAGGGGCGATCTATACACTTTCCGAAGGGGGGAAGGGAGGTACCGCGTATACCAGTATTCAGGTAAAAAAAACATTATATTTTCTATATTCCTTTCTCCAAGAATCATTTACTGCTGTAGATGAGAAAACGGAGAGTTAACGCGTTCAGCGGTTCAGTGGATGTAAACATATGGAAGAATAATACAAAATGTTTCAAAAACTGAATAAACTTGTTTGAAAAAATGTTAGATTATTTTATCTGGATTTAAATAATTAAAAAGGTACATATATCCATTCTTTTATTTATATATCTTGGAAATGTTTTCCCTTCTAGAAATACTTTTTAATTTCGTATAGCTAGTTCCAATAAAATCGAACTTTGTAGTCCTTAATGCATGAGAATATGGGGTTCAGAAATTTTGTACTTACCTTCTCTACTATATACATGCATAAAGTATAAAAATGTATGTTGGATCAACCTGCCAAAACGGCAACTAGCAAGCAGATGTGCAGTTCCGAGTCGGATAAAATTTAAGATTAGTCAGCACCGGTGTAGCAAGTGAATGAATATATGAGGAAGGCTCGCAGAATTTACTTATCTATAATTTGTTTTGAATATTTCATTAGTGCTGTCAACTCCGCCAGCTGCCCCGTATTGTGAAGCGGCAGTCGCTTCCGGAGCCACTTCCCTTTGTTTCAAAACATTGCAAGGTGCCCAAAGACAGCCGGATCTGTATATAGGTCACGTTTCCGCTTCCGCTTTGTTTAGTGTGGTTTGAACCCGCAAAATGTCCTTTCTTAGCAAACGCGTGAGCATAAAATGATGATCTCATACATAAAGGAACGGAGGATTCGGGGTTATGAATTAGGGATGATCAACCTTTTAACGCATCAATGCACGGTAAATTGATAGGACAGTTCCTTAGGACCAAGAAATGCGAAATATTAAAGTACGGAGTCATATTGCTTTTGTCTTTAAAAATTCCAAATTTTGTCGATCAACTGCGCTCAAACAATTTGTTTATAACTTTTGATATTCGATCGCAGAGATATGTAAGTAGGGAGGGTACGAATTCTTCCAAGGATTAACCTATACTGGGTTTCAGTTTTTCTATGTAATTTGGTAGCTGAAAACTATTGTTTCAGTCTTCTAATGTTAACTATGAGTCGTAAATTTAAATGCAAGTACAAGAAATACTTTATACTGGCGGGCTGAAATGAGCCTATTCTTAAAGTGCGGAGAAAAATATTTAGGATGTCATTCCCATATAATCCATCATTATTGACTGTGTATAATGAAACGAACTCTAGAACTATATTGGTCATCTTTGTCCTCCTTTGTTCCTAATTGAATTAAACTTTTTTAAACTGAGGAACCATGACCATCAGGAATATTTTATGGATTGAGAATATCGTTACTATTTCTCTCATTCTTTCTGATTCTCTGTCTATCTTTCATTGATAGTAATTAATTTGTTCATTCTCCGAGGAGAAGGAAAAGTAAAAAATACCGACATGAAGACTCGAACCCTGGTCCCCCTCTTTCCCCTTCTGATTCTCTAGGGTTTCTTCCTTCCTTCCTCCTTGGGTTTCCCGTCCCATAGTTAGCCATGTTAGTTTTCTCTTCGTTTATTTCTCGTAAACTTTCCTTGAAAGAGAGAAATTCGTTTGCAGTCACATTTTCATTATTTTGGCCGTAGAATCTTTTTTTCCGTGTTTCTTGTTTCCTCTTTTTCTTGCCTTATTTTTATTTCGAGTTTCTTCCTGGATTCCACATTTAAAAAATGGTAACCTCAGGAACAAGTTGCGGAGTTAGTAAATTTCATGAGCGTTAATTTCATAACGTTATCATGAGCGATACAAGTGAACTAACTACCTGTGGCGATTCGAAATTTTCTCGTGTTTTTAAAAATTTATTTATTTATTTTACTTCAGAATACAAATAGGCACCAGGCCAGGTGATAGTAATTCAAATTGTGGGGGAGGAAAATATAAAATAACCTGCCTGGTATTCACCCATGTCGGGAAGGAAACGCCCCAAAGGTAGTACATACAATTCAATACAATTACAAAATTATAAAAAAAAACTTTAAACAATAATTAAAATAAAGGTGAACAACTAAATCTGTACAGGTTTAAAATTTTCACATGACTATTAACTAAAATATCATGTATTATCAGATTTTACACTATAAATTAATAGTCTAATAACTTTAGCAAACTAACTAATTATTACATGAAAATTTAAAAAGTATTTCATGATATAAAATTCATGACCACTGACTAGTTCAACTATTAATATTTCTCAACTTGGCATTCATTCAGCCGATTGAAACCGTGGTGTATGACTTTCGTGTCTCTGGCATATGAAAAGGAAAGCTGTGAGTGAAATTGAAGCAGTTGAGTGAGTGATGAGTGAAACTCGAGAGTAGAAGTATCACCTTTGATCGCACAGGTCATGCGCTTTTCAGAACTTCTCTCCGAGTTAACGCTTCCATCAAAAATACTAATTCATCATCACTAATATTTTCTCTAGCGCTTCATTAACCAGCGAATCATTCTTTCATGGATTCGAGCCAAGTATCACGCGGACTATTTGCGTGAAATCTTTGCTTTTAACTTGTTTTGTTTCCTGTGTCGTTGCCTTGACAATATTCTGGTAACAGAGTAACCTGTTTGAGGACAAGGGCACGTGCTTTATCATTTTCGATGGGTAATATTTATGAGTCCACCGTAAATAAGAATACCGTTTTGCGCAGATAAACAGAACGAAGCTGTTCCACGTTTTCCTTATTTTAAGATAAAACTCCGTCCACTGTTATTTCGTGCTTTCTTTCCGTATTCTGTTCCTGTTGCTCTAGACAGTAATCACGTATTAAAAAGGAATGAAATCCTATTCATTTTTCGTCTTACCACAATAATAGTCTCATTCCAGATCATTTATATGCGGCAATCCACGATCTGACGATTACATTACGATTGTTAGCTTAAATTTGAATATTAAAGCTACAGTTTTCAGCTATTAAACTGACTAGAAAAGCTGGAATTTAGTATAGTTTCCCTTTTTCCTTTCACTATCATTATAGCTCTACCTTTCGGTTGTGCCTTAATAGTCCCCATTCGATGCTCTATCTTTTATTTCTAGGCATCTTATCTCACCCTTTATATCATTTATCATCTACTCCTCTATCGTTTTCTGGAATTCTGCGCTCAATTCCTTTTGAAAACTTTCCTTGGTTATCCCTCTGCCCTTGTTGACCCATCCACTTCCTCTGCCGACGCTTAATTACTTCAAATAAGGCTTTCCTTGAAAATTCTTGAAAGCCTATTCCTCTTGCGCTTATTGAATTATTATAGTTTGGACTTCCTTCGGAGACCTCTCTAGCTGTTCTTTTTATGTTAACAATGAATATTAATCTACCTTTGAGAATCAGATTACATTTTCATGAATGCAGAACCAAACTGAGTGTTCCTCTCGAATCATTGCTTTACTGTTTAGTGCATCGTTTTTGTTAGTGTTCTTTTCAAATATGCATGTGCTATGAAAATTGTGCAAGTAGTGCTTTAGCATTGGCGAGATGGGGGCTTTAGGGTTTCAACCCCTAAAAGGGGGTTAAATTTTTAAGGGTTAAATTCTTTAAGGAAGAAATGGAAAAGAGAGAAGGAAATAATTTTTAAATATTTCGATTGATTCTTCGCTCTTATCTAGAGTTCTCATTATAGATTCATCTAGAGTTATTATTATAGTAGATTTATTCTTCGTTCTAAATTTATGACACTACCATAATGGAGATTCTCGCCTGTTGATACCTCATAACGAATTTAAGTTTATATATCTATATGCTATATCTGGTCTAAGAAACATCACATTTTTTAGCATATTGTGTGCATGAATATACCGGCCTCTGAAAGGCATTTTTTCGTACTCTCTAAGGTCTCGAACCCCTCGTAGACAAATCCTGGCTAGGCCACTGAAATATATAAAGACATAGAAATATACAACACAGCGATTGTTATATAAGACACTTTTTCGTGCCCTCTAACATCTAGACCTTTTTTAGAGCTCTCTAAGGAGTCTCCCATAGACGAATCTTGAAAAGTAACAATCTGCACGTTTTCCTTGGGAGAGAGAAGGAAGGAAGCGCTCGAAAGCGAAGTGGAAACGAAATATGGTTTCTGAAAAGAAATTATTTTCCCGACTCCGGGGCCATCTGCGATCTTGTGCAGTGGGAGAAAGTGAGGGGAGGACATCTGAGGAGGGCCTTGTATGGCAGCGGAACCGTACAGATCTCTTTAGATGTATGCCTCGGCGAAAGTTTCGGTGACGCATCACTTCCAATCTCGCCTTTCCCGACCACTTTCACTTTATTTTAGTGCGGCTCCATCTCTCGCCGTTTTTCGATGTTATCAGGAAGAGAGGCACGAATTTGCCATCTCTATACCCCAGGTCGTCATGCATATCGTACGCGATTCGTTTATGGATTCTGAGCCATTCCATGTTCGCATTAATTTGCTTCGTTCGAGGTAATGGAAATGGAGTTTCTGATACAGTAAAACCCGTTTAAGACGCTTGAGAAGCTATCCCGCTTAATATGCGGTTTCGTCCCGATACCGGTCCCTACCACACTAATCACATGGTAAAGATACCGCTTAATACGCCCCGCTACCAGCTTACAACGCGGATTTTTCCCTTATCCAGATGTTAGCCAATCGTCCGCCTCATTCGATAATCAGAAAATGTGTACGTTAGTTTTATCGCAGTCCTCTCTTTGTCTCTAAAATGGTTCCTCTTCTTTTGAATGAATAATATTGTGAAAATAAAATGAAGATATCATGAAGCAAAGCTGTCATTCTCCTGCTGTCGGAGCGTATACTAACTCTGTGATGGGGTGAAATCTTCCCAATCAGTTTTGTCTCAGGGAAGAATTTTCAATAAAAAAAGTCTCTTGGTCGTAATGTCAATTTGTAAACACATCGAATTATCCAGGATTGCTGTATTTTTTAGGCTGTTGAGTGTAATTTAGGAGATACCCTTCACTTTAACGGCCTCTATCCACCACTGTTATCCTTGCTTGTATCTAGTTGTCTGCTTGGTAAAAATCGTGTCATTGCTTAATAATAATAATAAACGTCTTTCTTGCGAGATTGAGACTAAGAAGTTTCCTCTTCCATCTAATTCATCGTCACATATAATAGAGAAATATAAGAGAAAAATTGAAAATGAAAAGTAGATATATAAACCTAAGATTTACTTAGGGGAAAATTATCCACTGCAAGAAAACACCCGCTAAGAAGGGGGGTGTGAAAAACCTGCGCTAACCTACTGATAGTAATTACTAAAAGATACAATAAGAAAGTAATATTAAAATAGAATTAAGCATAAAAAGAACAATAGAAAAGAAGTCAAACAAATTTATTGTTTAGTGAGCAATGACCAAAAGTAGGTAAGAAAGACTCTCCTTGTTCGAAAAACGGACAGTTCTTCAACAATATGATGAAAAGGACAACCAAAATTACACAACAGGATTATATCGCTATCTCATTCATAACGCGGTTTTGGTCCCCTGAAAAAGGTTTCTACCAGGTTTTACTGTATTCTTTTATATCAGTTCGACAGTGTTAGATTGATGAAATTTATACGCAAGAATTTGTAAGATTGATGTATATATATTTTTTCTTACTTGTACTTTTACTTGTGTATGCATGCTATAAAAATTATGTAAAATTATAGTCATAATTGTTGAGAAGTACCTTTGATGATTCCGTTATGCGTCAGTCTTCTCTGATCATATCTCAATCCTATACTATGGTGAAATTTTAATTATTACAATTTATTTGGTCCGTTATTCCACGATATTGGACCCAATTAGGTTATTTTTTGCCTTATGGTATGGCATTGTGTTCAAATAAAACAGGAAAATGTTCATTTGTACTTATCAGAATATTTCTAAATAAATCTACCACTACTACTACATATTCCGATTTCGATAACGATTTATCATTTTTTGTGCATTAAAGAATACCAGTGATCGTTAGTGAAGTCCGTGGATATCTCCGTATTTTACATAATAATCTCTCTCTGATTTTTTACTATCAAACCAGGAAAGCAGAATGGCTGACCGGAAACATGCGTTAATGCCGGTTCCGGTCAAAATATCTAGAAACTCCAACTGTACAGAGTGAATGGAAGGCAGAAAATAATTTAAATGAGCTGTTTTGGTGTAATTTTCTAAGTTATTCACGTTGTAACGACAATTCTTCATGCGTCTAGATTGAATCTCAGGTTATATATGTCCCCCATTGTTCTCTTATTCTATTGCGGAATGTTTTTCAATGTCGCAAACTTTCAAGCTCAACAGCAGTAGCACGTCGTTATAAATAATCAACGAATGTTAGCCCCCTGTCTTAAGTAATGTAAGTTGTGTGTTATATCACACTTGTGTTTCTCATAGGGAAAGAGTCTTCAATAGCGATTTGCCAACATTCTCTGACCTCAATCCTTCGCCGTGGGAAAAAAGCGAAGGAAAAGGCCACGAACAACGGTTGCCGTTGGTGCAACCAGTTTCTTTTGCTCGAATACGCTTCAGAGAGGCGCCAACGTTTCAGAAGTGAATTATGAATCTTACGAGCTCTCCAAAAATCTTGTACATGCCGTACATACTCTTGTAGACGTGGAACTTTGTTTGCGAAATTTTGATGTTAAGTCGACAACAGTGGAAGTGGCATTTACAGTTAGGCAAATGAAAGCTTTAATTTGAATTATGTGTGAATGTGAATATGAAATTAATGTTAATGTATTATGCATGCTATAAAATTATGTAAAATTATGGTCATTATTGTGGAGTACGTTTCATAATTCCGTTATGCGTGAGCCTTCAACTGATCATATCTCAGCCCTGTTATATGATGAAATTTTAATTATTACAATTTATTTGGTCCGTTATTCAACGAGGTTGGACCCGCGTAGGTTATTTTTTGTCTTATGATGTGGCATTGCGTTCAAATTATAACAGGAAAATGTTTGTGGATGAAAATCTCTTCAACTAATGCCTAATGGGGAAATCTCTATGAGTGACAGTTGAAGGTCGGATAAACAATTAAGTAAGATCCCCAACACGAGGTTTTTACAATCTTTCCTATCTAGTCATAATGCTTACAATCTGCGCTGAAGAAGATTAACATAAAATAATGGACATGCTCGTTAAGCATCCTCTGTCATCATTGCTTTATCATCCGCTTACGTTACAACAGGCGTATTTTAATTTTGTCTGCAAAAAAGTTCAACTTAGTGCTTATTGGATGGACTCCCTGATGCTCTTCATATTCCGAATATGTCATTTGGTTTACTCGCTGTCATCAAATCGTTGAAACATCAGAGATATATCCATCTTTAAATTGTAATGAATGCATCCGAGACTTTGCAATTCATAGTTCTAGCAGGAGTTTTGCACCTGTCGGTTCTAATTAGTTCGTTAAATTTTGATTCCATTCCTTCTGAGGAGGAAAAGTAGTAACATTTTTAAAAATTTCGATCGCTACAATATTCCTCTAGTATTAATCGCCGTATAGTTAAGAAAAGTGGTAAAGTTTTGTCAAAGTTAAAGAGAAAATTTTATTTTTATGGGCAGTGAGCATTCCGTGATAACTGATGATACATTTTACTTGCTTTTCGTTCTTTTGTATTCTTATTCTATGATTTGTTCTTTTGTGCTGATTATGCTGCTTTAGCATCAGTTGCTACTATTATTATTACGTATTGTTTATTTCAAGAGCCAAATTTTAGCTTAAGTTATAAGGTTTAGTTTTAAGTTCTCGTATAAGTTCATTAATTGCAACTCGCTGAGGTGATCGAAAAGTCAGGTGTTTTATTCATACGTAAAGAAAGATGTATGCAACGGTAGGAAATCACTTAGGTGTGAAGTGAGTCGAGTTCCTTGCAGTGCACACTTCTGCGCTCCTTCATTTGTTCGCATGTAATTAAGTTATCGGCTCGTCTCCGTAATGTTCGATGAACGTTCGGTTTATGATTGTGTACGGAGTGCATATTACTTAAAGATAATTATACATTGACGTATACATTGCTTACTTCTTTACTCTCCAATGCCGCCCTTGACGTTATTTCCTTAGGTTCTCGTTTGGTGCGTTTGGCCTTGTTGATATCAACGGCCGTATCGTTAACTTGTTTACAAAAAAATAAACAGACAGTGTTTCATTTCAGAGTTTGCTGCAGACTTGTTTGTTTATATTTGGTAATTTTGCTATATACACACTTAGAAGTAGCTAGAAATAACCTAAATTCATCCAAAAATCTCACTAAAATGTAGTTATAATTTTATTGGCTGTAATTTGCTTTTACGAATGTTCTGTCAGTTCAGATATCAAGTGAATGAAACCGATAATATTAACTTTAAAAGGTATATTCGCTAAAAATAATGCTATTTTTATCTTCATTTTATTTTTGTATTTTAATTTTAATTAATCATTATTGTTTTTATACTGAATTGAACTATTATTTATTTGTGTATTTTATTGAATCTCACGTAATTGTGTTCTTATATTACCTGTAAATGGTACTAAATTATTTTGTGTAAGTAAAAATGTTGGGCTACGAGAATGTAGGGTAGTGTATGTATCAAAGACCAGTATGAGTGAGGTGAAATATGCCGCTGAAATAAGAGAAAAGTCGCTGAAAGGTAGAAAAAAAGTCGCTAGACCTAAAATTGCTCAACTGGCATCCGTAGTTACCTTTTTCAGACGCTAGGGCATTCTGAATTGGAATAAAATCCACAATATTAAACTGTATGTGCTGGAGTAAATTTCGATTTATCGGAATAAATCTCTGCGTAATAATTCGTTCGAATTCAGTATTAATCCTTAGGAACTCCCTTATATTACTCTGTAGGTCACATTTTCTTAGTTTCCTCTTTGATTTTCAGCGAAATTTCCGAAAGATTGCGCTGTAATATACGCCAAAATCGAACCGAATGACACGAACTCTTCCCATTACGCTCTGCGATCGGCGTCACTTTTCTCCCGAGCAAGTTTCTTCCTCATCTCCTCAAGGTTACACCCACTAGAGTACGCTGCTATCGGGGTTGCTCGGTCATCTTCATCTGCTGCATCGGTGACGTCATGCACAGCCGTTACCTCGTAAGGAAATTATGGCTGAATTTATTTCGTTTCTTCCTCATTGATCCTCATAACTGGGACGAAAAGTGAATCAATTTCCTTGCGCTTTTTGAAACTCGTTTGCGAGTATTTTTGATCTCTCGCTACTGATAAATATATCCTCGACGCACTTGAATCATTATGTTACATGTGGCACAAATACATATTCTTGTCCTACATTTACAGTGAACTTCCGATTATCCGTGGGCGGATTATCCGTGACCTTTTACTCCTCATCCATATCTTACGCGGTCTTTGTAGATGAATTCAGTCACTCAAACTCAAGTACTTTCGCGTTCTAACATAAGCAGAAATACATCCATATTCCTGCCCTACATTTACAATAGGCTTCCGATTATCCGTGGGCGGATTATCCGTGATTTTTACTCATCTTACGCGGTGTTTCTAGATGAATGCAGTCACTAAAAACACTTTCGT
Source organism: Pachydiplax longipennis (assembly GCA_036926295.1). Classification (NCBI taxonomy): domain Eukaryota; kingdom Metazoa; phylum Arthropoda; class Insecta; order Odonata; family Libellulidae; genus Pachydiplax; species Pachydiplax longipennis. The sequence goes on from JAVFKF010000019.1 coordinate 33,467,601, forward strand.
GATCTAACAAAGGCAGGACTTACCGAAGATCTTTTCTTTGGAGTAGTGGGAATATGACTACATTGACTTTATCGCTGCTAAAAATAAACCTGTTCAATCGAAGAAAACTCTTAACTAGTCCATGAAAATATCAAAATAGCGGAATGTATAAGCAAATACTAGCAATCGTTTATTTACGTATACTATGAGCATTATAAGATATATGTGACAGTTTGGATTAGTCGTGTTTTCCGATTATTCGTGCATCCTCTTCCAAATACTAACCCGGATAATCGAGAGTTGACATTATGCACATTTACGTGTATGTTTATTCATGTACTTTCAGTATAATTAATTGTATCAAACGATAAAATGGCTGATATTTACTTGTTCATTCCCCATTACCAATCTTTCAAGGGGTTTTCACTAGGGAGATGCTTCTGCGAAGGGGCAGCTTATGCATTCCCTTTGTTTCTATGTTTCCTCGATTGTGTGGTTACGCGTTACCTGTGGTTAGTTCTTCATCTACAGTACTCCATATCGCCTAATAGCAAGTTTATCCCAATCCCTCTTCTATCTCTTCGGATTCGTGTTTGGTATTTTCATTCACATTGGCTAATTTTCCATTTATCCTTTCGTGCAATTTCTTCCTAGTAGAAATCTGTGTAGTCTATCCTAACCTTTCCAAAAGCTGGAAAACTATGGTAAAAGATGTTCTCAGCCAGAGTGATATTCTAATAGATAGACTATGCAATATACCAAGCTTTTTTGTTCGGGATGGTGAAGTTTCAACGAGGTGCTAGAGATGGTTGGGGAGAAGAGGGTGTTAATTGAAGTATTTAGATATAGAAGAAGGAAATAGGTGGGTCAAATATTGAGAGGAGAAGGATTGCTGAAGAAAGCGTCCGAGGGAAGAGTGCTAGGGAAAAACCGGGGGGAAGACAAAAACAAAAGATTCTGTATGACTTAAGGGGTGGGATGAGTTACCAGAAATTGAAGGAGAGGGAATTAAATAATGTGGGGGTACATGAACCAACCGAATGATAGAAAACTTATACATAGGGTGAATTTTCTCCAGTGTTGAGTCTTTCGTCATTAACTGTTGATTCGTTAGGGTTTCAATATGTTTTCTGGTTAATCTTGTAACCTTTTTTTTATCAGCATAGCCTGTTGCGACGTATCCGGCTGTACCTTCTTTGGAATACCGCGGACATTTGGTGTAGATCCGCAATATTGGTCTGCCTAAAAAGTCTGCTCATTTGTTCAGAGCTAGGCGCCAAGTTATTTGGGAATCCGTCCCGAATGACAGTGACCTGTAAGATGATTTCCTATCAAAATTCTGAGGAAAGTATCGTGCAAGTCTTTTCATAAAGTAATTTTCCAGTGGTCGATTCATTGGTGTATGCATGGTTATTTCTGACACTTCGTTGTAAAAAGAATAATCACCATAAGAGTTGATATCCATCCAATCCCTGGGAAAGGTTTTTCATTGGTATAATTTCCGACTTTCCATGAGTAAACCTCCCCGTAAAACTTATCTCTCTGCCTGCATCTACTTAGTCTCTTAATGACCAGGATTTTCCTTCGGCTTCATTCTAACCGAATATAAAATAGGTCTTCTAAATATAGATTGGCATGAGTTACGAATTCAGTGTTTTCTCTTTTAAGCACACGTCGGCTAAGTTAATACAGAGCGTTTAATATAGTGTCTTAAAAACCTTCGAGATTGTATATGTTACGACTCAAACTGTAAAGAGTGCTTATTGTATCTCTTCTTCATCGCATTGGTAGTATTTTTTAAAGTGCTTCGATAGCTAAGTAAATTTCTCACATGCGGGGTTCAACTTTGAATCGAACCCGGGACCTCCAAACCCAAAGATGTAAACGCTATCCTTTTTGGCTATCCGGAAGCCTTCATTGTTTCTGGTTAACGTTCCCAACATAGGTAAAACCCAGTTTATGGTTTTTCTAATAGATAATTGATCAGGCTTTTGAGTGTATCATGATATACAATGGATCAGGCTTTTGAGTGTATATGTTTCTAAAGGGATATAATACATGGTATATTTATATTAAGATGTTCTTTATATGAGATGTTGTTGTTATTGTAAATGGGATAAAAATAATTTTAGTGTAGAAATGTATATATTGTGTTGGAAGTGTTATGACAAGTTACCACCTGGTTGTTACCTACTTGTAACTCTGTATATGTAAGTAATAATATGTAATTATAAACTATAAAATTGTTCGTAGAATTAGTGATGCAATAATAATAACTGCTCGTGGTTGGTGTTTTCCGAAAATTGTTGTTAATGTAACCTGGAATACGAGTTTTAACCAATCAATCGGTAAGGATGATAAAAGTAGTGAGAAATCAGTTCTTACAGTTTATTACATACTTTCTCCACTAATCAATAACTTTTGATTGTATTTAATTTTACTTCGAGCAAATTATTCCAAGATGCAGAAATAATCTTGTGTTCAGATATCAATTTTAATGTTACTTGAAGATACTTTGAATTAAAAGTAGGATTATACAGAGTGTGGCTAAAATAATTAACGGTATAATTTCTCTATATTTAATTTCTTTGGATTCGAATTTGGAAGTCCCACAGCTAAAATATGCGAATGTGAAATTGATGGTTCAAAATTTGATTTATTAATGATTATGATATTAAAGCATTTCAGATATGTGTATCTTTGATCCGATCTGCAAGTAAAAAAACTCGCATAGATTTGAGTATAGTTGAAGTTGTAATAACATTTGCCGTAATAGTTAATCCTCCATGTTTTTAGGGTGGTATTTTATTCAAGCTAATCCCCAGCTTACTTTCCTATAGTAAGATGCAGAGGTCTCAGTTTTATGTTTACAATTTATAGGAATTCAGTTAATTAGCATTTTGACCTTTTTAAATGCTGAATATTTTATGAATAATGAGTTTGGTGGTGATATTTTCTGACGTCCAAACACTGTTTGCTAGCATCCGTAGGCTCAGCTGGTTCTATTTAATTTGTTGGGCGTGAATCCATCTTTTCTAGCTGCCCTTTCTCTTAGCGTCGTCTTACGGCGTTGATAAACGAATCCCTTCCATTGTGAGGTCGGTCTGGTTTCAAAGTCAGCCGCTCGGATGTTCTCTTTGAAACATTTTCCACCCAAAACAAACCGGAGCTGAGGATGGAAACAAATGCACGAAAATATAGAGGCGGCTGGCCTTGTTATGTTTAATGGTCGCCTAGAAACGCATTGTGTGAAATGTTGAGGAATGTTGCAGTACTTTCTCCGCTCTTCCAGAGGTTTACCAAAGGTTTTCTTTAATATTTCGTGCACGAATGCAGATTTAAAAATCTCAGCTTTGTGGAAGCCGTCGTGTTGTTCTTACACCTCGACTGTCGCAGATCTTCAACTTCGATAGTTGTTCCTTTCCTTTTCTTTATAGTATGTGAACCGACTTCTACATTCATGCTCTTATTCTTCAATATTCGTGTCCTATATGTGTATGTTTATATTCGGAAGTGGTTTCCACTATCTGTCTTTCTGACTCTCTCGGACTTCTTTAATTCTAGATCTTTGAGTTATTTATGAAGTTGAACTTTATATGCTCGTAATTCTGATTTATCCTAGGAATTGGCCCCTTAATTATTTTTGTAAAAAATTGATAAATTAAACAACAATATTGCCGTTAGTTAATGGCGTACCTTCGAAATTGAAACTGCTGTTTGCCAGAGAAGTAAGGTTTGAAGCTTATTTCTTTTAATTTTGAGGCTCACCATTGAGAAGAAAACCCTAGTGAAGTGCCCTAAAACAGCGATTCCTTAAATAAAGTTCTCGGACCCCCAGGGGTTCTTATCATCATAAGGGGTCCACGAGTATTGTCCTAATTAATTTAAACTTCAGCCTCACTATTTTCTGTCATATTGTCATTTTTGCTTGTTTATTAAGTCGATTAAAGCGATTCAGGTCTGACCTATTTTCCTAATTAATTTCATCTTACTTTTCATAGGATTTATTAAATACATAACAGTGTACAAAATTGAATACAAAGAATAGACTCTTACAAATTTGGACACACATTCCATACCAATCGTAGTTTGTAAAGAAAATAATACACTGCAGACGTAAAAATACGTAAAAATAAGATAACAAAATCTTTACGTAAAATTTTTACATTCGGGTCCTGCTAAGTCCAAAGACTTGTCAGCAGGTGCCTCTCTATAAAAATGAATTTAACAACACTTTAATAATAATAATGATGAAAAATTACATAGATAGATGTACAGATGTTGAGGATATACATGAATTTTATACAATAATACAAATAAAAACCATTATGGTCTCTATAAAGAATTTATAGAGAACATATTAACCAGTCTTTAATCTTATGCTTTAAACTTCTAAAATTGTCAACTTCATGTAAAATTTTAGGCAATGAATTAAAAATCAAAGGTACTGTTACTGACATTTGTTGTTTACCATGATTATTAAAATATGATGGCACAACATATCTTATGCTTGTTCTTACTTAATACTTACAATACTTAAAATAAATATCTACTAAATAAGTATATGAAATCCAAGTAAAATCGTGTCTTTGGAAGCGTAAAATTTTGAAGAACCTCAAAACAAAAATAAAGGCAAAGTGGGATCGTCAGCCAACTAAAGCTTAAGAACCACTGCCCTGAAACGCGTGCAAAAAATGCAGGGCATGCTGACCTATATATACCCCTAACATCCATTCTTATGCGGGCTCCGAGACTTTGGGACCCTAAGTTTCCCCGTTCCCTTTTTCCAAGATACGCAAAATCGATCCTATATGCGGCCAAAGTTTCTGATTCATGAATATATTTTGTTAGGACGATATTTCCGATTACGAACGTTACGACAGATTTGAACACGTTAAAAAATTTTGCTTATTTAATCATAATTTAAGCTAATTACATGGTAGACGTTTGTTTTTGTTCGTCTTAGCGTCTGTCCTTCATTTTATGGTAGCTTAAAGTAATAGGATCACCTTTATAAAAAGACGTAAATTTTCAAAGAAATCTGTGGTCATAATTCCTCGCGATTAATTGAGCTTCTTATAATAATAATTTGTTATCATATAATAATTCTGTACTTCTATGGACGATTCTGACTGAGGGTAAAGAAAACGTTAGAATCATTGGAAAGTAAAATTACGCGAATTTATGTAATTAGGAACGATAAAACTTTATTATTTTTTTAACTTCTCCTTCATAGTAAAAATATTTCATGGTGTTAGAACATCGACCCAAATGTTGGGTTGGTCATATTTGGAGAGGAAGAAGTGAAATATTTGAGATCATTGGTCTTTTCAACCGCATACATCCAGGAGTACCGCATGCAGATATTTTTGCTTTTCGTCGGTTTTTCATTCGACTCAAAAATTTCATTCGTAGAAAAATTTTCATGACTCAGGTGGTAATATCAGGTTTAAATCGTGAATGTATCGTATGCTTTATCATTGTGCAAGCCGCCATCTTAGGAATTACAGTTCAACACAAAAGCACGATGGTTTTATATGCCGAAAGAACTGTTTTGTTTTATATTACGTAGTCTTTCTTCCCCTTTCGCTGCATCTATTCATATGAAAATCAATATTTCTTTGTTTCGTCAAGGTGAGGCAGATTGGAGAGGTCTTCAGCAGCACCTTGTCTAAAGGACAGCGTTGTTGAAGATTTTTAGGCCTTTTTTCAACACGGTGGTTAAAGCTGAATAAATTATTCCTTTGCCAGGATTTAAAATTATTAAAGTAGCGTTTTATATTACTGCGCCATTCGCCAGTATTAACGCATTTTCTCTCGGAACGATTGTTTTAAATGTTTCGGTTTATCATCTTCAGTTTGTCTGCAAAATTAAATTGAATTGGCATCCATTTCGGTAGAAGAGTACTAATTATTTTCTGTGTTAAGTAGAGGATACAATGGAATTAAATATTCGAATCTGTTTGCTTTATTAATTTTGTATGAATATCCTCTTTATTTTTCTCTATCGTCAGCATTTTAACTCCTGATTTAGCTGCACTCACTGCTCACGTGCGTTATCTCTCTCTGCCTCAAGAAGAGAAGATCGATTTTCCGAAGATGTCGTAACAGAATTGATTGAGGGCCGACCTATTCAGAGGTTGAACTTTAGCGAAGGCATTTATTTATTCCTAGTTCAGATTCCACCCTGGAAGTATCAAAGTGCTTATCAGTGAATTCGTATTTATGGATTGCAAATTGGAGGAGTGTCATTATTAACTTAATGTATAGGTAGTCTTCAGCCAAAAGGCTTGTTTGAACCTCATGCCCATAATTAGCTATACTATACAATGGTTTGTAGATGGGGTTGAGGTGACTAGGAAAAATGAGGAGTGAGGTAGTTTGCCCTTGCTTTCCTCACTGAACTCGAATGCTGTAAGCGGGACAAGTGTACGTAAATGATGCAGAATAATTCTATGAGCAATACTTTCGTAATAATCCATTGAGAGATATCAATACCATTATTGAGCAACGATCATACTTCACTCATTAATTTTCATATTATCTCACAATCTTTACAGAGTAAATGAAACAGAATTTTCTCCATCCTGTACGTAAAGACAAATTGAAAATATTTCATTCATCAGAATATGTAAAGAGGAGCAATTAACGCAATAAACCACTCTAATTTTATTATATTATACTTCATATTTGACAGTTTATTTCACTTCGTTTCGTAGTTCCTTTAACAGTACTAATATCTTTATCTTCGAAGAATTTTGGTGCCATTATACGTAATGTGTATTTTAGTTGTTGATCCTCATTTCTTTACTCGAGGATTATCAACGAATCGTGAATTTATTTTTTCTTCAAAGAGCACTCTTCTTCAACTGAACGCCGGGTTATTATTTTCGTGCTCTCCGCATTGCGAAGACTTATCGAATTCCTTTTCGGATATGACCCAGTTGGATTCAACGCTCCAGCCCTTATCCCTTACTACGGAGTAATTGTTCCTTTCTTCTGCAAACAACATGGAACTTTCGGTTGCTTAATTTTTTGCTTCCTTTCCCTCTTTCACCTCCTTTTTTTGAAGCTATATTTCCGTTCCTTGTTCGAGATGAATAATAATAATTATACGTTTTTATTCGGGTCAGAATGGGACTAAAAATTCCTTCTTACATATAACCCTTCGTCGATTAACACTTGAATGAAATGGTAGCATAAAATAGTGCACGGAAGAAAACAAATTTATGGGTTTAAAAAGCTAAGTTAGTGATTAGGAAAAAAACCGCACAGCAAGAAAATACCCGCACGAAAGGGGGTGTGAAATATCTACGAAACTTATAAATAAAAAACTAAAACTTTATGGAAAAGGGAGTAATCTGAAAGCAAGAAACAATACATTAACTTTTAAATTGCTAACACAAAAATGAATACATACAAATACACATAAAAATAATTATAATGATAAACAGAAAATGAACGTTGTGGAATCTAAACGTAGGGTACACAATGTGTCAGAAATGAAAAATAGAAATAAAAGCTAAAAGGAATACAAAACTATAGTGAAAAACTCACTGGCAGTGACCAATTATGTCATTGATAAAGCAACGATGAACCTCTCATTATGAAGAAACGGTTCACGAACAAATTTTCCGAACGTAAAACTGTTACGTCGGCGAATAATGTTTCCAGTAACAAAATACTTAGTTAATTAACGTAAAGAAAATTATACAATATTTGCGTGTTTTGACGCAGTGACATCAGTTATAGCATAAAGAAGTTACAAGGATATACTTAACTACCATATTACTACGTAGCAGTGGTTTATGGTTCAGAAAACATTTTCCAGTTACGAGAGGATAAGGCGAGTGCAAAGATAAAGTGGTAGAGCTCTGAAGGGAAGCCCATCAATCAAAGAAATTGCCTATCTTTCCCTTATCCGACCTAGTCTCGAATATTGCCGAGCTATTTGGGATCCGTGTATTAGGGCTAGTCTCAGATTGTCCATAGTAGAGCAGCTTGTTTCATTACTGGAATTTCAGTTGGGTCGGATCTCCCTGTCAGACTTTAATCATGTCCGTATCTCCTTGGAAATTTTCTCAGCTGCATACATTTACGTGTAAAGCCACCTTCAATCCTTTTTCTTGTAGGAAAGAGTAGATCTGTTTTTCTAAAGTGGGCACCATTTTGTAGAGATTGTCATATTTTTTGAGGTATGAATTTTCGTTAATTTTTGAAGTAGCTACTTGCCCCTGATTCTGATGTCCGAACAGGTAATTTTCCCCCTCGATCATGCTAACTCCTATTCAGTTTAAATTGGCAAAAATCATTCCTTTAGAAGTTATTATTTCAGTGTTTTGCGTGTCATCTTAGTTAATATAATAATAATATAATATTTTTATTGGTCCGAGGACATGGAATACATGTATAGGACAAGTCAGATCATCATATAAGACACTATCAACAACAATATTGTTATGCATTACACATATCATACAATTTCTTATTAAATACTTCATAATAAAAAAGTTACATGTATATAAAACCCTCATTAATGTCACATCTAAGTTAACATTTACATAAAATTTACAATTTAATATAATATTTTATAGATTACGCAAACAATTTTCTTATTAGATATATTATAATAAAAAATGTTACAACTATGTACTACCCTCATTATTATTACATTTAAAATAAAATTTACATTAAAATTACAATTATTCTTAGTAAACATTTTTATCATTTAAAAATTCATTTACACTATAATATGCTTTCATTAGTAAAACTTCCTTCAATTTTTTGTTGAATTTTATACTTGTATTATTTTTTAAACTATCATTCTTTATATTTGTCGGAAACCGAGAATATTTTGCGGAGGTAGCCTAAAGTACGACGTCCATTTTGCTCAGAGCTGAATGAAGAGTTGATTCTCTTTAAGTATCTCCCGAAGCTCTTCCCCTTTAACTCAATTTTATGCGACGTCTTAATTTTCAACGCGCCCTTTCTCGATTCGCCATTCTGCGTGCAGTTCTTATTTTTGGAATGACTTCTCCTTCGGCATTAATAGGGATATGGGAATGAAACACCGGCCTTAGATGAATCCAATTCCGTTCTACATTTTTTCGAGAATCTATTCAAGAGCAGCTTCACCTTTCTACAGGTTCGAAGCTAATTTAGGTGTGTTTATTATTTATTTTAAACGTTGCAATTTGACCTTATGGCTTGATGGGAATCGAAGGAAGTCTAACCTAATAGTGTTTAATATTACCTGGCATTCACCTAAGGGATAATGCACAGTCATAGTTTGCAAATTCTTCAAAATACAGAAAAACCCTTCTCAGACGCTATGCTGCTTGATTATAGGTTTTCTCCCGGTCCCTTACATGCGTAACACATAGTAAAGATACCGCTTAAGAGGCTCTTGTTACGCGGATTTTTCTCTTTCCCATATATCCTCCAACCTGCTATAGTTCTCTATAGCAGGTTGGAGTACATTCTCTACAGATTCTCTATTTCATTTCATAGACCGAAAATTGTTTACATTGTATGAATTGCCTCATTCATAACCTTTATTACGTTCATTTTCCTCATTTGTAAAAGCAAAATGAAATTCGACTGTATTTTTGTGTAATTGAGTACTATTATGTATTGAAAACAAACTGCAAAAATTACTTTTCGTTTAGTTAAGTGTAAGGACTACTCTAAAAGAGTAAAGTAATTCTTTTTTGTGGTGCATTTACTTTACTTTCAAGGAATAGCATCACTATTTAAAAGTAATAAAACGAAAAATATTTTAATATTATTATCTTTGTGCAAAAGAAGAAGAGATGTCATATTCCGCTTATCACGTGGTTTTCCGTGGAAAGCGTACTAACTAGGTTCTACTATTTTTCTGTTAGGGCATACTTTTTCCTTTTCTTAACGTAGCCGATTTCGCTTTTGACGCCAATGGTTGTGCTCCTGGAAGCAAGCCGCTTGGCTGAAATCCCCTCCAAGAAGCCGGAAGCACCGTACTTGATGAGGTTTCTCACCCTCGTGAGACGAAACCGTGGTTGTTTTTTATCCACACGATGCAAGCAGAATCCATGCGTTCAAAATGGATGGAAACGTATATGTAAAGCTGTGGTTCTTAAAATTTGGCTGGCCTAGGATTCCCTGTTGCTCTTTCCTTTGTTTAGCGGACTAAATTTTACGTTTCGACTTGCATATTTATGAAATTAATGGAAAAGAAGTACTTTTTCCGCAGGTTTATTTAAAGAAGATCAATCAATCGTAGACTTTGGTCGTGTTTAAATAAACCTCTCGAAAAAGTACAATTATTTTTCCATTCATTTCACGCGATGGATTTCCACCATATATCGTCTGACTCTGTGAATTTTATTGTATATTTCATTTACTGTTAAGTAAAATAAGTCAACTACATATGATTTCATATATTTATACAATTATTGACGTAAAGTAGAGCATGAAAATGTCTTAATCGATTTAATTGATAGACTAATGTAACAAAATTACAGAAAATAGCGAGAAAGAACACTATAAATGAAGGAAAAAACATTTATTCTCACGGATTACTGTAATTTATTTCCCCAGACTCTAGTATAAGAATCGCTGGTATAAAGTATGGAAGAATAGCTTCTTCGTCCACTTCCTTGCGCAGTGATTAATGGTAGCTGTCAGCAGTTTGGCCACTCTTGTCCACGTACCACACGTGGCGATTTTAGTCCTATACAATGGCCTGTTTTTTTTACTTGACCTTGCTCATCGCAAAAATTTCCCCTCTCCCCGTGTATCGAGGATGTTTTTCCGCATTAAAAATTCCAATTAATCATTCCAGATTATTGTGATCCTAACCCTGTGAATTATAAGCTGTGTGTCGTGATAATGAGTTAGTGTTGATATATTTTTAATTATTATTGTAAAAATTGATGGATTCAGAATTAGATGCTTCTTGCCTTTTAATCCTTGTGGCCAATCCTAACATACTATCTTTGCGAATATGGTTTGTCAGCATTAATGGAAATAGAATCATAAAAAAGTAACAATTATAATCTATTTGTAAAGGTTCTTCAAGGTTATATATGCATATTTATATATCTATTATGTGAAGAAGTATGTATCTACTATACTTCCTTTTTTTAAATTTTTTAAAATTATTTTTGTGACGTATCCTCACATTTATTATGGCTATGGATAAAATAAATTTAATTGAATTACTGTACTGCATGCCGAAAATCGTTACATTATGTGTTAGGAGAAAAGAAGGAACTGAAGTAAAATCCAACGTTTGTCTTAGATTTAGTTACTATCATCATATCCCATTGGCGAATAGGTTGCACAAAAAAGGTAGACTTAATTTTTAAGCACGTCCGGTTATGGTAATGGTCTTTCATCAGATTTATCAAGAAATTGTAGAACGTATATGTTAGTCCCATCCGTCAGGCGATGGATAATTTCCGCGTAAAAGTAAGACAAACTCACCGGAAAGAAATCAGCTGTGATATCCATCGCTGCATCACCTTTGGCGGCCTTCCAATAAAGAGTTGAACTCTAAGGAGTAGTCATGACCTATGGCATCCATGAGATGATGAAGGTATTGAACTTCTTTCTCAATCATGATCTTCAGGTTGCAATTCTTCTACATATAAATTCATTATTTTCTTGGAAGCTTTCCCCCTGGATGATTTTTCCTACGAAAACAGAATGAAAGGTAGTTGGAGATCATATTTCTCCTTGCATTTTCCCGAAAAATCTTGCATTCTCGTAGATTTTCACAAGACATTCGTCTCCAAAATTGTGTGAGCAAAGTGAATGAGTTAGATGTAAAGTGGATGAAATGCGACAAATTTTGATGCCAAGAAAGATCATCTTTCTTGAAAGATAGACCCAAATACATTCGGTCATAGAAAATCGTAATGTTTCCAATTTTCTTCAAAGTGTCTCTTTCTCATCTTTATTTCGTTTATGACTCTATTTCACCTTGGTTAAATTTCTCTGTGCTGTCGGGAATCCCTTTTTCTCTATTCTTGCAATGACTTCAAATAAATTTTTGTCAACTTTCTTATTCTGTCATTGACAGCACGCACCATTATTCCGTAAGTAATACAATCCGCTATTATGCATAATTTTATTTATTTTATTTCTTTTTTCAAAGTTTGTCTGGCACCATTTTCCTTTTTTTTGATAAAATCATAAACCGAGTAACTCTTAGTATTTAATTCTGAGTTATATTGAATCAGCCAGATACTATGGATGTTCTGGCGAAGGTTGGTATATGACCAATTAACAGCATTAATAGTTATTAACTGGCGTAAGTAATCTTTGATTTTAAATTGACCGAATCATATCTGAAGCATTTTTCCTCCGTTGTATTGCGCCTGAAGACATTTTGAGTTGAAGTTTCTGTGGATGAAGCACCGACTCGAGCGCCGACGGTGAAATGGCAAACCTCAACCAAGCCATTCTATAATGAGCCGATTATATAAGTCCGTAAGAGAACAGACTGCACTCGTTCTTTAACGAAGTGCCATATTAGCAGTTACACTTCTAAAGCTCAGTTCGGTGACGCTAAAGCGCTAATCTCGCTTCGAATCCGCTGAGTTTGAATTTTAGCGGAGTCTTTAAATCAAGAAAGTGGGTCACTCGACATAATAGCGGTGGAAAGTTTTTTTTTCGCCGGAATGCGTTATTTTAGACCCAAGTGCGTTTGGAATCCTTTTAAGAATACTGACACATCTTTCCAGTAGTTTTAAATTTAAAAAGGGCTCTTTCCTCAAGTGAACGATAACGATCTGTTACGGAATGCGATGTTTCCTTGTTTCGCGGAAGTATTGGTCAATTATAATCGTTCGTAAATATATGAAAGTCTATAATTAACGTCGTTTTTCTAGATCTATAAAAAGTACTCTACATCGGTTACTGCTTCAAAAACAAAGTTATTTTTTTAGACGACATTGGGATTTATTTTTTCGTATTTTTTTCGAGCGTAGTAATTCAAAACCACAAGCCATACGTAAAGTAAAAGTTGAAATCGTCAACAGATTTGAAGCTGGTTTGAAATTGGTAAACTATGACAGCAGTACCGTCAGGGTGTGATAAATGTAGTATTTGTGTCAGGAAAATAGAGACCCTCGTCCCACACCGGCTTACTCAACCCATAACAAGGCAATTGTTTCTTGAATTGTTATTTTTTAAGAAGTATATTTCTTTTAATTTGAATTAGGGAAATGATGAAATGACATACACCCCCCACTCTCAATCCAATATACTCAACCCAACCAAAAAATTTATATTTATTGGTTGCTAATTACAGTAAATATATTATGGATTCGATGACGAATTATGTTAAGAAATATCACGAAAAAGTAGAATATATTCCGAATAAAGAGGAAGGTTTTTACCAATTAATATAACTAATAGTGCAATTCGTAGTTACAATTAGTCGCATTCGTGACGTTTAGTTTGCCAATGTCAGGCATTAGCCGCCGATTTTCTTTTTTGTGGTACTGCTTATCTCTTAATGTAATTATTTCTGATTTATGTTTGCAAAAGCAATAATCCGGAAGGAGATATGAGTTTTACGTGCTCTTCTTCAGGGAGTGCCTTCAAATGGCCTTGCTTCAAATCTGGGAGGATTTTTTAAGACAAACATTCCGTTATCGGTTGGATGTCACCATTTTATTTCGCAAGATATTCTTGAACTTTGTGATCTCAAGGTTTTAATGAACAATCATATCAGTGCAATAAATAATACATATTTAGATTGGCTATTCAAATAGCTTTTTGTGAATAGAAGGAAAAGGGTTAAGGTTGACTTTTTAAATGAGGTTTTTGTAAAAGCAGTCCTTGCTCTTAATTGGTTAATTGTCTTTTGAAAATTGAAATTATAATAGCTCTATTTTCGTTCCTAATTTTGAATTCATGTTTGTATTTCTTAATCTTTTGAAATAGCCACCGTTAGGTATGTCTCCAAACATTTCTCTTTGTTTATCACTATTTGTCTTAATAATAAATTTTCACAGATAAAGGATCCTTTCCTCCATAATCGCAGAAGGAGTGTTTACTATAAATATAATAGTATGGGAGTGTATCTTATCAAATTGAAAAAAGTTGAAAAGATATAAGTACCATCTCGTTTTAATGTATCAGCATCTGCATTTGTTAATTATATAACCGAATTAGTTTTCTTATTGCTAAGAAATAGGAATCCATGTCAATCATTTAAGGTTTATCCTTAAAATTGATATTATATCAGTAGATGTTTTTATAAACCGAAAAGTTAAGCTTCTCCCTAAAGGAGAGAATTCGTTGTAAGAAGACGGGAATTTCTACAGAATTATCGCAGTACGTTCTACTTCATGTACATTGATAACCTGGAGGCCGCCTATCTGCGAGTGGCATGTGTTGTAGAAACGTTTGCTCGTTACCATATGGGTTCCTTCTTGGAAAGAATATCACTTTTTCTAGCGCATATCTCTCTAATTTTACGCTCATTGGCAAATCAACCGAAATAGCGGGGGGTTGCATAACACCGATTACGTCTTCCACCAACGCATGTTCTCAGAATTTTTCCTGCAATTTTCTTGCGTAACCGTACTCATAATCTCCTTCTATCATGAGGGCGTACCAACCTGCATCAGGGAGCATTTTCGTAACGCTTGCTGTTTATCAATTCTAACAAAAGTCGCCGTGTGCTGCACAATCTGCCGGATTCCATATGCATGCTGTATATATACATTCAGATGGGGCCTGATTAAATGGAAGTATCATCACTAATGTAAGCCTATTCATCACATCAACATGTGTGCTATACCGATATATAACGCTTTAAAAAAGCATTTTGATCGCTTCACAGTAGATAATTTAGATATAAAAGCTCCTTTTTAGATTACTTATGAGAGCTATCAACTGAATTGATTACATTTACATTCATTCTATTACCTTTATAAATATGCCGGAAAAGACTTGTGATTGTTCTGAAATCTATACGTTTGAAATATTTCTAAATGTTTTGGAAAAATATTTCAATTATGTAAGACAACCGCCTGGCTAATGAAAGATCCGAGTTCAAGGCCCGAACATGTTTGCCTTATTTAGCCTTCTCTCCTTCATTCCTTGGGAATTTCCTGAGCTAACACTTCGTAGGAAGGAAATCTATATTCATCAACTTAATTGTTCGATAAAGAAATGCGGTCTTCTTCATTTGATATTTCTCTGTGTATTACCGAGTCATCCGCAATAACACTGCATTGCGATCGATCTCGTTCCTTAAGACGTAGATGTGCATTAAGAAACATAGAGGCCCAATTACGATACCCTGGGGGACTCTTGAGGTTACTTTGAATTTGCTGCCGGTAACAGTTACTTCTTGCTCTTCCTCCTCGTAGAAAAATTCTGTAACCCAGTTAATTCCTTCGCTAATATCAAATTTTAATGTTGTCAGTTTCGATGGACTCCAATACTTGCTAAATATCATGGAAACTAGCGTCCATTTGCTTTTCTTTCTCGAAAGATTTTTAACAAGTTGTGAGCAAATAGCGTAAATTTAGCTTCAGGTTGGCGCAATTTCAAAATCCGAGTTGGTTTTTATTAAGGAAATCACTGCTATCTAAGAAGCTCAGGAGTAGAGATGATACAATCAATTGAAAAAAAAAGAATCGAATAGTTATTCGATTGTTTTAATTCAAATGAATGTACACTCTTTCGTGGGCCAGTGGTTTTGTTTGGAAGGTTTATCAAATCTTCATCCATGTCAATTCGTCTCATCTTTCATGAGAGTGTAATTTAATTTGTTCTTAGTATTTTCGAAAAAGTGATCCGTCACTATATAATTTGGTTTTTCACTCGCTTCTGCCCATCGAGTGAAGCACTCGCTTTGAACAATCGAATATATTCACTCGGTTAGGTGTGAAAGTATAGAGTGAAAAATCAAAACGTTTTATTCTCGCATCATTCGATTGAATCAAAAAATCGAATTATTCCATTGTGTTCATTTGTTCATTACTTGTAAAACTTTATAATGTTCCTCGATATATTTCAACCACTTGCTTTGAACAGTTGATTATATTCGCTCGGTTAGGATTGAGTGAACAATCGAGACGCTTTATTCTCGAATAATTCGATGTAATAAAACAATCGAATTATTAGATTGTTATAATTTTGCTCAATATATTTCAATCTCTTACTTCTAACCATCGAATATATTCACTCGGTTAGGATAGAATGAAAAATCGAAACGCTTCATTCTCGAATAATTCAATGGCATAAAACAATCGAATTCTTCGATTTAGTCGAATTATTCAATCGAATTATCGATAAAACAATCGAATTATTCGATTGTTTTCGTTCGTTTATCATTTCAATGTTAAAATGTTTTTCAATCACTCGCTTCGAACAATCGAATATTCTCTCGGTTAGGATAGAGCGAAAAATCGAAACGTTTCATTCGATGGAATCAAACTTTCGAATCATCCGATTGTTTTCATTCGGTTGTTCCCATCTCTACTCCAGAGCGAACCAACAATCATACCACAGCCCGAAATCGAAGTTGAAGAAATGATCCAATAACGTCCTGTTCCATTACGCCCTCAGAAACAGGCTCAACGTCCACCAGTTTTCCATCTTAGGAGACCCTGCCTTCCCGTTCTGCTTTTCAGCGTATCTTGTTCCTCCCCTAATATCTCTCAAGTAGGTCACTCGGTCGCACATTGATTCCGAAAGGAAAAATTCGCCCGCGAAGCGATGGATCGCCTCTCCTTTCGAAAACACTCTTTCGCAGCTTCTTCCAGCCGGTGGGATTGCTTACTTGGGAGAGCGTTTTTTCCTCTCTTCTTTCAAACCTCTTTTGGTGCCGGGGTCTTCTGGGGGATCACAAGAGGCTGTTTTAATGCCGGTATCTTAGCTGTGCTCTTTTTCCCGCCACTTTACCGCTTTTTTCCTGGAAGAGGGATGTTTATCGAGACTGTCGGTAATGGTGCGTGATATTTCACCTTCAGTGGCGCGTTAGCTTTTAATGTCCTGAGAGAGATGGTATGGCGATGTTGGTGGAATTGAATTGCTGCACTAATTTTTCTCCCTTAACAAGTAAGATGCTAACTTTTCAGTTTAAGTTCTTCTATGGTTAAATGAGATACTCAACTCTGTATAAAATCATCTTCATATAAATTTAAGATGTGCGATGTCTTTCTCGTGAGAAAAAAGGGATATAGAAGTTATATATCTGAGTATTTCTATGATATTTAACGAAGATATATTCAAGTAAGATGCTAGCTATATGCTATAAATGTAACAGATAGTTATTTTTGGTCATTTTTCCGCCAAGTATTAGAGAGGCAGTCAAGCGTAGATAGGGTTTTCGGTGTTTCACACCCCCTGCAACGCGCCAGTGGCGGTTGTCAGGGTTAAAATGTAAATAAATAAACATAAATAACTGGTAAAATCAAGTTCTTTTGTGATGAGATGCGGCTGTACTAGGCATTCCATCATCGTCTAATAACTTGAAGAAGTACGATCTTTTTCTTGTGTATAGAAAGGAATATCTGTGTGTATCTGAGTAATTAGATGATATTTAACGGAGAAATGTTCAGTTAACGTAAACATTGAAAATCGATTGTAAATATACTGTGTGCTGCACTGCTAAGACTGTTGTGGTTGAACTCTATCTCATGGACTGAGTGTAATCTGTTTTGGTAAGTTGAGAATGAGTTTTACTCGAAATTGGGATCCGAAACAGCTGAGCTAGTAATTCTTCGAGACCTCCGAGCTAATCGATACAAGATTCATATACCCATGGGGGTAGATTTTCTGATACTGTAATGAATCAAGTGAGGCTTAAGAAGTAGCCATATTGGCCACGGAATGCAGTTAATACCAGCGTCGGAGTTTGTTCTCCGTAGAAACATGGGGAAGTTGTGCCATTCTGACATTGTGAGTTATGATTCTATGCGGGCTGTTTCAATATCTTTCTGCGGAATTTTGGACTTTGCCAATTAAAAAATCCCATCGGATGTAGAAATATATATGATATGTAATGAAAAAATGTAGAGGATGTTGGTAATTTGTCCAATAATGGAAACGAAGGTTGTCAACTGAACGCTAAAAAGTTTTCTTAAGGTTGACTAACTACTTCCGTAAAATACGATACAGAAGTAGTTCCTCGGCCAACTCAACACACATCAAATATACACTGAAACAAATCGTCATAGTGAGGAAATAGGAAAAACGATCGTATTAAAAATGTTTGTACCACATTATATTGCATTAGAAGGATAAGGAGTTGCGTGCAGAATTTCATCTGGTGTTCCTTTGGGAAGCATAACACATTTCGCATATAACATCTTACAGAGGATGGACTAGTTAAATAGAAGGAAGGATGAAAACAAAAGAAATTCAGCTCGAATTGAATCTTCATTAATTAAAATTTACTTTATGCCTTTTCAGCCGTCATTACTCAGTTATCTTCATTCTTATTTAATTTTTGGTAATTATCTGGTTTATCACTTACTGCAGTTGACATAAAATTGTTGAGCGAAGCAGTCTACTACTAATAATTGAGCCACCAGAATATAGTAATATATAGTAATTGATTCCATAGAATACTATATAGTATTAATATAATAATTGATTCTACTGATTGAAACATGATGTTTATTTAGCGAAACTAATTTTGTAGAATCAATATGGAAGTATTAATTTTTTATTGAACAACTATGATATGATCTCAGATGATTGAAATGAAATTTTACTTAGCTCATTAAGTTGTGCGACTAAACCCAAAGGTGTACAAGAAGTGAAAAATTGTGACTTGACTGGGACTCGAACCCAGGTCTCTCACTTTCCGGAAAGCTATTCTAATATTTTATTTTTCTATTCTATTTTTTTAAATATGATCTAGCCATGCGAACAGGGAAAGATATTTCAACAGTATTCTTTTTAGTTAGACGTGGACGTCGAGTCAGTTATACTCAATTTCTTAGAATAAGGTGAAATTATATGCTCAATTGAGTTTGCCGTAACTTTGTAGAATTCCATTACAGGATAAAATATACAATTAAATTTTGAAAACATAGTAGAATTTTACAAAGTGATCGTATGTTTTATCCTCTAAGTTGAAATTACTTAAATGAGTGTATTTTTCGACGTGAGAATCCTTCCTTAATCATCCCATGCCCTCACGTGGCGCGACTTCGGACCACTTAAAGTTTATTCTCATCTTATTGAAGAAACGTGAACCTAATCGCGAAGAATCAGCCAGTTGAGTAGTCTCCAAGGACGAGATGTTGTTTCTTTTCTAAGTCGGGAGTGTCGTGCGTTTATAACTTCCTATCTCCCGTCTCGTGTGTGGCGAACCGCAGATATCAGCCTCCATTTCCTCGCTCAGATTCGCGGAAGAGAGTTAAATATTTACGTGAAACTGTTTAGAGATCTCCCGCGCTACTTTCGTTGATCGATCGTCATAAATTCGTTGGTGGATGAAGGCCGTGGCTGTAATGTGGATTTATGCTGCGTATTCCGACGTGAGTTCCAAGGATTTCGCCGCATATACTACCGCACGCTTTATATACCATACTACTAGACTCTGTATTCAATTATTGCAATGGAAAGGCACCAAATTCATCCCGGAACTTGCTAATTCCGTCTTTGAAAGAATTTTGATTAATTTGATCCGATTTGTGGCAAATGTTCATTTTGCTGTATCTGGCGTCATTATTATCAGGGGGACTTTATTTTGGAGACTATATTTGCGAAATTGAGACTTTTGAGTTCCATCTTCCATTTAACCAACAATAATAGACATTTCATATGAACGCGACACCTAGCAATTGACGGACACATACAACCATTCCCTAACCAGAAAAATCGGGTTAGCCAGGATTCGAACAGGATTCCCGGATAGCCGTGTGGGTAGCGCGTTCGACTTCAATGAATGAAAGCGGTCCCGGGTTCGATTCCCGGTGGGAGCCCACCTGCGTAATGACCTCAGTTGTCGAAGCACTTTTCACAATACTACTATTCCTACAGGATTCGACCCAGGACCTTGGTGTTGGAGCGTTATCATGTCAACATGCTAACCACTTCGCCACCGTGGACGGCAATCGGTTACAGCTTCGTAATTTTAATAAAAAGACACGAGATTATCACTAAATATGGTGAAACCTTCCTGCAAGGGACTGTCTCCTGAGTTTGGTGACTTTCCGTTGCTGAGGACTGTCTTATAAATTCTTACACCTTGCATTTACTTCCGATCGGGAAATCATGATACTGTCCTTCAGGAGGGATGTTCTTTGAGAGGGATTATACTGTATTAGGCAAATTTTTCGCTGTTTTGTTTTTTGGCTATAAATACCATTGCAAATAGAATGCCGCGTATGCTCGTGTATAACACGCACCCCATTATTTGACTGATAAGACGAGAAGGTGCGCTTTGTCCACAAGAAAACACTGCATTCGTCTGAAACGTTTTGCGTGTGATGTTGAAGTAGGCAATGTTTCGAAGGATGTAGACTCTTTTCTCTATGTTTGTATATGTATGCTGGCCATGAAAATATTATAAGATATATAACGAATTTAGGTTGGTGTTGTGTTATAACAAATCATCAACCTTGTCTTCATAAGCTGTGCAATTCGATGGTGTTCTGTCTTCTATGGACCCAAGATGAATGTAAGGAATAAAATTTCGCGATACAGAAACTGAATGGCGAAACTTCTCTCAGTTACCCCCGCTAATTCTAAGAATAACTCATTGCTTCGTGAAAGAGGTCGATCCCCTCAACCGATTGGATTTTTCTCATTTTAAAGCGAATTTCTCTCTTGAGACGTCTCCTTCAGTAATCCGTCGATTCAGCAGAACTTTTTTATATAATGTAGATTGCTCATTTTCGGCAGCGAAGCCGATTTCCATAACGTAAGTCCTCTGGCGATATTTCTTAACGCGGTGGAATGAATTGTGTTTGTAGTTTTTAAGAAACATTCGTTTTCATCTAAAAAAAAATTGGGAAGAATCTATGTTTGTATAATCATCTAAGTGTAAATCCTGTAAACTTATATAATTAATAATAATAAACGTTTATTTCGACTTGGTTGTTCTCCGTAATTTTTGGTAATTTAATTTTGTATTTTTGTGATGACTTTTGGTAATTCTTCCAGCGTGAAAACGTCGTGAGTATGTTTAATTTTTAATTACTTCGATAGATATTTGGTGTCAGAATTACGTAACGCTCTTCATTTTTTACCGGTTGAAATTTCTTGTCTTTTCTTGTTTTTTCATTGTGTCTTAATTGCTTCAATTTCTTAGCTTTTTATTATTCACGCCATGTTTTCTGGAATGCGATTTCCGCTTCGAACAATGGAAAATATTCTCTCTGTTGGGATAGAGTGAAACTAACCGCTTTATTCGAATCATTCGATGGAGGTAAACAATCGAATTATTCGATTGTCTTCATTCGGTTGTCCCCACCTCTAAAGCGACTCATTGACCGCCGGAAATGGCCCCAAATTCCCCACCTTTCTGCAAGAAAGTTTCCCAAAACGGCACCTTTAGACTTCTTTTTCTGACGGCGAAACATTCCGCGAACGTAAGGCGGAATATTTCGTGAATTCTCGATAAACCAAAGGAACGTTTATAAGTCGCGATTTATGCCTCACAACTCGAGTTCTTTCGAGAAATAGACTAGCGGATGAGACAAGGAGCGCGTTCTTCTGGGATTCTGAAATAAACGACGTTGCCTTTGTCGCATTTTTCCTGAGAGAGTCTGAGTTAACATAAATTATTCTTCCCCCGGTGCCTCAGCCGTCTCCTTTAAGGCAAACAGCAGGAGAGAAAACAAAAAGTTCCTTCCTTAAGTAATTATGGGTCGAGATGAAGATGGCTAGAGAAGGGAGTTAATTCTGCGACGCAATGCGGTTTCTTAACGAAACTGGAGGAGTATTTTACAACGCTGTGGTGCACCGCAATCCTTGAAATAATGATTTTAGAATTATCGCTAAATCGCTACTCCTTGTTTTTCTTCTTTATTATTTTATCTTCTTTATTTATTCATTCGGTATAGTTGGATTATTAGTCCGGTGGAAATATTTAATACAATAATTACTATTATATAACATGATCAGTACCAATTACAATGTTATTGAATGTTACATTACGGATATCTTCTTGCTGCAAAATGTATTCTTATAATGCATATCTCTCCTAGCTATAGCAATGCGCTTTTGCAATAAAAATATCTCCTAATTACAACAATACAGATATATTATTACATAACAGATATCATTTAGCTTCAACTAGGAGCTAGTACAATATTACAGTTAAGCTGTCTCCTTGCAACTATAATACATTATTTCAGTACATATTTCCCCGCTACTATTTGTACATTTTCATATAAAAGCTAGGTTACTCGATTCAAATTCACATACATCAACGATTGCTCCTTACTTTAAATGCTTTATACATACTTTTTTCAGATTTAACATTTGTTGATGGAAAATAATTCCTTTGTATGACTATACGAATCAGGGCAAAATGACGTTTGGAAAACAACAAATAAAAGTGCGTCGAAATATTAATTTTCAACATAAGACCGGAAAAATTAAAAATTGAGTTGATGTTATTAGAGATTCGCAACTCCCATAAGTTC
This sequence comes from Pachydiplax longipennis, assembly GCA_036926295.1. Taxonomy (NCBI): domain Eukaryota; kingdom Metazoa; phylum Arthropoda; class Insecta; order Odonata; family Libellulidae; genus Pachydiplax; species Pachydiplax longipennis. The sequence goes on from JAVFKF010000019.1 coordinate 33,490,196, forward strand.
GGATAGGATTCCAGAACCTTGTTTCTTACATTTTGCATTTATCTAGTTAGGGTATAAGGACGTCGCATTCGTAAAGGACGACGACAAAGGCAAGCGATACATATTATAGACTTCGACTATCACTAGCACTAATCGTTTGTATGTATAAATGATGAAGTATTGAGAGGTACCAGAGACGTAGCGGAAAATCTTATGGCCTCCTTAACAAATAACTCAAAAGTCAAAATAAAGTACTCAAGTATACATTTATATACATCTCATGCCAAATTAGTTTTCTTTCAGGTGTAAAGGGGGTTAGGAGTATAAGTTAGATGTAATAGTAAGAAGACACTTTTTGTTCTCAACCTCGCCCAAATAAAGACTTTTTATTATTATTATTCGACCCTTTATTTGGCGAGGTTAGGCCCGAGTGGGCCTCTCTTCCACCTAACCTAGCGTGAAGATCTTACAATGTAATTTTTACAGGAAAAACATTTAGTAAAACTAAAAAAAGAGGAAGAAAAAAACAAAAAAGAAAAGATTTGATTTGTGGGGAAAAATCTCCATAACTTAGGTTGTTAGAGAAAAAAAAATATTAAGATTATGTATCCACCAATAAGATAGCGATTGTTGGCCAATTGTCGGACGATTGTTGCAACCTATGTAGCGGTTGGCTACGGTGAGATTGTTGAAATTTTGGCGGAAAAATTTCACTAATAGTAATTATTGCGTCATGGAGCAGATTCACATGAAACACCGCTTCGCAAAACCGCATTACATAACCCTTAATTTTCTTGCAATGGAAACCGTGCCGCTCAATTAGCGAATCAGGGCGATCTTTCTTGCCACCAAAGTCGCTCCCCTCATTCAGAAATACGCTTTTCGGGAGGGATTGATACTTGAGCAAACCCAAGTACCTCGACGTCCTTCTAAAATTAACCCAAAAATGGCGCGGAGCAAATGCGCAATTGGTGAATAGGAATAATCACAGTGGTGTCCGTGAATAGAAATGATGAATGCAGCTGGAGATCGCAACGCATCAAGGAAGCTTCATCCTGGCACCCGTATCTTAAACGTTAGTCCCAATTTTGCTTAACTCTAGTTTTGGGCGAATAGTAACTACTCGTTACTTTGATATTCCCTCGGATCCGAAGTAACGAGTACTCATTCCCGAAAATACTCGTTACTAGAGTAATCGCTTGGCGATCATCAACTGTTTACAAGTAACTACTACTGTTTACTATAACTACAGGGGATGAAACTGTTTCTTTCGGTTCTCGGATCCTCAAGAGAGAAGGGAAAGAAATCAAACATCTGACGACCTACCATCTTCAGAGTTAATGTAGAATTCAGCTTACCCTAAATTTATAAAGACTACCGAATTCGTAACTGCTCACTTGATTACCACCAGAATCCGGACGAGTAACGATGAGTACCTAAGTAACTACACATCCAACGATCTCTACAATCAACTCGATCTGGATCATCGTAGAGTAACGAGTACTTAAGTAACCACTCAAAAGTAACGAATATATACTCGAAAAGTAACGAGTAGTAACGATTACAAGAAAGTATCGGGAGAGCCCACCACTACTTAACTGTGGATGCGTAGAGACAGAAGAGAGAAATTGTTTTATTCCATTACATTCTCCTCTGCCTAGAGTACCAAACAACCCAGGGCATCGAACCGGAACCGAATCAAAAAAATTAAACCCGGAAAAGATCATTTTTGCCGGAGTACAACCCGAACCAAAATCGAAAATTATTACATATTCAGAGCAACATTCCGTTCCCAAAAATTCACATTTTACTTAGTGCAGTTGGTAGAGAGTTTACTAAACACTATCGTAAATACAACATAACTGAAAATTTATAAGTTCCATTCTAAATTTAGTTATTTAATATGAATGGAAAAGGCCTAAAATATCGACTTTCAGAAAGATAGAACATCACAATAGTCGTGTCGGAAAAACTGTTCGAACCAGTTCGACGTTGGCAGATAGAGGGAAACCGGAATCAAACCGGTATTTGGTGTTTTAATTGAACCGGAGCGAAGACCGGAATTTAAATTACTACGCCTAGAATCCCTGATTACGAATTCTTTTGGTCGATTCGGACTTCGGAGTAAAAACTTTTGGTAGATTTCGATAGAAATACTTTATCTATATGCCATCTAGATCCAACATGAAGGTTGTTCAAACTTTTGTATTGGATGAATGATTGCAGACAACCATTGTGGCGCCTCCAGAGTAACAACCGTTGATAACAGTGATAAGTGTCAGTGTTGACTCTCGGTCAGAAGTCCATCCGTCCCAGGTCAACGACTACCTGTATTTGAATTCCATGTGGATGTTTTCCTTTCATGAATTCGTATACAGTTGTAAACAAAAGTACTCATATGATCGTTAAAATCACCTGTGAGTGGTTTTTGACAAAGATGTTCTAGTTTATGTGGATTACATAATTCGATGAATCAAACGTTTGCAATCGATGTTGATAACCGAACCTAAGCATAGTTTTTCAAATATATGTATATGCATTTAAAGACTGTATTACTTAATAAGGCACATGATTTGTAATTATAAAGTGTAATATGTTTTAACTTTGCGTCAATCTAAACCTTCAATATCTAGAAATGAATGCATTTTCTAAATTTATTTTTCTTTTCTTTACAGGTAAGTTTCCAGTTGTTTGCAATTTCAATTTCTCCCAGAGTTTCCAAAACTTCAAGTTCGTGAGTAGTGACCTTATTTTATGCCTCCTCTTTTGAATGTTGGTGATTCACGGAAAACATATTTTTGGGGGCATCATTTCAAACTTTTATGTAGCGATAGGACTACTGAAGTTAACCCACGTTTCATTACTCAAAAGGTGAAGTAACGCGAGAATCGTTTGAAAAAAATTTCGAGAATAACTTTTCGTATGTCTTTGAAAGTTAGACTATTTTGGGACCTTCTGTAATTATCCCTAGTAAATAGAGAAAGACGTCTACCGTGTGTTTTTGGCTTTTCGGAAATCATAAAGAAAATTATTTTTCTTTCATGCACTGGGAATAACTTATGGGATTCTAAGATACAATAAAACCCGTTTAAAACGCTATAGTTTTATGCATACCTTCCATCCTTAACGTGTAAATTACTCCTTAAGACGTTCTACCACCTGCTTCTAACGCATCACCCAGTATGTTGACTTTAATATTGTATTTAATTCCATAAATCTCGATGATTTCCTGCTTGCAATTTGGAATTCTATATTTGTAAAATGAACGTAATTCCGAGATGTGGTATCGTAGTGAATTCGGCAAGTCTCCTTCAAGTTCTTTGATAAACCATTAGAAGCTCTCTAGAACTAACTCCTAACCATTAGAAGAAATCAAGTCTTTGATAAACCATTAAAAAGTATACAAATTTTATTATTCGCTTATAGATTTGCATGGAACAGCGTGTGAAAAGAAATACACATAAATAATAATATCCATAAATAATAATATACATAAATACAAATAATATGTTATCTTGCCGCAGAAACAATCGTAGACAGAAGTGGTAAAAGTGGAAAGTATGTTTGTATTTTGTATATCTTGATACATTGCGCAATATCCTCAAACGTGAACTCTCATATCTTTTGCCGTACATTGAATGTGTACGAGATTCTCTCTGAAATATGGCTACCAGTGTGTGTGCGTCACGTACGGCTTGGCGACATCGTGGAGAAAGGCGTGGGAAGAGGATTCCTCTCCAAAAGATGTCCATTTATCCCGAGAGCTTCGACACTCCGCAATTTTCCGTATTATGCTCACGTAATTTATTCGCCTTTCCTTTCGAGAATAAAGAGAAGGTACTCGTTTGTTTCTCTCTTAATTACCGTTCTGTTTAAGCCAACCGCTGCTTTGCCTTTTAATGTTTTTACTCCTCAAAAAGTGACAAGGAAGCTCTTACTTCTGCAATCTAATGATATTTGTTTTTCCTAAGCATACATGAGAAATTTGGAGAGTGTAGAGAATGGAGATAAATTGACGTATTTCTGTACGAGGAAGTACATGCTCGAAATTAATTAAGCAGAATGGATCTGAGGCGGAAATAAGGTACATTTCTAATTTTACCTGAAATTAGGAATGGGCACCCTTGGATGTGTCGAAGAAGTCTTCTATTTAGTCAGTAAAACATCCTTAGAAGTAACACGATTGAAATAATTGGTATGATAGGTGATGAAAGTATTCTATCCGAAAAAACAATTATTGACTACACTAATGCAATCGTGTATATCAGGAAACAGTTCAAAAAAGTTGAATATATTCATTAGTATGGAACATGGACCGTAGTGCCTTTCTGTTTGTATAAAACACCTTCTGAAGTGACAGGAGTGAAATTATAAGTATGACGGTTGATGAAAGCCAACTATCAGAAAATAAATTATTAGTGACAACACGTGATACAATCGTGGATATTAGGAAACGTTTTAAAAACTATACATAGTGCCGTTTTGCATAGATGTGAAACGTGGACTGGAGTGCCCTGTTGTATAGGTGTGAAACATGGACTGCAGCATATAAGCGAAGTTAAGGCACCTGTATGGCGTGGTTACCTTAGTCCGGTTTTCTGATGCTGATATTTTATAAACAAAGGCTTAGTGTAGGAAAAAGCCTGAGACCTGTCTAATATATTCTAAACAGTAGCATCCTCTGACATCTCAAGTGAATCTCTGTTACGAGGGTGGTATTCTGCTTCGTGATGAATTGGGGTTTGGGCCATATCGGATAGCTACTTTTTATTCAATTGCTTTCGGTTTTTTCCCCTGTCGGACTGACCCTTTGCTCTCACTCAATCCTTTAATATTTTTGAGAGGGTGCTGACCTCGATTTTGCTAATTTGCATCGCTAAAATTTTATATTAGTAATGATCGTTTGGTGAATTGTTGATACGTGACTTTTTCGCGTGTATCCTTTTCGCTGAGCGTGCATGCCAGATCATCCTGTCATGCGTAAGAGCGGCACAAACTGAAACAAATCCACGTGAGATGCGACGCGTGATGTGTGACGTTCAATTTTCAGCCTACATTGCAATGTGACATCTGTAGCGAACTGGAGCGTAAGTAGTTTTCGTTGTTGTCCGGACCGTTGTTGATGAAAATTACTTGAGTGTATTGCGTACTGAAATGCGGAAGTTCCCCCAAGTTAGGCTAAAATTAGTTTATCTTTATGGCAATTTCTGTGAAGTCCCTATTGTAATCGGTGTGATTTCTTGTGTTTAGTCATATCAATGCTCTGAAACTTATGTATCTAACGTAATATGTATTTTTATTTATGTATCTAACGTAATATTTATTTTTATTTATGTATCTAACGTAATATTTATTTTTATTCATGTATCTAACGTAATATTTATTTTTATTTATGTATCTAACGTAATATTTATTTTTATTTATGTATCTAACGTAATATTTATTTTTATTCATGTATCTAACGTAATATTTATTTCTTTTAAAGAATCTCGAACGAATTCAGTGATACTTTGGCTAACGAGTAACTAGACTAACGAAGTTATTTTTTTGCTGTTTTTCGGACTCTAATAACGAATATTTTTGTGGATTCACGTAGAGAATAATAATAATGGACTTTATTTAGGGCGAGATTGAATCTATTAAGTGTCTTATTATATCTAACCCTTCGTCGTATAAATTAAAAAAAAAGGGATAGCTTGTAAAAACAGAACAGAGAAGAAGACTTCTTTGTGAATTTAAAAATCTAAGCAGAGAAGTGAAAAGGTTAAAGAAAACATCCGAATTATTCGATTCGACATGATTGGGCTTGAAGCATTCATTTTGTATCATGTAAAGTAGCAAGGAATCTTGTCTTTCCAGCCAGTTGTTAATTTCCCTCCGATATTTTTTTTATTCCCAACTTTCATCCGCTATTTTATCATTGCATCCTAAAAGTTGTTTGTTGAAAAAAATTATTTCTAGCAAATTTTTTTCCCAGTCCTCTTCTGATTGAATTAAACTAATATGATGTTATAAAATTTTCGAATCGTATTCCTTCCCTGATTAGGATTGTGTAAAAGAATAAAGACGATGATCGAATAGGAAGAATTGATTAATTATAATATTAATAATAATAAGAATTGGTTAATCTGAAAATTTTTAATTTGAAAAGGTGCCATGATATTTTTCATTCTACTTTCCATTTTCCTTCATCCAATTGAATAGCTGTTCTTCTCAGCATATGTCGAGATTTTGTAATTAATAGCGTCCTTTTTGCTATTTCATCAAATTTATCCTTAAATAGTGGACATCATCCAGAACAAAATAAATGTTGTACTATAGAAGCCTATGGGAAATTTCTGTTATCGATGATATCCGCTAAGTAATGTGATTCCGTATCGATCTATCTTCGTTAGCCGAGGCATCGCGGTATATTTTTATTTTTGGTGATTTAATACATGGCTTGTGTGTTATTTCATGACAAAAATTATCACTTTAAATCAACCCGTGACGTAAAGCATTAAAAGTCGATCAGGAGCGTTTTCATCTCAAGCTTTTTTTGCATTTTCCTTAATAGTCACGTTCAGGGCTGTTCTTTCGTATAATTTGAAGTTATTGTTTGCTCTCTGTTAAGCTTGGTTCCCTCTTCCTCTCGAGAGCTTTAGAATCCATCGAGTTCCTCGTTGAGGAATAACCCTTTTTCAGCATAAAGGTTAATGCAGCTTAAAAGATTCTTTCATCATCGTCTTCCCCGGCGGTCATTTATTCTTTTTAAGAGAATTCAAGTATCTGTTCTCCCAATATTCATATTGCTCTTTCTTCTCCATCCTAAGTAGGTTTCCTTTTTTAACTCGCTTGAAATTCTTAGATTGTCTTTTACGACAAAAGGAACTGGACGAATTAAAGTTTTTAGACTGAATAAAAATACGTTACATTGAAAAGGAAAAGGAAATTAATCCAATTCAGTCGAGATAAAATTCAATTCAGTAAAGGTAATTTTTTATTTCCGTTTTCAAATTCGTCAAATGGCTTAAGCTGTTTAAAATTTACTCCATGAAAATATCACGATAGCCGTATCTGGAAGTTACTTACAAACAATACCTAATATTTTGTGCAAGTCATGGCTTCGGATAATTCTTGTTTATCCTAAATTTACCCGTGAACAGAATTTGGTATGTACAATTCAATATTTGCGTATATTTTCGGGATTACGTTTATTGTACTTATTCCTTCTAGCTAGTATCCTTCCTTATTCTTACTAAGTCCCCAATTTTAAAATAAAATTCATAGAGGCCGTCTATTGTTAGTGGAATTTCGACAGGACGAGGAAGGTGTTAATTAAAAAGGTTTTAGTACAAAAAGTTTTAATTACCTTTGCTAATCCACATAAAATTTCGTCGGCGATTAAATTAGGCAAGTAATATGCTTCTTTAAGGAAGAAAAATTTTCTAAGCGAAACCTTTGTTTTATTCAACATCTTAACAACAACACAAAGTCATGTGTCATGCATCCAAGGAATTAATTTGTGAATCTATAGCTCTTGCTTTCCAAATTTTTTAAGTGCTTTCTATTCGTCCGGTACAAGAAGGAAAAACGTAAAATATACCTACCCCAAGACTGCACTTTCTCTCAATCAAGGGTTTTGAAATTTACATGTTCTTTTGAAAGTGCTTTCGTCCGAAGGTATCCATCTTAAATCAAGTAGCATATTCGTATTGATTACAGATTTACTGTTTCAAATATAAACTATGAGTACTAATTTTTCGCGGATATTTTCGAATCGAAATTAGATTCAGTCGTTATTTCTTCGTCGAGAACGAGTCGTGGGCGTTTCAATATGAATTCAAAATGAAGATCGACCCACAGTTCGCAATTAAACGGCTTAAGATCAATGGCTTGCACTGTTTGGTTCGTTCCCCGATGGTTTTGTTGCTTTGGTAGGTCAGCCCCATCATTTCCGTGGAAGATTGGCGCCTTCCTCACTCGATGAACGTTAATTAAAAACGAATCATAATGGGCATCCTTTTGAGATTGCCGCACTTCCTGAGATCGGCCTTTTTCAGAGCTTTCTTTCTCTTCCTTTTAGTAATGCATCGCTCGTCAGTGGACCTTATTTAATTTACTACATTAGATCCAACGCTGTTTTGATTGAATGGGTATTCCCTTTGATAGAAGCCTCTTGTCTTAGACTGTAAAGAACAGAAGTAGTATTAGAATTTTCGCATATACTGAAGTAACCTACGAACTCACTTGGGAAATATCAGGTTTGTGGGAAACTTATTTGTTTGAAATTTTCAAAGTACGTTTCTTGCTTAAAAATAACGGACACGTGTTCGACCGTTCGACTCAGGAGGCTTTTGCTTATGAAAAATTATAAAAAAGTCAATCGTAGTTAAGCAACCACCCGCTACAAATGAATTACTATATATCTAAAGATTTTCCACTTGGTAAATTTTCTTCCATTTTTCTAATAATGATATTCTTCTGTGATTGAATTTCATCTTCAAAGATCATTTCACCAAAAGGTTTAGTTGTTTTGAAATATTAGTGATAGTTTAGTAATGTGTATGAAGAGTAGAATTCTTTTCAGTTATGGGTGAAGTATCAAATACCTAAAGTTTAAAACGTTTTTAGTTTTCCGACAAGATTATGTTATTCTTGTTAGATCGTATCTTTATATTCATATTTTACGTATTTATTATTATTATTTATCGAGTAAACTCACTTTTCCTTCAAAATTATTATTATTATTATTATTTATTATTATTATTATTTATTATTATGATTATAATTATTTACGAGCCAAATATGGCACAGGAGGACCAGAAAGGAATCCAAAACCCACTATTGTTAATTTTACAATATTTCTGTATTTGATTATATTTGAAATTTTATCAAAATTTTAAATCAGATATACTTCGTTAGAAATATTATTTTTACACTATTTCACACATACTATAATGTTTACACTATCGAGTAACTTGGAAACCTCACGCTCAAATGGAGTCCGTTTTAAATTTCCACGTCATTGTTAATTTTGGAGGTCTTAAAACACTTCCAACTATTATTTTTTTATTATTGTTATATTATTATTATTATTTGAGTATTATGGAAACCACACGCTCAATTGGAGTCTATTTGAAAATTCCACGTCATTGGTAATTTAGGAATTTTATCAATTTGCGTTCCAATTTATTATTATTTGTCATTATTATTTATTATTATTTATTATCATTCTTTAACAGTACTATTTATTATTATTTATCATTATTATTATTTATTATGCAATTAACAATATGTATAATTGTCAATATACTACCTTGTGCAATTATTTTTGATTGTATTATATATTTTATTGCATTGTAAAAAATAATTTTAAAATTTTTATTATAATTTATTTCTATTTATTCTTATTATTATCATTTGTTATTTATTATTATTATTTATCGAGTAATTTGGAAATCGCACGTTGAAATGTAGTCCGTTTGAAAATCCCACGTCATTGGTAATTTGGGAGGTCTTTAAACTCACTTCCAATCGACTCATTGTAATTTCGCTTTGGGGGTGAAAGCCGTCTGCACGAGACCAATTTCGACTCCGGATCGCCTTTCCTTCATGTCGCCAGAGGGGTGCAGCTCGTCTAATTGCTTTTATTTCCGCCCTGGGAAATTCTAGACGCATGTGCGAGGAAAATATTTAGTCAGCAGATGCGCTAAAAGAATCCTCAAACAAAATGTACGCGCTTCACAAATAAGAAGACGAACGGAACCTTTCATTTTCCTTTTTGGGGGTCCAAAGTAGATCTGACTTTCTCTCCGGTTGAAGTGCTTTTGTTTGAAAAAGCAACCAGAGGGAATGATTGATCGCGGAAAAAATGTAAATTTTGGAGCGCGTTGAGGAACCCACGTAAGGTGTGTTCGACTCCGATATTTCGTTTTTGGGACTTCGATGGTAATTTTTCTTGGCTCGAATATAAATGTGATCATGATGAAAGTCTTTGAATGTAAAATTCGAGAGAGTATTTGAGTTGTGTTGGAGTAGAAAAATATACCGTAGGGGAAGTTAGGGTAGTCCAGGACAGTTAAATGAATTGCAATTAAAAGTATAATAAACATGTTTCCTGCCTTTATTTTAATCTTAAATTAAATAATTTTTAGTGGTAGTAGTTGATTTACTTAGAAATATTCTAATAAGTACAAATGCGAGTTACAAATAGAAGCACAAGAAGAAAATTATACATATACATCATTCATACAGATTCTAGCGTATAACTATCATCAACCTAACAATTTGTGCACGTACAATAATCATAAATACTCATCATTATACACATAATTATATAGATTTTAATACTTACAAGAGAAAAAAAATACATATCTTTAAAATTCATCAGCTTAAATTTTTTAACTCTTTGAAATCAAACTAGGTACGGTTTCAATCGTATTAGTTAAAAGTTAGCAATCATAGCAACAGTTTTAACGAAATAAATAAAAATATTTTGGCCTTAATCTTTAGGCAACACAAAATATGGCAGGTAGCCTCGAACGTAGTTATCAATGGTGGACCAATAGTTAATTGACCGCACTGAAATAAAATAATAATCAGTATCTTAGGAGTCAATATAAACACAATCTTCATGAGCCTAACCTATGACTTATTATATGAGCCCAATCTTTGCATTCATAGCACTGAAGCCACATACGTACTCAGTATACTTGACCTGCGAATTACCCCGTCAAAAATTATGGAAATTAATTTAATTTTTAGAAATGTGTACTACTATCGCATACGTCTGATCCTTCTGAATAATATACAATTAAATTAATCGTTCTTCACTAACGCAGTGGTTTCATATATTGTGGATGTAAGAAGATCCGAAATGTTCTTTAGGAGAGGATAAGCAAAGAGAAAGCTTCTTTAATATTTCTGCAATTTCTGTACAGTTTACTTGATGATTGCCTATAAGTCGAAACCGGTCGGAAAGTAAAATTCTTTTTATGGAAATCTACGAAGTTCGTTTTCTTTCCGTTTAGAGCATGTCTAGATTGAAAATCTGCATTTTACTCCGATTAAAAGATTCGTAAATTTCATAAAAAGAAGATTTTCCACTGCGGAATAATGTACTTCAAGTGTTATTAAATGGCTGCACCAGATCCCCTCATATCTGTCTCTTCCTGCGAAATGAGGTTGATTTTAAGAAGGAATCTATTTTCCATTAAAGATCTTCTTCATAAGCGATATTCATCTCCGAGTGACGTCACTCGGATTGGTTTTCGAAGCCGCCTACAGTCGTCGCCAACTTCGTTCCTTTCCCCGTCGCTTTTTTCCCCCGGAGAAGCGGTAAAAGAATCTTCGATCACTTCTTCGTTTTTTCTGACTCATTTTGTCTCCACCGGAGCTCATCTTCGTCGGATGTTTTCGCGATGGAATAATTAAGAATGTATCCCTTTTTTCTCAGTCCAAATTGTTCCCTCCTCCCTCTGATTTATTAATGTTCCGTTCAGTATCTGGAGCAACCCCCCTTTCTGATACCTTCACTTTGAATACTCCACGTCTATCGGTAATAAAACGACCGCTCTTTTTTGGAATACCCTCAATTTCAACTTTTCATCTTCCAGTAATACTTTTGATCATGTCTATCTCCCATTTAACTATCCTGAGCATGGTTGCATTAGATAGGTCCATTGCTGATCTGAAGTTTCCGCCTTAACCCGTTTTATAAATTCTGTAATTTTCATAAAATTCATAGTTTCAGGCGTTGTCTTGTGGAAATATTCCATAATTAGTAAGAAAAGTTTTGTACTTTTTCCAAAAATTAATTTTATTATAAACAAAAGACTAAAGCACACACGACTAGTTTCGGAGATTGATCTCCATCATCAAGTCACTTGATGATGGAGATCAATCTCCGAAACTAGTCGTGTGTGCTTTACAGTCTTTTGTTTATAATAAAATTAATTTTTGGAAAAAGTACAAAAGTTTTCTTACTAATTCTGTAATTTTCGTTTGTTTTTCTTTTCATACTTTACATAATTGTCTAGTCGTTGTTTTTATTCATTCACTTTTGTTTATCGTCAGCTGTAATTGGCCTTATGCTATATTTTGAAGCTTAATAAATTTAATGATAATTAAATTAAATAATTTTGATGTTTAATAAATAAAAGACTAATATCCTTCCTGCGTTTTGACCAGTTAACATTTTGTTCAAAAGCATGAAGGGAAGAATCTGAGAGGAAGGTATGAATATTTTTTCGAAAATTCTTTAATTGCTGTATACTTATAATAATAAAACGTCTGTATTGCGGGGCGAGATTGAGACAAGGTTGTCCCTTCTTCCATCTAACTCTTACTGTATGGGGTATGTAGGATTATTTGTTTTTTTTTCAAAATTGTGGCTAACAAAAAACCACGCGTCTTATATGCAAAGGTTCTACCTTTTTTACCGTATTCCTCGTTTCTGAATCATCGAAGGAGATGCGATCGAGATGTCGAACGACCTTTATTAATTGATATATACGATCCTAAAAAATGTAACCTGGAAACGGAAGTTAAAAAATTAAACGGAACTGTAACTTTAGCTTCAAAGATTTTTCTTGAGTTCTCCCTTATGGAAATGAGGGTGCGTCTTACAAACCGTCAAAGGAGATATTCTCCATGAAATGATGTTAGAACTCCACATTTTTCGTTACTGCTCCAGATGTGATTCATACAGAAGAAGCTGTATAAAAGCGGAATTGAAAGGTATCGGCCGTCGAGAGTTAGAAGTGTTGATCAACAGTCACCCTAGCGGCGTATGAATTAGATTACATCTTGATTTTATTCATCAAAGTCAAATTCTTGCCTCCATATTCCTTTAATTTACGAAATCAGCACCATTACTTCTTGGAACGCCATAACCATTTAATTAGCAAGAAATCTTTCGGGAAAGTATTTCTCATTTCACAGAAAATTAACTCGTTTTTGTTAAAAATATGATTTTACGCTTATACGAATATATTCCTGAAGCAATCATGTTACTGTGCTGCAATTCTTATTTAACATTATTCTTGTTACTTTTTCCGCTGACTTTCATTTTTGTGAGGTAACACTTTCCTATGCAACGCAGGTAAAAGCAGTGTTTTCTAACTTATCCTTTTCTTTATTTATTTATGATTTTGCATTACGTGTTATATTTTTCTTCTGATCGTTAAAACGAATATGATATCCATTTTCTTTCTGTCATTTCTGTTGAAATCTCCTTGTTTAATCGCTTTCAATTATAACGTGTGAACAAGAGGTTTCGTTGTATGACTCGCTGTCACTTGTTGATTTTCTTCTTGGAAACCCAATTGCGGCGTTTATCGTCAATTCGAAAAGGCATAAATGTTGCTAACAAATTTAATTAAGTAATGCGCTGTAGCCCAACCATCAAAGAGTTCGTACAAACGGCCAAATCTCTGACACAAAATTCTTCGTACCATCCAAAATTTTTGAGAAAATTTTATTAAGAGATTAGCCGCTTAACCCCTGAAGATGATGGCATGACTTTGGAAATGTGCATTGGATGATTCCTATAAGTCGGTAATCCCGGCCTTCCCCGGTACTCAGGTACCTAGAAGGCACTGGCCCCGACAAACGACTAACAGAGTTCTGTCAACCTCTAATTCATTAGAAGTCGTATCCCATTCGTTTCTTATGAAATTTTATATGATATCTTGATATTTCATTTTTCACTTATTATATGAATCACGTAAAACGATCTGAATAAAATACCTATGACTTTTTGTTACAAAAAAATGAAGATAAATTTGGCGAGGACTGTTTTCGTGAGCCAGAAACATTGGCACATCTGCCAAGATTTGCCCACCACTGCCACACACCACATATTACATTTCTGATCATCATCTCACATACTTTTCCAAGTATGACTGATTTCTTATTATCTCGTTGCGTTACTCATTTTTTAGCGAAATAAAAATTGACAGCGCCCGGGACGGAACAACAAATGTAGTGTAGTGCTACGGACAATTGTAAGAAAATTGAATTATGTAAAAATGAAATGAAACCTGCTGAAATATTTCTAAACCGTGGCTTAAGCTTCACATGAGCAAAAAGTGAAAAAAGAAAAGGATTACAAGCACTCGAAATGAGTTTCTTAAAGAAAGTGAAAGGCAACAAAAAACATTAAGAAATGAAGTTATAAGAACTGACCTAAAATATTTCTTCTAAATGAAAGAAAAGTTGAAAAAATAAGAGAGAACGTGTAAGCAGAAAGGACAAAATTAGATTAAAATTAAATTTACTTAAGCTTTCCTAACCATTAATATCGGCTATCCTTCCCAATACATTTCATATTGGCCTATCTCTCCCGTATATTCGTATGAGAATTTGTCATCAGGGTGACTCGTTGTTCATACCCACAAATTTGAACGTACTTTTTGTCTTTTTGTCCTGAATCTTGCAATTTGAATCGAAGACGATATTCTACGACAAAAATCTCTATTCAATTTCCTCCCCTTTGGCACTTGTTTCGATTTGTTAGGTCAGTTATTTCCGATTACATTGTGCTGAATAAAAGTAGTTCGCAATCAATCAAAATTATCTTAACTTGGATTTTGTATAAGAGTATATGGAAAATTCGGTTGCTTCGCTACGGTAAGAATAAAGAAAATATTCAATTCTTCATAGTATGTCCTCAAAATTTTTGAATGATGGATGGACATAACATTATATAGTGGGATTATATATTATAGAAACATATTACATAGATTTACTCCACGTAAATTCTTTCCTGAAACGAAAAAATAGTACTTGTGAACTAGTCGCATGTTACATAGATTTACTCTATTAATTGAATTACTTAAATTCTTTCCTCAAGCAAAAGAACTATTACCTGTGAACTAGTGGTACATCTAAAAATTCAAAAAAATGTTTTATGTTGCGAAGAGTTCATAAACACAGTTTTATTGAGGTCCTCAGCTAGCGCCTATGGTGCTTAATTATATATCCCCTCATGCCGCATAGGGTTATATATTCTCATAAATTTGAAAACACGTTCATGAATTTAAGTATGATTCTTGTGCTAAGGGATAACAAGTGCAGTGGAGTTAGCTATGTCACAGTTGCGCAAATAGTTGGAGCAATGTTGTGGCGTCACACATCAGCTGGTAATCGAAACTAGTTAGGCTGACCTCCGCCTCCAATGGAATGATTGCTGTTGCCTTATTGAAAACACGCTTGTCCTCACCCCAGACATCCATTGGTCGCTCTCAAAATTTCTTTCGCCTTTTACCATTCGCTTTAATTTCCATCAAAATATTTGTATCGGAAAGTTGAAGACGTGGATTTTCTATTTCTTTCATCCGTTGGGTTGTGTAAGATAATTACGAGTTAAATCACATTTTCTGTTTAAAGATAATGCAAAGGCGTAAAAATGTGTACAAATAAAAATTCAGCTCATGTAAATGCTGTTTCACGGATAATGCATGTGTATCAACGTAGAAAACAAAGAGGAAAAATAAGACAAAAATAAGATAATCAGTTGAAAAGTACTATTTAAAAAATATAATACGAAATACTTTTACTTTTAAAAATATAATTCATATAAATTCAAGGTTATAGATTATATTCGTACATGAACGAATCTTCTTCTAACATTCATATAGACAAAAATCAATTAATAATATTTCAATGTCACAAATTATAATATACTCGTACAATGCTTTAAACAAAATTGCAATTGTTAACACAATTTTACAGATTATTCCTATCATATAAGTATAAAATATATAAAGCTAAATATACTTAACTGATAGAAATGAAATTTAGCAAATAAAATTATAAAAAATCAAAATTGGTACAGATACAATTTGAAAATTTTTAAAAATGAAAGCACCTTGAAAATAATGATGTGCTGATGATGCTACATTTTGGCAATTTTATGATTTAACTGCTTTTGTATCACTTGAATTAATAGGAATATAAGTTTGAGGATTGCCTTTTTTGAGCGTCCTTCTCCGGGATCCTAAAAATGGAAAATTAACCATCGAAGAGGTGAAAAATGCCTTGCGTACGTTTTTGAATTATTTGATAATTAGTGAATGCTAGTTTTAAATGAATGAAAAAGGTTCCTTTCTAACTCCCCGCGATTCTCGTTTTCCCTACTTTAATGAGGAAAGCAAATCGAGGCAACCTTCTTTGAAATTCTACGCAAATTTTCAAGAATTTGGGATACTTCGCATTTATCCGGCTTTAAATTTCAAAAATTGATTTTACTTTCCATATTTCCATGTTTAATATACGGAATAAAAAAATTACGTAATACTGGAGGCGCAATTTGATTCGAATGCTGATTAATGGAAGTCATTCTTTAAAAGTATTACAAATTGCATAGCATGCTGTACATATGTATGTATCCCTTCGGAATTAAGACTTGGTTTTATGTTAACTTTTGCTCCTAAAGAATGTTTGGGACTTTTTTTCATGGGGACCATTTTTATTGTAGAAAAATCTACATCAATGAAGTATAAAATTATAAACCACTAAATGCTTTAAAGCACATTGTCATCATCTTTTATATTTATTCATACACCTATTACTTTATAATTCAACATTTACGTAGTGTGTTTCAACGAACAAACGAAATTCGTCTGCTTATCTGACGATCTCAACTAGTTGCTATACTAAGGGTAGGGCTTTAATAAGAAAATCCCGAAAAATCGTATTAGGGCTTACTTACGAGTCCGTTTTATTTCCTGGGAAACACGGTGTTGGTATACTTTTATGGAGTCATTAATCGTTTTCTTCATTACCGTTAGGATTCCGGGAATTGAATGCGGGCCCTTACTCAGAAATTGCTTCAGTCATATTTTACGATACTTCTGTTTTCATACCTCGCGTAGGGCTGCGCGGGCTTAAGTAGTTCCTCGTTTATCCGAGCGGTGGCGCAGGTGGCGACTTTAAACCGAAAAGAACATAAAACGCTGCGGTAACGCTCTCTCACGAGACTCGGCGTACTTCCTTTTATGTCTTTCTTATTCTTCTTCGGCTCTTTCCTCTTCATTTTCTCCGTCCAAACATTTGCCCGTACTTTCCCTCGCCCGCCAGAGAAATGAATTTTCGCGAATTTCCTTTTGCCAAATTTATTGGAGGCCGTGCGAAACTTGGGTGTTTCGGATTTATGACCCTCTCGTTTCGAGCAAATCGAAGATTTCGCCGGCTGTAATATTTCCCGATGAGTTTCGTTTCGAATCAAAAATATAGGTGGGCATGCGGAGCCCGTATTACCGCTCTTGCCAAATTATTTGAGTTACGGCAAACTAGAATCAAGGCCTTCTCATAAATCAGTTTTATGTCCAGCGTTTATAAAAGAAGACTAATTTTTCTCCATAGATACCCCGAAAAATTTAAGGTAGTCGTATATGAAGTTTTTTCGATTCCTGATGCGCGGAATTATATTTGTATATTTTTGTTAGTTTTTCTATTTATGAAATAAAAATTCAGTGGCATCACGAAATGCTAAAGGGTTGAAATTTATTGTAATACCGATTTAATGTGTCCTACATTACCGTAATTTCATATGAAGTCGGTATATAATAAATTATCCGGAAATATATTTGTATATTTTTCGTTAATTTTTCTATTCCTAAAATAAAAAAATCAGTGGTATCACGAAATTCTTATGGGTTGAGATTTATTGTAACACCAATTTAATGTGTCCTGCATTACCGTAATTTCAAATGACGCTGGTATACGTATAATAAATTATTCTCGAATGCAGTTAGGAGAAATTTATAGAAAAATTGGTAAACATGAAATAGCACGATTTATGTAAAATTGCTCTTGATTTTTTAAATAACCTGTTTCATGGATTATGAGCACAGTATCGAATGCGTCGCTATCCATTTACATATTTTATTTTTTATTACGTTCTAGCATTTCTATTCGGATTATATGGAAATGAAATCCCAAGTATTTTTTTCTACGCTGCAAAAATAGCCTCATTCCAGGTCGTCTGCCTGAAAAGCATTCTATTATCTCCATGGGGAAGATATTCAATAATGTTCCTATGTTGAAATTTAGACGTTTAGTTGTTCAGTTGTAGGAGAACATTGGTAGCCTCCCCTATCTCCAGTGGAGGAATGCAGAATTTTAGTAACAGTTCTTTATCTATTTATCCTTAAGTGGTACGCTACCACGCACTGCAGTTATTCCTACGAATATTTCCTTATTATTCTAATTTAAAAGTTTGTTTATGGTACTTTAATATGAAAAGGGAATAAAGTATTTCAAGACAAAATGGTTTAATGATGCTCTCGTGGTAACACAAGAGTACCAATAATTTTATCGTACTACTACGATAATCGTACCTATGGTAACTAACAGATTTTAAGAACCAGGTCGGCGAACTCTGGAAATTCTAGGAACCGGTTCGCATTGACCGGTGTGAACCGACTAAATCCCGCCACTGCCTAATTCTGCCTTTTCCTGTTCTCAAATTGGATTAGTATTAGTATTATGGTCCATTTATCCATTGGAAAATGTAACTTATGGGGATGAAAAATATTCTAAATGCTACTCCACAATATGCGTTATCATCATATCATATTTTATCCAAATCTGTACGACAATTTTGCATGATGCTGTTACCGATACAAAAAGTATTAAAATTTTTTATTTGTCCCGAGTATCGCTTATTATTTCGATCTCTACCGCTTCTTGAAAATTTATTCAATTCTTAGACTTACTTAAGATCAGTTGCAATTATATTGGATGTATGGATTATGTCTATGGGTTGGTCTGTAGGGATGTCATCAGCAATTCCATATCAAATAAATTTCTAATGCATGAAAATCGGATTATTTGTTAGCGGTAATTATGTAATCAGCATCCATATTAGTATCAAATAATTTTAGCTCAAAACTTATTTAGAATTAGTACAAATACAATCAGCATCCATTAAAATTTAGTATCAAATAATTCTAGCCCAAAACTTATTTACAGTTAGTACGTACGCAATTATATGCTTACTTTTAATTCAATCTTTTATCTATTCTTTTGGGAGAATACTTGGGCTCCTAGTCAACGATCCCGCTGTTCGTCAAGGAAACGGGTTGTTAAAATTTAAAAAAATCCTCATAATTCTTTAAAATTCTCACGTATTCGAACTGAAAACATTTCACGACCTAAGTGTGATTATTTACGGTTTCTTTCGATACTCGCCTCGATTTCGAAGGACCAATATCGCTAATTTTTAGTGTCGTTAAAGAAATGCCCGCAAGGAACTTTCCATTTATTTCGCCATTCCGGTCGAACTGGAATCAAATCCGACACCATCGCGTTTATGAAACCTTCTCTGCGTTCTTTTTGTGTTTCAGAGGTCAAGAATTTGGTTAAAATCAATTGAATGGTCAAGGACGGGGTTGGTAAACCTTTTGGCGGTAGAGTGCCATATTTGACAAAATGAAAGACGTTCCAATGTGATGCCAAATCGTAGGGAGAGTTGCCGACTTGATACATTACGTCATTGATGGGCTTAAGTTCTTGTCATTTACGAAATGCTATACTAAAAGTATCTAATATAATTCCATCTATAATTATCTAGTTAATAAAAATTACCCCAAGGTTGTACGAGAAGTGAAAAAAATTGACTGGGACACGAACCCATGTCTCCCACTTTCCGGACGGGTATTCCAATATTTTTTCACTTCCCGTACAATTTAATAATTTTTCACTTCTTCTCCAACCTTTGGTTTAGTCGCACAACTTCATGTCCCAAGTTAAATTTCACTTCCATCATTTTTGTAAAAATTATCCCAGGAAATTCTGAGAAGACATCTGGTGGGCTTAAGTTCTTGTCATTTACGAAATGCTATACTAAAAGTATCTAATATAATTCCATCTATAATTATCTAGTTAATAAAAATTACCCCAAGGTTGTACGAGAAGTGAAAAAAATTGACTGGGACACGAACCCATGTCTCCCACTTTCCGGACGGGTATTCCAATATTTTTTCACTTCCCGTACAATTTAATAATTTTTCACTTCTTCTCCAACCTTTGGTTTAGTCGCACAACTTCATGTCCCAAGTTAAATTTCACTTCCATTATTTTTGTAAAAATTATCCCAGGAAATTCTGAGAAGACATCTGGTGGGCTTAAGTTCTTGTCATTTACGAAATGCTATTGCTAATTTTCGGAATTTAAATTTCCTTACTTAAGAGCTGTAGAGGAAGAATCTCTATGTATAATTTTCTCGGTGTCCGTCCGTACGTCCCCCTTTATATTTCAGAAACGGTTTGATTTAGAGATTGGAGGTACGTTGCACTGTATTCCTACGAGTTAGAAACACGTAATTCGAGATAAATTCCATTGTATTCCTACTAGTTAGATATCCCTATAAAAACTATTCTATCCGATCTTTGCTATAAGGATACGTAAGAGAAACTGCAATTCTCCAAGCGCCGAAATCGGCAAACCGTCGGGGACAATTCCTCAGAAAAAGGTTATCACCCACGTGGTCGCCAGTTTTTAGAAGTACCCAATGCGCATTTTAAGAGCTAAGCTCCCATAATCAGGTGGGGTCAAATGCTGAAAATGTTTCTTTCTATAAGGATGCATTGTGCGAATTTTCGAAAAAAATTTATCGCACTCCTTTGTCTTTGTTTTATCTCTGAGTTCCATAAGCTGCAATTGGTATGGTATATATCACTTTTTTATTCCCCGTTGAGAATTAACTGGCAGTTAATACATACATTACAAAGCGCCGTGTGAGTTCCACGTGCTACTCAATCTGTCGTGCGTGCCTCAAGTTCGTCGTCCTCACGCCAACGGACCGTATGACTCATAGTAAAAGCACAAAAAACATAATGTACCCTGTTTATGGGCGAAACATCTCTTCGAGAGCAGTTGGGAAATTTGAAAGGAAAAGAAAATGAATCATGTTGTTTGGTCTTCGTAACGACTTAAAAATAAGATACTCAGCTAAGACCTCCATTCAACTTTCGGCGATGGATTCTTGTTCTCACTTTTCCCATTCTCTTCGGTTGTGTTCTATATGCGTGACATGCCAACCCACGATGGAAAAGTGGCCTTAAATAATTCTAGTATAAATTTTATTGAAATCCTGTTGTATAATCGAATAAATAACCGACCCCGGATCTTCGACTTTCCCTGCTGCTCTTACCTGCACATTCAGACATGCCGTTTTGGGAACTTAATAATATTACATAATATTAAAATAAAGTCACAATCAAATTTTAAGTTCTTTGTTGTTTAGATATTAACTTTGAATTTAAATTGCATAATCTATAATATAATAATAATAATGTATAATATAATAATACCCCTTTAATCTTCAAGTTTGAAATTAGAGGAAAAACTTCAGCAGGGGTTACAGTATTAAAGATCATCCATGTTATGTCTTTATTAAATGTGATTTCCCGTAAGTTAGAATATTCTTTCCTGTTCTCACTCTTCCTCTCTCTCAGAGAATGAAATTCGCTGCCACGCAGTGACGTCTGTTAGGCGCGTGGGAGTCGCTCGTCTTCCCAATTGAAGGGGTCATAGATGTCACTCGGTTGCTTCTCTTAACCCTGTGAAGCTCCTTTTCTTTAATTTCCCCAATGACGTCTGCCATCGATTCCGCGAACCGAAGGTTCCCGTTTACGAAACACTTTGATTATTTTGTCAAACTCTTGCTGTGGATCATTTTAGAAGAGTCTTCCTTTGTCCGTTTTGATTAATATTTCGTCGTCGATGATTCCGGAGGATCTACTTCCGTTTTGCGGTATCTTCCAGTCTTCTTTTTGCTCCTAATTCTTCTCGTAGATTTTAAGTAACAATTTGTATCTTTCCCCTTCCACTCATCACAGTTTCTTCCCACGTCTTTCGTCATAGGGTTCTTATAATTAACTAAAACCAGCGATACGTGATGGAACTTATCCACGTTTTAGATGTAATATTTCGTGAACTCGAGAAAGTTCAGCGAAAAGCCTTCAGTGTTTTTTTTAAACTGCCACGAGAAAACGTTACGAAGATGCTCTCAGATGCTGGTTGGGAATTATTGAAAGAAAGGAGATTAGAAGCTATTTTTCGTAGGTTGCGATTGCTTGACGAATTTAGAGAAAGCGCTTATACAGATGACGTACTTGATATTTTGCGACCCCACTGTTACTTCGGCCGATCCGATAATGAGAATAAAATAAGAGAAATAGACGCTAGAACAAGTCGATTTAAGAACTCATTCTTTCCGCGAACAATACACGATAATAACAGACTAAAAAGTAGCTCAATTTTCGGTGTTTACACCCCCTGCCACACTCCGAAAGGCGGCTTGTAGGGTATTTATGTAGATTTAGATGAAATGAAAAACAAGACATGACTAATTCAACTAATATCCTTTAATATTCTTATGATATTATTAATGGTATTAGTCGAGTCTTGTTTTTCATTTTATTTAAAAATAGAATTCTTCTCGTCAAGCATAGTCTCATTTATATTCTTACCAGTAGCATATTTTACCAGCCTTCCTTCACCCTCTAACACCAGCCTGTGTACCAATGCATTGCTTTATTGAGGGGTTACATACGTTTTTCGGCCCAAATTACGTGAGTTATGTGGCATTCTTTGTCGGAATGACTATTGTAATTAAGGAAATGCTTTTCTCGCGTGACAGATGCGAACATTGAATATTCTATAGAAATAGGAAAATTCTTGTAAGTTGACAGAAAAGGAAATGGCTCATAAGAATAGTCTTTAAAGAGAATTAGCCTCACTGGTAGACATTCCATCTGTATACTATATCGGAACAATTTCAGTTTTTAAACTCGGTCCTAGTTCTCGTCCGACCTGGTCTGTTTTTAAAATTCGAAAATGTATTATTTCTATAAGATTTTAAACGAGTAAATAGTAAAATTTTCCATCAAATATACATATTTGTATAATTATACTCGTTATAAGTTAGTAGGTATTTATTATTTATTGACATTCTCGCGACTTTGTATTAAATAAATATATTAGTAAATCCTTAAATCTTCATGCTGTAATTTTTCAAATGATTCTAATCACTTCTTACTGAGATAATTCTGCTGATATGGCATGTATATTTGCAAGCACTGACATTTTCGAAATACAGTGTTTTTATATTACGGTCCACCACCCCATCTTGGATGAAAACCCAAAAAATATAAATATTATTGCTTTCGAAACGCGCATTAGGGAATTCCAAGGAACTGGTTGCCGCCGGACGATTATCCTCTTCCGGAGAATTGCCCTGGACGGTTGCCGCTGCCGGCGATTGGAGAAACCTTTGTCTCTTATAAATATCATGCTCAACTAGAAAGCACCTTATCTGTGCTATTAATAAATCTTCTCTATTATTTAGCATACGTTGAAATTATCTCGACTTATTGGCGTTTGAACTATAAATTGGGATGTATTAAGTGATTAAAATTGTTTTTTTTTAAGATGACTATAAAGAAAACTGCCATATCCTTTTAAAAAGTTTCCAAATCCGCCCCTGTTTAATGAAACTGTGGAAATTTTCCTATTTTATGAATATCCTATGCTCCTTAATCTATGAATTCATTAGCCATTTGATTACCTATGAATTTTCTCCACCATTTTGATTTCGATGGGTTTCCATCGTTAAGATGCAAGTTTCCACCCGAAATTGTCCGAAGTTTAATATCTTCTCCTTTTGTTCTTTCAGGTAAGTTTCCAGATACTTTTCATTCCGGTCGTTCCCTCGAAGTGAACAGCTTCGTAAGTAAAGACAAACTCCGCTCCGTTTGATTGCCGTTTATGAAAGGTGGAAATGAGCTTCGGGAATCTTTCTCTGACGATTCTCAGGGAAAAGTTAGGGTAAGAGGCGGCGGAACGGTGAAAATTTTTATCGCTGAGATTCGGCTGCGTTTACGGGTATGGCATCCGTGATGTTTACCCGAAGAAAATTTAATCGCGCATGGATTTCAGGTTATAAAAATTTTTTGTAACATTAGGAATGAAGGAATGCATTGTTTGGCAGGATTCAGAAATGTTCCTAGAGTTATCGATTTAGTACACTTCATCGTTAACGCGTTGGATTCCATCTTAGGATTGGTTCTTTAATATTGTGGCTATGTATGTATTTTTAAAATTTTCGAATTTAGAACGGAGTACGATATCAGATATTGAAAATTAGATTCTTATATAATATTTAGGTTATTGTGTATTCTTGTATTATCTTGAAATTATTCCATTTACCTTGAATATTTACTTCGTAATGAGAACAGTTAATCGTTTTATAATAATCCAGCTTTACGTAAAATATTAACAAAACTTACACTTGTAACTAAGATATCAGCTAAGCGCGTATTTCTACCGCCAGAAAGTAGACTTCAATTGAAAGTTTACCTCTTTTTGCTCTCTGATGTTGTCGGAGATGATTTCCTCTACAAATTTATCATCAGCAATCTTAAAGTCTTGCCATTGTCTTCCGAACAACTTTAATCTATTTGAAGTTAAAACCATGATTACGTAACAAAATTCGCTGCTCATTTGGGCTTTCAGTATTCTTTGGCATGGAAAATTCGGGATTGCATTTTTTCCCATGAATCTTTAAAAATACGCCGTTTGTAATCATTTGACCAATGCTCTTTGTCCTTCCAACTTGGCTTCTTCTTATCTCTTGGTCAGATTTTCTTTGCCTCTAATTAGGTTATGCTTCCACATTTCGGCCGTTAAATGTTTTTTTATCTTCCTAAACTTTTCTTTCCCACAGCCATAACGCTCCGCTTTTCCACGCCATGAAAATGGAATTCCTTAAGAGCTCATTTTCCTTTACCTTTTTGTTCAAGCGGTGGGAGAAGTGTGTGGCAGTGTGAACTCACCAGCATATCAGGATTCATAATTGCTTATGGAAAAGCGTGAAAATGTAAATGATTTCCTAACAGTGTCAGCTATAACGCGTCGAATACTGGTAGTGTAATGTAAATTATTTTTTTTAATTGTGCTGTTATCTTTTCTATAAAATAGGCTTACACCACTCTTTGTATCCGTCTGTAAATTAATATTTCCGCTTCGTTTACTTGATCCACTAGATTTATAGGTTAATATTGAGTCTTATTTGAAACATTGAAGCTGCAGGGGTCTATAGGCAAGTGGGCAACACGTTCGTATTCGATGAAAGTGGTCCCGGGTTTCATTCCCGGTATTGGCTCTTGTCGAAAAGATTTCAGTTGTCTAAGCACTTTTATAACTGTTAAATTTATCGCTGTTATTATTTTGAAGCTGCAAAAACAAGAATACAATCATCTCTAGGAGGATCCACAACTATGTTATAGAATTGAGAAAGGTATTCTAAATTGGAATCGATTCAGGAAAAAACGGGGACTAAAATAGGATTTTCAAAACTGTTTTCTTTGTTACTATTAATCAATTCGTTACACTTGGGCTAATAATCCGGTGGCTACGTTATTGATTACAGTACTATATTAAAATATTTCAATACAATCCTATAATAATACATCAATCTTTGAAATACTAATTAAATAATACAACTTTATTGACCACAACAGTGCAAAAATCTCCTTGCTACAACAACTCACTATTACAACATAGATGTGACAACAATACACCAGTACAATATAGATATCTCTCAGCTACAACGATACACTATTACAATATTGATGTCCTAACTAAAACAATATGCTATACTCTTATATACATGATACATTTTTTACAAAAACTGACTAAATTTACTCATATCAATATATCAATCAATTTACTTATTCAAAACAGATTTTTCTTGATTTAAATCTCTTTATGTGGAACTTTAACGCCAAAATCCCTTCTCCGGATGTATGTACTTAAGCTAGAATTGTATTTTTAGTGGTATTGTTAAAGGTACTTCTATACACAAATCATTTTTCTTCTATGACCCTTCAGGGAATGGAACCCGGGATAGCTTTTAGCAAAGACGAACGCGCTACCCACTTGGCTATCCGGGACCCTTTTGAACTGCATTGTTAATTGTGCATCAAACTTTACTGTTTTCCTTTATTCTTATCCTTACTCCATCACTAAGTATCGCTATGATACATCCGAATATCCTGACGGAAATCACTCGTGTGCGAAAAGTGATCTTGGAAGCCCTTGTTTTGTTCTCCTTTGTGTTTTTTCCAAATCATGAGTTGGTTATCCGCCCGTAGTACCACGCGACACTCTCTCCAACAAGGTCGCTCTGTCTTTTGAAAAAAGGTGGACGGCCGTGAGAGGGAAACAGTTGAGGAAATCCGGGCTTCCGCTCTTCCCCAAGGTGGCACACTCTCATCTCCACTCAATGCCACAATTACTATCAAACACTCACTTTGGAATAACGTTCGTCTCAATCCGTTTTACCGTAATTTATCTTTTTTTACGTTCGATATTGCCCACGAATTATTCTGTGATGTTTCAGCGAATGATTTTTCCTCTTTCCATGATTTGATGACCAATCGTCGTGAATTCATTTCTTGGTTATTAATTTTATGGAATTTGTTATTGTCCAATGTTGTTTTTAATTGTCTAATATTCATTTGTTAATTAACTTGGTCTTAATTTTGATTTTGAGTATACTATGTTGTTTTCTTTTCTTTGTAATTTTCCATTCATAGAGCAAATATTTTCCATTTTCACCGAGATTTCGTAGTATTTTGGAAACAATTCATTACTTAATTATTAAATTTATCTGAATTTTGATTTTGAGTATTCTGTAATATTTACTTCTATCCGAAATTTTTCATAATCAGAGCAATTCATCCATTCTCAGAGAAATTTTTGTATAATTTGAGAGGCCTCTTAATCTTCTGTAATCCTCTCATTCTTTAACGGATGAGTTTTTCCGTATTATTAGATTCCGATCCTCTGTCTTTTGTTATCAGGTTAATTTTAAGGCCTGGTGTTATAATTATTGTTAGCGGTCACTTTTATTAAACTCCGTGTTATTTTACTTAACTCTTACAAATCATGTTATAACCGTCAAGTTAAGCCTAAACTGATAGTTAAATCGATGGTTAACTTAACTACCAGATTCAGAGAGGTACTCATATTAACCTTTTGGTTAACTTCAATGCGGATATAAACAAACAATATGACGTATAAGTATCGGTGAACGGCCAACAAACGGTGTAAAAGTTTCATAATAGTACACTCCATATCGCTAAGTAATAGTTAGGATTAACCTTCAGCTTTGTTGGCAAGCGGATTTGACTAGGCGTTATTATATCGAGCCTAACTTTTCCAAGAAACGTATCCTATTGAATGCATATGTTAACTTGCCGTAAATTTTCCTAACGTAGTTCACATATCCAGAGGCGTAGTAACACTTTTTAGCACTTGGGGCGGTGTCTGAGTTTGCCACCCCTCCCAATCATACATACGTTGAAGCATAAGGTCAATGCAGCTCATACGGAAATTGTTAAAGGTTTCATTACGCCGATTTATTTTAATATGAAGAAAATTCATCCTGCGTTGGTTTTTTTGTACGTTTTTATTAGTATTTACTGTTTGGCCTTCATTACGTTCGATATATTCATTTTAATTCCCTTTTGGGTAATTTACCGATTTCCCGACCTCTGTAGTTGACGAAAAGTGCTGGTCTTTTTATTTTCCGGTGTCCACACTATCCGTTTTCTGTATTATCCGTCCTTTGTATTTTTAATTCTTTATTTATTTTATATATCGTCCGGCTTCCGTATATTCCAGCCTTTATAATATCCTTCCTTCATATTTTTCAGTATCCTTATTATCCAGCCTCCATATTTTACATCTTTTTTCAATCTAAACTGTTAATCATAATTTTTATTTCAAAAGTAGGCGCAGAGTTTTTTCATTTTCTGAGGTAATATATTTTCCGATTACTACCGAGGTATATTTTCATTCCCTTTGGAATGAAAATATACTTGGGGTAATTATTATTATTTGGGGTAATTTATAAATAAAAATATTCGGGTATACTTTTGGGTAATTTACCTGTTTCCCGACCACTGCAGTAAAGGAAAATTGGCGATCTTATTATTAATATTCGTTTTCCATTTTATCCGTGTCCTCTGGAATATCCATCTTTCATGTTTAAAAGTATCCTTCGACATTAATTTATTTTAATTACTGTCGGGCCTCCATACATTCCAGCCTCGATATTATCCGTCTTACGTATCATCCGTCCCACGTATCTCCATATATCCGCATTATCAATCCACCTTGTGGTCCAGCCACTATATTTAACACCTTTCTTGATTCGGAACTGTTAATTAATCTATTTATTTATTTATACTTTCAACGGGATCTACCCATTTTGATACGAAGTATAGTAAATATATCACAGCAGTTTGTTATGCAAATATTACAGATATTAATAACAAATATATAGCATAGGATCACAAATCAGGAGACATCAGAGTGTAAAATATACAAAAATCGTAAGATATAAATTATAAATTACTAAAAATGAAATTAAAACTATAAAGAATAATTAATTCAATATGCTTTAGCATTCCTCCAGTATAATATAGCATAAATAATAAGGTACAAAAATATATAATATCATAAGCTATAAGATAAAAATATCGCAATGAATGGAGTGATTAAAACTATACAATTTATTGAAACTATATTAAAATTTTTAAAACTATAATAATAATTAATAATAAACTCTTTATTCGGCGAGGTTAGGCCCATTAGGACCTCTCTTACACCTAACCATTATGGGTACATATGTTAATTACAAACGAGGTTAGAAAGAAAAAAAATGAAATACAAATATATCTATAAAAAGAAGATAAAAAAGGGATTAGAAATATTAACATATAAATTCTTATATATTAAAACTATATAAGAATTTATATTATACTCAATATATTTTATTATACTTAGAAGGATACACCCACTTTGTTGCAAACAAAAAATATTATTATATTTCCCTAAAATATTGTCTTTTTCCATGGTACGATATTTTCCGAAGTAGATTTTCTTTTGAGTAACTTAGCGTCCGTACTGCAGCAGAGGAAATCCGCGGTGGTCCTCCCCCCTTCTCAACGCCACTGCATGTACCCTGCAGGCGTATCGAATGCTGACACTCCAGTCAGATCTTCTTTCATACGTGGCGGCGGATAATGAATTACGTGAGCTTGGCGGTGAGACCACCCATTTCGCTAAATTCGAAAATGCCCTCTCATCGCAGGCCTCACCCGCATCTCTTCATGTGTCCTCCGTGGACACCATTCACGAAGGCCTCTTGTCCTCACTCATTTCCTCCACGCACTGCTTTCGATAGTGAAGAGGACCTTCCGTTTTATTTCGTGTTGGATTCGGAAAAGGGAACCCTTACTTGGCACACTTTTGTGGAGTGATGTGCTTGACACACTGGGGTGGATCGCACCCCAGCGACGAAAGTTGTTATGATGAATAATCTATTTAATATTTTTACTTGAAAATTTTTTTATAAATTTTCAAATACTTACTTTTTGAGGTTGTATGAGTCACATTACCAAAACAATATTAAAATCCATTAAAAATTCAAATATCGGAGAAAATGAAAAATATTGTCTTTACGAAAAATTTCAACATTTTAATACTTTTCATATAATCGGCTTATAAATTTTAACAGAGTTTGCTCAATTACAGTACTACTAGAAAAATAATATATTATTAAACTAATTAAAAATGTATTTATTCCGGAAAATGAAAGGAAATTATTTCGTGAGGAAGTAAAAATTTTGTTATTATCAAAATAAGCAAAGTTTTTCCTGTTTAAAAATAATCTGCATACGATCTTGAGTATAAAATGAAAGATACGTGTTAATTATAACGAAATTAAAGTATTTCAATCAAATTTACATAATGGGGTGGGCTTGGGTTGTACTACACCTCAGTGTGAAAGGGTTGAACATCACGGCAAATGGCGCTTACACAGGGCTCTGGGGATGGATTCTTTTACTAAAATTGATAACATTTCTATCGTAATATTGACCAATGTTTCGCCGTGTCCTAGGAAAAGCCGTTTAAATATTACGTCAAAATGCATCAACTTCTGCCTTGAGTTAATATCTAACGCATCGCGTATGTCTCTCACAAAAATAGTAGTGCAATGGTTAGTGCGTCCGGCGGTAAAGTCTATCATTGGTTCGAATCTTGTAGAAAATAACAGAGTTGTTATCAATGTTAGCAAAAAAACTCATCAAAACCTAATTTATGCTCTTTGCCGTGACCATTAAGGAGCCTTTCTCATGACACAAACCATTAGATTATGTTCCTAATACTTTTAGGAATTTCGGTAACCGACTTAATGTATGATTACATGCAATTTTTGAGGGTTTTCTGCTTTTGAATCAGCATTGTGCTAACTAACTAACGGCCTCCAAAATGAGGGGAAGTAATGTGAACTCAGCATGAATTTGGTTGGAGTTCTATGCTCGAGGTTATTCCTTTCTCCGTGCTCTAATGAAAACCATGAATTTTTCACTTTGGCGCTATTTCTCCTGTATCGTGGGCCAATTTACTGTATTAGATATTGGGGGGTTCCTCTTAAAAGAAGGAAACTTAAATATTATACGTTGTACCTCACTGGAAATATTAATATTATCTATACTGAGAATTACCAACTGATGTAGTCCAGCGAGTCTCTTTTGTATTTACTTTTGAAAGTTTCAATGAAGTGAAGAAAAAACTTGACTAGCTACACAATATTTACCCTTGAAAACTCCTTTGAACTTAGTTCCTCTCTGAAGTCCAAGAAATTCCCCTTCAATTGCAAATTGTATTTATTTTTTAAATCTTTTCGTACTCTGTGGAACTAGTGAAGTTGTTTCTTTATTTCATTTAAACATGGATAAGTTCCTCCAAATATCGCTGGAATTTGTTGATTTCATATCTGAAAGAATGAATTGTGGAGGAATCTTTGAAATTAGTTTCCCAATTCCAGTTAGTGGTAGCCGATCTCTGCAACAAAAAAAGTTAACTCTGTAACCTTTATAGGCTTCCATAATTTTGAGTTTCAATTTTGTTAGAGGAACAAATGGCGATGTTACCCTTGCTCATGTAATAGTGGAGTTGAATTTAAGGATACATTATGTGCTACGGTTCGAGCCATGTCTCGATTTATGCTTTTATCATCCAAAAACGTCCTTTCTTTCTTCCAGTTCTTTTTATTGTATCCTACTCTCAATTCTTTCTGAAAAAACCCAATCTTTCTGGATATTTGACCGAATCTTTCCACCTTTTACTTAATGGATGTCCTTTTCCGCCAACACTATTTCGAGTTTTTACTCTTTCGATTTCTGACAACCCAACATATTTTCCACCAATGGAGAAATTTGTCGGTTCTATTTCTCCATGGGTTTTCAAGCAGCTCTACAATTTGTGCCAAGTCACTTCCTTATCCTTCCTTTCTGTAAATTTTTCTATTGTACAACTCGAAGACCTCCAAATCTTTCAATGCCTCAATTTTTCGTTTTCAGGGACTACAAAGCACTCACGCTAACGATTTCATCAGCTTCCTTTTTAGCGTGATTCTTCCTCTGCTCAGAAAAAAAACCTTCGTTTGAAATCTGACTCTAAACTAATTTCTTAACGGGAAAAACCCCACCGAAGAAGGGAAAATTCTGTCTTTCATTTAGGGAAAATTTAATTTGGCCCTTGTTCTACGCTGTTATGATATGGAAGCTACTGGGGCATGAGCGATGCTGATGAGTGGTATTCATATATGTCACTACTCACTTATGGCAATGAAAAGTTGTATTGTGGTGCTTAGGCTTTCGCTGCTTGTTGATTGCTTTCCTACAAGATACGCAACGTGTATCTCTAACATTGATGTCATTGTCAGGCTTTTCAGATCGGAGTAAAACTGACAAATAGTAAAACGAAGTATTGGATCTCATGAGAAACGATCAAAAATTGTAATCGGTACTTTCATTTCGGCGCATTTACGTGGACTTTTTCCAATAGCTCATTCTGACTTGGAAAGAAAACCTCATTACTTCACCCCTCTCCTTGCATAACCAGCATCATTCCCTCTTCAGAAGCTAATTATTATCAAATTTATATATGTTGCAATTAGCCGAAATCCAGGTGGCAACGTTATCATGCATTATAAAAACATTCGGAAATATCTACTTACATTAAAGCAATAATTATGTACATCTTACTACACATATTATACAGACATACTAACATATTATGCTTACCGAATGCATGGTTATAATTATTTTCATGAATATCAATATATCCTAATCTTTTACTCCAAATAACTGTACGATATGTACAAATATTATCAATATTATATTAGATATGATATTGTTCCCGTAACACTACAAAAAGACTTAATTTACAGAACGATACCCCCGGTATGCATTAACGACAATGCAATTACATGCATAGTACTACAATATTGCGTTTGAAAACATTACATTTTTATAATATCTTTATGCATCTCTGTCTCTTTGTTTTCGGTAAGGGAAGGAGGTCAGCTGATAATATTCTAGCTTATTACTTAGTCTATTAACCCAGCTTATTCTTTCCAGTCCACCATCTATTTAAATTGAATATCAAATTATCTCTGTGCTTTGACTCATTCCTATTTCCCGTCCGCAGATTTCCATCCCTCGTTTTCCCATTGCAGACACTCACCTTTGTAGATTCACCTTTTCTGTCTATTGGTTTTCCTCCTCCGATTCTCCCTTCTTCGCCTGGGTTTTTCCGCATGACGTTCTGAGCTGATAAATGCGCCGTAGGTGAGCCTCTGAGTCACCGGAGAATAAGAGAGACAAAACCCTCGCCAATTTTATCTCCAAAGAACGCTTTGCTTTCCAAATCTGCGGAAATTTCGGTGGTTTAATCTCCGCATAACTAATCTAATCTTCAATAGTTTAGGAAGTGCGCAATGCCTTGCCAAAACTACAGTGATGTATTATGCGTCGTAAATATCTCTGCCTATGTCCTTGTCTCGCGTGGCTGTGACATAACTAAATTAAAATTTGCAATTACAATTGTGAAGTTTAAGCTTTTTAACTTTTGTATGTAAAAGTTACAAATATGGTGTAATCAGACTGTTAGGAAAGTTTCTGCTTAAAGGATAGTTGCTAATTATTGTCCAAGTCGGGAGAAATACTTCAGCGGAAACCTCCAGCGTGCACAGGTTTTAAAACTTTGTACTTTTGTTCATTGGATTTCATATTCGTACGCATGTACACTTGACCTGCGTATAGCGATTTTTTCTTTCTATCTGTATCCTAAGCACTTAGCTTAGGTTATTAAATCCACAAAGTAGTCTTCTTCTGTGTATTGTTTTTTCGAGCTATCTCTTTTTTTAATTTATATGACGAAGGGTTAAATGTAAGAGACTTTGTCTTAATCTCGCCCTAAATAAAGCCCATAATTATTATCCTAATATTATGAAAGAAACTAGTCTAATCCACGTCGGCCATGAATTGGAGTTTAGTTTGAATGTCTAAAAATGTTTATTACTGTATAAATTTTGTATCTCTAAGCGAAAAGCCTTAGATTTATTAATTTTTTATATTATTAGAAGATAATGGGACATCATTAGTCTGGGAATTTGTTTGAAAATAAAGAAATATCGAATGAAATTGCACTACATTCTAAGCAATGAATAACAGTTTTGTCGCTCATAATTACAGTTAGAAAGATATGTATTTACTTTTATCTATAAAAATAGCAGAAGGATTTCAGAGAAAAACAGCCGAAAGATTAAGGTTGCCTCTTATGTTAACCTGTTTGAGACAACCTTTAACTTTCATCATTTAGAGATATATGCGTCGAAAAAAAATAAATTACAAAATCGTTTAATTAATTTAACGGAAAATTAATAGGAAAGAAATGAAATGTAATAACAAATATTTTCAGCGAGACATACATTCTCAAAAATACTTAAATTACTTCCATTAGCAGGAAGGTAAGACCTTGCAAGCCCGAAAACATTTTTTGCTACCTTTCACACTTTTTATATGAAGTGGCAACGTGTTAAAAATCTTGGAGCCCTCACGAACGAAATATCTCTTAAAAACCGTTAAATTTGGCTTAACTAAATGAACATAATCCTCATAACTTATTGCACTTAACTATTACAGTAGGCATATTACTACTAAAACAGAAAATAATTTCAATACTATGAGCAAAAAATACAAAATCAAAATTCAAAAGAATTACTCACTATACACTCAGGCATTTGGTAAGAACACAGACAATTTTCTTTTAGTTAAATCTATTCGAATGTACATTCTCCCAGGTTTTATAAGATAATAGAAACAGCTCCGCCTCAATAGTCATGTTTGATAACGCCCATTCTCTATAATAATTGAATAACTTATTCATTCTGCAAACAATTATATATGCGAACCATGACAGAATATAAAGCTACCTTGCGAGATGGACTGTAAAGCACAGTAATTGTCATAATCTTCCCAGAGGTCTTTTCACCGCACAATTGTGCTTTTGTTCTTTAAAGGGAATGCCTCTTCAAGACCTTGACACAATTGAAGGTCAAATTAAGTAAATCTCCTTTGCGAAGTCTTTCGCCGACTGACCGTAATTGGCCGTGGATGACGAAACGGAGAACCTTGCGTATTTTATTTGTATTTAACATCAACATTAAGTGCAACAGTTGGCACTGCACCGCCGCCTTGGGAATCGTAGCTCTTGGGATGAACGTCGCTACGAGAAATGAATTTTGCAAATTTTTTCCGCGAATTTTGCTCGCTTTTTCGACATCGCTGACCATGATTCTCACTTAGTAAGTGATGTATTATTTTGGAAAGGTTATCAAAGAGCTCAGGGTTAGTTTCACGCTTTGAAGTAGGTGGTTAGTTCCATTTTAATAAAATTTGTGTGGAAACCGTAATTTACGGAGTAAACTTCTGTTTAAACTAAACTGTGTAAACTAAACTGTTCCATGGGAAATTGTAGGTGTAAAATTAGATTTTTTAATATTATCATTATAATCCTAGGTGTGTTATGAATAGAAAATTACAGGTTATTTGTATAAAATTCATAGAAATTTGAAAAAATAATAATTTAACTATTCTGTGTAAAAAAAATGATTCCGATTTTCACGCGAGCACATTATTTGTTCTATCAATGTTTTTGGTTTGAAATTAGAAAAAAATTATAAAAACATTATTTTACTCTTAGTCTGTAATGCGGTAAAAATTACAATTTGTGTGAAAATGAATAGATGTGAAAAAAATTATTCAACTATCGTGTGTAAAAAAAATGTAATTATTTTACACGACCTAATGTTCCCTGCCATATTGATTATTCACTCTGCAGTTATAGCGAAGGATTCTTCTCATGAGCGATGTATAACATTTTAATAGCTCTTTCAATATAAGCTATTCTCCTTAGATAGCTGCTGTTTGTCTAAAAGGTGATCATGATGTCAAAGCCTGCTCGTTGTCGTAACCTGAGAATGTATATTGTAAGTTGCTTCTCTTGTTCCTTCATCATAAATGAGAGTAAATATTTATTTAAACCTTGTGCAAACGAGCTTTATTCAATGATATTTCTTGATAGAAGAGCTCGTATAATGTTTAGTAGCGTCTAGGATGAGAGAATTATCGAGTTTGTTATGATATCACGAAGAATGTTGCATTATCTTTAGGGATAAATTAATTTAAATTATGAATTTTCCAATGATGGAATGTCATTTTGAATGGAGGATATAATTTGATTCTCTTATACTTAAAAGCGGTATCATCCCCTAATATAAATTTATAATTATTAAGAACGTTTCGCACATTTTAGGTAGTAGAAAGCAAAGGTAAGTTAAACACTGATTACCTGGTACCTAGTGATAAAATACATCTAGGAACAATGAAGGCAATGTATGAAAGGAATATGTCACGTAATAAAATTTTTCAAGGAAACTATTGATCTACTTGCTTAGTAATATACAATAAAATATTTGCCAAAATAACTGATAACTCTATCGTTTAGAACATTACGTCATCTCTTTCACGACTCATATGCCAGACTTCACTCTGCTATTTATACGTTTCAGTTGCGCTTACTGAAATTGCGCAAGGTATCTCTTTATTAACATAGAAATGATCCTTCTTAATATGGCAACGGGTGAATGTTCGTGTATCCTCGTGTTACGTAATGACATTTGAACATCGCTTGGCGCAGTCGTTTTGTTTGCGGATTCGCTCGATGCAAATGGAACAGCGCCTCTCTAGCGTACTTCTGCTTTAGCCAATCGAAACAAGTTCTTCTCTACCTGCAGTAGCTTATCTATTATCTTATAGCTGTTAATTTGGAGGGAGTATTTCGTGTATTGGCTTGGAAGATGAATAAGAAATCGATCATAAAGCCTTAATCGCATTCGGAGGTGGAGGCAATGATAATTTATTAATCAAATTGGTATGGTTAAGATTGGACTTTGTGGAAAGCCATGATGGAGAAAAGAGTACACAGGTTTGTAATTTTCACAGGATTATTTTTGGGACTAGTTCCGCTAGAGCTGATGATCTAGTTGCAAAATATAAGCCTGTGATAATTACAAAGTTCTGTACTCTCTTCTTCGTCGAGCATATCACTCGGCAGGAAAGTTCGAAGTATAAATGTCTAGCAACTTCTATTTAAAAAAATATTAATACAATAATTTGAAAATTTTCATAAAGTTTCCTTTTCTCCATTTACGAGTGTATATTGCTTTCCACGAAATAACGAATTCCAAACATTTCGAATATATTTATAAGTGAATGGATACTTTCTTAATACCTACTCTAATTTTATACAACGAAAGCCATGATTTAAATTGCTGATGTAGGTAAAATTTTGGATGAATGACTCTACGTATCTATTTGAATGCGTTTGAACTATTATTTCATTATTTATACCACTTACCAAGTATATTTTCAAAATTTGTAATTTTACGAGAGGAAAATAAATACATTTGTAAGAAATCCACTGGTTCTATCTCCAGTTAGTGAAACCTTGCAACGATCTTCAATGAAATAAAAAGATTATTATACTTGGTGTTTGTTTGCTCTGGAAGAATTCCGAAGTAAATTTCTTTAAAAGGTGAAACAAAAGTTGTCATAGTGAGATATAATAATGGAGGATACTATTTTCTTTCTAGCGCTTTTGGTCATTAAATGTCTTTTAATCCTACACTGAAAGATAATGCGATTTGGATAAAAAAAATCATAAATAAAACTTACTAATATTCGGTAGTCGAAAATTTGCTTTGATAATAAATACTTACGCCTAAGAGTAGGTACGATAACTTGACTCTTTCCATGTCTAATCCTCAGTTGTGTTTTTTGTACTTCTGACCCATAAATGTTTCCTCCGCATTGGTCTAATTTCTCAGATCAATATCGATTTATTTTTTGGATTTTAACGAGAATTTTGGATGCATCATCTCGATCTCGATACTGCATTTCTTTGCCTCTCAAAACTTCCTTAAAATTCCTGTCTAACATCTCTCTTGATGCAACTTTTTCTCCAGTTTTCGCTCCACTGTATTTCCTTTCATTCTCTAAATTTAGGGCTTATCTTTATTTAGATATCGCCGTATCTTTGAGAATTTTTGTGGCGTAATGTGCCATTTAAAACAAGGAAAATCTGATAGATTTTCGAAATGCATTGTTCATGTGTATTTTCGTTAAGACTAATCTGTGTGACAAAACTTGATTTCGTGGAACTCTTTATTAGTTGACGTGAAAGGTTGCATTTTCCTTATACAGTTTCATTACACCAACAAGAGCTCCTCATGTGTTTCCACAGAAAGCGTTGAACTCAAAAAATAATTTTTGTTCTGAAAAACTGTTTTTACGTTTCGAGAACTCCCTGATTTGTGAGTGAGAATTGAAAACCAGAAAGAGCTAATTTTCGGCTTCGTTTAAGCAAAATCGTTTTTAAATTCAACGGAACTGGGAATGAATCAGGATCTATTTTCCTCGAGAAATATCGTTTCCTGCTTTATTTCTCCAAAATTATTTTTATTTTCAACCATCTTCGGAACTTCCGCAGCAGATTTTTGAGTCGAATTTTAAATGTTTTACTTTTCAAGATCGTTGCTGCCAAATTCCACGAAGTCACAATTGATCACCCTAATTCTATTCTCACTCTTGCTTGTGTTCCGGAAAGATAACTTTTATCAGTAGATTCTATACCTTTCTTCAAAGTTGAAAGTCCTCAGTATCTCGAATTCGCATCGACTGTGGAGATTTTCGTTAAGATACAGAAAGCATTTCCATAATCTGGAGATTCCAAATTTCTTTTCTTTGAGAGATTAGCTCGCCGGTTTTCCTCATTTGAGTTCCGTCTTTACATCGCCTATTTTCCCCGAATCCTACGCTATTTTTGGCCGTAATAAGGCCTGTCCTCGAATCAGTATGCCTATAGACGGAACCTCATTTTGCGCTGTTTTACGGCCACGTGTCTGCTTGATCGAAGAAGAAGGAAAATAGCAGAAAATTTTCTTTTTAAGAGTGCCCTTAATATTTGTTTCTCTTTCCCTCTGGTTTCCCTTAAAACTTGAGCGATGTTACACATTTGAATTATAGCTCATAAATCCGACTACGTTGCTCTTTCTGGGTTATGGCCTCGTATATTAAAATCTCTATTTTTAACTAAATAAGCCTTTTTATTTTCGCTTCTACTCCCTTTGATACGTTAATCCTTTCATGTTTGCACTCCTCTTTTTCTCAAACTGTCAAAACATCTTCTTTTTAACATAATCACACCATGTTTTCCATTGGATATCAAATTGCACTACGTAACAGCATTGTTCATCCACATTACTCTCTTTCCTTTATTAAAATTGAATTATATTCAACTCTTATTCATTTAATTAAAACTATTTTCATGTAAATCTATCTCTGATACAGTTCTCCTTAGTCTCATTAATTTTTCGTCTCTCACAATAATTTTACTCAGCACACATTGAATTTTGCTTCGGTGGTATCTCAGGGAATTTGTCCACTGGGCGTTTTCCTCCCAAACATTCACTATTTTCTGCAAGTTGCATCTTTGTCTCCTTTCGTACAATCGGTTGAAAAATATGATACTATTTTCTGAATATATTATGTTATCCTAAATACTATTTTCCGCTACCTTCATCCTGAATTTTGAAACTATATGAATGGCAGCACTTAAAATTTTTCTAAAAATTCGAAAATTTTCTTTTTTGACAACGAGAACTTACATATGTTTGATAATTATTTCCCAGTCATCATTCGAGTGATAATTTCGATGTAAATCATGTTAAAATTACGTTTGGCGAATTAGAATCTATGGGTATCTAAATTTCAAGTAATTTGTAAGTAATATTTTTTTACCATGCCATCAATTTTATTGCTCGTATTTGAAATTTTCGCTTATTACTTCACGAGGAATGCTTTCTTGACAACTCTCTTTCGTCGGAAAGTTTAAAAGAGCAAGAGAAATTTTGTAGATAAATACTATTATATAATATAATAATTATAGAATACTATTATTACTACTACTATTACTATATAGAGTATTATAGAATACTAAATACTAGTATTTAGAATATTATAGAATACTCTACATTATTCTGTGGTATTCTATAGTACTATAGTACTAGTATAGTACTATTCTAGCCTTGTAGATTTTATATACCATACAAGATGCTCAACGGAATCCATTTTCCTTTGTTTGCAGCCTAATTCAAGTGGTTTCTTTCCTATATAATAGATAATGTGGGTGAACTGTGATATTAGATTTGTAGAGGAAATTCATTTCGTATATTCTGTTTAAACTTCCGCTCAAAATATGCAGAGTGCATATCAACCTGTTGTTCAAGTATGCAGCTCACAGCATTCGTTTTGGATACGTATCCAAGTGCCCTTGGCCAATTCAGTAGCATTTTCTTTACCCTGGCACCCGTTCTTTCGGTTTCTATCGGAATTTTCGGATTTGCGGTCCCTGAAACTCAAAATTCATCCTGTTTGGGCACCAGGAATCACTTGGCAGCCGTTTTTATGGAAGGTCAGATCGATTTCTTGACTTGTTACTTGCGTCGTTCCTTCTTTGGACTCTCGTTTCTTCTCTTTCTAACACTTTCGCAGAATTCACTCGCAAACTTACACAGTACCACAAAATTACTTTTCCTATTATCTGATATTGTTACTCAAAAGTGAAAGATACATTTTTTCTGATAGTACTGATTACATTTCTCCCTTGCTATTTCTAACCAAGCGTACCTTATTTAGGCTGAATTAACATTTTTGCTGCTGAAAATTTCGTCTCTAAAAATAATTATTGCTCTCACCAGGATTTGGTATGGATTGATAAAATTTATGTAAATAATTCTAAAAATATTATGATTAATTATTCTAAATTAGGATTAACTAGCCTCAGGAACCTCTTGCGAAAAATTACAAGAAAAACTTTTACATTTACATTTTAACACCGCAAACCGCCACTGGCGCATGGCAGGGGGTGTAAAACACCGAAAACCCTATCTACGCTTGACTGCTTCTCTAATACTTCTTATTTTCAACTCAATCTTTTATTTGCCATTGCATCAGAAACTGACTCCAACCGTGAATTCATCATAAATTTTATCTCAAGATGGACGCATTTCGGTGTATTACTTTTGCGTGTTTTCTGACGTGCCTTTTTGACGTATATGTTTCAACTTCCTTCGGATATGAGACAGCACGTTCTTGAGAGGATGGGAGACAGAATAAGAGCTGATTTTAAGAAATTTTTTCGATAGCGTGATTCCACGTCCATCCTGTGACAGGAAATTCGTCGAACGGATATTGCTTGGTAAAATTCCATTCTGACGTATAAAATGAATGGCTGTCATTGTTTTTTTCATCACTTTTTATTCATGGTAATCTATGAAAAGATAACCGAACTCCACCGAATTTTATTACTTCTCAATTTCTTAACAAAATTTTACTGTTTAATCGTTTTACCCTAACGTTATTATTATTTTTATCAATTTGTTAATACAATTTCATTATGATTAATTTTTTTCATTTTATTCTAACGTCAATAAGATTGAGTGTTTAAAACGACTTAAAATTAATTTTTCAAATGTCACTGAAAATGGAAACTATTTCACCATGCTCTTTGGAAAATAAGAGTTTTTTATTTAAATTATGTACGTAAATCTTTAAATTTCATTCTCATGAGAAAACATCCTCTGTCGAGCTATGTGAAAAATTAATGTTTAGTATAATTTTTAATCTGTAATATTTGGACCATTGAGTATGAAGTTGATATTCTCTTCTGAGCAGTATTGAGAAACGCAAAGTACGCGTTCAAGTTATGGTTTAATTTTAATTTATGTTCAATTTGCTGTTTATTTAGTAAATATCCATATGGATTAGGAAATCGGTAATCAATTTACTAAACAAATCGTTAAATATCTCATAAGAAAACGAGTACTTTAATAAAGGTTCCTTTGATGCCGTATGTTCATTTTGTGTTCGAAATTGGTGGTTTCATTGCCTGAACTGTGTGTTGAATATAATTTACTCTTAACTGTATCGTTTCTACATCAGGGCGGAATGTTGATTAATATTCTCTGAGTATATACTGCAGATTAAGCGGTTACCGATTCACTGTATCTCACGCCAATAAATTCGACGCCAACAGTTGTGTGTGCCAATTTCTTTCGCTGTCTCCCAATCATATCAAATAGCTGCGAAGGTTATATAATAAGCGTCGTATCTTGTTCAAAAACATAATTTAAAATCTAACGGTAGTAGATCATATGTGTAAGCAAGATAATTAACTTGGAAAACGTGAACCAAAACCAGTAGGCATAAGTTTAATGTAAAACTTATTTCGAGGAACGGCCTTCAATTAGTCTGTTTCAGTGTATTCCAAAATTTGTGCCGCGATAGATGGTAAGCTTGCTGCAAATAATTTGAACGCAGTGTAGAATCAAAACTTTGAGTGTTTTTTAAGTGAGTAAATTTTTTTACGCAAATGTGAAAAAATTCTTTGACGGCGATGTCAATGCGAAACTTTGAGTGGTGGAGAAGTGTTTGTAAATTTTTATGCGTCAAAATTTTGCGCAAACGTAAAAAAGTTCTCCACAGAACTGTTGATGCTTGCAAATTCACCTGTTTTTTTAATTTTTGATTATTCAGTTGGATAGATGTTGTAATAGATGTATGGAATAAAGAGTTACTCGTAGATTGGGTATCTACAGGTTTCTCTTTCTCTTAGGTATTTGAGCGAATACACCATGACCTTTATGAGAAATGTGCTCCCAAAAACCTCGTGAATATCAAAATTTTGAGAATTATAAATTTACAATGATTAAGATTCAAAAGTTTAACATTCGACGTG
The DNA here is from genome assembly GCA_036926295.1 of Pachydiplax longipennis. NCBI lineage: Eukaryota > Metazoa > Arthropoda > Insecta > Odonata > Libellulidae > Pachydiplax > Pachydiplax longipennis. The sequence goes on from JAVFKF010000019.1 coordinate 33,532,448, forward strand.
CGTATTCATTCATTTTTATACGTCACCTATGGCTAGACACCAATTTAAAGTTAAAACTATAACATGAACAAAAGACGAACATATACGACCTTTCCCTAACCACACTATTCCCTAATCAGAGAAATTCAAGACCAGAATTTCTAACCAGAATTCCGGATATCCGGGATTCGAACCTGGGACCTCTTTTCTGAGCTATAAGATGCGCTAACCACTTCGCCACCGCAATCAGTAAGATGTTATGTTTAACAATTATCACAAAATTCGATTTCGTTGGTGTGCACTAAGACAAATATCCAACCTCTGGTGTTCCTCCTAGTTATACTAGTATATAGTATAGTTAGTATACTAGTATAGTATAGTATACTAGTGTAGTATAGTATACTTGTATAGTTTAACAACCACTGATCTACTATTAATAGAGTATATCAATCAATGTTATATATAATCGATAGAGTATCAGTTGTAAAAGACGTACAATAGTTTCCTGTAGTAGCTCATACGTGAGAGAGCGAGTCCTTGTGCCCAAAATCCGTGTTTTTTGCCAGTCTTTTCCGTGTCTAACTGTAAAGTCGAACGGACGAAACAGCCCATCTGAAACCAAGCGTTGTTTTGAACATCCGTTCTCTCACTTCTTTCTCTCAGTTTCCTCTCGCTCACTTCCCATTTGCCAACCGCCTTATTCAATTTGCGTCTCTCTGTCAACTTCCAGTTTCTTCATTCGAAGGAAGGAAGTCACGCTATTGTTATCTTCATGTTTGTGCCGGTTTCCATGGAATTGCTAATTCCTCGCGTTGCGTTTTCGTTTCCGAACTCGTCAACATAAATAAATATCCCTTGTGCGGATGAGCTGATCTTTTTTCAAAGGCCAACTACGCGTCGGAATTATGGTTGAATTTGCGTTTATTTCCCGAGATATTTCTTTACGCGGATTGTGCAGAAAAGAGGATAGTACTCTAAACTGTACCTCCTAAAATTTATTATTATTATCATTATTATTATTATCATTATTATTATTATCATTATTATTATTATTACTATTATTGTTACAATTAGACAGCATTCCAGTGGCAACAATAAACGTAATATACAAACGATCTCATCAATGATCACACGTCATCCAGAACAACAAACAAGATTACAATGTGTACCCTATCTCAAACGCAAAGAAACCGTACTTTATATTTAAATGTATAGCCAGCATTCTTAAGAACACCACTACATCCGAAAACCCCCTGCAAACACAACACACTAACAGCTATCATTTAATCACTTATAGCAATTGTTCCGACAAAAATCAATCATTGCCTAACAAATGAGAACCAATACCCTTAAGTTACGTAAAATGTCCGCTAGTATACAGCAGTAAGTTTAAAACATTCTTACATTATCTCCCCATAGCACACTTTTGTCTCTTGCACTTTTAACATGTTTTATACTCTTTTTCGTACGACTTTATCTTCGTGGCTGAGGAGCAAGTAAAATGAGTCTTTTAGGGCACAGAGAGGGAGACCAATCAAAGATTAATAGTGTATTGAAAAGACCAAACAACCATGAAAAACATGAGTAAACCCAATGCGCATTTCGATCTCTAATAGAACATCATCAGAGATAAACTTTTGAATGCATTATTCATTTTTGGCCAGGAGAACAACAGTGAAACGAAAGAAGCTCAACCGGACGAATCTAAAAGACAGTACAGTTTTTTTTATCAAAATCTATATTAAAATTAATTAGATTATCTCTGTTTAACATATATGTCTATCAGTCTATCTCAGCCCCCGATGAATAAACCGTTTTCCTCGAATGATTTGAATCTCCCGCCGCTAGAATACATCATTCGCAGCGTATGAAGCTGGAATACTGACGAGCCACCTTTCAACTGAATTAATGTAAGTTGTCGTAATATCCATCAATATTAATGCCGATTTCTATCTAGCGAACACCTGTATCCATCGAGTGTCGCGGAATCTCAAAAATAATATATATTTAAGTTAAGCTCCTTTTACGTTCGTAGGATAGTCGTTAACTACCTTAAATGGAAAAATATCGCTTACGAAGGTTACTTAACGGGATTACAAATTGAGCTTACTATTTATTATTATTAATAAGTCAACAGTAAGTATCAAGGAAAGAATTTAACGAACGAAAAGAAAAATTTAATGACAAATATACCAGAAAACATCGCGTTCTTTCATGCATACTCGGCTAGCATGGACGTGTATTGCGGGGTTGCCTATACTCCGGTTATAAATTTTCAATTATTTATTGCAGCGAAACTAAGGCCCATTCAGACGAACGCCGTGACATTTTTTCATTACTCTACTTCCTGCAGCACTGCAAAGAGTTTCATCAAAATCCCCGGACAAAAGTGAGAGTCTCTTCTTGTGAGATGTGATATTGTATGCTGTAGGTATTTACTTATGGTTGTGTTAGGTGAAATATTTAAAATTGTCAGTTGTATTGTGAGGACGATGTCGTTATTACAGAAGACTAATATTTCTTAAGTAACTTTGTATGACTTGCTGCCTTCGGGAGGTTTTGGAAGGGTTTGCCTCCCGATTAAGGTGCCTGATTGGGATATAGCTTTTCCATTTGCCCCTTAAATGACTGCCGCCAGTCCTCCTCTTTGCAGTCATAAAATATAAATGAGCAAATTTATGGAAATGATGAAATTATCTTTCGAAAATTCGGCACATGACTTGTCTCACGAAATAGTAAATGCTACAATTTGGTTGTAAAAGAAGTCAAAAATAGTGACCTGACTGGGACTCGAACCCAGATCTCCCCCTTTCCGTGCAACCACTGAACTAACAAGGCACGTCAAAAGTTAAAAAAATAAACCTGCACGGAAGGTGTCCTGGGTTCGAGTTTCTGTCAAGTCACAAATTTTCACTTCTTGTACAACTTTGGGTCAAGTCGGACACTTCCTTGGGCTAAATCAAAATTCATTATCATCATTGCTAGAATACGATCTCATTTCGACTCGTTAGTTCACTGATAATTCAAAACACACCATCGAACCATCAAAAACTCTTTTGAATTATCATTCTAACATGCTGATTGTGATTCTATCATTTCAAAACTTTTTCGATGGTTCAATGGTTTTTCTTGAATTATCGTGTGCCGTTAGTGATCTCATATATTTTAACACTCACCATCAAATAATTTTATTTGAATTATCATTCTAACATACTGGTAATGATTCTATCGTATAAAATTTTTTGGCGATTTAATGTTGTTTTCGAATTATCATCGTGTTACTTTAGTGGTCTCATATATTGTAACGCTCACCATCAAATAACTTTTTTGAATGATCATTTTAAATGCTGATTATGATTAAATTTTGGCTGTTCAATGGTTGTTTTTCGAATTATCATCGTTTGCCGTCACTTATATTCCAACACTCGTAAAGCCCGCTGATGATGCGTTAGCCGTCGTTCGATAGGCGGGTTCGTCGAAAATTCGCTATCGGGAGTCCCCCCGCGTGCGACCGGGAAGCGACGCCCTCCCCTCCGCTTCCTTCACTGCCTCTCTTCAGTCTCGAGTTAGCTTTCGAGCGGTGAGGTTTGCACTCGCCCCGCTATTCATAGCGGAGGCATCCGAGTGTTGGTGTTTAGCAAAGTGTTGTGGAGGTGCTTGGGAGGGAGGGGGGTTCCCCTCGACACGGCACCATGACGTGCTTTTCCGTGCTGAGGTCCTACGACGCCTTCTCGGACTGCTTCAGGAGAGGAGTCAAGAAACTGCACCGTATCACCACTAGTGCCAGGTAAGCGGTGTTCCGTTTGGTGCCACCGATGGCAATTAGTGTTGCGGTAGTGGGTGCGCATTTCTTGGGGGATTTTGGATTGATACGGATCCAGGGGAGAATGGATGAGTTGGTGTTGAGGAAGAGTTACCGGAGAGGTAGAGGAAGAAGTTGGTGGGTCAATACTATCGAGAATTCTTGAGGAAGTAATTGAAGGTAGATTGATTAGACAGGAGGGATATGTATTTACATTTAGACTCTGCAAACCGTCACTGGTGTATGGCAGGGGATGTAAAACACCGAAAAGATGTATGTAAGACACGGTATTGTTGGATGATGTAAAGGTAGTGGTTGGTTACCAAGAAGTGGACAACTATAGCAATTGTTGTTTGCAGGAATGTTTTGTGAGATTATAGTTTTCTCCTTCTTATGTATGAGGTAGCGGGCTAGTGTTATGGAATTGAAGTCACTTTTTTTCGCAAGATATTCAGGATGTTGTATTTGTTCTATTCTATCTTCTTTTGAATTTGTTTTGAGATTCGGTTGTGGAACGTCCTCTCCTTAAATCATATCAGGACCCTCTTTCTTGTGAAGGAAGTTGCTGGGATTGAATCAGTATATTGATTAAAATTTTACTATCCTGAAAAAATAATCCTTAGCGTTAGAAATTATAGGCTAGGGTTCTTTTTCTAGTTTTCACAGTCGCTTTGGATTCAGTCTGGATTAATAATTCACCATAATGTGTCCTGATTATCGATTTAAATTTTCCCTCAGGGGATCGTTTTTCCTCAGATCTCCACATCCTTACCTGGATCCTCCTTCATTTTACCTCAGCTCTTTCGTAGCGGGATTTTCCACCCACACTTTCTTGCGATCATACAATTTCCTCTCAAGCGAAACCAGGTCTGTCATTCCAGCTAAAGTTCCCTTTTTCCTTGATCCGAGATCTGTTTCCCAGGAAACATTACGGGGTTGTTACTTTTTCCCTGGAAACCAAGAGGAAGCGAATTGCCGATAATGTCACACCTGTCGTTTGTTTACGAAACCCGTATCCGCGGCGATTGTTTGCTCCCAGCACACACACATATGACGCGTAGTGATTAAAGGTTACGTATGTTTCCAACTTCATTGTGTTTCGCGGAAGGGCAGCTAACTTGCGAAGAGAAATCGGAATCTTCCCCCGGAAAGAAGGTGGATATTAGCATCCTTGAAAAAAAAAAAGAAGTTCTTGATTCTCTTTCCACGGTTTTTAATGAGAACGACGAAAAAAGTTTCGCTGCATTTACGTCTTGGTTACGTAACCGAAAACAAACATCCCTTTCTCTTCTTTAGGTTTGTTAGCGTATGAGTTGCTGTTGGTTACCCAATGGTGATGCAGATAGGTGGTGATTTTTTTATTGAAATTTTGGAATAAAGTATCATAGCGACGATAAAAGTTTCACTGCATTTACGCCTTCGTTGCGTAACCGAAAAAAAACATTCATTTCGATATTTTAGGTTTTTTTAACGTTTAAGTTGCTCTAGTTACCCAATAGCGATGTAGATACAAGGTGATTTTTTATTACAATCGTGGAAAAATGTAAAAAGTACAAGAGTTTCGCTGAATTATCGCCTTCGTTGAATGACGGAAAACAAATATTCATTTCTATATTTTAGGTTTTTTAACGATTAAGTTGCCCTGGTTACCCAGTGATCATGCAGATACATGGTGATTTTTGTATTAAAATTGCGGAAAAATATCAAAACTTTTCGCTGCATTTACTCCTTAAGCAGAGACTGATTTTTCGTAAAGATTGTGAAAAAAACATCAGTCACCATCTCGATTTTTCTTCGCGAAAGTAAACCGGTATTGGCTTTTGGAATAATTTAGGAGTTGGATTTATGACTGCCACAACACCTTATGTTCCCTGCGCCGAATAAAATGAATGTGTCTAGCGAGCGGTGCTTTAGAGGATCTAGGTCACTTCCATCGGAGTGATTGCGCGGGTTGAGGTCGCGATTCGTGCGGCGAAGGAGTCACGCCAAGTCCAGAGGAATACGCGCTCGAGGACCGAGCGGTGTCGCCCTCCATATGCCGCAGCGATCGTCAGCTGTGTTTGGCCTACAGACCGCATTACAGTTCTTGGCAAAACACTCGAAGATTCTACCAGATTTTCATTTACTTTGTAGCGATGGCTAGCTCGGAAGCCATTACGGTCCGAAATCATTTCACGTATTTTTTTAGCGATTTCCGGAGACGCTTTTGAAAGCGTCGTTCTAGTTAAATAATAACAGATATGCAGCGTAAATGACTATATTTACTCTCTAGTGTACACAGCATAAGAGATATTTTTTATAATAATAATAATAATTATTATTATTATTATACAAATACGTAAGGTTAATATTTTGTGACGTATTCAAGATTTTCGTCAACGATATCATGCTCGAAATCATTGTCATTTTCGTAATAATTGGCTAATTCTAGTATTATTGCAGCGTCACTGAAATTGTGGTGGACTTACGCGTTGAGTTTGAGACAGTAAGCAAAAGTCAGCGTTGAGATAGTTTTTTAATAAATAGCTTTTTAGGCTAAAATTTTCTGAGTCGAGAGAAAATTGGACGATTTTTGGACGTATTCGAGATAGCCCTCAACAATAATACCTCATTTTTATGATAATTAGCTATTGCCATTATTGCAATGTCGCTGAAATTTTAATAGACCTACGCGTCGATTTTATAAGATTGGAATGAGCAGTAAGCAACTCAGCGATGTTAGTTAAGAAACAGCTTTGACGGCTAAAATTTTCCGAGTCGAGAGAAATGAATGAGTTAGCAGCATGTTGTCTCATGGCCATGTAGCCGGTACCGGATGTACTGTTTAATTTTATGAATTCAAGCGGAAATCTGCACCACTGAATTCCTCGTTTGTCCCGGTAGGAAACTTACTTGCCAGATCAACTTTTTTAGGATCTGTTTCAGTGTCGTTCTTTAGTTAGGTGTGGGTCGGGTATGGGTTCAAGTCGATCATGAGAACCCCTTACTTTCAGATGTGGATTGCTATAGAAAGTAATCGCTGAAGGGAAAAGAGAGAGGTTTCGCGAAGGAAATGAAGGGAGTAGTTGTTTCAAAAGTGGCTGCGGGCTGCGAGAAAAACCTATGTTCCGAATGCGTTTTGGGGGCAGGAAGAGGATCCGGCCGGAATGCTGGCGACGTCGGCGATTTTCCGTGTTTTTCCCAGAGGTCGTAAATTTTCAAGGAGATTAGAGTTCAATGAAAGTCGTACACCACCATTGGTACACAACGGCGTCAACATTACATCATAAATCTAGATACCGACCAGTGCTGGAAGATGAAATAAAGAATCCACCGCAAGGCAGAAATGTATGACAGCATGAAATCCAGATGTTCAGGCGTTAGTTTGTGGAAAGCCATTGGAGTAATGCTTAAATGAACTTGTAAATTTTCTACTGTTTAAATAAATAATAATAAATAGTGTGAAAAATTTACAAGTTTATTTCTTCATTACTTGTACGACAACAGATTCTTTAAAGCGGTTGAGTTCTCAAGTTTGTAATATTCCCGTTGACTCTCCAATAACATCTTTCGGAGCGATTTTGAGACTTTTATATCTTCTTCCTCTTGAGGATGGAATGAGTTTCAAGAACACATTTGAGCTCTCGAAAGAATACCTTATGGGGGGAGTTGTAAATGTTTTATGGTACCGAAAGCCTGGATAGATTTTCGCGTTTTACTGCCGCCAAGAGGAATAACTTAGCTTTGGGCTCGGCGTCGCAGTGCGGAAGACTTAGCGGAGGAAATGTGGAACGTGAACTACGTTGCCCAAGTGTGATGACGTGAAATGTGTTCCGCTGGTAAACCCACTTTCCGAACCAAGTCGAATAAAGTTTGTTTACTCACTTTTGTGGTAAATATAGCAAATCGCCATAAAGAAAGTTTGAAGGCACTATTATTGTTTCGCTCAAAATTGTTATTATATTGTTATATTATTGTTATTATATTGTTATATTATTGTTATTATATTGTTATATAATTGTTATTATAATTGTTATATACTATTTTGGCTAGATTGGGCTAAAATGGCTTCTTTATTCATCTAGCCTTTACGTTTAATGCATGAAAATTACACGATTAGAGCAAAACGATTGTTTACAATTGATTTACGTCAAGAAAAAGTTGGTAATATTGTTGTTTCACTCAAAATTGTTGTTATTATACTCATTAAGCAAGGTTAGGCCAAAATAGTTTCTCTTCCATCTAACAATTACCTGTGTTATATGAAAATTTCACAGTCAGAGATTACATAAACCATTGTTTACAATTAACCTACAAGAAGAAGAAGATAGTCAATAAAACAAACGTTGGTTGTAGAAAATTATATAATCGACAAAATCTGATACATGCAAACTATTAGATATTAAACATTGCGCCATTCACTTAACGTTAATCAATATTTAATTGATACAAAACAATGGGTCAAATATTGATCTATTGTTCTCGAAACTATGAGCCCGAAACAATGTTGTGAAATGTTTATCGATTCATCCTGATAAAAGCCTTACTTAGTTTACGTGACTTAACTTGGCCATTCTTAGCTTATTCAGGTCATATTATATCAGAGGTCTATCGGACAATATAATCGCCTTCCTCAGAGGGTCAGGGATAATATATTTGAATATTTAGAGGTTTTCTCAGCATTATCTTTCATTTTATGAAGTGTTATAGCTCCGACACAGAAAACATCCGCCGAAATTTTCAAGGCGTTTCGCTCCATAGGTCCAACGGCCTTCGTGCTTGCCATTATTTCGCGCTGTTTGTTGATATCGGTAGAAGTCGGTCTCTTTGATGCATTGCGACGTATTCCTTTTATCAATTTCCCTTTATTTGGCTCTCTCCGTTCTCGGTCCCGCCCATAATATTTCATTCGAATAATTTTCGGGCATTGTAGAGCGTGTTATATTATGTCTAGTCCATGGTGTAACATATCTTAAAGCTGATCGGAATTCCCAGTGGGTGACACAGCATTCGACACGTCGCCGAAATTGGCTGCATTGGACCAGCTACCAATCGATTCAGGTAGTTTTTCAAGATGCAACATGGCCTATATTGTGACCTATTCCGTGAATGAACCTCGATCTTCGTAAGCGAATGCGCTACCCACTGGCTATCCGAAATTTTGAAAGTGTGTGCTTCTTTGACACAACATATCTGATTATTCTTTAGGGTATTAAGGTATCAAATATGTATGTTCCACAGGCTTTTATCCCATAAGTTTTTTGTTTAGATGTTTTCCGTCCTGCTATCACAACTTGGTGATTGGAACTTTTATCGTTTGTCTTTTGGTGCAGGATGTAATAAAGTATATCTTTAATTTCATTTTGTCCCAGGCTTGCTCATGGCTGTGATGATATGAAAGTTAACGAGGTCTTTATTGAAACTGAATATCTTTTCTTCTCTCTAATCTGGTGTCGTAATATGATATCAATAAAAGCATAAATAAATAATGAGGTATGAGTTGCTGAATGATGGAATTAAGGTCTTTCCTTGTGAAATTCTAAGAAAAGTATTACTCTTAGAGTAATTGTGTTTCAACCAACTAAAAATTATACTTGGTATTTTCCTCAATTTTTGTCGTGGTCAAAAGAAGTGTGGAAAGTACTAAGCATTATTTTCAGTTGGTTTTACGTGGTGTTCCACAAATTTCGGCAAGAAAACCCGAAGGTTTGTTGTGCTTGGCTTACGTAGACTTGCTCCGCATTTAGCATTCTGGCTCAATGTTGAAATCAAGGGCAAATCACCTTACCCCTCATTTTGCGTATAAAAATCTTTGTAGCTATTGGTGGAGGTTCAAACCAGCCTTTTGGCTGAAGACAGCACTGAGAGATGATCCTGTGTGGATACAACCATCTGTGCTTTTACTTTTTCTCTTTCTCTTCGGATCTCGCCGGACTGCCAATGGCAGAAATAATAAGCATTCTCAACAAGCGTTCTCAGTGGATCTTGGCCCGATCCCAGTTCAAGTGTTGATTCACACTTCCGCACTACGGCAGAATTATCCTTCGGCGAAAGAGAGCGAGTGTGTTTCCTTGTTCGGTGATCAATAATAGCTCGGTTCAATGTTATGATTTTAGGTTTTTATGAATCGAAGGCGAAATACGACTTGAGAAAATTCCTACGCAGGATTGCCTTGGGGACGGTGCGTTGCTTCTTCCGTATTGTCGCGATAATTGTTTTAAAAAAACGGTCTTATCTGTAAGATAACCAGATGCGGAACTCAAGAGAGAGAAATGCCTGCTTCGTTGTAAAGTACTACTTGAACATCTGAAAAATTAATTTAAGCGTGTTAGTTAAAGTTATCGATCTACAACTAAGAATTTCTCTGAATCAGGATTTTCGGAACACATTTGTATTAATCTTTTTATTTGTGATTGTTGTCAATAATGTGGCTCTTATGATCATTGTTTTATTAACCTATCGAGTAACAGTGGAAGCGATTGTTGTCTCTTAAAGGATCGATCAGGATATTGTTGAAATGTAATGTGTTTTGAATTGAAAGGGAGGAATTTTTTTGCAGATTGGCTATTCCTGGAAAATCGTTGAACAAATAGCACATATACCTACTGCAGATCGAGCTATTCTAGTACAAAATATGGCCTTTAACCCTCGATCAGTATCCTTAACGGTCATAATTCTTACCTCATATCCAAGGGAAGAAAAATACTTTATTGTACCTTTTTTGTCCAAAATTGTCCAATTGAAGCCTAGATGCCACGCATAGCGAAAGTTTCATCAGTAGCTAAGTAGTTATGCATAAAAAATTTATTGGTGTATCAATACAAATATAATTTGTTTTCAACCATTGATCATCTTAGTCACATCACTTACTCTTACACACACTATTGCTATCGTGCCATACCGATTAAATGTTAAGAGCTTGAGTATCATAACCCGCATTACATTTTACAGTTAACCAAAAATACCAAATTTAAACCAAAAATATAAAAGAAAAACAAATCTTTTGTCATAAGCATTCCTGTATCTCTCCTCGAAATTCTTCACATATACTTGGGAAGAAGTTCAGAATATCTTCAAGTAATTCATTCCACTCTTTTGCAGTTCTGTTTATGGATGAATATTTACCTAAATCCCCCCTCTGTGTATAGTTTTTATGGTCATTTTTTCCGATGAATTTTGGTCAACCTATTTGCAATCTATTACCTGTTTGGTGTAAGTTTAATAAAACCCTGCCACTATGTTAACTTTCCTACGAGATTTTAATGAAAGCCAACCCTATTCTGTAAAAATGTGGATAATTATAGTAGGGTTTAGGACGGTAGGTATATTTGAGTGAAGCTAAATCAGCCGACATGTTAGTATATGTACCTTTTTCGGTAAATTGAGACTAACAGCCCAAGTAAAGCATTGCAAAGGAACTACTATGTCAAGGATGGAGCACACGTTTTTTAGTTCAAATTATCAAACATTTAACAAGGTTTAACACAGGTAAAAACATCTGTGATCCAAGTGTTTCGCAACGACAATTTCTTTTTCGCCATCCTGCGTATGTTGGTAATTATATTTTCACGTGAATTACGTGATACAAATCGCAAAAAGGCAGAGAAAGTTGTGACGCTGTTTGTTTACAAATTTCGGCATCCTGATGGGAGACAACACTTTCTCTCGAATGCTGCACTTTCACTCGAATGCTGTTTATATACCGAAATTATCTTCGAAAATCTGAGGCTTCAATAGGGCTCTTCTTACTTTCTCATGCCGTGCATTTCGTGATAACGTCTTCAAATTCCTGTTAATTCGAAACCGGAAGAAGGCGGAATGGCCTAGGGCATAGTAAAGAATGCTCCAACATTTAGAGCATATGTAGCGATTTGTATCGTTTAGTATAATATCGTCGTATACTGCATAGTATTTGTTTGTGAAGGAAGGAGATGATTAGTTTTTTGCTGAAACTAATTTCTTGAGAACCGTTAGAGCAGTGGAGAATTCTGTTTTAGTGTTTCATTGGCTTAATATCGATTAATTGTAATGGGTTTTAGTTTCGAATTTCGAACCCTATGGTCCCGGGTTCGAGTCCCAGCTAATCAGATTTTTCCACTTAAGAAATGATTGTCTCTTCCATTAAATATTAATTATCTTACAATAAAATCAATTTAGGATCTAATTGTAATGGGTCTTTCTGTTTCTATTAAAGAAGTAATTATTTTATTATTACATTCCAATCCCATGGTCTCGGGTTCGAATCCCGATTAATCAGATTTTTCCTCTTTGTGTGTCTTCGTCAGTATTGTTTAATTGGATATAATCAGGGTCTTCTTGTTTCTGTTGAAGAAGTAATTATTATTATATATTATATATTTTATCATTTCACATACGAAAGCAGCAGTAGTACTGAAATGGCAACGTGGGCAATTGCAAACACATTTTGCTGCGTTTCTAAAACTCCTTATCACGCCAATGAGAGGACAGTTGCATTATAGTAGGTTCTTTGTTCCATGAAAAGCTATAGGCAGCGCTTTTCTGGCGCTTGGCCGGTCATTGACAGTAAGCAAGGACTCAGCGATCGGTTGGACGCTAATGAATGAATATAATGAAGAGTTACGAACTCAAACAATGGGAAATTCATCTAAAGATGAGGAAATCGTAATAAGGATAATTCTAATGTATTCGATTTATTGACACAAAAGAGGCCATTTTTATTTTTTTATTATTTTTTTAAGTTTTAGCACGTATTACATTTATGTTCCGTCAGGTTGTAACCCGTGGATGGGGCATACTATGTATTAAAACAATTTAATTCTACAAAAAAGAAGTAATAACAGAAGAAAGAGCAGCTTAACTTAACCAAATCAAATATATTTACAAAGTTAGAACATCAGTATTGTAAATATCAGTTTAAGTTTTTACTTACAATAACGGTACTGGTATGACAGTGTACAATCCAGTCACTTATATAATAAATCAGAGTGATTCAATAGGTTTCACATGATATTTGAGAAATTCAACGCTTCATTGGGTATATATTCTGCATAACACCATTTTTCAGCAACCTTGAAATTAAATTTACTTCCTCCACATTAATAATCAATAGTCTTCTGTCATACACGTATTGAGTAACTTGTTTCTAGCTAACATATTCTTTTCTCCATATTTATTGAAATAGCCATTAAGTGGGTAACTGTGCTTTAATGTATCTTGACTATTCTCGTACAAATTAGCCGGTAACAGCTCTTTTAGCTATCAATAAGCCTTGATAAACAATTAAGGGACAGCGGAATATTTTACACTGCTTTTCAAACCAAGAAATGACACCAATCGGCATGGATGCCGCGTACTTCCGAAGTTTACACCAGCTGTTGCAATACATGTCTCAAATTGCTAATTTCTTTTTGAATCGAAATCTAGAGAGAGCTGCCGCAAGGGTTGGAATATCCGTTGGCCGTGTGCAATGCACGCCCGTGATTGGCATTCATCTCACGCACGACCGTGTCTCTCGTTTAGCGCCTCAACGGTCGAGAATTCAAACACGGATGTCGTCCGTTTAAGACGATTCAAAGTTCCCAACCGATTATTTCTCGATAGCCGAACATTCGGTTCAAGGGAAAGATCGCCCAACGACCGATATTCGAAAACGGCGCTAAGTCCAGATTCTAAGTAGGGTACGAGTTGAGTTAAAATGTCAAGGATTCCATCAAAATCTCTTACTTCATTTTGAATTCTAGCTGCTGCTGTCAGAAGGTTTCTCAGGTATTTTTTCTCGCACCCCTTCTCGTGGATGTTTTCCTGCAGGGTTTTAGTTTTTCGTAAGAAACTACTCGGGTGTTTGGTAAACCCAAAAAAAAACTCTCTCTTTCATTGCTATACTTTCTCTAAATATGCTTTTTAAGCTAAAAGGACATAGGGTTAATGTAAGGAGAGGCTTGTGTATCAATCTTGCTCTTAAGTAAGGATGTTTATTATTATTTTTATTATTCTTATTGTCGTCATTATTGTTTTTTTATAAAGATCAAAATGGTATGCGTTAAATTCAAGTAATTGTTTACATTATAAAATATTACTCTAATTGGACATGTAGTTCAATTTCAACAATATACATTAAAATGATACAAGAATAATTTGTGTAGGAATACAATAATTATATTTACAATAATGCAAGAGAAAAAAGAACATTATAAAAAAAGTGTTGAGTTGATTGTTGACAAAAACAATTGAGTCCCCCTTAGCCTATTCTGGCTCATCAGGGGTTCTCTAATAAAAACATAAAAACACTGTCATTGTTAATATTATTATTTTCATCATTATTATCAACATTATTATTATAAAATCTTAATAAATATATTCTCTCTTGAAAACACCGATATGATAATCCTTATCTCCCATCTGTTAGCAATTTAAAAAAAACAAAGTTAGTTGTCTAGAAGACTAGCAATGGACGTCCGCATAATGCAGAGGTATGTTATGGGCTATTGCGGGAGTTGAAATGACTCCGACCGCCCTAGAGTCACCCCCTAGTCGTCGTGAGATCAATGAAAAGAATATCAGTCAATGAACTTGAATGCCCCCTAAAGGTCATTAAAGTGACTCTATTTCGAATTTACTTTATATAATGAGATGATTGTTAAGGTTTGAGAGTTTTGAATCAATGGACGAAAGAGGTGATTTATGATAAATATACGTTTTTGCTTTCTGATTTTTTTGAGTATTTAATGAAATGCAAGTGCAGATCGTGGCCACGGAACATCACAAGATATTTTCAGCTCAGTAGCCTCGTGAAGAAACTTCTCGTGATCACATTATTCTTTCGGAGAAATGGTTATCAATCATTCGTTGAGAAACTGAATAATTATGCAATTATCGTGATCCTGATGTATTTAATTAGCTACGTAGGCGTGTGAATGCTGTTTTGCTTCAAAGCGATGGAAGAGGATGGTGCTGTTGGAATGAAATATTTTCTTTGTGTGGATTTCCATTTCGTTGATATTAATAAAACATAGTTATCCAATCTTTTTAGCGATTTCGGAAATTTTACCTGTCAAGCTGGACAGTAAATTCAGCAACGTTTCATTCGGTTATGTATTCCGCGTAATTATTTCTACGTAGAATGTTTTAAACGTATTTTTCTTGGTAATTACCATTTGTTACATACTGAAAACCATATTAATGAGGAAAGTTAAATTAATATTTTACACTCGTTAATTTCAACCAAGATTGATATATAACAGATAGACAAAGGACTTAATTAGGCAAAATTGAGACTTCAGAGTCCCATCCTCCACTCAACCAATACAATGGTATCTTATTTATTTATTATTTATTTATTAATAAGCATCAACATACAGCACAAAGCCAATTACTTTTGACGATTAACAATAATAATAAAGAACAAAAATATCAATAAAACCGTGAAAAATCCACAAATTAAACATATAATAGAATAACAAATGAATGAGCAAACAAACGAAAAAATCAAAGAAAATTGTTTTTTTCCACGTCAAACTCTCGTAACTATATCGAAATAAAGAAGTTGTAAAGTTATGTATATATACTTAAATATACACTAATTTAATAATTATACTAGGTAATACGAGTATTAGTTGAGTTAGCTTTGGAAATGGAAATAAAGTAGCAAGAATTATATACTTGATGATAAAGAAAAAGTGTTGCATGAAACTGGAAAAAGGTGACGGTGGTAGACGGGGATTATACAAGCATAAATATAAGTAAGATTTGACTTATCAGAGAGTACGACTGTCGGCGCAATTCATTCCCAAAGGAGTTGTTTCGAAAGACGCTTACCAGGGGCAATTATGTAAGCTTTTCCATAAGTAACACCTTCATTATCTACCGGCGCAATTTTCCGAGATAAAAATTTGTTTGTCGGACTCTTTTCTCCAATTGAAAACATTCCGAGGGCCATATGTGAAGCGATACGCAGTAAGGCCTGTGGATGCGGTTCGCCTTTAAGATTTCTTCTTTCTTTAGAAATCGATTCCGCTTCCGAGTTCAATACACGGCAGCCGAAATGCGATTGATAAATATCGCTTAGACTTGAATGCAATCTTGGCACGCGATTGCCACGCTCAGTTCCGAACGCAACTCCGTTTTGTTGGACATATTGCTAGTGATACGTTGGATGGCAGAGGCCTTAATGTAGTGGAACTCCATAATGCGAATAAAATTTGGCGTTTAATAGGAGCAACTTTTGGTAGGTACAACTTGGTAGGCACTACTGTTGAAAGATTGACATGGGATTCTGGACCAGCTAATAATAATAATAACTTAATAATAATAATTATTATTAATTAATAACTTAACAATAATAATAATAAAGGACTTTATTTAGGGCGAGATTGAGACTATGAAGTCTCCTCTTATATCTAACCCTTCGTCATATACATTTAAAAAAAAGAGAGCTTGAAAAAACAGTACAGAGAAGAAGACTAATTTGTGGATTTAAAAACCTAAGCTAAGTGCTTAGGAAAAAAACTCCCACTGCAGGAAAACACCCTCAAGAAGTGGTTGTGAAAAACCTTGGAAACCTACACATAGGGAAACTAAGATTAGTGAAATCACATATAAACAGATTTTAAAACACAAGAAGACATACCAAAAATATCGTACAAGTAAAATACTGGAACTATCTATTAATATATACTGGACCCAAAAATGATATACAAATTAGCGACCTAGGTAATATCAGACTGATGATGGAGGGACGCTCCGAAACATAGTTCGATAAGTTGTAAATTATCTGTGGATCCTGTATGTATTAATAAATCCAGTATTTTATTCATATTTATAGTGAATTTGGGGAGCCCACCACGAGTCAGATAAATAAATTAATTTCCATACTCTCGAAGTGTTGTAAAATATTGCGATTTGGGATCGGCGTAAAGTGTTGGTAAAGCTGTAAAGTATAATGTTCCTATGATGTACTGAAGGGTAAGGATCGACTTCGGCGATTTTGCTATTATCAAGTCCCTCAGGGGTGATTAGCTCCAGGTTTAGAATATCAGGTCAACGTCTGGATCTTATCGCAGTATCAATGCTGAACTCTTCGACGAAGTTGCTGAATTTGTTATTCCAGTTTATCGACGTTTGTGAGCTCCGAAAGAAAACAGCTGAGGGTTACAAGGATATTATCGCCGAAACACGCACCTGTTCCCCTTTTTTATGAGTATCGGAATCTCTCAGACTCTAGATTAAGAAAGGGATGTTGATATAGAGAGAGAAAATATACGTGGTCTCCTTAAGTTTGGAGTTTCGGTAATGCTTAAGCTGCAGCAGAGACTACAGAGCTATTTTATTTGAGTATTTTTCCAAGGATATGGAAAAGGTCTTACTAGACCAGGACCCGAACCCTTATCTTCCATTTGCTGGACATCTGCATTGAGTAATTGAGTTATCTTGCAGAGCATTCAGACATGTGTAGCTTCTCGTGATGCTTGTCCGTTGCTAGAAAGATCAGTCCCTTATCAATTCTTGCCTTACCTGATGATGGCCGAACTTGTTGAAACCGGTCGTTGTTTAGTGCTCTTTACCTTATGGAAGTGTACTAGTTTCATAGTTTTTATTTTACTTTGTGAAAATAAGGATAATTTGATCATATGTAGCTGTCCTGTTTGTAGAAATTGTTCAGAATTCTGTACCGACTTCTAAGTTACGTTATGTAAAGGATATAACTCAGCTATTTAATACACAAAATAAGTCCATTTCAAGCCTTGGTTGGGACCAATGATGCTATGCAATCGCTTATTTTTCTTGTTTTTTATTGCTCTTTTGTTTTCACTGATTTGAATCCGTTGCCATGGGGTTTGTTTGTTCCTACCTTACATCCATAATTCAGGAAATTCTAGCGGAATGGGTAATCGCGTTTTACTGTTAAGAACTTCCCAAGTTATGAACCACGGTCATCAAGACTGGAGGGAAAGCATTAGAGTTGTTTCCCCTTCAGGTTTATCTCTGAATTTGTCGAAACTCCTTCCTTTTGGAAATCGATCGCCCGAACCCGCATCCAGAATGAATGACTGCCATTCATTCACATGTTCCCTTTTATTGCTTCTTCTAGTTATCCTCTCGGTTGTTAACTCCATTGGCTGCTTCACAAATGAGGTCGAATTAACGGAAGGCTGGGTGTAGTCGATATCTACATTTACAGGTGTACCTTGTGAGCCACAGTATGGCACGTGCGCTTGCTCTGCCGCTTGTCCTTCACGGAAAAAGAGAAGGGATAGACCGGGCACAGCTCCTGACAATTCGGGCGGTGCTTGTCCAACGCCTGGTACATCTATCCCCTATCAATTCTTGCCGTACCTCTGTCGTTGGAATGCTCTTAGCAACCGCAGCGGCTTCCAAAAACTGTTTGATTGAGCTACTTTTACCAGCGTGGTAATTACTGATGAACATAAAATGTTTATACTTATAGAATTCCTCATACTTCTTTACACATGCGATTTCGATACGATTTTCGATTCCTGCCATGATTAATATTCATAATTTTTATTTGCTGTTGATTTGGGAATCGAATAATCAAACAAGCGCAGGGTTTCAAAGAAGAATAACCGATTTCATGAAGCTATTCTTTACTAAAAGAAAGATAGCTAAATTTTAAAACACTTAAAATTTCCCGAATCTATATATTACTAAGCTTAGAAATCTTTTCATTCTTTTGAAAGACCATCAATATTTATTGAAAAATCAGTAGAACCATTTATACAAAAACTTATAAAATAGTGCAGAATATCAAATAAAAATGTTGTAACAAATTTAGATTGAAAATGAAACTTTTATTTGGGATTGAAAGAAACTAGAACTACCTGTATTTAAGTTCGAAAGTTGGTTGAAAACAAAGAAACTCCATTTATTACCTGAGAAAAAGTAAAATAAATTCATTAAATACCATATTTAGATGTCATTAAAATATATGGATTATAGTTTTACTGACTGTTAAAATCGTTAAGTATCGATCTATTTATATTTGGTACTATCAGAAATGAAGTATTGAGTTTTAAATAATTCCGAAGAATCGTTTTTGGATTCGGAAATTTGGGTTAAAAATTCTGATTCTGCGACAGATTCCTTTACCCAAAATAAGTTTCGATATCTCAGATTCCCAATTCCGATTAATCCTTCTATCAGTAGTTTCAATCTCCTTTATTCTAACGGTTCTCACTCACGTCGATGGGTGAGTGAGTCGATGGCTTACCAACTGTTCATAGCAATTCCTAATCGAGCAAACGCCCTGTTTTTGAACCTTCTCTGACTCACGAATGCGACGCTCGTCTGCAATGCACCATGCAGAGCTATATGGTTACTCACAGACTATAAATCATGTCCGTAGGGCGTGTAAAAAGTTTCAGACAGACCCTCAGTTATATGTTCATTCATATAGATTCTTTAGGAGAACTTGTCCGTTCCTGCCCTTGAAGATGTCCTCTTAGAGCAAGAAATGCGCATTGGGTTCGATTTGATGGTGTATAAGTTTAAAAAGTTTCAGACAGACCCTCAGTTATATGTTCATTCATATAGATTCTTTAGAAGAACTAGTGCGTTCCTGCCCTTGAAGATGTGCTCTTAGAGCAAGAAAGGCGCATTGGGTTCGTTCAGCAATTTGATGGAGTACAAGTAATATTGTAACACTTCATATAGACTGTTATTCATATAAGCTTGTTGATTTCATTCATCATTAGATACTACTGCATTGCAGTATCGTTCTGTTGTATTGTAGTTTGATCCAAATTTCCGCATTTTTTTATCTAGGAATTTTTTGATGGCCTTTCGTGTATATGAACTGAGGCACGAAAAAAACACATTATCTTCCTTATCGGAATTTTTTCTCCACCATTCTTATGACCGTGTTTTTTTTATTTCCTGGTTCTCTATCACAATGCACCCTGATTATTCAAGAGCTATATTTATTTCGCGTGTGACAAAGGCTTTAATTGAGGACACTTACGCTTAGGGAATTGAAAATCAAAGTGCTCTAAATTGGCCCTCTAAAGCATAGGGACGCAAATCAAGGTCAGATAGGCTATGAGCCAGCCTTCTGAATAGATGGCAGAAGTTGAAGGTTAAATTGCGAAATTTACGGAGGTAAAATCTGCGTGTAATATGTAGTATCCTGTGCAGTAATATTTATATGTGTAATCCTGCATTTAATGTTTAATATGCATCTGTTTCAAAGGTTTGAATAAGGATAAAATTCATGTGCCGGATCCGTATAAATCATCATGTAGGTCATTATTGTTAATCAAGGGTATTCCACGTATTATATTCCTGTGTAAGAATATTCAGAAAATGTATTCAACAACATTCCTTCTGAAAAAGTCGAGTGAAAATCATCTAATTTTTCTAATGATAGTATACCATAAATGTATTGTCATAAATCATCTCCTTTAAAATATAAGTAGCAGTGTCGTTTCCTTTTTTATTGCTCAGTGTATCATATTTATAGCCTTAATTCTGCTTTATTTCCGATTTTAATTTTTGAATTTAGTTGGATTTGAACTTGAAATGTTGCCCTTACGCCTACTCCACACGGTAAATATTTTGAGTCAGTATCGAAAATTTTCAACATTGTGATCCTCTGAGGAGTGTATTTAAACAATTATATTAATAAAAAAGTTATTTATATTGCTACAGTAACATTGTCTGAATAATGTTAACAGTTTGAGGTAAGCTTTAAGTGCTAAATTTGATTCTTATTGGCATGCGAGATATTTTGGTTATAGTGATTCTTTTTGCACATGAGATGTTGCGCATCGAATACAAGTTGAATCCTTATATGATCCTC
Organism: Pachydiplax longipennis; assembly: GCA_036926295.1. NCBI lineage: Eukaryota > Metazoa > Arthropoda > Insecta > Odonata > Libellulidae > Pachydiplax > Pachydiplax longipennis. The sequence continues at coordinate 33,553,000 of JAVFKF010000019.1, forward strand.
TATTCTGAAAGAGCTAAAAGCATCCAAGATAACCGAAGATTCGTCAGCCGAGATATTGCTTTCATTCTTTCAAAAGGAAGGGAAACCTGGAAATAGCTCGTATAGTTCTCAGAGGGAAATATTTACCTACGGAATTTCGTATCGTATCACTTCTTCTGAGATATACAGACGAAACTACAAATTCAGGAGTAGCGTATACGCATTGATTTGTTTTTCTCGTTTAAATAATGTATAGGAAGACGTGCAGTTATTTGTCGAAGTCCCTGCGACGTATTTTCCGAACGCTGTTTTTCTTCGTCCGTTCTTTAAAAGCTCCTCAGATCGATGTCCTTTTATTTTCTGCCTCAATGTCGGTGGCTTTTAGTACCGGTTTTCCTTCAAGGACCTCCCTCAATGACGCGCTACACATTTGCTTAATCGATCCACCATATTGCGCCCTTTTATCAGATCCAAAATTCGCAGATGCTGGTACTCTTTTGTCTCCCATTGCCTTTATATAAGGATTTTGCATTCACGGCTAGCTTATCAGCTATTTCTAATTTCCATCGTTCGAAAACTGGATCTTCGTAGATTTTTAAGCTATAGCAGTGTAGAAAGAGAACTTAAATCTGCTTGTCCAGTGTACGATATTCTACTCCAGCTTTCCTCCATGTATTTGCACGAGTATCGAGGAACACTAGAAAGAACTTTTGCTATACTTCGTCCAACGTCATGAAGACACCACGTAAATCTTACGGAACCTTGTATTTCTTACGGAATAATAATAAAACGTCTTTATTCGGGCGAGATTGAGACTGAATAGTCTCTAACACATCTAACCCTTCGTCAATTTGTAAGAAAGAGATAGCAGAAAAAAGTGCACGGAAGAAATTTATATTGTGGGCTTAAAAACCTAGGATAGGAAAAATAGCCCACAGCAGGAAAACACCCCAGAAGAGGGTGTGAAAAACCTGCGAAACCTACAGATAGATAAAACTGAAATTTATAGAAAAGGCTGGAATCAAAAAGCAAGGAACATATTTACACTTCAAACTGCATATAGAAATAAGAGAATGGCGCGCGCTGTTTGTACTGTTCTGTCAGAAATTAATCCTAGTCAATCCTGAATATCTGTCTGTGCTGTTCTGTCAGAAGTCGATTTTATTCTATGCTGAATGTCTTCAAAAATCAGTCGTTGCCAATTTTCTTTTTCTATCCAAAAGTCGCAGCAGCTCGTGCCATTGCCCCGTAAGAAATACACGGGGCCATATGATTTACGTGATCTCTTCATGACGTATTGTAACAGTCGAAATACAGAAAGAGGAGTATAGTATTGTACTCGTCTTCAGTATGGCCGAAGATAGATCTTAAGAATATGGGAAAAGTGGGGAATACATTTACGTGTATTAGCAGGATGTTCAAACATTGCTGATACGGCATATTTGGGAAAATATAACCAGGTTACTATGCTAATATGTCAACAGCTGGAATGAAATATGGACTGCTTGAGGGGATATAAAACCGTATTATAAATATTAACCTGTACCTGTCTTATGAAAGGAATATCATCATCTTCTATTTGGGTAGGCCTGTCTTAACTGAGAGGACTATAAATGTGAAATGACCATATTAAAAAAAACGATATTTATTAAAAAGGCAGATAAGAACAGATGATGAATATAAATTGCAAAGAATTTCAAGTAGTGAAATATTTTGGTATCACAGTTACCAGGTTAAGTTATATAGCGAAGTATTACCCTATTTCCCGAAATTTAATGCTTTTTCAGGACGTTCTTAATGCAAGCTCAACTACAAATTTAAATTCTAGTTGAGACTGACGGATTTCTTTCGTACGTTGAAACATACGATGCTTGTATTGAATTATAAAGTAATGAATGAGTAAAAATAAACACGCATGGCACTTTTGCTTTAATTAAATGATAAGCAAGAGTACCCGTTTATTGAAAAACAAATTACGATTTTCACGTATTGAATATACTTAGTATATTACTATAAAAGTAATAATAAAGCGCAAAAATAATATAGTAAAATTAATGATAAATTAAAAAATGTATAGTAAAAGTAACAATAAAGTTAAAAAAAAATACAGTAAAAGTAATGATAAAGTAAAAACTATACAGTAAAAGTAACAATAAGGTAAAAAATAATGTAGTAAAAGTGACAATAAAGCAAAAATAATATAATAGAAATAAAGATAATACTCCCTGAAGGTAAGCCATAAGGCACATTAAGAAAAGGTTAATATAAGAACCGGTCTCACTTTCGTGGAAACACGGCATTAAAGACCTGCAAAAAAAACATAAAGACTGTTATTCGCAATGGCGAAATAGTAGCGGTGACAGAATTGGGCAAGCGAGACAGGTGCCGATCCGTTCCATTGCAGGTCAACGAAGGTAAAAAGCAAGTACCGGATCACAAATGAATTGAGAAAGTCGGAAATTGCTTGCTTATGGAGAGAAAGCATGAGTAATGAAGGGGGTGACCGCAATAGGAGTGGGGTTTCCCCTACAATGGAAGGGGAAAGTTTCAGATGATTAGCAGGTCAGCAGGGGAAATACAGCTCACAAGGGTTAGAGATATAACCGTAACGGAGATTGCAAGCGCGAGCTATGCAATCGCAGCTTGCTCGTAGGTTGATATTCCTGGAAAGAAATTTGTTTATTTTCCGTTACTTAGAAACTCGTTCGAAGATTATTTATTTATTTAGGACTTTCGCCGCAGGTAGACTTATGTCTGGTGGCAGCGTAATCATCACTATACCTTACATATTACAATACGCTACATATCACTATACGTTGCATATCATAATTGCAGTTTCAATTAAAACACCAGTCTAATTTATGTAAAATTATATACATTGTCAATTTTACATAACTACGAATGTAACAGTAAACAATTAAAAAATAAATAAAAATATTATTCCCAATGGTTATCATGCATTTCAGTAAGCTGAAGAGGATCAAATAATAGAATGTAGAATTTGTAGAATGGATTAAATACGAGGGTGGTCTGAAAAGTTTCTGACCCCAGATTTTTCAGAAATCTTCAGAAAATTTTCAGAAAACATGTAGAAAAATGGCGAAATGTTGGAAACTTTTCAGAATAATTCATTTTATAATTACAATTAAATTACCATTCTAATTTATATACTATTACATACATTGTCAATTTTAAATTACTACGAATATACTAGTAAACAATAAAAACAATAAATAATAATAAAAAACATTATTCCCAATGGTTATCATGCATTTCAGTAAACTTAAGTGGATCAAAGAATAGACTGTTCCAATTAGTAGAATGGATTAAATAATAGAAATATCTCATCTAAACCTTCTGCCAAGTAAAGCGTCCATTCTATAATATCATATACTATGTGAGTCCCTTAACAGATGGGTCCCCAATCCACTAATGTTTGGAAACTTAAAATTTCTTTGACTTATTTATCTATCACAGTTTCTGCACAGCTCAGTTTACTGCGCTTTCCGATTGTGTGTACCCGGCATAGTGTGGTCGAAACAATGACACTTGCTGCATTGAATTTGTATCTTGTTTGTGTGTGTGACTGATGAAACGAAACTTAAATGCAATGTGCAGTGTTGTGGAATAAGTGCGGATGAGTAAGGAAACGTATGTGCAAATGTAGTAAGACAATCGCTGGTACGATCACATGATTTAAATGTACGTTCGAGAACGGTGTGATAATGACGTTCTGTGGATCTGTTTCTTTCAATTTTGTTATCAGGACGTATTTCTCCATCTCCAGGCACTCTTTTATTCATGATTCACTTTAATATTTACAGTGTTATGGAAGAGGGAGAATTTTTCATTTCGAAATGGGTTGCATTAATCGTAACATTAGATTATTAAGGGTTAGCTTTTTGTTGAATACGAAGTATTATTCCATGTTAATTGATTTTCTTATCTCGTATGCTTTTGGCACTACCCAGTTAAATTAGCTGAAACATCCTAAAAACTCCTTATTTTTTTACATACTATTTTGAAATGTTTTATGGCATGTTTTTCTTCAGAGCGAGTAAATTTCGTTGCAGAGGGTAAAATTGAATTGGAATCTACTTTTACTTTTAACTAACAGCATACGAACATTTGAGAAGCTTGCTAGCCGTGATTATGTATAATACAAGGTCGGGAGAAACGTGCCAAGCAGGGAAATTGAGCGATTTAAGACAGTTTTTCTTATGAACTCTTCTCCAATTAGCCTTTTAAATGCCTTTTAATCATGATAAATTTAATAGATGTATAGTGATCGTGGAAAAACTTCTCATTGTAATTTTTATTCAAGCTGTTAGATCCTGAACAAATTTTTGATACAAAAAGGCACCAAAGATGAGTTCAAACCTACATGTATCCACCAATGGTACCATTAATCGTGGAATTTCCGCAATAGTCAACCTCCGACTCATTCTGTACAAACTCAGTTACTCAGTAAATGAGATCAATCTTCGATTACGGGATGCTGATATCCTGCTCCGAAACAATTCGCTATTGAGTGCCATTTTCATTCATCGGAGTGTTTATTCAAAATATAATTTTCTGTGGATCCGATACCTAATGTATGTACGCTTATCCATCTGTGGAAATTTTCAGAGCCATTCTTCCACCCCAATATTTCACTCCTTATAATTTATAATTATGGGTATTTAGATGTATAATTTATGCAATTTGGAATGTATGAATTATGATGTTAAAATGTGCGATGCATGACATTAAAAGTTCGCAACAGAATACTAAAGATGTAAAATCCAGGATACACAGAATGCATGATTTATTATTTTTAAATGAATAATTTAGTAGTTTCAAATGCGTATTTTTGAATATTTGAGACGTATAATGCATTATGTTAAAATTCATGATAGAATGTTTATAATGTGTAATGTACGATTTTTAAAACGTGTGATTTATCATTTTTGAATGAATAATTTAGCATTTTTTAAAACGTAAATTTTAGAATATTTAAAATGCATAATTTGTGACATTTAAAACGTATATTTTAGAATCAGAAAAGCTATTTTAACGACCTTACCCGTTTTCTCTCTTAAAATCGAGACAATTTCTACGCTTTTGTAGACAAAATCAGATCCTTGAGATAAGAAGACCGTTAAACGTTAACGGATCCTTCGTTCCCTCAGATTGCATGCAAAACAGTTAATTAATTGCTTTTGTAACTCAACCGTGTGTATTCCTGAGTTCATTTTCAGGAACCCTTCAGAAAATGGTATTGTTTGCCGCCAGAGAATCAAGTAGTCTATCTTCCAGTCTGAATCAATTCCCACGTAATTCCGCGAGATCGCACGTTCCTCCGATTTAAGATTGCGAAAGAATTGCTTAATTCAAGTAATTAGCGTTCTCTAAATGAAGCAAACAGCCTGTGGGGATTCCGAAAGGGACTCGGTTTGTGGGTCACCATTCGGAATTTCGCAGGGCGCTCGTATGACGCGTGTGCATTTCTGTGTCTGCGTGCGATGGCCATTCACGCGTGCTCCGTGAATAGGTCACGCTTCGAGTCCATTCGGAATATGATATACCCGTCCGATAGCTTGAAGATTCCGAAACACTGACCGCTGGTCTCCATTCAAGAATCTTTTTGTTTATCACGTGTTGATGAATTGAGCTAAATTGTCGCTTATTCTGTTTGTATTCCCAACCGCAGATGCATGTAGCAGTATGAGAACCAAAGAATTCCGTTGCGTACCTTATTTACTAGGGTTAGATGTAAATGGGGACTTAGAGACTCGATCTCGCCATGAAATAAAAACGTTTATTTATTTGTTTATTTGCCAATTTATCACATACAGCTTTACCGCCAAGTTAGAGTAACAATGACATTAAAAACAATGAAATAAAGTAAAAAATAAATAATAATAATAATAAAATGATAATTTCATTCATTATTTCGTTCATTATTTATTATTATTATTGTGCATCTTGTGCATTAATCATCATACCGTGCAGTATATTACAATTTAACAGTCTAACTTTCATGTTTCATCTGTTAGCTATTTGCCTCAAACTCTTCTTGTTTGACATGGGCACCTCCTGACGAGCCTACTTTGTCTCAGGAGGACCTGAATGATTTTATTTTTGAAGCCATTTCAATACTAAAAATGTGTATATCTGAATACAGTGTATCTTTAGATGTGAAATAAATTTATTATTTAGTTTTAGAAAATACATCATGCTTATTCTCTAGAGACATACTTTATCATAGGGTCTATCTCTCGAATCCATAAATTAGGAATTTCCGCACGTAAGTTTTCAATAATGTCTTCCTACTCTCTGTACAAATATTCTTATTTTTCAGTAGACTTTTCTATATTTGAAAAGCTTTCTTTGCAACAGCTATCCTTCTTTCCATCTCTGAGGAGTTACTGTTTTCTTTCTCTCTCATAAACTCATTAACTCCTCTATCTTCTCCATAATTATGCTTACTTTATTCTCTTTTCTATTGAACTCCTCGTCTATCATCGCGATATTTGTTTTTTGATGTTCATTTTAAGGCTGAGTGCTAAGAAATTCCCATATAGAGTTATGAGCGTTCGTTTTTGATGATGTTTTTGATGATTTTTGGTTTTTTATGTTCGTTTTAAGGCTAAATGCTATAAATTCCCATAGTTCGTTATAGTTCCATTTCTCAATGTTTTCAGGACTATGTCATCTGTAAATTGATTTCAGTGTGTTTGTTTTTCAGTAATTGGAATTCCTCTTGTCTTTGCTTTTATTGAGGGTTAAGAGACAGCCGATAGCGGCAACCGTCGAGGGCAATTCCTGGGAAAAGGATAATCGCTCGGCGGTCACCAGTTATTCAGAATCCCGATGCACATTTCGGAAACAAAGCTTCCATCTTCATAGGGGGTCCAAAGGGTACTATATTATTAGCTATATACCAGTAAAACCCGTTTAATACACTATCCCGCGGTCTCCTCCCTATCCCGGTCAAGGGACCGGGATAGGGAGGAAACACATGGTAAAAATATCCCATAAGACGCTCAAGACTTGGATTTTTCCCATCCCTATATGGTCTTGCTTATTGCGTGCTTCTTGACTCTGTTTATTTCTTTCTTTTAATTTATGGGGTTTCCAAGATCTCAACGACTACTGATTTGTAAGCAAGGATGAAGTTGACTCAATCAAAATTTTTTCCACGTTGATACCTTTTGCAATGAATAATCCCGATGAATCAACGTCCTTTCTTCCGTAACTTTGTATGCGATGACGTCCAGTAACATCTCAATCGTAGTGTTCTGAAGATTCTAACGCTGATATAGTAGTCGTGAAACATTCAAAGTTTAAATCAGCATACGATTAGGAATATCAGTAATCGGTTTCGGAATGTGATGTGAATACCTAAGTGTATGTTCTCAGCTAGCGAAACATTACTTCTCTTTCTTTCTGTGGTATTTAATTAGATTTCGGTCTATTTCGTAAAAGCGTTCATTTTCCCTTTGCTTTCGACTCAGCGTGCTTTCCTGAGCTTGCACTCCACTTCTAATGAAATTCCGTAGCTTTTTAAGGCAGCGAACGAATTCTTAGTTATATTTGGAACTAGAAAGTTGAATTTACTTGCCTCTTGCTTTAAAGAAGAAGTTTCCTTCGTAGGAAACCTGTCAGCAAGATCTGGTAAACTGCCGCTTTTTATCCGAAGTTAAGGAAAAAGTTGAATTTCAACTCTCTTTGTTATGCAACCGATTTTATAGCATTTGGGTCACATTTCCTTCGTAGGCGGGATATTTGGAAACACAACTGTAAAAGGATTATATGAAACAAAACCGAGCCGCGCATACATAATTTTATTCTATTTCATCACTTTTTTATATTTTATTTTCGATCTTAATTCTACACCGTTAAATGTTACTTTGAATGCAAGGTCATTAAAAAATATACTTCTTAGAGATGATAGGGATATTTCATGTTATTTTCGAAAACGTGGGAATCTTAGTAATTCTAAGAGAGCGCAGAGCTTCTGTTTTTTATTTTATATGGTCCATATAGATTATTTATATAAGCGGACTCTTCAACTCTCTTAACCTTCTCAGTGATGGAATAAAATCTTATGGAACGCCAAAAGAAGGGCTGAATTATAATTTCGTCGGAAGCTATTGAAATCAGTACTGTTAAAACGTCAATGATATGAGTGAATTTTTTAAATAAAATACAATTTCACGTGCTCCGGTACCCAATTATAACGAGGATTTTTCTCGTTCCCAGGTATACTGCAACCCGCTGTAGTGTACCTGGTGTCCTTTACATCCGACGATGTGCGGCAATTTGTTTAAATTATCCTTCCCTATTTTTCCAGCCGGTTGTAGTATTATACATAATTTATGTACATAATTATGAATGTATATTAATGTATCTAGTATAATACAGTTATTAAAGAAGTAATTATTAAAAAATGATATTAGAGAATAGACGCTTTACTTGGCAGGTTAAGTTGCGATATTTCTATTATTTAATCCATTCTACTAATTGGAACAGTCTATTCATTGATCCTCTTCAGCTTACTGAAATGCATGATAACCATTGGGAATAATGTTTTTTATTATTTTTTATTGCTTACTATTATATTCGTAGTTGTGCAAGATTGACAATGATTGTAGAGTGAAAATAACCAAAGGAAGACCCTCTCTTTGTACTGAAATTTCATTCATAAAAACATGACCAATATGGCCCAAAAAGACAACCAGTATTAAACAATAATTGTTCACAGACCCTCTAGGTGTCTACAATTGTGACAAGGAAAGGAAATTTAAGACGATTCCTTATCACTTTAAGGTATAAAGCACTGATATAAAAAGTTAAAGAGCATAAAATCATTCCCTTTTGTAAAGATGTAAAAGAAATAAAGATTTTTGATGTAAAAAAACTAAAGATCTCTGATGTAAAAGAAATAAAGATTTTGAATATCTGAGTAAGAACGCAGTTTTCACCCGATTCTATGAAAGGCATCTCAACCGGGTTTTACTTATGTAGTCGCGAAATCATTGGAGTCGTTGAGCCGAATAAGTATCTGTGATTGCATTCGCTTGCATTTACTTGCCGTTGGAAAAATTTGAACATGATATATTCAGGATTATCAGAGTTCCCTATGTATATTTTTTTTTATAGAATCGAGTTTAAGAAGAGTTTGATCCGGGGAAATTTATTTGCTCCTAGTCAATCATCCCAATCATATTAGGTTCGTCATTCGTACTATATTCGAATGAGAAATCCCAGGCGCGGCTTTTTCCATCGAGTGAGTTGGCATTAATAACGAGGCCATTCGTCAAAGGAGTGCTCTCCATTTGCATGCCTCTATTTCGGAATCATCACGCGACTTCTTTTCCGTGCGGATCATCTCTCACAATCCTCACATCCGATTCGTGTGCCCATAAGCTCTCTCTTTACATATCCGCCTTCGAAAGTCTAATCAAATAAATTGCCGCTTTGCCATCTTCGGAGTAATGCTCCCCCCTTTCGCGATGGCGTGTAATTATTGTTCCGGGTCGTAACTGTTATTTTTGGAATAAATGTGAAGGTCAGGCGCTCCTTTCTCACCGTGTTCCGCTTTGGAGTCCCATCGGTTTCTCTCGTTTCTTCTCGGGAAAAGCACGAGGTTTCTGCATAAGCAAGAGTTGTGGGGCTCTGGAATACTTCTTCCAGTCGGCAATTGCTTTAAAGTGTCGCTACATGAACTGATTAGATACCTTTGCCTATATTAAGTTGAAGTTTTATTTCTTGGATTGGAATTTTTCTTCACGTATAAGGCGATGTCGATTCAAAGAGTTGAAGATGAATCACCATGAGGTGCTCATTTAGGTAAAGTGGGCTACGAATTTAACTCATAGAAGTCTTCAGAAAAACAAATATTATAAAATAATCTCGTAATTGTTTTCCGGTGCAAATATTTACGAAGCTATTCCTACCAAGACAAATTTAAATCTTCTCTGTATCCGATCAAGGGATTGTGATTATATTTCGTCACTTAAGAACGGCAATTTCCCCACAGTGAACTCAGCACCCTCGTATTACCATTTTGCAAGGATTTTCCCCTTGGACGCTTTGTAGAAAGAATCGAAGCGAAACCCAGCTATTTAATACTTCTCAGCTTCTTCGAATCGCGGATGAAGTGGAAATGTTATTCTGTGAGATGATCGCTAAATTTCGTAATGGAGCATTGAAGTGAAGTGAAGAACTAGAAGTGATACCTGAGTAGCTGATATACTAAGAACGGGGGAGGATATATGCATCTTTTCCTCGTATGTAACGAGAGATAAATTTGTCATTAGATAAATTATTAGATGGAGAGAGAGATTTATTATTTGATAAATTTATCATTAGATTAATTTATCTCTCGTTATTTTTTATTACGTTACTTTCATCTACCTATCCTTAGATAAGTTTACCTAATGATAGGTAGATATTTTGATCATGTTAAATAAGTGGTAATGCAAATTATTAGTATTTTATTTCTGTGATGTATTTATGTTACCTTATAAATATTTTAATCTTGATGATGAACTTTTGTGTCCGTCATTGTATGGCAACAAACTCTGCCAAATGGTTTATACCTACCTGCAGATTTATTCTTTTTATTTTTTATATATTTTCATATTCACGTGCAGCAATAACACCCTGTCAGACTGAGAGTCTGTCAACAAGACAGAAATTGACACAGGTGTGTTATACAAATCATAAAGTTAAAAATACTATTCAATGCAGCTCAAGGCTCACATACAAGAGAAATACAAAAGTGCTGAAATTACAATAAAAAAGAAAGAAACCAAAAATCAACGAAAACTCAGTGAACATCAAAACGACTGTAATAGAATGGAGAGCAGTGAAGATATAAAGTAAATTACAAATGTGCTATAAAATTCCAAGCAGATGAATATAAAGACACACAAAAATTATTAATACAAAAATATCTTAAGGACCTAATAATTGTTTTACGAATTATCAATTTATAATTGTTTCTGTTTACAGAATTACTGATAGATTCAAAAGTACATTTATAGGTATTCCATAGATTGGGTACAAGATATTCTAATAATATTTATAGTAATTTGAACCTCGACCCTGTGGTACGGAATCAGCGCACTGTTTTTCTTTAGCCCCAAAGATTCCTTCGGCGGTAGAAAATCAATGGATAAAGCCCGTTTGGGGATATTTTGTAGTGCATGGAGAGGATTGCCCGTGTATTCGCCCACTCAGTGCGTGAGGATGTGATGTTTAAAGTTTTCCTGCCGAAAAATGCATTCGAGAGATAATGTGAATAGGGATTCTGGGATAGGATGACGCAATGCGGAGAGAATTCGTGTTCTATTTTTGACTTCGATATCGAAGATATCCTTCCTATCGATTTTGCAGCGTGTATTCAGGCCTCGCAAACTTCTGACATAAGGGGTTTGTTTTCTCTGCTCTCTGGGTGAATTCGAGGGAAACAATGCGAAAGGTTGACGGAAATTAGGCTAATGAACACAGCTGTTGCCAAAAAATAGGGTTTGTATGTTGGGCCTTTCGGATAGTCTATTCAACGCGAAATATGTCAATTCTTTGACGGAGCTACAAGAAAGAAAGTTATCGTGGAAATGACTTAGTCTTAATTCAAGATTGGAACACGACGTACTAGAAGTACTTTTATAATTACTACCACTACAACTGCCTGTCTGTATTTCCGAATCTCGCCCGAATAAAGACGTATTATTATTATTATTAATGTAATCATCTTTGGAATAATTTTGCATCAATTGAGATTAAGGTCACTTTGCTTATATTCGCATAAAATTTTATTAGTATCAGTTGTGATAGTAGTGATATCAGTAGTATAGTTATTCCATTACTTATTAAAATAATGTACCTTTAAGTTTGAAACAAAGAAAATACAGCTACATAAAAACATTCAGGTTACGACGATTCACACAAACAAAGTTGTTTTCTAGATCTAAAGTAGTTCGTGAGGATTTTCTTCAACTTAAAAATTAGCTCGTAAGGATAGTTCGCATTAAAAACAACGGAAAACTATTGTTCATCAAATCTTTTTTTAGCTGTTAGTAAACATTGCTTGGGATGGAATGGAATTGCATCAATTCTATATTTTCTTGGTTTTACTTTCCAAAAAATTGGATGCGTTTGATTTTGCGTAGCTACATCATGACGTAGCGCTGCAAACTACTGGTAGAACAGGTGCTTTAAATTCAAGAACTCGAATTTCAATGTAAGCGCCACCTGTAATTTCAATTTACGTGACTCCGTGTTCGCCGAGATGAATAAAAATATTTTTCTCGCTTGTTCAGAATGTCTCTCAGCGTCGATTGAATACTCAACCCTTATTATCACCACGCTTTAAATTTCTTTTCATTTCCATCGAATTTTCAATGATTAAAGTGTAGATTATCGTTATATAAAGCTATCTTAATCGTTATTTACATCCGTTATTCAATTTGTCATGTAATAAAACTCGTTATGTTTGGATTAATACAGCGCTGTTGCATAACTCTCTCATCACAAAATACAAGTCTCTTCATACAGCTCATTCGCATCGCTTGGTAAAGCACTCGATTATTGGTTTCCAATTCTGGTTATTAAAGTCAGGTTCCCAATGCTTCGTAATTGAGGACCAGCTAACAGTCTAGCCAATCGCTAAAGTGTTTCGATTTTTTAAATCCTTTGAGCGTCGGAAATTGGCATCGTCGGGAAATGTATCCCTCCCTTGTAATTAATTTCTGTTGGGTTTACAACTCCGATTGCGCAAAGCGCAGGTGCTTTTAATTGCCAAGGTGAAGCAACTGCACTGATGATTGAATGCATTAAAAGGTTGCCCATATTCTGCCGCGTCCACTCCTAGTTTTTCGTTTTATTCTTTCGTTTTACGTAAGTTGTATTCCTGAATAATCAGTAGTAATACCTTCAACGGTGCGACTATGTAATCCATTATTCTAAAGTTTGTTTCGCTCTGAAGATTTTCTAGGGATCCCAAGGAAGAATAGACTTAAAAAAAGTCCGACGGGAACGGGAATCTCCCCAATCAAAGTCTCCCGAATGGCTTGAGAGAATGTTCCGGCAAGATAGCTCAATGGACAGAGCACCCGACCGGCAATCGGGAGCCTCGGGTTCTTTTCCCGGACTTTTTTCAAGTCTATTCTTCCTTGGGATTTTTCCTGGGTGCACGCCCTAACGTGTAAAAATCACCCTTTACCCATTCCTTGTTTTCTAGGGATATTTCGAAATTCACCGTAATCTCTCCGAAATAGAAAAATGTTTGTTTTCATCTAAGGATTGAGAATAATCGTATATGCGGTGTCATTGAAATTTATTATTATTATATTTGCTAGTTTATAGTGTACAAAGACAACAGTTTATATATACATTGATTAGGGTAGTTATGAAAATGAAGTGCAATGAAGGAAAGTGTTCTCCATCAAGGAATTCATATATTGGTTCTGAGCGTCCATCTTATTCACCTGCTTTGCGCATTAAGGTAATCAAGGTGTAAAAATATTTAATGCGTATTTTTTGGTAGTTGAAAGTGGAAGTACTTGCAGATGGATTTGTGTATCGTTTCGCTCCTGGTTGTTACCATTCTAATGGGGAAATCGTGAAGCGATGGTTTCCCTCTCGGATTTGAAGTGTTTCTGCGAATTGTCAGTAGGAGGTGACTAAGAATGAACGCTAAAAATCCAGCTATATTTGCCACGTCGCATACGGTATCCAAATTTAATTTTTCCCATTCCAACCAGGAAGAGGTTATGGATCTGATATTGTTATTTTATAAATTAAAATTACAGTGCAAAATAATTATAAACTATCTCGATTACAAAGTAATTTATACAAATAAATAACTTGCTCAAAGCAATGCTTAGTATTTTTCATAATTTTGGAAAATACTAATCGTTGTTTTTAATAGATTCTAGATGGCGTTCCAAAAAGTTCGGCCGAACACTTGGGATTTATGAATATAAATAAATAAATATGAATATAGTAATGTTATGATAGGATAATTGTTACTTTCTTTAGAAAAAGGTTCATTCCTCGACTTTAAAGAATTCCAGGAACGCGTATATTATACTATAATCATATCTTTGAATGGTCAGTAGCATTTACTTATATTTTTAACTTAAGTTGAGAATCATGAGATTGGTTTGGTTATTAAAGATGTTTTAAACAAGTCAGTTTCAACTTGTATTCCTTTTTTTCTATCAATACTTTATTCTATAATAAAACACATTAATGGTGCCTCAATTTGTTTGAAGCTCTCTTCAAACTTCTTATATGGTCAGGAAATCGGGATAAACTAGTGGAATAGCATAGTGCCTCATTTAAATCTGACGCTGGTTTGTTAAGTAAAACAATGACTCACTACTTCTGGACTCTGGAAGAAGTTACGTAAATTAAACTGTCCGTATAATAGAGACGGATTACATAATTCAATCCCACTCATGAGAACGTTTGTCCTTGTGATTAAATAATAGTCATTGTAAAACTTGGAAAGGAGTGGAAACTTTGAATCCGAACCTACTGTTATTAATATTAACAATAATAATATTATGCATTATTGTTATTATTCGTGTATTCAATTGGAAATTCAATGCAAAATAATATTTCAAAAGTTCGACCCAGGCCTTGAATTCTCAAAGCAACTTAATATGTACTACGTAAAAGAAGTCCCTCCATTTTCTGATTTCCTAGGTAATGGATAGCGATCATTTGACGATAAAATAACAATATTTTGTGAAGAAATTACTTCCAATATAGTAGTAAACAATAGAGTGAGATGTTGATATATTTTATTATGACAATGGGTTTAAAATGTTATAATGACTTAAATAAATGAATTATCCGTCTGTAAATATACGTCCCTTCGACTGGCTGTGCCTGACGGAGCATCTAAGCAACCTGTTAACAACAGTGTTAATAAAATAAATTTTTATTATTACTATTAAATATGGGAATAAGGGTAATCGTAGAATCAATGGTTTCGAAGTGCCTAAGTACCCTCATTTCCGATTCTATTACGTTGAATTTCGATAAAATAAATATAACAATAAGAAATGGTTTCTTTCGGTATCGAAAATCATACTGTAATTGCCATTGCATTCGTAATGGGTCTATCTTCTTCCTGCATTCATACGAAAGCCAACTTCCACCATATACTTGGTGGTGATGGTGACACTTGAAATAAAGTCTCAAAATTTTACAGAAAACCGTTTATTTTACTTAAATTTCGCGATTTCCTTCTGAAAAATGCAATCCATGATAAGAATAAAACAACCCGTGATTCGGTCTTTTATGCTTCAAGGTTTTCTTTTCTACCGTTCCCAGAAGATGTCATTTGGAAATAGCCTTGCAAGAAATAAACGGGGAAAGTTGAATTTTCCTTTTTCTGTAAGAATTAAAGCTCTTCACAAAATTACGGGAACGTTTTCACCATCGCAGAATGATGAATTTTAAATAAGGTGCAAATGTGTCTCAATCCACTGATACTAATTGTAAGCGTATTTACGTCACTAATAGCGATAATCACGTTGGTTGAGAGTTGCATTTTCTTAGAAAGAGGTTTCATGGAATATAAGTGAAATAGATTATCATGAGGAGATTAAATATTAATCTTTCAGGGACAGTCACGTACGCATGTAGTTGTGCAAAGAACTAAGCTAAGATTAGTGATGTTAGATTGTCATTTATATAAAAAAGACTTCTATCATTTATTGCTCTATGACATCCGTTGTAAATCAAGAGTACCTCTTCTAGTTATTTCTGTATCACATGGCTTTTTTGCTGTAGTCACTTATCTTTCCTTTACATTTGGTACCGTATGTGTCACAGGCCGAAGGGCAGTCTGCAGGGTATATTTCTAGGTGAAGATTTATGTTCTGATGCTAAATGTGGTAAAAATAAGTTTTACTGGACTGAATGGTTAAATTATTAGTGAAAAGTTGTTCCTATTTTTTTCTTCCAAAAATTATGAGTGTTCGTTAGGTCATCGGTCCTCTAATTAATCTCCAAATTTCACATATCTCTCTCGTCGAGAAGTGAGTGCAATTAATTTCCCAAGATCGCTTCTCTATGTTTCTTACGGAGAGTCACCTACATCGGATAGTTAAATACGTATATAAATATATTCACAACGGAGATTATTATGTAAGATCACTCGATTGTGTAGTGCGTTCTGCCTAAGAAGTCGACATATTCAGCGATTTGTTGGGTGGAGTATAGTCGATATATAAGTAGATAAGGTTATTATGGCACGGTTGCTAGGTGAGGATCGTTATGGTGACAGATATCGCAACTCCTTGCTGATATTGTCCGCATATACTTTACGCAAAGCGTCAAATTATAAGACGAGTTTCCACGACCTCGCGAATGCGTGTTTTGCAATCTCAAGAGCGTCGTCAAGGACTCGAATGATTCCACTTTTATGCAATTTCTCGTGCGCTTGAAAGGTTGGCCTCATAGCAAGTTAATTCATGCTCCGCTTGTGAGAATTTTCAAGAGTGGGCCCAAAACGTCTGCTAATTCACTAAAGTAATGTCTGTATCTCGTGCGTATTAGTTCAATCAATTATCAGTTCTACATTAAAAAGGAGTATTAACCTTTAAGCGGGCGAGTCTGTTACTGTTACATAACCGATCTGGTGTGGTCAGATTTGTCCCCAAACATTTTCTTCTTAGTCACTGAGTCATCATTAATTTTATCGTCTGAAATTTTACGTTTATTAATCTATTCAATACCTAATTAATTGGAATAATAGTTCCTGATCGCCACCTAACGTTGGGGCAGTCCTTGGATCCTTCGTTAGCTGAAATTCGTGTATAAATTTCAGCAATATATCGTGCATCATTTATAATATATCATCCTATGTATAGCATATAATATGGTATTATTATTCTTGACTCTTTTAACTCTTATAATAAATAGGTGATATGGTAGTCATTTCCTGACGAAAGAGGTAAAAAATTATTCCAGCCGGAAACTTCAGAGTTTTTAAAGACTAAAAGAAAAATTAGAGCATTTCCTCCAAAGAACGCAGTGAAGAAAGAGGATATGCATTTATATACACTCGGTCCGCGTATTTGACGAGTCTTCCCTCCTATGAATCTACGTATATTATCACTAAGAAATACACAGTAAATATTGCTACTTGGATGTGTAAGCAGAACATTGAATTCAGTTCTATCCTCTTGCGAAATGTATGTATTTCTACATTACGATTTAAGTTTAGAATTCTCCCAGTGATTTTATAACCGTAATTTAATAGCTGCTTTTTATGACTATGATTTGCATTTCTAAGATTGTGTGTTATATACTTTCTTTTCTTCCTTGCAGGTAAGTTTCCTGCCATTTCCTTTTGGCGTCCCTGCGAAGTCTTCGTAAGGTATCGTAAGGTTCTAAGTGCCAATGGAAAAGTCAGTTGCCAATTTAACAGTAACAGGATTCTTTCGTTGCGATATAAGTTGACATCTGCACCTCTTGCGTAAATGCGCTAAACGGTGAAAATCATGATCAGAAAGCGTTTCTCTGGAATTCATTAACCCAAGTCTAAGAGGTATCATCAATCATCTCGCAAATTGAACTTGATTCCTTGTTTGACATTTGTCTTCATTTTGATTTTCAACTACCTGCACTGTCCGTAGGTTCTCAGCAGAGAAATAAAATTTGATAAGTACCTCACGTAATTCAATGGAATGGACTCTCAAGAAAGCAATAGATAGTAAATGTAACAGTGAAGAAGCGGAAATTACTCCTTATTCATAGTTAGTCGCTAGATTATTTTGAGATCACTGATGGTTCCATTCCGATTTTATCCTAAAGTCATATTTGATTATTCAGGAAAACGTTGAAATTGGAAAATAAGGACACGGCTTATGTTATTAGAAAAAAATCATAACAAGAGCTTATCACATAGCACTAAATGACACAGAAATATTGAACAAGGAAATAATAAAAATTTATTATATATTTATCTTGAAGAGGATTTATTTTTTCTCGAAGAAACTGGTGATAGTTGGCTGATTTCTCGCAGATTTTTGTTTTAAATTGGGGATATACCTAGCAGAAGCTGCTATTCGTCAGTCTTTAATTTCATGAGCATAATAAAAAAATAATTTAATTTTAAAATTCTCTTGTGCTACGATCAGCATAGAATTATTAGCTTAGCAATTAATTATTGAATTGTTTATTAAGGTTTAATTATTATATTGTTTATTAGCGATTAATTATTGAATTGATTATTAATAATTAAACATTGAATTGTTTATTAGCAATTAATTATTGAATTTATTATTAGCAATTAATTATTGAATTGATTATTAATAATTAAACATTGAATTGTTTATTAGCGATTAATTATTGAATTGTTTATTAATAATTAAACATTGAAATTGCCCCTTATGGTAATCGACGACTAATGCGATAACGATAGATCCGGGCTCCGGGCTGCTGTAATCGCAAATACATCTTAAAAAGGTCTTTCTAACTTTCAATTACTCAAATTAGGAATGAAGTCAAATTTGTGAGCATTCACCCTTCTCCTCCAGGGAAATGAACAAATTTCAACCGTTTTACCGCCATGTTCTCTCTTGAGAGAATGGTCCTTGGCGACTCAATCCAAGGCCTGCGCGTGAGCTCACACACCTGTTGAACACCCGCATCGAACACTCGCTTACAGACACGCATTGCACAAAGGGTTCTCCTCTACTGAAGATGCCGTCAAACTGCCGCACCTCTCCATTTCAAATGCATTGCCGTCTGTTGTGGATAAAATTAATTGAAATGTTATCATCGGGGTTGTGTGTTCGATGGTACACCTGCACGAAAGTGTATGGCGTGATTTTAGTGAAATGTACAATAAAACCTGGTTAAGATGCTTTAAAGGGAGTTGACAAACGCACTGTAAGCGGGATAGCATTAAAACCAGGTTCTGGAATTCTAATTGCTTTAAATCATTGAAGAATGGTCCGCGTTTACAAAAAACAAGAGCGTTTTCCTTAATTACCAAATTTTGGTCATTTTTCACTCTACAATGAAACAATTTTTTTATCAGATGGACTATCATTGAGGAATAGCGAATCTTTTACAGCAGTGGCGAGAGAACATCAAATAACACGAACTCTCCTAGACTACCCATAACAAAAAGCGTAATAATACTACAGCCAATACCAATAACCAATAATAAGATTTCCTTGATTCAATAACAAGAATTAACCACAAATGATGGAAAGGAAATTTAGCATATTCAGTTGTGCGACTAAACCCACGGTTATACAAGAAGTGAAAAATTGTCATATAAGCTCCCGATTACAGAAGTGAGATTGAGTGGCTCGGTAGTTCAATGGATAGAATACCTGCCCGGAAAGTGGGAGGCCTGGGTTCGAGTTCCAGCCAAGTCACAATTTTTCACTTGTACAACCTTAAGAATTAACCAATTCCGGAAACTCTTTGAACCTGTTATTTTAGATGCAACTGCAAAACCACATTTTCGCAAATGTTCTTGTATTTAGAATTTGATGATTCGACCTTTTCAAAGATATGCAGTAGAACCTCGATGTATCATTTAGAAAAACCGAAGGAAATTGACGATAGGTGCAGAAAAACGTTGAAAGTGGAAAATAAGAACCCGACTTATCTCATTGAAACAAAACACTCCTCTCTCTTTTTGGTTTCTACTGAAATCCACGAATGGAAACTAAGAATCCTAATTTTATTCGTCCCATCGTGGAACTAAGCGCAAAGTTGACCTCGAACGAGACTATTTTCGCATCATGAGGAAATATAATTTGGATTTCGTTCCCCCAAATGCTACGGATTCTGACTAGAAAAACGGGAACGCAATTAACTAATTAACGTTCCAGTTCTCTGAAGATGAGGTAATACCTCGAAATCGGTAGCACTGAAATAATGTGGAACCAGTCTAGCTTTGTTTCTTCATTTCATTCAAAACTGGAATGCAATTTAGATTTGAATTTTTCTCATGTTCTCCGTTATTCCTTACACGTATTCATCACAGAGCACTATCTCTCCAAGTCTACGCTCAACAGCCCAAAATAAACTCTACAATCCCTATCTGGAGTGCCACGTTAAGCACATGCACTCCCTTGCCTTTCTTGCTAAGGTATTGATGTATTTCAAAGAAAAAAAGGAATCCGGAAAGAGGCTTTTCTTGACAGCGCGTATGCAACACGTTGAAGTTGCAGCTGAGCATGTTTTCCTTTGGCACCTATTTATATTTCCTATCATTATCGTAATTAGCACCATCTTATTCGTTCTGCTTCGCTAGTCACCTCTTTCATGAGTAGCTTGTTTTGTTTTACATTATAAATTATTTATTTGTTTGCTCATGTACTACTTTAATCAATATATTTTATAATATATTAACTATTCATGATGAATAGATTATATAATATTTTCGAGATAGTTATTATGCCAGCCCTAAGTCATTTATTGCCCAGTTTACATACATTTGAAGAGTCTTATAAATTATTTATTTACTTACTTTTTTTATTACTTTTATAACTTATTTATTACTTTAATTAATTTTATAATATATTAATTATTTATGATATTGTTAATATAATACATAATCAGATTAGTCCAGCCCAAAGTCTGACATACATTCATGCATACCCGTACATTTAAAGTCTTCAATGAAATATATTTCTTATTAATTGGAATACCTAGCTAGCGGTGTACGTAAATAATACCTGTATAACGAGTCTAGAAGCACGAATTAATGATAGGCGAATTTATGAATAATAGAATAGAATATTAGTGAATGTAGAATTTATCTGTCGTTTTGACAGACGCAGTGATGGGGCAACCTCCTTAAGATTCTATCTCTCATGCTTTAATTTGTGTGTCGACGTGGGATGTAAACACTTAGAGTTAGAGATTCAAGATCATTAATTTCATAAGATTATTATCGCGTATTGTTCGCGTCAAGGATGAATGCTTCTAACGGTTAGATCAAGCATCTATTTCCCTTATTTTACTCTCATTTCTCGGGTCGGCGAAAACAGTGAGAGGGGGTCGCATAATACCGATTACGCAAACGTACTTTTTCTGAACTTATCAAGGAATCGTAACTTATATTCTAATCCCCTTTCTTTCGAGGATTTCCATCCTGCGTCTGCATATTCGAACGCATGCTTTTTTATCGTTGAGTTTTTACAAAACGCATCACCTTCCGCTGCCCTTCTGGAGTTCGCGACATTTTTTTCATCCACATCGCAAGCGTCGGTGTTCTATGAGAGGACTTCTTGGTTCTCTTAAAGCGTCTCTTTTGAGAAAAGGAAGAAACTGGAAAGCAAACTTAAATGGCATTACGCCGGAGAGCTCTTAATGGTATCCTCTCCCCATTTGGAATGCAACTCTCTAATGGTGTAATATTTCCTTTTTTATTTATCTGGAATCCACTCTTCTGGGTTGAACTTTCCTTCTGTTCCATTAACGCGCGCTGCGTTTTATGTTTCTCTGTGCTTCTGTCGTCGAATACTTTTAACTTTTTCCCGCACGTTGCCTGTTCATTATGCTTAATTCAATGAGTTTCAGGATTCATTTTTTACGTTGTTGCTCTTCTACGGTTGTTTATTTCGTTGCTAAGCTCCCTTAAGGGCTTGCTTACTGTGTATAGTTACAACTGGTTTCGGTGTTTGGGTAGAGTGGCTTTGGAGATGCAAGTAAAATAATAAATATACAATAGAAAAGAGTTCAAAAGTAGATGTTGTAGTCTGATTAAATAAGTGGAGTGAGAATTGTTGTTTTGTATAACTTGGATGTTTGTAAAAGTGACGATGTGAAAACGATTAAGTGACAATTCGGACTGAAAAGTATTATTATAGACTGTGACAGGAACTGTAGTTTTTGTAATTAGAGGATATATGTGGTGAAAATGTTTTGGTAGGGGTGACAAGGAGGTGTGTTTAAATTAAGTCTTGATGTAGTGTAGTGGTCTTCGAATACTGTACTGTGTGGGTAGTAACGTTAATTCTGGAATATTTATCTGTGTAACGTCTAACGTAGAGATTTGGGGTTTGAATTATGATGCTTATAGATAATGGTTGGGGCTGCCACCAGAAGCAATTCTACTCGCAGCATACGTGCTAATAAATAAATTAGATGCTAATCAGTGCAAGGGCAGAAAATGGAAGCCTCTTAGGAAAATTTTCAGCAAGAATGAGGAGTACAAAGTAATTTTTTGTATTTAGTGCTTCGGTAGTATTAATAATAAAATATGTATAATCAGGAGGAATTTTTTTGAGGTGGAATAAGGTTAGGGTAAGCTTGCCTTATAAGGTGCATATTGCACATAAAGAGAAAATTTTCTGGCTGGATAGCTCAGTTGGCTAAAGCCGCCTCCCGGATAGAGGAAGGTCCCAGGTTGGATTTCCGGTCCCGTCAGACGTTTTTCATGTCTGTTTTCCTTTGAATCTCATTTTACTTGATTTTGCTCGAAATTAAAAAATTAAGGGAATTATTAGGGTCTCCTAACTGAAATTCATATTCTTCTGAATAAACGTCTAATATCAATGAAATCTAAACCTGAAAAACAAATTGGTGCCCTTGCGTGAGGTACTTTCTTGTGCCCTGAAATTCATTACTAGACTCAATTATACTATAGTATAAATTCATTATTTACCCTAGCTAGTGGCAGCTTCCTGATCTTGCGGAAGCTATATACCAATGAAATATTTTAACAGGACAAAATACTTTCTTAATAAACCATTATGCATCAGGTGGGCGTAACAAGGTCTTAATGAGTTCTTATGGAAAATTTGCACCGGGTTCCCCTTGCTAGATGGCCTGTCCTGACCTCTCGGTCAACGTCTTTACTTCTTCATAGCTTTTCCCGCATCGTTCATAATATTATGCCTTTGTCTTACCGTTTCATTTATCCCTTGCATCCCACCTTCATCTACTTTCATTAGCAATCCTCTCCAACATTAGATTCACCCAGTTCACCTGCCGTCGCTTTAATAAATTAATCGCTACCCGCAATTCCAGGCCATATCCAGCACTTCCTCGTTTGTATTTCATTGAACACAAACATCAGGGCCGAAATTTGAAAATGGCTCTATTTTGCCTGAGTTTTAAACTTGTGAAGAATGAAAATTTATTTTTTATTGCGAATTTGCTTGTTATTAATTGACCAATACGTATTTAAATTACACAAACAAAAGGGTAAAAAAGTAAAGAATTGCTTTATCAAAACAAGCGAGCTATGGAAACTTCTTTGTTTCATATTATGAAGCTTAGTTTCTTAGCAAACCTGAATCTTAATTTTCAGGAAAGAAATTTCCCTAAATAGGGTTCGAAACACAGAGGATAAACTTTTGGATTAAACTTTGAAAATTTTAGGAATTTAGAATCAGACACACTAACCACTCGGCCATTTTGATGATGATTAGCTGATGTATTCCAAGGTTATTATTTACAAAAATGCTAGTTGAGTAGATTACTGCATGTAGATAATAAGACAGATACATTTAAATTAATCCTTTTTCCATTTTTAAATTCTACAAAATCTAGACGGGTACTAAATAAAGGGAAATTTAAATAAATATTATCCTGGTCTTAGAATGTAGTCTTCGAGTCGAAATTACGAGAATTCGGTCAAAGATGACGAAAAATGTGTGCAATTTAGCTGGTGTAAACAACTCATCCCCCTGGCGACAAAGATGATTTTTGAACTCGGCTCTCATTAGATTATATGGGAAACAAAGGTCCATGTGAAATGTATGGGGAAAGAAGACCGACATTTCACGGTTAGTAGAGCATTATTAAACTTCGGAAATCGAAATCCAACAATATTTTTTTATAAGTAACATAGCCTTCTATGCTGTTGATGTTTTGAGATTGCACTCTTTCAATTACGATTAATAAATGCTTTCGTTCTCAGAATCATGGAAAATTCAATCGTGGAAATAATTTCATAGTAAACAATGCAAATGAAATTATTCCTTAGCAACCAAATAAACAAATAGTATCGACATGTACGTTTATTATAAGTCAAATTTAGGTCTCATTTTTGACGGGAGAATTTACTAGTAATCTAATAAGTAGTGATCATAATATCAGTCTTATGCTTTCTTTATAATAAGTTCACAGTGTATGTCTGCTATGGAAGAGGTTGGCCTTAGGTATTAATACAGTTCATTATCTGGTCCGTGGAGTCCTAGCCCTCCTCATGACGTCGCCGCACCTTGCCTCATCGACCGTTTTGCGGCGAAAGTATTGCAGCTCCCGCTTGGTGCTTCTTTCCCTTATCTCTCCTGATAAAGTCAGAAGAAAGAGTTCTCATTGACGCTTCATTTCGAGTGCGGATGAATAAGCGTTTCCTTAGGGAATAACATGTATTCTGTCGCAACCTAGAGGATACAAGAAGAGTATAGGTGATTTTGCACGTAATAGCGTTCCAGGAATTATCCAAGGAAGAATATACTTGAAAAAAGTCCGACGGTACCGGGAATTGAACCCGAGTCTCCCAATTGCAGGTTGGGAGCTCGGATAGCTCAACGGACAGAGCACCCAACCGGCAATCGGGAGACCCGGATTCGATTCCCGGTCCCATCGGACTTTTTTTCGAGTCTATTCTTTCTTGGGATAATCAAGAGGATCTTCGGTTATTTGCAGTGATACACGGTTAAGAAGTTTTTCAGGAGTGTGAGTGAAATCGGGATAGGGTTATGATACGGAATATTAGAAGTTTTTATTGTTTAAGTCAGAAAAACAATAGGGAAGGGTTTTATCGGCTAATGTATTTTTAAATGAGTACTTAACAGATTAAGAACGAAAATGATTCTTCATTCTTCTTCAGATTGCTTTGCTTGATAAATATGAATACATATTGAGTCCGCGAAGTATTTTTGCGTAATTCAGGTTGCCTTCTCGTCATATTTTTTTCTAAGAATGGTCTGCTTTTCGTGCAAAGAGAGCGTCTTACTTTATTGCTTAATTTTGGTCATTGAGAGCTGCCTGAAGTTGTGATATTTCTAAGGAGTTAGAGCTGGATCTCAATAATTACTCAATAATTGGAACCGCATAATTCTTCAGCTTCATCTCTGTCCACCGATATCTTAATCAATTAGTATATATAGTAGTTAATATTTTGGATTCATGTGGTTGGTCCTTACGGGCTGATGACATTCAGGATGCATGCTGAATTCCATCAAGTTTATCTGTTTTACAGTCTACTTCCGAGCGATAATTTTCGTCACTTAAGTTCATTGCAGCGATCTCAGATGATCACTGAAAAAATGGTACACGGGAAGCTGTTCTCATCTTTCGTATGAATGATGACTTGCAAACTTTTAACAGTATTTTACTTCTTTTATTTTTTAAAGTATTTACTACCTTTTAAAGTATTATTTAATAGGAGGTGATACATGGTAGGACCGGCCACAAACTCGTACTATAGAGTTGATTATCTTTCATAACAGTGAGAGAACCGCCAAAAAGGAAGAGATAAGGCTAGACATCACATAAGACTATTAATTTTGGTTACCTACTAGGATAATCCGAGTGGAGTAACTCTGTAAATTTAGAGTTGTATCATTAAGTAGGGATCGTTGGATGCGCAGTAGGTACTCATCGTTACTCATCCACTGTCCGGATTTTGGTGGTAATTTACGTTTACATTAATCGAGTGAGTAGTTACGTATTCGGTAACCTTTATTAATTTTAGGGTAAGCTGATTTCTACATTAACTCTAATTAAGTTTGGTAGGTCATCAGATGTTTGATTTCTTTCCTCAAGATTTTTAAAACATGAAGATAAATGTTAGAATGTATCGTATGTACTCATCTCAATATGTTTAATACAGAATTTTGAGATTTCTAGAATATTATACATCGGGTTGCAATTTAAATAGTCTAACTGTTGACAGTGAACATATAAATGTTATATGATGTAGCAAATGTAACAAATTAAAAATTTCACAAGCTTCAGATTCTCTCTAAGCCTTTGGTTATTGACGTTCTTGAGTCCCGCGGATCCGAGAACCGAAAGAAACAGTTTCATCCTTTGAGTAGTTACTCGAAAACAGTTGAAGATCACCAAGCGATTACTCTAGTAACGAGTATTTTTGGGAATGAGTACTCGGATTGAGGGAGTAACGAATATCAAAGTAAAGTGGTTACTATTCGCCCATCACTAGACATATACCATTCGGGGGTAGTAGGGTCTCCTCTTGAGGGTTATATTTTGGTGATGTCAGAAACGGATGTCGACTAACATACGGCGGTCTGGAGAGTTGCGAAAGCGGTACAGTCGGCGTTTTTTTCGATCAAAGGTCTTCGCCTTTTAGAGAAAGTGTTCTCGCCTCTGACGTCACCATCGAGGGTGGGTCCGCCCACGTATGGCCCACTTAGGCCCACCCACTTAACTCGGTCTAATTTCGCACCTCTAGGGCCCGATTTTCATACGGACCTTTTATTTATGTTCTCTCTAGTGGTTCTCTTGAGGTTATCGGATGCATCTTTTGCTTCACGGAGCCAAACTGCTTGCCCTGGGAAGAGTTGCATTGCTGCAATCGCGCAAGAAGTGCCTCAGCGCATTCCGCGACTTCTCCTTATGTTGATTCTCGTTTTTACGACGCTTTAACGTTAAGAAATTCACAAAAGCCTTCTTATGAATCACCTATGACTTGGATTTGTGTTTGAAGGACACTTTTATTCGGCTCGGATACACGATTTGGATGTTTCAGGATGTATGGAGAAGACTGCTTGGCCGAAGCTGCAGACTTCCGAACAGAAAATGAGGATGAAATAAAGTAAATTAAGAAATTTTCCTATGCTTGCGCTTATTTAAAGTGACCCGCTTTTAATTGGTTTTACAATTATCTAAAAGTTGTATTTATACAAAGTTTTCTTTCATTTAAAATGTTTCCATAATATTGTGCTTAGGAAAAGTGAAATGTTTAGTAGTGGTTGTAAAATAGTAGATGGGAATATAATAATATATAGTATAATGTTAATGTGTTCCTTTAGCTTAGTGTATTAGACAAAGGTCCACAAACTATATCGTATATCTAAATGAAATGAAAAGCAAAGCTTGGCTAATTCCTGTAATATTAATGGAATATATCAAGTCTTTTTTAATTTTTTTTTAAAACGTGGACGACTTCCACAAAGTAACGCTGGACTTTGATAACTGTATTGTGTATTCGTAAACAACAAGAAAGCCCGAAGAACGTGTATACGCCTGAATCCCGGAGTGAACACAAATTTAAATGAAATCTCATATTTAGGAATGCCTTCTGATTCTGTTTTCATATAGAAATCTTCATCATAACGCAGAATTAAATGTCAGTCAATGCAACAAGTGTATTCTGGAGGGGTACACTAGTAGCAGTAGATGGTTTTGACGGCCATTTCTCTATTGTGAAGAAGTTTTAACTTTTATTGGGAAAATCCCGTAAATTCATATGCGATTCGCTAAATTAGTAGCTTCTGCTTTATCATTGTGGAACATCATAACCAATGTCTTTAAAAACGCTGAGTTAATAAGATTTATTTGTCCAAACCATAGTCACTCTTGTTACCGAAAGTAAGGTGAATAATTCAGCATTTGTTTGAAATCCAGGGCTTTTATTGTAACTAGCAACCAAGACTAAATTCGTTGTTATAGAAATAGAACCTGGCAAAAATTCATTGCTTCATGAGACGCTTATCGCTGGAAGTTTAGCTTTCTGTCGGCTTCTTATAAATGCTTATCCCTATAGGAGAAAGTATCTTCATGTAATTGTATCCTCAGGCTCCGTTCTTTTCTCTCGAAAACTCGCTTTGTTTGGGAAAGTCTCTTCAATTTTCCCTAATGAATTTTACAATGTATCTTCCTCCATGTAAAAGAGAGAACTAAAAGGGGAAAAGAAGGGCGTCACCGGGATTCGAACCCGGATCTCTCTAATGGTTCATTAGAACCCGGATGGTTCTAATGAATATTACCATTCCCGGTTTGCAGGTCAGTCATTTCAGATTCTCTCGGTAAAAACTAATGTGCCCTTAGCTTATTTCTTTACAACACTCTTTTGCTGGCGAAAATATATATTCGGGGTCCTTATTTCAAATTCTTGCATATAGAAAACAAATGTGTGTTTTATGCATAATAATAAGTTTAACCTCTTCTTTTATCCCTTTTTGGATCTTTCTATCTTCTCAATTGTGTCCATGGAAACCGTCCATGAATGTTTATTTTCCTTAGACTACAATGGGGCTAGATTGTCAAGTCATCGGGATTAGCTCAGTCTTCTTGCGCCTTAGCCCTGGCCAAAAAAATCATATCCACGTTCACTTTCTCCACTCCCAAGCCCTTGACCAATCTAGAATTTTACACGCGCCGAATCTTAAAGCACCCTCAAAGTATTGCAAAACTTTGGCCTCTGCACACCTGATGGGCATATGCTCAACTGCGATGGTTTTCAGAACGTTTTTTTCCTATCGTCATGTAGTGGGAATGCTATCGCAGGATATCTCTAAACCCCGAATGATGCGTTTGTTTTTTGTGACCTCGTCCGTATTTGCCTTGCGCTTGCAAACAACTATCTCAGCCTCATCTCGGCACAGACAGCGAAAGATATTCAATGAAACTTTTCTCAATTTTCCGCATTTTTCCAAAAACTTTTTTCGAACCACTTTCAAAACAGGCTTTTTAATAAGTTTATCCAATACGAACTTAGGTTCCCGCTCAATCGAACTTTCGACTAACACCCAATGTCACGGGCGCCTATGGCAACACTCGTTTGTATTCTGTAGTACAGGTTTCTCCCGCTTACCCAATAGAGATAAGTTCGATAAATCTGTCGTGCAAAACGAATTAGTGTTAATAGAACATTTAAAATCTTTATGCATCCTGTTATTGGATATGAATTCGCGTTAAAGCGGGAAATTCGTTCGTATTATGAAAATACATTCACCATTGGTTACTCGAATCAATGCCAATTACGTGTTAATCGAGGAATTCCTTTAGTTTTATATTGAGATAATTTTAAAATGCAACAATCGCTATCCATTGACTGTTTAGTGAATATCGTTTTTGGTTGCTTATGCCCTATGTTTACATCTAGGATCTATAAGGCTTGAAGATCATATTTTATTTCAAACTTTTGCGATGAATGATACCGAAATTTCTTCTATGACGGCCATATGAACAAAAAGTATTCATAAAATCAAGGTAAAATTTGCGGGTCAGATAGAGATCTCAAATCAATTCTCTATATATTATAGAAATATTAGTTAATGGAACATTACTTTTTCAGCGCTTCTCTCGGGCAATATATCTCATAGAACATCTTTTTCATTCTCCGTTTCATTTTCGAAACTTAATTTCGATGTTCTATTGCACTAGTTCGCCTCATTAATGAGCCCTAATTGAGGATAAATAGCCATTTATTGTTTGGTGTTCCTGTTGTTTCATTTTCTGAGAAAGAAACTAAAATGTTATCTATCAGTGATTGTCGTAATTTAAGATTTGCGTTAGGTTGATCTTAACTCGTAATTTAGTGTGTGACTGTGTTAATTTTAAATCAAATAATGAATTAGATTTTATAATTGAGTGTAACTTTCCATGCTAAACAATGAAAAGATATATCTGTAAGTTTTATTAAGGTGGGAATTACCCTGCCAAACCATAAACTGTTGTAACAATCCCGCCTGATTAAAGATAATTGTCATTCGAATTCAGTGTTTCAGATATCAATGGTTTATTGAATTACTCTATTGTCTCCGTCTGACACTGTTGCGCGGTGGTCCCATTTTGTTCCTTTGTTCGCATACTGATGTGCTCTTGGCGGAGCTTTCGTTAGGTGCGTGCACCGTTATGATTTTCTGATTTGTAAGCAGTCACAGTCCACGACTTCTGCGCCGAGTTTTTTTTATCTCTGTCACCACCATCGCTTAACCTGCTCTATTATTTTGTGGGAAGCATACATTTTCGATGGGCAGGATGTCGATTCGCACAGCGTAAGTTTTTTTAGATTTATACTGTTTTTCTTATTTTATATATTTGAATGTTGATGTATGGCCCTCGCTGGTCATCCTTTCTCCTAAATTTACCAATTAACATTTTCGTATTTCAAATCAGCTGTAGGACGAGAATTAATTTCACGAATCAGATGTAGAATTCCTCTCATTCTGGCACAAAATGTTAATGTTAGTTTGTAATGAAATTTTCTTTCAAAATAACATAATTTTCGATCATATTTATAATAAATTAGTTTTCAATAGTCAATTCAGTTATTTTTTAGAGTTTCAAGAAGGTCCCAACTTCGAGGGAATAACTGCAGCAATTATTAATATAATTAAATTCAGTAATTCTCGCGAGATTTGCTTTCCTAATTGTTTTATGTGGTCTTATTTTGGAAGTTAGTAGTAGTAGGATTATTAGAAAGTGCTTCGGCAGCTGTGAGCTCCCACTGGGATCGAACCCGGGACCATTTTCACCGAAGTCGAACGCGTTGCCCTCATGACTATCCATGGAGGTTCGTAAATTGTTAAAAAAAATAGTATATGAATGTTCTGACAGTTTACTATTCCTAGTAAGTGTCTAAATAAGCAATAGGAAATCTCATCCGTTTTTCGCCAATCAATACGTAAGATTTTCT
Source organism: Pachydiplax longipennis (assembly GCA_036926295.1). NCBI lineage: Eukaryota > Metazoa > Arthropoda > Insecta > Odonata > Libellulidae > Pachydiplax > Pachydiplax longipennis. Next base: position 33,583,589 of record JAVFKF010000019.1, read on the forward strand.
TCGTAGAATGGAAGAAATTGGGTGGAAAATGGAGGAACTTGCGATGTGAAAAGTGCATCATTGTGTAAATCCGTTTGCACTCGGAGTTTATTCGATACAATATTCGCTCCCAATTCGCTCGCTCGATTTTTGTTTTCGATAGCCTTCCCGCATCCGGTTTCCACTTGGTCGCGGGCAGGAAAGTGCTCTAAACGGTTCTTTTCTGAATTCAGATTCAACCCGCGCCACCGTCGTGACGCATTGATGCCACTTTGCCATCGGAAAACGACACACTTATGGAGCGCTGCGTGTTCTTTCGTTATGTTGTCTTCCCTTAGGACCCGGCTTCTCGACTCGTCAGACTTCTCTGAAGTTGGCCATTCATTATTGCTTGTTTACAGACGTAACAATCGAGATTAACCGTTGTAGCCGCTCCTACTTATGGAATAAAAGTGGCAGAAATTTATTGTCTCCCGAAGTATTGCCTATGTTTACATTATGGTGGGTTATTTAATGTGAAAATCTTTTACGTGAGTTACTTTAGCAAAAGTATCAGTCACTTAGGTTCAGCTGATGCTGTGTGTCATACGATTAGATTGCGATATATCGTGTAAGAAAATATTCTTCCACGGCTATTGCCTCTAACCTCGTGGTTATTTAAGTTTTATTAAAAAAATAAAGGTTTATTTCTTGATTAGTTTTATGTATTTAATTTTCTGATTTTGAGGAACTCAACATCATTCGAGATGTGTGTCTTATTTTTTTCCATTGTGACTCCAAACATAGCTAATATACTGCATTTCAGAATTATTCGTTGTCAGCAAAAATTAAATATAACTTGTAGCTTTTTATCATCAAATGGGACATTACTTAAAATTTAAATTACTAGAGATAGTCAATTAGTCATCATGCCTTTTGTTATCAACACTCCCCATAATTTAGCCAAAGCATTTCCTGGTATAGGTGTAAATATTAAAGAATTTTATTGTTTGGGCATTCACAAAGGATTGTCATCATCTTTGATAAGGACATACTTGTGATATCAGTGATTCCTGTGCAAGGAATTGAAATGATTTCTTAGGAATGATTTGTTAAATATGACCATTTTGATTTTTTAGGAAAGCCAGACGGAAAGAAAAAGAGGTTTGTTCTGCCCCTGGGCCTGAGGAGCCCAAACTATACCTAGAAGAAGCTGTGCTGCAAGAGAGGAAGTTACCAGATGTTGACCTTCGACTTTTGGTTGATCTACCTGCTGGACTAGACTACAATGAGTGGCTAGCATCCCACAGTAAGTTACTTGCACCATATCTGAAACTGACTTTTTTATCATTATTCTTTGTTTTTCTCTTTAATTTTTCTGTTAATAATAGAATGCTTGTCTGTTGATACTCCAAGTAATAATTGCCAATTATGATAATGTGTAAGAATAATTTCATATGCACAACTATTTTTGCAATATAATTTAAATCTTGCATTGACTGTTATTAGATGAAAATTTTGATGCTAAATTCCATAATTCCATCTAAAAAGTTATAAAATTTTATTTTGGCGAATTTGATTGCTCATAAAAAGTTTTTTTGTGTTTGTTTATGAGGAGTTTATTTGGTGAATGAAAATAACTCAGCATGATTTGCCATCTAGCCTTTTGATATATTTTGATAAACCTTAATGTTTTAGCTAATGGCATTAAGAAAATTTCATAAATTATTTAAAGGCTTAAGAAATTCACCCTATTTCATCTTAAAGCTATGCCATTTAAATTTAAGAGAATAAAATAACTTTGATTGGTTAATTTCAAATTTTAGTGTAAATTCTAGAATGCAAAATGTGCATAAATTAATACCCTACAAATTAAGTATTTGTAATTCAGTGAAAGTGGGAATGTATTCAAAGGGGAAGATCTGGTTTTCTATCTAGTTGTGGATTATCTACACGTTTAAGTTGTTGAAGACTTCCTTATGGTTTTGGCAATAGAAACAATACCAACCATTGCATGATGTAGCCTATCTGACTCGGTAAATAATTAGATGCTTTTGTTTTTTTAATTTTTAAATAGAAGAAGTGAATGTTGCTTTTATTCCATTTTCAGAGTAACAAAGATTAGTTCTGCCCAAGCAAGAGTTTTGGTATGAAATCATATCATCATTTACCATTATAAATAACAAAGCTGTTGACAAATTATTATCATTTTATTACTCTTCTCCATTAGGTACATGCATAACATTGTGATACTTCCTGAAAATCAGAATAAATAAGTAATTTCCTATGGGCAAAATTAAGACTTAAAAGTCTCCTCTTCCATTTAACCCTGAAATGGAATTGGTGATAAAATACTGGAATAATTGTGAGGTTTTTTTAATTTTTAGATAGCCTCTCTTTGCTTTGTCCTAAGCACTAATGTTTTACTGATTTTTCATTTTCAGCAATTGCGTTTTTTGATCACATCAATCTAGTTTATGGTACCATATCTGAATTCTGCACCATGTCAGGGTGTCCAGACATGACAGGACCTGGCCTTAGGTAAGCTTTTCACCATTTCATCATGCTCTTTATATATTATTTGAGATATTATCGCTTTAGTAGAAGTTAAGCCATGAGTTAAAACATTTGGTGCAACAATCTTTTACACCTCTTGTATGGTGACATGTAAAAGTCATCCATGGTGAATGTATAATACATGGTGACATTACTTAGTAATTAGGACTGAAATGTATTGCATATTTGCTATAGAAAAGTGTATTTACAGTAAAGGTTTATAAAAAGATGTATCCACTGTTCTCATCAATGTTATTTTATTAATATATTTATATACATGCTTATCAGTTTCATTAAATTCTGTGAAAAAGGAATTCAAGCCAAGATACCATGTCAACAATTCTATTTTATTAATAACTATTATAGGTAAGATTGTACATCACTTATGGTAGTATGCAATCTTAGCTTATGATGAGGTTATGGATTCGACACCAGGTTAACTGAATTTAAAATAGGTAATGGAAATTTCAAATATTTTCATGAAAAACTTCTTGAGAAGATAGAAATCTATAACCTAGCATGTGAACAGAATTCATGGATGAATATGTTATATAAATAAAGTTACTAGTTTTCTAATGATCCTTGGTTCAATGCCAGGGCACCATGTGCATTCTACCATAAGTTTTAAATGTGGAATACAGAATAACATTTGAGGATTTTCCTGATATTATTGCAACTTGAAATTCCACATACAGTTTGAGGGGTTGTTTCCATGACTGAATGTGCAATGCCATCTCCCTTAATGGTTCTTGGTTTGACACCTGGCCAGTTATATTTTTTCATTTAAAATGCACCGAGATGAACTTGAGAATTTGTTTTATTTAATTCTTTGTTGCTTTCAAATGGCTCATATATGTGATAAATATGTCTTGGTGATAATAGCAATCAAATTTCTTTTACACATTTACTGATAAATGTATATCTTTTTCCTTAAAATACAAGGTTATTCATTTTATAAGATCAGAAATGAAAAAAGACTTTGCAAACATAATGCTTGGTATGAATTATATGATTTCAATGAAGAGTTGATTTCAGAGTTTGATTTTTTTATTTCCGATAGTTTGGAATGTTTTAAGGAGAATTCATGAGAATAAAATATTGTTTCTTTAATTCTAGGACATATTTATGGTTTGACGAGAAAGGCAAGAAAACGAAGGTTGCTGCACCTCAGTACATTGACTATGTGATGACTTTCACCCAGAAAACTATTAGTGATGAATCCATCTTCCCTACTAAATATGGTAAGAAAATAAAGATTCAACTTTTCCTAGCAAGTTATTGGTGGAAAATATTCTTGGGTTGTCAGCTGATGAAGTTCATAGAAAACTGATGTTTCAGACACCAACTTGATAGCCATCCTCAAGGTTCACAGTTAGTTGATAACCTGAAAGTATTTTTACATGATAGGAGTAGCTTTATTTCTTTTTTCAGCTGATTTGGATCATTTAATGTGTTGTGCTTTCAACCGTATTTTTTACTTTAGTTGAATGTACAATAACTCATTACTTTTTAAATTCTTCCCAATTTTTTCAAGAGATCATGAAGGAAGGTTTATGGAAAGAATTAAAAATGGTACATTGCATACCTTTACCAACCTAATTTCTTGTTCTGTTTAATACATTTTATAAAATTTAATCCATCCTAGAAATATTGCCATGATATTCAATTTTTTTTCAAGGAGTCCAATTCCAGTTAATGATATGTATTTCATATGCAAATTAACAAATCAGATAGAGGAATTTTATAAAAGTAAAATTTAGGCAAAAAAATTCAATGTTTTGCTGTGGCCCAAGGATGAACATAGCTGGAAATTCATGAAAAAAGTGTGTTAACTTTTTAAATTAAAGTAGAGAATATTCTCTTGACATTGTGGCAGCAAACTCTAATTCTTTGAAAAATATTTGAGGATGTAAGTTTTAATAGCTAAGTCATGCATGCGATAAAAATATTTCTAAAAATAAATTATCCACTGCATTAATGTGAAGAAAAACAAGAGGAGCACTTTAATTTACCTTTTTATATGCTAATAAATATTATAATTAATCTTGTGTATATTTAAATACCTTATACAAGTCATCATTTTCCAGGGAAAGGAAAGCCTCTCTAATTTCCTTTCCCATCTGCCATCCCGTGTTAAATACATACTTAATGTCGTAAGCATTTGATTTTAAGGATTTTTTATTAGAAAAATATTACTTCCAGATAATCCTCATTTATTTGGTATTTATAGAAACATGTAAGCTTTTGGCATATTAAACATTTGCTCCATTTCATCTTGATTTTATCCCTCCTGTTTTCAAAATTTCAAATAATTAATTGTAAAAATTTAGTAATTCAAGGAGGAAAGAAGTACAAAATATTGACAAAAATTGAACGCTTACTCTTTCTACTTTCTCCTACTTTCCATAGAGGTATACTAGCCGTTAAATTTCTTGCTGATCCAATTTTTTGTTAGATATATTTATATGCTGCCACTGCCCTGCCACTTTCCTATCAATGCATTGTTCAATACCTATTCCTCATTCTCAATTTGGTAATTATTCTATTTTAATGTTTCACAATGTTAGCTGTGGTTGATCTATTTAATATATCAGAAATTACTTGTGAAATGGCTTAGCCAGATCTAAAATATCACATAGGTTTTATAAAACTGTGTGTTCTAAAGAGTGGGGATCCTGTTCTAATATATTTCTACAGGAAAGTGTGTTGAATTATTGTTCTACAGCTGATGTAAAATTTCATTTACCAGGAAATGAAACAAAGTCAATATTTTTTAATTTATTTATCAAAGATGTTTAAAAAAAGAGCAGAGGTAAGAAGAGCATCTAATGGCCAACAACCATAGTTTATTTTTCATGATTTCATCAGGATGGCAATATTTATTTCCTTAGTTTCCAGACATTGGTTGTTTGTACTGTAAATTCTGGTGTTTTATAGTAAGAAATTTGATTAATTTGTTTGTTATGTGCTTTAATCCTGAATTAGTTTGTAAGTTAAATGGAATATTTGAATTTGTTTCTCTGTTATAAACAATAGGTTGCATTAACCCTTTTACTGAAGTTATTTATTTCAAGAGTTGCTCCTTGATGGTGTAAAAAATCTGCTAAAAAATCAAAATCAATAATGTTAATGTTTATAATTTTTTTAAGATTGTTGGGTTGTTCTACTTTAATCTTAGTCCATTGTATTATATTTATTATCCATTTAAGTTTGTAGTAAGTAGCTTTAAATATCTATTTGGATATAGCCATACTTTGCAGTGAAAGGGTTAAAATAATGGCATAATTATCTAATCATGTATGCATATTAAGCAACGACATTGATTTCTTTCACTGTCTTCTTCCTTTACAGCCAATGACTTTCCCAGCTCGTTTGAATCCATAGTAAAGAAGATTTTACGGCTGCTGTTCCACGTAACTGCGCATCTCTACCACTGCCACTTCCGGGAGATCCTGCTCCTAAACCTTCACGCCCACCTGAATTGCGTTTTTGCCCACTTCTCTCTTTTTGACGAGAGGTTCTCCCTTGTTGATCCGAAGGAGACTGAGATCCTTAGGGACCTGGTTGTAGCATTGCGTCTTCACTCTCCTTCGTCTCCTGCTTCTTCCCCCACACCAGCTATCGCAGCGGGTGAACCGCCTTGCGACATAGCAACAGGAGGGGTAGAGGGAGTGGAAGGGGAAGAGGGGCAAACAGCAGGAGAAGATAGTCCAGCCAACGTGCAATAGTGCTCTTTGCTGCAAGGGGGTCTCTTTCTCGTGTCCCCTTCTCAAACTGTCCCCTGTCGATCTCCCCCTACCGTTTGGTTGGGGCCTTTTCGTGTGGCAGCGTGAGCTAGGGGTCAGGGCCTTGCCCACCCTCATGTGATCTTTGTATATTTTTTTGCCCCCCTTTGTTTTTTTAACATTTGACGACAATGACAAAGAGTATTCGTGTTTTTTCCTGGTTTTCCATCCCCCCCCCTTCCCCTGTTGTGTAAATTGTATACTTTGTTTTATACTGTAGCGATAAACTTGCTGGAAGGGGCGAGGGATCCCTCTCCTCTAATCCGAATAAGTGTGTGTGTGCGCGTGTGTGTGCATGCATGTTTTACACACCATGTGCCTGCTGTGTATGCATGCCAGTGGTGTGATAGTGTGTGCACCAAAGAATTGTGTGTGTGGTTGTGTGAGAGAGTGCATTTGGCACAAGTGATAGCGATGCATGCTGTAAGAAAAGATAAACAAATCCTTGCCAGTGGACTGGCCCGTCCTTTCCTGGTCCTTGGCCATCCTCCCGAAGCCTTTCTAACCCCTCCAGAGCCGTCCCTGCATCCTGCTCGATTGCCTCTTTCAAGCATGCCTCTCATCTCCTGGTCGAAGTTGCCCTTTGCAAGCGTCATCAACAGGTCATAGGCCACATCTTGGTGGGCCTCATTTGCAGTTCATGATTTGTCAAGACGAAAATTTGAACGGGTTTGTCAGCAGCTGACAGCTCCTTTGCAATTGTTAATGATACTTGTCTGTGAGATCATTTGATTGTGACTTGGCTAGTTGAGGTTGTTTCTGGATTTCCATTCTCTGTAATCAACTTAAGATTTACTGAGATTAACATAGCCAATTAGTGGCATGAGCCACTTCCTATGTTCCTTAGCTTAAAACAATTGTATTGCCTACCATGATTATCGAGGCATCGTAAAAGAAAAAACAAAGGAGGTAAATGAATTGAAATCCTGTTATCCACCCTGGTCTTGTTGTAGTAGAATCAAAGTAGTTACCGTTAGTGTTAGAGTGATGATTGCAGCTCTTTTATCTGCATTGTCAGATAAGCATATGTCAAGAGTGGGTTGATAGATTTATTTTTCCTAGTTTCTGGCGGATTTAGGATATTGTACTTAACTAATGCAGGATTCTTAAGGAATCGAGCAGGTAAAATGACAGTTGCAGGTGCAATGAAGGCTCTTTTGTTATCTCCTTTGCCTCAAGAGCACTTGGGACTCCCAAAGACTTGCCTGTGTGCTCACCAATTGACCCAACTGCTTTTTTCAGTATTAATCTGGATAAACTGGATTATTGCATTCGCTTTGCTGGCTAAGTAGAGGATTTAATGAGACACCTGCCTAGTTATTTTTTTTTTTAACGATTGCTAGTCTATTAGGGAAAGTCTGGTATCATAGCCTAAAGGGGCATAATGATTAGACTTTAGCCAGTGATGTCAGTTCTCATTAGGATCTTGGATGCAAGGAGTCAGTCAAAAACCAAGATAGCCTTTGCAAGAGGTCAAAAGAACCTTTTGGAGGATTGATTGAAGAGTACCAAACCCCCTTAATGATTAGTTTTTAGATATTTTTGTTCCTTCATTTAGCCGTCCGGTTGATTAGGGGTGTAGGCAAGATTGCACTCCCCCTCCGTTTCCCATATCCCTGTTTTGTTGTACCCTCGTTGCCTTCCCTTTGTTTGTTTGCCTTCCTTAGGAGGCTTGTGAGTGTGTTATCTCACCATGCATCATCTGTGCCTGGGTGGGTGTATACGTGTTGGATCTAACTGAGCATTATTTTTTTTAATGAGTGTGCTTTGTGTATCTGAGAGTCTCCATTATCTTATGACTCCCCCACTCGAGGAATCTGTAAATGGGTCTTAATTCTGAAAAATTCTGTTTGCATTCATCACCCTTCGTGAATAAGAGATGGCATTGATCGAGAATTATTTTTCCCACCAAAGTCCACCTCTCCCTTTGGTATCCTCCTGCTGTCTATGAAGTCTTACCACAGGGGAGTGATGATTAAATAGGTTAGAGTGATGAAAACATTCTGCAACAGTTGCTGGGAGCGCAATCTAGTTTCCGTAAAAGCCTTAAAGACACCCCTTCCCAGTGCCCCCTCTCCTTGGCTTCTATCCCATGTTATGGATAGTTTTGTAATGGCTGTGCAGATTGGGGTGTAAAAGGGATAGAGGAATGTCTCTTTGAGGTTGAGGAAGAGGTTGGTCGTGCAGAGAGGAAGAACAGTCTGCAAATTTCTCCTCTTTGTCCCCACATATATATATATATAAAAAAAAGCCTGATTGGTTTGAAATTGATAGATCAGGAGAGGTTGGTAATTTACAGAGTGAAGAGGATTTGGAGATATTAAAGAAAAAAGACTCAACCATAAGTGCTGTCCCAATTTACGGTTTCTCTTTCGAAAGAGAGAAGACAGAAAGAGTAAGAAGTGCAAGAAGTATAATCGCAAAAACTTTTTTTCTGCTGTACATAATTTATTGTTATTTTAAGAAAAGAGAGAGCTAGTTTGAACTCTGTTCTGTAAAGTATTGAGGATTAAAACTATAATAATGATTATTGTTAAATAATAATAATGCTAATAATCGCTGTCTTTTATTTTCTACCCTAACAATCTTTCTAATATCCCTGGGTTACCTCTGATGTAACTGAATATGGAGGTTATATGGAGTAATTCTAAAAAATGATCAGAAATATAATGTAAAATCATAATGTTGATGTGAAAGATTCCACATCTCTATTCTAGGGTGACAAAGTGTAATTTTCCATTTGTGAGATTCATAAGGCTTTCCACAGCCTTATTGTATCTGCCTATACTGCTGCTGGCTAGGAATTTTGGAGGAAATCACTTGAAGACATCAGCAAAAATTGAAGTGCATAGTTATACAACTCTTGCAGTTATTTTAAAGGATGTCAAATTATTCAACACTGCCAAATTCAACTGAAGAGATCAACGGTGAATCACTTATAAGAGAGTTGAGAAACATTCTCATTAGATTGCCATTCTGGAGGAAATATGAAACCAGTACAAATGTGGTGCCAGACCATAGCCAGAGAGATAGCTATCATGAGCCGGAAACACTCTTTGTTCATTGCTCATAATTCCATGAATTATCTTTTATCAACTTTTGGTTTGCTCAGCCAATTTTCATCAGTAGAAGTTTTTAAAACTTATTTTGAAATTTCTCAGAAAAATATAAAAGTAGAAAATAGAATTGGAAATTCACATTTCTGGATGATTCTGAATTTTTTGCTGTGTATGTTTCTCAGTTTTGTCTAAGCTAGATATTATCATTAACTATGGATCAGCTATCATCCACTTACATCTTTCTTTAAAGAAAATTGCATATTTTTCAGTGGAATCAGTTATTACTTCTTCCTCCACAGCAGTTTCCCTGGGAAAGGCTCTGCCATAACCATTCCATGAAGTTTATATCTATCTGCTGAATGTAATACTTTTTGGTCCTTACAAAGAGGAAGAAGGAGGCGGAATTTGAATGTTGACAAATGGTCATGAAGGATAAGTTTTCTTGCAATGTGAGAAGGATCTATATGGAAGATTTTCTGTATTCTATATTTCTTTGCTGTGGATGGGGTAATGGAAACCTCATTCTACACTACTAGTATCTTATACTACACTAGAAGGAAGACTTATTATCCAAGTTATATACATCAGATTGATTCAAAATGCTGGCACAAACTTCTTATGTAATAACTTCTATAGAAACTTATAGTTAATATTTTGAAAAAGTTATATAGTTATCTGATGCATCTTTGCCAAAGAAGTAGGAATACTAGATAGTTTCATTTATTATCAACTAATTAATAGTGTTATTGAATATTTATAGTAGAAAATTTTGAATGATAACCATAGCTGACATTATATATAGTGCTACAGAAAATAAAACCCACTTTGATTTGAAAGAAACACTAAATTTAGGAATATACATTACTTTTAATGGATTTTCTATTTATATGAAAGAAAGAATAGCGAGGAAGCATAGGATAAGAAACAAACATAAAGCACTGATCTTCAACATATGAGCCACCTACAATGAAAGTCTTTCCCCAAATTCATCGTTCATCTGAAACTATTTCATCCTTTCAAATTTATTAAGGAACACTCCATAGGATTAGGTTATACCCCTCTACAGTTCAAATTAGTTCCTTTGAAAGAGGTGTTGGATCTGAAAAGTATCTCATAAGCATCATGTTTGAGAACAGACTTTTCAGTATATGGATCTATAGAAAAATATATATCAAATTTGGGCTTCAAAAAATGGAAAGTATTTGCACAATTTTCTTCTCAAATAAAGGTGATGAATCTAATTTCAACTTTATATTTTGTCATTTTACTGAATTGTTCTTCATGAACAAATAATCATTTTTAATCAATCTAATATCTCTTTAAATAGTCACACTGGTGCCTACTGTGATGACTGAAAACAATATTAGGAAGAAGTGTTTGAAAATAAAGTATAGCTCGGACTCAAAGGTACTCCCCAGGACTTTTACCTAACAAAATTTTTAACTAAAGGTTATTTCAGTTAAAATTTATTTTATGCACCTATGAAATGTAATAAAGGAATATAAATTTAAAATCAATTCAAATTATGCATACATTAGACAAAAAATCATGGTAATATTCAATTTGGGATTATGGTTACAAAATGGTATCTTCTAAGCAATAATGGTAGCTGGAAATTTTTCAAAACTTAAAAAAGAGGAAATTCACTCATGTGCTACAGTCTTTGAAACTTTCCCTACAAAGTTAAATGTGTGCCATTATTTCCGGAGATTATATCGTTGTGGAATAAATTGGAGTAGATATGTTGAGAAGGAGTCATACCAGGGAAATAAATAATAAATTGATTTAAATAAAGTGAGGCCAACTGATAGGACTGGAGATCCCACATGTTCCATTAGGAATCAATGGCCATGAGTCACATTAAATATAATTGCTTACGGTATTACTCGATGTAACTTTATCATAATCAAAAATAGAAATTATGTGTGTACTCAACCCACAATCAGTAAATTTATTTATTTCCCTGTGAGAGTCATATTGTTTTTGGTTGTATCGCTCCGTTGGGGTAGGTATTGCAGAGCAATAATGGGGCTACCTTGTGAAAACCATATGCTAGGAAACCGATTCGCATGGTTCTGTCTTCTTAAACGTAAATTTTGCCTTTTTAAATATTTCTACATGTTAAGAGTGGCAGCAAACAGCTCAATATTTTGGGTTGGCAGAATGGAAACAATAAGTCAATGTCGGATTCACATCTTGGAACTTTTATGCACCTGCTTTACGACTATATAAAATTATGACTGATCATTTTCACGAGGTCTTTTTGGGATAGAAAACCGACCTTTAAATAATTTGATTCTTATTGGAAACATGAATTTAAGATTTTGAGGATCGTATGATAGAACTTGTTATCTACAAGAGCGGACTGCAGTAGCCATTTTTTAAGATTTACTTTTCGGTAGTCTTATCTGCACTCGTGACTTCAGTTTGAGTAAAATCTGTGAATAAGTTGGTTGAGAAGTTTTCATCATGAAAATTGTTGGCTTAGATGTGAAAGACGTCAGGTTTCCTACGTCTTTCGTTGCTCATGGTTCAGATGCGATGGTAGGTACTTATTGCAGCTTTTGCTATTATCTTGCATTAAAATACTGATATCTAAGCCGACTTAAACTTCTATTCTGTTCTGTTAAACTTTTGATTGTTCGATGAATTCCAAATAATTGTCAGGTTGTCCTCCTTAAATGAAGGGATCGAATTATTCAACTTCCGTAGATATCTCTGTCAAATCACAACATCCCTTAAGTTATTCTCATTTTTCGGCAAAATAAAGTATTTACGCGTTTGGTTTATGCCGTTACAGCTATGGTGAGGTCGCAAGGATATTGTGAGCATTAGATTTTACTCACTCCAGCCACGAAAAAGTACAAGTGGAGCCACTTCTTGTACTGGTCATGATATGTGAATATACATATTTTCAAATATGTTAGCCTCATAGGAAGAATGCATCGGCTTCAATGACAGAAGGTTGCAGAATACAACACATTGAGTCTAGTCTGATCACTACATTTCAATGGTTTTTCATCAGAATAAAAATTTCTCGCATTTCATTGAAAATAGATACCAAAAGACCTCTAGCTGACAACTGATATTGAGTGCTATAACAAGTCAATATAAGCACAAATACGTATTAATTTTATATTAAGATTTCTTAGTGTGAATGAAGATCTTCACATGCTAAGAATCCATACATGTTTACATGAATACGGTTACCTTGTTTTTTGAGATAATTTCTTCCAATACCGTATTCCTCCCTTCAGTGTCCCCTCTTTCACTTCTGACATCTTTTTCACCCATTTTCTTTCCCAAATAATATATACATGTACATACAGTTATATCTTTTCTTAAGGATATCATTTGCCAGTTTCAGCAGGCTGCTTATCATCTTACTTGTGCTTTATAACCACTCTTATTCTCACCATAAACTATTTTAGCTATTTTACTGCTGTTTATTCCTTCTTTTTGCTTAAACCAACATGCAAGACTCATCATTTTGACTTTCTCATTAAAATTTTGCACATTCATTATTGATGGAAGCTTGTCTGCAATTATTTGACGAATTAATTGGATGGAATAAATATCCTTGGTATTTTCTGCTATTTATCATTAATGATTCTCAATGAATTTGATCTTTTCATCACAATTATTGTATAAAATTCTTCACATTCAGAATGCTTCATCTACTAGCTTAAAAAGATTTCTCCATGTTACATTGATTTTCAATGTTTGTTGTTTGGAAGATCATTCTTGATGATTCATGGCACTAGATAAAATATTCTTGTGCATTCAGGTATATTGCATAGAATGATTATATCAATTGCTACTATCACAAATATTATGACTTAAATATCTATAATTAAATTAATATTGATGTCCATTAACTAAAGGTAAAAGTTTGGATTTCTGTGTTTCCTATTTATCTATGTATGTTCTCTCAGTGATTAGCCCAGATAATCTAGATTTTCAGTATTTCTATTTCTGTCCATGACATAATTTGAATTTTGTCAGAAAGGAAAAAGTGAATGGAAATGTTCACTTATCCATCCCATCCAATAACAATTCTTTTTCATTAGGTAACATTTTTAAAGATTCTGTAACTTGTACTGCCTTAAGACAATTAGGATGTTTATTGTAAATCATTAAATTAGTATAATGAGGGCTGTAGATTGTAGATAAAGTATAATATTTCATGTGAATGTCAGCCTTATGATGAGTAAAACAGCTGAGAATTGCAAAGTTGATTGAAAGATATTCTCATTCAAAAATTTTCTTGGCCTATCTTTTCTTACCAGACCAATAACATAATCAGAATTCATCACCTTTCTAATTCGTTTTCATCCATCATATTTTTATGAATAAACTAATGGAATAACCTTTACCATGCTCAGAACACCAATTTTCCTATAGTATACATTTAAAACCATTCAAGAAGATTAATTTGAAATGTATGCGATGTAGGTTTTAGATGGTTGTATGGATATGTTTGATGTAAGAGTTTTCAATTATAGGAAATTATCTTTATTCTTACAGAAGTGTCATGAGTTATTGTTACTGAAGCTTGTTTGTTAGTTTATTCTGAAAAGGAACAATGTGTAATCCAATTGAAAGAATTTGTACTTAAGTTTATGAATAAAATGTAGGGATTATTTTTGTATTTTGCATAGTATAAGGTAAGCTCTTTCTCCTCAATTACGTAATTTGTCCTGTTTCAGCATTCTGATCCAGATTATTCATGTACCTACGTCCAGTTATCAACTGAAGAGGGAAAGGCAGGATATGGTCTTACATTTACTATTGGCAGAGGGAATGAAATTGGTAAGTCATTGCAACAATAAAAGGCCTGCATAATTTCGATTATTATTGAAAATTAATTAGTGACCCATCATTAATTTATCATTACTTATTCTGAATGAATTTCTTGAAGAGAAGAGTAGAGTTAGAATTAATTTCTGTAGATTTTCTTGAAGATCAAGATGAAAGTTCTGAACCTATAACCAAAATAATCATGCATATGCCATCAATGATAAAATTTAACAGAAATTGGTATTCTGTTGCAAAAGATAAGAAATTATTCATTAGAAATCAGTTATCATTTCCTCTGCTTAATTTGGATTTTCATTCACTTGTGTTTGGGAATTTAATTTATGCCTACAGTTACATAATACCCTTCTTATTATACATTTTCTATAACTTCCTGCAAAGATTTGACTTTATGTTTTATGTATTTGTTTGTTTTTCAAATATATTGAGATTTGAAATAATTTTCTAATTTTCTTTCCTGTTTGTTTTCAGTTGTTGCTGCCGTAAAGGCCTTGTCTTTTATTGTTTGTGGGAAAGATACAAATGATATTTTTGGAAATTTTGCTGGATTTTGGCGTTCTTTAACAAGTGAATCACAGCTGAGATGGGTATGAGACTTTCTGTCAAAAGATTATCCTGAAGAAATGATTATGTATCTCATCTTAGCATTCCTTGGTAAGATAAGATGCTCTATTCTCCAGAGGCATTTCAGCTGCATAAATTCAAAAAGATACGTTTGTGAGAGTTTTAGGTAATTTTGGTATTTAATTATTAAACATTAATTCAACCATGGGGGCTATTCCTAAAAAGTGTCCTGGTTGGTTAAACCTCAGTTAACTAGTCCACATTTTTGTGAAAATGTAGAAGTTAGGGGAATAAAATTTAAAAGGCATTGCCAAGTTTAAGAGCTAAGTGAATATTTACTATAAAACTAAGTATGCTATCATCATATTTCATTAAAAATTAAAATGTGTCCAGGAAATAATTAAACTAAAGCTGAATTCTTCCAGGAAAGCTGCAAACTTTGAGGAAGCACTGTCTTATTTCATTATAAAAATTCAGGATAAATAAAACTGTCTTCAGGAAATAAATAAAGCACTTCTTATTCAACCAAATCGTGTATGCAGAAAATATCACATCATATTTTATGAACTCCCTTTCATGAGGTGAATTTATTGATTAATTCATTGAAATTAATTTGCAAGTTTTGCATTGGCAAGAAGTTGACAGTAGTAGGAACCAACCATAAGTACAGCCTTTATATTGAATATCAAAGAACTGTATGCTTTGGTATAACCTTCATTGACATATAGCCAAACTTGATTAGCTGTATAAAAAAATTACAAGACTGGTACCAATGTAACCTCGTAGTGGATTAGTTGAAACTAACTGTTTGACACTCTTGACTTGTAGGTTGGTCCAGAAAAAGGTGTAATTCACTTGGCAGCTGCTGCCATTGTCAATGCCCTTTGGGATTTGTGGGCACAAATCGAGAAGAAACCTCTATGGAAGTTATTGGTAGATATGAGCCCAGAAGCCCTTGTCTCCACAATTGATTTTCGCTACATGTTAGTTCTCTATTTTTTGATCAATCCTAAGAACCTTTCCTTGATGTAAAGTATTATTCAAAGGGTCATTGTGCTTCACATAAGTGAATTTTCACTCATAGCATTAATCTGCAACCATGTCTATACAAGTCTGATTCTTTTACATCTATAGAACCAAATTAGTTGCTAGCTATTCATAAGAAATTATACAACTTTTTTATCAGTTACCTTGGGACTGCAGAAGAATTGTTAGAATTTCCATAAAAAGTTATGAGAAGTCATTGATCATTTAATGAGCAATTTTTGTAGTTAATGTTTTTAAACTTTGCATGTTAATTGTCACTTGGAATCAGAAATTGACATTTTTCTAAGGATGGTTTTTAATAGTTTGTGAATATTGTGCATATTGGAATAATTGGTATTCCATGGAGAGAGTTGTGGAAAGAAATAATTTTTCTCTCAATAAGTGTGAAAAATTCACAGCTAGGTTTGCTTAGACATAAATGTTTCAATTTATATTTTAATGGTTAACTTGCCAGAGCAAATAAATTTTTAATCAGTCAACTTTTTGTCTCTGAATAGATATTGTTTTTTACTCTAAACTAGTATTACTCTGTATTTTAATACATTTTGTCACTATTTATTTTTAATGTATTTCATTGTCAGATTTTTGACATTGTTTAAATATTTTAGAACTGATGTGGTAACAAAAGAGGAAGCTCTAGCAATGCTGAAGGAAATGGAGAAGGGGAAAGGAGAAAGAGAAAATATAATCAAGGAAAAGGGATATCCTGCCTATACCACACAAGTTGGTGAGTGATATTTCATTTGAATCCCTATGATATCACTCTTACAAATAAAATTTTGAATCAATTATGAAATCGTTCCTTCCATTTAAATGTAGGAGAGAGATTCCATAATCGATGCATGGTATCTTGCTAGGAGTCACTTTCATTAATTGGTACCTATTATCAACCTTAATCAGTCTTCCTATGTACAGTATTTATTATCCCAAGTTTTTTAACCTTTATATGGTAATTTTGTGAACAAAAAATTTATTCCTTAAACTTCCTTTCATAAACTTCTTTACTAAACTGCAATCTATTGAAACTTGTTGACATAAGAAAATCATCATTGCCAAGAGATGTGCACTTTTTTAATTATGAATATACATCTTAGTTATTTTACATATTTCTTGACTGAGAAACTCATATTCATTCTTGAACTTTAGAAAAGTTTCTTTGTATCTCATCTCTTTTTATTTGCTTTTTTAGGATGGTCAGGTTATTCTTTGGACAAGATGGAAGGACTATGTCAGAAATACATGGCTGAAGGCTTCAATAGTTTCAAAATCAAAGTTGGCCAAAGCCTGGAAGAAGATAGGAGAAGATGCAAAGCAGTTCGTGATATTATTGGCTGGGACAGACAATTGGTAACACCTATTTCTGTACATTTGCATTTATTTTTTACATGCAAATATCCATTAAACATGCTCTTAAGATAATGAAAACTTTACAAGCTGCTCACTTAGGGCACATTTTACATAAAAACCAAAGTATTACAAGGTATACAAAACCAAAAATTAAATTCACATCCTCCTTTAATATTTTAAAGGAAGCAATTGATATGTCTTTTATTAAGGAAATTTTATATACTATATATGAATGTAAACAACTATGAATAAATTTATTGTGAACAAGTGTAAGTTAGCAAATGAATTTTTTAGAGTAAATTTTGAATTTTTGTTGATGACCAATTTCATGAATTTTTTACACTTTTGTCTCTGCCTTAGTTTTTTATATTTTCATTATACTTTCTGCTGTATATGAATGTCCTTAATTTAATAAGGATAGTTTTTATTCTTTAGCAGTAACAAGAGAATTTGATTATTTCATGAGAGAAAGAAGTGTGAATTAATAACTATTATCTGAAATGTAAAATCATTTTCCCCTTTTCACAGTTATTATTGTGAATAAAAAGTTTCTCATTGCTGTGGGTTCTTCACTGGATTAAATATTTTGTCATCAACTTTCAGTTAGTAGATGCTAATCAAGTATGGGATGTACCAGAGGCCATAGAGAGAATGAAAGCCCTAGCTGAGTTTAAACCCATGTGGATTGAGGAACCAACTTCTCCAGATGACGTTCTCGGCCACCTCGCCATATCCAAAGTATGTTTCCAATTTTTTTAATGAATATGTCTGTTTTGAAAAATATTAATCAGGTTGATGACCTAGCTATAGGAATTATCATGCATGTTGATATGTACAGTAAAACCTGATTAAGATGCTTTTCAGGGAAGCATTGTAAACAACATAGCATTTTAAGAGGGATATTACAAATTTCTACTTCTTTCATATTAGGAAACAAAATGAGAGCAATTCTTTGGCTTTTTATTTTTCAATAAGTGTGTTACATATTCAAAACAAAAAGGAATCTATTTAGTTTGCATAATTTGCAATAGAGATATACATGAACTATTTTTGTATAATACTGGTTGCCATCTTGTTATATTTTCAAGAATGGTGGGTGTTTGTACAAAGAGAACGACTCCCTATGATACTTCATAGTCAATTAAGCTGTTTTCCCAGATAGACCATTAAAGCATAATAACAAATTTTTATATATCTGCCTCCTTAATTGGAGATTGGTTCAGAACATCTTGACCAATAATACAATTTTCTATGCTTTAGTTTATCATGTAACAGTCTGCAGCTGTACACATTACATTCTTGATGGGCTGGTTTACTATAGTCTTTATTCAATCAATGTAGCAACTTGGATCATCTCCTCATTTTCATTTCCTTTTGACTTTACTCTGCTCTTTAAATAATTATGAAGTAGACTAATATGTGAATGGCTAAAATAGTACACGTTAATTTGATTGGAGGAATATCTCAGTGCATCAGTTTTTTCTCAGTCAACATTTCTGTAAATGGGGAAAATTAATTTCTTTCAAGTGTGGAAATTTCTTAGTTAAATTTATTCTTGAATTCTAATTTAATATTTTCTTTGATAGGCCCTTAAGCCACTGGGAATTGGAGTAGCAACTGGGGAAATGTGCTGTAATCGTGTCATGTTCAAGCAGTTCCTCACCACAGGAGCGATGCAGTATTGTCAGATCGATTCTTGTAGAATTGGAGGAGTTAATGAAATTTTAGCTGTGTATTTGATGGCAAAGAAACTAAATGGTGAATATCATGTCAAAATGAATGAACCCGAGATTATGCTTTCCTAGAGTGTGTGTGTTACTAATTGCTCTTTGCAGTTGGAATAGGAGTAGTATGTATAAAAGAAAATCTCTCTCTCTAAAAAACACATGTATTCTCAAGTCTGATACACCTGTTTTGCATATTTAGAGCTTCCAAAAGTCAGATGCATCTTATATTGAATGCTTCTTCCTAAAATTCATTACAGTAAAGCAGGTTTTGCAGAGGAAAGTTACCTTAACTAATGTTTAAAACTATATATCAACTTTCCATATTTTAGCTAATTTCCTAATCATTAATGCTTGCATTGTCCTTTATGGGTATTCCAGTAGTCTATCAGTCGGTCTGTTTTAATATTCAGAATCATAATAACATAAAAATTTAACCGATGACATATCTATTTATTTAATTGTAAGTTAGTAGAGATGTAAGGAGGAAATCTTAGATTAGATATATTGATGAAGAAATGAAATAATGGTATTTTTTATTGGTTGTAAGATGATAAATACGGCCTGCACAACACTATGTTAGCATGCTCATTAAACAATAACCACCACAAATGGAAGGATGAGTCAGAATGTCAGTTATGGCACACCAATGGCTCATAGTATTTTGATTTTATTAATATTCCAGGAAGATGTCAGTACCTTTAAGTACTACCTTCCTCACCCATTTCTTGAATTCGGTAATATTTGGTTCATTTGGTAATGTGTTTCAATTAAATTTTTATTTTTTTCCAGTACCAGTGTGTCCCCATGCTGGTGGAGTTGGTTTAAGTGAAATGGTGCAGCATCTTCAAATATTCGACTATGTCTGTTTGTCTGGTACAATGGAAGGACGCTTAATAGAAAGTGTGGATCAGGAGAAAGACCACTTTGAACATCCAGCCATTGTAGCTAATGCTCATTATATAGCTCCTCAGGTAATTTCTTCTGACATTATTGAAATAAAAATGTTGGTAATGGTATTTTGGTTACTCCAACACTAGTTCTAAGTTAGAAAGTAGAGAACAAAAAGTGATGAAAAAGTTCAAATAAATATTCTTATAATGAACTCAAGATATTTTGTCAAAGGAAGTCAGCCTTTGGCAGGATGATTCTTTTAAACTAGTAGTTCCTTAAATTCATAATTGAAGAGATATCCCAATTAAGTCTATCCAAATTCATTAATAACTCTTCTGCGACTCTATATTTCCAATAGTTTTAAGGTATTATAACTTCAGACTGCTCAATCTCATCATGACATGATTTAAAATTTCAGAAAATATGTTAGGAAAATAGATTTTTTATAGAGGAGATGCATACAAAAAGTGTGCAAGTAAACATCAACTAGTACTTAAGCATGAACAGTATTTGCTAATACAAGTAATCTTTGCTATTAATAATAAACACATAACTGTCCTTATAGCGATAGATTTTATTTTGTGATGTGGAAATAAAATATTCAGTTTTTTTTATCTTGGAGAACAGTTGAACACAGGAAAAAGGGCCAACTGTTTTAGAGAAAAATAATAATTATTATCATTAGGTGTATTCGTGCAGTTCCGAACTAGTTTGAGCTACAGTGCATGCGCGTGATAACTGTGGTTATTTAGAAGAGTTCAGAACCTAATCCTGATGATTATTCCCACATTCGGGAAGTGAGAGAACCTGTAATGAACAATTCTGAAGAATTCGGTTCCAAATGCTCCGCAAAAGACCAGAATCATAACGCGCATGTGTCACTGTTCAGAACTGGTTCGGAACTGTCTCCGATAACTCACATATTATATTTTCTACCATTTAATTTTAAATTTATTAAATGAAATGAATTCTATAGTTCTTGTTGATCATTCATGAGTTATTTTTATTATTAACTTATGAGAGGGAACTTAATATTTAGAAATTTCAATATTACTCCCTTACACAAGGACTTATGTATGGAAGTACCATCAAATATTTAAGAAAAATATAATCCACTTTATTCTGCAAAGATACTCCTCAGAGCAAATCCATGAATTTGATTCATGTAGACAACTCAATTTTGTATCAATTTCCTAGAAGGTATTAAATACATTACATTATTTTTCCTAATTGAATTTATGGTGTATGGTATTTATTATTTAGGATGCAGGATACAGTACACGTCTAAAGCCTGAAGCCTTGGAGAGTTATGAATATCCCAACGGCAAAGAGTGGCAGCTGTTGATCAAGTCTGGGAAGCACAAGATTTAAAAGCATGTCAATATAATGATTAAAAGCCATTCCAAAATAATGTGTCTGTTCAAGGTATGGCTAAGATTTTAAGGTTTGTTCAGTAGAAGTACTTCGTTTATATTGTGGGGATTATCTAGTTTCTTGAGTAACAGTGAAATCAATCCTCTCTATTTTTATAATCAATATACACACTCAAAATACATTTATTTTCAGCAAACATTGAAACTAATTAATAAAATATTCAAAAGGTATCTGGATTTTTTAAATTTCTGCTGCAAAAATATCGTAACAAAGCAAACTTCTTATTTGCATTGTAATGAAGATGAAAAAATACTTATGAGGTGGAAAATTGCTAAACTACATCTTAAAGTTTCCAAACTACTCAAGAGTATAAGATCTATCAACTTCATTGAGCATTGAAATTAAATCATCATGTATCTCTTTAGGTATTGAAAACTAT
Source organism: Pachydiplax longipennis (assembly GCA_036926295.1). NCBI lineage: Eukaryota > Metazoa > Arthropoda > Insecta > Odonata > Libellulidae > Pachydiplax > Pachydiplax longipennis. The sequence continues at coordinate 33,605,154 of JAVFKF010000019.1, forward strand.
ACTGGTAAAACATGTATTAGCTGTCAAGTTCTCTTTTTTCAAATTCAATCTCCTTTTCACTGATCCTCCATTAATTCTGAAAATGATTCATTTCTAAGATATTTGAAAGGTACAGTGAAATGTGAAGGTTATGGCCCCTGTGCAGAATCTATTTTCTGGTCTAGGAAAATTTACCTTCAAGAAATGTTAGTAGCAAGGGTATCACTGTAATTAGATTTTTGGTAGTTTTTTCTATACCCATTTCCTAATGGTCCATCATGGTAATTATAATAATATGGAAATTGAGCTACTTCTTCTGTAAAGGTATGTTGGGTTAATTTACAAAATCCAAAAAGTTCACCTTTAACTTTTCGTTTAAGACATTGAATTTGATTTTAATTCAAGGTATTTATCCTTCGTAAAGTACCTTCCTGTGAGATTTTTATAACCATCATTTCAAAATATTTCCTATCCCTCCAATTTAAAATAGTGAAAATTTCAAGAGTATGTTTTGCCTTTTAAGAGAAAAGTTTATCCAATTGACTGAAGTCAATTGCGAGTTAGTTTCCTCTTTTAGAAGTATATTTCATTCAAATACGTTTGTGAAGTCCTCATAATAAGTTTCATGTAAACCTCACACAATTCAGGCTGGATACAGATGATGATTTTGTTATGACTTTTGGGTAGTCTCTCTTCAAAAAGCAGGGTAACTTTCATTACTAGGACTCTCCTTTTAGTTTAGTATTACTTGAATTACTTAATGTGAAAATATTTTGAACCTAAGGATAAACAGAAAGAAAAATATCAACTACTGGGACTGGAACCCAGGATTCCCACTTTCAAGGTAGGTAATTAACCACTAGGAATATACATGGTAGTTTAGTGGTTAGAATAATACAGTAATGAATTTAATTTATATTAATCATCAATTTATGTCCATAAGTTTTAAACCGTTGTACCTCCGTCAGCGGTTGGGTCGTTAACGGGCCCTCGGCATCGAGAACTCGAACTCAGGTTTCTGTTTCTCTTGTTGATGTGTTTCAAATGAGATAGAAATACCCTCTAATGGAGATAGGGAATTCAAAGTCGAAGTAGTTGGGTTTCTGTCCTCAAGAGGGAGCTACCTCTGTGCGGAGGGAGAGATCTCTACCGAATGAAATCTGTACTACCTCGGGGGGCACAAGGGGCTCTCGCGAGCAACCTCATGGAAGGATTTTCTAGCGGCCGCAGCTCGGCAGCACAAGTAGATACTTCTGTTGCGGCGCAGCACGAAATCTAAATACTGCGCAGCTTCAGCATAACATGGTATGCTGACACTGAATATCATCAGCTAATAACCTCAGTATTGGTATTCTGTTGTGACCTTGAAAGCTGCCTGCAGCTTTCGATAGTGTAGAAAAAGCCCTGTGTGGGAGGTATCTCATTTCCCTAGCTGCCGCTGCTCGGCAGCACAGTTGTGTTCTCTCTCGACTCGGCAACGTTGGAGGTTTGCAGCTCAGGAAACTTGGCCGTACTTTATCCGTGTGCGTGTGTGAACGCAGCGCGCAACTCATTCGGTCGCAAAAAAAAATCTTCCCAGCCAAAGGTAGTTGCGTGTGACCGCGCAGTAGTTATATATCCTGCTGAACTTTTGGGGCGGGCGAAGTTTTAGCTGCGAAGACATTCCAGCCAAGGGGGAGCAAGTGTTGACATGTCTATTCAAAAACTTTGGAATCGGGAAAAAACTGCGAAACTGATTAAAAGATGGAAAGTCAATGAATGTTTGTGGAATCCCGATCATCCAGGTTACCACAATCAATATGATAGACATGCTGCTATCCTGGACCTCGCGAGCGCTGCAGAAGTGACAGAAGGGGAGGTGAAAAGGAAAATACACACCTTGAGGGCACAATACACCAAGGATCGCAAGAGAATGCGACTCTCGAAGTCTGACGGTTCCGGCTACATATTCAAACCGAGGTGGGAATTTTACAAAGCGATGAAATTCTTGTATGGCCCCACCGAAGCTAAGGCTGAGGCGAAACATTGTGAGGCGGCCGATTCTATGGTAAGTAAACTTCATTTATTGAGAAATTCATCATTTTCCCTTCCCTCCAAATTCAAATGTAATGGCAGCACCAAGTGTCATGGTACTTTTCCTTCGTGGCAGATTTAATCTTAGACTTCTTCACGAATGTTTTTTGATGAAACACTCTTATATTGTTCATGTCTGTGTAATAATGTTATTTCAACCTCTTTAAATCTCCATTTTTTACATCGAAAGCATCTCGTGGCGCGTAAACACTAAATTCCATCTGGAGATTAGAGGAAACTAACAATAGCGCAAACTATTTGACAACATTTTCTTAGGGATCTACAATTTTTCGAAAACGTGAAATGGTGCAGAGATAATACCAAATACATTTTCTATTACTCGTCTAGCAAGCATTTTCAAAGATGTTCCCGGACAGGTTGGGAGTACTTGAAAGAAAGGATACTAGAAGTTAGATTGAGATTACTTGAGAAATACAGAGACAGTGCGTCTACAGAAGACGTAGTCGGCAATATACTCACTCCCCTGCTGCTTCGGCCGATCCAACAATAAGCGTAATTAAGGGAAATAGATGATAAAACAAATAAATTTAGGAACCCATTCTTTCCGCGAACAATATGCGACAATAACAAACTAAAAAAGTAGCTCAATCTTTCGCACGCTGAAAGGAAGCTTGCAGGGTATTTATGTAGATGTATGATAGTCGATAATTAATTATTCTCACTGCAATACTTAAGTTTCTTCTTGCAAATCGGTTCATCGCAGGGGTTTAAACAAACGCATTGTCTGCAACCACGGTGAATGATATAGATTGGTTTCTTCCTAGCATATAGCACCGGAACCATAATCACGCGTGTGTATAGCTTTCGTGGAATTTACTAACACAAAGATGTAAACAACAGCATTTAACGGCGATAACTGCTTAATGATTAGGGAATCGTCATCTTCAGCAGAAATAAAAGCACAAGGTTAGTTATAGGACTAATTGGTATAGGAATCGAAAACGGATTTAAACTTTGCTAATGATATCTTCTATAAAGAATTTATCCCTCTTTGGGGGGGGGGGGGTTTGAACCCGCACCATTGTTCCCATTCTATACTGCATGCAGTTCCTCTATCATTCCTCAAAACTATTTGGTATCTATAAAACCAGGGCTATCTACCAAAAGGGTCCCGAGTACATGCCCCCAATAAATTAATGAATTTAAAATAAATATCAGCCGTAAGAAAATTTCCGATACTGTTTGCCGTGTGAAAATTAAAAAGTTGCCTCAGCAAAATGGGGCTCTGCTTAATCTGGAGACATCCACGGCTGTGGAGATTTACACAGAATATAACCACAGTTGTTCGGCTCTGTGTAAAGAAATAGTTCGTCTGATAAATAAAAAGTAAGTTTATATATGTATGTTTGTGTAAGCGTATGTTAATGTTCGATTACAACTCGAGAAGCAAAAGTTGCACAGCTTTCAATCTTCGAAGGTAGTTAAATGACTTCCCTAATCAGATGATAGGTTCAATTATTTGTATGAAACTAAGATAAGCATTAAATGGAGAGAAATGAAATAAAGAATCAAATTTGGTTGTGGAACATTACATGGCTGGTCTGAAAAATTTCCGACATTTCGCCATTTCTTGACATGTTTTCTGAAAATTTTCTGAAGATTTCTGAAAAATCTATCTATCTATCCAAGTATGAAAATTGATCTACTTGTTCTACCCATCAACCCTTATAGTTAACTTAGCATTCTTTCCCTTTGAAAACCTCATAATTTTTGTCTTTTTTACATTTACTTTCATCCCAAACCCCCTGCTTTATCGTTTAGTGCATTTACTAGGATTTGCAAACCCCTTTCAGAATCGCACACAATAGCCTGGTCGTCTGCATATCTTACCGACTTCCCAGTTTCCCCACCAACTTTTAATCCCTTATCTATTTTATCCCAAGCTTCTTTAACCATTGGCTGTAATAGAGGGTACATTTTTTGGTGGAACTGACGTATCAGAATAGCATTATAACTAAACAGAGGTGGGAGTGTATGGATTTTAGAATATGGCGATTCGGAAGCTTAAGCTACGCTCCCACTTTCGAGCTGCTTTTGCGGCTGAGCGGCGTAAAAAGCCGCCCGGATTCAATACACCCCTTTCACGCACAACCGTAAAAACGTCGACGATACTCTGCATTAGCGTACTCGATAACGGTCTCACCATGGCTTTGGAGAAACCCCATCTATTTTTTTTATAGATGGTCAAATCCCTGACGCAGATGTATTGAGGCTCGGTTATGTTCTGCTGAAACTTTTCAGCGGAAGCACGCGCGTCTTTACTAGCGAAATCATAATGAAGCAGCAAGTGATTTTTCCCCGCGGTGGTTTGGTCGTTGGGGAAGATTAGATTCATGACAGAGTTGATTGTTATTGTTTTACATTCCTAGAATGTAGTGATTTTCTTGGTATTTTTACCGTTTTACACAACTTGAAATGTATGCTACCCGAATCGGAAGTTGCGGTAGGGATGAGAGTCAGTTTTCAGGTGTTCAGGAATTTCTAAAGTATTTTTTAAAACTCAGTTTAAGTCGTTTGTACGCAGAGAATGCAGATTGTGAGATGAGCGGTGATTCAGAGGTAAATGTCGATTAGAGAAATCAACATAGATGATAAATGGAAATACTGTAGCAGAAGCTGCGGTTACAAGCACAAAGATTTTAATTAACAAATTTGTAGTGATGAAAGGAAATTTCTCTTATCGATAAACTTTGGAAAAGAGAGAGGAGGCAATTTCAGGAAGATGACGTTGTTTTGCTGCCCCCTAATGGTTACTTTATGATAAGATTTCTCGACCGAACAAATGGAAATAGTTTATCGAGAAAAGTGATACATTAATTACGAATAGGCGGAGTGTAGGATGCCATTCGTTTCATTGTGAAGATGACGAATAAATAGTCATAATCTAATAAATTTCTGTATGCTAAAGTTGGTGTGAGGAAGTTGAGGTTCCATTATATGCATCATCCCTTCCTGTCTGAATTCACTATATTCAATATTTGTTGTTAGGTTATTGATGAATTCCTTGTTACTCTTACTACCCAGACCGAGAATATTTTCGAAAACAATAGATAATGCTCAGATTCTCCTGCCCTGCCCATTCCCATCTTTTATTTCACAGATTAATAACTAATCAATGCCTAAAATTATAATTCCTGGTCCGAATAAATTTGTAAAACTACTCTGCATTTTCATATGACTTCTTGATTTTAATCCGGACATATTCTATGCTAACAATCTTATCTTATTTTAATTTTTAAAATGTTTTTACTATATAATAATCCTATATTATAATATTTAATTCCGAATTCGTGCCTTAAACACCCATCTTCTGCTTGCATTCATACGAGAGTCCGCTAAAGTATCACACGGTGATATTTTCTCAGCACCTCAAAAATTTTAACAAAAAGGTGTTCGCAATATTTTTCATGATTTCTGGCCGAGAGTTACATACAAAAAGTATGATTCCTTAGACGCTTTTCTTTCTATGTTTCATGTCTGGAGCTTCCAAGTCATTATGTTATTACCAAAATTTCATATCAGTTATAAATTAGGATTAGAATAAAATTCATCAGAAAGACATAGTGTAGTTTTCGCTATACCAGAGGAGTAAAGCGATAGTTACGTAAACTACGCTCCTTATCAAAAGGAACGAAAAATAATTTGGCACTAATTTAGACGGCTGAGTGCTGAGACAGGTATAAATAGAAAATAGAGGAGACCACCGATAGCAACTTTTAATGATAGCAGTTAAACCAATCAAACATCATCAACAAAAGGAATAGCCCTATGCCCATCCCGCTTTCAATGAAGGCATCTTCAGTCGTTCTCTGCCCCTGAAAATGCCATCATCGAAGGCGAAATGTGCATAGGGCTACTCCTTTTGGTGTCGATGTTTGATAGGTTTTACTGTTACCATTTGGTATGAATACAAGAAGCATGGAATTTTCGCCTACGGAATGGAGAAAGAATAAAAGTGGAATAGAGTGGAAGAACAAGGACAAAAGGAAAGGTTTAGTTTCAAGAAAAAGCAGGCACATTTGAAGCCGCAGAGGTAATGATGGTTTTACTAGCGAAGGTCATCGGCGATATATTCAAAATATTCATAGTGGAAAGTTAGTGTGTGTATGAAGTTTATCGTTATTGGACCTTTGATTAAGATGAGGTAAAAGCCTTAAAAATTGTGTTAGAGCCACTCTTCCCTCTCAGTAGAGAAAGAAAGAGTATATCCATCAATCTCAAATGTTATATAATGTATTATTTTAACTATTTTATTTATATTAATTCTTATTCACTTTTAATTTTTCTCTCTCTCTATCGAGTAGTGGCGTGATTGATAATGCTTTTTCTCTTCAATATTTTAAATTATTCAAGAGAAAAATCTCTCCCCCATCATTTTCTTATTGTTACTCTGAGTCGTCTTCTTTTCGTTTTGAGTAATTTCGAAGACATGGCAGCAGCAGTTTCAACCATTACGTCGTCGGAAAACATATTCTCGAAACCGGACCTTCGAACTGATGGGAGAACTGCCGGTAGTGGAATTCTAAAAAGTAGACGCTCCTGCGGGTTTTGCGTTAGAACATGGTGGCAACTTTCTCTTGCAACTCGGCACAGTTAGTCTTCAAAACTTCACCCCCACATGCCATTTTTCCCGCACGCGTTGAACACCGAGCGCAACTAACTTGCTAGCAACCCAAAAATCTTCAAACTCTACTAAAGAACATTCTTAGCGGCAAAGTAGATGCCTGTGACTGTAGCTTTAGACTCGAGACCGGCTGATTTCCATAGGATCGAGTTGGATGACTTTTTCTTCAGAAAACTGACTCTTGCGCCCTTGTCCCTTCTGGTTTAGATTCATCGTAAAGAATAGGAAGAAGTAAAACTTTCTCGGAAAATGATCTGTAGACGGATTAAGAGATATAGACCCGAACTTTAAAGCGTTCCTATATGGGTATCTGCAATCGAATGTTTTATATCGCTCGATAGAGCAATTTTCTGTCTTTAAAATAACATACGTTAGGGGTCAATGTAGATCCCCTACTTTAACACTTGTTTGACACACTAGGGTGACCTCAAGTCTACCGATTAATTTCGTTATAACCGATTCGTTTCTCCCATTCTCTAATCAAAATCGCATGAATATTATTTTTAAATTGTATAAATTTTGCTTATTTTGATAATAACAGAATTTTCATTTTTTCACGAAAATCCTTCCTTTTAATCGCATGAATAAACATCTTTTTTTATATTGTTCAATAATATATACTATTTTTTGTTGTAGTGCTGTATATTGAGCAAACTCAGTTAAAATGTTGGCTATTTATGTGAGAAAATGAAAAGTTATGATTTTTTTTGTAAAACAGTAAGTTTCACGATCAGATCGTGGCCATTTAATTATTTTATCTTTAAACAAACACGCAAACTCTATAAAAACACAATTTAAAAATACAATTTAAGGCAAATGTAACTTAAATATTAAGTGTTTTTTATTTTTCCTATTGTAGGTTCAAGAAGGGAGCGAGGAAGATACGGAGTTCAACAGTTTAATTGAAGAAGAAGAAGAAAATGAATATTCTTTCAAAAAACCAGTAATCGAACAAAGGATACCCTTGAATTCGACTGTTCAGCTAAAAAAGGAGAGAAAAAGTGTTTGTAACGAGACTGTGGAGACGCAGGACCAGGCTCCATTGGATATTCCAAGCTCCATTGTTGCTCTTCCGACAGCGGAAGAAAGAGACATGTTTACTGTTTTTGGAGAGCACATAGTGAATGAGTTTCGTCAGCTTCGAGATGCCCCTGACTTGCAATTTAAATTGAAAATGGGAATCCAGAAGTTAATAGTGGAGGTTACAACAGAATATGGAATGAGGAAGTATTTTCAAAGTAACAGTAATTCGGTGCCTGGCGACATGATGCCGCAGTCTGATTCAGTTTAATATGTTTCGTTTGATTGATATTGGGTCAATTTTATAAGATATGTAAGTTTAGTTTGGTAGTAATAAAATGAAAATATTTTTAGATGCTGTGTAAATTATTTTGAGTCATTGTTATTGTCAATTACGTAATTACGTAAATGTTATTGTCAATTATTTACGTAGATGTTATTGATACGTAATTACAATATATGAACAGCTTCTTTCAAGATACTCGTTCTTCACCACATCAGAGATTGCCTGGTAGACCTCCAGTGTATTCCATGATAGTATGTTGGCAGATATATGAAAAGGTGCTAAAGGGTTGATAACTATCACATCAAATAAAAGGTCACATTTAATGATGACATGATTTGTGTAAGGATATTTACGGAATTCAAAATAAAATTAAGAGGTATTTTGCTGCCCATTATCTTAATGTTAAATGCCAACCGTTCGGCTAGTAGTATCTCATTTGTATGTCCTTTTTTCTTAATTATGTCATTTATTCCAGCAGTTTAGTATAATCAAGCGCCGTGATTCGTAAAAACATTCATAGAATGTTCCATCTATTACCTGTAATTCCACAAGCAAATTATTCATTACTACACAGACTTTTTTGTTCCGAATTCACTCTGTCACCATAAATTTCCTTTTGTGTCTGGCGTCTTTTTTGACCTGCGAGTAATATCACGGACATAACATCAGTGTGTGAAATTACTGGAAAAGAAATTGTACTTTTTCCAGTTTCACATGATGGATTTCCACAACATCCCGCCTGACTGTGAATTTTATAACATCAGCAGTTTCAACTTCAATGTTGTCGAAAAACGTGTTTTCAAAACCGGGCCTGCGAATTGGCTGACTTGAACTGCGAACAACTGAGAACTGAGTGTATTCCTGTAGCGGGACAACACATCAATAAAGCTGCAACGTGTAAGAGGACAGCGTCACCCGAAACTCTGTACCGTCGGAGGTTGCGCAGCTTTAGAAACTGCGTGCTTTTTATATGTATGCGAATTCAGCGCGCAGTAAATGTCTGCAGGGGGTCGACATACCCGACCCCGATCTTAAGCGGAACCAAGCCCGCTTTTCCCCCATTGATCGCGCGCAGTTATAACCCGAGTCGGACTCTTCCAAATCTATGCAGCTTCGACGCGTAAACTTTACGGTAAAGTTTAAAAATTTTAAAATTGTTCTTCATTTTCATTAATTAAACCGATCGTTCTTGGACAGACACTGCTCGATCCAAATAAATATTGAGAAAATAGATTAATTTTGATTAATGTACATTGAAAATTGATTATTTAACAGGAATTACCTAATTCTAATATTACTATTATCTAATATTACTAAATATACATAATAAATACGAAAGCTATTCGAAGATGTTCAGATTTAACTTCTTACTGTCTTGGAAAATTACAAATGTTACCAGGATCGTCTTCTAAAAGAATGCAAGATAAATATTCGTCCAAAATTCATTCCTTGATTTATAACGTTTCCTCGTAATGAATGGAAGAATCCCATAGTGAATGCTACGAGCCTGCCCGAGACAATCCCCAGATGTTAGTCAAGAATGTTTCTTGAGATGCGAAATGATCGTTGATAATCTATAGTACACCCAATAACTTTGGGTGCACCAATCCCTGTTTAAATTGTTTAATAATAATTAGAATAGCAGAATTTCAAGGGAGCGTTACTTTAACTTCGGGTTTTATTCCTTGTTGTTTATTTGCTCCTTTATTTCAAAAGGTTAAAAAAAACGCAGATGTTCGGGAGTGGCATCGGGTCACTGCGCAATCCTAGGAGAAAAAGATCTGCCGTTCTACGTTGAAACTATTTTTCATTTCCCTTCAACGATATATTTATCATCTCTTAATAAATCTCCTGTAATAAGATGCTTGTCCGCAGCAATTTTTGCAAAGCTTTCAGTAGTGAGTATTATTAATTGATTCTGTTATATCTGTCAAACGGACGACTAAATATTTACGTAATAATTGTAAGTTTTTTATGAGATGATTTGGTGAGACTAACTAATTTTTATTCAGGACGCGGGACCATTCGTTGTTATTCGGAAAATCTGGTATCCCTGCATATTAGTCGCTGACTGTAACAGATGGAGTTGAATGCTTTAGAATCCCGATTTAATTAATTTTCCTTTAGGGCCAACGCGAAAAAGGGACCTTTCTTCATTGGTCCCCATTCATATCACGTGCTGTGTAGATAATTTTACCCCTGATTTTGTTTACGCCCTTAAGTTAAAGTTAACCGAGTGAATAAAGGTTGGAATGCCTCTTGGTCGCGCAGGGACGCATATTCCATCGAAATCCCAAGTCTGAGGAGACGGTGGTCGAAGTGGGATTGTGAGAGGGAGCGATGCTGTTAGCTGTGGCAGAAAATGAGGAAACGCATGGCTGAGTTGCTCTGAGAATTTCCCTGATTGTTCATGTTTTTTTATGAATATCTGGGTGAAAGAATTGCGAGTACTGAGGGGTAAAATATAGGGTTGCATAGTTATCATGGTTGAGGAATGGATACGGTTGTAGCTGTAGGCACTTGGGGACAGTGAATTTCGAACTTAGTAAGTCTTCAGTGCGGTTCTTCCCAATGAAATTCTGCTCCCTTAGTCTTGCACTTCTTTCTTTACGAGAATTAAGAGTATTCTCTCCCAAAAAGGTTCATAGTTTTCATCCTGATCTTCTCGAGCGTATTCTATAATACCATTCGGGAAACTCTGTATCGGTAAATGTCAAATTATGTTCGTAGAAATGTCCACGGTTTAGGAGATGGTGTAGCTGTAGACGCCCGATGCATTTCAGCGAAAGCTAACTGGAAGGAAGACCAGCACGTACATATTGATAGTTTGGCACATGAGCAAGACTTCAACACTTAATACCTCCACCTTATGGTAAAGGCTTAGGCCGTGGCTCCTCTGGCAGCGTATTACTGTCGCTAGAGGCAGCGAATTACTGACCGAGAGTAAGAACCATAGGATTGAATGAGGGTGGCTCCACACGCCGCATTTTGCTGCCGATAGGCGCGTTTGTACGGTGGCTTCGAGGTCATGGATTAGGGTCTATTTTTCACAGCTGCTATACAGCGACCGCCGGCAATCTGCTGCTCCACGGGACAGTAAATTACTACAGCAGATTGCCGTCGGTCTCTGTTTAGCAGCTGTTTGGCGGCACTTTTTCAGTCATTCGGCCGCTTCTTGCCTGAGAGCATCAACTGGCGCTTCTCTCCATTCGTTCTTAATTTTTTTGAATAACCTATAGAGGCTATAGTAATCGAAATGCCTAGGCTCAATTTATGGACTAAAATAATCCTCTGTTTGATTATTCTTTATCGACGTCGAAGATTACGTGTTCATAAGTGGTGGATACATCCAATGCTGACAAACAGAAGAAGTGAAGGAAAGTTTAATTTATATAATATCTAATTAATTTTTATTTATATTTTTTAAATATTATTTAAATTATATAAATCATAATTTTGAATATTTCAAGAAAGACCAGACAAAGTGATTAGGACGGAGCGGCTTCGAGCCCTGCGGGCTTCTCTTTCACAAACAGATTAAGACCGGTAAGTTAGAAATCTTGCTATAATCTAGCTGTTCTTTATACATTTTGGTTGCTGATTCCAGATAAGACCTCTAAAAGACTTACGTAAAAATACAGGCCTTATTTTGTCAAGGTAACTTTAAATGTTTTCCTCTTTCGTAATTTTACGTACATTCGCCTTTTTTACGAGTATAATTTTAAGCTAAATATTAATTTATTCTCATTTCTGCAAATTTTGATATTTATGTTAACTAAAGAGAAGTTATAAACGCAATTAAGAATTTAATAACCTGATTATAAATGCCATAAGAAGAACGGAAGACTGCGAAATATGAGCATAATTCCCGAGTCTGCTAAAATATTTAGCTTCGATGCTATTCAATGTCAAATAAAATAACAAATATTGTATGCAATCTAAATAAACCTAAGAATTCCTACCTTTCCTTAATGCTAAGGCAGTGCAGCTCAAAACCGTGGAAAATGTTTACATACATGGCCTAATTCAGTGAAGAAAATACAATAAGAAAAAATTAATTACGTCAAATTTACTTAACCCTCGGTGACTTGAGTTATTTGATTCAACATCAAAGAAATGAGTATGAGGGCATAGATTGTTTTGAAAATGTTGTCGGATGTTCAAATTGGTAAATTGAAATAGGAAAGGGTGATTCGCATTCTGTGGCAACTCATTGAACCCTGCAAAGGAGCGGAACGATTCCTATACATATTTCGAGAATCCCAGGTAAGAAGGAAGTGGAAAAACCGACCATGAAACATGGTCATCTAGGGAAAGTTTTCCTTTGTGGAATCTTAAATTTTGCCACTACATACCGTAATCACTTAATGGCACCCTCTGAACCTTTCATGATACTGCACGTGGCACGCGGGAGGTGGTCCGTGTCTCTTGAAAGGGTTCGGAAAATCCAAGTTTAACAGGGATCGGCTACTTTCCCTTTGTGAAAGAGAAGCCCGCAGGGCTCGAAGCCGCTCCGACCTAATCACTTAGTCCGGTTTTTCTTGAAATATTCAAAATTATGAGAATTGCTAAGCTCCCACGACCAACTGTCCTCTGCTAATTTCTGCCATTCCTGATTAGTTTGGATAGAGAGTTCCAGCAATAGCTTATTGGCCCGTGGTACATACTTTTCAGCGTTATGCAGTAGTGATGTTTGAAGATTTTCTAGTGCAATCGTAGGATTGGTGCGACAAAAAAGAAGCAAGCAAGAAAAAGGATACAAATCGCATATCAAGGAAGATAATTGTAAGTGAGAATTATTTTCAATTAAGTGAACTGACGGGCGAGAGGAGTATCTTCTATAAAGGTTAGTACATTTGTAAATTTTTAGGCCATTTAAAGAAATCTGTTGGTAGCTGTTTGGCTGTAGCATGCTACAGTTTAAGTAAACGTAATTTAAAGTAGGCAGTTAAATCATTAATAATTTATATTTGCATATATATTTTTTATATTTTCACTGCGTAAGTGTATTATATTATTTATTTTCTAATTTAATACACCGATTTCGAGTTTCCTTTAATTCACCTTCTCTATGGTTGTTTCTCAACAAGGAGGATTATTTTTTCACGTCATAATTCTTCATATAATTCCAAATTTTCTTTCTCCTTTAAAGTCAAATTCAAAACCGAACCATTAAAATATGGTGCTTCGAGTTTTAAATTTTAGAAATACGTGAATGTGCTTGTTGTTTCTATCTTGTTTTCGTGGAAGATTCAGGTTTGTGCCGCTTGGGGTACTCAGAAAATACGTTGCATTCACGTAAACCAGTTTCGAGGTAAACTTCGACCGTGCTGTGTGTTTGCTGCTGGAGAGACGCTGCTTCGCCTTGGTGCCTTCCACATGTTGATGAAACGGAATAGATAGTCAGAGATGTGTGAAAAGGGTTTGCTGTCTAATATAAGGACCTTGACTATTGATTTTCGGAAATGTAATCAGAAAGCTCTACAATGTGATTTCGCGCATAATCTAAATTAGATTGCTTGTGTTGCGCGATTTGACTCTGAGATATGCTCTTCACTGTTTCTTTGCTATGCGAAATGTAGTTTTTTTGATAACATCAATAACGTAAAGCGATTTGTTTTCTCTACCAGTATCGATGCCGTCTAGAGGTAGCTGTCCAAATGACCTGTTTTTAGCTGTTTCGCATTGGAAGCATTTGACTTGGTAAGATCTCTGCACGATGGATGCCGGAGCGCCTCGTCTGAAACGGAGCGCATATCTCATCTGCATATCTTTGTGCGGCGGTGATCATCACATTCTTAAAGGATTTAAAAATTCAGGTATGAGAAGTATTAAGTATTAAGGCTCATTCGTGTGAAGTCATGTTTACGTATCACTCTTGCGTTCCCTTTTAACAACAGGGTCGCGTGGTTCGATGTCCTTCAGCCTGCAGGTGTTTTGTGGAACCTTTTGTATTACTTCTTGAGGATTGACCTGCGCCCCAGGTTACATCGAGGATTCAGCAGTATTCGAAAAGCAGGTTTGTATATTTCAAGGTTTGGTACATGTATAATCCGCTCATGCCATCACATTTTGATAAATGGAATATTTTAAATATTTCTTTTGGTTTAAGATAAGAAAATAATGATAATACGGAGAAAATGTATGTTTAAAATACTTTTAACTCGACATTCTCCAAGACTGAGTTTCTGTTAGCTGCTGGGGTTTCAATTATGGGAATTATGATCTACATTTCGGTTTTCCCCTACTGAATGCAGTATGTATTTTTATTGTTGAATTAATGTACTGTACTTTGGTGGATTTTTACTCATTCTTGGTCGGCATGGGAAGAAATGGCAATTATCCTAATCTTGTTTAGTGCTTCTCAACCCAGCTCCAGTTTTTCTGGCAACTAAATCTGTAGAGGTAGGGGATCCTTCCGGCATTCAGGATGATGACTTTAAAGACATATTTTGCGGGTCATAATTTTATTCCCGTTGATTTTCTTCGGAGAGAAATTTGATACTCAAGTACTCTTAACTAGAATATGTAGTAATTGTAATACGATAGAAATATAGTCGTATTATCGTAGATTAATAACTATACCTTTTATAATTTGATGCGATTATGATTATGATCAACTCATTTGTGTGTAACGAGAGACTACCGCATTTCGACTTAAATTCTTCCTCTGCTTAGAATTTTTGCTTTCACTTCTGATTTTTCATCAGTTGTTTCAAATTATAATACGTAGAATCCTATATTATAGATATTTTAAGATACGACCTATGAAATTTACAAACTTCGATGGGAATGATTCTGGTTGAATGAACCGCTTTAATTGTAATGTGTGCTCTTCCAAGAAATGTTTTTCCCTCCGTGTACTTTGTCAACCATAAAATTTCTGACGGGAGTTTCATTACTGAGATCTCGCTCGTTGATCATTATAAGAGTGGATTAGATGTAGGAGTGCGTAATTGGAGTTAGGGCCGAGTATGAGTAACATCCGGGAATACAGTTTCCAATGGGCCATTTTAATGAGACTATGGTGAAACCTATCCTCAGCGGGACCTTTGTGGAGTGGAAAACTGTCTTATCCGAAAAATGTCGCAGTCAATTTGGATTCTACTTAGGAAAGGATTCACTAAATTTTATTTCGCATATAGCAAAGAATGAGTCTTTAAGATTATTTTCAAAAATCCTGTATTTTAATTTTTCTTCTTTATTTTTTAATTGACAGAATACGCAGAGAATTGGGCTCGTTGGAAATCTTCACCCGAATAACGTTTGATGGATGGCCGACCCAGAATTTCGTTTCTATTTGCACAGCGTCTAAATTTCGATGCAAGATGTGGTTGGTAAATATTCAATCACAGGATTGAGATGAATTTATTTAGTATTTAAGGTAAACTTAGCAATATATATGCATTAATAGTTGTATTATTAATTCAGTGAGTTAAATTTTGTTTGTTTGAACGGAATTCAGTGCTAAATCTTTAAACGCCTAATCTAATGTGCTATTTACGTGAGTTTTTGATCAATAATTTAATATCTGAATTGTTCAGAAGAACATTTAATAATTTAGAATTATCTCTATTTTATTTATTTGTTAAGTTTTGCCACAAACTATTGACTTGTCAGATATATTATTTAATGTGAATCCTATCGCTGTGGTAAACTTATTTTTTTTCCTTCTGAAGCTGAAGATACGAGTCAGCTGTTTGAAATGGAAGTAGCTGCTTGCTCCGTGCCCTTGCGGACCTGGTTCCTCTGGATTTGGTGCCTTTTAACACTCTCCGATAAAAAACTGACCCTGTATAGAGAACAGAGGAGTATGGCGAGAGGTTTTTCATATTGCTCAAACTAACTCAAACTCAAAATAGTTGCAATTAAAGAGGATTATTTTCTTTTAAGTTGGGTAACGATAATGCTCTCGCTCTTGATTCTCGACAGGACCCTGATATTAGTGATTTTTGTTAAAATAACTTTTAAAATCTATTTTCACAACATTCGTTAATTATCTCCTCTCCATTCTATAAAATTCATGATCAAATAAATTTAGTAATTGGTTTGCTTTACCTGTATTTTAGGTATTAATGTCTTTAAATTCCCGCGAAAATTTTCGTATTTTCATACTTTGAGGAAATTTTTACTTTAGAACAAGAGGATAATCCTTCCCTCTGAATTTTAAAATTTAGCTTATGATTTCGATAATCCATATAGATAGTTAAAACTCAAAGAATATTTTATTCCTCTCGTATTTCATGTGTTAAAGTTTCTTCTCTATCCTGTTGTATGAGCAAATGTTTGAATTTGAAAAAACTTGGATTCGTCTCTTCATTTTAAAGATTTTTTTATCTTATTCATCCTTTTTCTAGTTAAGGAGTCTACAAGGCTTATGAGAGGCGGCCCGCATGAGTTTATAAATGGAGGTAATCCAGCCGCATATGAAAAATCTTCATTTCGTAACTCCTCAAGTTTATAATTATCGTAGTCAAACAGTAATGACTGAAGGAAGTTTTGTTTGTAAAACACATCAGAAATGCTCGTAATTAACTAAGTAACAACTTAAACGTCTCAAAATGCGCAGATTCTGAGAATTTTATCCAATTTACTAATGGACCACGACGGAACCCTTTGCGAACCGAATTTAACCCTCGGGATATAGTTTAGCGACTCCTGCTCTTGGTGAAGCAGATCAAGTGGAACCGCTTCTGCGAACTCCAAATTCCTGTCAACAGGAACATCTGATGAAATACGGTATGTATATATAGTCTGACAATCAACTAATGAGACCGAATTCGGTAACCGTATAGAAAAATTTCGACTTTTGTTCGACGAAATAAAGCCCGTCAAGCAGATGTTTTCATTCGAAGAAATATCCTTCATTGCCAACAGAATTATTCTTAATTTAGATAGAATTATTCTTGATTTTATTGCCAACAGACAAAGTGAAACGGTCAAAAAAGAACGAAGCTTTATCTGCAGCACCTATTTTGCATAGCCCAAACGACAGATGGAGCCATTTGCATATTTAAGCATGATATAAAAAGAACTCGTTCAGGGTGTACTCAACTTTAGTGAGAGAAAATAACCACCTTTGGAAATCTTCTTAAAGTTGAATGATTGTGCATAGACTTAAATTTTCGCGTGTAATTTGGTTCTTCCCCGTATAAGACGATATACTCTATTCAGTAATGAAGCTTCACAATTGAATTAGATAATTTCCTTTCTCCGTAATGTTCCGTAATTTTTGTGGTGTCCTTGTTTTATTTTAAATTTTCAATTGCAGAAAGCAAGTCTTGCATAAAATGTAAAAATTAAGGTATTCAGTATTGCAGGGGTGGCTTTTCGACAAGATTATACTAATGCAAAGGAATTAATTATTGCCCTGATATATTATTAACGAAATTTCCCCGAGTCTCTCGAAAATAATTAGCTCCCAAAAATAAGCGTATCTCTAACAGGTAAAGGGCGTAAAAGGTAAATATTTTACTATCGCTCATTGTGTAGGCTATATGTTTGACTCGCGATGTGTATACCCTTATCTCCGCTGTCATATAATGTCTCATTAATTGATTTTTCATAAGTTTTGCGATCAATAAGCCCTGGGAGCCGTGGGTAAGTATATACTACACACATCGGAGGCAGCTGTATTTCTCAAGAAACTGCCTATAGTGTGGTATCTGCTTCATTATTTTAGTATCATCAAATTTGTGAATCTATTGTAGGATTTATTTATTCAGTTTATTTCATTCTCCAAGAATTCTTCTTAATCTTATTGCAAATGAAAATTTCACGCCGGTGTGTTATCCGCCGATGCAAGCTTTTCCTCAAGGTTAATGTCTCTGTAATTTTCGTGAGTTCCTTAGAATCATAAACTATCCGAATATTGACCATACGTCCCGTATTTTGGTTTCAGAATGGTCCCACTTTCGAAGATTTCATCAAATTGTGATTTTCAAATATATTTTTTGTCGTTTAAAGACTTCTCTAACAATTAAATAAAGACAATGCCCAGAAAATCGTGAGACATTTGGAAAAAGCTTTGCCTGAAATAATTCACCCTTACAGTAAAATTAAATTAAAAAAAAAACTTTTCATTAAAAACAGTTTTTCGTATTTATATTTCTCTAATAGGATTGCAATCTTTTACCCAATCCCAACGCTAGTGTAGTATTCATGCATGACATAAACTTCAGACTATTTTCACATGGATTATTTTTCATTATTTAAAAACATAACTCATGCATTGAGTTTTAAATAAAACCCAGAAGAATCTACTGTTTTTCATATAAAAATGCATGTACACAGTTTTAGGGCAGGAATATTGTCTTCCTTGTTACAAGTATGGTAAGTAATGTGTAGAAGTATTTAAGCATAAGCACATTTTTAGGATTATCTCCAGTGTTGAATGAAAGTAACATTTTCATTTCAAATTCAACCTATCTGGGAAGTGATTGTTAACTTTATATTTGTTCTTTTAAAGAATCATAATAGAGAATTGTATTTCATTTGACAAACTGTCTTTAGTTTTTGCCGTTGAAACCATTTCTTTGTACAATATCGTTTTTTAATTTAGTCTGTTTTAAAAAAACTATTATCCTTGTTTCCACATGTGAAATTCTTATTTAAGCATTCTCCATATCATTTGAGTTTAATGTATTTATACCACTTTCCTGTGGGCTTATGAGGGTTTTATCTTGGTCAGTTTTAAACTGGAAACATTCTCACCCATACTGTTCTATATTTGTTTTTCTCATTAGGTTTTGTAAAATATTATAACGATATACAATATTAGGTAGAGCATAGGCCCTCCTGAAGCTGACCTCGCCAATTAAGAGGTCATCTATCATTCCATCTTGGTCTGATGCTGACCAAGGTGTATAGTATCTGCATGCTGAGGAATATCTGGAGACAGCAACGGAACAACCAATGTCAGCTCTGGGCCAAAAAATGTAGCAGATACCACTAAACCATTTTCCAGGAAGAATCACAGTTGTGACCAAATGGATGGATAGTGGCCTCAAGGAAATTTCTATGCAAACTTCGATGAAATATTAAAGACATTGTGTTTCTGCTGTAAATAAAATTTCTTTAAAACTTATAAATTATTTTTTCTTGTGTGTCATGCCCTCTAAAAGCTGGTACAAATTCTGTTGTGATTGGAAAATCATTAACCAGCATCTAAATAAGCATAATTGACTCAAATATATTTACAATTCTATAAAGTACTTCATTAATGTTGCAAATAATTAGGACTGGTCTACATGGCCGAATTTTAAATTTAAATACATTTTTCAATTACTCTCATTGAGCATTCAAGCAGAGAGCACTAACAATTTGCTGGAATGGTTAAGATGTTACAAGATTTTCAATAAAAGTAATTAAACTAATGCAATTAATCTGAGAGCCTAATAAATAAAAGTTTAATATTCCAGTTTGTAAAAAAAATAGAAGCAATTGTAAGATAATAAGAAAAGTTGTCATTATTAATTTCAAAGCAATGAAAATGCACGGAATAAACGGTTATGACGTCAAGGGGATATACTAATAAAAAAATCTGAAATATCCGTAAAGTCACGATTTATTCGTCCCCATCAATATTAAAACAAGCCAACATACTCCATCTATCAGTACCTCATACCAATTACATGGATGTAGCAAGTAGCATGCCCTCTACAGGGATTTAAGCGAACTTTTGCTTTGTGACGTCAGGTCAAGAGCACTTTAGAGAGGTTTGAATCGCCCGCCTACCCACAATGCACCGTGGGAAAAAAAAAGTTGGGAACACGCCTTCGAACCACCAACTTTGAAGGCTTCCTGAGGCCGAACGGAAGGGTATTTTTCTACGAAAATTAGGAATTCGCACTTTTGGGCCTCCCGCTATCTTCTGCCAAAATTGGGAGGGCCCTGGAGGTCTTTAAGGGCCCCTTTGTTCTTGAATGCCGAGGAAAAACTTACTATTTTAAGGCTCTAGAATACGTAAATGTGAATTTTTGGGGTGGGCGATGTTTTAGATGATATTTTCTTCATCTTGGTCGCCCATTGGTCCCATAGATCCTTGTTTTGCACATTATAAATAACAATTTTATTACTGTTGGGACCAACAAGCAAAGCGTTCCGACATTCTTAGGTGTTAGAACAGGAAAGGGTTTTAAAATATTAGCGTAAATTTGTGAAAATATTTCTGAAAAAATAATGCCGCAATACAATAATTTTTCCTCTGGGAATCTTAGATAGAAAGGGTAAAAAATCTGCAGTACGAAAGGAAATTTAAAGAAACATAATCCTGACTAGATTCGAACTAATATAACCTCAGCTTTACGCCGGATACCCTAACCACTCGGCCAACTCACGACATAAAGTTATAAGGAGAAGTATTACAGATATTTCTAAGTGATTTACAGGCATTGTACTTAGATTCTACGAAGTGTTGGTCTCCACAGTAATAAAATTGTCATTTATCACATTCAAAACAAGGTCCTATGGGACCAATGTGAGACCACGATGAAGAGAAAATCGTCTAAAACATCGCTCACCCCAAAAATTCACATTTACGTATTCTAGAGCCTTAAAATAGTAAGTTTTTCCTCGGCATTCAAGAACAAAGGGGCCCTTAAAGACCTTCAGGGCCCTCCCAATTTTGGAAGAAGATAGCGGGAGGCCCAAAAGTGCGAATTCCCAATTTTCGCAGAAAAATACCCTTCCGTTCGGCCTCAGGAAGCCTTCAAAGTTGGTGGTTCGAAGGCGTGTTCCCAACTTTTTTTTTCCCACGGTGTATTGTGGGTAGGCGGGCGATTCAAACCTCTCTAAAGTGCTCTTGACCTGACGTCACAAAGTAAAAGTTCGCGTAAATCCCTGTAGAGGGCATGCTACTTGCTACATCCATGTAATTGCTATGAGTTACTGATAGATGGAGTATGTTGGCTTGTTTTAATATTGATGAGGACGAATAAATCGTGACTTTACGGATATTTCAGATTTTTTTATTGTTTCATACCCTTGACATTATAACTGTTTATTCCAAGTATTTTAATTGCTTTGAAATGATATTGGATATTTTTATTAGTATCCTACAATTTCTTCTATCTTTTCTTAATCGGGAATATTAAAATTTTAATTTTTACGACGGAGTGAATTTTAATTTGACCCTCAGTTCAATTGCATATGTTTTATTATTTTTATCTAAAATTGTGATACATTTTAAACCATTCCAACAAATTTTTGATGCTCTTAGCACGAATGCTTAATGAGATCGATTGAAAATTATTTAAAGTGAAAAGTAGGTCATGTAGAACAGTCCTAATTGTAAGTAACATTAATTATCTTTTGTAATTGAAGTAGATTTGAGTTAATAAAACTTCTGTAGATGGTAATAAAGGGTTTTCCAATCGTAAAAGTAGGTAAAAGCATTAAGAGGGGATGATTAAATGTAATAAGGGTAATATTTTGGGTTTCAAACTCTTTATTTACAGCAGAAATACAATGTCTTTAATATTTCGAAGTTTTCATGGAAATTGCCCTGAGACAACCAACCATCCATTTAGTCGCAAATCTAATCTCTCCTCGAAAGCGGTTTATCGGTATCTGCCATATCGTTTGCTCCAGAGATGACATTGGTTGTCTTGTTCCGATGCCGTCTTCAAATATTCCTCAGCCCTCAGATACACTATGGTCAGCATCGGGCCAAGATGAAATGATAGATGAATGACCTCTTGATTGGCGAGGTTAGGTCCAGGTGGGCTCCTCTTCTACCTCAACTCTTAGGTTGTTAGAATATGTAAAAAAATATTTGAGAAGCGAATAGAAATACTTGCGTGAGTGGGAATCACTTCAGCTTACGATCTACTGTGAAGAAGCCCGCATTACAATCCTAGACAGAAAGGGGGAAATAATACCACGAAAATAATACAGCAAGAAAAATATTTGGAAATACACAACAAATAGAGTTACAAAACAAATAAATATATACTCTCTCGAACATTGTGGAGAAAAATCCAATCAGAAATTTTGAAGTGGGGAAAAAGGATTATAGTATTTCAAACAATATAAATCATAAAATAATGTTAAAAATTTTAAAACTGATTAACCTTAATGTTTCGACTAACATGATTTATCCATGTTTATTAAGATTATCAGATTCATAGTAAGAATGAGTCCAGCCAGAAGCTTTGCTTAGATAATTTATGTTTATCTCAGAAATATTTGTCATTAAAACTCGTCTCATACCTTGTCCGAGTCCTGAATATAATTAATAGAATAAAATGAGAAATATTCATAACATTTTTTACAGCTAACAGTAGAGGAACCTCCACTTCCATAATTAATAAACATAGGCCCTAGGTGTTGAATTATTCAAAATATAGCTAAATATTACACATAAATAATACGTTTTTAAGCAAACTCATTTGAAACAGTTTTATTATTCGAGAATAATTTAATTCTTTCAAATTCAAATTATTCTAGAATACCCGGGTTAAGAAAATAAGAAAACTCCCACAAAGCCTTAAAAATAGTCGCAGTGGTGCCGCAAAAAATACTTAAATTTTCAAGTTGAATATTTGTCAACATCGCTGAAACGTTATCATAGTAACTTTTTATTTAACTTAAGAGATACTTAAGAGAGTTTCTTACATTCAAACATAGTTCAACATACAAAATGCATTTGAGAAAATTAAAACATTCGCTGAGAGAACTAAAAGCAAATCGAGCGAATATTTCCTATGTTTTCAATTGGTTGCATTAGTAATCCTGGGAAAGAAAATTATTTAAATAGGGATGTTTTCTTTAGAAAGTGACTAAAATTCCACAGTTACCGATCAAAAAGGCTACTTTAGGACATCAGTTCTCCATCTCTGGAGGAAAGTATCATGGCTTCCCCACTATGTTCCGTGACGCTATTATTTAACAGAAATCTAACATTATTTGCGCAAGAAAATTATTTTAACTGCTAAAATTAAAGGCAGCTTATCAGATGAAAGATAGTTTCTTATAGGAATTACTTTATAGAGGAAATATACAATTCATGATTGCTGCAGAGATAAGCGGAACATAAAATGCGAACTTAATTTTCATTCGATCTTAGGGATGATTTTGAAATCCTGATTTTTCTCCACCTAAAAGAGCAAAGGCTGAAACTGAAACCTGAACTGTTAGGATTAACATAAGAAATTTACATTTCATATGATTAAAAGGTATTAAAATGCATAACATTGAAAATTTTCGACTATTTTTAATCAAAGGTTGCTCCCATAGATTTCATGTTAATACAAGGGTGAATTATTCCAGTCAAAGCTCGCGAATATTTATCTTCTACTGGAATAGATCAAAATTAGTGAAGAAGTCTTAACACGGGATAAAACATATGATTACGATAAGATGAAAGATTAGGAAGTTACAGATACTATTCCGGATTAAATAGCACGTACGGTTATCCATTCATAGTAAATGGTTCTATAAAGAACAAAAATTACAGAGACTTTAACCTTGAAACAAACTTGGATTGACGAAAACACCGGCGTAGAATTTTCATTTATAATTCAATTCGAGAGAATTCTTTGAGAGTAAAATTAAAAACGGAACAAATAGTTCGACCAAAATTAGATTCTTATGTGATATTATACCGAAATAATCGAAGGAGATAACTCTGCGGAGAAACTTTTCATTACCTCATGTTGCCTCCGATGTATGCTCATACTTGTCGAAAAAAGTCTGCCAATCAATTAATCAGACATTTTATGGCGACAGAGATAAGAATATATATATCGCAACACAAGCATAGAGCCCGTGAAACATTTACCTTTTACCCCCTTTTACCTTTGCTGGAAATAGCTCATTTTTTGGAGCTAATATCCCCAAACGACACAGGAAAGGATCGCAAGTAAAATCGCTCGTTATGATGAACAACAATTTGTACTTTTTCCAAAGTATTATTATTTTACAGTATTATTATTAATTATATTTCCCCAGTATTATTATTATTCCACAGTATTATTTCCTCATGTTCTTCTTCATAATGACGTGTTTCCACAAGACATCGCCAAAGACTGTGAATTATACTTAAAATCGCTTGTAAATTATTAATCCCAAGCATTAATTTAATCTTCTGCAAAGGCTGACCCTGAAACACTGAACACTTAAAGGTTAATTTTTAATTAACACTCGCTTGCAGTGAGGACCCAATTTAAAACTTAAATAAGAACAAAGAATCTACAAAAAATAGAGAGTAAAACTACCGAATTCAATTGTGTAGCTTCATTACCGACGAATGTATATTGTCCTGTGAGGGGAACAACCAATTTACTCGCGAAAATTTGAGTCTTTGCACAATCTTTCAACTTAAGTTTTCTGAAAGCGGTTATTTTCTCTCGCCTAAGTTGAATCTCCATTGGGCGGGTCCTTTATATGATGCTTAAATATGCAAATAGCTCTATCAGTCGTTTGGGATATGCAAAAGAGGTACTTCAGATAAAGCTTCGTTCTTTTTTGACCGTTTTACTTTGTCTGTTGGCAATAAAGGATATTATTGCTTTGAATGGAAACATCTGCTTGACGGGTTTTATTTCGTCGAACGAAATTTCGAAATTTTTTATACCGATACCGACTGCAGTCTCATCATTTGATTGTCAGACTGTACATACCGTATTTCATCCAGTTGAAGAGAATTTGGAGTTCACCGAAGAGGTTCAGCCTGATCTGTTTCATCTAGAATGAAAAACGAGTAACTTGTCAAACTCGGCCCTTAGTTCAGTAGTCTCCAAACTTTTGTAGACTACCGAACTTGAGAAATGATGGATCAGATAAGAAAACTTCTTTAATATGACGATATTGAAACTCGTGTCTTTAAACCAAATGTCTCGTCAAATAATCTTCACAATAGGAAGTTATTGAAAATTTAGGCAATAAAAGAAGAAATGGATTGCTTTAAAAAAAAATCTGTCAAATACCTCGCGTAAAATCCCACAGCAAGAAAACGCCGAAAATGGGATCGTGGCAATTGCATATTAGACCAATTGAAATATTCATCTATATTTTGAAATTCAAAGGGAAGGATTGTACAAGTCTCCGAAAATAAAAATTTTAATTTCAAAATATGAAAATGCAACTAAAATTTCCACGGCAATCTAACGACCTATAAAAAACTGAAATATTGATGAGGAAATCAAATTACTAAATATTAACAATATCATGAATTCCATAGAACATATAAAAGTTAATCAATCCATTGTCTTACAAATAGATTTAAAATTTAAAAAATAATAATATCAGAGCTGTCTCCAGAAGCCGCGGGGCCCCGGGGGAATGCGTAAGTTACCCCACTTAAAAGAAATTAATTCTATTCGAATGCAACCTTTTCAAGTTTGAGCAATATGATAATCCCCTAGCCTTACTATTCCGTTTTCTATACAGATAATGTCAACGTCAATTTCCAACGGAGGGTGATAAGACACCAAATGCAGATACACCGGGCCCCCATAGCAGCGATGCACGTAGCGACTTACCCTCCATTTGAATCGGATCACACTTATCTTCAGCCTTACAAGGATTAAATAATTTCACTGCAACGATAGGATACATATTCAACAAAATTTTTACAAGTCAAAAATTTGTGGTGATAAGATAGAGATAAATTTAAATTACTTAATTTTATCTGAAATTTTGAGATAAATGTTAATTGAAATCTAACTACAACTTTAAAGGATATATAATGAAATCAGACGCTCAAAAATTTTTGCACCGAGATAAGTTCCAATAATGTCATTTTCAAACGAAAAAAAATACTAAATTACTTAATTAATACAATAAATATTACTGAATTTGTAGTTATATTATCACTGCATCAATCTAAACAGCAAATAAATTCATCTTAATCTAGCGATTGAAAAATTGCCTACCGCATCATGCATAGAAATATAAACGAGCAAGTGTAATTTAATAAAGATATCTACAGTCAGGGCAGGTTATCCGCCGAAGGGTGTAAATTTTCATCAGTCTCTCTTCCCAGCTCTCACTGTTAATTAAATTAGAAACCATTATCAAAATAAGTAATATCTAACTATTATTTACTGGCATATACATATTTTGTAAAATAAAGTAATTTTCCTTAGTTAAAATTGACCCCTTGAAACTGTAGTCCCGGCTTCCAGGCATAAAAAGCTCCATCTCCAATTAATCCTCCATTTGAACCACTCTGATTGTAATCAAAGATTGAGAGCTCTGTAATTAAACCCCTTCGCGTAAGGGATATTATGAATGAGAAAAACTGAGAAGGAAGGAACATTTTCTCGTAAGACTACAAACTACAATTTGGAGGGTCTTTTATCTAGCATCATTCCCGCCGAAATGTATTCATTTCAAGCATCAGTTTTATAAATATCCATAATATAACATACTGAGTATTAGAATTTAAAAGGATTGATGAAAACCAGATCTCAGAAATTTCAAAAGTATGACAGGGGGAAGAAATTATAACTCCGGTAGCCTCTCGTTGAGCCCGAATGTGTAGAAAATTTTAATCGCATCAAATTTTAAAGCGTATTGCTATTATTCGATGATGATACTATTTTTATATCAGTATTACAATGACTACATATTCCAGCCAAGGACACTTTGAATATCAAAAAATTCCCCACAGAAATCAATGGGAATGAAATTACGAGTAAAATGTACCTGTAAAGTCATCATTCCGAAAGCCTGAACTTCCCACTTTATATTTAGCTACCAGAAAAACTGGAGATGGATTGAGAATTAATATGCAAGATAAGGATGATTATTCCTCAGTCAATGCTCTCCAAGCCTAAGCAGAATGAGTTCAAAGCACACGTAAATGGACACAATCACCTTATCAATAACACTACATATACCATTCAGCAAGGAGGAACCGAAATGCAGATCATAATTCCCCATCATTGATACTTCAGCAGCTTTCAGAAACTTAACCTTGGAAACGGCAGGTAAAAATATTTTAAACATACATTTTTCTCATCAATATTTTCTTATCTTAAACCAAAAGAAATATGAAAAATATTCCATTTACCAAAATATGATGGCATGAGCGGCTTTAAAATGTATCAAACCTTGAAATATACAAGCCCGCATTTCGAATACTGTTGAATCCTCGATGTAGCCTGGGGCGTAGGTCAATCCTCGAGAAGTAATGCGAAAGGTTGCAATATACACCTGCAGGCTGAAGGACATCGCGACCCTGTTGTTAAAAGGGAACGCAAGAGTGATACGTAAACATGACTTCACACGAATAAGCCTCACTACTTAATACTTCTCATACCTGAATTTTTAAATCCTTCAACAATGTGATGATCACCGCCGCACAAAGATATGCAGATGAAATATGCGCTCCGTTTCAGACGAGCGCTCCGGCATCCATCGTGCAAAGAACTTACCAAGTCAAATGCTTCCAAGGCGAAACAGCTAAAAACAGGTTATTTGGGCAGCTACCTCTAGTCGGCATCGAAACTGGTAGAGAAAATATTCACTTTACGTTATTGATGATATCAAAAACACTACATTTCGCATAGCAAAGAAACAATGAAGAGCATATCTCAGAGTCAAATCGCGCAACACAAGCAATCTAATTCAGATTATGCGCGAAATCACATTGTAGAGCTTTCTGATTACATTTCCGAATATCAATAGTGAAGGTGTTATATTAGATAGCAAACCCCTTTCACACATCTCCGACTATCCATTCCGTTTCATCAACACGTGGAAGGCACCACGGCGAAGCAGGTCTCTCCAGCAGCAAACACACAGCACGGTCGAAGTTTACCTCGAAACTGGTTTACGTGAATGCAACGTATTTTCTGAGTACCCCAAGCGGCACAAACCTGAATCTTCCACGAAAACAAGATAGAAACAACAAGCAAAGTCAAGTATTTCTAAAATTTAAAACTCGAAGTATCATATTTTAATGGTCTGGTTTTGAAATTGACTTTAAAGGAGGAGAAAATTGGTAATTATACGAAGAATTATGACGAGAAAAAATAATCCTCCTTGTTGAGAAACAACCATAGAGAAGGTGAATTAAAGGAAACTCGAAATCGGTGTATTAAATTAGAAGTAAATAATATAATACACTTTCGCAGTGAAAATATAAAAATATATATGCTAATACAAATTCAAAATAAATAATAAGATATTACGTGGGAATATATTTATTTGAAAATCGGCGAAAATCCAAAGGAACGTGACATCAGAAATTTTAATAAAAGAAACAGTACACATAAATTATTGTTCGTTTTAAATCCATACCTTTGTATGCTTTTTACTTTCATACGGCCGACACCGGCCACTTTACTCTCCACGTCCATTAACATTTATGCTAACTTAATTAGACATTATCAAAATTTCATTATGGTCTTCATTTCTTTTTTCCTTAATTTCTACCTTATATATTAAAGACATGTTTGGAATGCCGTAACTTCTCCTTCGAGGTGCAAGATTTTGGGTGCAAATCCTAGGCGGAAAAAAATTGTCTGAAGAATGATTCATTTCGCATTAGACCGCCCTAAAGTGGAGGAAGGAATGTCAACAGCTATAACCAGCATTCATTCCGCTACCATGACAACCTTGGCATCCAAACTTTTACCCTCAAAAATTCTATGATTGAGATAAATATAACGTACTATACCTAAAGAGTAAAGGAAATGAATCAACAGTGTTCCAAAGAGGCTTACGGAGGCGTCGACGTTTTTTCTTTCTCTTCTTTTCAGGTGTTTTTATCCACTTCGAAGGAAGTGGCCTTAAAGTTTTAAGAGACTGATCCCTTGCGGGATTGTCTCTGTAGCCGCTCCTAATGGAATAGGACGAAGAAGTCGACCTCGTTACATCGATTTGTTCTCTGCTAAACGACTCAGAGGCTGAATCTCTTATTAAGGGTGACACCAACGCCCTCGATGCAATCCTCATCATCAGGCAACGCCAACCAATCTGTTTTCAAGGCAGATGTATCGCTAGTTCCGAATTGTATTTTGTATCTCTGTATAAAGAGGATTCCAATTCCCTTCCTCCTCTTACATTCCAATGAAATTCCCTTTCAAACAGTGATAACCAAGCTTAGGTTAGTTTCCCCAACATCACCTTCCACACACTACCTGTAATTACTTCGTTCTCTTTGCCCAAAGCACCCCTAGTCAACTGCAACTTTACTTGCCCCTTCTAAATCTTCCTATTCCGCTATTCCTTCTGTAATGACTTCTGTAAAATGACTGTTCAAGGATTATTATTATTATTGGACCCTTTATTAGGCGAGGTTAGGCCCGAGTGGGCCTCTCTTCCACCTAACCTCGTATGAAGATACATGGTTATCAAGGTTTAAAATAATACTAAGAGAAAAAAACGAAATAGAAAGATTTGATTTGTGGGAAAAAATCTCCTTAACTGAAGGTTGATAGAGAAAAAACCCACAGTGCGGGAAACCACCCACACAAGAAGGGGGGCGAAAATAACCCGCGAAAACATAGTGAAAACATATAATAAATAAAATAATTTTTAAAATTCAAAAATGATAGAGAAAATACAAAAAGTAAAGTAAAAAATATATAAGTAAAAATACAAAAAAATATTATTTTATTTAATTCTTTTAATTTTAGTATTTTTATTTATGCATTTTCAAAACATTTTCTTTCTATTATCATTTTAATATAAATATGTAGGATTGGCAAGAGCCACTGCATCGACTTAAGAAAACAAGCTCATCTTTGTTTTTTCAAATCGCTGCCTTTATTATTTTATATCATTCTTTTAATTTTAGTATTTTTTTATTTATACATTTTTCAAAAATTTTTCTTCCTATTATCATTTTAATATAAATATGTAACTTAACGACACTTAATGTACATATGTAACTATTTGTTCGTTTTGTTTTGCACGATATTTTTGGTATGTCTTCTTGCGTTTTAAAATCTCTTTTTGTATGATTTCACCTCTAATCTTGGTTTTCCCATCTGTAGGTTTCGCAGGTTTTTCACACCCCCCTTTTTGAGGGTGTTTTCCTGCAGTGGTAATTTTTTTCCAAAGCACTTAGGTTTTTAAATCAACAAAGTAGTCTTCTTCTCTGTTCTGTTTTTTCAAGCTATCTCTTTTTTTAAATTTATATAAGATTTATAAGATGTAAGAAGAGACTTTATTGTCTTAATCTCGCCCTAAATAAAGTCCACTATTATTATTATTATTTAGCTTTCTCAAAGATGAAGAAGTCATTTAACATACCAAGTCCCGTCCGACCGCAACACAGACCACGTCATTAAACCTCTACCCGTAGACGTAGACCTTCGGTCTCTACAGGACGGTATCTGTTTAAAAGGTTTCAAAATAATCTGTCTATCACCCATGTTTACAACCAAACTAATCGGAGAAAAACTTGTTGAGGGGAAAGCATTAAGAATACAAATACGGTTCTCAAAATCATCCTTCCCCCACATTGGAAGAATTTAAATCTATCCATGAATTATCTGGTATGACTATCAAAATTAGCCCATTCACCAAAACTTTGGAACCTATGCAATGCTTTAGATGCTTGTCATTTATGTGACACAGGAAATTTTTGCAATATCGATCCCAAATGTCGTATTTGTGGTGTAAGGCAATCCATGGAAAATTGTAAATCACAGTTAATTTTATAGGGAACCACGCGGCTATCTATGAAGATTATTCTGTTATTATGAAGAAATCCGCAGAAATATTATAAAAAAGGCTGTGGACGTGCGAGATTCTCACCAAATCAACCCTGATCTATCCTCTCAACAAATCTTTCCTAACTTTCCCATTCCCTTTGCCCTATCTAACAATCCCTCTCCTGCATCCCGTTCAAATCCTGATCCCCTTCCTTCCTCCTCTACCTATACTTCACAGCAATTCTTTCAGTCCCTTATCTCTGTCTTTAACAAAATTACTGCCTCAACAAATTCGAAAGGTTTCTGCGCCTTTTTCGGATGCTTTTAATTATTCTTATTCAAGGTTCTTGTTCAATTAAAAATTTCTCTTGTAGTGCAAATAGCATCAAATATAAATTACATAAATGTCTTGACTTATGTAACGACACCCAAATTGTAATTGCTTGCATTCAGGAAACCAGGCTAAATATTTTACAAAATTCTTCACCCCTTGTTGTAATATCATTCGTTTGGATGTCGATTCTTGTGCCAGTGAAGGCGTCGACTGTTTTATTTTTCTTCTTTTCCTTCTGCTCAAAAGGTCTTTCTATCCTTTTTGAAGAAAGTGCCCTAAAAGTTTTCGGGGACTTGGGGAGATGGGCTTGTCCTTCCAAATAGAATCGAACGAATACGTCATCGGTTACATCGATTTGTTCACTGTTGCACGACTCAGAGGATGAATATCTTATAAAGGATGCCACCATCGCCCTGGATTCAGTCCTCACCATCAGGCAACGACTCTCCGCCGCCCAATGGTCTATCTTCGGGGCAGATCCATCGCTAGCTCCGGCTTTTACTAACTAAACCGTCCGAAGAGTAATGCGCGAAAAGGATTTCCGTGAACCAAAAAAGGACACGCATTTGTAATCCCTCGAAATCGAGGTTGAATTACTCCGTTATTATTCAGTTAAATGTTTTGGAGCAGGGAGGCAGGTGTTCCAAGAGACTTATCTACGCAACAAATCCCTGGGCTGAGGGAGGTCGTCTGCAAATCACCGAGGATTCATGCAAATCACCGAAAATTCATCGGGAGCCGTCCGTAAAATTTCGTGGCGTACCGTTTGGCCACTTCTTCAACCCTCCCAATACTCGTTAGGGCACAGAGATTCTCTAAATGGTAATTCCATCCCAGGGCGAGGATGGCCCTCAGTGTAGAGCTCTCCGCAACCGCAATGAATGTCCTGCCTTTGGAATACAAAATCCCACTTCATGCCAACGACGCATAAAGGAGGAAGGTTCTGAGAAGCAGATTCCTCTTACGCATGCTTTGTGAATTTAGTCCAAAACCAGGCCCAGATAGTTGGCCGATGTACTCCACGGAATTTCTTCCGTTCCAATGATTATTGGGTCGGGATTACTTCGTTCTGGCCCCTAGGATGGCTTAGGTCTTTCTCTCGATCACTTTAATCCACCCACGATAGTATTAATAAAGAAAAAGAAGAGACTCGCTTGAAGCAGATATGATACTGATGTTGAAAGACAGTAATTGTACATCTCAACCTGGGAATGATCCTGAATAACTTTTTCTTTGTTCCCTCCTTACGAAGACGAAGCAATTAAATTTATCGACTCGGTTTGACTCCCAAATAAAATGTATGTAGCTACCAGAAATCTGCCAACAAAATCCAGAGAATTTGATATTTAATGCAGATAATCCAAATCTGAGCTGCCTTTATACTAGAGTATCTAATATTCTAACAATAAGTCACATACATCAGATGACGAATCTGTTTAGTCTTCATTGAACTGTGAATATGACTGTGGTAATGCTTTTTTTAATTCAATCTCTCAATTGTATAAGAAACGTTTAACTTGGCTAAACTTAAATAATATCTTTCTAATAGCTTTATCTCTCATAAAATCTGTATAAAGGTTAAATTTATGTAAAAGAAAACCTATTTAAAAGTAATATCTATTATTGTCTTTTTTATAAAAAGAAACTTGAATAAACTTACCTTAATATAACAGAGAGTTTTCCTTCAACTGTTACACTATCCTTCTATCTTGTTTTTGTAGATTTCTGTTCACAGCAGAGAGGAGATAAGTAAATGAAGTTTCTAATATCCAGTATAACTGAAAATTTTTTTCAGAATGTCTCTTTTAAGTTTATCATACAATAAATAAAAATTTTCCTTTTCCTTTTCTGTCTGATATCACAGGATATATCCACAACTGACACAGTTGTAATCATCATTGTTAGAAATGTGTCAAACAGAGAATTATTTCACTCCTTAAATTCAGTGTATGCATTCTGAGAACAAAGTCCTTATCAGTTAATGCAAAATCATGTACAATAAAAATCTTATTTGGAGTTATTATTTTAGGAGATTTGCCTATGTATGAAATGCAAAATATTCACCAAATATTTAATGCCAGGTACAATGGGCAGCTCTTATTTCTTGTATTTCACATTCACCAAGGATATTGGATCATAGAACAAACTGGTGATAATGCTTAGAAAATAAATTTTGGAATAGTTGTAGCATGTGGCAATGTATAGTTAAAGATATGGGTTATAGTTAAGGGTATCCTGTGAATTATAGTGTAGGGTATTGTATGAATTTTAGTTAATGATATTGAATGTAGAAATGGATAGTTTAGGGGATAAGGCTATGGATAAGGACAGGGCTATGTAATAATGATAACTTTGGGGAGACATATAGTAACCATGTGTTCCAATGATGCTGAACTATGGATCTAGATGAAGTCATGTGATCTGAGGATGCAGATGTAAGGAAGAGGAACAGGACCTAGAAGAGCACAGGGTGGGAGATGGGAAGCAAGCTGTGACTGTACCACTTGCATATTAAATCCATTCTTAAATTTCCAGAAGCTCTCTTTAAATAATTTCTTTGAACCAACTAAACCCTTTCCATTGAGGCAGCCGCTCGACTCTGTGGGAAAATTAGTCGTTAACATCCCTGGTGCAGACATTGGGATGTGACATAATTCGTTATCATACATATTTATTTACCTAATATTCATTGTATCCCTGAAGAAATCTTCCTGTACCCCTTGGGAGTGCAGGTACCCCAGCTTTGAAATTCCTTCCCAAGGATGAAAAGGGATAC
Organism: Pachydiplax longipennis; assembly: GCA_036926295.1. Classification (NCBI taxonomy): domain Eukaryota; kingdom Metazoa; phylum Arthropoda; class Insecta; order Odonata; family Libellulidae; genus Pachydiplax; species Pachydiplax longipennis. The sequence continues at coordinate 33,638,880 of JAVFKF010000019.1, forward strand.
TCACTACTAATTGATAAATCTGTCCCTACTAATGTATTACACTCAAAAAATTATATATAGTATATATTGTTAAGAATTACATTTAGATGTGAACTTTATATTCAGCATTTCCAATGGAAATACAACCCTGGAAATGGACCATGGCTTCAAAAAATACTTCCATATTGAAAGACAATTGAAGAACCAAAATTTTCTGCTGGTCCTCACCTGTCTCTCCTTCACAGTCTTTTACTGCCAGTGAGTTGTCTATTCACCCACGATTGATCAGATACATACATACTACATAATCAAGAAGCATAAACCATTCTTAAACTTACATGGCATAAAAAGCAAAGAGACATTACATACCAAGTATTCAAGCATTTTCCGATTTATGATGAAAATATTAAAGAGATACCGTAAACTAAAAGAATAGAGTGAGCTATAATTGTAACATGGAACACGGCAATGGCATTTCCATGCAATTAATTTGTGTAAATGGCTAAGCAAATACCATTGATACTTCTGAAGTAACATACTGAAAACAGTAAAACATATTAAGCACGTTGAATAAAAGAATAATGAAATAAGAAAAAGAATAATGAAAGTCATATGCTGAACTATAAGATACGAGAAATTATAAAGTGAACCTTTTAAAGCATATTCTGATGAACTTATGCTCCAGAAATTCTCTAAAATAGCTAAAATGTAATTAGGGAATGATGATTTAAGCTTATGATTAATTAAACTCCCAATTTTGGAAAATTATTAAGAGAAAACAAAACAATCTGACAAAATACAACCATCTGGAAAAAAATATTAGTAAAATTCGAGATAATATTTCTCCATAAAGAAAAATATGATTGATCTACACGTTGAATACAATCTTGTTTTATGCTGTGGCTTTCTTTATAAGAAAAATAGGAAGAAATATGCCACCAAAAGCCACAATGAGAATAAATACCTTCTGGAACATGCCCAGTTCTGTCCCCCTCTTCAAATTTCCATATTTTAACTTAACTTTAAATTGATGAAAAATCTTGCATTATCAACAATCAAAACTGAATAAAGCTACTGAACCTCAGGCTGAAACATTGACCTATTTGAAATATGGAAATCGACATGAACAAACATTATTGCAGGCATTAAAAATGTCAACATGTTGTTCTTACGTAAAATGTTTACAACTCACAATAGAAATGACAAAATAAATATGTAAGAAAATATCCATTAAAGCCTTCTTCTTGTAAGGGTTTAGTGAGAAAATTTATTAATTTTAATAGGCAATTTTAAATTTAAATACAGTCTAAACTTTCATATGTTCACATTTCTTTTATAAATGTTATAGTACTTCTGAAATCATGCAACAAGCTTAAAAACTACAGTTCAAATTGGTTTTGGTTTAAGAGGAGTCTCTTCACAATATATAAACATTTCTTATTTATACTCTCCTTGAGTTAAATTGTGAGACTTTTATCCTCAGTTTTATTAAGTTATCTTGCTAAGGGCTGCATATTATGCATCTTTATTTAAAGATCTGATAATTTCATACTAATAAGAACATAAATTCAAGATTCCAGTTAATATTTTGGATTGCTTACTGTATACTCCTTCTTGAGCATTGTTCAATGTAGGAGATAATTTCAATGGTAAAGGTATAGAAAGAATTATCTTACATTTAATAAAACATAATCAGATTACTACATTTTGATTGAATCAAAATAAATGCTATAAGTAGTCTAAACAGCACTTACAAGTATGTGCAAATCCAATCAGCTTTTGAATTTGATGACATATTGAAGTGAGATTTTGAGGCTGTGTAAAAATTTCTCTCAATGGTGGTGATGCCAATGTATCTTTGTGATGAAGGATCTTGGTTTGCCAGATGGGCACAAGGTCAGTCCATGGAGTATATTTATTATCACATTATTGCAAACTGAAGAAAAAATTATGGAAATCATTCATGTAAATGAAGATTTAACATAAGTAATTTTGTGGAAAACATTGCTAAAATCATCTTTGTAAAAAATGTTTTCATGCTTGAATTTAATGCTGAGTTGATGATAGTCTTTCTTTTAATTTTGTTGCTGAAAAATGGAAAGTACACATTTTTTGTGAACTATATTATAACAAGATGCTCATTTACATACATTGTTTACAAGCAACTCAATTCAAATAATTTTGAGTGTGTAGCATAATTAAACTGTGTATCCTTTCCAATCCAACATCCAACAACTGGAAAATGTGGCATAAATTGGTAATACTGATTATGTGAGTTAATAGCCCTGTGACGTTGTTACTAAAAATAATAAAGAGCCCTTCCTTGCTTAATTCTTGCTTAAATGTTTCTTTGCAGTTGAACCTGTAAGTAATCCTTCTTCATTGAAGTTTAACAACTTATTTAGACATTCCAAAAAGCTTTGAAAATTAGAAGTAACTACATCTCAGAAAATCCCATTAGTTATAAATACAGAAAAAACATGAATACCTTTTGAGAGATCTGTTCTGACGGTTGGCAGCTTGCTTTATGGTGGCCTTGATATGGTATGAAAATTTATGAAAAAAGACGACGGTCTCTTCATTCGAGATATTCTTTCAAGATTTATCTGAGAAAATAATCGTAAAAGAGGTTTTTAAATTAATGAAATTAATGAATTGGCAACCTTACTAAGAATTGTTTTCACGAATTCGCAAATGTTCAAACCATTCAGCGGATCCCCAGAAAATTTTCAAGAGGCTCCTGAATAACCAAATGGGCAGCGCGTTCGACGTTAAGGAAAGCAGTCTCGAGTTCGATTCCCGGTGGTAGCATATGTGCAAAATGACTATAGATGTCGAAACTTTTTAACTACTACTATGATTTTTGAGGCATGATTCGGAAATCTTTTCCACACTAATTTTTGGGGTTTTTTCCCCTAAAAGTGTAAGATTTCCGAGTTTACTGACATATCTTTAATCGATAGTTTGAAGATATGTCATTGAATGAAGACCGTTTTAATTGAAATTAACACCTAGAAATGAACAGCATTTGCGAAATCCCTAGAGTAGGATTCTAATTATATGTATATTATAAATTAAAGTTTCAAAACTTTTCATTGCAAATACCCCTTGAAACTACCACCTTTAATAAAGGTTTGAATGAGATCCAGGCATCCTATTGAATAAATAGCGCATTTACAGGTAGAAATGCATATCGTTAGCTTACATCAGGAATTAAGTCTGAGAATTATTAACAAATTAAAAATTCTATCTGCAGCAAACGAAAATATTTTAAGATGTAAAAATACGCTTCAATACGAAATTTTTATCGCAATTGATTTTTTAATCTTAGAACTTTGAACAACTGGATCAGGTACTCGTATGTGAGCTGTGAAAATGAAATGTACATACTCCATAGTGAACTACCTAAGATTTCAATAATATCTAAAGGTGTGGAAGGAAATTTTTAATCTATGATCTTTGAAGAACTGGATCAGGTACTCGCAAATGAGCTGAATGAAATGTACTCCACAGTGAACAACCCAAGATTTTAATAATATCTGTAGTCGAGGAAGGAAGAGGAAGAGCGTTGAAGGATTCGCGAATTCCCTGAAATCAGATGATGATGAAAGAGTAGTTGTAACCGCTCATTTAGACCCTGAAACTTAGAAGTAAACCCAGAAACCGACTGAACTGCGCACGAATTCCAATATTCTCCTCTCTAACTCTCTCTCTCTCTCTTATGACGCAGTTAAGGGAAGAACGATATAAAATGACACCTACCCATGACCCGAGATTCTTCTTGCATCCTTCGCCTGATGTAATACCTTTTCCCCCATAAATATTAAAACATCCGCTTATTTTCCGGGAATTTGAATTCGAGCATTCAGGTTTTATCAGCAAGCGCGCATAAAATCAAAAGCATAAAATGCGATGATGAATCAGAAAATGAATTCGATGGCAGGAGAAATCCCCATAAAAATAATACGCATGTTTTGGAATACCCACAGGACACTTATTTAGCATCATCCACTTTTAACGAGCCATTTAATCGTGACAGAGGAGCATCTTCATTATCTGGAAAACTAGAAACTAAAGACTTGGGATTTTCCCTGAGCGCCATTTTGTGCAAACATAACCCTAACCCATTCCTTGTTGCTCAACCAGAAACTAAGTTAACTTGACACCGTTGCTGCCAATATTAAAATGGCCAATGGGGAGTCACTTTCAACAAAAAAATGAAATGATAAAAATAATTAAATGAAATCATCGTACAGCTCAAAATTTTATGAAAGTTACGCAAAACAAAATTGTTATAAAAAATTTTCTATCACGTCTAAAATCACAGGATTTATATGAGTTATCACAAGCAGGGCAGTAATATTTATTTTTAACAAAAAAGCAAGTGTTTGGTTCAGTTCTGGTTTCGCTCCTGCCAACTTCGATCCGTTTCTTACAGTTTTTAACCCTGCAACTGTTGTATATTTAAATCTTTTCACAAGTCTTATATTTTTCTACTTTTTCATTTTCATTAAGTCACGATAATTTTGAAATAACACAGTAGTAGTTAGTTGTAAATCATAGTAAACCTTCCTTCATTTAGGAATAAGTGAAATGGTATTGATTTAAACCGAAAATCGGAACGGAGTAAGATATTTATATAATATACTAGTGAATTCTTCCGTATAAAAAGGCGGAAATAAATTTAATTTACAGAAAAAGTTTGCAACTACAATCACATAAATCAGATCCTTTTACCTTATTTTTAGTTATTAGTAAAATAATCGATTCCTTAGCAAGAAATTTCGTCTCCTTCCCCATATATATCATGTGGGCCTATCTTTCCCTGCATTCGAGAGTCGAGTTCAACAATCCCCTTTGTCGCTAGAGGGACGGATTGTTTATACCTGCAAAATTACACAAATTTTTCGTCATTTCAGTCCTGCTCTCGTAATTTCCACTCGAAACCGATATACCACTATCGAATTAAGAATCTTTATTAAATTTCCCTTACTTTGGTACATGTCTGGATTTAGTATGACCACTTTGTCTGATTCAATTTTGCGAAAGAAAACAAGTATGCAATCGTTAAAAATTATCTGTACGTGCATTTCTTAGGAGAGTTTTCTCGATTTGCCCAAAGTCAAGGGACAGATACTTTGGACAAATATAAATATGTAATACTCCATTGGACTTATAACGACTCCCTAAAATTTTATAATCCTATCGCTTCGGAAAGTGCGTGATATTAATTTTCAAATATTTTTCCATGTATTTCCTACGGGAGCTAATGACAGCAGATGAATAAATATATAAAGATACCTTATATAATAATCACCGTTTTGTATATATATATATATATATATATATATATATATATATATATATATATTTATATGCATGTATATTATTATCTGTACACTTTTCCATAAATTAAATTTATTTCCGGCATTTTTGACGGGAAAATGCTCTGTATTCACTAATATGTTACATAAATATGCTACTCAGGTCCGATTTTCGCTTCAAATCAATACAATTTCTCTTATGCCTAAATGAAGGTAGTTTAATAAACATACGTTACTGCGATTTGAAACTATTACTGTTTTAATTCGAAATTTACTGCGACTTAATGAAAACCAAAAAATAGAAAAATAAAAAATAAAAACTTTCGGAAGGATTCGTTGTGCATATATTTATACACCTATATCTGTAAATTTTTCTATAAATTGAATTTATTTCCGTTATCATTACGGGAGAATTCATTACTGTGTTAAGTGTGTTACTCCGTTCCGATTTTCGTCGGGGAACTCACTAGTAAATGTATAAAGATATAAATACAAACATGTATATACACAACAGCGATTATTATATAAGATATTTTGGGCATTGGTTTTTAGTTCGTTCCCGGCTAATCTGCAATCGCAGAATCCCTCCGTTGCAGTGGCTATGAGAGTTGAGGTTACACGTGAATGACTCGTTTGTTACTGAATGACTGAGCTCTTACGCCTGGTCATTCATAAGGATATACCGGAAATGCGCGATAATTTTTGTACCAATCCCTTCCCGCGCCATTGCCTCCCATACTGTCTTCCGCGTGAATGAACCCTGCATTATACCATCACGGAAAAAGAAACTTAATCAAGAGGATTAAAGTCTTATCCGTACAATCATAGCTTCAAACCCCGCGAAATTTCGTGAAATATATTCATTTCGCGAAACTTTAATCGTCGTGCGAATTGTTGGTATCCCCGTTAATCATCGTTCCGAGAGTGTCGTTCGCATCCCAATGGCAAATGTCATTTTCAGGTCAGCTGTAATCGAAGTCCCATCGTAAAAGAGTCATATTTCAGGGGGTCTCTCGTCGTTATCTGACGGCAGTTGGAAATATATTGGGCTTACCACGTGAAATGATCCTTGGCGATCCTCTTTCTTCACTTCCATCACTCTAACGACATTGCTTCCTATCCAGACCATTTTAGAGCTTTCCTTATCTATGTAAGTGCGCATATACGTGTGTGCATTTCTTGTTTAGAAATGTTCTAGAATCATGGAACGAATTCGAGGGAGGGTGTCGCAAGAAAAAAATTCTAAAATGATTCATATTCCAGGAAGGTTTCGCAAGAAATTTTTGAAAAAAAAAAAAACATATTTTCATCGTAGATTATAGATTTCTTCTCCAAATTAGAAGTATTACTTTGAAAGGGAAAATTTTCTTTTCGAAAACCTGACCCTAAGCTAAGATGAGACATGATAGATTCTCTAAAAAGAGAAAGGCTTCCACATTGAATTCTACTTTTATTTTGCCCGTCGAGAAAGTTTTACGTCTCAGCTAGTCAAATATACAGCAGAGATATGGGTAGTGTGTTGTCGTAAGTTTTGGATACAGATTGTTTCAGGATAGCCTTTACTTTGCGAAATGAACTATTGACGAGCGATTTTAAAGAATCATGGATCCAATGGAAAGTACCATAAGGGGCCAGATCCTGCCTCCTAGGTTAAATAATATAATTCCTTATGGTATCTAGGGATACCTAGAATTCCTGTCCAGAAATTTCCGATGGTAAATTTTCTCATAGACTTCATTGTGTGACAGTTGAAAATTAATTTTAATGATTTTCCGATTGAGAAAGTGATAAGAGATTTTATCTTAAAGGAAAAGGTTCGTATTTTTATCCAAACGGGATATCAATTTTCCTAGGGATACTTAGGTTCGACTCCGAGTGACTAAAAAATATTTCGTGAGCAATTCACGTATATAACGTGTTATTGGTTCGAAGATTTTTTTGCATCTTTCTGTTCTACACCAGAATGTTCATACTTACGATCTCGGGAAATGAGCAAAAAGAAGAAATACACAAAGATTTTAAATCCTATCATAGAATTCAGTGTCCGATTCGAATTCGCGATCTTTGACAAACACAGCAATATTTTGTAAAATTCGACTTTTTTCGAAAACTAGCCCTTTTTCTACAAATGCATTGTTTTGGAAAATTTATACCGAGTTGGATATTGGACGGTGGATTTCAGCTTTTCAGAGATAAAACACGCAACAATAAATATCCTCTTTCACATAATATATTTAATTACGAGCGAAATACCTCAAGTGGATTACATTCTATTGTATTCGTGCTATCTAATGTACATATATTAGCAAAACAGAATACTGTTTCCCGATTCGTACTTCCAAACCAAACATCATTCTCCTAATTGAATCGATGATAGTTCCAATGCCAGAAATGGAGACCAATTGACGCCAACCTAGTTTCTACCGCCCACTACATTCCTACTGTGAACGATTTAAGTTTGCAGGTGGGCGGTTAGATGATAAAAAAGGGATCCGCGTCACGGTAAATGGATGATGACATTGATGTAACTACGTGAAAAATTTTTCGAGCGGCTGTGTTATCTAAATTAATTGTATCAATGAGCATTGTTATTTGTGCATTTAAAAAAGCATTATTACTGTACACATTTACTAAAATCACAGCGAGAGAAGAGAGATAGACTTGTATTTCTTCAGGCCTGATGATGACTATTCGCTGAAACTGGTAGTGGAAAATAGAACTGTGCTAAATGTAGAAGTCTGTCTATTCCTTGTGATGGATTTCCACAATATGAGGCCTTCCTTTCTGAATTTCATTCACTAAAATTATTTCCATGAGCGCTGAATTAAGTTTGTGTGTCGAAATCATACTGTTGACAAGCATACAACGATGGGCGGTAGATAGCAATCGGTGAGCTTTAAGTATAAAAGAAGGTTGGCGACTACAGATGTTAGCGAAACCAATTTGCAATCGTATGTTGGAAAATGGTGAATATTTTCTCAACCGTTCATCTCACGTCGCATCGTATTAATTTTTTACTGCCTTTAATAACGCGCGCGATTCCATTTCGTGCTTCGTGAGACAATCAAAAAATTGAGCCGAAGATATAACTATCTACGTGACAGTTGATTCCTTCCGGACCTCGTGATTTCACGGAAATTGCGAGAGAGTAAACAGAAACTAAAATCCAATAACGCCGGCGTCCGTGAAGACGATGACGTTTGAGATTACCTAAATTCCGAGAGAATTGAGAATATTTTATGGACGTTTTCAAGCTTAAAGAAACACGCCTACGATCCAGTCCGTAATGAGGAATATTTGAAATTCGAATTTACGCAGGCAATCTAGATAGATAGATAGATAGACCCTATATTGGCGAGGTTAGGCCCTTGTGGACCTCTCTTCCACCTAACCTCGTATGTAGATAATATATACAGTTAAATAAGTAATATGGACAAACACAAAAAAAGGAGTAGAGTGTGGGAAAAAAATCTTTGCAACAGAGGGTTGAGAAAGAAAAAACCCACGTTGCGGGAAAACACCCACAGAGAAGGGGGGTGAAAAAACACGCAAAACACAGTAATAAAAAAGGTAAAAATATCAATACAATACAATCTAGTCTGTAGTCGTTAAAAATCTCAATCCGCAGGAGGATATTCCAAGCGTCGAACGCCGAACTCTTTGGAAGATGATACCTATTTTAGTATTATTACTATAAAACTTTATTCGGCGAGGTTAGGCCCATGTAGGCCATATTACACCTACGCATTCAAGTAACCTTTGATGTTACGATGGAAAAATAGATTAAAAATACAATACAAACATACGCAGTAAACACGGAAAATGGAAATGAAAGAATGGAGTCTGGGGAAAAATTCCTCGGCTGAAGGCTTTCAGAGGAAAACCCACTGTACCGAAAACGCTAACACAAAGGGGGAGCGAAATATCCAGCGAAGTGATTAAATGGAAATAATTAAATGTAGGTATATCAAGAGTTGGATTCATTGATGTCTGCGTACCATTCCCGTCCAATGATGTCACGAAATTTTTTTGGTAGTCAACTTCGGAAGTCATATATCTGAATAAATGAAAAGGAGTAGAGTGGGTGGAAAAAAGCAGAATTTTTAAAGGAAGTTTTTCGAGATAGAGGAGAAAAGGAAAGACTGACTGCGAATATTATCCTATTATAATGTGAGTAAAAATATAAATAGAAGAGTAATATTAAGTAGGATAAAATAGACATAATAGTAAAATTAATATTAATAAGAATGGTAATAAAAATAAAAGACGGCAATACAAATAACAGTCTGATGTACGAGAATATTAATAGTAATATAAAAGTAATTATACAGGTAATAATATAAGTATGATAATAATAACAATAATTATAAATTTATTGGTCCAAGGACATAAAAAGTATGTATCGGATAGGTCATTGTAATTAACTGAAATGCAATTTATTAAACATACATATAAGCTAATCACTAAAACACCAAAAATCCTAATTCTTATTACAATAATCACGCATAAATTTTACAACCATCAATCGACAATCACAAAAACGATACACTGCCATACGTTTTAACACCTTTACAATAAATACATTAACTATAGCTCTCATTACATTTACATTTTTTAGATTGCACCCCAAACAAGCAAATCCAAGTCACATTTCATCAGAAAAATTCCTCTACGCCATAGAACGACTCGCAAGGCTCGTATTTTTCCAGTTTTTTGGAAAACAATTCATCCCTCACGTTGAGGATATGATATCACTCGGCATGGGAAACGAATAGTAGGCGAAATTCTAAAGCTACGCGTCTTGAGAGAGAGCGCAATCCATTGAGATGTGGTTCAATATGTTTCGTGAGTAGAAGATGGGTTAAAGCAAGGTGCGTGGGCGTCGAGGGTGGGGTAGCGTCGGCGCAGCTCTGCTTATAAACGCCGTTGCGCGGGGCCATTGCAGTTCAATCGTAGAGCATCGCCATGAAGTCTCTTTCCGCCGTTCTCCTCGTCTGCGCCATCTGCTGCCTCTTGGTGACGGAGGCCGTGTCCTACCTGGACCAAGGTGAGTCCCACCTTTGTGTACATCGTGTACCGATTGCTCTATCGCACACCCTCTGCGATACCCGTTCCTTCCCGACAGCTGTTCGCCCAAATCGGTCGCTCCGGAGACTTCGTCCGACAATATGTTTCGAAGCCGTCGCGTACCATTCGGTTGCATTGGTTTAACGAACCGATGGGTTCGCGGTTTCGGCGGTAATGAACCCGTGAATGTGGGCGGAACATATGCGGCGGGATTTTTCACGCGGGACACGGCTTTTTTTCGAGCGAGCCGTCGGTGGGTATGTTTGTGGACGCTGGTTAACGATGGTTTCTTCTAGATTTTGTCGCGTTCGGTCGTTCTACTGGGGAAGGCTGAGGGTCTTCTCCAGAATTGTTTCGGTAAGGGTTAGGAACTTACTTTAGGGCGGGAACCATTGGAAGATTTAAGTTTGAACTTTGGTAAATTTTTTCAACTAATTCCGGGATAATGAGTTCTCAGAAGAAGTAGTATGAGTACTCCGAGCACCAAAGGTTATCTTTGTTGAAAATGAGTCATTAAAGGTAACATTTTCCGTTTTGATTGCTTATGCTTTCCTAACGCATAGTCGGCTAATTATAAGTCCGATAATTACATATATGCTAGTAAACGCCCCCGTCAAACATGACGGGACGTAATTTCTTTAATGTAGCTATACACCAGCACCTCCTAAACCATATGGATTGGACTGTCAGTCTTAAGCGATTTAATAAATGTCTTATTTATATCCTTTGATAAGAAAATGAAACATGGACCGATAGATGGTATAATTGATGCTAGGTAATTTGCAAAGTAAGGCGCCCATAACTAAAAGTCGATGGAACATGTTGCCAATTATAACTATGACTTCAAAATTCATATAGGAACCTTCTTATCACCATTATTTCTACACGGGCGTGAATTCTACGCTTATTCTCGGAATCACGGCTTGGAGCTCGTCACCGACAGAGGCGGGTGTTAAACGCTCCCGCCGTGTATGACGGTACTTAATTTTAATAGAATTGTATGTCTTTGATTTACAATATAAATTTATTGAACACTCATCATACCTTAAATTTTTATAAATATCGATGATGATGGAACTTAAAATTAGAAATATTAGCGGAAAATATAACCTACTCGAATTTCATTCGACGCAGCGTAGTTCCAGAGGATTATGCAAACTCACGAAATCAAGCTTAAAAAATTCTGCCAAAATTTCCATACTTTTTCCCTGGTCTGATAAATATTTAAATGTACTATATTTAATGATAAAATTTAAATGTATACTCGTCATACTGATCGTGAAAAATCAACGTATAACTGTCCTACGTAAAATCGGGCTGATTAAGAAACATTTCTACATTCTTGTATATTTTCCCTGAGAATTTTATCGAAACAGAAAATGCTGATATCAATTGGGTTGCTTTCTCTCAAAAAAATTATCATTTTCTTACCATTGATTCTGTCTAGGCATAAATTAACAGTATATTCTGTAGGGAATATAAATGAGCTCGGGTACAACAACCACGATTGTCGTTAGGGAACGGATTGTTTATAAAATTTCAATAAACATATGGTTATTTTGTCAAAGTTCAAGCGATTCCGAATGGAAAGCTATATGTTACGACAAAAAATCTCGATTCCCTTTTCCTCCTCTTGGCACTAGTTTCGATTTCATAGGACCAATATTTCTGATTTAATTTCGCAGAAGAAATGAAGGACGACGAAAATGAAATTTACGTGCTCATATTATGGAATTCACTCCGAACGTTCTGGAGTTGAAACCGGTCCTATTATACGTATGAAATCTTCACAGGCTTCCCTGGTGAAAAGGTCAAGTATGCGAAATTTGGTTGAAATGTCGGAACTCAACGTCAGAGAGTCAATTAATTCCTGTTAATGAGCAAAGTTGGCTTCCGAAAGACGCATTGAACTCCCCAAAAGACGTCGAAGTCGTAACCAGATGAGGCAATCCTCAAAAAATACTAAGGAAAGGATATCCTGCCCACGGTGAATGATTCTGAATTAGCTTGAGTTCGAAAGGAAAAGCGGAGAATAAAGACGCGTCGGCGCGAATTATTTACTCTCGCATTCCCTTTCAGTCTCTTCCATGCCAATTATTCGCTTTTCTTCATTCATTATAAATCACAATGGTGATTAAGCTAATTCATTAGGGCGTTACGTAATAAACTGGGTTTCAAGGACAGAATTTTCACCTCTGTTTGATCAGCGGTTACGTGCGAAGTAAGCAATCGACATTCGAGTGCTCGATGATTGCGAGGCATTTGACTAAACACTCCGACGTGAGGGCCTTTCCTTCCTCTAATTTCGCTTTTCCGCTGTTTTCCTCCCCCTTTCGCTTTGCCGCTGTTTTTCTTCTTAGGTTACAGTAAAACCCGGTTAAGAAACTTTTCAGGGACCAAGCTAAAACCGCGTCTTAAACGGGATTGCGTCATAACCGGATTGTATAACGTAGGTCGTCTTGTATAATATATTCGAAGAATAGTATGCTTTTCGCATAAATAGAACGTCTTAGTGACTTAATTTTGGTCATTTTTTACATTACAATCATAAAATTTTTACCAGGTAGACAATGTGGGAATCTTAACGAATTTTTTAACAGCAGTGGTGAGAGGGCATATCTCCAAGTACGATCTCTCCAAGACCACCCTCTCAAAGCACCCTTTCTGGTTAATTCGAGATGTTTACAACCTGAGATTGCAAGCAAAGGAAACACACCCAATCGATTTTTTAATTAAACCAACCCCGAGAAAAAGTGATGAGGAAGATTTCGCTTTATCTGAGGGTTTCTTATCAGCTATGACAGTGGGATGGAGATGGTTATGCTTCGCGATATATTAAATTTATTCTCTCAAAAGCCGTTCCAAAGAAGCAATCCGTAAGGAACCATTCCAGAGATAAGACGAAACGTTGAGATGAGAAGGGACGGCGAAACAGACGGTGTAAAAATGTTTTATGTTTATTGAATGAGGCGTACGATTGGCTAAAGCGGGTTTGCAGTGCATCTGGGAGGGGGAAAATCCGCGTCTTTAGCGGTATCTTTACATTCACCTTGTTTCGGTCATCCTCGCAGAACAAAGTACATTTTCCATTCTTCTCATAACACCAAACCGACAACTATGCCATCTCCATCCATTTTTCCCCATTAATCTAGATTTTCTATTTCGCTCTGCGATTTTCTGCCCCCCAATGTGCATTCTTTAACTCATTCTCATTATTGCATTCTTTAACTCATTCTTCAATGCTACGAGAAAAAGGTAAGCATCACGAAGATTCTCTCAGATGCAGGTTGGGAATCGTTGAAAGAAAGGAGGTTAGACGCTAGGTTGAGACTTCTTAAGAAATTTAGAGAAAGCACGTTTTCCGAAGACGTAGTTGATATTATGCAACCCCCTGTTACTTCGTCCGATCCGATAATGAGAGCAAAATAAGAGAAATAGACGCTAGAACAAGTCGTTTTAAGGAACCATTCTTTCCGCGAACAATACGCGATAATAATAGGCTAAAAAAGAAGCTCAATCGTTTGTGTTTACACCCCCTGCCACACGCCGAAAGGCAGCTTGCAGGGTATTTATGTAGATGTAGAATTCTTCGATGTATTCTTAACACTCTACGTATAATCTGTGGAAAGTATCGATTCAAGTACATCTATGATATTGGCCATGTGAATTATTTTCAAACATATAAAAGCAATAGTCTTTCCTTGGAATTCCTTGGCCCAAATTTTCATCATGTTCGCGATTCCTTATTTTTAGTACACAAATACCCTATACAGTCGAACCTCGGTAACTACAATCCAACAAGGGACGAACAAGAAATTTCGAACTGTCGATTATTCAATTAAGCGAAATTTTGTAATACTCTGCCGACCGGTGTGTCGCAATTAGTAGTCGATATTAAAAATGAGACAACTGAAACATTTACCGAGTCTAAATTGTAATGAGGAGGAATTTATAGATGCAAGAAGTCGTGGTATACTTGTTATTCGTTAACATTTGGTTATGGAAACAAAAACTCAGATTTGAAAGAAAACGTGAACATAGTGGAGTACGAAAGAATAAGTAAAACTTCGTAGTTTCCACAGGAAAGATTCTTAGTGATAATATAATAAGATATAATATTGGAGTACATTAACGATTAATGTTAAAAAACAAAAGAACTGCCCACTGAATAAAAAATACGGAAGATTAATAATTTACCTAATTCTAAAACATTATTTTATTATTATTTGACCCTTTATTAGGTCTATTATAGGTGAGGTCTATTATAGACATTACGTTAAATTGAAATAAAAACTAAAATCTTTTGTAGGATTGAAATAAAGAAGTATGTACTACAAAACCTATAAAATAGATAATTATGGTACGTACCATAAAAATTTCAGTTCTGCGACATACAGTGATTGTCGACATGTCGAGGTTTTCCCGACTAGAGAAAAATTCGAGTTATCTATGGTAAATTCTTCGAATAACCGAGGTTTTTTTTAAAGGAGTCAGGCTCCTTCTTCGACCCTTGTGTGTTTGCGAATGATGAAAGCTAGTGTTATCGAGGCACGCCTGTATGAAGGGTGACCAACTTATCTCCTGCTGTGATCCACTAAGATGAACAAAATTCAGCATTTGTTGAAATAAAAATTAAACAATAATTATTAACATCCTATATAAGAGACTCATTTTGCATTTTATCGAAGCTTTGGAGCTTAATACTCAATTTAATAGAACGTAGATTTATTATAAGAAAAGTAATAACATTTATTCGAAAGATAAGAGTTGTTTGGATTAGCAGCAATCGACCTGTTGGCTACCCCTGGACTTCATCTCCAAAATCTCAGCAATTTTAATAGTGAATGCGTAGAGGCCTCCTTCTTATCGCTTTTCTGTTTGACCAGCTTTTTCCCCGTCACCCCCTTCCCTCTGCTGCCACTCAAGTTATCCTCTCACGCCATCCTAGCCATCCTGCTTCCTTTGTATTCATCCCCACCAACCTAAGACACCCCTTTTCCCTATTAGTCACGCAGCTTTCGGTACACATTGCCTCCCCCGCACACGCCCAGTGGAATTCAATCAATTTGTATTCTCCTCCTGACAAACCCGATTTCCGCCAACGTACAAAAGTCGAGCGCTAACGCTTTGATGTCAGTTATGGAAATTACAAAAGAGCGCGGTTAAGAAGACTGATTTCATCGGCTAAACGCTAAAAACATCTCGACAGGATTGCGTACGAAAATTCGCAAAAGTGAACGGATTAGCAACGTTGAGTAATTCATTTCGCTGCGTAGGTCTCGCGAGAATTTCTGTTTGCGACTTGTAAAATCTAATTTCGCGAGAGTACGCCTTTATGTTCCGAGCACGTCTTAAACTATAGAGAAACTGCTTGCAAGAGATCATATAGAATTTGTTGCTAAAGGCTCTTCTTTGCACTGGATCAGCATGGGAGATTTCATAGGATGACGCTTTGCCTAGCTGAAATAAAGAATGGAAAGAATTTAAAAGATGAACGCTCTGTTTCCATCCCCTGGCGGAAATGGATCTCGTAATTGAAGAAACCTTCATCCACATCACTCGGCAAGTGGAATGCAATTTTCGGCATCTGCTCCAAGCCTTTTCCCGGTGAATTACCAACTGACGTCTCTCCGCTCTTCATTCATTTCAATTAACAGCTACTCTCTTCTTTTCCCATCTCAAATTTCCCCAACTTTTAAAGCGACGGAAAATTGTAAATACGTATAAGAGACGGTTATTTAATATTATTCATCGTATAGTTTGCAGCATATGCACATGTGCATTAAATGGGCGAGAGAAAAGAGACAACAGAACACACTGAATATAAGTGTAAAATACATGGGTGGTCTGAAAAGTTTCCGACATTTCGCCATTTCTCAACATGTTTTCTGAAAATTTCTGAAAATTTTCTGAAGATTTCTGAAAAATCTGGGGTCGGAAACTTTTCAGACCATCCTCCTACATGGATGAAACACTTCTGTCAAGTATGAGCTAAAATCGGAACTTTAAGTATATTATCAGGTATCGAAGCTGAAGGGTTCTGCTAGTGGATGTCCATAAGCGATCCTGAAAAGGAAGTTTGTTGACTCTAATATTCATATCCTGAACGATAGCAGAAAAGATATATATGTCTATAATAATATATATGTCTATATAATATTTTATATGTATAAGCCTATGACTTGAGATTAGTTTGGCTGATGACAAAAGTTGGAACGGCGATCTCAAGATTAAGTGTGAGGGAACTGCGCACTTACACTCACCTAGTGGCGAAAATATGAAGCAAACTGAACTCATTTGGAATGAATGATAAGTGTGAGAGACATGAACGAGAGATACTGACTCGGTGAAATGAACGAATGAAAAAGAATTGCCTGTCCGACTGATATTTGAAAGGGGTGTTTAACGGTCTTTCGGAAACAAATGAAGGGGGAAAAGAGCCGTGCGGAGGCAGAGTTGATTAGTAAAGGAAAGGAAGAAGGGTTGCTGTATGCGTTGGATGGAATTAAGGAGAAAAAGTTGCACAAAAAGGTAAAGCAAACGTAGGTGTCTGGATGGATGAAGGACAGGAAATGTCACCGCAGCCCAATGGAAAATCCGGAAACAAAACGGCTTTGAATCCGTCCATTAATGAACAACATTACAGGATGGAGTAAAGAACCAAAAACAGCAGTCGAATCACAGGAATTTCGGATGGAATGTGGAAAATTAGATTAAAATGAGGAACCCGCCCCGCGACAGGTATGCAACCTGTGGAGCTCTAGTTATCCCCTTCACTTTCAATTGGTTGTGAAGAAATTCCACTTAGTGATTTAGGTGAGAAAAATCAATCAGCAGAAGAGTCGGACAGCATTAACCGGATTGGTCGGATCCCATTTAGAGTACTCGTGCAGTAAATGAGATTGGAGGCCAGGGTATTACTCTTGAACCTGGAAAGGAACGGTGTAGAAGGGCTGGGTCAGTGAATCGATAAGCGTTACCAAGATGCTTATCGGCATAGAGTGGGATTCGTTGTTAGGAAAAAGATTAAGGCTTACGTAGGACTTTCTCAATTGACTTAGGATAGACAGGCTCTCTGGAGACGTGTACATTCTACAGGCCTTAGCGCTTAGATTTCTCAGAAATTTCGATTCGGAAACTAATTTTTCACGAACGAAATTCGATTGTAAAAGGAAATTAGATGTCCTTACCATGTGCCTCTCTGCACATTTGTTACTATCTGTAATAAAAATAATAAATTTATCGATCCAAAGACATACAAAGAATGTATAGGAATTCAAATGCAATTAATTAGACTACATATAAGCTAATCACTAATACATTACAAATCATGAATCTTATCACAATACGCACATATTTTTTACAAGTTTAACATAGTTCAACATGCACAAAAATGATACACTGCCATACAGTTTATTACCATTACAATAAATACATTAACTATAATTCTTACTACATTTTTTACATTATAACTTAAATAAGCAAGTCACCAAACCTAAATCACATTAAATAAAAAATTAACATACACCATAAAATGACTTGCATAGCAATTTCTTTTTTTAAACTTTTAGAAACTAATTTACCTTTTACATTTTTAATTCATCGGGTACCATATGGTATATTTATCGAGCCATGATCTCAAAGCTCCTACCACTAGCCTATGTGATGAGGTCCTCAAAATAAATCTACCTCACGGAAAGTGATCATGAATATCTTTTTGTATTTTATATTTCTCTATCTTAAATCAGTATCAGTAAGAATCAGTAAAAGTAAGAATCAATAGTCACTACTGTTAGGGTCAAATGGAACCCTTCCAGCAACGAATGATAATAATGTAACGATTTTTAAATGTATTTTTAGAAAGCTTTCGAGTCCTCTACAACTACCAAAACGTTAAATTTCGCACGAGAAACAGATTTAGCGAAATAGCATTCTAGAGTGCTTTTCCATCAATTTCCTCTCATTGCTGCCTGTTCTCCATAAGAAAAACCTACCGTAACATGTATTACACATCCGTTTAAATCGCTTTAACTTTGCTAAGCAGATTAAGTATTTAGACTCCAAATCACAGATTCTCATTGAGGAATTTTTGTCTCCAAAGCCGCTGTTATGAAAGGAAAGGTTCAAGAGCTTACCTTCGAATGAAGGTTTAATTCCTCAAAGCTTTCTGCCCTTTCTCATTTCTCTCTCCTCACCCTTTCCTCTCTGTAAATTATAGCTCTTTTGACATTCGAAATATCCATTCTTTACGTTTTTCTGCTTTTCCTCCATTTGTTCTCCGGGATTTAAATTCTAATTTTTGGAAGAGTGAATGGTAACCCTAAGCCGATTTTTTACCTACGTTATACCTGAATCGTTAATGGATTAAACCGTGATAGAAATTCTTCGAATAGAATAAGCTGATCCATGTATATAATCAATGTGAGATGATCTTACTTCAATGAACGCCATTTAATTGATGAAGAGATAGAACTGCGTATTTTTTTCAAGATATTTTTATCGGTCGACCGGTGTGGGCATACAGTCATCCTCAGGTACAGATTATGATATGATATATATGATCTGTTTAGAATTTCTGTTTTATGAAATGTTTAGTTACGGAGCGGGTATCCAAATAACGAAAATGAAGCCCCTTTTCCATGGATTGTTGTTTAATAACCGCTTTATCTAGAGTTGTAGACGAACATACATTCATAATAAAAGTTCTCAGTTATCAAACTCAAACCATTATTAACAAGGTGTGGTCACAAGCGACCTCATATCTCCTTAACCTATTCTTGTATCTTCAACTATGTAGATTAGAAGTAACACCAATAACCTTTACTTCTCTGAATTCAAAACTATGATATTGTACAAATGCTGGTCCTCAACAACAGATTGGAATTCCTGTCAGATAAATTAAAATTCTGTATAAACCTACAAATCTTTAAGGCAAAGCTATGTAAAGACACTTCAAGAAGTACAACCTGCGCAAAACTTGCATTAATACGTATATATCTGTGTATGTAAGCATTAATCATCCATTATTTTTGTCTTTTATTCCACTATCTTCAGTGTACCTTGTGTTCTGTAGCTAATTTTCATACAAAACCTTTCTGTTTTGTTTCTAATAATTTTCTAAATCTGATGTCACAATTTTTTTAATTGTGCATGGACATCACGATTCGATATTTGTTTCAACAAGTTAATTAACAACTTTGTTGATCTCAGGGGGTTTTGTACCCAGAGTATTTCAACATAGTATTATTAATTTTATACCTACATTTGTTCTCTTTTTCTTCATACATGCTAAAGATATGCATCTATTTTGGGGAATCCTGTTCTCTTTAGGATGTATCCCATGATGTCATTTTTTCCTCGTTTTATATAATATTTAGGCAAAAATTACATGTATTGGGTAATGAATGGCAGGAAAGGCGTTCATACACATGCAACGAAAAGAAAAAGAAACCATTAGAAAGAATGGAATAACTAGAAATATTTAATAAAATAAATGTAATATAATGATAATATTTTTTGGAGCGATTTTCAAAACCATGATGTAAGTGAAAATGTTTCCAATCTTTTCAAACTTCAGTTTGAAAATTATGGTTTTATTCGTTGAGATCGTGCTGAATATCCTAATTTTTGTGTTTGGACTTTCAATGTCAGATGCTGCGTTCTTTGAAACCAGGTTGTTAATCATATACCCTTATGGTCAATTTTGCGAATCCATAGAAGTGCCTTATCTATTTCGCAGATAAGATAGTGTAACTGCCTGACGGCTTCCTTTTACCTTTTCGAAAATTAGGAATCGAACCTTCCTTTATCTGAATAAGGATACGTTAGATAGGCAGTTCAAACAGAGCCGAAAAATCGATTGTAAGCTCATCATTTCTTCGTCAATATGTACATACTTTATTGCAATTTCCGGGGATAATCATCACACCAGAAACAGCGGAGTCGTTCTTCATTATTTTTTCACACTTGTGCTGATTTTCAGTCTAAATTCATCGCTGGAAAGATTAATAAATTCCTAACCAATAAGCTTAAATCTTCAAAAAAAAGTGTGCCAATCACATTAAGTATTGAGTCAGGCTTTGAATCGGTGAAACGAATGAAAATTTTTAAAAACCCAAAATATAGAAAGTGTCAAACACTCAGTAATATTTCCGTTGAAAACGAACGGAGATATTAAACAAAAAGGGGACTGAAATATTAATACTAATTTAGGTTTATTTCCATTGTAAATTTCAGTTTTATTTTGATATCAGTTATGTTAATAATACTCTTTTAATAACGTGAAGTATGACGCATATTTCAATATTATTTTTCAAATACTCTCTATGTATGTTCATCATCATCTGTAATTTTGTTCTCCCTTGAAATTAAAAGGTCGGCAGTTGGAAATGAAAATTGGAATCCAAAGGACGTTCCTACGCCTTTCTTTAAATGTTTGTGTTTTAGTAACTTTAATCGGAAATGGACATAATGATAGCAGAGATAAATAAAATAAAAAGAATATAGAAGATAAAAATAATGTCGAATTTAGCTAGAACGACATCCCATTTTTAAAAAACATAGTTGATAATTTCTTGCCATATATGGATGTGATACGACGCTATTGCAAGCTCGCCGCCGTTTTCATAAAAGCTCTGTAGATAAAAGTTTAATGGGGCAGTTATTCTTCAAAACTTCCTTGTTTCCTTCCCTAGGTAAAGGGGTAGTTCATGCCTAAACGACGCGTTAGTGCGCAATTGCTTTAGCGAATAACTGCGTTGAAATTCTTCCTCCGACACAGTACAAGGTATTTGGAAGCTCAAAAAGGGAGGTTTTCTCTGCTCCGATAAAATGTTTCTAATACTGCCATCAGCGGGATGGGCGATGAAAATGTATGTTTTAATTAATTACATAAAATACAGTTACTAAAGGAAAGGAAAATTTTTGTGAGGGACTCATAATCATAAAAGAGGCAAATTTAAGTCTAGCTCCTCTAAAAAGATACACTTTGCAAAACAAAAAATATTCCAAGTCGATGCAATTCAATTCGTTGGCTAATTTGGCTTTTCTAATCGCCTTATTCCTTTTTATGTACTATTATACCTGCTCCTCCTATTCTTCGTCTATTTGATTGCTCGGAATGTGGATTACAATCACGGAATTGTGGTTCCCTCAAATACGTTACAATTATATACACGACACTGATAACCATGATTCATTCGTAATGGAAACCCGAAATTTAAACACGGAGAGCACTATGGAAAATAAATATATAAAGTAAACAAACTCAAAATGGATAAATATCACAGGAAATATTTATTACGTAGTGGCGATTGTTGTCGCGGGTAAAACAAAAATGTTTTAAATTTAATTGAACTGAAGTGTCTCCTGATAAGGATTCCCTTCAAAGAAAACATAATAAAACAATTTTGAAACATGCACTTGAAATGCAGATTGTAAAATTTATGCCGTATTTTGTGGTGTGTAACACGGACCAAAATTTTAAACATGTGATTCAGGGAAAAAAATTTCAATTCATGCTCGGCGCACTAAACGCTCACCGGATTTTTAATCAGAATATTCGATGCGAATTATATTTAATCACCGCAATGAAATCAAATTGACCTAAACCTTTAAAAAGACGACTGCTTTTTCGAGTTCATTTATTTATAAAAGACGTCTCAAACATCGCTCAAACATCTCCAGTACTGTTTTCTTGAATTCGTATCGAATTCGAAATTTTTCTTGTAGAAAGTACAATTACAATTATGAACAGTTTCATGGGCTTTTTTGTCGCTGCCCCTTTCCTTCCGAATATAGAAACGTTAGCTCAATAAGATTCTGAAGACGTGTTTATCTATCGAATTAACGTGTTATCTATCGAATTATTTCAAGCGAATAATACGGACATGAAATAACTACGTTTACTTTGAGACACGGGTAATTTTCCGACGAAATTTCTTAAGAATGATGGGTTTCATTTTCCGCGATTAACGGTGCCTGCATTTAGTGTGCAGATAAATTCAAAATGAGCACTCTGTATTCTATGATCTAACATAAAACGCACCTTTTAGCATTTTTAGAGCTTCCGAAAATCGGGTGCTTCTTACGAGTTAATTATTTCGAGTGCGCCATAGGTTCGGGATCTAAATTGCATTGTCGTAAAGCAGGCGATGCAGAAAAATACTTAACAAAAACGTTTAAAGCTATGTTCCAGTTTTTTTCTGTGCCAGTACTTAAAACTTGCACTGTACCTCATAAGTATACCGGTAGGTGATGATGAATAAAGTACACAGTTTCTATAACACACTGTTTTATCGGAGAATTATCGAAAGGCGTGTTATTTGGAAGTTATTGGAACTGGAATAAGCGGAATGCAATCGCAGATTAATCAAAGTTCACAATCGAAGACGGCTAAATAAAATCGGTGCATTATCCGTCGGTGTTTAAACCTACAGCCATCGGGTGCTCGCGGAGTATTAATGTAAATGTATCTGACACATTATCTATTATTCTTTAGCGAGTGCATGCAGTAACCTACTTAATCAGCCTCTTCGTTGAATTATAATATTATTTTCTTCTTTTAATAAAGCTATAACGTCAAAATGGCCGAGTGGTTAGAGCGTCTGGTCCAGTTTCCATAATCTAGAGTTCATCAGTGGATCAAATCCTGTTTGTAGAAAATTTTTTTCCGGAAAATTAAATTTTCAGATCCTGAGACGTCGTTGATCAAGATGGCTGTCACCCGCCTCCGCTCTTATGGTTTGTCAGTTTATCTTATCTACTGGAGAATCAGTTAATCTAACCGTTGTTATACTTGTTGCCTCGTATGTTTCATTAGAGATAAGGTATGAGTGTTTATTTTTTGCTGTTATATGTTACTTGCACGATAATCACACCGCCACAGCGGCCGGCAAATTCGGTAAGGGTAAAAAATAAACAGTCCACACCCCGGCATCCCAGGGATTCCTGACTGTTTTCACAGTCTAATAGGCCTGCCTTTCGTCACTCATTATAACACATTTCTTAAATTCAGGGTCCAAATTGGTTCGCTCATGTAAGTCTTACAAGTTATGCGGTGAATGCATTTATAAGAGGCACATTTGTATATTAAAAATATCTTAAACGAAGCAAAAATTAATCCGTTCTTAGGCCTCGATCGCAACGTAACAGAAGCACCCAAAATGAACGGTGAGAAGCTTATCAGAAGGTATCTAATCAGCTGCATTTGAAGGTATGTTTAAAGAACCATATTTTGCAAATGAGTGAAAAAAAACATCGGGCAAAAACGGCAATTCTTTCTATTCAATTCTCTATCACGCTAAACAGATCTCGTCTCAAAATCGCGATTACACCTGGGAACCTCTCCTAGTTAGATTCCAGAATGTACCACAATAGCTAACAACCGTCGGACCTTTTAGCGATGGGGTTGAAAATTTTATTGATAATTTAACACTTCTTCTGCAGAAAAAATTTCGTTTATTTTGTATGTGTGGGGTTATTTCATGCCTTCCACTCACGCCAACTTCGGCGCCGGTCGACGGATCTCATCCTTTCCCCACTTTCTGTTGCGTTGCATTTCGGCAGAAAGATATATACGTTGCGGATTCCACCCCCATTTGCAATACAAGCTAACTGCGGACCTTGCAGAAGGTGCGGGAGAACGGAAAACTGTAACGGAGGAGAGAAACACGGAACAGTTGGTGTACGAGCTATTTGGGAGTCGGGAAAGATGTTTGAGTCTAGTTGAGACAATAAAAGACAAGTATCTATGCCAGTGACTTGTGCTCTATCTCCTGCTATTCCGTAATTCATTCCGGAGAGGTAACAGTTACTTTCTTGTAACGACGCTTACTTACTTAACGTTGAATTTTTAAATTTCTAAAAATTTCGAAAAGTGTTTCCTCCCTGAATTAGCCTGATCTTATTCCTAGAGTTACGAATGTTTCTTTCCATTTCATTCGTATGTTCGAAGGCAATGGAAGAAGATGCAATTTTAGCTATATTTTCCATTTGGAAAAACAAAAATATTCAAAATACCTTCATATGAAAAGAACAATTTCCTGAACTCAAGTCGACACCCCGAGAAGCGCAAGATGTTTGGCGTCATCTTTCGTAAAAGGAACAAATTCCCAAAGGTAATTCTCTGACGAGCTCTGACAGTGGTAATATGCAGCCTCATTTGGCATTCTCTGCAGGCCGTGACGTATCCATATTTTCATTTACATAATTACCTTGCAAACCACCAGTGACGCATGAAATGCATTAACACTAGCATCCCTATCTAACTCTAGTCTGCTAGTTTCTCTTGTGCTCTGTTCTGACCTGTGTATCAAAGAATGATTTACACCATCTTTACTTACAAGTTTAACCACCAGCGAAATGCGTACTTGAGGGATATAATGGGGATTTATCTTGAGTAAAGGGGCCAGATAACATGGTCATACAGGATGGAATCGTTACGTATGTACACTACTTAGCGGCAACATTTCTTTTTTCCTCTTAGCGTCTGACGCAATTCAATATTTAACTTTCAAGTTTCGACGGGAAACTTCTTCGATGGGCGCGTTTCCTTCGATCGATTATCGACTCATCGAAATCCGTTATTCGATAGCGTCAACTGAATACGACCCGTGTCCTTAATTAGAGGCTGTCTTCTCATAAAACTGTCCTTTTATATTTATGGTTCTTCGATGCGTATTCGGCCAATGGCGTCGATTTACGTCATCTGAGTTGCTTCATTTTTTTACCCAAGATTTGATTCGATGCTTTACCATAAATACATTCGAGAGTCGCAATTTATGTCGGCACCGATCGCAATAATATAATTTTTAAAATAAAGACTCGATAATAATAATGATTTTAAAAAGAACAATCAGAGTACAACATTTCTATTTTTAGCTCGCAATTGTAATTTGAACTTTAGCATGCGAAGTTTGGCTAAAAAGTTTCTAATTATCACTTAAAGTCTTTCTTTTCTTAAAAAAAGGATTTATTAATCATCTTTACGTATTGGAAAGGGTATAATATGACATATTCACGCCAAGAATTTACATAAAGTGATAATTATTTTCTTATATCAAAAATTTATCCCCTATTTCAAATTAATCAATTACGTAATATATGAACAGTTATATCACTGACTTTTTTGTACGTTTTTAGTGGATGATAAAGTCCAAGCAAAATGAAATATTACTGTCTTTCTTTAACAACAAAAATTGTAGGAAATGTGATTGCTGGTGAAGAAAACTATTGCGGGAAACGAAAGAAGAATGTGGAAGGAAAATCGAAAACGTAGAGGTATACTAAAGACATTCTTAACCATGCCAAGGCAAAAATTATTTGACTCTTACATCTTTACAGATTTTCTTTCTTTAACAAAACAAACGGTGGAAATTTACCGATGAAGAAAAAATGAAATAACGGGAAAGGAAGGAAAAGATGGAAGAAAAATCGAAAGCATAGAGATACTTAAGATGTACTTATTCTTAACCATGCCGAGGCAAAAATTACTTAACTATTCCATTTCAACGAACGAAATGACAAATTACTATATTAAAGCAAAACTTTGGTTTACTGCTGTTACAATAACGGATAGTGATTCCATTAAAAATTTTCCACCGGTGAACTTCACAACGAGTTCCGTCCGTAGATCGCATCCCGACATTCAGATTCCACTCTTTGAAAGCAGGTTACCACTGCTTTCCTGGCGCCATTTCAATGTTTGGCACCGTCTAGGCGCCCCGTCGACGTCGATACTTTGCTCATCCGCAGATATTCTTACGCTTTCCTCTTTTCATTTACTTATACGACTATCTTTCTCAGAAGATCCATATGAGGGCATAGATCAACACCGTTTGGCTTTCAAGGTGACGATTTTAACGCAATAGAAACCTTTCAAAACCTTTTCATATTTAGTGATTAAAAACAAATTCGTAATTTTCCACAGGTTTTTTTTTAAATCTGCGGAAAATTACGAAATTGTTATAAATCATTACTGATGGCTTTCCACAAAGTTATGCTGGCTCACATTGAGTTTATTTCCATATTTAGTCGAATCTTAGGCGAAATCAAACAGTAAACAACATTCGATGTTCGGAATCTCGTCAGGTCTTCATGTTTCTAGGCACTTTTCCCGACGTGGTAAGACCCCTTAATTCCTAGTTTAAATTTGCAAAAGGAAATAATGCAGCAAATAATAAAAATGGAACTTCTTACTTAGGTTTTACCGAGTAACCTTGAGACGACCCAACACACCTTCGGTTAAAGAATTCGTTCTTTCGATAGTTTCTCAAGTCCTTTCGTTAATTCTCATCACTGCTCATTGGAAAGTGAGTTAAAATAATTTCCAAGTAGTGTTTTTTTATGGATAATAAGCGAATCTTTGGAACAATAAGCGACATCTTGGGAATTTTAATTACATAGAAGACAACTGATATTTTCCATACTTTCCTTTTCTCCTTGTATTATCATTAAAATATTTTCCTGTTCCCCTCGTTTTATCATTGGATCTATAATTTACTGAGAGCACACATCTCTGGCGATTATTTTTGAGTCTATATGTAGACTTAGTTTGTGAAAGTCAAAGAAACAGGTCTCTCATTTAAGAGATGTCTCTTTTATACAAGTTTCGGCAAAGAGACCACTAATAGAATGTTTTAGAGATTTTTAATACAGAACAATGTATTTCACCAGTTCTTGATCTTCGAGCCGCCTCAACACTCCTCAATGCATTTTTTCTTATACATGTACATCTTCCTCGTTCTTTGTCTGATGTTGACCGTACCAGAAAAGTGATTTCAATAAATTATTTAGTTTAATTTATACGCTGATAAATCCGTTCCTCCATCGCCCTACTTTTGTACTGTATATTTGCATTTGTAACCCACGCAGAAATTGTTTTTGAGTCAAGCCTTAGGTCGAGGAGTTATTTTATAGAGAATAAAATTGAGATTTTCAGAACGCTGTGATTTTTTGTCATTTTCGGTTATGCTGTTTATCTTTCTATTTATCTTACTCGCATTTTAATTTTAAATTACCGCGTCTTTTCTCCGCTAAATTTCAAGGTTTTATCCTTCCAAATTTGATAGTTGTTGAAATTAACCGAGTCCGGCAAGATGTGGTGGAAATCCATCATAGGAAATGAAAGAATAAATGATACCATTCTTTCATTTCCTTTAATACTTGTCCTTATAGTACACTTACTATTTATTTGTGTGCACCCCTTTACTTGCCGCCCCCTTTATATTCACTGAATCCTAATTTCTTCATCCTATCTCTTGGTAGCTAACAATAGAGGAAATGAGGTTTCCGCCGGTTAAAATACTTTAAAATACTTTACAGACAAGTCAAACGTCACATCACATATTCATTGTGTGTTTAAATTTGAGACGAGACTCCTTTATTCTCCAATGCGCCAGAATTAAAGTCGTCTTCACGTGTGATATTCCCAACTGCTTTCATTTCTGATTTCATATCTCAGCTTCGTGATCGAGGAGCAAATCAACTCTGGCCGTGCAATCACCCCTTCCATTCAGCTGGAAAATGGTTGGATCATCTCACTGCCGTTGGCAAATTGAACACGTTCTCCTAATCTATCACCGTCGCGGAATGAATAAACTGACGATCTACCATTTCCTTGGTCTTTTCTAGATCATCTGATCGGTCGATGATGTAGCAGCAAAATATCAGCTACGTTTTTTTTTACATCAAATTGACTAAAGAGAAACTTGCCTTCTTTTGACCGGAAAATTCGAAGAAGCATTTTGGTCGTGATTTATTTGTATGCATGAATCGAAAGTTGCTTTGCGGAGCTTTTTTGCTGAGGCTGATGACTGAGGAGGGTTAGGAAGATCACGATAAAATGACTTTCAAACAACATCTACTATGCTTAACGTCCAAATAATTGATATGGTAGTGTATACTTGAATAGAAAGAAAAATACCGGTGTAGCATTCTAATAATTCCTTATCTCTATATTCGTTAATGATTTCACTATCAAAGCTTATTTTACACTGTTTATGCAACAGAATGCAAAAATGTCCCTTTCCGGCCAAATTTTTAGCTAGAAAGATCTTCAGCAAGAAAAACGCAAATCTATCTGGTCTCTTATGTTAAATCACGGTGATGTTCGAAGTGGCAGCATACTGAATACGAAAAGGAAGTTTAAATACACTCCCTTATTTGAGAATTTCCATCGCGGGGAGTGCAGCTCTCTGCTGCGGATTGAAACCTTAAAGTAACCCATTCTCAAATTGTTAGCCCTTCTCCTTCTATCTTTCTGACATCAGGTCTTCTCCGGTGTCACCAACGTATTCTAGTCCTTCCAACACTTAAATTCAGGGGATTATAAGACATTTCCTTCTTCTACATCCTCTTTGGGGACATGTTCCCTACACTTTTCTCTTTACTGTGATTTATCGACCTGTCTCTCAACGAACGCACGCTTAGTTCTTGTCATATATCTTTGTTTCCTTCAACGTACCTACAGTTCTTGTCATATATCATGGTCCAATTTTGAGCAGTCCATAACAGATCTGAGATATTTCATTTCTGGTGTTCCGATTTCTCTCCAATCCATTTGCCTTGGCGACCATGATTCGCACACATATAATAACGCTGGAAATTCACTGGAATCAAGTAAAGATGGAGTACGATCTCTTTAAGACGTTCGAGAGCCCACCAAAAATTCGCATTGACACTATGATTTATTAGATTTGTTCAAAACTCGACTTTCTTACGAAAGAAAACACCTCAAGCAACTTTTTAATGCAACGTTCTGTGAAATAAAATAACAGGTTGGCCGCTGATGGTTACTAAGTTAAAAGCAGATACTCCAAAAACCATCAATTAAAAACTTCAATGAAGTCGAAATACGTATAGGCTTTACTGTAAGTTTTTTATTGATGGTTTTTGGAGTATCTGCTTTTAGCAACGTTCTGTCCTTAAGCAAAAGTTATGGGGAAAATCTCGCCGCATAATCAGAGCTAAAATCGGCTCCGACAGTGGGATGGAGGTTGATCTTCATCAAGCCTTCATTTTCTTCTCGCAGAATCTTAAATTGCAGACAAGAGAGTCAAAAGGAACCCATCGTAAAATAGGTAAATCCACGAGAGAATACGATGGCGATACAGTAAATGTAAACAATTTTTGTGCGTCAAATGGGGCGAACGATCGACTAAAGCAGAATGTGGTACATTTGGGAGTTGGTTAGCAGAGCCTCGAGGTATTTTACCACGGGATTCGTGTGAAAGGAACCGAGAGAAAAGCGCTTAAACGGGATAGCACCTTAACCGGAGCGTTAAAAGGGATTGACTGTATATGAACTATTGTCAGTTTTAAAATTCCAGTCAGTATGATGGGCTTGTTGGGATAAAAACTCAATGTAATCTGCCGTAAGAGAAGAAATAAGCCTCGCGCCAGGTCGCCTTTACGTGGAGCTACGGATTTAGATTTAGATTTAGATTTGTACCCCGCAAGCCGCCAGTGGCGTATGGCAGGGGGTGTAATGACACCATCTTAGTATTCTAATCGACCCTATTAGCTTCTCTAATAGCTCGCGGGAAGAACGACCAGAAATAACTATCTGTCCTTGCTATTTCCTCCTTATAACGCTTGGTTGATGCCTCTCGGAGATCACGCTCACTACTAACCGGAATCAAAGTTTCATTCACCTCGTCCCTAAATTCGGAACCGAGGAACTTTTCGAAAAGTTTCCTTCGGTAATCGTTTCTTCTCTCCTGAAGTGAATTCCAACCGAGGGATTCTATCATGGACGTAACGCTACTGTCGAACCTGAAATCTCCTGTAACGAAACGAGCTGCTCTACGTTGGGCCATTTCTAAGTCTGAGACCAAACCTACCTCGTGTGGATCCCAAATCGCGCAGCAATATTCGAGATTAGGTCGAATGAGTGAAAAATAAGCTATTTCTTTTACTCTTGATGAGCATCCCTTCAGCGTTCTACCTGTTAGTCTCTGTATTTTGTTCGCCTTACCTATTACATCTCGAATGTGTTCTTTAAAAGATAAACTGCTACTGAACGTGACTCCTAGATATTTATTATGACGCACGAACTCTAAGGGATGTCCTGAAATTTTGTACAGTGCGGGAATAACGTTTGTAGAACGCGTGAAACTCATAGCAACGCATTTCTTAAGATTCAGATCAAGCTGCCAATCCTTACACCATCCTGCTATAACGTCCAAGTCATTCTGTAGTATATGTATATCATTTTCTGACGAAATCTCTCTGTATATGAGGGTATCATCGGCGAACAATCTAACTTTGCTCTTTACTTTATCCGCTAGGTCGTTAATGTATATGAGGAATAAAATCGGCCCTAGGACACTTCCCTGCGGAACACCTGATGTGATACTAATTTCGTTGGATAATATTCCGTCTAACGCAACTCTCTGAGATCTGTTTTCTAGAAATGATTTTGTCCACCTGACCACCTTTCCGTCAATCGCGTAGGAACTTAACTTTTGTATAAGCTTTACATGGGACACCGTGTCGAAGGCTTTCTTAAAATCTAGAAAAATTGCGTCTGATCTAACTCCCTTATCTGCTGCCTTAGATACGTCATTCATAAATAGGGCTAACTGGGTATCGCAAGACCTACCCTTACGGAATCCATGCTGGCTCTGACTGATTGCTCCATTTTCCGCTAGAAAGCGCATAATTGAGCTGGCTATAATATGTTCCATAATTTTGCAAAATATAGAAGTTAGTGATATGGGCCTATAGTCGTCTGGTTTTACAGTACGCCCTTTCTTGGGCACCGGAGTGATGTGTGCTTTCTTCCAAGACATTGGGACAGTACCCTCATCCAGTGATTTCTTATAGAATACCTGAAGAAGGGGGGCAATATTGTCGGCTAAAGTTTTTATGACAACAGCAGGAATACCTTCGGGTCCTGGCGCCTTTTTCCTTTCAATCTCTCGCAATAACTTAGCAATTCCATCAGCTGATATCTCTATGGGACTCATCTCTGAATCAATGCGCACAGGAAAGTCATTAACTTGGCCATTGTCTGCTGTAAAGCATTTCCTGTAGTGCTGGTTTAGCAAATTAGCTTTTTCTGTTGGTTCATTCACGGTGACTCCCTCTTCGCTTATTAGGTTAGGCACAGAAGACTGACCTCCTCGAGTCTCACGGACATACGACCAAAACTCTTTCTGATCTCCCCCTAGTGATTCTAACAAGGTTCTAGATCTGTATTCCTGATATTCTTTCTGTGCTTCTTCTTTAACCAGTTTACGTATTTCTCTATAATTATGCTGTTCGCGCTCAAAATTATCTCCAGAAGCTTTGAGTTTTCGTAATCGCGAATGAATGACTCTCTGTTTCCTATGCAACGCTCGTAACTTAGGTTTCGTCCAACGCGGCTCTTGACGTTCACGCACGTTTTTAATCGGAACGTATTTAATTAAACCTTCTTTTATTATACGGAGAAACTCTATCCAACTATCATTTACTGAATTACGATCCATAAAGCGATAAAAATCGTCCTTGCACGCGTTTATGTAGCTTTTATATTCTGAAAAATTTGCTTTTCGAATTACATATACTTGCCTCCGCGGCTTAAGAGATTTAACCGCTGCTACTTTAATATGAGCCATTATGACATCATGATCTGAAATACCGTCGACTATATCGAGACTAGTTATCATTTGTGGGTGGGAAGTGGCTAGTAAATCAAGAATGTTACCTTGACCCGCCCGGTTCTTTCGAGTTACCGTCATATTCACCTGATCTAAAGCATAAAACGAGAAGGTATCGATTAATTTTTGCGAAATTTTCTTTTCTCTGCAAGTACTTGAGTATGTGAAATTCTGCCAATTAATATACGGAAGGTTAAAATCTCCACCTATGAAAATGATAGGATCTTTCCTTTTCTTACAAATTATCTCTAATGACAGGGATAGGTCATCTATACAATCAATACCGCCGTCGGGAGGACGATATAAAGAGCAAAAATGAACTTTACTTCCGTTTTGTCTCAGAATTGAACACCAAACCATTTCGCTTGTGCTGTTACTTACGTACTCTTCACGTTGACTGATTAAATGATTTCTGACCGCTATAAACACTCCACCGCCTGTTCTACAGAGTCTATCCTTTCGATATACAACATAGTTGGGAGGGAAAATCTCGCTCGTCGCGATATCCTCACTTAACCAACTCTCAGTTCCTAGTATGACGTCCGCGCATGTAATTTTCGTGAGATTAAGGAACTCTGGCTGCTTGTTTCGTATGCTTCTACAATTCACGACTATTACCTTTAACTCTTTTTCCACGTTTTTACAAGTCGGGTTTCTCGTTGCTCTAACCTTCAATTCATCCGAAGCCATTTCCTCATCATTAAAACTAACTCTTTTTACCTGAATTGGTTCACATGTAACTGCATGCCTATTACTGTGGGTGTTCAACTCGTTGAATATGCTCCCTAATTTTTTATTCTCGCTCTTAATATTGTAGTCTAGCCTAAAAAATCACCCACATGCCTAAAAACCCTACCCGCTACGGATTCGGACGGGTATAATTAAGATTCGTAGTTTACATCCATTCAAAATTAAATCCTAATGAAATTCGAATGGAAATAACTTTATCAACACAATAGTAAAAATTTTACGCTTTTATAGCAAGAACAACAAATTTAAAAGCGAAAATTAAATGCATTGCCCCCGTGAACATTTTTGAAACTGCCATCACTCTCTTACAATCCAACATATAATGCCGATTTTTTCTTCAATTGCTCAATGTATCATCTGAATGCACATTAAAGAAATTATTTAGTTTTTTTTAGAGAAAAATTATTTAGTTTGAACGTAACTCAAGAAAAAAATCGTCCTGCAGTCCAATTTATACGTTGCCTAAAATCGTTTTGTTTCTCACGTGAGGAAGAACTTGTCGCGAGAGAAATCGAGGTAAATGTTGTAATTTTCACTTCCAGTTTGTTCCGAGACGATATCTTGAATAGAACTTCAGTTTTTGACGTTTATATCTAATACATATGAATGAGATAATAGAGGTCTATAGGTTGGTTGGTCTAATAGGCCACGTTGACGCGTAGCATGGGACAAATATGCCAGAGAACGCAACTCGGGAAAATCTAACCACTGAGAAATAAAAGAAGATCAAATTGAAACGAAAATAAAGAGAAAAAGGAAAGTTTAAGCTCTACTCAGCCCTTCTCCACGGGTAATATACTGCTCAGGTGGTTGTTGAAGTGGGATGAAATTCGCCGGCTACCGACGATGGCCAGACATTCAAGGAGTCGCTAATGGTGCTCAGGAGAACTCGTCCTTTCACCTTCGAGGTCAGGTAAAGACTGACTCGACCCTGAAGGAAACCTCTCAGCGAGCTTGAGAGAATCCCTCGGAAAGTTGCAGCGTTCCACATTATAATGATCAATCGAAACTGTTGCGATGGCAACTATTGAATAGCTGCGCAAATTAATAAAATGTATCTATATGAGAGAGACGCTTATTAAAACCGTTCTCTAGTCAAATTGTCTACATTTTGTCGCCGTTCTGTTCAGTATATTCACAATAAAATATATTTGCAATAAAGTATATATGCAATAATAAAACGTGGGTCCTGCACACTTATTAATTTTTAGTGAGAGTTCTTTCTTTTAATACAGAAAAATATTCTAAGGACTATGACTAATGCCCCTTATAGATCCCACTGTAAACCTATTTTCTAAAAGTTAAGAATTTTAACAGTCCCTATGTTTTTATTTCTTAATACTGTTCTTTTCGCAAGGAAATATACTTCCCTTTTGATAAAAAAAAACAATGGATTATCGTCACCATTTCTCTAGAAGAATCAATTATCCACATATATCACAGCAAAATTTAAATATTTTTTCTAAAGTAAGTGGGATCAAATTTTATTATGCCCAAACAGCATCTATAAAGAATTTAACGTCTCTCAATGCCATCAAAAATGCAGTGTCTAATTTACTCTTAGATAAATGCCTTTACGATGTGAGTGAATTTTTTACCAACTGCATATTTCGTTTTGCTTTAGTTTAACTTGCTGTCTTTTATACCACATTGAAGTGTATTATTATTATTATTATTATTATTATTATTATTATTATTATTATTTCACGCTGCGAGTTGACTTTCGCCAGGTGGCAGCATCTTACATTGTCATAATATACAAAACATTTTTACAATACAACAGTGAACTATTTACATAGTACAAGTAAGAACTATTTACACAATACAAGACAAATGTTATTTATGAACACACATATTAAGATCACATACACATCATTACATCACATATATATTAAAACTACCTTGATACCCTCACCCATACAAGCCAACATAAAGTAAATATAGAAATGAGTTTTCAAGTAAGGTTTTTCAGGGTTCCTGATAGGCCTTCACGGCTACTTAGTATTATAAATTACTCTGTAATTTCAGTCGGACAAATAAAGAAGTTTATTATTCATAACTGAATGCAGATGTTTACTTTTCCACAGAAACACATCTCGGCCGAGGCTAAAGATTATATTTTTATTATTCATAATTAAAACCACCGCATTACTTTCACGAGGAGTGGCAAATACCAAGTTTTTATTTTAAAACAAATGGCATCCTTTCGAATGAGATATTCCCGAGGTGAGATAATACCGCATTCTGATTTTCGAGAGGAGATTACTCGAGAAAGAACATCCGTCGGATATGACACATTATATAGGACTGAAACAGGGAACGTTATATCAATAACGTCTTAGAGAACGCTGGACTAGGAATGAAAAGGACGCGATAAGATGCGTTAGAAATAAGTGAAATAAACAGGCGTGAAGAAGGGAATTTTTGGAATGGAAGCTACAGGATTATTATTTTAGAGCCTTTACCATCACCTACCTCTTAATTGAACGACCACGGAATGGCTCGACTCTAATGAAATCAAAACGTAAAGGCCAAAGCTCGAATTCTACCAATTTGCCTGCCAAGAGGTGTGGTCCGATGTACTTGAGATGATGGGTGTGTTTATGCACATGTATATTTGTGTATATATTAATTAAGTAATAAAGTCTATCGGGCTCCCGGATAGCCATGTGGGCACCGCGTTCGACTTTGGTGGAAACGATTCCAGGTTCGATTCCCGGTGGGAGCGTCCGAAATGACTGCTGAAGTACTTTTAACAATACTATTACGTATATATATGTGTGTTTGTTCATATATATGTTTGTCTATATGTATATTAACTAGTGTGCTTGATCGGTGTAAGTTTGTCCAGCAGTTTCGCGAAGTTGACGGTCGTTGATGATGGCAAAATAATTGATTGATTGATGGACCCCTTATTAGGCGAGGTAAGGTCCGTGTGGTTTTATCTTTCACTTAACCTCTTGTGAAATTAATATGTAAATATAAAACAGAAGAAAGAGTAGGGTAAAGAAAAAACCCACGTGAAGAGGGGTGAAAAAAAACCCCGCGAAGACACAGTATACATTAAAAAATTATTAATAGGAATATAAATATACATCATAAAAAAGAATTACATTAAATATTATTACAATTAGTCATTAAGTAATTTATAGTTAGAAATAATTGATGCGCTGATGCAACTATTCGGGTTCGAGAGCAGAAAGAGGTGGATGAATCCGAGAAACTCATTAGAATTCTCGGGAGGCAGTCAGAAAGAGATTGATAGTTTTTAGCCTCGAAGATATTACGTTGTATATAGATGCTATTAAAAGAAAACCGCCAACCCCCACGCAACCCCATAAACTTTTGTTCGAAGCTCAAAATGAAAGCAAGTGAAACGGAATTGATGACTTTCAGCTGAAAGATTGGAGGAAATGAGTAACAACACAATAAACGTTTCTCTAAACCACAGAAAGAGGCAATTCAATTATGTGCTGCTGTAGAGAATGGGTTCCCCCGAAATTCTTTCACAAAAGAGGAATTTTAATTTAGTTAAGGAATTTTTATTACCTCCCCTCCCTTTACTCTCCATTCAAGTATTCCTTTGCCTTTTGATGAGGCTATGTTTCTTTCTCATTCGTTCTGTCTTTAAGGCCAAAACAGTGATCCCTCACCGGACGCCCCTTTGTAGTACATATATAATAGTGTTCTACCTTTCGGTAGGTTCATGTGCCCCACATTCCCTATTCAGTTCCCTCTCCTTCAGTTCCCGGCAACTTATCCCACCCCTTAATTCGTCTAACAATTCCTGTCTTTGTCTTTTCCTCTTTCTTTGCCCTAGCATTCTTCCCTCGATCGCTTTCTTCAGCTATCCCTCTCCTCTCGATATTTGACCCATCCATTTCTTTTTTTAATGTATTAACTTCATTTATTACCCATTTCTCCCCAACCATCTCTAGCACCTCCTCGTTCGTTTTTCTATAGACCCAGCTTACTTTCTCCATTCTACGCCGTACCCACCTCTAAACAGTTTCTAACCTTTTAATGTACTCTTTTCTTATTGTAGTTCATATGTATGGTTATAACCAATACATTTGGAGTATTACATTCGGAATTAAACAGGGAACTCCATAAAGCACTGGAACACCAAAACATATATCATGGGAACCATCTGCCCGATATTTCATTTAAAATTGTAACCAGTATGTTATTTTAATAAGTATATTTTGAATTTGATAGCGCAGCGCAAAAGAATCTTTATTTTTGGTCTAGTCACCCAAGTGAAATTATGTAACACGTTTTCCCTATTTTTGCAACTGTTGGCACCATGCCATGTGACTTGCCAATTTAAGATTAATTACGGTTTTGTATAAGATTAAGGGAGCGGCAGGGCCCCTTTGGAACCCCCGGACCTTTGGATCTGCCATAAAGTACCACAATTGTATTAGGGAATGTTTCGTTTATCGCGAGGCATCTTTTCACTTTGACCTAACATCATACCGCAAATATTCGATTATATACCAAATATGTTAACAATAGAATTATGAAAAATTTCTCTGTGAATATTTCCATCAAAATACGATTAAAATCTTTGGTTTAAGTGGAGTGCCAACATAAAAATGCAATAGAAACGTCTCGTAATTAACGACTACGTTTAAAAAACCCGGTTAAGGGGTTTCCTCCCAACAATTTCAAAATTGATTTTCCTTTCCTTCTTCGATACCAATGTCATCCCTTTCGATTTAACTTACCCTTTTACTTTTGGTCTTGACAACTTTGGTTTCAACAACCAAAGGCAGAAACTTAACTTCCAAAGGCGGCTAATTCAGGAATTACTAAATTAATTAATTAAGCCTTAATTTTTGTAACATTTAACAATTTTGTATTACAATCTCTTCACTTTTAGTCTTCTTATTACCGATTTGCCATACCAATCAGTCTAATGTATCCCAAAATATATTCCCAAGAATAACTCTCCAAATTGATTTACAAACACATCCTATAAGAGATCTTCTTTTCTTTCGCAGACGACCTAATGGAGGAGGACTATGGCGAAGGTAACTTGGAGAGACTCATGGAAAACGCTATTCAAAAGTGAGTGCCTTTCATCTATTAAACAATTACATATAGTTCAATATTGTCCATGAAATGTAACCATGTGTTACTTTTGAGTTTTTAAGCATTTACATTTCTCTAAATTTAATCAAAGTTGTCTACATTCTCCCTTTTCTCAATTTAAAGTTTATTTTCTTTTCTTAATATTTCTCGAAACCGACCTCGCAAGGTCTTAAGAACCTCCGACGCGAGGCTTTGCAAAGTGTTGTCGAAAATTCGTTTTATTTTCCTCAGCGAAGGGAATGCTCGCAACTTAGCTCTTCGGATTTTTTTAACCTTCAAAGAATTATACAGTATAAGTAATACAGTTCCGTGCCGAATCGTTTTCGAATAGTCTCCTCGCTTTAAGCAAATATTTGCTCGCACGCAAAAGCCCTTGTGAATTATCGATGTGTTTGCCTTCTGTCACTGATTAATTCTGTTGTTTATTATTGCTACGATGACGATAAGAAATTTACGAATAATTATAGGAGAATTTTGAAAATCGAAATATAATTAAAGACCGGACGAAGGTATGCTTTAAAGGCAAATAAATTTACGAAGGAGCTTCGTATTTGATTCGTTTTTATTGAATTTTTCTTTGAATATGGGATTCTAATATTTGGAAAGATTGGGTTTAACAACATGTAAATTTATATAATTTATTATTCTAATAAAATAAAATAGACGATCCATTTTTAATGATGTTTAGCAATCGCTGGTACCCAGAGCATACATCTTTTATTTATTTTTCATTTATTTATTTAATTTGATTCAAATAACATCAGTTATATCAGCGATTAATACTTGTTTGTGAAAACGAAATCACGGTTGAAATAATGCTGGTGATAGCAGATGATGAGTCAAGATATTTTTGAAAAAATTCAATTTGAAAGAAAATCAAAGAATCAAAATATTTTGAAAGAATTGTACGCGAATCCACCAAACCGCTGAACGACCTAATGATTTCAATAGGGAAGATGAGATGTACTATCTTTCACTTGGAAACCCTTATTCCAAAGTCTCAAGTTTAAATAGTAAACGGAACAAGAAGTGACTAGAATACAAATAGATGTTCTTTGGAAAGGCAGCCTGCAGTTGGTCTGAAGAAGCGGATAGCAACGTCAACGAAACATCGAATATTATTGAAAAAGAAACCAAAATTCTCTAAAGGCCGAAAGACACGTTCAATGACAATGTTATAGCAAGGAAAGTATTGGTAAAAACATTTACAATATATTTAAGAAATTATTTCCTAAATAAAGCAGTAAAAATAACTAGAATATATTCAAGAATACTTCTAAGTTATAAGTAATCGGAGAAAAATAATTCGCAATAAAACAGCTAAAATATTCTGCAGCAAAAGTTGCGCAGAAGAAGAGTTTATGACAGATAAATTGACAGCGAATATAATCGGAAAGAATTATGTGCAGTTACAGCGAAAATAATCCGCAAACGATAAATTTATCGCGTTAAAATAGTTTTATACGATAATTTGAAACAAAAATAACGCGGCAAAACTGCTCTGAAACGAAGTTTTGTGGCAGAATAATTTTTAGCGTGTGTGATGAAGTTGCTTTGCAACGAATATGGTCTGTAGCGAAAACTTTGGTAGCGAATCTTTCTGGATCCCTGTAAGATTCTGCAGCAAAGGTTGCGCAGTAAAAGAGTGTAAAACAGATAAAGCGAAAATATCATGTATAATAAATATTAAGTGATTGTATGACATATATGAGGTATGTATCGGAGAACTAGAGATATTCGATACTCTATAGTATAGAACTTCTTAAGTTTTTTTTAAAGCAAAGTTTCTTTCCATTCCATCAATTCTTAAGTTTTCTTAATAATAGATATTAAAGGAATAGTATTAACTGTATAATTTAAAGCACTAATAATTTTTATCCAAAAATATCTTCAAAATACTAGGACGCACTTGGATAATAAAGCATAAACAAAATGAAAATTTTGCTTCGCAAAAAATAATGACGACTCGCACAAAGAAAATATACGGCATAAACAATTTTTTGAAATCCATGGTGAGTATTTGTTTTCGTAAATTTTATGGGAAATATAAGAGACAGCGCTTTCTCTAAATTTCGCATCACTGATGAAGATGATACTCTAAAATGTCCTTCTTAGCCACCCGTTACATGAAGTTAGTTTTCCCTCGAGAATATGTAACTCGTTATTCGGTACTTGAATCTTGGTCAAATAACCCGAATGGCCGGTAGAACGCTAAATGTCAAGTATCCCAGTAATTGATGCTTGAACTTGGATTACCCACATCCAAGGCAATTAAGCATCCCTAATTAGGTTTGTAAGTGCGTAAGTGATGAGCTGATGAGTAAGTGATGAGTTGATTAGATAAGGTTTCCAGAGTTTCCTGTCTTATCGTGCCTGCGCTATATGCAAGTTCCTGCAGGGGCACCGGTCTTTTTTAGCTCCTTTTGTCTAAATTGCTACAAACGCAACCTTTCTAGTTTTGTTTTGAGCGCGCTTATGCAGTTCTGTGCAATTTACTATGTTTACGACTAGAGGAATAACCATACGTATAAATAAATGCATTTGTGAAATTTCGACGGTAATTATATTAGTGGTCTGTTTAATTTTCACTCTTTTTCGTCGCAGTAGATTAATAACCTAACATTAAATAGGCTATTATGAAATGTGCATAATTTAAATTACAGCTATATCATTTTAATTTACTATTAATTTTGAATCGGCATTGCACTCTGATAATAGTTGTGCTCAAATAAGTAATAAGTTGTGCAGTTTCTCTCGTTTTACGTTTGCGTTTAATATCATCTTGAATGATATATATTTATTCATTTTATCTAATGTTAACCTTTGAAATTATATATAATACAACCCTTGCTTGGTCATTTATAGGCATGAAAGGAGTGGGATTATGGTTTTCATTCACGATAAAAAAGAATAAGAGTCACAGTTCCAAAACCATCAAACAGAAACAAAGATCTGTTTGATGGTTTTGGAACTTATCTATCTTATCTTCCTTATTCTACTGTAACCATCAGCGGTAAGCTGTTACGATAAAAAAGGAATTATGTTCTGAATTTTCGAATTTGTTATTGCACAGATGTGAAATCCCTTTTCGCAATCATTTCTTTCCGTAGGAATACTGTCACCTACGCACACCACCTACTTGGGATAGATTTATTCTACGGGATAGATTTTGTTGAACGCCACTAGGCACAAAATATGTACTAAATGAAATTAGTTGATTCAATCATCAATTGGGTTATTCTACGTTATGATTTCTTGACTTTCCATAAATATTCCACTCGTTATTTTTTCTGTCATTTTTGCAGCTTGCGAAACGAACTCCTGAATGCATTTAAAAAAATTCTCCCCATCTCGATCCCCTCTAAGATCATTTGCAATCAATGACTTTATATTTAGCACTTTGCTATTTCAATGCACTACTTTAAAGTTCTATATTCTGTAGACCTGTTATTTTACAAACTCAAAAATTAAAATTTTGGGGCAAGAACTGTTACAATTTAACAAGTCAAATGTGTCTTTTTCAATCAAGTTCAACCAATAGCTGAGACGATCTTCTCTTTCCATTCCATTCATGCCAAAGATTTAATGAAATCTTTGGCATGATTCCAAACCTTTCCTTCTTTTTTAATGTTAACGGTCCACCTTGCTCCGTAGCGCTGATTCCCCTCCTTCCTCCATTTTTCCCCTTTCCTTCCCTCCCCCTTTCATTACCCTTCCCATCCAATCTTCATCATCTTTCTCCCTTCCAAACTTCATCATACTTTCCAAACGCTTTCTCCCTTCGTCTACCGCACTCGAATTCAAACAACTCTTCTCCCAACTTCTTATTTTACAAACGCCTTCGGCTGTACTTCTTTTCCAATCTCACACGGAACTCCACCATTTTAATTACTACTTTTTCTTTTTGACTACTTCATTCCGCGGGCCCTCCCTTTTCATCATCAACACGTTTATTACGTCGTCCCTTCTCCTTTTCCTTCGTGTCATCCCCAGACGCTCCTCCTTTATCTATCTCTTCAGGAGATCCTGCATACGAAGAGGCGGAAGCTGTGACCACCGTCCCGGAGATTGCTGCCACAGCTCGTCGTGCCGCTGTAATCTTTGGGGCTCCAACTGCCGCTGTCAGAGGATGGGACTCTTCCAGAAGTGGGGGAAATAGAAGACGCGTGTTTGATGGCTGTAGATGTAAAATAAATCGGTGTTTGTTTGGTATTCGATGACTAGGGAGTAGAACTGTACAATATCATCTGTTTTGAAGTGGTTTTATTGCTCCAACCTTTCAAATTCTTCATGTTTCGTACGTTTTTCCTGTATTCCCGTTTCGAACGCATCTCTTAACCTCATCAGCGATCGTGAGTTTAGTTGCTAAGCGAGTCTTTAGCTTCTGGAACCTCTATCCTGTTGTAAATCTTTGCAAATAAATCCCCGAATTCAATAGTCCTACGAAAATGATCTCAAATCGAGCAGAATCGTTCGTGAAAAATTAAACAAAATGGATTCCGGACTTCTCTTTCACCTCGGGATTCGAATGTTAACAATTAATTTGAATTCAAATGGTAGAGATCAAGAGAGATAGAATACATTTGAACTGTTAATTTCATCCTTCATAAGAATTCTAGTCACATTCAGTCGAAGTGAACATGAACGTCCTTAGGAGCGACGTGGCATCCCGTGATTAAATATTTGGTCAAAGATTCAAAGAAGAGACATTTTTCCATTACGAGCCTGTTTCGCTGGAGAAATCAATCAACTTGGGTTTACTTAGACTTTAGCTCCAGTTTTGCGAAGTTTTGTGAACAGAGAACATTCAAAGGCCAAAGATGGAAAGTGCATTATTATGTGTGCCGAGAAAGTTGTGTTAAATGGCAGACGCCTCATTATATTTTCGATGTACGCAAATGTGTGTTCATTTTAGAGGTTTCATCGGCCTCATAATCTGTAACCTAGGCGATGAAAATCGAACAATTTCTCCTTCCGTTGACGACTCAGCGTTGGTCGCGCAAACTGCTGAGTGTCCAATGGAAGGAATAATAAAAAGATATTAAGAAAATTTGGTGTCGCTGATTTTCAACGCATCCCTGACCACCGAACCAGCGCTTATACGGTCGAATAAATGGAAGCTGTTGTTCATACCAAAACTTATAACGAAAAGTATCAGAGAGAATAATGTTACACCGTTGTGAGATACGTATCTCCAAGATTAAGTAACATTTTTGTGAGGAAATATTTGAAAAAGACATGCGGTTTCCCTTTGATTAGCAGCAATTTTTAAAAAATAGCAGATTTTTACAAATAAATCTGCAACTGAAATAGTTATATGCTAAAGATAAAAATGAAAAGTTCATATCTTCTGAATTTTCAAAGAAACCAAGTTATGAAATTTATTATATAAAAGAATATATTTAATCTGATCATGCTTTACCTTCAGGATCTGCCTAGAATGATTCTGAAAGTGACAGAACATTAGAAAGCCTAAATCTTGGATTATCTTGGGGAAATTATGAGTATTTTTTAACTCTTCTTCTCTCCATGACCTTAAAAAAAGAAAATTTAAATCACCACTTGTTCAGTTGGATTCATTTCTTAATAAATGGATTAATAGAACCTAAACTTAAAATCAAAAGAGAAAACAATTGGAAGAGCTTCTTAAGTGCCAAAAAATAATTAACAAGACCTTATTATCATATCTAATTACAATTGCATACTGAACATTTGAAAGTTGAAAGAAACATCAGGAAAAGTGATAAAATTTTGCAACCAATGGCAAATGATTAAGTATCATTGATGATTACTATATTTATATCAAAACAAATATGAATTATATTTTAAATTTCTTAAAAATTTTATTCAATACAGAAAAGTTTAAGATGATGATAAACTCCAAGAAGTAATGGATATTGGGAGAATATACAAGATAACTGAAACAGAGGAAATAAGTGAATTATGAATTTATTCTTCTAATTATAAAAACTAAATCATATCAAAATGTTAAGCTCAGGTAAGTCATTATCATTTTTTATACTTTGTACAATATCAAGAGTACGCTCTTCATAACCAACCAGCTTCTCTTCTGAGGCAAGAAATCTCCTAATCTGGCTCTCTACTATTCTTGGATATTTTAAAAAATAATATAAAGAAGTAAAAATCTTCTTGTTATGATATTACCCATCAAAAATAAGATCTTTGCTGCATTAACCCTAACTGGGTCTAACCCCCCATTCCCTCATGAAAGGTATGAAGTACTTAGATTAAACTAGGAAAGGGTTAACTTGAAGAATATTTCTAAAAAACTCATGAAAATGAGGTACATACATTACACAAGAAAATATCAATATTGATTCAGGCTAAAAATCAACATCTCCTCAGGGATGAAGGCTTCTCAGATTTCCAACTGGGTCTGAAAAGTATTGATAATTTTACTACCACACCTGGAGACAAAGTATGTATCAAAGGAACAAATAAACTCAGTTGAACATGAAGGGAGAGAGATACCTCTTCATCCCCTGATAATTTACTTGATGTAACAAAAGAGAAACTAAGACAGCATTTTGCACAATTTCCAAACCACACCAAGAAATATCATTCTCAGCCCATTTCCTGATATGAATGACTGAGAATAGCAACTGGTGCTTCATATTTCAGGGATGGGTATGTCATTAGCTGCAGTGAAACAGCCATCAGAAACCATAGAAAGACAATGACAACTGATATTAACATTGATATTTTTCATATCTGTGCTTATAGCACATTTCTTGTCTTCCTACTTTTTAAAGTGAAGTTAAATCAGCAGGTTTTGTAGTCTTTTCACACCATCCTAGCAAAAGTTTTCCTGCAATTTCTCCTGACTGCAGACTTAAATTTTTTTAATTAGAAAAATTTTCCCATATTCACTCTGTTTCCTTAACGATCAGTTGCTATCTTCCTTTTAAATATTTGATAATTTTTTGCTGCCTTGCTATTGTTACCACTGAATTGTTTTAAGTCCTCCTAAGCTCTAAAGAAATTGTCAGGTGCTTAACCAGGGCAAGAGTAACAATTGACAAACACACTACCATTTCCTGATCAGAAAAGTCTGTTCTGCCGGGATTCGAACCCAAGACCTTGGGGTCAGAGCAACAGTGCTAGATTC
Organism: Pachydiplax longipennis; assembly: GCA_036926295.1. Lineage (NCBI taxonomy): Eukaryota > Metazoa > Arthropoda > Insecta > Odonata > Libellulidae > Pachydiplax > Pachydiplax longipennis. The sequence goes on from JAVFKF010000019.1 coordinate 33,683,870, forward strand.
TAACCACGTGGCACTTGGCCACCAATGTCAGTAAATGCAAGATGTAAAGAAAGGCAAATGGGGCTATATCTAACCTTAAATAAAGATGTATTATTATTAACAGTATTATTGTTGTGATAATGATACTTAGTTATGTTTCAAATTGTGTCAACATTAGCTTGTCAATGATCAATGAATAAAAATTAAGAAAGCAAAATAACAATTCTAAATCAAAGGAATCATAAACTGGGTGCTTGACAAAGATATTTTTGTACTTGTGATACAATAATATCTGAACCACATACTAGAGAGGAAAAAGACACTGAATGATGTATTATCATGTGAAGGATCCAGATCAGCTCTCTTGGAAAATTGCGCATGAAACATAAAAATTAAAGTTAAAAATGAAGAAATGTGCTGATATTGTAAAATGACACAGTAAAGAATTCAGCATAAATTAAATGATTAGAAATGATAAAAATTTAAATTAAATGATAAGGAAGAAAATATTGATCACTTGGCCTCATACCAGAAGGATATTTCAAATTAATTTAATTTGTAGACTAAACTTAAATTTTTGCAATAATTCTAAAATCGATTTAAATGATTTTAAAAATGATCACAAAGTCACTTAAAACTCCTACATTTGATTTTCCGATTAAATGTTGAGTATTTTAAGATAAATAGTACACTTTTAAACTCCATTTATATTGGCTTCAGTTAAAATTTAATGGCTCCACACAGTATAATTTTCCAAAATGGAGAGGATAAGCTAATGTTTGGAACATACTCTGAAATAATCGACTACCTAAAAATGGCCATCCCAAACAATCTTCCATAATTTAAATGAGATAGAATCAGGTGTGACATTGTGGTACTTATTAATGTTAAAAAACTCTACCAGAAGAATCAATGATTTAATAAATGATTCTCCTCATGGAGTTTTTCCATTATTTACTACTCTGAAACCAATCCATTTTTAACTTCAACAGTAGACTGTTAATTAATAATGGAAAAAAGTCATAAAGTAATTGTGCACTCTAATACTCTATGCACAAGTGTTAATATTACAATTTGCCTAGATGTCTTTCACTAAAAACTTATAGAATTCTTCGCACAGCTCTAGTTTTTGGGAAACCAAATAATTAAACACTCAACTTTGGATTACACAACAAGGATCGATTTCAGTGATAAATGTTGACAAAAAACAGAAGCATTAAAAGAAATTCATATTGCAGATAATTTAAGGTTTGATTGTTAAAAATATGGGTGCTGCTGTGAGATTTAAATATCACTTAGAAAAGATAAAATACAAGAATGGTATTCAAAGATGAAATATGACCCTCAATCAACTCCTAGTTATTTGTATTTTTATAAATTTTTAACAAATTTTATTATAATAACAGTAAATTCATTTTAAATTAACTAAAAAATCAACCCTTCAATAATCTATAATTGTTCAGGTGATCTGAGAGAAATGCATATGTAGCACTTACTATCATGCAGTAGACCAGGAGTTGTAAGTTCACAGCAAGGTTTATGCATGGCAGAAAGATAACTTATTAAGAAAACAAATCTCACGTCATCAGAGGTTGTATTAGTGAAAAGTAAATTAGATCTCAATATTTAAAAGAGCTTATGAAATTTGCCATTCCTAAAAACTCTTGGAACTTTTAGCACTGTCTTTTATTTTTTCACAATTTCACAGCTATAAAATATTTTAAGATATTTCACTTTCCACTTTCTTCTGGAACTTTGGTGCAACACATTCAGGATACTTGTCAGCAAGGAAGCTTTTAACTTCACCATATTCTACACGAAGCTGAAGTCTGGTCTGCAAGACAACACAATTATTGCAATGAATTCCTTTTGAATAAACATGCTGTTTCAGTTATTATCCTTCATAAATCAACCACTGCTATAAGGTAAAGTTTCTATCGTATAAGGTAAAGACAAAATCAGAAATGAGTAAAGAATGTACTTTGATTTGAAATTCAAAAGTCACCAAAATTTACCACAAAAAATACACTTCAACTGTATTTGCATTCATCAAAAATATTTTCAACATATGCAGTAAATGAATAAATGAATTATCAGTGGTGATCTCTCTGTAAGCTCATTTAAATTATAAGATTAAGGGTTGACAACAAATATCTTTACAGTCATTCACCTCAATTGCATGCAATTTTATTTGTACTAAATTTTAAGCACCCAAATAGACAAAAATATACCCAATCCAAGCAACAATTATGGTTTAAATGATTTTCAGTCTAATCTGATCAAATCCATCTGACTAAAACCAATCTTGTGGATGCATCAAAAGGAGCACTGTAACTCAATTACATTTAAGAAGCAAAGTTAATTCTGCTATTCTCATATACAGAACATAAAAACTAAAAGAAAGTGTTTTCAGAAACAAGCATATCTTTCACAACATTCAATAATTAAAATTTAAAGAATTTCTTTGGAGCAGAATTTCATGATCAGTGGAAAGAATTCTAACACAAATCCATAAATCTGTTATATATTTATCCCAAAGAATATATTTAACCTAATGATCTACTGTTATATGTATTTGAACACACGGGAAATGCAAAAAAAATTTCCTGAAAGAATTGCTATGTTTTACATAATACTTTCCTTGAAAATTTCCAGCATACCCATATTCTTATGCATACTCATACTACAAAGATTCTTATACCTCTGTGTAATTGTATGTACTTGGATGAATTGATTTATATTTCCAATATATTAGAATGTATAAGCCAATATTGAGTAATTAAAATAGTGGAAAATGTATTATAAGTTATTTCAATTAAACATTAATACATATCCCAATCACAAAAACTTTAAAAATAAATTACTATATATTAACCATATTAAAGCAAACCATTTTATTGGCTCTATTTGTGCAAAAACTGCAATAGCCCCATCAATTTGCCTACTTCCTTTACTTTGAGATATAATCACAAAAGAAGTTTGGAAAGAAAAACAAATTATGACCATTTTGGAAAGTGATAAATATATATATATATATATTTGAGTGCATTAAATATGACTTTGAGTGGCTCTTACAAATAAAGACACCCTGCTACTAAAATTTAAAAAAGAAAAAGCTTCAAATCTTTCCTAAGCATTACCACTGCTTTCAACTGATTACATAAATTTCAAGAATTCTGTTCCTGTAAAAATAAGTAAACCTAGTATCAAAATATCAATATACAATTAAAATGACTAATTTGCTCACAGAGATTTGCAATAAAAACATCCTTAATAGAATGAATTAAAATCTTTGCTAAGAGTTAAACACTTTGATCCATAGCATGCACTCCAAACACATTAATCACAGTTTTCAATGGTCAGAAATTCTATTTTACCTACATAATTTCATTTCAGTGGTTTTAAGTTTCTTACTGAAGAACGATCATTATTTTCAGTGCTGATGAAAGAATGAGTATTTCCTTAAGAGCAGCAATTCTAGACCAATGCAACAAGCACATGTACAGATTAGTTGATTAGTTTCATCTTCAACTTTAATCACTTAAAATGAAAACAAAATGTCTGTCTTCAAAGGCAAAAGGAAAAGAATAATTAGTCAAGGCAAATGGACATTTAACATCAATGGAAATACTGTGAAACCCAGATAAGATCCCTTTCAGGAGACCATGTAAAAAATAACATTATGAGCAGGATGGTGTTATAACCTTTTTAAGAATCTTTGTCTTTTTTACATTGAAAAACAAAAGGGAAGGTTATTTTAGCTCCTTATGTTTAAATAAACACTTTACACCTAAAAATGGAATTTCTTAAGTTTGCTTTATTTGCATAATTGGAGATTGGATATCTAGAAAGCCTGCCAAGTATGTTTGGGTAATACTGGTAGCTTTCCCATCAATTTTTCAAAAGAAAGATCAGCTTATGGGACAAAAATCTTCCTCGTCACTTCATTCTAATTCTTTTCACTCTTCAGTGAAGCAATCTTAACAATTCAACAAAGTCAGGGAAGAATGACTATTTTTAGCAGCAAAGGTATGAGGCCATTACAGCACGATCTCTCTAAATAAAAGATTACGCTGCACTGCCTTTCCGATTTATTTTATAATTCTAAAACTTGAGATTGTTATGAATGGAAACACCCCCAACACACTTAATACACTTATGTCCTGCCCAGAGACTAAATTGAAGAAGATTTCTTTCTATCTCAGAGCTAGTATTTGCTCTTTAGTGGGATAAAGATTGCTCTGCTTTGTGATATGTTCATTTTCTTCTCACAATACCTGTCATTCTAAACAAGAGACTCGACTAGAAAGTCTTGAAGATTCAAGTCAAAGCATAAGAAGAGGGAGAAGGGTACCAATGTAGATAATGTAAAATTCTTTCGGTCCATCAAATGAGGTGGTTGACCAGTAAAGATATACAGTAGTGCATCTTGGAATAGGAGAAATCCATGCAATAAGCAGGTAGAATAGCATCTTAAACAACATTTTACTATGTGATTCATATGGTATGTACCAGAAGAAAACCACATGTTAAATGGGATACCATTTTAAACAGAAAATCTTAAATATGTTTCATTGTAATTAAAGCATGCTCTGATGTAAAACATATACTTTAAAGTCTGTTTTGAGGCACAGAATTAAAAGAATTACTTACTTTAGGATGTCCTCTATGTTTCTCTACATGCTTCAAATGTTGCTGATAAGATGGCAACTTGGTGTAGAACTTGGGGAATTTCTTTTTCTTCAACACTACTCTTCCATCCAAAACATGCTAAAGAGAAAAAGATATATCACTTATACAGCTTAAACTCAATTGTGAGCATTTCATCTTTACCTGATTAAAATCCATTTGTGTAGGGTCAACTTCATCCCTTGTTAGGCAATTAGTGGGTGAAGCCAAAACTTTAGGGAAGAAGTGTCCATCCTTAGACATTTCAACAACATGTAAACCTTTCTCCTCAGCTATCTGCTGATATGTTTTCTATGAAAGAAGAACAAAAAGACATTTAAGCCCAATAAGGAAAATTAAAAAATAAAAAGTACTAAGCACTTATGGAATATGTTTGGATAATTTCTTGAAATCTAGTTCTACCAAAGAAAAGCCACAGAATAAAATATTAATTTTCATGTTTACACACACAGAGAAGGTGAATAAAGGTATGGAGAACAGATTTTTGACATGAAGAAGAAATTACTACAAGATGAGGATAATTTTTATTTAACTTGTAAAAGCTGTGAAAGTCTTATTTCATTAAATATTTCTACATTCTACTGAAATTTTTTGAGCAATAACTGATTGTGTGATTACTTAATTTTATTGAAATTTTAAATCAATTAAACAACAATAACAGGTGTATTCATGGAGACAGTTCAGAATCAGTACAGAACTGCAGTGCAGGCACATGATGATTTTGGTCGTTCAGAACCGAATTCGGATGATTATTCCCACGTTACCAAAGCGAGAGGACCAGTAATGAACAATTCTGAATTAGTAATTAATTCAGAATTTGATTTTAAACGCTCTGCAAATGACCAAAATCATCAGTAGAATTCTACCAGTCCTGAAATGGTTCTGAACCGTTTCCGAAAACACACCTTACAAAACAATGAAAATATTCCCAGTAAATGAAGGGACTAATAATATTTACCTGCTTCAGAAGACCATGAAAGAAAGCCATCACAATATGCTGTAGATTTGTTGATCCTTCTACTTTGGCATACAAATCTTTTATACCTAAAACTTCACAAACTGTTTTTATTGCTCTATGACACACTAAGCCAAATCCTTCAGGTTTTTTAAAGACAAAGATTTTTACTTTCCCAAACTGGCAGAAGAAGTCATGATAAACTGTAAAATTACAAACGTGGTTTCTCATAATTTCATCAATATCAAAAATTTCCTCACAAGACAATTTCAAAAAGAATAATTGCATTTTAAATAAAAAGCTGCTTCAATTTTAATTAAAACTTATAAATAATTTAAAAGGATCTAAATTAAGTCACTATGTTGTTTATAGTGATATGATAAATGAGAAAATCACAAGGCTTTAAATACAGTAGATGAAGAAAACCCTCATTAGCCAAAATTACTAATTACCCTGATCTGTCCCTGATTAGGCCATTCAGATAATGCTAGATCAACTAACATAACAATCAAGAGAAGTTAAAACACGATGAGATGATTTTCAGTGCAAAAGAAAATTCAGAAATTCTATGTAAAAGAAAGTGAAGCACAGATCAGAGTAACTTATTTTATTTATTAATTAATGCAAACATAGGTAGTCTCCTAATTGCAGAGTTTATAATTTTATTTATGAATGAAACAGATATCATACAATTAATACTTTGTGTTAAATCAAAATTGTCTCAAATAAGAAAATGATCTCATAATCGTAACACTTACCAGTATGTTTATCACAAATTTCATAATACATTAATTTTTGCCCAGCTCTGTTCTTTGCTTGATTCATGGCAGTTCGGCCATCAACAGCTTTTCCTAAAGCAAATCCAGCCAAGCCATTTTTGTTTCCAGTAACTACAAACACACTCATTCTTCGTGTTCTGCCAAGGTTTCCTTTCATACAAAATACAGTTTTCATCTGAAAGAAGTATTAGATCAGCCTTCATGTAAGGAAATTTCACTGCTCATCTCTTTGTAACAGGCATGCTAACGTGACCAACACGCACTGGATATCTTCAAGATGATATTATCTAAGTCAAACTACATACATAAAGGAGGTTTCATAAGTAATGTGGTTTTACACTAAAAATAAGAATTTTTCTCAAGTAAGGCACTTAATTTTTCAAAATCATCCCCCTGACTTTAACTACACTTTTCACTCACTAGGATTCTTCAATAATTTATAATCGAATGGTACGTTATCTAACAATGATTTTGGGGATCATGTGTTTTAATGTTTTATTTTTTCTGCAATAAGTCTTATTATATGTAAGATATTAAAGTTAGTTATAAGTACAATATCAATCTATCACCCACAAATGGAAAAATTAGTGATAATAAAATAGAGCATAAGTAGTTTAACATTAGTATTAAATACATCTTATGATGAGGTTTTTCAATAATATTGTAAGGGGACTTTTAGTTATGTATTGTATTATATGAATTAAGGCTACAAGCTACAGAAAATTATCATATTACCTCTAAAACCTTGGTGTCAAATCCAACAAAATGATCTGTGAAGGAAGAAGATAACTGATAACAGAATCAAAATAACTCAGGACTGTTATAATTCTTCTTTCTCTAAGCATAAATATATTTAACTTTCAGAAAAAGAAACTAAAATTACTGTAAAATTAAGAATGGGAGAACAGCACTGGAATAAAGTTTAAGTTTGACGCTTTAAAACTTCTTGGTGGTTACAAACATGTATTAATAATTCACACCCATTGTCTATAAAAGTCTAAACATATACCAATCAGCCATGATTTTCTTTCATTGTTAATTATTTCTAGACTTTATTCGAGCTTTATACGAAATGGAGTATATCAGAATGAATTGAATATCACTACCATCTCCAACTGGATCAGGGGGTCCAATACTACGCCCTGGCATCTTCGTCCCTGACCACCCCCTTTCAAGAGGTGAAAGTCTTAATGGACGGTATGTTCCCATTTCATCCCTCATTTTCAATATTTTCGCAAATCGTTCTGGATCTTCTGGAAGTTGCTCTCGTTGTACAAGCTCTCTTCCTCGAATAATTGGTGCATTAAGTCCAGGCCAAACGATATTAGCTTTCCCTGAAAATTGATTAAACGTTTACTTTACCAACGTCCATCAACAATGCCTCTTCCAGAATTAACAGCAGTGAAACATTTTTAAAAAACTTACCAAATCCAATAACCTGTCCTCTGTTCAGATTTTTGGCCATCTTCTTCCCAATTCCTTTGCCTCTCCCTCTTTTTTTCCCCGCATTACTGACACTAGTGACTCCTTTCCAGATATGCTCAGCAGGCACTATAATCGTAATTCGTAACGGTGGGAGGAATAGAAAATTTCAATGGAATAATGATTCGTCCTGAAACTAGCATTATCTAATAATAAATGCATTCCCTACATTTGTTGAAGAAGCTTGTATTCCTCACAGGGTATATGGAAAACGATGTCCGATCAAATCGCTCGTTGTCTTTGCAACTTCTGGGCAGGACTAAGTTACTAATAAACCTGCACTGAAACAGAGCTGCACCCAAAAATATTAATGTACAAAATATGAATTTCATATTACTTACAGAGCATTACATACCGCGCTCGGAGGAGGAGAGCAGGAGTGTGTTGCTTAAGGATCCGCAAAATTTAATTACATGATACGCCATTGTTATACTTATTTAAGGTACTAACTTTCCTACTTTAGCCGGTGCTTTAGGTTTTCATATCGCCCCTTGCCTTCGAGCACCTTTGCGCTTTGCGTGTTTATTCACATAATATTGGCTGGTAAGAGCCCACTCTGTTGAGTTTGTTTTTGACTCAAAATAGGTGACTATCGAAAATTTAGAAATAGCATAACGTGAAATTTTGAGTGTACGTGGAACGTGTCCCTGGTGCATGTATGTGACCTAACACAACCCTTAGATATTTATTGTTAAACGTACAGCTCAGTAGCGAATGCAGTAATGACGTAAGTATACACTATATTGAAAGACATGGCATAGTTCTCGTTTATTTTAAAGTTCTGCATTTCTTGTAGCACCTTATGGTAGTTAGTTGTTTGAATGTGTCTCATGTATTATTTTACCATATGCTTGTCATTGATGTAGATTAGTCTAGTTATAGCAATAAAGACGCTCCCTAAGTCTAGGATATCGTTTTGTTTTGCAGGTCCAAGGTTACGTTCAAGATAACTTTGACATCGGATCCAAAACTACCTTTTAAAGTGTAAGTAAAGATAAATATTCATTTAAATATTTGTGGTTGTTACTTCCATCAGTAGCTTTTAAATGGATTCATGTGCTGTGATTCATACCCTCTTGAGAATCAATTTGATGTGTTTATAATTTTTCCAATTATTGATCTCAAATTCCTGAAATTACTCTCTTTTTACTCCTAGCACATACAAAAGTTGATGGAAGTAGCTACCTGAAAAGGCAGAGGTTTGGATATGGATGAGAAAATTGATATTCTGGGCATATTTCACAACATTGACAACCTTCTGGAAGTGTATGAAAATGCGAATTGGTTTGAACAAGCCACTGTTTCGAAAATGGAGATACTGTTTAAATGTGCCTTCTCTTTAGAGAATATATTCAAAGACCTATCGAGAAAAGATCTGCTATCGCTCTTTATGAAAAAATTGGAAGAATGGTGGATATATCGAGGTGCTCCCTATGAATATGGAGTAAATTTTTTCGAATGTGTTTGTGATAAAATACTTCATAACTTAATGGTTAATACAAAACAGTCCTCGGTCGCAGAAAATGCAGTGGATTGGTACCTGAAACATTGTGGAGTAGAACGACTTGCTAATGTAGCAAATGAATTTTTAGCGCTCGGCGGTAACTACAGAATGCTAGCAAATTTATTGGAAGGAAATGCGGAAATAGAGTATACTGCAAAAGGACAGTTGCTGCTTTCATTTTTGGTTAAGGAATTAAATCTAGGAAGGAGAGAGAGTGTAGTTAGTCACATTCGCAACATCGAAAATAATTCTGTCTCAACATTGTTGTGGTTGTTATCCCTACCAGCTTCAAACCCAGAGCCCAACGATGTCCAAAAAATTGTGTTAGATACTATGTTGGGCAAATTAAAGGATAATGATATTTTCTGTCACATAGCTGATGTTGATGAATCTCTCTTAATCAGTGTAATCAAGCGGCATCCTTCATTTTGGGAGGCCTTAATTTTGAAAGGGATTGAAGTTGGTAATTTATTTAATTACAATCTGGAAAATGGTGTTTGTGTTTGGATTAACGAAGAAGTAGGTATAAGTTATGAGAAGTATGTCACTATGTTCCGTTGTTTAATTAGTTATGAGGATCCAAATAAAGCGAACCTTTTCAGTGTGATGCAAGAGTTAATGTCAGAACCTGATGGCTGTTTTTGGGAAAGTGTCGCGAGAGATAGTTGCATGTACATTTAAGTTTTAAAAATATCTTGTTTGTTAACATATATATACATATATATAATATGTTTACATGATGATGACAGTGGTGCTTTAAGAAGTGTTCAAGTAAATAAAAAGTGTAATCTTTTGTTAACAATTCATTCAGACTTTCTGTTCCTGAGAACACACCTTTTACTGCAGTCCTCAAATTTGCTGCAGAAGAATTCAAAGTACCTCCTGAAACTTCAGCAATTATAACTGACGATGGAATCGGAATCAATCCTCAGCAAACAGCAGGTTAGCTACAGATATATAACTAGGTTTCTTGTATATATTATTACATAAATTGCTGCCAAGGAAATAATGGCTTTGATGTTATGGATTTTTCTTCAACAGGAAATATTTTCTTGAAGCATGGCTCTGATTTGAGGCTCATTCCAAGAGATCGGGTGGGATTCTTATCTTCATATTAACATTCCGGATTTTAGAAAAAATGAAAATTTAACTGCTGGAGCTGAAGGAAGTTGTTGGTTGAAAAGGAAAGTTCAACAGAGGAATTATTGCATCAATCTCTTACTCTACATTTATTTATGATGTGATTTATGTTATATAATTAAAATTTGTTCATGGAATTTTTGAACTTTTGCTACATTATTCATTTCATCTATCTTGGTTTTGAATGACAAAGAAGATTGAGACTGTAAATACAGAAATCTGAAAATGTTTTGGGAGTATTTTTTATGAAATTTAAATAAACTAATGGTACTACTTAAATATAAACTTGCAAGACTTCTGACCTTGCGAAAGTATCCTTTCCTGATCCTCCAAGCTGAATTAAAATAGAGAGCAAGTATATATGCTGCATCTTAAATGAAAGCACTCCAATGCTGTGCTAGAAATGGCCATAATAGCTGCAAATAAAACCAAGGTCATTATTATTGTTCTAGCAATTTACTAAAAATTATAAAGGAAAATTAAATTTCTAACATAGCGGAGGTATCTAGTATAAATAATAAAAGGAGAAAATACTTTGAGGTGCGAATCCTAGTTTAATCAGTTGCTATAAAAGGCTCGCCGATTAATGCTTTTACTGGTTGAAAATATTTTTTTCTGATTGAACAGCTTATACAAAAAATTAATATTACTAATTCTATACAAGAAATAACTGTTACCATGTTTGATGACAAATTTCAAAAAAAGAAGGGCACTGAACCAGCAACATTTGTTGCTCTTTTAATGAGAAACATTTTTATAACAAATTATGCTCATCTCATTATAACTGGTTTTTTCCAAGCAAATTGATTATCAATCACTGCATTCACTGAGTCGGCATTTATTCCTGGTCACTTATTAGCAGTGATTATTATCTTGGACCATGCTTGCTGATTTTCAGTCCTATAATAGATTACTCCATTTCCTAGTCAGACAATAACATAACCCTAACTGGCAAGCTTTCTCTCATTGAAAATAACAACGGGAAAAAAACCTCTGCATTCAACATAACTTCACACTGTCCTAATACATTAATTTATTACCATTCCCTTGCGTAAAGAATAATATGGAATTATTTACCAATATTTTTAGGAGTAAATTTATTCCCTCATCATTTTAATCTTGAATAGAAGGCTATGGCATTTTTTTTACTGCTTATAGCATGTACTGTAATAATATTTTAGAATATACATATATTATGAAAACTTACACTATGATTAAACTATGATTCGTCATGTTCCTTAGGTTAGCAATTAATCTACTTTGGTTTATTCATATAAAAATGTTGTTTTAATACATTTATTTAATTTTTATAGCAATTATTTTCAATAGAAAAGTATTTCTGATATCCTGTGGAATAAGACAAAAATGAGGTTTGTGAAATAACACAGCTCTGCTTCTTTTGAATGTGAATTCAGCAATTTATTTTTATGTGTAAAACACAGATGCACCAGAAATTATTTTATCCACTAAATTTTCAATTATAAAATATACTTTAAATGAAGCAAAACATAATTGCTATCTCTTCAGGATAATATATTTCAAGTTAAAATCACAATATATTCAAAGAAATATAATAAATTAATACTCTGATAACATTGTACGACTTAACCTAAAGGAAGTAAATAATTTATGTACATTGTTAAGCACTTCCACCATTTGAGAAAGAGACTCATTGGATTCAAGTTAGCAACACAAGTATTATGATTTTTGTAATCTAATAATACCTTATATGAGGCAAATAAATCATTAGGATAAAATCGATAATTTTATTAAAATTAATAGCTTAAAAAATTACTCATCTGAAAGAAAAATATCTTACTTAGCGAGTAATTGTATTATTCTGAAAAGATATTAAGCCTAGTTAGGAATGTCAGGCATTCTTAAATAATATATTATACTTTAATTGTGCAAGACATGAAATGGTCATCCACAAAATAAATGTTTTACAAATAACTACCCAAAACCATGTACATGTACCATTGCTATATTTTGAAGAATGCACTTGGTGCAGTCTGATCAACAACACATTTCAAAATATTTTACTTCAAAAGTTTGAATAAAATTGCCTATGATTGTAGAGTAATATTTCATGGTTTCTTTTGTAATATTTCGAAAGACTTATCTTCACAAAACGAAATAATAATTTTGAGAACCTTGATGGTGAATTAACCCATTTAATACACAAATGGATTAGATATGCTAATTGTTTGTGTAAGGCCTCGCTCACAAAAATGCTGGCCAATTTTTCATTACAGTTATATTCTAAGGAAACAGTTTTGTTGCCTGAGAAAATGAAGTCATAGATCCATCCAATACATGTTTTTACAAATCCAATTCTGACTACATACTACCTAATTTTTATTTGCACTGAAAATGTTCAACTTATATCATAAAGAATATCACCTCTTATTTCTTGAGTGGAATCAAACTCATGTATCAGAAATTCATCAACTAAAACACATTTTCCACCAATTTCCACAGCCAAATATGTTACAAATTGTTTAAGCAAAATTAATGTAATTATCTCCTAGAATTCCCAATCTAAAACTTATTGGGCAACATCATTATAAAAAATGGGTAGACTCCGAGTCTGGTATAATTTTAACTACAGCAAAGGAGACGTGAACATTTTTAATGTTAGTTTAATAAATTCTTTTAAATGATTCCATTACCTTTATTTAGCCTATTATTTAAAGTAATTTTCTGAAACTGAATGGCATGGGTTTTCTCAATCCTCACACATAATTTAGAGAAATTATCAGCATTTTTAACAATGCATTTCTTTAGGTAAATTTAACTTTTTAATCCTAGACTATGCTGTTACATAAATTTGACTCCAAGTTGTTTGCATTAAAAACCAAAATACTTTCTTCCCAGAAGACGCTACATTCTATAGGTATACCTCAATCATAATCACTATGTTATGCAAGGATATAGCTGACTGTTAACTGCAATTTAGGTGAAAACATTATGATTGAGGAACAAGAAAACTTGCTAGCCAATAAATAAAACCGCTTCCTTTCATGTTCTTGCAATGGTAAAACTCAAATAGCCATTTGCCATGACAGTTCAATCAAGTTCATCATGGTTTTGACAGAAATTAGCAACAAATTCATTCAACCTTTTTCTTCAGAGAATTAAGTTTCTCATTCGTTACAGAATCTGCAGTTCTGCTTTCCTTATCACCCATTAAACGAAAAATATTGCTTATTGACATGAACAACAATCACAACAAAATTTTGAAAGGATGGAGAAACAAGAAGAATAGAAATATCGTGTTAGAGAAGAAGAACAGTAGTACAAGAGCACCTGCTTGTGTAATGAAATGACATAGGAAATAAAGACCAAAAGCAAATGAAGAAAGTTAAACTGTTGTGAAGAGAGTTCCTTTTGTATGCATCTGTTACAGTTATAAAAAGACAGACTTCTATACATAGAAGTAATGTCTTCAGCGCTTATTGATCGAAGCTCAATAACTATTCATAAAATGGAGTACAAAAAATGGAGTATGTATAAGAATATTTTGTATCACAAAGATTCACAAAATGATTTATAAGGATTGGAAAAGATCTTCTGAAAACACCATAGCAATTAAGAAGACTAGATGATATAAACTTTCAAAATATTACAAAAAATGAGCAAATGTTGACAGCTCCATTGGAGAGAGCAAAACTAATACTTTTCCATTCAAAACAAACACAGGCCTCTCATTTGATCTCCTGACTAGATACTGGAAGGCCATAAGAAAGGCATTAAACTGTTCAATCCATGCTTTTCTGCCCTCTAATATTATTCATCCTGAAAAAGTAAAGTGCTAATATTAACAACAAATTCAAACATTATTACATATAATACAGATCAACTTTGATAAGACTAGCTCTGTTTAATCCACTAATGATTTGTAAGATATCATACACTATGCAGTGAGAGGAATTAATAAGATAAAAGGGTAATTCCAATTATCAGTAAAACAAAACTGAAGTGATTTTTTATACTTCACATAATAATTACAAATAATGTAATCACATATCTGACAGCAGCAGCTGTTACTATTGATGATGAAATAAGAAATGTTCAAGTTAATTTGGTGATGGGGGCCAGAGGCCACAGCTCACAAGAATTTCAAATGTGAATCATATATCTCTCTGTATTGAAAACATTATAAGTGATTAGGCTGAAGAGAGTTACATTTTTTTATTTCTGATTTCCTTTGCCTATAGCAACATTAGCAATGTTGGATTTTTTTACTAATTTTGTAATTCTTCTCAGAACTGTAGTGAAAATGAGAAGGAAGCTTCCTTTCTTTGGGGACTGAATAAAATCTCAGCAAAATAAGAATATGATTTACTCAAGTGGTTTACCTCACTGAGACTGTCTGAGCAGTTTGATAAATATACCTCAGAAACGGTTCCATGACATCACTGCACAAGATAAAAGTGAACTCAAATTTTATCATGTGTGGTTATATCATGTGAAATAATTTCTGAGATACATTATACATGCATTTTAAAATATGATATAGTTTTATTAACTATAATGAACAATGCTTTGAAAATTATTGGTTTATACAAAAGAAACCGTTATAACTTTTTAAAATTCTGACTAAATTTAATGTAATTAAAACTTGATACTTCAGAATTAGCTTCCTGCTATTTGAAAACAATACCTGAGCCAGAACATCCTAGGACAACTTGTCAAAATCAGAATCTTAATTTTAATCCTTTGATTTAACAAAAAATATTATTTTGTGGTGTTGTGAAGAGGCATTGGTTGAAGTTGTAGAGAAGGGTAAGCTCAAAATGGCTAATTGCCCCTTAATCTTAGGCAACAACAACTACGCCATTCAATATTTTGGAGTTAACTGTACATTCAGTAGTAATAGTTACACTGAGTTAGTTAGAATCAAGATGAAAGATTGATGAAAAAGGATATAAAAGAAGCTGATATTTAACATACCCATTCATTCTCCTCCACTCCCTCCATGTCATCTTGCTCTAATCTGAGATTCAATTCCATGCGGCTGCTAACAGCTCGTTGAATCTAAAGAAAATAAAGCAGATAATCTCCATTCAATTTTCAATCAGTGGCTGTAGAACTAACTCTACCACAATGACCAATACATTATTTATCTATGTAATCAAAAATGATTTCTATGGAATGGAAAGAAAAGAGGGAAAACTGTTTGTGTTGAATAGCTTAAGAAGTCTTCTTTCACATCAGAGATAATTTCAGGGACTGAATTTCACCTTGATAAAATTTATACAGTGATTCATAGATTCATTGTTGGCTGACTTTTCAAAGTGAGCAAGCAATGGATGAAACATAAGATAAAGAGAAAAGAAATCTTAGTTTCATTGGAGGAGGTTATCTTTGGACTTCTATTCTCATCATATCCCTACATTTTCCCTGTTAGGATCAAGAATGAGACACAAAGACTTCTCCAGTTCTAACAAAATCTGCATCCTTTTTAAGGAATCACAATTTTTATAGAGAATCATTAGAAGCAAAAGTCTTGATTTAAATGACTTTCAAGATGCCCTGCATGGAAAAATGGCACTAAAATGCAAGGAATTCTCTAAATAATGACACCTGATGAATGTTAATAAGGTGTGAGGAAAATAAGAAACATTTGAAGAAGGAAAAATGTAAGCTATCAAGTGATAGTTGGGCTGTAGAAGGAAAAGATGAGAAGGAATATAATTAATAAAAAAGAAAGATTCACAAAAATCAATTCATGAAAGAAAGATGGGTTCACCTGTTCTTGTTTTTCTTTGGATTCTCCTGACATGTGTGCATTCCATCCTAAGCGATTAAATGGCACTCCAGCAATTGACTTACTACTTTGCTCTGTAGTCTGGATGGCACCCCCTTGGACATCTGACACTGAAATGGAAAATAATCACACATCTGAGAATAAATAAATATTAATAACAATTAATAAATTTATATATATTTCATATTTGATATTAAAAACTTTACGACCTAAAAATTTGCAGTCACATTTATGATAAGTAATCGCCCCTTTTAAAAACTGTTGTGTAAATTTCCTACTGTCAGAATACATTATAGAGATTGTGAATTTAGTGAAAATTACACCTGAAAGAGTCTATTTCTACCCAAAGAAAGCAAATCTTAATTATCTGTATTATTTTCATATGACCATTATTCTCAGACTCAAATATGAAAATCTAGGAATATCAACCCTATAAATTTGGCACATACTTTTCAGTTTTCTACATCTTATGCATGCAGTCAGCCTTTTGTTGTTACATAATTGACATCAGGTATATAAATTTTTATGTTAAATTTATGGTCAAAGTAGATCTTCTCACAATAGATCAGAGAAAGAAAATCAACTTTAAATTACAGTTTTGAGATAAATCAACAATACTGATATAAATCTAAATATAGGTCACTAAGATAGTATTTATGTAAACTTCAGATAACAGGAAGTTCTCCAAAATCAATGAATTGCATTTAGAAAATCAGTAAAATTCATCCCAACCATTTATAAGGCAACGGGCACAACATGTTATACTCTTCCCCTATTGCAACAGTGATTAAAATTTTAAATATTTCATGTTTAGATCAACTCCCAATTTTTTAATTGAAATTGAACAATGACATGGAAACAGGATCAACAATGATGATTCAACTCATGATTAGGATTATGATTCAATTCATGATTAGGATGAGTTGGTAAGGACATTTCTTTTTTCTATGGAGTTGTAAGTATTCAATGTAATGAATAAAATGTCACAAATGCTTTCAGAAATAAAGCCAATCAAATGAACATACAGTTTTCCATTCCTTCAGGCTTTAGGTTAATCCTTTTAGGCTGCCTGTTAACACCGAGGAACCATTCCTCACTACTCAACGTAGGACTCCATGTGACTTTGGTGGGAGGAAATAAATCATCCTGAAAGAAGTCCACCTGCAATTGTGGAATAATACAAAATTAATCAAAAATTCACCATCAGATAACCCCTAAATTTCCCAGTCATTTAATTTTTGAATCCCTTCAAAATGAGAAACAAATAGCAACAGAAATTCATTGCACAAAGATAATAGAATATTATTCTTGTTCAATTAAAAAGCACTCTGAAAAAAACATATAAGTAAATATAAAATTCCAGTCACTATCTGAAAATAACTTAAGTTTTTATTACTTCTTTATATCAGGAATTCGATGTATTTGCAAAAACTATGTATATAATAATAAGTAGATTAGTCCCATAGCAATGTCATCTAATTTATGATTAAGGTTACACCTAATTTATGATAATGATAGTCACATAGAGTATTGCTGATTTTTTAATTCAGCAACCCTTAGAGTATTTATAGGCATAATTGCATGTCACAGGAAAATTAATTTGACTCAGCTTTCCTGTCCTTACCTTAATATGCATCAAATAAGAAATATTTTTCAGACACCAACAGTTGGTAGCTGTTACAATTGTGATTGCAAAATGTTTTTTCTTCCACAAAGGACCAAAATTTACCCAGGCTAACATAACTCCAAGAGATTCTAAATATCTTCAAAAACAGTAATAGATAAATAGATTTTATGTAGATAAATCAAATTATTTAACATATTTCAACATTTTTGTAGTTTTTGAGGAATTATCTTAGTCTTTAAGTTATACAGCTACGTACTGCATAATTATATAAAAACTACTCAAACATGTGGCCAATAGAAAGGAATGAAAAATACAATAAAAAGTTTTACATATCTTTAAGGAAGGAGGCCTTTAGTTATAAATTAATTAAAAAAGAAAAATAGCAACCTTGAGTCTTGGAACAGTGAATGATATAGGCTCAATAGTGTTGTTGGTGAGGCGTAATGCCTTAGCAAATTCCACCCCTTGAATGTCACACACACACTTTGGAAGGAAGGACAAACCCTGGTGTAGACCAGGACAACGGTGATGACTCAGTGGGCACAGGTATGGGGCTTCTGCAGTCACCTCAAAAGCATAAATAGTGCAGTCACCCTGGAATGAAGAAAAGGATTCAATATCACCTGAATCGATAGAAAATTTCAGAAAATAATCAAAGAATAAAACAAGCCACTTCAAATGAACTGTATCTAAATGAAATGGGACAGCAGAAAAGAGATTTTCTTCATCCCCCATGAATTAAAATCCCTCAATTTATATTATTTAGATTGATTTCTTAATTCTCCTATTCCAATACAGAGAAAGATAGAGATTATAGGATTAATTCTAAAATGGAATTTACTGTATTATTATACCTCTCAGCATGTTACAAAGCAAAATTATATAAATTTATAACTTAAATGCAATCTTAAATCATGGCTGTATATAAAAAATTTATATAGTTCTGAAGTAATAAGAAGGAAAAAATTTAAGTTTCAAGAAATCTAATTTAGGGGTACCCATAATGATGTAACTTACAGGTTTTATTTGAGAGGGGTCTGCAAGAAGAAGAATCATAAAAATAAATTACATTCATCAATACTGGAATCAGAAAATTGAAAAATTAAATACTACCAAGCAGGAAGTGAATTCTTTATATATGAATAATGCATAGCTGAACAGTGACTCATAATCAAAATCAAAAGAATTATTCATTGGATACACTTACCTTCCCAGTAAGAAACAGAGTGGATGAGTCTTCATCATAAAATGGAATGAGAATAGCTGGAGATACATCTAAACCTACTGTGTTCAGTGGATTCTCTTTCAAATCATTTGCTTTGAAAATTGATATCTGCCTCTCTGAAACTCTGTCAAAGGTAACACAAAAATCAAGTTAAACACCCACAACTTAGTGAAAACAGATAAATCTAATAATAGAAATATTTATTATGCTACACTTTTCTTATCACTTTGACATTTAATTTCAATATTCTTTTGGTTCAAGACACATTTAGAAAATATATGAACACCATCTTAATGTATCCCACTTTATCAATAAGAGTTACTATATCATATCAATAGTTTTCCTTAAATAGATATGATGGAGTAATCTCGTTTTCTTTTAGACTTTTACACTCAATTAAAACTTTAAATCTGTTGAATATCTATCCTTGAGTTAGATATAATTGCTGATATTTATTATTTCTGCACCAAAATTAATAGTTTCCGCAAATAATTTTCCAACTTATATATCATACAAGAATGTTGAAATATTGGTAACTTCATTCATCCAGATGTCAATTTCAACTTTATAAACATGAAGACATTATCAAACAATGATTATAATTTCAATAAATTTAAATTAATACAAATTACACAACTTAATTTCAATGACAAAGTCCAATGACTATTAAAATGTCTCACTGAATTACAACCAAAAATAAATGAACTAATTGCACTTTAAATTCAATATTGGGAATATTTCAAATAAAAGTTTGAATTAATCCTCCATAAAATGTTATGCGATAAACTTAAGTTGGCATTATACATACTTATCAAAGCCAGTAGTGACAATGTGAGTTCCCTCAAGAGTCCACACTACCCTTGCACCTCTGGCACCAACTGGTCCCTTGCCCTCAGCTATGGGAGTGCAGGATTTCCTTGGCTCGTATATCCTTAAACGCCCATCCTTGCTGAGGGTAGCACAGCGACTTCCACATGGGCTCCATGCAAAACTGAATATCTGTAGAATTCAAACATGCTTTCTAAAACTCAAGGCTCCGTCCAGATGAAATAGGTTAAAATCAGATAACCTTTCAATGGTCTCTATGTTTTTAGCATACAACCAGTTTATTATTCAAATATAAACATCTGCTTGTTCTCAAAAAAGCTGAAAATAAAATACCAATTTTCACAGCTATTAGCTATCAAGTATCATGACAAATAACCGATGGTAATAAATGAATTAATAATTTAAAATCAACAGTATACATTTTTCATTATTGCCTTTGCAACATAACTGATTTCCTCAATTGAGGTAGTACTATATTGCTTAATTTTGATTTTACAAGTCAGCATGACTTAACAGATGTTAACTAGGCTTCAGCTGACAGAGGTTTTCTCTACATTTGATAGAGAAAACTTTTTCTAAAGTTTCAAGTCATTATCATATTGGAAAGGTCCTAAAATAAGATTAAAGTAATGCATACTTGAAATGTATAGTGAAATGCAAATGGCACTCTGGTAATGAACCAAGGATCATAAAAGAAACAATGAACAGCGGAATTAAAACATGTTCATGATTTTTCGGGTTATACCTTCCATGTTTTTAGGAAGAGCTTCAAAAGAATTATTTTACTAACAAATATTAACATACAATCATAATCCATAAAAGGGTTCTGGGTTTGATACCAGGTAGTCTTATTTCTTCCCTTTGAAATGCAGATATTTCAAATCTTTTTATGAAGCCTTTCCCATTGATTTGATAACTAAAACTTTTACTGATATTTTACAATCACATTGAAGATTTCAACTATATATTTTTATTACTATCAGTACTATCAATATGAAACCACTATCAATAACATATAGCGATGATAGCTGAATAAAAATAAATACCTGGTCTGTATGTCCTTCCAAAGTTATGCGTTCTGTTCCAGTTGTTAAGTCCCAGATGCGAATCGACATATCGTAGGAGCCAGATGCCAGCACATTAGAGGCAAGTGGGTGAAACTTGATGAAGTAAATCTTTTCAGAATGTCCACTTAAAACATGTTCTGCTTCATTAGTTGGTTCCAAGAGCCCACCCTTAGGAATCTTCCACAGTCTAATCATGCCATCATCACAAGCTGAAGGGTACAAAGAGAATATATATTAATGCCATTACATACTTAATCAACATTTTAAAAGATATGCCATTATGCTCAACATATTGTAAAAGTATATTCAAACAATCATTTATATATCTTAATAATAATAATAATGATTTCATTAGGTGAAATTTGGCCTTGAGGTGCTACTTTGAAATTTAACCTTCTAGAGGTTTACACAACACAAAAAACATGGGCTCAAATCCAGTAACTAGTTAATGCTGGACCAGCACTGCTGCTATGCCACTGAGACCAGCAATATTAAAAATTTTGATACTCAGGGTTAGACCAAATAATACTGTCCTGCAATGTAAATATAAAACAGCATCTATTATTTTATTCCCAAGTCTAATACTCGAATTTTGTTTGATTAAATTAAGTGGATAAAAGGGGACAGACATCTTATGAAAGTTTTCATACGTTAAACATCTAGCAAAAATATAACAATAATATTAGGCATTACTTCATTAGGTAATTACATTTAAGCATTTCTTATAGAGATGTCTCCATCACTGTCACATCCCTGTCATTTGAATTGTCTTTTCCTGAAGCTGTATCATAATGGCTTCATTACACCTTTGAAAGTTTCAAGAAGTAAATTAAAATTACTGAGCTCCTAATTTCCAGTTCCTTCACAAATATTAATGATTCAGCACTGACATGGAAATAGTACTCCTTTAGTAGCACTCATACTCTTTTAATAAATCACCATTTTAATTCAGTTTCCTTCTAAACCAACCTGACAACCTTTTTATATTGATCTTTCTTTAAGGAAAGGTTGATTTGTTACTTAAATAAACATGAAATGGCCACACAATAAATTTAGTTCTTAATATACAGTATTTCCCTATATTGCATAATGACCACTCTAAACTTTTTCGATATTCCTAATCATGCACAGATAATCTGCAACATATTAAATAGTGGTAGAGTTTAGAATCACAAATTGCCTCTCTCTAGGTAGCTTAGTTAAAATTAAATTAGTTTTAATTAAACATTTTTTTTAAAATAGCAGCTGAATGTAAACTTGACTAGAGCAAGATTACCTGCTTTAAAAATATCAGTATTTCTTCTCAATTAAAATGATTTAATATAGCTCTGCAGAATCCATATCTTAAAAATGCCAAGATTTACTTTAAATATGGTGCATCATATGCTTTAATCGTTTCAATAAAGTAAAAAGATTCATATAAAAAAAACTTCTTGCTCAAATATGGGAAAAGGTAAAACACTAATATATATTTTATCACACAACTTGTCAATTACATTTATACAGCCAAATATCAGAGTGTCATATAAATCTGATTAATTAAGTTACAACTCTCATATTTCATCTAAGAATGGATAATTTATCTCCAAACCCATGTTTTACACATCTCTGAAAGATCTTAGTATTTATAGGTTACGCTAGAAAAACAAGCATCTGCAAATCTCTAGTTACTGAGAAAAAAGAAATTCATTCTTACCGACAGCCAATCGACTGTAATCAAATGGATCCCAGCAGAAATCCATGACATTAGTGCCATGAACAAGCGTAGGAATTACTCCATCTGGCAGCTTCCCAGTCTTGCTGAGTTCAAACACTGCAATCTTGCCTCCAGGTCCACTTAGGGGTACTGCCACACGATCAGGATTTGCTGAAAAATTATCAATCTTTTATCTATCCAAATTTGCAGAGAAGTTCACTTATGTATAATATTCTGGATGTACACTAATTGATAATGTGTTATAGATAGAATGCATAAAGTTCCTGAGATAAAAACTCAAAGTTTTACGGATTAATATTAAATCGTTAGTTCAATTTTGAAGAACAACTTGAGTTGCTCAAAGATCTGTACCCTACAAGACATGTTTATGCATATGGCACGTGGTGAATACTATTATGTGAAGTCTATTTTCATAAACAGTTGTTGTCTAGTATCATTTTCATAAAAAATATTACATGAGTCTCAGCCATTTTGAGATTGTCACTGGGATAGTGGGAGACTTGAGTTCATGTCCCAATCATGTTGGTAAGTTTCACTTCTGTTCCTCCTTGGAACATATAGAAATCTTATTACTCTACTAATAGACAATTGATAAAAAGTGCCTGATTTTATGAAAACTAATTCAGATAGTAGAAAAGATTATTATAGTAAAGGTTAACACTACGACCAAATAAGTTTCAACCAAGTATATTTTGTTAGATAAAAAGTTTGAAATTGAAACATTTACTAAGTCTCTGGACCAAAAACTCCAAATTCTGAGAAATTAAGTGTTCATGCAGGATTTTGCAGTATTCAATACAGATCTTGAGGCTAATATAAAAGTTATCATATGGAAAATTGTTAAAACACCAACCATGGAATCCATCGCATTCCCCAGGAATCTGACGACTGATATTTCTGATGTTCTCAATGTGGGTGGATTTGTGCAGTGGAGTTCCTTTCAGATGGCGAAACTTGGACACCTTCCCTGAAAACAGTATGAATTACACCTTAGATATTAGTACAATTGATTTAATTTACCATAGAATGTCCACTCATATGAGAACCAAATAAGGGAAAGTCTGAGGAAAAGAAATTTATGGTATGAGAGATCTAATAATTTGACAAGTTTGAACCACAAATATTTTTGATAACTCTCGTAAAGGGTTGCCGATTAGCTTTATAAAAATCTGTCCTACTCTAATGGAAATAACCTAAATTTAATCCTGATGATAGCCATTCCATTATTAAATTTATGATATATAATAATTTTCAATTATTTATTTAATAATTATGATCTTATTACTCTATCTCAAGACACCAAAGCCAGCAGCACATTTAAACATTGCTTGTTAATCGTATTTTTAATAGTTAAATTCCTCTCTCTACTTGAAATTTTTTTAACCCTTTTGATGCAAAGTTTGGATATATCCCAATTGACATTAAGAGCCACTGACAGCAACTTACATGAATTATAAATACAATACTGTGGACTAGGAGCAAAAATATCTAAATTACAGTTGAAAAACACTAAACATTTTTTTTTAACATAAAATTTTTACCTTTAGATTTAAACCTTTAATTATAGTTTGATTTTCAGCAATTTTTGAAAATTTTAGAAATACATTAGTGCAGTGAAAAGGTTAATAAAACAAAGTTCATAAGTCATGAACGTATAAAGAAAATATTTTTACTCATTTATTATTTGGATGAGTTTGAAGTTGCTTTTCATGATAAGATTAATAATATTCACTAACTTATATATCGCTGTGAATATGAGGATTAGTTATCTTTCAATAAGATAAGTTACTCTGATAAGAGTAGTTACAATCCAAAACTGAGATTTTTAAAACATCCATAACTTTTTGAGGAGTGCTGGCACGTGCTAAACAACATAACTATTATCAATGCATTGTTCCCTATTTCCCTAAGCCTATCCCATCATAATATCAGAAGACACACACAAAACAACTCTGTGTAAGTTATACTAACATGAACTTGACAGATTTTGGTGATACCTGGCGGAATTCCTTCATGATCACACAGAAAGAAAACTCACAATGTAGAGTCCACAAAACTTTTATTAAACGAACTTTAGTTACGGTATACCATCATCAGGTGATGCTACACCGTAACAAAACCTAGGTCGTTTAATTAAAGTTTTGTGGACACTACATACTGAGTCTCCTTTGTGTGTAATATTAACATGCCTATAAATCAAACCAAAATGAATTATAACCAAATACCCAAAAAAATATGTTAACACTTACCAAACACAGTTGATGTCCTCTTCGTTGTAGGAGTAGCAGTCTCTGTTTGCTTCTTTGCATCTCCCCATGCTTTGCCTGTCTCCAGTGAGCACTGCCTCTGAACAGGAGCATCTCCCCTTCGTCTCAAGGGTAGGGGAGAAGGCACTCCAGGAGCACTACCTGCACCACTCTCCTGCACAGACACTGATCTGCTCTCGTACATCTTTCTCCTCTCGGCTATGCTTCTTCTCTGCATTGATTCTCGGCTTCCAAATCCCTCACCTTCTTCCTCCTCTTCCTCATCCTTCCCTTCCTCTCCATCCTCCGCCTTCTTCTCAAACATTTTCCGTCTCTCTGCCGTAGTGGGGGTCTTCTCATCCTCCTCTTCAACCTCTAACTGTGGACTTTGGCAGTCAGATTCATCTACTTTGACCTCTAATGGCCTCATCACCTCTGTCTCTTGATTCACCTCTACATTGTCTCTCTGTGCACCATTCAAGTCTGGCACCAAGAAAACCTTATCAAAAGAGAATGATGAAGAGCTTGTCCTATCACCAACTGCACCATTCAGTTTTGGAGGAGTGAAGGGCTTAGGGCCAAGAAGAGGCTGAAATCAGATGCACAGTAATGAATCCCATTGAAGCCAAAAGAGAGTGAAAGAGCTCAAGCATTTATACAATCAGAAGGACATTTAAAGAAATGTTAATTGTAGAAACATAAAGCCCTGAGAAGTTAGCCGAGAGAAAGAGAATGATTGGATAGGAAATTCACTTTTCCTAGAGAGTCACATGCAGCAAGTATTAATAAGATTACATTTTCACACTTTGTCAGTGACATTAAATGTTATTACAAACTGATTAACCCTTTCAATGCAATGCCGAAGTCAGAAATATCCTGGAAGTTTGTCATAGTAAATAGGTAGCGTACATAACGAAGTTTTTCAAGTGTTTAAAATGAACATTTGTACAAAAAATGAAGAAGATGAGATTTTGACAGCAGTACAGATTACACTAAAGGAAAGACAGAAAAGCTTTTTGGCAGGATATCCATATTCGCCTTTAATTTTTCAAATTCTGAACAGGTGAAATAACTACAGTTCTCTGTAGATGGAAGCTCACATCACATACTCCTGCATTGAATGGGTTAAACTTGTGGAAGTATGCAGATATACTTTTCTTTTCAACTGGGGAGAGAAGAAAATTGCTGACCTTGAAAAGGGAGGTAGCAGAGGGAGTGGTTCGTGGTCGAGGACGGGGAGGAGTGGATTCCTCACAGGGTGCATCAGGGGGAATGCTGCCCCTTGACCGAGGCAATGGTTTGGGCGGCAATCTTCCATCACATGCACTTCCATTCTGAGAGAGGACAACTGTTTCCTCCACTTTCCTCTTCTTCTTGCTGTTATCTTCCTTCTTCATGACAACTCTTAACTCAGATAGGGGCCCTCGATGAACCTGAGATCCAACCATTGAAATTGTTTTTGGAGGGAGTGAACGAGATCTACTAACAATCAGACTACTGCATGCAGACATTGGTGACATCATTTCTTGAAAAAAGACTGCAAATTGGATGCTTTCACATTCAAGATATTACTCATGGATCAAAGGCTAGATCTACCAATTCTGATATTGAACTAGATTTGGGGCTTCTATAACAAAATTTTCTCCTACCCAAAGATTTCAGTGATGATAAACAATAAGAATATATATAATTTTATACAAAAAATACCAAAAAGGAGA
Organism: Pachydiplax longipennis; assembly: GCA_036926295.1. Classification (NCBI taxonomy): domain Eukaryota; kingdom Metazoa; phylum Arthropoda; class Insecta; order Odonata; family Libellulidae; genus Pachydiplax; species Pachydiplax longipennis. The sequence continues at coordinate 33,710,599 of JAVFKF010000019.1, forward strand.
GTGCCAAGTGTTGGCAATGCAGATTTTGATGAGTCTCAGTAGTTGGATACACTTTGAGACAATATCAACAAATTACCCAGAAAATAGTTTTATGAGCAATAGTTTTCCCAGTGCACCATAAGTGATGTGAAAATCCTGTAGTTGTAAATGTAGAGATTTTAATAAAAATCTATTGCTTAAGCCCTTTGATATGAATGATCTACTGATTTCTTGGGATATAGTGCTTGTCAACTTGACTCCAGAAAATCTCCAAGTCCCATAGTAATCTACTGTGCCAATTTTAAATAAACTTTTTGCACACTTCCAAGAAAGATAGAATCCTAATGATATGAGGTAATGAATATGAGGTAATCTCTGCAGCAAATGCAAGAAGAATCTATTAAGACTCATATGAATCACATCTCTCATTCTTCAGTTTCCTATACCTGTCTTACAGAAGAATAATTATGGCAACATTTATGGAGTCGAATCTAGGCTATAGTGGTAAGAATCCAAAGCTAATACATAACTATACCAAGCCATTATCATAAAAAGTGAAAAAAAGGATCATTTTGGTTCAACAAAATTTTTTAAATCGCAATGTATTTTTAAAGGATAGATTTGTATCTGCCTAGGATCAAACCTGGACCATATTGGAAGCCATAAATGAGCCACTTATGGCAAAGATGTAAGTGGCTCATTGCTGTAATTTTTTCTATCAGCAATATCTATAAATTTCCAAAAATGAGTGATAATGAATCCTTGGGGGTAAAATATTTCAAAACGATGATTCTCAAACTTCAAAATCTGAAGCAGCTAAACACACATGATGTGAGGCCACAACATTTAAATCTTAAGCCAACTTCACTTCCAATCTAGAGATCTACATACCACTTCCAATACAGCTGAGACAAGCATTAGAGATGTCTTTAAGTCACCCTCTCTTTTCTAGCTCAATCTTTGCGACTTCTTTATGATGAATAAAAATAAATCTGGACTCCATTTCTTAATACCAAGACGTACACTGGCCTTCTTTAAGTTCTCTTCTTATAGATCCTTTTCAAGGGAGTTAGTTACAAAAGAACCAATTATCTAACAAGTAATATCAAGAGCATGCTTACACATATAAGGGCATAAATACTGATTTAACAAAACCATAGCACAAACACAAAAACACAAACCAAAAAACAACCAGAAACATCAATGAAAGGAAACAAAGATGAAACCGAAAGCATAAGAAATAAATAGCTTAAAAGTAAGAAATAGCTGAATCACAAAGAGCATAAAGCAAACATATGTTCTCACATCAGAACTGCAGTATGCAAGCATATACTTATTTCTATACGATATGAAGGATACAAATGTTTGAAAAATAAGTGGTTCAATTAAGTGTTTCTCAGGTACAGTAGAAGTCTGTTACAACAAGAGCTGACAGATATTGGAGAAGTACTCTTAATAAAGTGTACTTACTATAGCCGAATACTAAATGCCCGTCCTCTTGAGGGACAGCGAGTACAGTAGAATGGAACTGTAGGGGTTTTAATTCTTACTCAAAGGCTAGAATGTGTAAAAAAGAACGTTCACGCCAAAAATATTATTTCATTGATTCATAAACCGTAATCAAAGTGTGTGTGTACATAGGTAGGAGTGAAACATATGGGAAGTCTCTAATCAAAGCTCCCTAAAGCTTTTTTTGCCGAGTAGGGGAGAGGTGTGAGGTGGGAAACAAATGCATGAATTAGGAGACGATAAGTTTTGCATTTAATATTTTCTGCTCTTTGAAGAAATAACATGCCTCAGATTGCCGTTTGCTTATTGGACTTATCCAAGATATGCAAGACAAATAAAGAAACAAGGCTCTTGTTATAGAGATACTTCAGAAATAGCCATTTGTTATAATGGATGTAACTCCCTATCCATTTTGCTATAAGAAAGTCAATGGCAAAAAAATCACTCGCTAATGCAACTCTTGTTATATGCCATACTTGTTATAACAGACTACTACTGTATTCAGAAATCTAAATTATATACTATAAGCACACAAAAATAAAACAGACTAGGAGTAATACCAGAGTTTATTTTTATGTCATCGAATACATTCGATTGTACAACAGCCCAATTATATTTTATGCTTTCTGATTTAAGTGCATATTTTGTGTAACATTTTCCAAATAAGAATCGCAAAATAGGTATACTATTCAAAGTATAAGTAAGATGTGGTGTTTCAGAGTGTACTTATTTTATTAAGCTTTTTTAAGGCTGTTTCAAAGAGTATTTTTTTTTTCATTTAAATTCCAATTTTAGGAAGTCAAAATTACCTCGTATAGAGCAGCAAAAAAATTAGATATGTTTTACAGATGGCAGAAGATGAAAATGAAGATAAGGATTCATAGGATGAATTTATAATCGATCAAAGAAACAAGGGTTTTTATAAAATATGTTGAAAAGAAAGCAATTTTATCAATCTAGATTATAGAATTTATTTTTTAATAATATGATAAGAAAGAATGTATGTGCAACTAAGAAAAAAACTTTGTAGTCTTAAGGCTTTTCAAATTTTCTGCTGATTAACAACCATGAAACTGATATTTTGAAATTTTCAAAGCCTAACACTGAGCCAGCTTCTAACTTAGGTTGAAATAACATTACTGTAAGTTGTGCTGTTTCTTAGCAATTGAAGTTTATAGATTCTGCAAAGCCTAGCAAAATGGAATTTATGGTAGTTAGGTTTAAAATTTAACCATGTAGTTATTTAACTCTCAATTTGTAGCAGCAATAAATTCACAAAATTAACGAATATTTATCTTCCATTTGATTCAAGATTCACTACAATATAGTACTCCGAGGGAATATAACTTTAGAAGAGAAAAGGGATTACAATAAGAAGTAACTTATTGCTGATTTAAGTGAAGCATACAGATGAAGTGTCCACCTTTTTTCCACCGAATTATGAAACTAATTAGAGCAAAGGAAACAGAGACATGCAAAACAGAAAACATGAATCAGGCATCATTAAAAAATCTGGCATTCATTACTGTGCATCAGACAAGTCATATTAAAATAATCACAAATAAAACAAGCAAAACTAAAACTATGACTCAACAATTTGACAACTAACTTGAAGAAATCCTAAATATTACATGCATAATCAGAAGTAGTATCAACTACGTAAAATGGAACATTTATGCCTGGAGTATGATTGAATTAATACATGAATATGGGTAAGAATAATGACAAAGCTGCAAGTTAAGTATCTTTGAATTCCCTTTGCTTTTGCAGAAGTGCGGAACAATAATAGAAATTTTGAAACCTCTTTTGCCCACCACTCAAAAGAATTTGAATGGAGTCTGAATAAAAATTAATAAGCAACTAAGTTACAATGGGGCTTGAGAGACAATATTAACGTACTAATTCTATACAGACAGTATTTCATTGTTTTACGATTCTCTATTTGAAATTGCCTGTTTGGAGGCCAAAAAAGTGCCTCATGAAGTCATTGTGCAACATAATTAATTGAAGAGATATTTATTGCTACCTACTGTTCTTAAGATTTTTAATTAGCTACTTTTGCTTGTCATTTTTGTAGAAGAGAAAGAATGCGTTTTATTGTTCCCTTGTGTAAACAGAAAAAGCAAATATTATAAAATAGACATTTACCTGCATGTTTTCATCAGTTCTTTTAGCAGGATCAAGGCTTATTTTCGGTAAAGGAATGTTACTGCCTTCCATCCATTGCTCAGCTGTTTGCTGAGTTTGGCAGCCAGCTGTGTCTGGGAACAGGTCTGCATGGAAATCTCTGTAAGACTAAAGGACAAAAATTGTCTCATCAATAGGTGAAGTTCATGGCTAATTGAAAAACAAATTTGAAGTCATCATTTAAAAGATCAAAAATTTCAAATTTTGTCATACTTTAACTGTTATCTTCAAATGTGCTGGAATAAAATATCAAGAGGTTATTTACTTACTAAATTATACTATCATAATAACTTTTAATATGTATCAAAATCTGTCAGTTTTGTCAAATGTCTACTTGTTGATAATATTTAGCCTTCTTAATAAAGGTGTCACTTATATTGAATAATTTTAATTAGTCTGATATTTTTCAATTTTTCCTCCCTTCTTATGTTTTTCCCAAATTTTAAAGACCACAAAACTTTTCTTCTTTATCATAATTTATTCATTTAATGGATAACAACATGAGATAATTCCTGCAAACAATATTTGCTACAAACTTAGAAAATATCTGTAGCCAATATCATATGATGAAATATGATAATTTTCAAGATTTATTTGGAAAAAAGAAAATAAAGAATGAAAACGAAATACTGAAATTAAAGTAGAGATTAAATAACATTTTCATCCACACATTTATTTTCTTAGAAATAAGTAATTTATAAATTATGTTTAGAAATTAAAAATAGTTTCTGAAGTACAATTCTGTTAACCATGACTAGAAAAATTCATGCAGCAATGGAAGGAACTGAGGAATCCATTGAGGAACACAACTATTAACAACAAAATGGCAACCACAAAGATTTATCAGTCTTACTTACCTATGTGCTATAGGGAAAATTTTGCTAAGATAATGATAGAATTATGGTTGTACCACTTTTGAGTAAGAAGGATTCATCTCCAAAAATATCTGTCTTTAATAAAACTAGAAATGTTTAAACATATATAGAAATAATATGCAAGGATTCTGGATTATATTAAATACAGAAGTTGATAATTATTCATAATCCATTGCCAAACAAAAAATTCTATAAAGAAACAATAAAAATAAAAATCTCATAGATTTGAAAGAATCTGATAAAAACAATGCCTCTTTTTTCTTGTTCATTTATCAATATAGAATTCCAAATACTACACCCTTTTGCATAAGTTTACATAAAAATTTTCTTTTGAGTAGAATAAGAATTCAGATTACTTCAGATATTAGAGATCCTAATTGCCACTTGTGGAGTAACATTTTTATAGTGGGACTGCAATGAATTTCCTTACCTTTCTAGGAACCTGATAAGTGATTGGAATGACAGCATTTGAAGTCAACTGAAGTACACGATTCACCTCTCCTTCCATCACTTTCAGGGCTCTTTTAGGAGCAAGGCAAGCTCCTTTTGTCTGTTCACCAGAGTGTCTTATGCCTTCAACTAAGTAAGGCTCTCTATCAATCACCTCCATGTATGCAATTGTGGTGTCTCCTTTGCCCGCAAGAAACAGCATGTTTGTGTCTGGATCAAAAAGGGGTATCAATACCCTAAAATGAAATCAAAGAAAAACAATCAGTAATATTTATTTTAGAAATAAAAGACACTATTTTTTCAAATTTCTGAGAAATATATGAAGATCCTTAACATATTTACAAGATGCTTGCATTAACCCAAAGGTGTTACATATGAGTGAATACCTATGACAGAATAGGGTGATGAACTATTTGTTATGGAAACAGGGTCTTACAATCATTCAATAAAGAAAAAATAAAGCATAATGAGCATGGAAAGGACACAAATATCAAGGAATAAGTGAAAAAATGAAATATTTTCTTTCAGTACCAATCATTTTCAGAAAAAGGAAAAAAATGATAGATTAGACGATCTAACATCGCATGCTGCAAGAGAAGAAACAACAAAGTAAGTCAGTTTTCCCTTTAGCTTAATTGACTTGCTAACAACACTCCCAAATATTAGCGCTGATATTGATTTCTAAGTTAACTTTTCATCAACAAAGATTTGTTCATTATAGTAACAGACAAAGTCAAAGCTAATATATTGATCACCAAAGACCCAACTACTGTAAAAGAAAAACCTCACATTTGATAGGGGACCTGGCATATAAGTAGTTCAAAACAGACCCATCTCTACATCTAGTTCTGATCTACACCAGATTGAGAAGTCTACTTCTGAAAGAGATGTAAATTTCTCAATCATTTAGGAAGTAGGAAAAAAATTATTACACAACACTGCCAGATTCCAAGTTTCTACCATAATTATGCTGCTGGGAAAAATCATTAAAATGTTAAAGTTGTAATTTGTGTTTAATACTGTCAAAAATACTTTAAGCATATAATCAATACACTGCTTACATGATGCTTAAAAATAATAATAGTCATCTGGATTATTATGCAAGAGTAATATCTAAGAAAAAATTAGCACTCATCAAACATCACATAAACTTCATTAAAAGAGGAAAAAGATAATCTAATGTCACAATTCAGCTAGAAATTGGGTATCCATCCAAACAAAAAATGACTTCTTACCCAGTGGAGCTATCAAGAACTAATGCCTTCTCAGTTTCTTCAAAATTCCTCAGATCCCTGATGAAAATTTGACGCAGACGATTCTGTAATTAAAATAATATTTGTTACTAAGATTTAAAAAAGGCACTTGACTAGACCCCAATTTTATGCATTTATAAAACTTCTATAAAACTTTATATTCATCAACTTTTCACTAAAGAGTGGTTTGCAACTGTATGTTAATAACTACCTGGTTATTAAGCATCTATTTAAAATTCCAAAAAGTAGACTGAAAATATTTCTATAACCCAATCTTGACTGTGAAAACCATATATACACAATACCATATTTACCTGAATATAAGATGATTCTATATTATAGGCACTTCAGCTTAAGAAAATAGGATTTTATTAATTTTCATTCAGAATATTTCTATAAAACATGATACTGAAAAATGTATAATAAATATTTACTTACTATTTTTTAGGAAGGCATTATATAGATGCGACACAACAATGTTTTGAAATCTTTGAAAGTGGAAACTCAGTAAGGTGTGTAGTACTACAATACCTTAATAAAAATTTTGTATCTCTTCATATAACAGGGATGGCCAACAGGAACTGGGCAATTTTTGTATGATCACATCTGGTAATTGAAAAAATTCTTGACCTGAGACAGCTGTACTTTGTGAAACGCCATTCTGAACAAGTAAAGAGAGCTGGATTTTGTATGTATCACTTTTATTTTATTATCAACCGGCCATGACCCTTGAAAATGGCTGTAACCAATCAGTTAAACAAATCTTTGTGAAACATACAAAGTCCAGCTCTCTTTATTTGTTTAGAAAAATCTTCTTCTGAATAATTTTCATTACTTCAATTATTTAACTTTACTATGCATATTCACATGACATATAACTGAATTTAATACAGTTACGTAGGTTTAATAAAATACAGAAGAAGGCTCATATATACAGCTATTAAAAATTTTGGTTCCTGTAAACACCAATATTTTTCCCCAAGTCAATCGTGGTCAAATAATTATTATCAAAGCTGATTGCAGCAGGGGATAAGTTGGGCTGTCCTGTAATATCAGATATGGTCCTTATTTGGAAGAGATTGAGATTAGGAACTCTTTTAAGCAATAACCGTCCTGTTTCCCAAAACCTGCCCCTGTATCATACATCTACTTTTACCCCATCTCATTCAGACTGTTTCTTCTCTATCTCTATGCACAATATTAAACACTCCTTATGTGCTTTCAGTCCTTATATATTTTCAACTTTCATTATCTCCTCACAACACCAATCATAAGTTATACTTATATCTTGAGAGAGATGGGGAAAATATAGATCCATAGCATGTGTATTGCCGCTCAAGATTATCTAATCTATGAGCACTCCAATACCATTGATTAAACAACCTATCTTCCTAATAAGAACCAAAATTAGTAATTTGCAAGACTATTTCTATACAGTTTGTTGAAGCCAACAAGCAAATTTATATTGGAAGGTTATAAGTTATATGGTACACTACCAAAATTGTGGGTACTTCAAGGGCAAACAATCAGTAACTACTATGTTCAGTGCAAACACTTAGATTAGTGTCACAACCACTGTGTTATTAGTACTAGATAGGTGTCAAACAATTAGTTTAGGCTCATTCACAATCCATGTACCTTAGCAAAAGTACACCAATTGGAAATGATAGAGAAGAAACCTTTTGGAGAGTTCTTCATTTTTATGAATGTTCTGTGAGAGAATACTATCTCTTATTTTAAGGGAAGCTTGAACAAGTCTAAAATACAGGCATCCTCCAGCCTTAAAATGAGCTGCACTAAATCATTTTCATTCAGTCAGGTACATAGCCTTCTCATTGTACCTTAAATGGCGTGCTGAGCTCCTACAGATAGAGAATCAGCTATAAATTCCTCCAAACAAACAAGCTGTTGTTTCATTATCTGATGAACTGCTAGATATTATGCTTTCATTCCATTTAGCAAAGTACTACTTTGTAAATCATGTGAGTTTTCTCATATACAGTACAACAGTGAACATGAATCTTCAAGTTTTACTGAGATTCCAAGTAATTTATCTTAGGACAATTCATTACAGTGGAACTTTTAAACACTTTGTGGACTTCTTCTTTATTCACAAGTTCACTGAATATTTTGAAAAGACAATATCAAAATATATTCAAAAATATTCCCAATATAAGGAGACTTGATTTTTGAAGCTAGAAATATTTAGAGTAGAACTAAAATACATAATACATACTATAAACAATTTTATGCAGAATTTCTCCTACTTTTATATGATGAAAAACAAGAAAGAAAAAAAAACAAGAAAATTTCAAAAAAAATCAGAAGCAACCAAATGAAATTCTTCAAGTTAAATTTGAATGTCCTTTAGAGTGAAGAAGTTTATTTTCAAAGTATGCTTCTTAAGAGTTGCCTTGTAATGTTTCATTATTATACACTGGTTTAAACAATAAAGATGTAACACAGTAATACTGAAAAACACATTTTAAGAAATTTCTTTTGTTGTATTATTATTATTGTCTCTGGTTTGAATAATTATGAATCAACAAAAGATTTTGATTGCATTTCATCATCAAACACCTAGAAGAAACTGTTATAATACTCTGAAAATATTCAATGTAAATTGCGAAAAACCATTGCATTGCAGGCTGCAGAAACTTTTTAACGTAAAATCCAATATAAAAGGAGAGGTAATGGCATAGAAAGAAATACACACAAAAATAATAAACACTGAGCCAGTGTAATGCAAATAGGCTTTAGCTGAAAGAGAATTCATTTTAATGGGCAATTTTACAGGGCTTGCAATAAATTACGATGAAATTACTGATAAAATTAACTGACATAATTAATTCAGAAATTTTTTGGATGATTTTCAGATCAGTTTACGATACTCAGCTGCTCACATTCCAAATCGAAGATTAACTGTTGAGATAAAAAAAGTAATAGACCTGAAATAGCAATCCATAGAACCAGAGTCCATGTAATAAATGCCATTTATATAACAGCCTTATTTATATAACCTAACAGGTTGGACATAGACACACAATATCATAAGTAACAACCAATCAAGAATAGGTAGGAGGGGGGTAGGTGTGAGGCAAAGAGAAGAATGTTTACTTTGTAATGATAGAAGAGCATTTTGACTTACTGCATCAAATCCTGTGGTGAGAATCCTGTTAGAAGATCCCAACCATACCACTCTGGAATCCTTGATGCTTTGATGGCTGTTCACTACATGAGTAAAACAATCAGTACGAGGATCCAAAACTCTAAGTTGTTTATCTTTGCAAGATGTAGCAAGTAATGAGCCATCAGACTTCCAGCCAACTGCCTGGATTACATCACCATGCTCACTGTTTGCTGTGGAGAGAAAATTTTCTTACTGCTGAATTTATATTACATTCACCCATAAAGATAGTGAGCAAATAACTGTTTTCAAATAGTTTTTCATAGATTCAGGCTGTTTCAGTTGCTTTTAATTAGTAGCAGACAATAAATATCAATGTTTTCTATTTGAAGTCTAATGAAGAGACAGATAAGGAAAATATTATTTGAGCTGACTCCTACTTTACATGGAATATATTTAATTAGCTGAATTGGATATGCTTTTCACAACATTCTGCCATCTCCATCTCTGATAATAGGGATAAATCTAATTTTTGTTGGATATAAATTCCAACCACTTCTGTAAGGAGCTACAGAATTTACTGTGATTCAAAATTCTAGAACTATTTCAGATTCAAAATGACAGAAATGACTTTGACATTCCACAAGAAAGGATGCTGCTTATCCACCCAAGCTTTTTATTCATATTCATAGAAAAATAGGTACGCTTAAATTATTAGGTAAATAATCACATATATATATAGACAAAAATTAATGATATTGTATTGCTTAAGAACATCCTAGCATGGTAGCATTTTTTAAATTTTAAGTACAAAAACACAATCCAAATGAAATCCAAAAAGTTTCATGAGCAGAAAATTATACATTACTACATGAAAATGCATTAAATCACTTACAATACAACTCTTTTTCTGTCAGGATGTCCCATAACATCAAAGTAGTGAAAGACGATGATGTGAGCAAATTGTCAGCAGTGGGATGGAAGAGCACAGTTTCCACTCTTCTCTGTCTATGAGAAAAGGTACACTCTGCATTCAACAAACTCTCACTCAGTCCATCCTTAGGAATGTGCCATATCTTCACCTGAATTTGTGGAAAGAAAAGGTCAACTTTTAATGATCACCCAGGTGACAATAAATATTCAAGGATGAACAGGTTAAAACAACCAGTAGGTAACTATTTATCTTGCTGTGATGCCTCAATAGTTAAACACTCTTATTGAAAAACCCAGTTTACCCATTCATTAAAGTCATTTTTAAGAGGCTGTGAAATATTAATAAATATAATTTTAACTCAGTTTACTAATCACATTAGAGGCCTTAATTTTTTCCACAGCACAGTATTGAAAAGTTGCATGTAGACCATAACATTTGGGGCTATCAGTTTTCAATAATTCAACTCTAAATCAACTAATTCATTTTTCAATAACTCATTTAAAAGAACTCAAATTTACTCAGAGCTTTGATGTAAATCTTTCCTGACAATAAAATTTAATACCAAATAAAATAGTATCTAAAGTACATTTTCTTTTACATTTGTATATCTCTATTAATATTTTTCAACTTAAATAATATTATAAATATGGTGGTACATAGAATCCACAAACTTTCTTCATCCTCAATTTTGACCCATAGACGTAAATCTAATATAAAAAACAAACAATGACGCTTTTGTGATCCAGATTAATGAGCACATACGCATAAGTGAATCAATGCATTGAGTTTAGATAGTTTCAGTTTATTTTATTGATTTTCTTTTCACAAAAGTTTCATAGGTTTAAATTTAAAAGCTCATTTTAGTAAATATTATATTATTAATGACAAATTTGAACATAAATTCATGATGTTTTCATAACATAACCTAGTCAAATTTTTGATCATCCATTTGAAATATAAGGTCAAATATGACAATGAAGGAAGAATATAAGAGAATTGTAATAAAAAGAAATACATTATCAAAATTCTGGGGAAGGGATTAGACAAATTGAACTGTAAGTTCTGAATTTGTCCCAATTCACCAAAGCTGCAATTTACACAGAAGCAGATTTCAATATGAAGGATCTGGTGCTTTCCTAGCAAATTGTATGAATGTATTCTTGGGTTTCCATAGTGTTGGTCTTTCTTATTTTGCCCTTCTAAAAGTACATGCATCTTTAAAAAACAGAATTTTGACAAATGTGGTGTTATGTGGAGAGCTAACTGTAGAGCCTGTGTTACTAGGCAAATTTTTATTGAGAAGATCACATTAGTCTTTGTTACCACTATTAAATGGTGTCTACAAAAGAAAGTTTTACCTTAAAAAGTTCTTGTCCAGTGCTTGTACATCCTCGGTTGGAAGATGATTTGCAAAAGTAGTTTCATTTTCTCAAAAAAAAGTTTTTGCCACACCATGTTTTGCCACATACACATTGCTCATAGAGCTCATTTATATGTCAGGTAGGAAAAAATTATAACCGATTTAGTGAAAGATATAATGGGAAACTGTTTTGAGGGAAAAACTTCAAGATATGAGCTTTGAACTGGAATTAATCAAGTTCATAAGTCAAGGTGCCACTGTATTCTTCAACTTCTTACTTGTATTGTACAACTTGTATGTACTTTGTTTTAATGACTTTTTTAAATTCATACCTTCATCTTCATCATTCTTATCCTTTTAATTATTTGACCAACTTGGATATTAAGATAGTATTTACATCTCAGAAAATACTTTAGAATTATAAAATCTATCAAGCCTGGTCATATTTCATCAGATGATATTTTGAAATACAGAGGAGAAACCAAAGCCTTGTATATTATTTGAATGACACATTTCAGTTCTAATTTCCATCATGACAGCATTTATAAATATAATAATACCCCTGATATTGAGCCCATTGGACAGTGAATATAAAAAAATAGTATGGAGAAATTTTTATTAATAAATTATATCTACCTTCTGCTAGACTGTTATTGTTATCAATGAAAATATTAAGTCTCTCAACATTTATTGTATACAAAATGCTTTCCCATTTATTAATGATATACCTTGCAGGGAATTTTGGAAAGTAAAGCTTGAAACCTAAACTGAAGCATAGAGTCCAAGTGCATAGTTCTCTATAGCCCTTAGAATATGAGATGAATCCATCTTCTGAATGATAAAGCCTAAAGAGATAGGGGTTAATGCAAATACCACTTCTCTTTCGTGATATTTTCTCTACTTCACACATTAGGAAAAACACAAGTTTTTGATAGGACTCCACAATCACGAAAAATAATTCTTCCAAATAATTTTTCTATGAATAAGAAATAGCCCAGAAGTACTGAAGCAGCATTATCAATTTACTCAGATATGAAATAAAAACATAACAAATGATGGTATTACTTATTAAAATTTAGTAGGGCTGCATATTTATCCATAAAATAAATTACTATACATTAGTCACCTTAGGTAAGCTTTTTGAATAATTTCCCCATCCCACATTGAATAGTGTACATCTCTGTGTCCATGCTTAAAAGCAGTGACTAATGCCAGGAAAAATTCAAAACCCTTGATGCTATTATAACAACAGTAATGATGAGCGAGAGAAGATGCTTAAGTCTATTTATGAATAATTAGGTACTTTACTAATAATATGCCTAGAAATCTACATGGAAATCTTGGAACCTATACAGTTCCTTTCAATTCTGACATAAATCTTCCTGTATCTCTACTGATTATCCTGATGAAAATATGCATATAATTTGTTTTGAGTGCAGAAAAGATTGAACTATAGTAATCCAGGTATCCAAAGATGAACTTAAACAAGAAAATTTTTGGGTTAAAGAAATCTGAACCTAAAATTTTCAACAATCATGCATGATGAAATGAATCTGAAAACTGTCATATTTACATATCCTGACATTCACATACATACTAACGCATAGGTAAAGAAGCTGCAGCCTAGTTGGGTAAAAGGTGTGGCATTATAATCACTTCCAGGAAGGAATGAATGCCCTTCTTTACATAATTTTGTTACCTAATCTTTTCAATGATGCCAAAGTTAACAAAATGTTCCCTGTTGGCTCACTTAAAATGAATTTGTTTTCCAAAGTTCAATATCAGCATTTATTTATTTGAATGAAGACAATACGCAATTGTAGAACAGTCTGGTGTTTTCATGTGGCCTTTTTTATGCAAACGAATGCAATGAAATTTGGCCTTTCTATGGAAGGTCCCCCACCCCTGCACTAGAGAATTTAACCTTTTATAAATTTTTTCTAATTTAATCTTCAGTTACTTATCTTCTAGTTAAATACCTCAAAAGCCTAAAGAAAATGAAATGGGCCATGGGCTCACAAATAGCCAAGTGAGAAATGCATTTAATGCATTTGTATTTAACCTTAGAAAAAGCGGTCTGGGTTCGATTCTCGGTCAGGGCCTGAATGTGCAAAATGACCAAAGCTGTCAAAGTGCTTAACTTAAATTACTACTGCTGAAGTGGGCCAATGGTTTCCATGGAGTATACCTGAACCAAGTGAAGGGAGAAACTTTACTGCTTATGAGAATGATAGCTAACGAATATCCAAAATTAATGCTCTATACATCTAAATTGCCTATCACATATTTAGACTCAATCCAGCAAGAGGTATAAAATTTAGCCTTTCCAATGCATATAATGCCAGGGTATTATTAAAAACCTTTCAGAGAGATTCCAATTTTAAGTTTGGGAAAAAAAGTTAAATGTTTTAAATTAGATCCATACCACCTGATCTTAAAGGTATTTATCTTAATGTTTTATTTACGGCGGTTTCTCAATTAAACTAGTTCCTCATCAATTAAAAATGAAGAACTTATTCACAACATTCATATTTTGAATTATAAATTTACATAATGAAACTTTCATTGATGTTTAAGATCACTCACCCCTCTTGTTTCCATCACCTCCTGATGATGAGTGATCATTTCAAGGGTAAATGTAGTGATATAAATAAGTGATCATTTCAAGGGTAAATATATGCTACACTGAATAACTTATCTATCCAAGACGGTAAAATTATTGTATAAATACCTTCCATATCCAGGTTAATACCGAACCCTTGTCCCTATAATGTGCTTTTAAGGCTATTACTTTTAGATAAAATCTCCGATAAAATCTTAACAAGATAAATATCCCAACTATAGCGAAGAAAATATCATCTTGCCATAAAGTTAACTCTGTTGATATATTTGAAAGACACAGCAACTTTATTTACTTTACGATGAAGTCACACCAATAAACGGAATGAATGAATCATGCTGCTTACCGAGCAATCTAGTGACCCAGTGGCAAGTAGTCCATCGTGAAACGGAGAAAAACTCATGTCAGTCACAGTATCCGAGTGGGCGTGAAGTAAAGGCATAGTTTTGCTCTTCCTTCCACAATCGTCAATTGGTAAAACAGCCAGGCTGGAACCTAGAGATGACAGAAAAATCAATTCCACCGTTTCTAAACTTAGTTGATTAAATCCATACCACATTACTAACCATTGTGATCAACATTAAATGCCATAAACGCAGCAGATGCCGTGATGTTATTTCCGTAGGTTTGATAAGAACCAACTGTTATGTCCCTAACACAGGATTCTGGCTTAGGAACGATTGGTGCAGCATTTTTGTATTTAGAAGCCTTAAATCTCCACGCCATGATTAGTATCCAATGAAATATGCCTTCATAGAGGTTCACTGTAAAAACAAACAGCCATGGGATGAAATTTATGATGGGCACATAAAGATTCACGAAGTGCAAGCTCCGTTTCAGTAATCTAATAACAATGGATGAATCAGAATGTAATTCGAGTATATTTATGACGGATGATTCACGTTAGATGCTTCAAACAACACATCATCATAAGAAAATACAGACCGGCTTACCTTCCCCACAGACGTCAAACTACCTAACCCTTTCCTTGGCAGCGTCGGATCGGATCTGACAGCCGGACGCGGATGTTTGTTTCCGGTGATACAAGGCATTTAAAAATCCTGAAAGAACCAAGCGGAAATTTGACTTCATTAATACTGATTACTCCTAGGATGATTTTTTCGAAATATTCTTTTGAAATTTATGACAGATTTTTCAATTTTCATTATGAGTCATTCACGGTTCTCTTATCACCTAGCTATCGGCCATGAAAACATACTTGCAAGGATTTTAATTTCATGATGGAGAAATGACTACCGAAGAGACCCTGGTTTCTCATCCATTATTTAAGTTTCTTGAAGTTACAAATGTTTTAGATTTATGAATGGTTTAGGTTGAGATTTTTCAAATTAGTCTTATTGGTTTTCTCGTATTAGTTAAGCTCGATGAAAGATTTGTGAATGCTCTCCATGTTCACCACTTCGGCTTAAATATTTTCGCTATATAAAAAACCAATTTTCAGCCGTTTCTCTGATTTTCTTGTTATTTGGTTGATATTGGATCTCAATAATCATATTAAAAAGTTGGAGACGCTACCGAAGAACAATCCAGTTATCTTCTCCTTAGCCTATGACCCTGTTAAATCCATAATTTATCAAATTTGGATCTATTAGATAAGTAGTTGAGAGTTAGCGGTGAACTTTCGGTGATTAAAGAGATTATAAGGAGATTCTGTTGACTTGGATATGTATGATTTGAGGTAGTCTATACGTTGATTCTTAAGTATCGATATTGTTGGGGGCCCTATTATCCCAAGTAATTCCGAACCTAGGGTTCAATTAAATACCTTAAACAGAATCTAGTAGCCGTAATTTTCAAATACCTGTTTCGTCGGGTCTATTTTAAAAGTATAGATTCATTGCTGATTGTTGTGCATTTATAAATGAATCTTTCTTTTCTTTTTCGGAAATACAATCTTTAAGCATAATTCAAATTCACTTTTCATTTTACATTAAATCCAATTAAATTTCGCTTTGAGCGCAGAACATATTCTTAATGGAAATAAATGATTGTGGGATCAGATATGTTGACATCGAATTAATGCAATTTTACAGCCTGGGTTTTCTAATTTTTAAGCTTCTTTAGATGTATATCCCAAGTTTTTATAAAGTAAGTGAATTTTCCTTACGGTTATTAAAGACATTTCGGGATATTTGTTTAAATTTCAGTATTTCTGTGGGTAGTACCTGTTATCAGTTTTTGAGGAGACACTGTCAACAAGGTTTCATTTGCTTCAGTTTTAGTGTTGGTTAACCGATCAGAGAAGATTTTAAAGATAAATTTGTGACTCGGTTCTATAGTTCCTTGTTTCCCATTAAGGTAGGTTGGAAGCTATTTTCAAATGTATACACTTAATGATCTAAATCTTATAAGGGAGTGAACAAAAGATTTACATTAAGAGTTATGAAAGGTTCGGTCAATGCAATCAATTCAGATATTCAGATTCAATCATCTTCCCTTTACATTTTTCCAATAGTAGCACTATTTCTGATCATACTTCCACTTCTAAAACCATTATCATTCATACAATATGGTTATGTTATGTACAGAACATATTCTTCCAGCTTTAGAATTAGACCCAATCCAACATGGTTGACCAAATTTTTCACTCTCATTCTCCTTGTCCCCTCTTCTCTTTCTATCACATCTGTAAAGGCTAATTTAGGATTTCCTAAAGTGTCTGTACCAACGCCTCCTTTGATGATTTAGTGTCATCTCTGATCATCAAAGGAGACAAAACTAAGTTGTCTCTGAAGATGGGAGCATGTCTTAGAAAATACATAAAAGGCATTGTCTTGAGGTTCCATCCTTTATGGCTTTCTTTGAGGTTTCAGCACCTTACAGTTTATGGTTTTTGTAATTGTACTCTTCTGATAAAATAAGAACAAAAGTCACCCAAGAGACAGTAATACAAAAATAATTCCTAAGATTTTTTTATATTTAGCCTTTCTGGCATTCCATCTTCCTATAACTTTGAAGATTTGACAAGCTGAAAATTTCTGTAAACCTGCATAAAATTGGGCATTATTACACACTTACTTTTCAAAACGATTACAAACATAATTCATGTAGGTGGACAGCCCTGAGGAATTGAACCTCACATTTGATTGAAGGAAGTATATATAAAAGAATTAAATTGCTTCTAGGGAAGTGAATTTTTTCGACTGATTGAACAAATTAAAACTTGACTTTGTTTGTTAACGTTATAATTATTGTAACCTGAAGAAGGTTAGCATGAGATGATAGTCTCTAAACTGGTCATATTCTTTAACGAAATTATAATATTTGTGGATGGAATTACATTTTGTATATTATTTCTTTTACACATGAGTAATAAGCCAGAAAATGCTGGAATTACTGAATCATTTTGAATAAGTTGTTCTTGGAAATAAATATATATAATATATGGCTGATTTTTCTGACAAATCTATTTTTATAAATGGTAACAAAGCAAGAATTTCATATTTTAGCAGTCCCTGGAGAAAGTATATATAGATAGTAAAATGGACAGTGAGTTTTGAGAGTTTAGAGAAACTGTCTGAAAACAATATAACCAACACATATCTTTAATCTGAAAAATCAAGCTCTTCACCTCTAGCAATATTAAGCTGGAGATAAGAAAACACCTGATAAGGACCTTCGTATGGAGCGTCATGCTCTACGGCAGCGAAACCTGGTCACTTGGAGAGAGAGAAAAAAGAAGAGTGGAAGCTTTTGAAATGTGGGGTTACCGCAGGATGTTGAAAATATCTTGGGTGGACATGGTGACGAACGAAGAGGTTCTTCGAAGGATCGGAAGAAGACTGGGGCTGCTCGGAATGTTAAGGAAGAGAAGGACTATTTGGATGGGACATATACTGAGGCATGAAGGGTTTGTTAGAACTATACTGGAGGGTGCTATTGAAGGAAAGAATTGGAGAGGCAGACCTAGATTTGATTACTTGAGACAGATGGTGAAGGAGTTAGGCTGCCATTCATATCAAGAAGTAAAGAGAATGGCACAGGATCGTGAAAGATGGAAAGCTGCTGCAAACCAATCTTAGGATTGAAAACGAAGAAGAAGATCTTTAATCTTTGAAGTTATAAAATATCCGAGATTTCCTGAATAATTTATTTGCTCATAGTAAATAAAACATGCGAGGTAAAACCATAGGTTTTAATTGTTTCATAAAAACAAAAAGCATTATATGAGGCACATAGGTCACCACAGCGATCCCATCAAATGTTCATCTATCAACTTCCAAAAACAAATTTGGATAAAATCGTAATCCTTCAATACTATCATCTCGACATGCCTGACCATTCCTCTCTGCAGCCAATAGACGCTCCTTAGCCAATAACACAGGTATGCCAATATCCTGAGCAAGTTCTTCGGCTGTACTTGAATTCTTAGCTTTCAACTGAAATTATTAAGACAAGATATGATTATACCATCAAACTTTATGTTCATCACAGTGAATAAATAAATGATTTACCTGAGATACTGTAACTTTAATTATTTTCTCATCGCTGTGTGAGCACAGCTGTAATACTTTCACTCCACTTTCATACTCTCTTAGATACATAGGGAGATTTAATTTTGCCAGTAAATTACATGCATTCAACAAGTCCTCTGGGGATAGCAATTCCAGTCCTCTTGCTCTGTTCACCCTACAATAAACATCTGCCAGGCTCATCATTCCTCCAACTTCCTATTCATTCATGAGACAGGAAAAAGTATTAGTGTATCTTACTCACAATATTGCCACTAAATACAACTTGTAGATGAGTTTAAAATGCAACATTATACTATGTATTCATAAGACTTCAATTCAAAATTTTGGTTAATTAGAACCCTGATGCATGGAGATGAAAATTATGAAAATAAATTAAGTTCTTTTGAACATAATTATAATGATGACAATCACTGAGAAACATTTAACAATAGAGTAAAATTTGTTAAAGATGTTTTTGAGCAGAATGAGTGAAGACTGCATCATAATCAGGACAGCATTCTAACCAGGATATGGCAAACTTTTAATTCTTGCGCAAGGAAAACAAAATGTAATATTTTTGCCTCTTAAATTTTTAAAGTACTTAACACCTAAAAGCTAAAAGATTGCTACTCCTGTTTGCTTTATTTGCTAGTTGTTGAAAAGGTAAGAATTTTTGGTCTATCAAATAAGGCAGATAATCAATGAAAGCAGGATGCTGTTCACATGGGGATAGTAAAAAAATCTATCTTATATACAGGCAGCAGAGTGTGTTAAAATGTATTTTTACATAGTGTTTTGTGTAAAAGGGACTTAATCCAAGAGCAATTGTTTGAGTATCAGGAGGATGTTATCTTCAGAGAGAGAAGTTTAAACAAGTTTTAATGTATATGACTGACTTTGAGGTGAAAAATAAACTGATTAAATGGAGTACACCAGCTTCAGACTAAAAAAATATAAGATGGATGAAGGATAAGCCAATTATGAATGCACGATTAAGGGATTTTAAAGAAGAAATTGAAGAGTAAAGATGAAATTAAAATTTACTAGAATGATACATGATTCAAAGAGACCGATGATTACAAAGTCATTCTGATTTGTAGAGTGGCTATAAAAACCAGAAACTTTCTCAACAAAACAGAAATTTTATCCCAATTTTCACAAACAATTGGAAGGATGTTTAATAATTAGTTTCCCAAGAACATCCTGTCCGAAGAGGGGCCAGATTTTAGTTATAAAAGTATAATTAACTATACCTCTTTTCATTATACTTTTTGCTCTAGTAAGACATTAAGTAAACTTTCCATGTGGAGAGCAGACACTTTTGAAGTAATACAATATAGTAATAAAATCAGTACCTTTATAGGGATCTCAAGCATATCAGCTATTTGCTTTGCAAGTTCTTCATGGAACTGACTATCATTCTTGAAAGAATTGCGAGTGACTGGGTCATCTACACCAAGACTTAGCAAATATGCCTTGAATCGAACAGTTTCATCTTCGGTGATGTCTCCCTGTCTATCCTGTAAAAAAGTTGAGGCTTGTTTTCAAGGCCACAAAAGAACTACAGGCACACACTGATAATTATTTTTAATGGTGGAGATGACTTTTAGGAATCCATCAGGGACAGTACCAAAATATTATTACCATATCTTAGAAACATAAAAAAGTACATTCTCTTAAGATATCTATATACTATCATTTTTACCTGAATCCTGCATTATTATATTCTAAAAGCAAATAACTGAGATCCATCAAACATGCTCACTAGAAGAAAATAAGATCTGCATCCATTCAGGCATAAATATAAGGCCCGAATCACATACGATGTTGCACTTATTCATAAACCACAAAACTCCAAAAATGAGGATTTTCCCATAAAGATACATTGCGCAAATTTTCAAAATTTTTTTTGGTTCAGAAGTCACTGAATTCAAAATCATGGAGGTCCATAAAATGGTATCTTCTACAAGAATGATCAAGGAAATGTTCCAAAATTTGTGCGGGTATGACACCAGGCTGGTGCAAATTCTCCCATTTAAAATACATAGTAATGATTCTAAATAATAGTTTTGAAGCCCTTTCCGATAACAGAAGCGTTAAACCTGGCAAGCTGACAGAAGTTCTTCATATATTTTTGCTACACAGTTCACCGTTTCCCTAGTTATCCTTAGTTTGATGCCAGGGTGTCATTTACTTTCTACTTATCTATATTGCACAAAACATTTATGTAATTCATTGTCAAAAATTCACAATCTACTTAGAACTGAAATTTATTTTTATTATTCAATACTGAAAATATGACAGTAATTTATATGCTTCCTTTGTACTATTATGGAAGTGTGGCTTAGTAAAGCATCTTTAATATATCTATACCAGCTGTAAGCAATGTACAGAACTTAAAAGAGGTATGTTTCCAGCTCACTGAAATATTTATTTTCCTATGAAAATCCCAGAAAACCTAAGCTCAATCCATAAACCACATCAATTATAGTTTCTCTCTGTTACACAGAGGCACTTCCATATATATGCTAGAGATATATACAATACATACTTTCATGAATATTTTCAAAAATCCTTCCACACAGCCATTAAATTTGTCATTTATAAATTATGGTACTTACCAAGCAGTATATTATTTATATCAATTTTTAAATGATAAACCATTGTGATCTATTAAACATATTTTATATAACTGTATCTCAAATAATATATTTTATTTAACTGACGATATCCTTTATGTGTATAGGTTGACTATAACATTTTTTATAAAATGAACATTTTTTAATTCATTAATTTAAGGGTCTAATTGTACACACGTATACATAAGTAATCAAGCAACCTAAATTAACTGATTTCACATAGCTAAAAATTCAACGTGCCAACTCTCTCAAATTAGTTATACCACTATGTGAAGATTACCAACACTTTCATGCTAAATGTTATATTGATATTATAAAGAATTACTTTGATTAGAGAATAGACTTGTTTCTAAATGGATCATTGACAGTTTCCATCTTCTTCTGAAAACTATGTAAGTATCTTCCAGCCTTAATCAGAAAACATCATTCTGTATTCTTCATCAGTATTACCTTCAGATAGACTGAAAATCTCGATTTCCACAATATTTTACTCAGAGAGACTAGAGTAAAAGCATGTATATCAGGTCACCATCTATAACTTCAGAGAGAACATTGAAGTCTAACGCTATTTGTAAGTAAAATGGAAAATTGATTTAAATGTGTTATAAAAGTGGCCTCAGGGACTTAATAAAAGTCATACTGGATTGTGAAATACTCTAATTATCAATAATCAATGCAAAGCATTGTGCGTTGTAACTAGTCGTTAAATAAAACATTGAGGAAACCATATTACTCATCGTTTCCATTACAATATGGATAATATTTCTAAATGCTCTACTCTAATCATGAGTAAGCAAGAGGCATTACCCTTATTTTTTGGGATATTGTTTTCGATAAGTTGACCATATCTTTTGCCATGACCATAAGCTTGTTGAGATCTTGAAAAGCCTTCGATATATTTTCATCGGTTTCTTTGTGTTTCTCATGAATCTGCCTCTCAATGCCTACGATACCAGTTCTTATCTTTATAGGTGCAACCTAAAAGAGTCACAAATTACTTTAGAAGAAGAAAAATAGAGTGAAGTACTCATTTTATTTACATCCAAAATGAAGTTCTAAATCACCACATTGTACTCACGTACCTTAGGTGCAATTTGATTATTTGGAGTGATATTAACTAGCCACTTCTTAAGTTGCAGTGCTTCTCTTAAACTTTGGAGGAAATTCGAGTCTACCTTATCCTTAAATGCAATTTTTACATGATTGAATGCACTTTTGGTGACAGGCCCGGGTGGTTTTCCTAAACGCAAGCATCAATTGGTAAATTACAGCATCATATTGAGAACATGTAATATTTAGAACATGACATTACAGAACCGCACTGATACAAACCAGGTAAAGGCTCGGTCAGATGTAAAATGAACTTAATAGACTTTGAGAAGGCAAAACCACTTCTTTCTTCTTCGACGAAAACAACATACATTAAATGTAATATGAGGGAACAATCAGATGATTTACTCCATATCAATTTATGGGTTGTAAGTTCCAATAATCCTCCTTCGAATGCAGTCTAAGATATCAATGTTACAAGTTTATTTTCAAATAATAATTGAAATAAAATACTGTATCACCTACTTATTGTATTTAATACCTTGTTATCACCATCGTAAATTTTTGCCCCGGTTTCACGTAATATCACACTTTCTTCATTATTTATTACGACCTCACCGTATTCAAATCTATCCATTTTCTTGAAATTAATTATGAGGGTGTTATTCTCTCTTGACTAATTCAATAATAAATATCCTTCCATAGTCACATACCAAACACAGGTGCAAAAATAATTTGTAACTTCATTGGGAACTCATTCTTTTTGTTTGTTGTTGATAATGCTACAAACTGAACATTAAAGGTGGAGCGAGGATCGCTGTCAAACTGAATTTGATTTGATTCAAGAAAGACCGCGGATCGCCGTTGCCGACTGGGAGGACGAGATAATAAGGTAGCTGTGAGCTAAAAGTAAACTTAATACTTATAGTTAATACTTAATAACTTACCTAAAAGTTACTTTATTCATTTCCAAATGTAATCCCTACGTTTTTCTAGCTTGCTTACTCATTACATCAAGTCTCCGCCCTAAGATTCTTTTTAAACTTCTTTTTTTGGCACATTATACGAACAAAAGCACTAGTGAATGTAGTTTTAGTGTGTTTCCTATAAGGCAACACATTGCATGAACAAAGACAAGTTTCCTATGAGCCTTTCGTTTCTGCGATCTGCTATACGTACTTCTAGGCTACTTTCTAACGTTACGGTAATAAAGATCACCAAATAGCGTTGTTGCGAAAGCATTAAGGAACTAATCCTTAGGAATTATGACTTAAGAATTTTCCAATGTTTGTGCTTTACACTGTAATTTTTTAGCTTTACATAATGTCATGTTTTTTATTTGGACTTAATTTCACCTTTTCCCCTCCTGTCTTCGTGGTAGCTCTTTCAGATTATAGCAGATTAAATGATGAGATATCATGCTTTTAGCGATAATCACTATTCATACTATCATTCATAGCCAAACTGGTTGAACACAGTGAGAAGAAAAGTATTACGTGATGCGATTAAGATGGTTTCAAAGAAAAACTGTATCGCCTAAGGAAATTGGCAACCATATTTCCTAACACCCTTAAAAATCTATTTTTCAGAAAAAGTGAATTAAAAGATTTTTAGGATTCATAAATAACTAAATGCTTATATTTGATTTTAGTCGGACGAAGTATAGAACAGTATTCCAAGACTAAGATTTGACAATGAAACATTCAAGTTTAATAAAATAACCTTGACATCAAAAATTAATCCTGAGAAAGATATCAATTTTGTATATCCTCAGGAAGTAAAATGGAAGTCGAAGATCCAGTACTGGAGCACCACTTCAGAGGACACAAAGGTCCTGTGAATTGCTTGGCATTTAATCCTTCCCAAAGGCAGTTGGCTTCTGGCAGTAAAGATTCTACCATTATGATATGGAATTTCAGGAAGAACACCCGAGCATTTCGGTAATTATGTAGCAATATTAATGTGATTTGTGAAGGTATGGCACTGTATTTGTAAACTGACAGTCATAATTTTTTTAAACACACAAATATCACAATTCTATCTTAACCCAACCTTCTTTTTGTTATCTCTTAAGCTAATTTTACCTGATAATCTTTTTCTTCCGAATTCGAATGGTAGGATTTCCATGATAAATGTTAAATGAAAAAATCAGAAAATGTTCAAAAATACTATTTGTAGTATTAGTGTATTAGGATAGTTATTTGTCTAATATGCAAAATCACAGCATGTAGCTGTTTTTAATGAGTGTCGTAATAAATTTATTATAGAATTCATTTATAAAACTACCAACAGACGTAGTGTCTCAATGCAGATGAAAATAATAATTTTAATAATTAATGTTATAATTTCTAGCATTAGCAATAATAATAATTTAAATGACCATTCCAATGCTCTATGCCTGTTGGATTATTCTGAGTCATTAATTCTGGAATTAATTAAAATCAATCAATCAAGTGGATGCAGAGGAAAACTCAAAAGTTTAAAATATGTTGTTTTCCTAATGTTACTACTCTTCAAAGGAGAGCATAAATTTTGACAAATATATTAATTTCTATTACACTCTTTAATTCTTCCTACATTATATTGTTCTATGCAGAATCAAAAAACATTATTTTTTACGGGTGTATTTTAACCTCTGGATGCAACTAAAATCTTAATGTATTCTCCCATAAAAGTCAGTTATATCTAGCTGCATTGTTGCAATTGATGTATTAAGAGATCCTCATTGGAGAGTCTAAATATTTTAATAATATTTCCTATCTGGGATCTCTTTGACAGGTTTTATGGCCACAAGGATGCCATTCTGGACATGTGCTATGCACCATCTGGTCAATTGCTGGCATCTGCATCAGCAGATTGCACTGTGCGCATTTGGACTCCTTCACCACATGGAAGCCCCATAGAAATCTGTGCTCACATCTCACCTGTTCGTTCCGTTCATTTTTCACCAGATGGACACTATTTTGTGACTGCTTCTAATGATAAGAGTATAAAGGTAAAGAATAGATTTAGATGATGGAATAATTAATGGATCAAGCAGATGAATAACGAATGCTATAGAAATCGTAGCATGATTGATTTCTGAAAGACCTATCATGTTATGGGTTTTTGGTTACTCTTTATTACTGTTTTTTATTCCTCTCAGATTTGGACTTCTACTGGACGAAACAAATTTGTATCATCTATGACGGGTCATGGGAATTGGGTGCGCTGTGCCCGCTTCTCTCCAGATGGGCGCCTCGTGGCTTCCTGTGCAGATGATCTTTCGTTAAGGTAATTTAGATAAAATTAGGAGAATATTTTATGAGAAAAAGGAATATTTGTCCTCTTTAGCCAAATCTACCTCATATAGTATCTCTCATCAGTCTTCAACTCTTTGTTAAAAAAGCTCTAATTTTTAAGAATTTCTACTTCCCTCATTTAATCCTTCCTTTAAACTTTCTTAATTTAGGATAATTCCCTATCTCCCATTCATCTAATTTATTATTTCATCTGAAAGAAAAATCCAAAAAATACGGGGCAAATATCTTCATGTTGATTATTATTAACTGGCTGTCAGTAATTTTATGTCAGTATTTTACTGATATATGCTGTTTTTTCCCCTGTGAGGATAGTATTACTAATCACACTCCTCCTCCATGGCATATATATTTATAAGCCATGGCATCTATATTTCAAAGTTTACATAATTACATTAAGTTCATAGATTAACCCATTCCTGCAGCTATTTATTGGTGGACTTTCCTCAGAAACTGGCCTGTTAAGATTGAAGTAGCTAGTTGGATTTTTATAAAAAATAACATAAATAATAAATAAAATAATGTGGATATATCCAAAATGCAGTAAAACACGTAGCAATACGAGGAAATGAGAAAATTTTTTATAGTATTGCTAGAATAGCAATAATATTGCAGATCATTTACTGCAATGTGTCCATGGTTCATGAATTGGCAAAACCTGTTGTTAGGGACTAAATACTAATTTGCACAATGGTGAATGGGTAAATAAAATTTTTGCTTTGAAGTGGCAAATATTATCTTCATTGAAAATGACTGAAAATCTCTTTTGTCTTTTCGAAAGACAAGAGAGGAAATTGGGAAATGGAATTAGGAAATGTTTTAATGATAGAAGAAACTGAATCTTACTCAAAAAATCTTAGCAGGTACAGGTTAAAGACTGGATTTGAAAGAAATGATGAAGTAACAGAAGTGAAAATTGTCAGAAAAAACTTACAAAAGGTTTGATATAGTAGCTCACTGCTCAGGTCATCTTCTTAGATAAAGGAAAATATGAATTCTGGTCCAGTAGTTTTGATATATTTTGCTTCAGTATATCCAATACATAGGTTTTAAAGTGAACGCCTAAGTATGCTATGTTAAATGTTTTCTTCTCATTCAAACAAATTGCATTGATCCTGTTAAAAGGTGTTACCATAAATAGAGATATTTCATTATATTTCTCACTAAAGAATGCTCAAGTTTTTTAAGGAAGGTAAATTAATGTTACTTTTTGGAATATTTATTAGACACACATTAATTGCAAAATCCTTTTTCCTTTACCTTTTCAGGCTATTTGACGTTCGTGATAAAAACGTTAGCAATTCCAAACCAGTTCACATATATAAAGAATCAAAGGGCACCCCCAAGAAAGTAGCATTTCACCCAAGTGGAACTTGCATTGCTGTTGCTTTGGCTCAAGGAAAGAGTGGAGCAGTAAAAATCTACGATATAAGGTCTCACAAACTTCTTCAGTATTATGCTTGTCATTTGCAAGGGAATGCCAATGATGTCTCTTTCCATCCCAATGGTGATCACCTCAGTTCAGCTTCTGATGACTCCACAGTCAAGGTAAATAGCTTTGAATACTTTAATACTTTGAATCTGGTAGTGATCTATCTATCAAACAAAAGAAATTATTCTTTGTTCTTCCTTGAAGTTGTTCTAGCAGTGAGTGCAAACATTGAATGGTGATAATAAAAAATTGTAGATAGGATGGTGTGTATATGGATGGAAAATTTTATAAGAATGGAAGAATATATGGAGAGATAGGACTCTTGAGGAACTTGCTGATGGGGTGATGGTAAAAGATTTAGGGTAATTATTTTCTACTAGAGTTAGACAAAGGAGAACCTCCTAGGACTGGAACCCCTTGAGAGTGAATTAAAATATTGTATTCCACATTGCAAAGTATTGAAACTGTATTGAAATCATAAAATTACGATATATTCTGTTCAATGACTTTGTAAAGTTGACGTAAACTGTTTGACCAAACACAGAATTTAATAGATTGATATGTGTCACTACATTTGTTGCATTGAGAAAAAAAGGTGGAGAAAATTGTTTTCATGAGAAAAGTAACTGCTACAATGAAGCAAACTTTAAAAGTGCAGGTTTCAAAGATTCTCAAAAAATTGAAAAAGCGGGAAAATTAGGTATTTCGTTGCTCCGCTGTAACCCCTTAGGATGGAATACATGTTATTCGAAAGGCTGTTATTGTGAAGTCTAAAATCCCAATGATCTCCATTAGAAAATACATCAGCATAATCATAGAAAATTCATTTTACCAGTATAGACTTTTGGAAGAGAAATAAATTTCAATATTCATGAGTCTCCTTGTTACTGCAACTTCTTGAATTGCTATGGCCTCTATTCCTTCCACAATTTTTGCTTTACTTTCTTCATGTAATTCATTTGCTTACTCATTATCTATGATCTTCTCTTAAGGATAAGCATGAAACTATTATTGGATCACATTTTCCTTTAACTCTGCAAACATTTTGCAAGAATTATAATAATAAAAATAAATCATCTTTATTCGGGCGAGATAGAGACTGAACAGTCTCTTCTTACATCTAACCCTTATAATGTCTATAAAAGAAAAAAATTAAGTTTTTCTATTATTTCAGATCTTGGACCTGATGAATGGAGTTCCTGCATATACGTTGCATGGTCACTCTGCACCTGTACTGTGTGCACAGTTCTCTCCAGCAGGAGACCAGTTAGCCACTGGTGGTGGGGACAATCAGATATTAGTTTGGAAGACCAAGTTACACACAAAAACTGATGCCTTCAAAGGAACTTTGAGGGACCCAGTGAAAGAACTATCCAAGAACATTTCTGAAATGGAGATTGCTTCTGAAAACGGGAAGTCAAATTTGATCGATGCTCGTCACTCTATCTTGAATCCAGAGGAAGCTGATGTTCAGGTCTCATTCTTTATTAATCACCACTATATCATAAGTATTTTTATCATTATAATAAAGCTAATACTTATATATTTCATGACAGTATTACCTGAGACAAAGTTGCCTTCATTTTAAAAGCTCAATTCTTTTGTGTCCTCTGTTCACTACCAGAAAATGTTAAGGTGCTACCATAAAATAATCAATGAAGTAATATGTTATCAGATTACTTCTATTATCAAAAAGCCAGAAATCGAAAAAATATATTTTCTTGTTCTTGCTCTTCTTAGATTATATTACTTATTTTTGGTTCAACTTTTGCAGTTGTTACTTTAAGTAAATGAAGTAATAGATGAATATAATACCTTAGGCAAACTAGATGATAATTATAATTATATAACAAAATCACATCACAGTTGCTTTCATGACTCATCTTAAAAATTGCATGATTTTCTTAGAGCTATTTTATATTAGTTATTATTGCAGAATTTTCTCTTCGTTGCTAAGAAAATATTTCCAAACTCTTAAAGTATAGTTACAGAAAAGGTTCAGAAAAATCTTATTTAGTAGTTTTAAAATATTACATTGATTCAATAAATTTACCCAGAAGAACACTTAAGAATATTACCAAGCAATGCATATTTACTTAGCTAGCCATAGAATTTTTCATTTGTGCTAGAGTATGCATCTCTAAAAAGACTATTAGCCTTATCTATATTCATTGGTTGAATCCAAAGAACAACTAAACACAAGCTGAAAAATCCTTCAGTGTAATTACTTGTTAGCTAAACAATTTGCTGTACTAGAACATGGTTATTATTGAAGGTTTAGAGTTTCTTATCCTTAAGAAGCATATCCAGGTACAAAATTGAGAACTTTTTTCATCTAGGTGATAAATCAAGGAAAGTATGACAGATTCTGATGTGGAAAAAGTTTGAATTCTAAAATTTTTCTATTATATGGTACAATATACTACTTTTATTGGTAGAGAAACCTTAATCGAGGGGACTTTTTTCAATGCAAAATTTCTATTTCTCCAGATTATAGATGTATCTCCAGAATCAGGTGGTGGTGATGAGAAAGGAAGGAGTGATATGGAAGAAAGCTGTTCTGGGAACTGTATTCACATGAAGACTATCTTAAACATGAACGAGCAGATTGAAACTCTCAGGCAAACTGTGACTCTTCTGGAGCAGCGGATTACACTAGTTGAAGACCAGCTTCAGTACAGGGAATCGATTTCATCATAAAAATATTCTCTTTGGTGTCAGTTATGCAATTTTGGCACCAATTACAATGCTCACAATTTGATGAAAGTATTTATGCTAAACTGGAAATTGCTTTTATCTTGGTTTCATTTTATACTTGTGGGTGCTAGAGGGAGGGCTGCTATTTTTCATGAACTAATGGTGCAGAACACACCTAAAACTGAATTTTAATCCTGTGACTAACTATCAAAGCCATCTTCTTAATAAGATTGACATTTTTGTTGTTTGAAATTTATACGAAAAATATTTCATATTAATACATTCGTTTTTTCTTTTGTTGTGTCACAAGAAATTCCGTTTGTGCAGTGTTTCACCAAGATGGGCCATATTTTGATGTTGTTTCATGTTAACATATTTTCAAACTACACATGATATTATTATACTATGGTAAAAATGTTTTGATCATAAAATTTAAAAACTAAAAAAAGATATTGTAAATAAAATTAAAAAGATAGAAAGAAAATGTTTCTTCATTGCTAACATGAAAAATTTGTGCAAATGACTTTTTTTAATAACATACGTAGCTGAGAGACGAAAGAGAAACATATAATTTCCAATTGGTATGGACTAAGAATTAAAGACAAAATTTGTTTGAAAAATATTTCAGTCACAGAATTTGCTTCATACAGCCATAATAACATGAAAGTAACACATCCAATGAGTGTTTTTATACTTAACTGGAGCTCTACTCAATTAGATGTTCTGTATTTTATATCAATATCATTTGTGATAAGTTAGATGAAAGAAGTAACTTTTCGGCCTCAATCTCACAGTAATAAAGTCCATTGGATGGAAGACTAAGAAGAAGGGAAGGGTGGCTGGTTATGGCAGAAACTATTGCAAAAATAAATTTTCTTTAGGAGTCCGTTTATACTACGGTAGATTAGTAAAGACTTAGCTAGATAAGTAAATGGAAGTTTGTGACAATATTATTTATTTATCTATCATCATCTTTTCCCAATCTCTCTTCCATTTCTTTCCTTCTGGAAAAGCAGGGTCTGTCTAACTTTGAAACTAGATATCAATTCCATACAAAAAATTCATGGCCTCTATGACTTCAAGCACTGGTTCAATCATCAGTAAAAAATAGTGTTAGTGAAATCCTTGATAGTTTCAGTAAAAGCATTCATATTCATTTGAACTTGAGAGGGTTAGGGTTATTTTGCACATATGGGTAGGCATTCAGGAACAATCCCAAGGAAAAACAGACTTGAAACAAGTCTGACAGGATCAGGAATCAAACCCAGTATCTTCCTCTATCCATGAGGTTGATGCTGAAAATGATTCAGGCAGGAATACACCCATAAATTAGGATGCAGCCAGTACCACTGACCAAAAAACAGCATACAATTGCAGCTTGAAAGTAGGCTACTTTTCTTGAGGATATCATCTGCAAAATTTTTGGGATTAAGTTCACTGCTGAATGTCATGTTACTGCAGATGCAAAAATCAACATTCCAATTCTATGTAATTCAGAATGAGTAGATTATATTCTTAAATAATTCAGCATTAGGAACACCAATATTTGCAAGATATTTGAAGTACAATTAATTGATGCAAAATTCAATGAAAAAATTTAATTAATCATAATAAGAAATTAGATGCCAAAATTTTGAAATCTCTTCTTTTTTCATTTATGAGATTAAGTTTCTCCAAAATCCTTTAAGAAGTCAAAAATTCACTTAAAAAACATCAGGAAAATTAAAGATTTTAACTACTTTGAAATTAACATTTTAATACCCATTGGCACAACACAGATACACAGTACTGAGAACTAAAAGCACTTGCTAGATAAAGAATGAAAAACAAGACAGTCAAGTAACAATACTTTCAATAAATATATCCCAAGTTGAATTCCTTTCAACATATAAATTTAAGAAGTTCTCTTTTTTCAATAAATCGTGTGTGAGAGCTCTTATCAGCGATGTCAGTATTCCTATTTCCCTCAATTCTACCATTCTCATTTCAAAACTATTTACTGGTACTAGAAATATCAGTCTTATTTCTTTAAGAAAGACTCAAACTTATTTGGTATCAATTAATTAACAATATTAACCTAATAAGATTCATCACCATAAAAAATAAGACAGTATAACTGGAAAGCTTACAATTACTAAAAATTTAACCTAATAAAAGAGATATGCTTTGTATGTATACATATGCACCTATGCTGTTGTGTGTATATATATAGGAAATAAAAGTTAACTAAACAATTAGTTTGACCATCACAAGCCAACATGAAACAACTGATTCACGTTGTATGAGGGAGCAGATGAGAGACAGTATTAGTGGAAAATCATTAGAATTAAATGTGGTTTTGATTCCAACTTTTTAATATGGTAACCAAGTTCAAGTAACTACAATTCAGTAGTAAAAAATTGTTTATAATAGCAATATTTTATAGTTATAACATTGACTTTTAACAATATACACTATATGAGTGACAATGATATTTCATGGTGCCATACTAAAGTGTATAATATCTGCAGTGTTAACAAGTATCATAACTTAATGATTTTTATAAACACTAACATACATATCCTCAATTTATTATCGGATATAAAAAGCAATCATGTAAATATAAATGTAGATACATAAAGATATAATCGATAATTATGACGGCAAATTAAATTTCATGGGTTTCTGTAATCAAATTGCATAAATTTTAGTGGTTTCACTTAGTGCAGACTCTTACACTCAATCGATATAGTGTGTTATCAGACAGTCTAAGCTGCAAAAAATGAGTCATTATCGGGCCTTTACAATTTCAAATTATATAGATTAATGGTAGAGAAGTAGTAAATGTGAACGTCATTAGACTATGATATCCATACACTGAACAAGTAAACATAGGAACCACATACCAATAACTTGAAATAAGATGTAATAATATGCGTTACAAAATTCAAATTATTTTTATCGGAAAAAATTATTAGGATAACTATAACCTTAGAATGAACATCACAATTCAATATCCTCGAAGGCTATAAGCTAACTTTTCAGTCCAACGTAGATCACCGACTTCCCAGTCTTTTTAATGACTTCTAGCAATTCTGATGACGGCAAAGTAGACTGGACATAAACTCGTTGGTTGGGAAGATCAATATCGACTTTTTCTACTCCTTGACCTGGACAAGATCAAGAAATTGATTTTAAATGAACGTGAATATGGAACAAAGCACAATGCAAAATGCTAGTGTACAAACCGATCAATTTTCCTAAGACTCTTTCGACAGCTCCAGAACATCCCCCACAGGTCATCGCCACATTAAATTCATGGACCTAAAATACGAATAATTTCCATAAAATCATGTTTTGTAAGAGTAAATTGAAACCCATATAAGCTAATGTCATAAGTGTAAAGACGTGAACGTATACCAACCTGAGCAGCCATGTCCTTAAATAATATTCCTATAATACCGCTTAAACTGATTTGGTTCTCTTCTTCCGAATCGAATTTCGATGAATGTACTAGCAAAAAGGAGAATCACATATGTCTAAAAGTTTACGTAGACAACTCACAATGCGCTACAGCATCTTCCGCTATCCTTTCACTCATGCACGTCATGAAACACAATCAGTGCTTCCAACGTTCCCAAGCTTCCCAGAACAGAAGTCAATGGACCGAAGGATACCATATGAACTGGAGCGGAAGCGGTTATTCAAAAATGATAAGGGAGAGATAGGCAACCGATTACAACTTTTCTGAATTATTTAATTCTTAAATAGGACTGGTGTCAGACGTCATTGTAAACCTTAGAAAAGAGTAACATTCAGAAAATCTCTGTTGAATAAGACCTTCTGTATAGAATTCCCAATCATACATATTGATATTTTCATCAAAAGGAGACCCTAACTTTCCTTCAGAGGGAAATTTTTTTTAAGTTCTTTTTAATTACAGTCGAACCTGAATGAGCGAGATAACTCAGACCAATCGCCGGGACCCATTATTTTTACCTCAGAAAATATCTTTTCTCTTGGAAAAGAATTAAAAAGTTGAAATCCATATAAGAAAGAGTAGTTTTCCGCATCCGGTCCTTGATAAGTGAGACGTTTTATCTCTATAGGAGAAAGAGTGCTAATTTGAGGGCCAAAAATGGTAGCATTTTGATAGCTGTAATTTTTGTTCTTCTATTCCATCCACTAGAAACTTCTGAATGTCTCCTATTGGTCTTTCAACTTTTCTGAATAAATTATGCATTTATGTTAAACAAGCTTTGATTCTTCAAAAAATCTCAACATTCCTCCTCCAATCCCCTTTCCTTAAATTTTCATTATAATTATAAACTCTTCTATTAATGATCTAATTGTCTGCCTGAAATCTCACAGATAAAGAAATAAAGATTGTTTTAAGTATTGCAGGAACATTCCTTTTCTATCTCCCTCAATTTTTATGAGAAAAGGAGATGGAAGAGAGATCAAAAACAAGGATTTGGTTCCAAAAGTTTGTTTAGAAAAATATCTTTATCTGAACTGGAGGTTAATTGAGAAATGTGATATACTGTTCAGGACAGAGAATAGCTGTAACAATATTTCTAAAGCTGGAGCTAGACTAAGTCTTCTGGGCTTAGTAGAAAAACATTGGTTGACAGTAAATTTCAGTTAATTCATAAATCTCTTTCAATGCCTCCATTCTATCAGCATATGAATGGAAGTCATTAGGCAATTTGAAAATGAGAGATTAAATCAATTTTTAACAAATATGCTTGATATTGAATACAGTAATGAGGAATTAATCCTCCTCACTACTGTATTCAATGCCAAGGAGGGCACCCAATGTAAACCATTTTCGAACTAATTTTCTCACAAAGATAAAAATATTGTCTCCTTTCTATTTCACCCCAAAAACATTAACATCTGATATGGGCATTGTCATATGAATAAGAAGCACCATTGGAAAGAAAACCAAAGCCTTCCAGAGCCATCATTATAAATTTTGATATTTTTGACACTTCCCAGGAGAGAAAGTTAATTCAATTAATTTTATCTGCATGCCACCCATTTTCCTACTAAAATACTGCACAAGAATTGCAATGATGATGCAATTAATCATGGTCCTTTTAAGAGGATTCATCAATTACAACTTCGAAAGATGATAATTTACTCAATGACTGTGGAATTATACTAACAAGGGCATGATCACCTTATTCACTGCTAGCACAATATTTTTTCTTAAGGATTTTACATTGCAAGTAGTTTCTGAGTGTGAATTCTCTCATCAAACCAATACATCTTTCAGATCCATGGATTTACTAGACTCTTTCTAGACTCACTGGTTTAGTTACCGAACAAATAAATACTGGCAAATTAATTATAATAATATGATATAGGTACAAATCAAAGAATAATTTTCCATTAATATATTGAAATGTTACATACTACAATTACTAAGCTTTCTTTACCTCAGAAACTTCTCCAAATAAGAAAGGGCAGTATTAGACTCTTCAGTACACTAACTAACTACGGAAAAGGAACTACTTTCATTGCTGTGACCGTAATGCCCCCTAGGTAAGTTATTCATTTGCTTTGGATATTTGCTTTCTGTGTTGAATCACAACTCATAATACATAATAAGAAAAACAATGTGTACTTATCTCACTGAAGATCAATCAGCCTTTTTACATTTAAAGCAATAAAATCAAATAAACCCACTAAAGACAGCTTTCTTCTACTGCAGTTTTCTTACAGCTGCAGAATTATTTTCAGGTAGGCATTTAAATACTAAGAAATGGTATTTTCTGCAGTGATGGGATTCACAAATTCATCCCTAAGGAGTGTGATCCATGCTGTGCAGTCTAAAGTTCATTTTTCCTTTTTATTCAAATTTGAAAATTTTTTAAAAAACTTTAAGATGAAATATTTTATGAACCAACACTGAAAATATGCTCTAGTTGTAGGGAACAGACTTTAACAACTTGTGTGAACATATACAGACAACAGGCAATCAATCTTCCTGCTGGTAACATTATACCTGATTTGTTTACATAGGATACACGAAGGCCCCTAAATATCTCCTGCCATTTTTGTGGATGAATTCAATACCTTGGGTTCTCCTACTTAAGGTAAGGACCAAGGTGAAACTGATGCAAAAATGTTATCATTTATGGTTTTGACAATTATAATTTTATGATAGCCAGGACTGGACATATTCCAAAAGGGGTCCAGGTACATATGCCTACTAGGCCCCCTTCTCAGCAGTATTTCAATAGTGATTTGACAGCGGAGATCATTTCATACTGGCCCTTATAACGAATCAAACTCAGGATTGCACCCACGAAAAGCAAACACGTTACATACTAGGCTATCAGAGAGTCACCTTTTTGTTACTTCCCCTGATTATTTGATAAATAATTTTTGATAAGTAAAGAAAAATAACAAAAAGAAACAATACACAAAATCTGTTACAAACAGGACAGATATTTCTGTTACAGAATTTTTCATGGATATATTGTTTGTCATCAGCAAAATTAAAAAGTCATCTTCATGAAATGGGGGCCCCTTCAAACTTAGAGCCATTTGCTATGCACCCACAGAGCTTTTCCTAGCCACTCCTGATGATAGCAAGGTCAATGGCTCTTGGACAGTCAATTTAGCAGTGTTTTACTTTGAGAAAAGGAGTTTTGATTTTAATTCCCATTGGGTGCCTATATGTGCAATACTAGCTTGGCTGGTAAAGAACTTTTAACAACAGTAGCAAAAAGACAATATTTAACGATTATCTTTGAGTAACATTACTCAATTTATATTCATAATAAATAAATTTATCACACTTTTTATAAAACATATAAGTAAATATGAATTAAATCTTTTCCCTTTAAGTTTCTCCAAAAGCTTTATACCTTACTCAGTACATGTTTAACATTTTCCTAAAGCTTCCTTGAGAAATTCCAATGGCCAATTTGTCCAATTGTTCCAATTCCAATTGTGTACTTTAATTATATGTGAAAAAACAGATAACAAAGGAAACTTGGCTAAATGCCACTGAAACAGAATAACTAATAAATTATGCCCTTACACTTGAACTTAAGTGTAAACCTTTCTGAGCAAATTTTATGCTTATTTGATTTGATTTAAAAGGAAATAGGATTTTTATTTTCAGATATCCTCTCCGCTATCGATTCCTTCGAAAGAATGTCATTATTTAAATGTTTATGTGGTCTGATGGATTCACACAGCTGAAATTGACACACTTTTTTCTGGGACCACATTTTCACAATTACATTTTTGTTTTCTGACATGCTACATTGCAATTCTTAAAATAGGTGTAAATACTGTCAAGATCTACTCTTTTTCAAGGAAAAGGAAGAAAGCACATTAATACATGTCCTTAATCATTTCTGTTATATGTTATAAGAAATTTTTATTGTATGTACACTCACTCACATTCTGCAAATAATTTGTGAGCTGAATATCTAGTAACAAGCCTAGTGAACAAAGAAATATTAAACGAACACTTAATATACTTATTTACTTATTGCAAAGCAATACATTAGTCTATTTGTCACAATATTTTGAAATTTTTGATCAATGAGAGTACATTCTAAAACAATATCATAGTAGCCAATTATAATTATTTAATATTGGTTTAATAATATCAATATAGTAAAAATTAAGGCATAAACAATTTATTTATACAATTTGGTTTTCATGCATTTACATAATATTTATTTGCTGATCCATGCATGAAATCAAATAAAATGAAATATTAGTCATGTGATAATTGGAAGAAGTAGAATTCAAAATTTAATGTTAAAGTATTTACCCATAACACCATACTAACAGTTATACTCAATAAGTACATGATGGCTGATAATGTGATTGCAAAAGTGGATGAGATTATAGATTTGATAAATCATACTTGATTGGATGCATTCCTTTTTCCATCCTAATGCTTTGTTTAGGGCTGAGTGAAAGGTGAGAATTATTTTAGAAAAATATAATAAATTCTTCCAATGTTTTTATTCAATAGCTTCTATATCACATTCATTATCACTGTTTCTGAAAAAAATTAAAAGAAGCAATTTTTTGCATAAAGTCACTAAACTAAATCACCAGAATTTTTCTCATACCCAACAAAATGGGCATTTTATGAGGAATCAATAGTGTGAGAGTGGCTATGCAGTTTTGATTTGCAAACCCAAGGAAACATCATAAGTAATGCAGTGAGCATGCACTGAAATTATTTGAAAAAACTAAAATAAAGATTATGATGACTTGTTCCAAAAACAATTCTCCACCTCAGCTAATTTTTACCCAATGCAACATATATGATAAACCTTAAAGTAAAATTTTGATTTGGTCTGTGAATCGAGCTAAAGTTTTATGGATACCAAAAGACTTTGTATCTACAAATTATAGTGCAAAAAATAGTAAATTACAATATGACAAATAACCCACTCTATTTTGATATGAAGTTTTATAAATCTATTTTATTGGAGATAAGCTATAAAAAGAAATAATTCGAGGAAAATAACTTGACACAAATGTAGAATTCACAGAAATATAAATCATGGAAAAATTAGTAGAATAGTTGCACTTTTACCACCTTTTTTGTTTATAAGCAGCTGATACATATTATAAGAGTACCCTGATTAATTCACAATGATTTATGTAGGAGATAGTGTACAGATATTTCTGACAATGAGAAAACAATTCAAACCTATGATATTAAATTAAATATCTGAGATATTAAGATTAAGAACTAAGAAACAAATAATTAATAACTTATTATAGATAGTTTCTTTGTAGTCTATGATATTATCCTGAGATAGTGCAACACCGATACAAAAAATAACAACAAATAAAACAAAGAAAGTAACCAATAAGAAAATCAGGGCACCAAATTCATACAATTCAACTGAGATTGTTGACATAAACACACAGTAATTTTCAAAATTATCTGAGAATGGGGGAAAAATGATTATTCTTTAGGCTAGGTCACTGTACCCTCAACTTCAACAGTTAATGATGAAGTACTATTTTTGAAATTAAAAATAACTTCTATGAAAACATTTCACGGTAACTTGAAAGCAATGTAGCAAATTTTTTTATTGTCACGAGCCCAGTTCTGGAGGGACCAAGTTGAAATATGTAATTATAATGTCTTTGGAAATTTTCCCCATTATGACCAAAACTCCAATCCATCCCTCAGTCCTGTCTCAACCTTTTAGTGATATATTAATAAGATTTCAGTGATGCCCCAGAAATATTAGTTGAACAAACAGATTTTGTGCCTTTATTTCAAATCTGATACCATATTCTTTTCTTATACATCCATAAAAATTCTGAGTGAAGGATAAGGATTCCTTGCCTTTTTACTATTTGCATCAGAAAACTCATGCTCCTGTGCTTGCAGAGCTCACTTCCTGGCAAGCACCTGCACCTTGAATGGCTTTGAGACAATGGTGATATTACCCACAGGCTCATCTGAAGGCCTCAGCTCCCCCTCTGGTATCCTCCAACTGTACTTCTGCATCAAACACGTGAAGAACAAGTACAGGTTGTTCCTTGCCAAAGATTCCCCTAAACAAGCCCTCTTCCCTGAAATCACATGAATCTCAAAGATTAGTGAGAAAAATACCAAAAGTAATGTATACCTATTGTGAAACATTCATCAACAGTAACAGAAGGATTGTAACTATATTTTGTCAACTTTGTTTAAAAAAAGGTTAGTTTTATAGTTTCCCAATGAATATGCAGCATATTTTCAAACAAAAATTTCTTAGTTTCAAGGAGTAAAATAAACTCCTTGAGAAAAGAGGAGCATCAATAATGCAATTAAAGCTGAGAAAAAATATGGATAAAATAGGAAGAAGGCCCACCAGCTGACTCTCTCCATCAATGTCAAAGGCATCACAGAGATAGTTTTGGAAATGAAAATCGAGTTGATCTGTCAGTATCAAAAAAGTAAAAAAAGTTAATCTCATAGCACAGGGGCTAGACCTCTTGTTCTCAACTTCTTTGACTATTGTGAAAGACAAGAAATGCATTTGCAAAGCAGTAATAGGTTAGCAAAATGAAGTACTCAGAGCTCCAATGGACTAGGGCCTATACATGAAATTAAAACATTACTGAATACTGTGGATTGAGGATCAAGAACAGATATCCATATCCCTAAGTTTTATATTATATAAGACAAAGGCTAGAAGTATTTTGGTATTAGAGAAGAGGATGACTATGGAAGGGGAAGACTTTGCTAAGATTTTCTAAGCTAGCATTAGATGGTTTTCAAGATTAAAAACAGAATATTCTTCACACTTTTGGATCACAGGGGAAGCAGAAAGTACTGATGCCAAAACAGCATATTTACATGTTAAACGCTGTAATCGGGATGAAAAATATCTACTAAAGAATTTGCTTAATGTTTATAAGACTGAGAAGCATTCGAAAAGAATAACAAAACATTTTACTTATCATTACATTTATACCATTACATAACTTTCAGAAGGAGGCTTAATTAATACCCAGTTTAAGGCTCACAAAGACGAACTGATGTTCCAGCTTTAATTGACTGAAATACTGCTGATTAAAAAATTTCCTTTATTGATGTATCATTCTGAAAATAATTCAAGAACAATAACAAGTAAGCAAAGTAAGCATGGCTGTCAAATGTTGATGCAATTCTAAAGTGTGGATAACTCAGGAACTGTCTGAGGACTGATTCATTAACTATTAAATAGCTTGCAGGGACTTATAAAATGAAAAAAGACCAAAGCAGACCATTCTTAAAAAATATGACAAGAAGGTAGGCAGTATTACTCAACAATAGTTTCCAGACTCTATAGATACCTACAGCAGAGACAAGCTACTAAAGCAACTAAGCTGCTAAGCAACTAAAGAAGGTTCCTTCTCATTTTTAAGGCGCAATGCACTTATTTAAACATTAAAGAGCCAAAAAACACTTGCCTTTTGTTTAATAGTAGTGAGGATGTTTAGAACATTGGCCATCACAGGGCCAGAACAGAGCCATAAGGCTAATGGGAAAAGCGAGAAAGCTTTCCCTAAAAAAAGTGCTGAATTTAAAAAAATAGAAAGCATCCTTACTCCTTTCCCAACAGCATGTTGCAATTGGAGGCAGGGTGGCAAGCAAAAATGAAACAGTGACCCCTCCCACACACAAGTGGCTGCTGGGCCTAATCCTACTGAAGGTAAGGCATTTTGTGGACCCTAGATTTTCACTTATAAGGGAGGCATCCAGAGTACTTGGGGCAGTCTTTTTTCTCGGGCTGGTACAGGGGCACCTAACCTCATCCACTCAAGGCGTCATCTAACCTCTCACCAAGAAGCAATGACTGCCCCATGAATCCCTAAACTGCTGGTAACCCATGTCCCTCCACAAACGACGATCAGAAGCCAGGTTTCAAGCTACCGCAATCCCTGACAATGCAGTCCCCAAGCCGAAATATCGAGCTGCCAAGTTCAGAGAGCTGGACTCTAAATGTAATAAGGAATAAACCCTGAACATAAAGAACAGATTTGAATTTAATCTTTTTCCCCCCAATGTCACAATGACATTATAATGTAAATGAAATGAAAAGTTTTTAATATTCTGGCTATAATGCTTAGGATGCAGTTTTCACTTCGTCTTCTGAAAAGTGTCTCAAACCAGGTTTTACTGTATATACATATCTTAGCCTCACATTAGATGATCATCAGCTTCCATATAGAAATTATGCAGCAAATTATACTGTACTATAGGGAACTTACCATATACAGGGTGCGGCAAGCTAACTTCCTTTTTTGCAATATGAAATAAGGAAGTTAGTTTCCCACACCCTGCAGTACATACAAACACTATGTTCTCACCTATTCCAAAAGGTATGACAGCCTCACTTCTCTTGAAATTTCCATTTTCATCAAGGAATCTCTCTGGCCTAAAATTTTCTGGATCACCCCAAAATTTGGGATCTCGATGATGGTTGTACAGGTTAAGGAATATGGTTGATCCCTATGAAAACATTGGATGAAATTATCCCATTAACTTGAAATGATTTTATTAAATTAATCGATAATGAAATAATCATGAAAAGCTACTTTACATTTCTCTTAGGACTAGCTGCAAAATTATAGTAACTTGATATGATTTTACATAGAGGCCAAGACATAACCATTTAGTATTACAATGGAGTTTCTTGAATGCTGTCTTAATATCATTCTTTGCTGGAGTGCTTCTAAAAACTCTTAATCAGATTTTAACAAACGCTAGAGGAATTTCAGAAGAAATTATACACAAATATAAAAAGTTTGGAATTCTCTATATAACTACACTCAGTGATGCTAAATCTATGCCAAGAGTCTGAAAATTTCTCTTTTCCAGGCTTAATGTTTTTAATTATTATTACCTAAAAGTGTAAAAGATGAAGAAAGATTAAGGAAATGATCACAGTTGCAGAAATTTTATGCTACTGGAACATATCTAACCAATGAAATGAAACTGCACAATATTACTAGAACTATCCTTTCAGAATTTTTCAAAAATTGTTTTCACCAACAGTCAAATTAATTACTACTACTACTGATTAATTGGTATTTGAAGGTGAGGTAATAATCACCTTTGGTATGACATAACCTCTGAAGTCAATATCTTTCATCAGAGGAGCATGTGGCACTGCTACAGGGACCACTGAACTGCACCTTAGAATTTCCTGAAGAGTTGCCTCACAATAATGAAGCCTGTAATCAGTTCCATCAATATAAATTATATGAGTCTCAAATACAAAAGAAAAAACTTTCTAAGACCCAAGGAAAGAATAAGTGAAAAATATCAACATAGTTGGAATTTGAACTTATATCTCCAACTTTTGGGCAGGTATTAATTTTTGATTATAAACTGTCAATAGAAACATATATTATTGTGGGAGTTGAATGAAAAAAGAAGGCAAAATTAAGTATCTTTGGCTATACATTGGGAATATTTTTGCATGTGAAGACAATGAGTCAGATAAAATCTGAT
The DNA here is from genome assembly GCA_036926295.1 of Pachydiplax longipennis. NCBI lineage: Eukaryota > Metazoa > Arthropoda > Insecta > Odonata > Libellulidae > Pachydiplax > Pachydiplax longipennis. The sequence continues at coordinate 33,753,458 of JAVFKF010000019.1, forward strand.
ATATAGATAAGTTAGGTAATTTCACCTGTTCTGAATCTTTTATAGGAGACTAGTATTTCTTTCTATGAACCATATTTACATCACTCTATACTGGGAAGAGCTCTACTTGCCTGTCTCTGTCTTGAAAGGAAGGATACCTGTCCTTGCCTACCACAGAGTCCAGTTCTTCCTGCACCTTCATTTGTACCTCTGGGTTGAGGATCATAAACAAGATGGAGAATGTGATGGTGTTGAAAGTAGTATCATATCCAGCACCAAACAAATCAAAACATATTTGAAGGAGCTGCTTATCTGTAGAGTGACAAGCATACTTTAAGAGATGGAGCAGATATAACTGCAGGTTGTCACAATGTGAAATGATCCTAAATTTACCTGTGAAAGTGAGCTCTGGTTGGTCCTTCCTTTTATCCATTTCAATCATATAGGAATCCATGAAATCTCTTGGGTTATCTTTATCAATCAAAGTTTTGTGTTTCTCCATTTCTTCCTGAAAGATTCCTGGTGGTCTGAGATTTATTTCATTAAAAACATCCATTGATTTGGGAAAATATGACATAAATAGATATCTCGTTTGATTGAGGATTTTTAGGCAGAGGTGAGAAATAGAATGTCTAAAGTAGATTTCAAACCTACTATGAGGTAAAATTATTGAGCAAGCCTAAAAATGATTTGCAATGTAAAGTTAGAGATGTCTACCTTCTAGCATTTCTTGAATCCTTCCCAAAATTAGGTTTTGGAGCAAAGTGTTAAACAGTAAGAACTATAGGAATGCTTCTACAAAGATAACTAGCTTAGTTTATAAAATTATGCAAACTGTTTTTCTCTTGAAGGGATGCCATCTGATAACTACAGTAATGCTTCTGCCGATGAAGATATTTATTTTCACCTTTATTGGCTGATATAAGTGTGAAGGTGTGAAATGCTTATTAAGATTAAATATTCATTAGGAGTGAGAGTAGCAAACAATGAACTGAACAACCCATAACAGATATTTTGTCACGGATTAGTTATGTGAATAGTATGCAAGGAAGTATATTTTTCAGATGGGTGAGCATACAACTGAAGAATGTATTACAAGTTAGTCTCTCTTTCTGGTCTAAAATTAGCAAGAGAGTTTTAATAATACTGATCTAATTTTTATGAAAAAAGATTAGTTCAACTAGTTCAGTTCTACCCCATAAATTCTCTGCTTACCTTAATGAAGAGCTTGAGCTGATCTCTTAAATTTCGGATCTTCTTGACTCTTGTGAGGTTTGGAACACGAGCAACTAACTTGGGGAATGCCAGCTCAATGGTTCCCCCAAACTCATTGTTGGCAACTATTTGTCTGATATATCCTAAGAGAGTGTTTAACTTTGGGTCAGAGAAGGAGTACCTCTTTCCAGATATTATATGCCATATGTTATTTACAATAGCAGTGCCCAGAATGTTGTGAACATCTACCTGGAAACAAAATAATATTCATCAAAGGTACACCTTTGAAAGATAGAGGATAATAACTTTGCTACAGTTTCACGTAAAATTCCCTAATGTTTTTGATTTTATATTATTGTTAATAACTTGATAACTTTCATTCATTCTATTAATGTAAGATAAACACATCGTCACTTTCATTTCATGGTTTTGAATTTATTTCTTTTTTAATATTATTTCTAAAGATTAAAGCTAATGAGTCAAAATTTTGCAAAGAGATTTTTCTTCTCTCCTGCAAAGGGAACTTCACAAAGTAATGACATCTTAGATACATCATAAAGTGAAGAAATAGCCTGAAGAATTCTCACTAGCCCTATACAAAATTAGCCTAAACTTAAATATATACACTTATTGAATAATCCTTAATCTGCACTTAAACATTTTTGGATGGCCATTTATGTTAAGTTTTTAGAAATAAACATTTTAAGATGAAATCACAGGGAAAGATTTTTTTAAATGTAATAACATATGATGAGATATATAAAATATAAATGCCTTTAATTTAAACTGAAGGCTATTTACATGGCCAGAAGGCCTCAATACCATTGGAACGGTGTTGGATGGAATGGAACTGGAAGGAAGACCTTAGTTGGTTCCAGACTGTCTTAAAAACCATTATGAGATTCTCACCAGTTTGGACCATTGTTGATTGTCTTTGCCTCTCATCTCCTCCACACCCTCAATCACTGCCTCTACTTCTTCCAGAGTGATGCTCTCCATGCTGGTCTTGCCCAAACCAAAGTCCCTCAGGTGACGCAAGCTGAATCTACGCTGCTCCTTCAGCCTAGGGCCGTCTATGAACAGGATTCCTGGAAAAAATAATACTTTTTACTACTCCAATGTCATTATTAAACCACTTCATTTTAATTCAACGCATGAAAACTGGGAGCAATAACACTCAAAAAATTCATGGAGAAAACAGACAATATTTTCATGGTAGAAACTTGGCTTTGCTTTATTCCTACAACTCGTGGTGTGACAAAAGAGGCTCTGTACTTTTTTATTTATATATTTATTTAAATTTGATTCAAAAACAGCCAATTTTGACTAATGATATTGAATCATAACAAAGCATGAAGCAAAACATAACATAGTGTGATAAGACTGAGTTAAAAAGACAAAATTAATAATATATTAAAAATATGAGAAAGATTAACAAAAAAAAATAAAAAACGACGAGACAAAAAAAAACAGAAGATAAAAGATTAACGGATGGAAGAAAGGAGTGAATTAATAGGAGAAAACAGTTCAAGGTAAGGGTTAAGGGACAAAGAGAATTGAAAAATTTTGGGATACGATAGAAGGGTATCTCTGGGAGATTGAAAGCCAGTAACGAGGTATATGTATGGTATCTTGTCTACATTCTACAGTTGCAGTTGGGACATATATATCCTACCTCCAAACACTCCGTATAAAAAATGACTCTGAATTATTTTGGTATAGAAAGAGAATTTAACTAAAGCTGTTGTTTTTTTCAAGGAAGGCTTCTCTCAATTGAAACAGTAAATTTGCTGGCTGTTAAGTTTTGATTTTCAAATAAAAGATTATAAGAATGGCATCTCTCACACAGCAACATATTTCTCATTAACATATAACTGCTTTGAAGGATTTATTTTATTTGAATGAAAGGTACTATTTTAGAGCATTTTCCTCACATTAATAAACCCTTTGAAATTAAAGAGGTGCTTTTGAAAGAAAATTTTCAAATTTTCTGCATACTTGTACTTTTTTCATTATATCTATTTTATAAACAGTGTCTCACTTTGCTTTAGATTTACCTAGACTCTCTTTTCTCCTACTACCTCTATTGCTTCCACATTTGTTTTCACTTTTCCATTCAGCAGAACACTCCACATCAATAATTTTACCAACCTTACCCTGATTCTGCTACAAAAGCCTTCCATTGTCAGTTACCTTTGTTAAATGAAAGTTTCCTAAACTACTGCTATTATTTTTCTAATTGAATGCTCATCTGTGCTCCTTCCATCCCAAGAGAGAATACTACTCAGTTAGGGAATCATTTTTCTCATTGACCTTAATACATATCTTTCTTACCTTTGGTAAAACTCTAGATTTTCCTGACATTTATTTTGATTCTTTTCATTTCAGACTCCCTTGGTTTATCGCATATTGCATTTACTAGAATTTGTAAAATTTCAGAATCACACAAAATAGTTGTTTATCACCTGCATTTTCAACTGATTTCACTACTTTAAATTTTGCTAAACATATGTAGTGTCCTAAAAACCATCAACTGTCAATCAAATATCCCAAAAGTCATGGGGCTATTTGTTAAATACAATCATGTTTAACCATGCGCCCCTTTATCTTCAAATCACTTGACCCACCCAAAGTTTGAATGCTTTTATTCTTTATCTATAGTGATAATTCTCTTAAAATAATAAATCAACAAACTTGATCTACCCACAAATTTCACTTGAGCTATTTCTGCTCGTAACTTTTTTTTACAATAATCCAAGGAGATCCAAATCATTAAAAATAAGTGGCTTAATAACCGACATTAAAGAGATTGTCTAACCATATCTTTCCTTATCTATCAGTTGATGAATGGTAGTGGGCCTCCCTGCAAGGTCCTCTCGGAATGACAACTCCTTGATGGCATCTAAACCAGACACAAGGATCACAGGAGTTGATCCAACATAGAACCCTGCTACATCTCCGTATCTCCTCCGCATCTCAGCCATTGACTTGTAGAGAAAAGGCCCCCATCGGCGGAGCTCTCTCAGGTTGCCAAAGATAGGCCATCTGATTGGACCTAAGGAGAAAAAAATTCCGTTTTTTCATTTAAATGACATTATCAAAAGGTTGGCACTTTGAATTATTACCAGATCTTCAGTCTTCAACCAAATAAGAAAGTTCCATAGAACTTCATCCAAGATAGTGTAAGGAAACAACTATTTAACATTAGGTTGAAAAGATTACCAAATGAGGATGATTGGAATACACATAATAGATATAAGTTGCTTAAAGAGCATATGGGAATCTATGAAAAGATGTATGCAATAGGAAAGTATAAATTGCAAATAAAAAAGGCAAATAACATGCTAATTCCTAGGATCGGAATAGTTTGAGTTATATATATATATATATATATATATATATATATATATATATATATATATATATATATATCAATTTCATTACTATTAATGGTCAAGACTGGCTGCTCCCATTTCCTTTAGAATTTTCAACTGTTTTTCTGATCTGTGGATATATTTAGGACAAAGACAAATAGTGAGAAAATCAGATTGAGCCCCCATTAGGAATCAGAGTGAAAAATAACCTCTTCATTAAAAAACTTTCAGTAAAGGTATACCATACGAAGATATCGATACACATAAATAGCAGCTATAATACAGAGAGATTAAAAACCGATATTAATATTTATTCAATGAATAATTCGTTAAATAATCCTTCAGATTCAAAATAAATAACAGAAAATGAAATAAAAAATGTAAAATATAAAATGCAAATTCTCTTTATTAAAAAAATTACTATATTTGTTCCCGGTTTCGATACCCGTCCTAATGGTCCTAATTTACCTGAGCCATTGAAGCGCTTTTCAAATAATTCTTTCACTACCATATTCTTCGACAAACGCTTAGCGGGAAAACCTATATATACTGATTGTGAATCCTACTTTTTCTAGTCAGTATAGTAAATGAAAACTGCAGGTGAAATTTACGATTATAAACTAAGAATCATAATTTTATTCGTCTGATTGTGTAAGTACACACAAGAGCGACTTAGCTTTGCTATTTTTGTGCTATTTTTTGTCCCATGAGGAAGAATACATTGGATTTTAATCTCTCATATGCCACGGATACTGACTAGAACGCAGTATACGGATATATCTTCGGATGAAATATTCCATTCTCCTTATACATAGCTCGATGTCCAAAAGGACATCCCCGACTTCAGCGTTAGGTCGAGTAGGGACAGGCATAAGAGCGCCAGGGTTCACTGCTCTTTCTCCTTTTTTACAAAATCTTAATCGAGGACACTCTGTGGATAAGCAGGCAGTATCAAACACAAGGCCGGAAACCAGGGCGCTGAGCTATAAAAACGTCATCGAATGTTTATTTAACAGTGACAGTGATCCGATGTTTGGGATTACTATAGACTCTACCTCAGTTTCTTTCACAGAAGTCCTCTTATCTTACTCTCTACCTCTTATTTGTTTTAGTGCTTCGTTCTCAACGGTTTATGAATCGGTCTTTTTGCTTTTATTGGTCAAAGTCCAAAATGATGACAAATCAATGAATAAGATTTGTTTTAGATAGAAGCACCAGCCTGCATGGTATCTAGGCCTAGAACTACTTCAAGCTAAAGAGAGATATTGAGCTATATTTCTTTTAAATTAGTCTTTGCCTAAATATAAACTGAGATTGGTTTCCTATAGGTCTTTGAACTCAATGGACAATGGATAGGAGTAACTCAATATGATACCAAAAGGTAGGTAATATGGTTAAAACAGATGCATATCACCAAGCTGCCTACATTAGAATTGTTGCTCAATAAGAATTAATAATAATGATAATTATTACATCTTTAATTCGTTCATACCGCGTCATCACCTTGGGAGTTAGTAGGTTATGACTGCTGGACTGGAGCCCAACAACTTCAAATGAAAGTAATGTCGCAGCACCATGCTTATACCGTTTATTATTACCCACATTTTGCCATCAATAATAATGTTACTGTCCCGCAGATGTGCTGTCATAGCTGGGGATTTAGGCCCAGCCGTCTGCGCGGACGGTGAGCGCTTTAATCGTCACGCTGTCTTAGAATTAATTATGAATAACTGACCGTAATGAAAAGAGCGTGAAAAGATAATAAGTTAGGCACTTACCAGGAGGAAAATTCGATGGCTTGGACAAGAGAAGCTTCCATAGAAGGAGCGCCAACAGGAGGAAAAGAAGAATATCAGCAATCATCTTCACATTTCTACGAAACAAAGAAAAAAAGGTCGACATCACAATGTACATCTTCGGAATAAATGAAGGACATTTTCGTCCGAAGGTCTGCAGTATAGTTGAGGAGATTTACCAAAAGTCCTACGCACAAGTATCATATCAGCAATAAAGGGATGGGCTCGGGCTTCGGTGGAAAGTCGCCAAATAGTGGTTATTCAGTTAGACATCGCGAACGGTTGGTTCAATCTTGAGATTTTGATATCCTCGATTACGTAATCAAGAAATAGGAAAATAATACGGGAAAAGTAAATCATAGAGAATGATAACTTTTCATATAACGCATCATACGCAGTCAATCATGGTCACAAGTATACCATAACTACGATAAATTTATGAAAAGGATTTTCTTGGGTTGAATAACACGTGACACTGTACAAGATATTTTAGAAAATAAGTGTCGACATATTTAGACATCTAAATGGAACGATTTTCCATTAATATTTTCATTAAGAAGATATGCAGGACATCCAGATTAAGCTAATACCCCTTTATTTTCACGAAAGTCTGAATATACTCAAGAAAAGCAATACGTATCCAATATTCTTGACTTATGCTTATTGAAAAGCATCTCGGTGATGAAAAACTTATCATATTATGCAATCAGAGGAAATGTATCACGTATTACGAAATTTCGACTGACTTTGCATCTCATTTCACCTGCTATGATTTTTAATGTTCATTAACATCTCTTAACAAAAATATCAATCCCGATCATAGTTTCCCTCTTATCCATGTTAGAGCGGTAAGAAAATTACTTCGGGCACTTCAAGGAGCTTCTCCACTACTGCCAAGGAAGAGTTTTAAGTTGCATTACGCTTTTCTCTTCACTTAGATGACGAAATAAACCGTGTAATCCTACTACACAATTCATAAAATGCAAACTAATCGATGCTTTAGAAAAAATAAAGCTAAAATCTTTCAAATTTCTCAATAAATAGTTGAAAAGATTATGCGGGTTTAGGAAGCATCGCGCGGCCCGCAAAACGCGAAGCTTTGAGGGAACCCTGATGACCAGTATATTTTATTGCTTAAGATAATCTTATTATTAGATCTTAGGGGGAATCTTGATGAACCGGAATTTCGGAGTAACTTAATGAACAGGATTGCAACCCCTAGTTGGGAGGTACGCAAATAAATTTACGTTTCGCGTAATTCTGATAGGTCTGTAAGGGCCATTCCACGGGAAATCGGACAGAGATTGACCTCTATTTTTTAAAATCGATGAAATTTTTTTTAATTGCTTACTTCTATGGTAAAATCTTTATGCCAAAGTTTCAGCTCAGAAATTTTTCTTGCAAAGCTATTAATGTTTAAAATTTCGAAATTTTTGAAAAATCGGCGAACAAGGGTCATTTCGAAGGGCTATAACTTTTTAATGAAAAGTGTCATGGGAATTATATTTTCAGTTTTGGATAGTGATTAAATGTATCTTTGAAATGCTATCAATAAAAGATAAAAGGAATATTTTCGGGTAGATTTCAAAACTGCGCAATATCGAGGATTTTTTCCATTCAAATGGCGTCGTTCGTTGTCAAAGAATTGCTGCACAGTGGCGGATGAAGAAGCATGCTATCGCACATGGAGAAGTGTTTAGAGAGAAGAGGAAGTAATGCCAGGAGAGTAAAAACTGGAAATCAGTAGAAAAATGAGTCGACGTCCCTATGTTTTATGATAGTCAAAGTTGCAAATGTCAGACCACGAGTGTGAGTGAATGGAATCGTCAGAAATGACTGCCTAATGAATGAATACGAGCCAAAGGAAATGCTACATCGCAAATATACGACACATTGGAATAGAAGGCAATTAACCGATTATGTCGCTAGATTTAGCGACTGTTTCCTTCTCTAAACGACTTACTATATTTCTATTTCAATGAAATTTCCCTCTCCATCCAGCATCTTCTGTTTCTTGTACACTTATGGTTTTCAACTTGAACATTTTGATCCGGATGCAGCAACGTCTCTTTCAGGGTTCACGGTTCCAGATAACTTTCTCCGGGCCATTGTCAAAGGCAATAAAATATACATTGAACGATTTAATTACGCAAATATCGTATTATCAATTCTTATTGACGTTTTTCTGACAATGTTGATCTGAATCAAATATTATGAATACCCTTAAATTTGAACTTATTGAACTGAATAAATCCTATCTCTATGCATCTTTTATTGAACAAAAAATAACAGTATATTACATTTCATAAAGATAAATTATTCTAAATAAAAAAATTTACACTTTCCAGATGAGTATGAGGTATCAAAAATAAATTAGAAGTAAAGTACTATTGTTATAGTATTATTGCATTACATGTACACATTTGTATCCTAAGATCCCTTAAAGAGATAAAATTGGTACTCATATAATACTATAAATAACGTATCTCAATTGGGAGTATTTAGAGATACATCAAGGAAATAAACATCTTTAAGAGCTCGTTCTGGTAGCAACTGAAGAGTATCAACAGTAAAGCGGAATATATTATTATATAGGGGTCGTGGACTAAAATCTTCGGGTTGATTTTTCAGTTGATAATGCCCATACCATTGGCTATATACGAACTTTAACTTTCTCGTACCATAACATGTTTTACATATACTGAAATCATAATTACATTTTTTATAAATACCAATGAAAAATTGTGTCACATTTACTTGGAAAAAAATTAGAATTTTTCCTAACATTTTTAATTCATTAAATATCTGAACTGATATAATATTTGTGAAAGCTGACTCAAGTCGTTATACTGTTTAACTACTTTTTAGTGATATTTTAAAAATGGGTTTCGCGGCTTTTTACTTCATAGGGTATATCTAGCGACATTATCAAAAATAAATCCGCATCTCTAAATGTGGGATGTTTTACTCTGGTTTGGACAAACAGATAGAGGAGAACGAGAATAATGAGATAAGAAAGTTTTCTACCAATAACAAAGAAGGGATTGAATGAATAGATGAAGTATCGCATGACAAGAGGTATTTAAGGATAGAAAGATTAGTGCAAGCATAGGAAACTAAGGAGTGGAGTGAATGACCAAGAACTATAACACAGGAAAATAATTGCGTTATTGCCTTAACACGTAGGCTAAGCAACAAAAGCGCAGCATTTTTAAAGTATATTATTTTTGTATCTTTATAATGAAAGTACTTTGACCTCTAATGCTTTATCTGGGTAATACGGGGAGGATATTCAAAATTATCAAGGGCTGCGAACCCAAAATGAAATGGGTAGTAAAAGTTTTGTGGAGGGCGCAAGATTGTAAGTTACGAATAATTAATTCTGGCTCACTTGAAATGGAATAGTTTCAATTATTATTATTATTCATTTACGTGGCATTACTTCGTGAATCATAACCGAGAAAATTTACTGCTACTTCGATAGCATTTTTTTGAATTCACAATTTCGAATAGGAACACAGCGTTGAAATATCTATTGAAATTCCTTCGGCGCGTTTCTTGTTTCGATTTTCGACGAGAACGAGTAAGGAAAGGTCCACAATCGAGCCACCATCCAATACATATCGCAAAAAAACCTCTGCCGACGAAAAAAACGCATTTACACGTAATGGAATTGACTTGATCGAGCTTAAACACTTCGAAGTCGCAGCGCGTATCGCTGACCTCTTTGCCGGTGTGGGTCGGCTAGCGTTCTTGCCCTCTCCCACAGAACGGGAGATTAAATCGGTTGGTAACATCAGCGAATCTCAGTTAAAGATCAACTGAGTAACAGAAGCTACACACACAACGTAAAATTCGGGGGCAGTGCTATAAATAACCAGTACCTGAATCGAACGTGTAGTGGAGAAAATTGTAACGAAAACTCACCAGTTATGAAGACCAGATGGACCAGCATCCGCGACGGCGGGCAGTAGACAACTGAGTGCGGCATCGCGTGGAAACGGGGCCACTCAGGATGACTTCCATCAGAGTATACATTCCCCTCTTCCCAACGCGAAGCAATCCGTAGTATACTTTCACCTTTTTTCGTTTTCGTTTTCGTTGGCGGATCCACCTGTCAACTAAATACTCCATCAAAATCAATTCCACATCTTCCTGTTGAGATTTAACTTTTAAAGTCGACCTTAAACGACTCTTTTCAGGTTATCATTTCTCATCGTTATAATTTCGGTATGGGTTTGACACCGCTAGATCCAATTCAGCATATGGGCGAGTGGCCTACGGAAGTTTCTGATTCCTCTTTCTTCATGTCCTCTCACGCCCATGTGGAATTTTATTTCGGGCATATCTTCTTATTGTTGTCCTACTTAAAAAAACTTTTTTTGTGGACAAAAGACATAAATCCGATGATTTATTTTAAAATCTGATGATTTGGTTGCATCGCGGTCAAATGTTGCATTAAATAATTTGTTCCTAATTTAAATAAATTTATAAACAACAAATGAAACTTTAATCAATAATACTTAAAAGATACATTCAATCACTATCCAAAACTGAAAACATAATTCCCATATTTTATTGAAGTGTTATAGCCCTTCGAAATGATCCATGTTCACCGATGTTTGCAAAAATTTCGAAATTTTAAAAATTAATAACTTTGCAAAACAAAATTTTCTAAGCTGAAACTATGGCATAAAGGTTTTGCCAAAGAAGTACAAGTAAGTAAAAGAAATAACATCAATTTTAAAATATAGAGGTCAATTTCTGTCCGATTTCCCGTGGAATCCCCTTTCCTTCTTGACTGCTGTCATGAGATGCCAAGAATGGTAATATATTTTCATACAAAAATTCAAATGGAAAATTTAAATTATTGCTTTAAATCCCGTATTTTTATTTATTCATTTTATCCGAAAAAACGAAGAGTATTATTTTTCATTAATTCTCATAATACTTTCGATGATTTTGTGAACAATAATTCCGATCCAGTATCCGCAACTTCGATTCGTATGGTATTCGCATACCCCTTTAAGTTTTAATTTACCCACTCAAATAATGTCATATATTAGAATACAACTTTGTTGCATTAACAATTTTTGCAGGAACTGGTAGGGAGATTGCATCAAAATCAAGGTTGTGAAATTATTCCACGATCATTAAACATCCTTTACGTTAACCACGGCAAAATTACAGTTTAAAAGTTAATTATTAATGGGCTCATAAGGAAATTATGGAAATTGCTCCCTCAATTGAAAGTGCCATTCCCTCTCCTGACACGTTTCTAGATGCCCTGCAGATGATTCGCTTCCATAGTCTTGAATCAAAACTCCTGAACATGCTCAATTTTTTAATGCCTCTGATTACAAGATAATTGTATTTTTCATTAAGTGCCTCTTTATTAGATATTATCACCACTTAACAAGAAACGCTTGAAAAAATCACAGAGTGAAACGCAAGAACGAAAAATTTTCAGAAACAATTTTCGGTCCGATATGGAGAAATAGAATTTGAATCAAAATATCGTTATTACACGTCGAAAGGAAGAATAGTCACTGATGAAATAATCAGGGACTTTCCATGTATAGCTTTAAGCGTAATTGCCACAATCATCTCGTAATCCACCAAAGCAGAAGTAAAATGTTCTGAACGCGCTCCAACACTTTTAAGTCCACTTGGTCCACTAAATCTCTTAAGTTCACATATTCATTAGAGTTAGCGAAAGTACCTTTTGGTCCCCCACCCCTGTTTACTGTTTTGATCCAAGCCCATCGCAAACCAAGTTGGTAATTGCAAGCGAGTTTTTAATTTTTTTTGTATCCCTTTTTAGTTTTTATTGCTTTATTTATTTCTCATCCATTTTGTAGCCCTCTTTCTTTACTTCTCAATGACCATTTTTTTGTTTATTACTATTATTTTTTTAAATTTACGTCCTTTAATATTTGCAATTGAAAGTGCACATGTATTGATTCTTGCTTAAAGATTCCAGCCTTTTCAGTAAAATTTTAGTTACTTTCTATCTACACAGCCTTTCGTGTGGGCGTTTTCCTTGAAGTGGGCTACTTTTCCTAAGCACTAGCTAAGGTTTAAAAATAAAAAATAAATTAGTTTTCTTCTGTGCACTTTTTCTTTGCTATCTCTTTCATTAAGTGTTAACTGACGAGGGGTTAGACGTAAGAAGAGACTTTTTGATCTCAATCTCGCTGGAGTAAATTTTTTTTATTATTATAATTATCTTAAGAACCGCAATCGTAAATATGTGAATATATTCATAAATTTATATACGTATTCATTTATACGATGACAGAGACGTCCATGAGAAAAACGAGCAAAGTTCATTTTGCATTTCGTTGAAGACTATTTTTTCTTCTTGATATTAACTCAGATATAATGGTCGTACGATAACGGAAGAAATACCACGCGATAGAGAATTTAATAGAGATTACTTTATCCCCAAATATTGTTATTTTCGATTTTAATAACAAAATCTTTGATCACCAAAGCTTCGTGATTCGCCCCTTAAACCATATTGCACCGCCTGGCTCTGCTACCAAGTGCACTACGAATAATAGACTATGCATCGCTTCCAATGTTAGGCAATACTCCTCCACCCACACGATGACGCAAAGAAGCATGGTATGGTGTATGCTTGGAATCACAAAAAGAGATAGAAAACGCAATGCCTGGGTGTGAATGATGACACCTCTGATCCTGTTCTTGGATCTTTTGATGTTTGATTAAAAATTAAGTAAGCATTCATTGTTCATAAATGCAAAATGATTTTTTTTAATAGATGAAGGAAAAATCAAATGTATGTAAAAGGACTAACCCCTAAGATGGCGACTATATCGGATAAAACTGAACAACGTAAAGTGACAGGAAAAGCAAAACTGAGAATTAGAATACTAAAAAATGGTGAGAAACTCCATTAAATAAAAACTCTCTTGTCCAACCTCTTTTTGGCACCTCAATTTATATTCTGGTAATTTACCTTTTGTCATAGGAGAGCAGCGTGTAAAAAATAAACAGGTTGGATGAAATATTTGTACTTGGATATTTCAGAGAATGGTTTCTAATAGTCGGGGTTTTAAAAATATAGTATTAATGTATTGAGAAACGAAAAATAACATTTATCTTGCCAAAAATTTAAAGGAATTTACAGTAGGGCGTACCGAAAAACAAAAATTTTTAGTAGCGGGAACGTAATAGGTTGGAAAAGTTGACTTTTAGGATCAGTAAGAAATGTGCAAAAGATGGGCTCTAACAAAGTTCGTCTTGGGCCTGACCAAAGAGATAAAAAATTCGAAATTTTAGTGAAAATTGCGTTTTTTTAGGTAAGTTAATTTTTTGACGGAGCATACATACATTTGATTAAATGGCTGTTTTAATTCGTTTTGATCGAGGAACAATTAAATTAATAGAAAATTATATAATGTGCAGTCCGTTCCATTGTCATTCTCGTTAGAATTGATGGACTATTTGGAAATGAAATCTTTTGTATTCTCTTCTGCTTATTGTAAGGAAAGCCTTATTTTCATCGCGGTGTTTCTGACCAGGCGATTAAAATTACGATTCTTAGCTTACGTAAAAAGATTTCAGCTAAATTCTTCAGCGATCAAACTAGAAAAACTGAAACGCAGTATAGTGCCTTCCAGTCTTTCGTTACATCGCGTACGTCTTTAAATATAATATACCGCTTCTTAATACCTCCCTAAAAATGAGCGTAGTTTTCTATTAAGACATTTGTTTGACGAATGAGCCATATACCAACAAGAAAAGTTTGAGACGCGAATAACGATCGAAAGTGATGGATTATAATTTTTCAGATTCAAAAAGAAACTGTTTTGGTTACGCATATTTTAGCATTCGTTTCCGTCGGAATTCCTAGCTGATTGGCCCACGACCTCCACACGGAGTTAAATTTAACTTCTGTGAGAAAAAGAAAATAAACATGGCAATCATAACAACGATACATGGCCTCTACATTAACATAGTCTAGAAGTGTGGTTTCGCAATTGTACTAACTATTAAAATTCCTCTGATACGCTCATTAAGGTAGGTAAAATACATATGTTAACATATCTTTGTAAGAAGTCATGTATACATTTGTAAAGATACTTCTCGTGTAATAACTCATCTTTTATGGATAACCGACATTATCATAGAGTAATAAATCAATCATGGATTCGAACGAAGACTATTTAGTTAAATTTAATAACAGATCAGAAAATTGTTTTTCGAATAAGAGTTTCTTTCATTGATTACAATTTTAAAATCTCGACATTACAAACTTTTGGATTCGCCGCATTTCATTTTTGATTCCGTAATTCTATTTTTTTCCTCCAATCTTGATCTGCAATTTATTTTTGTTTTTCAAGTCCTCTTGCGTTCCTTTTGGGCGTGTTTGCATAGTTCATTCACGGCACCTCAAGTAAACACAAAGCACGATTCAAGGGAAAGTTTTTGCCCATTCCGGATGAATTTCGGCTTCTTTTCCTTCCTCCAGTAGAAAAGTAACATCTGTTCACAGGGCGAAAGGCACGGGAGAAAACCGCGAAGAATTCGTTTAGGAGCCAAAAATTATAATCTCTTACGTACACTGTGACAGCTACTGATTTACGTTTCAAACGGAGAATTATTATTTCTTCACGATTTGAATTTTATCACGAGTTTATACTTTCTCATTTCCTGTAATACTTGCTCACCTCCTTCTTAAACACTCTCATTTCCCCTCACTAGTTGCGTTATTCTGACAAAATAGCCCAGAGTTGAAAATGAAAAAAGCTGAACATTTCAACACATACAAATGACAATCCATTGGAATTTTGGCAATTTTTTTAAACTGATGTTTATAATTTTGCTTCAGTCGGCTTAGAAAGACATCCTTAGGCGACGACCTATATTATCCCTATATTTTTTCTCAGGAAAACCTATTAGATTGCAACTTTTGTTTACTCAGATCGCCTTAGGAATAGAGCCTCTTAGGTTTTCGAACTAGAGAATGTATATAACTTACTCCACGGCACTCGTATGAAATTTGAACATGTTTGTATACGTTTCAATAAAACAACCGATATCCAAAACCACTTCATGCTTGTAATTTTACTTTCTACAGATAAAGTAAAGGATCGTTCGAAAGATGAAACGAATCAGATATTTCTCATTTACGATTCAAAACTTACCTTCACTAGACAAATTTATTGCTAATACAAACTCGTAGGCGAAGTGTTTGTTACGTAATTTTTCAAAGATGTAAAGTCAACAAATAAGGAAGAGTGATTTCGTAACAGCCAACGAAATTAAAATTTACTTCATCTCAAACTTGCGAGAGTCGCGGCTACGTCGTATTTTTGTCAGATAAACAAGTTTCGATGGAAACGATGATTTCTGAGTCAAATTATGTACATTAAAAACATAGGAGACGATTTTTGGGAAGAATCGAGATCGGTTAGTTTTAGATTATAATTCTTATATTATCCCGGAAAGATAAAAAATACGCACTTAAGAACAATTTTTTTCCAAATTCGAATTCTTCTCGAGAACTTCCAAAGACGATGGAGGACCTGTCAAAGAGGAAGCTCTTTGGTGACGAGATATCCATAAAACGCTCAGGTATTTCGGTTAACAGTCATAAATTTTCGATAAATACACCAAAGATATTCTAGGACACAACTTAATGCTTTTCTTTTGGTTTGTCCATTCATTCAGTACGTCATTCTTTTGGGATTTTGAATGGGAATTTTGGGAGTTATCTTTACGGTTTACAGAACCTATGAAGGTACCTACATACATAATCCGAGTATGTGTTGGATGAAATTCCTCTGTATATTTTGTAACTATATCAAAAAATTCTGAAAAATTACTAAATTCATTGTGATGGAAAATGATTATGGTTCCGACGCCATTTACGTTACTCGTGATAGCTGAAGACGTCGTGTTTTCCAGTTGATTCGATGGGTCCAATACGGCTAAAATGACTATTTCATCTCGGAATATTCAACAGTTAATTAAAAACCAAAAATCTACGCTGTAACGAAAGTCCATGATGCGAAATAGTAAAGGTTAAGCAACAGATGAATTCCAGCCGTTCAGTATTATTTGGAGTGTGATAAGAGAATGAGAAATTGCTTCGTGATTCGGATAAACACTCTGCTGTTTGAATTCGAAATAAACATAGTGGGGGAACGACATTTTGTTGGGTCGTATATCAAACTGAAATTGTTTTATGAGGCTCATTAATACGCGGAAAGAACATTAGGAGATAAAGTGCTAGATTTCATCAACGTTATAATTTAGGAAATATAGGAGCGTATGTCGTTGACCGAAAAGAAATCATTCCAATTTAGGGGATCAAAAATACAAAAGTTCTTAAAGGAAAATATCTACATGAAACTGATTTTATTTAGATTAAACTGTATACCAATCTCATAAGATATCTCTATTGAAATAGAATATATTTTACTGCGCGAAATCGAAGCTTGAATTTCGCCAGCTGAAGAAACAGGATTCACTTGAGGTTGGTAAGGGAGACTGGACGAATGGTTAATTACAGAAAGGTTTCGGGAATACGTGACATTTCATCACATAGGTTATGTGGATCCAAATGAAACCTTTTGGGAGAAAGAGGTTGAGAAATTTCAAAAATATCGTGACTTCAATTTAATCAGTTGGTCACCCAATAAAAGCTTTTATAAATTATTAACTGTCATGAATCGATGTGGCGTGGTCGGAAACCCGTGTGTTGAAATTTTCAAAATGAAATTCCAATTCCCATCACTTTTGAGGTTTATTCATGAAAGTAAAATGATAGATTTTTATACTTTCCGTCAGGTGTCATAGTAAACCAACAGAAACTTAACCAACTTTTATCGATATCTTATTGTCAGAGCTACTACATGTTCCGAAAGTTTGAAGCTTGTGGCTCCTGTTTCAATGGGAAGAATTTGCGATCATACGAGATGTGGCAAATTTAGGACATCTGTCAGTGTTTCGTTTAATCAATAAAAATTGGAAGAAATTACAATGCAAAAATCTTATGTGTTTATCTAAAGGTCTGTTCTTGATTTCAGATAAGTTACATCAACTATCTCCGGTTTTTAAAGAGTAGTAAAAATTTGGAGTCGTATTGACTCCACGCAACAAATAAGGGAATTTTTTCAGACGCGACTAGCCAAGGGTTAAGGAAGACCTCTTTGTATCATTTCTACTTATTCTCTAGGTCTGTCCGAAATTTTAATGCTGAACACAAAACATAAAATTCAAGAATCGGAGAAAGTAGCAGTATTGCATCAACCCAAGAGAATTTATATCTCTCGCAAATTTCAATGGTGATTCCAGCATGAAAACAACAACTTCTGGAGAACCAAGGAGGATGGATTCATATTCATTCTTCGGAAAATATTTAATCTAGATTGCTTTATTTCTTCTTCATCCAGAGAATACGTGTGAAAATTCTCTTCCTTGCAAACAGAGCGTCCCTATAACTTTCAAAACTGATGGTGCTGTATAGTTGAATAGAGATTTCATTCCTGTAGCGACAAATTTTCCGATGTACCACGTTACAGAGGTGGTATTCACAGCGATGAACGCTCAATAAACAGTTTTTCTTACCAAAATCTGATACAATGACGTCTTACTAAAGCCTATGGTATCATTTGGGGACTCCAAACGGAGCAACTGAATGATACATAGATCGTGACAACATAAAATTATATATTAAAATCCCTTTACAAAGTTGATTCAGTATTTGCATTCGAGTACATAACATTCTTTATTTCATTCACTTCCTGGAAAGCACCTGCACTTTGAATGGTTTGGAGACAATGGTGATGTTGCCCACAGGCTCATCCGAAGGCCTCGGCTCCCCCTCTGGTATCCTCCAACTGTACTTCTGCATCAAACACGTGAAGAACAAGTACAGGTTGTTCCTTGCCAATGATTCGCCCAAACAAGCCCTCTTCCCTGAAATCATAAACGTCGTTCTTTCAATTCTTGTTTTTATTTAACATCAATATTTCTTTCTTGTGGTTTTAATGTCCACTATTTTGGAATATATCTGTTTCACTAAAATTTCGCAGGCTTTACACGCCCCTATCTCTTTGTGGGTGTTTTCCTGTAGTGGATATATTTTTTTAGTCATCAAAAATATGTTTCTTTTCCTTTTCACGAAGCCAATCATTCTTTCTATTCTTCTGTATATATTACACTTAATATTATTGCTCAAAATACAAATCCATTTTACATGTGCGGGTATTATCTGAGAATTTTTAAATGGAAGACAAGACTACCTAGTCCCTATTTCGCCAAGTAAAGACGTATGTATTGCATTGAAAGTTTTAAGAGAACGATAAATAAAAACTAAAAAAATAAATAATTACTACCACCTGGCCAGGTCCCTACTAGTAGTCTTGTCAACAATAAATAAATAAATGATACAGAATGCAAATGATGAGCAAAAGACAATAAAAACATGTTTTCTATCTTTTGGTTGGCTAATGTGCCTTAATATTCCCGGTTCAATGCCATTTCTTTCGTTTATAGGTAACTTAGGCCATCTTTCGAGTCACATGACATTTTTTGCCTTTGACTTGCTCTCTGTCTTTTCTCTTGCATTCTACCTTCAACTATTTTCTTTAGCTATCCCTTTCCTCTCTATGTTTGATCCATCCATTTCCTCTATCGACGCTTAATTGCTTCAATTAAGAGCACTTCACCATCATCTCTATTACCTCTGTGTTTGTTTTTCTATCAAACCAACATACTTTTCCACTCTACTCCACATTCACATCTCGAAGGTCTCCAGTCTTTTGATGTCCTCTTTTCTTTCACAAAAGTAAGTAAGAAAGTTTCAAGTTTCACACGTACAGCAAAACAATCAACATCAAGAATTTTGCCCGTATTTTTCTAATTCGTTCAACTAGTTCTGTAACCATTAGTTCCTTTTGGTGCACGAATTATTCCTTGACCAATGCTATTATTTTTCGTTCCTCAGCTTTTGCCTTTAATTCAAGAAATAATATTACTCAAATAAGAGAATTTATCCACCCACTATAGTGTTTCTCCATCTACTCTGATCGTTAGATTTCTTTCCTTCGGAAAATATCATTGCTATAGTTTTCATACGTTTATTTTCAGCTCAAAATCCAAAAATTCTTTTTCATTAGAGTTGCTGTTACATTTATTTTTCTTATTTTTCCCTCTTCTTCTAAACTTTAGCTGCTCTTGTCAGTAAGTTTCGCAGGTTTTTCACGCCCTCCTTCTTGTGAGCGTTTTCCTGCAGGGATTAATTTTTTCCTAAGCGCTGTCTTACGTTTTTTAAAGTCCATTAACACTTTCTTTAATTACTTTTCTTTTCTTTGAGCCCCAGAAATTATCTCTTCAAATACCTTTAAGTTATAAGGGTTAGATGTAAGAAGAGACTCATCAGTCTCAATCTCGCCCGAAAATAAAGTCCTTTTATTATTATTATTATTAAAATCCTGCGCTATATCGTTAGTGAATTTACAAGAATTCGTAAAACACTTCTGGAATCGCACACATTAGAATATACATAAAAGACAGTATGAGACCAGTATTAAACATAAAAACGAAACAATTGCTGGCAGTAAAGCGAAAAATAACTGGAAATGGGAGACAGAAGTAAAAGAAAGAAAGCCGAATTAGATGTTAATAGGAAGCTCCGAAGATGAGAATGAGGTCGACTGAACGAAGCGTGTTACTTTACCCAATATATACGATAATTGTGCAGAAGATGCGTAAGAAATGGGAAAAGAACGGAAAGAAGCAGCATATGGGAAGAATGGCCACACCAAGCATCAGCAAAATAAAGGTCAGATTGGAGAAAGCATAGGAAATCTACTGGATGAGTTAAATTAAAGAAAAATAAAAGAAAGCATTCAAAGAAGGTGATTTAAAAGCAGATACGAAAACTACCAGAGGAAACAACATTCCAGGAAAATTCCGATTAGAGATTTAACAGCTAAGGAAAAAAGTTATTCATCAACACAATTATATCTCGTTTTTCTTGAAATTTTTTCAGCCTAGTTCATTCTTTGCGGTATTTTTGAAGCGATATCCTTCTTCAAGCAAAACTGTTCGCTAATTTTCCGCAGCAATAATCTCTCTTGAAAGTTTCCTTTTCAAGCATCCTTCTTCGTAGAAACCTCCAAAGTCATTCCACACACTTTCACAGTTTGGTTATCAAGGCTTCATTTCGTGAATTCCCGAAACTTCAACAATTTAGCCCTTGCACATCAAATTTCTTTCCAGATCAGCTCTTAAACGAAATAATTGTCAGTCTCATATTCAGATAAACTCAGCAATACAGTTTTCTTCATCAAGTCTATCAGTGGCTCATCATGCAGAGCTAAGACGAATACTTTCCTTGATTCATCTCTCCATAAACAAATAATTATGTAATGGTAGAAATAAGCAATTCATGCATTGGACGAAAACAGCCCATTCACATAGACGGTCGGGATTTCCATTGGCACAAAGAGTAAATTCTTGTGACATTGCTGTCGCCAACGTTTCGATGACATACTCTGTCATTTTCCTCAGTGCAGACCTGAGGAAGATGACAAGAGTATGTCATCGAAACGTTGGCGACAGCAATGTCACCAGAATTAACCTGGTTGGAAACCCGAGAACGTTATTTACAAGCAATCCACCAGGAAAGCCTGAAATCACTAGGCACAAAGAGTAACTTTCCCAACAAAGAAGAAAGGTAATTCGAATCAAGGCGTGATGTCGAAACAAAATAAATGTAGTTTGGTAGCACTATGTATTTAGCAAATCATCTTCATCTGGCTATTGTTTTACACTAACTTCTACTATCGCAAATGATCGTAGTATGTATTGTAAAGAGACAAAGGCCAACCAAGTGCAGGAGCTGTTTGTCTGGAACTGTAGTGTCTACGGTTGGGAATACATAATTTCGCTTTGAACTAACCGAATTATCAAGCAAACGGCAAACAAACGTTTTTGATCGAGTCACGATGAGCTTTGTGAGTCGCTCTTGGGTACTGTTTTATTATTCCCCAAGCATGTTTTGTGATAAACCAAACGAAAACGAATTAATTATTTCAAAAATAATATTAAAACGATTACATTTATCTTTTTCTTAGTTGTTATACTGGAAACACTACTTCGATCATAAATAAAACCGGCTATTAAATATTCTATATGAAAATGAATGTATACAGAAATACTGACTTTCAAGATTCAACATTGTTGATAATCCTAAATATATTTACGATCTCATTAAATGGACATTTTTATTTAAACTGTGCCGTAATAAAAATTCAGGGTATACTATATATACCACGGAAGGAACGACCTGCTCCACATTCACTCCTGTTCCTTTCTATTCCTCTTTGCCATAGACGCTCACCAGATATATACACTTATATGAATTATTTACTTTAAAGTCTTTGAATTCAAGACTTTGCAGTAAAATGCACACTACCTAACAAGATTCTTGTATGATTTTTATAATGATTGGAATTTGGGTGAACGATTTGGCACTGAGTATTAAAGTTCCGTTTCATTCACGCATTCTTGGAAAATCATACCGAAAACCCAAGTTCTTCGATACAAACACACGAACAATAATGCAAATTTAGTAAACAATAACATAGTGCATTTAAATAGGGCGTATTTACGATAAATTCATCGATGGATCCATCAAACTTTTTTTATTCACCGATGGATCTCCGATGCTTTCCATCAATGTCCACGGCCTCCATCGTGATTAACACCCGATGAGTTTCCGATGGCTCTGATGACAGTGGCGGGTCACTCAAAAGTTAATATCTATAACCTCATAGAAAGGTAGTAAATGGCAACTAACAATAGGGAATAAAACGTATTTATAATGCAACAATCAACGAACACAAAGGATACGATGATTTATGTTTAACAGAGTTTAAAGAATTATGGAGATGAAACTAGTTGTATGTACGTGCAACAGTATAAAATTATGTATAGTATAAAATTAGTATAAAAATGATATAAAATTGTGTATATAAACACTATAAAATTTGATAAAGGAATCAGGTAGAGATTGGTAAAGTCCTTGGTGTGGAGTGTAATGTTGTACGGGTGTGAAACGTGGACGTTAAGAAAAGAGGATGTCAAAAGATTAGAGGCTTTTGAGATGTGGGTATGGCGTAGAATGGAGAAAGTAAGTTGGGTCGATAGAAAAACGAACGAGGAGGTTATAGAGATGGTTGGGGAGAAAAGAGTAATGATTGAAGTAATTAAAAATAGACAAAATTAATGGGTGGGTCAAATATTGAGAGGAGAGAGATTATTGAAGAAAGCGATCGAGGGAAGAATGCCAGGGAGAAGACAGAGTGGAAGACATAGACAGAAGTTGTTAGACGAATTAAGGGGTGGGATAAGTTACCAGGAATTGAAGGAGAGGGAATTAAATAGGGAATGTGGGGGCACATGAACCTACCGAAAGGTAGAACACTTTATATGCAACAGTAGCCATCTTTGCAAACAGCAGACAAACCAACAGACTGATCTTAAACTCATCAACGATCGATAATCCATCGAAGTAATCATACAAACATCGATGAAATCCATCGCTCATCGAATCGATGAATTTAAAAACGTGTCCATAGCAACATCAGGGTAACTCTGATAAATCACACAAGCGCATGGACCTCAACACGACTGGGGTGCAGAACAGTACCAGTAGACGTATTCGTAAAATACAATAAACACAACTGGAAATTTTCTTCCGACATCAATATTCGTGCACTCACCAATTCCGAATGGAATGACTGCATCGTGCTTTTTGAACACCCCGTTTTCGTCGATGAATCTCTCGGGGCGGAAGTTGTCTGGATCTCCCCAAATCTTAGGGTCTCGGTGATGGTTATACAGGTTCAGGAATATAACGGTTCCCTTTCAAAGGTAAGAACAGACCGTCAGTCTAAGTTGGTGACAGAATTACAAAAGATTCCTCCCTGAAAAATCATTATTAGCTTCACTCTTATATAGATACAAA
Organism: Pachydiplax longipennis; assembly: GCA_036926295.1. Classification (NCBI taxonomy): domain Eukaryota; kingdom Metazoa; phylum Arthropoda; class Insecta; order Odonata; family Libellulidae; genus Pachydiplax; species Pachydiplax longipennis. Next base: position 33,776,836 of record JAVFKF010000019.1, read on the forward strand.
GACACAGCACAAACCTTTAGCTCAATAAAGCTTGGTCATTCTACGTCTCTCGAGAAACCACCAAAAAGTATACTAGCCACCACCAAGAGGTACCCAACGTCCCTATTTTTCCCTCAAGAATGCAATATTTAAAAAACGGGTCTAGTACATTCGGTATGAGCCACCGACTAAACCAGTAATGCCGAAGTTTCTCTCGGAAGTGTCATACTTGATGGAATATCCAACTCGATTGCTAATATGGTGTGAGGAAAGAAAATTGGAAAATGACTGTTAATTAGTTAATTAATTAGTGGTTGAAAAGATTCAGTTAGTAGTCTTCCGGGGCCAGCGTCTTCTGAATACCGAAGCGCCGGGGAAGGCCGGGATTACAGGCAGATTATCGGCAGATCCCGTAGAGCTCTTAGGTGAACTCACACACATGGAGGCTCCAATGGACGAAATGAAATTTCATGTTCAAATATCCGCGCTGTGAAAGCCTTCTAAGCAAAGCAGGTCTATCACTCATCAGCGTAAAAGGGAAATTAAATCATGGATATTATCTTTCTGCTAAGTTTTCAAAAATTTCCATAGCTAAATTATAAAAATATTAATTTCTGTTTCTTAGTTTCGCTTTGTATCCGTCAGTGCAATAATTAATTCAGTTATACGAAGTCATTTATTTGATATTCCGTTCTAAGAGTGGCACGCAAGCAAAAAAAAATCATCTGTCCCCTTGATGGGTAAATTCTGTGCATCGCTGCTTTGGATGTATGTAAAGTAGTCTGCGTAATATTTAATCATACATGTACAAAGGCTGAAAGTAAGTAAGGGTGTTTAATTTCAGGCGACCAGACTTATACATAACCTCCGTTATATAGTATAGCGAGTAGCGAGCGAGTATACTCCGTATTGAGATCATAGGATAATTCCTAATGCCCACATAATGATAATACTGTTGGCGCGTTGATTTAAGATTTTCTCACCTTAGGGATGATATGGCCTCTGAAATGTGTGTCTTGAAGAGGAGCGTGAGGAACGGAAAGAGGAACCACAGAACTGCATCGGAGAACTTCGTGGATAGTTGCTTCGGTGTATGGCAACCTGCAGAAAATTATTACATTCTGAACAATGGGTTTCAACAAAAATCAAAGCAAATAGACTCTAGGTGATAATAATTCAAAAAAACAGGATTGGATGAAAATTAAATAAGGAATCTCGTAAATAATTAAAAGGGCAGGTTTTAGATAGGGAAATTAAGAGATTAAGAAGGTATCAAAAGGCACAGTTTTATCTTTGTTGACGACTTACCTGTCTCTGTCTTGGAAGGAAGGAAACCTGTCCTTGCCCACCACAGAGTCCAATTCTTCCTGCACCTTTGCCTGCACCCCTGGGTTGAGGATCATAAACAGTATGGAGAAGGTGATGGTGTTGAATGTCGTATCGTATCCAGCCGCGAATAAATCAAAACATATACGACTGAGCTGCTTCTCTGAAAGGTAAAGCTTGCTTTCTTTGAGTGCCGTAAACGAAAAACGAGACGAAACGAAAGTGATGTTACTTGTGATAATAAAGGTGAATCGGAATTTCCAATGATTCCTCTGAAGACCAATCTCATAGAAATAGAAACTAAAGCGTGAATTAAGCGTTTAAAAATCTCAATTACGTGATAAGGAACTTACATGGAAGTAGTAGGGAAGCAAAAGAGTTAGGGTGTAAGACAATAGTGAGAGCTCTTTTAGAATACTCAACAAAAGAGTGGGATCCGCATGATAAAATGAATATCAAAATGATAAAGAAAGTTCAACGGAAAGTAGCTGGGTATGTGTTAGGGAGACGTAGGAAAGAAGATAGCGCTGCGAAAATGTTATATTTTCTCGTTTGGGAAACTTAGGAAAATGACGGAGAGTAAATCGACTTGTAGGCATCTTTCAGGTCCGAAACGGAGGAGAGGCATGGATGGAGTTAAAGAGCAGAATAGAGAAACCACACTATATAGCGATCTTAGGCAGAAATTAAAGCTAAGGAAACAAAGAACTGATATCGCCAAGTATTCTTTTAAAAATAGAGGGGTCAAAGAACGGAATATACGCCTGAAGAGGTCTTCAAACCCTTACCTAAAAACAGAAAGGAGTTTAAAAGTAGATGCTGTAGGTTCTTTAATTAAGTGGATCATTGTTATGTTTTGTATAATTTGAATATTTGTAAGCGTGTGTCAAGGTGAAAATGATGAAGTGACAATTTGGACTGAAAAGTAACATTATAAACTGTAACTGTGAACTGTAGTTTTTGTGATTAGAGGATATAGGTGAACGTTTTGGTGGGGGTGACCAGGAGTTGTGTGTAAAGTGGGTCTTGGTGTAGTGTTGTGGTGTTCTAATACTGTCTATGGTAATAATGCTATTTTTGGAAATTTTCTGTGTAACGTCTGGTGTAGGGATTGGGGTCTGATTTATGTTGCTTGTAGACAATTGTTGGGGCTGGGGAAGAAATTCTACCCGCAGCATATATACCAAATAAATAAAGAAATAAAACACAAAATCGCACAAGAAACCATAATGTTTCGATCTTTAACCATCAATGTAAAGCAGTCCATTTATCCGTTTTATACCCGTCCCCCACCCTGATCCGTTTTTTTTACCTTTCACCCGCCGCTGTAGTCATCTTAACATTATCATTTCTCAATGGTCTAAAAAACTTAATTTTGCGCTCGTGAAGTAATTTTGGTGAATACATTTATAATAATAATTTTTATCTTATGGACCTTAGGATCATGTTGGCGATACACAGATACTAAGTCCTAAGACTTGTAATGAAAGACTTCCACCCTGCTGTATTTGGATTGCCTAGACCACTTGAACTTGCAGGGTCACATTTTGGCCCCCATCGGGAATCAAACCCAGGACTGCTTTCACCGAAGGTGAACACGACATCCACCAGACTATCCGGAAGCCTTTTAACGGTCCACAAGTCCCACATACTTACTGAAGATGAAAACATAGTATTTAAAATACGTAACCAATAACCATGAGTGTGTATCCTTAATCCAGCTAAAGCTCATTAGGGGTAACATGCCAATTTACCTCGTTTTTATGATTACCATTAATATTGAGAGTCAGCCGTGGCTTCTTCGATCTTTTAAAATAAAACTTAGCAATAAAGTATTTACATCACTCCTGGCATTTTTCAGATTGATATTACTAACTGGGAATGGGGAAATAACTTTGCTTATATTACATTCCAGATTAAAACCTCAAGGAGAAAGAGCAGCAAAAAACATCTACATTACTGGAACTCGAATCCAGGTCTCCCGCTTTTTTGGAAGGTATTCTAACCACTAAACTAGGAAGTCGATATCATATATGACTGGTGAGTGGGAGACCAGGGTTCGAGTCCCTGTCATATCGTTATTTTTCGCTTCTGTTTTTTCTTGGTTACATTAAGTTTAATTTAAGAAATAAAGACAATAAACGATAAATATTCCGCTGTGGTCCATTCAAAGCAGAGTTATTTTCAATAAAGCGATATTCCCGATAGAAAAAAATGCTAAATAATTAAAATTTCCATGCTGAAAGACTCAAGGTGAAAGCTTGTTTGAAATCTGCTCTAAAGGCATCTTACCGTTGAATGTAAGCTCAGGTTGGTCTTTTCGTTTCTCTATTTCCAGCAGATAAGAGTCCATAAAATCTTTTGGACTGTCTTCCTCCAACAAACCCTTGTGTATATCCATCTCGTCCTGAAAAAGTTATTATTAATACATTCGTTATAGTTGGAATAATAGTCCGGCGGCAACCTTATTAATTATAACATTACATTACAATAACATACAAAGAAAAACTCACTTGGTAGTTTTATTTAAGATCTGTGCAAGATTCTTTCCGGAATATGGCAAAATTGATTGATAACGGAGATAATAAAGTGAACCATTGACTTCTTTCAGTACTTCAGTTCTTAAGTAAACTTAAAAATTGGGGCATCTGGAATTTCGGAAATAAGCAAAACTATTTAACTGACGGACCGAGCCTTTCCAAACACAGAAAACGTCATTCACGTGTCGGAACCAACTTAGAACATTTTCCACTAATAGGTAGTCAGATTGTAGCATATTACTTTCAAATTGGTCCAGACCATCAGCCAGAAGTAGGGATTGAGGAGACCACATCTCAAGTCCATCCTTTTGTCTAAAGCACTGCCCATTAAACTTTAAGTTATTCTAACTAACACACTCCTTTAAGAGAGAGTACAATTCAATATTGATGTTGGGAGTAGCACTTGCGTCCAGGAGTGTTTTTTTCGGATAATTCCAGGTTTCAGCAGTGGGGACACTTGTAAAAAGGTTCACAACATCAAAAGAAACGATAGTTCACTTCTTCGGTAAAACCATTTGAGAGAGAATATTGGCAAGTTCACTAGAGTTTTTAACACAATATTTTGCAGAGAAACCAGTATAAAATGTCCGTTTAATAAACCGTTTAGTTTGTGGGGAATCAGTTGGGAAGGGGCGTTCTTAGTGTGTGATCATGGAGTTCCACTATATCTCACCTAAATCCGTTATGTGCATTATGTTACAATAACACAATATTACGTACAAGACTACTTCCAGTAATACAGCATTATTGATTATTGTAACAAAAATATCCAATGGCTAAATCTATTATTACTTCATATGACCCACCCTTCTTCGCCTGATTAAATTGTTTACGCTGTCCATGAAATTTTGTAAATAAATTGTGAATTTTCTTTTCTACCTCACTTACTGACACTTCATGTTTTTGGGCAGCTCCTCGATAGCAATTTTCTTCTTAACACGATCTTTATATTCGGGATTAGTAACTTCCCACTAACACGATGCCGTGTGAAAATCCTCACTAAATCGCAACACTTTCTCCGTAAGCCCCATCTTCACAAGAAAAACTAAAACCAATGGAGTGTTGTTCTCCAGGTTTCAAGTAGAGTAACTGGAGATTATGTCTGCCAAAACGTCCACACAACGAAATGCTTCAAAATATTATCTAAGAGTTGTCTCATGTCTCCCATTTCAAATGGGAATCAAAAGTTCGGCGATTTTGTTTTAGAAGGGTGTCTGTAGAGATGGATTTTTCTTCGCACTGTCTACAAACAAACACTCGACTGTCTAAAGATATTTTCTAGATACAAAAATCGCTCGACTTTGTATGCGAGTGCGTACAAGGCTTTAGTTTCTATACATCCCAGGATTTCAATCAGACAGTTATAGTAATTTTTGTGATCGTATGTATGAACAAATTTTGGGATGTTGATTGCGATTTTGAGGCTAGATACTTTTGCGTAAACATAAAAAGACTTATGAGTAATGTTGGGGTGGTAAAGTTCGACTCCAGTTTCGTCTTTTGTAGTGATTAACAACTCCACAGAAAATTTTGAAGAGCATAGCACTTCTTCCTTTTAAGAGAACGAATAAGTAAGTAGATCAGGACGAGTTATTCGCAGTCGTTTAATTCATGCAAAATCGGTACAGTTATTAAGACACACAAATTAGGAAGAATATCAGTGAAACTACGTGCCGTTCGGCTGCGGAGCAAGTACGTACGACATAAATGCACTAACCTTGATGAATGTCAGCAGTCTTTCGGTGATGGGCCTGTTTTTCTTGGCGTAGGAGAGGCTAGGAAGTTTAGCTGCGACTCGGGGAAAACCCATGCCCAAGGTGGGACCGAATTCGTTGTTGGCAATGATATATCGGACACTAGCCAGCAACTGGTTGAGCTGCTTGTCTTTGAAGCCGTACCTTTTCCCGGAAATGATGTGCCACAGAACATTGATGATTGCAGTACCGAGGATGTCGTGAACAACGATCTGAAAGACAGAATTGATGAGCTGGGAGAAGAACATTTTTTGGAAGAATCAACATTTCAAGACTTCATTTCTACAAAACTGAACAAAGAGACAAAGGTTCTCCAAGCGCCGACAGCGGCCACCGTCTAGGGCGATTCCCGGGAAACGGATAATCGCTTAGCGGTCACCAGTTATTCAGAATCCCTAATGCGCATTTCGAAAGCAATGCTTTCATGATCACAGGGGGTCCAATGCTGAATCATTCATTCGCTAAGCAATTATCCGTTTCCCGGGAATCGCCCTAGACGGTGGCCGCTGTCGGCGCTTGGAGAACCTTTGTCTCTTTGTTCATTGAACGCCGAGTTCCTTTTTTCTTTCTTCTAAAAAACTGGTCTATTTTTGAAGTTTAAAATGCGGCGAGAAAGCGATTCGGCGTGACATGACAGTAAATGCGTAATATAGGTATTATAAATGGCCTATTTGAAAAGGGACGGAAAAAAGGGCATAGAAACGTTAACATAAGAGGCTTTGAGAGATCGTTTTATTTGAATTACCGCCGAACCGTTTTTGAGAAACGAATAGCTGAAAAAAAGTTGATCTGACATGGCTGTACTTCGTGAAACGCCATTTTGAACAAGTAAGAAGAGCATACTTTGTATGTTTCACAAACTTTACCGACACAACCGGTCGGTAATAAAAAAGTGTGAAACAAAGTTTGCTCTACTTACATGTTCAGAATCGCTGAAACTTGAATGGGAAAGAATGCATGAGAATGAGAGAGAGAGTAACTATCGGGTTAGGAATAATAAGGAACGTCTAAGAGACTCAGTAATTAATAAATGTACATAAAGACAATCAATTATGGAGGTTAACATGCTTGACAGAAAACTTAAAGGGAGAGAATCGAAGAAGGTTGTAACCCTACTCACCGGTTTGGACCAATGGTTATTGTCATTGCCTTTCAATTCCTCTACCCCCTCGATCACTGCCTCTATCTCTTCAAGAGTAATGCTCTCCATGCTGGTCTTGCCCAAACCAAAGTCCCTCAGGTGACGCAAGCTGAATCTACGCTGCTCCTTCAGCCTAGGTCCATCTATGAATAGGATTCCTGGCAAAAAATCCAATGTTTAGTTCCAGTTTAAAAATCCAGGTTATTTCACTGCCATTAAAGTCTTATTTATTACTCGAGGACAAGAATATTTACTCCATATATTGAATTAATGAATTTAATTCCTGATTTCAAATGTGCAATACGTGGCTTGAACGTAATGATGGCTTTGGCCAATGTATTTAAAGGCATATTTTCTGCAGGAAATATCACATTGACGGACTTCATAATTCATCTTTGTCCTTGACAGAACCTAAGTATTATGAAATATATTGATTATATCTTAAAATTATTTATGAAATACATCGTTAAAACCAGCTTAAGGATCTAAAATATTGTTCTAAAATATTAACAGTTCTTCAACGGTTCGAATTTAATTATCATTTTATAATTCTTATGATAAAATTATATTATTTACATCATATTTAATAAGGCAACCGGTATGTCTTGAGGTTATATCCCATGAATCAGTGATAACTATAAATATTTATTAGTATGTTATTGATTTTCTTATAATCCTTTATTTTTACTATTACTGCATCTCGGGATCTCGCGATGGGATAATGTGAATACCTGAATCCCGGGACTGAGAAAACCCTGTGATAATCTCTACTTCAGACAGCATAAATGGCACTACTCCACAAAAACACAAGCTGCAATCAATTCTTTCACTCACCGTGTCTCTCGTGAAACATTCGCTGCCTCATCGTGATGGGCCTTCCAGCGAGATCTTCCCTAAATGAGAGCTCCTTGATGGCATCCAAACCGGACACGATCACAATGGGAGTGACGCCCACATAGAAACCAACCACTTCTCCGTACCGGCGAGCCATCTCCTTCATGGATTGATACATGTAAGGGCCCCACTTCTTCATCTCGTACATGTTCCCAATGATTGGCCATCGGAACGGACCTTCTCAAAAATAAATCATAATAGAGAGGGACTCGAAGGTAAAAAAGCCAAATTATGGTTCGTACACTATACATTTTTCCACGGCTTTGAAATTCCGGTGCTCGGACCTACCTAACTTTTTCGATTCACGTAACTAGGGATGGGACAAGAAACAACCGAATAGCTATCCGACTGTTTTAGCATTTATTCGCTGAAGGAATTTACTCGCTTTCGTTGCATAGAGGTTTTGCTCGGGCAACTTATCGAATCATCCCTGTCTATTCAACTCGTCTTCCGTGTTATCGCAAGAATCTAATTAAATCTGTTCTTAGAATTTTCGGAGAAGTGATTCGTCACTTCATTATTTCTATTTTATGTTCCACACAATTTTTTTAAATCGCCTGCTTCGAGCAATCGAATATACGAGGGTGGTCTGAAAAGTTTCCGACCCCAGATGTTTCAGAAATCTTCAGAAAACATGTCGAGAAATGGCGAAATGACGGAAACTTTTCAGACCACTTATGTATTCATTCACTCGGTTAGGAATTGAAAAAGGAAGCGCTTTAATCGATTCATTCGATGGAAGTAAACAGTCGAATTATTAACACACTCTACATGTAACTCTCGTACAATCGACATCTTCTTTCTCGATTGACGTATGATTTTTTCGATTTCGCGACAACGGTAAAACAAAAGCGTTGGACCACGTCAAATATATCATTTTCCGTTTGCGTATATTAGTTTTTCGTTTTGCACCTTCTATCAGATTAACGTGCAATTTATCTTTGCCAAAGAAACGCGCGAAAGAGTATTTCTCGACCTATGACAATACGATAAAGAATAAAATTGAATAAAATCAGAGCCCGTCTGAGATATGGGCGGACAAGGAAGTCAAGGCTTTCGACTATTTTGTGGGGCAAGAATCTTATGGCGTTCATCGATGGTTTTGTAGACCGTTAGAATGTTGACAACATTTTTTTCCCTGATTATTTGCAGACCCCTTTTTAGTTGAATCCCAAGATGAAATATTTCTTAGGAATTTACAGTTAGTTGTCAACGGAATACATCCTAAAATAGTAAACAACACTACGCATCTATGCTACTATCATTTTTTAATCAACATCAAATACGATTTCAAAGAATCATTCGATAGCTATTCATGAAGCATCTACAGCGAAATGAGTCTGTTACCTCATATCCCGCCCCTCGTGATTAAATTTGAAAATTTTTATTGTTATTGGGTAAATAAATTGGGAGTAATGACGATATAACACAAAATACCATTTGAACTCAAAGTGGGCGAATAACTGACAAAAAATTCTTTCAAATTATCCTATTCAAAAGACAAAATACCATAAACTGGATCTGAACGAAACCATTTCTCTAATTTCATTGCCGCAGAAAAATAAAAAGGATATTTTTAAGGAACTTGAAAGATTCATAAAAAAGAAGAGATAGATAAAAGCATGACGTACCTGGAGGGAATCCTTGTGGTTTTTCAATCAGCAATTTCCATATACAATATAGGAGGATGAGAACAAGGATCAGGTCTGTAATCATCCTGTAAATTCAAAAAGTTAATTAAAAAATAAACATAATAAAAGCATAAATTTTCGTGCAAAATCTGGCGAATGTTTGTAGGAAATGATAAAATTATACATATTTTCCGTTCCGTAGGGTTTTGTGCAAAACGAATGTGTATTCGGCGCAAGTTGGGGATGTGGGCAGACGTCCAATACTTTTCCAAAGACTGATTTGTCTTGCAACTATCCTCTGTTTGAGGTATGCGAAATCGTTCAAATCTATTTTCGAGAAATTCCTCGATGACATTGCTCCCTTCGAATTCCACACTGGTAGTAAATATTCAATTTTCTACCTCCGAGTGGAAATAACTTTGCAATTTATTTCCTTTTGCAAACGTGGCTGAAATACGATGTTAAAGCGCCTATAGGATTTTTTCTCCATCCATAGATGAAAAACATTTAAGGAGACAGTGCGTGACAATATCATTGCGTAATCAGATTAGATTTTTTTTAATTTACGCAGAAATATAGAGAGAGAGGATAGGACGGAGAGAGCAATCAGGAAAAACAATTGCTCAGGAAATATATGGCATGAAATGAAATATTTTTATTTATTAGGGAACCAAAAGAAACGAAAACTAGAACAACTCTTGCTTTCTATTAAAAACTGAAAAATCAGACTGTTTATGATATCATTCTCAGAGGTTTTTGATGATACATCTCCTGTCTCGTATGACTGATCGCTAATTATCAGCTATGATTTCATTCTATTAGTGCGAGGCTTGATTTATTGATTTGAATTATTTTCAATTTTATTTCGATGTTTCCAACAAAACGTTTAAGACCTCTTTAAACGACAATGTATGAAAATCTGTTTTTTTGAAAGGCCTTATCAGTTTGGTAACTGCAATCGCTTTTTAAGTGGCATTTCACGCAACGTAAAAAGGATTAAAGATAATTTTGAGAATGAGATGTCTGCTTCTTGATGAGTTTTATCGCAGATAACGGATGTCGAAAACAACATCATGTATCAAGGTTAATTCTTTCTGTAAATTAGAGGATACAAGGACAGTTTTTCAATGGATAGACGAGGGGTAGAAACGCTACTCGATTATATACGATTAGGTTTTATCATTATTTGCCATTCCCTGGATCCGGGATTTCTCTCACCAGTGTCCCGCGAAAGGCGGGATTTTTTTTAAGACTTTAAAATTCTTTTTGAGACGTAGCATAAACTGAATTAAGCTAGAGAAGAATGGATATAATAGTTGCTAATTGCCATTTAATAAGCTTTGTTATCTCCATAAAGGCTGAAATAAAATAATATTCCTGTGAAAATAAATACTAAAAATAATTCTGAATTCCCCAGAAAATTTGTACAGATCAAAATATTACTCTGTTTCATCTACATCTACATCTACATGAATACCCTGCAAGCCGCCTTTCGGCATGTGGCAGGGGGTGTAAACACCAATCGATTGAGCTACATTTTTAGCCTATTACTATCGCGTATCGTTCGCGGAAAGAATGAGTTTCATCGAATTCGCTTTCCATATGACAATCTATTTTCCTAAATTCCGAGCTATACTGATAAGAATTTGAGCAACAAAGATTACATTCCTTATAATTTAACTCTTGGCCCCTAGACTTTGTGATAGGACTCGTGAAAGGCGAACTTTTACTAACCGTAATATTTATTTCAAAACAACAGTGATTTCGGCTCATGGAGCAATCATCTGGATGATGGAATCAACTCTTACGTTATTCGGAGTACTTATAAGGTGTCATTGTGTATTTCAATGGAAAATCAAGATAAGATAGGCTCGCAAATCAGTCCAGGGCATCGCCAAAATGAATCGTTTCTTTCGTCATCAAGGATGGGGAAAAAAATGAGGCAACGCCAATTAAAACTTGAGGTAACGTGCGATTTCTCTGCATTTTCGACCTCGCAAAATTTCTCGCAGAATTGATTCGTTCCATAAAGCGTTAGAGGATTTAATTTCATAAAAAATTACGAATCGAATTAAATCTAGTTGGAAGAAAAGAAAGTTAGAAAACGACCATAAATATATTAGAGTTTGAAAACACTCCGTTAGTCGTTTGTCGGGGGCAGATTCTTCGTGGTACCGAAGGACCGGGAAAGACCGGGATTACCGACTTCTGAGAATCACCCTATACGCATTAAAGGAATATAAACGAAATTAATTCTACTCTTGGTCCTTGAGCTTGATAGCATGGAAATCGAAATCTGCATTGGATGATTCTCGAGTATGTAATCCCCTTTCATTCGATAACAAGAAGACACCACCCCCGACCACCGACTGTTAACATGTTTGTAACTTCTAAATAAAATGCAATTGTTTGTAACGAGATGAAATGCGCCTAATTCTCAGCATCCAGTGATAATCATCATTTTATCATCTTATTATTCAGCGATCAGAAACTAGGTCGAATCGTCTGGCGATAAAAATTCGACCAACCGCATCATTCTATCACTTTCCTTCTTTCCGGTTATCTAAAAAGTAAATTTCCAAATTCCTCTATTATCAATGACGGCGATGGCGAGACAGCCGACTGAATCTGCTTCGTCAGCTCACAGAACCTGACCTTCATTTTATCTATAATATTTTTATCAGTTCGGCTGGCGATAATTCGTAACGATATTGCGATTAATTTGGGTTTACTAATTTCGAGACGGATCGTGTCTGAATGAATACCAAATAAGTAAAATGGTTGTACGATGAATTCAATGTCTGTACTTGGGAAAAGCGGACTTGATCTAAGACTGACTTCTAACCAAGCATCCGTTAGTAACCTAGGAATTTCTTGGGGTGAACGAATTACCGAGCGAAGTCGCTCATAATCCTTCGATTTGTTCTTCGTTGCATAGAACCGTAATATTTTTCCTTCTGATTTTCGCTCCGGTTCAAAAAAATTCAATATTGATTCTTCTGCCAACATCGAACCGGTATTTTTGCACCCACCATAGTGATAATATATCCTTCTGAGAGTTTGTTTTAACTGAGCAGACATCCAATTCTTTTTTAAGGACCTATTTTTTGTTGCGCTTATGCTATCTTTGAGGCAATTATTCAGAAATTTCGTGAAAATCCTCGATACAATATATTTCAATTCGATTCAATTCAATTTTCAAGTGAGTTGCAAGTCAAATCTACGCATTTTGGCACACCTTCCTCAAATTGCATATAATTAAAATGTGTACTGATGAAAACCAAAAAATCGGAACGAAATAAATTACGATTTCCGGTTTTGGTTTCAAGGATTTCAACGTTTTTCGGTTCGGGTTCAATCTTTACTCTGACCCAAAATAACCAACACAAAACGTTCTTTTGTTTTTCAGTTCGATACCTTAGTTTCTTTAAGGGGTGCCTCAGCTGAATTAGTTGCAGCAACCGCACTGCTTGTGACAGATTCAGGCTTGAGTACCAGCCTAGTCAGATTCACTCCTTGACCGTTTCTTTTTCGTGAATACCAATCTACCCACTTCTTCCTATTACACTCTTTGCCTTCGTTTAACTCACCGTGATTTGCATTATTTGTTTGCGACCAACGTCTACCAAAATGAATGACGATATAAGGTCTTTATCAAGGCGAGATTGAGACTGAAAAGTCTCTTCTTCAATCTAACCTTTCGTCGATGAAATTACATAAAAATTCTGTGTAGGAGAATAGAAATAGAGAGGAAAACTTTGGAGGGACTGGATGTAAAAAAAACCTAAGGTGATATCTTAGGAAAAAAGATCCACTGCAGGAAAACACCCACAAAGAAGGGGGTGTGAAAAACCTGCGCAAGCCTACTGATAGTGCAAGCTAAAAGATATAAATGAAAACTTTGTGTGACTTGGAAATTACAAAAGCAGTACTATATCAAAATTACAAAAACAGTAATAAAATAAAACCATAAAAAGGAAAAATGCAATAGTGAACGACATCGTCGTATTGGGGAGGAGATGTCCTTAAAAAATTTCCCCTCTGATTTACAACAGTAATAAAGTTTTAACAGATAATATCTCCCTCTATTTTTTCTTCTTAGGGCGCAAAGTTAACGGAGCTGCGCTATTCCTGGGTTACAAATTTATAATGTTTATTATTCGAAATACAAAATAAACTATGGGATATTATTATAACATTAATGATTAACTATACCTAAAGCCATGTTTCCCAAGGACCACGCTTGCGTGAAAGTGCACTTGCACTGAAGTCGCTCGGTGCAGTTTACTTGGTACTGTTTGCCATGAAGTTGCACGAGCGATTCACGCAGGCCGATCACGCTGACGCCACGCAGGCCATGTGCATCGAGAGCAACTTTTGCATTTATTCAATACAGTTTGATCATTGATTTACGAGAATTCTGGGACGTGATTCATTGAATCCATGGAAATGAAAGATTTTTTATTAATGCATGAAATATAACTTTGTCCTGGGACTTGTAAAGGCATTTATGAATGCCGCAGCCGATTGTATTTAAATTATTTTTTTAGAACCTTCTCGGACTTCTTCCAGGATTTTTAACTTCATCCTTAGTTCTAAGAAAGAAAAACCATATCGTGATGAAAAATCTTTTCCGTTTCAGTTTTTATGCGGAGCTCGTTTTTTGGAAACAATACAATACATAAATGTATGCAAGTCTGGAATTAAATAGATTTACATTCACAATCGGTAGCTATGGTAAATGGTAGAATAATAATTTTTTTAATTTCGTCGTTTTAAATAGTGAAAATGCTCTATTGTTTCCGATTTTTCTCTAGTTTTTGGCTCATAGATCTGATAACTCTACATTATGGGAACTATGAACTTGCATGATGGAACTCGAGTGGGTTAATATCGTTTTATTTTATTCGTATCCTTTCATTTTTATTAGATAAATCAGTATATCTATGCATAAATTGGCACGGACTCCAGAAAGCTGAGACAAATCGGTCGTAGCGCATTTATTTATATTACGTATCACCTGACCCAACAATAGCCAGCTTATATAAGATACCATAAGAAACAGGAGAAAAAATAAATTACAATGTAAAGAGAAAACAAATACATTAAAATAACAAGAGTTGTGTGTGAATGTTGTTTACTCATTTACGAACAATGACGAAACGATTCAAAAGTTATCTTTTCGATTCTCCCTTTTTATGATGTCTCGACTGCGATAGAAAAGAAATATAATTAATTTCAATCCCCGATAATTATATATTAATCGACCCAAGTACCAATTCTCTAAGAAATAGCGGATTCATCAGACAATACTCCTTAATCCTTAATCTCCCAATAGATCGACCAATGATGTCTCTTTCACAAAAAGTAGATCATTTTCACCTACCTTAAGTTCGTGATTTTTTAAGAGAATTCAATCTAAAATTAAAAAATGTAACACAACCTCCAAATCTATGTGAAGATGGGATAAGAAGATCTGCGCACCTCAATTCTTTTTTCAAACTCAAATTCATACAGAGTTGTTGTTTAGGGCAATAGTATGTTAACCTTATTTTTATAATATTAGAGACCAAATACAAACTCATTTAGAAGTTTGCATAAACTCAGAAAAATAAACATTGGGAAGATCTCATCAGCTTCGAATTGATTCTTAGTCATATTTCCTCGACGAGGAAGCAGTTGATCCCGTGAATCGTTATTCGCTGTGAATGTTTTCCTGTAAATCGGAAGGTTTATTTCGTAAATGATTCAATTCAGAGCTGAAAGCCTACTCGATCTCAGATGAAAGTTCCGGATTCCCTTACACTTCGACCGAATTTGAGGCTACCGTGAATCTGCGATATCTGTATACTGCAATTTTATAAGTGCAACCAATTTTTCCAACGGAATTCCGTGGCCTAATTCAGTCCTTCACGAGAGTTAAATTCTGCTTTTCACAGCCGTTTCTCTATAGTTAATCAAATCATTATCATATTACAGTATCTGTACCAAATAAATACGCTTATATTAGCTAACTTATCTCTGTGCGACACAAGGAAATGGCGGGTATTTTTTAACTACATATTAAGGCGATATCTTTAAAGCAAGAGAAGACTAAGAGAAGGGGGGGAAGTCCTCAAATCGTATAATTATCCGAAAGATTCAAGGCTGATCCAGTTTGATAAAAAGAGAGATGTTAGCGGATTTATCGGAATCGAAAACTTAAGGAATATGCCCAAGGTAAACAACAATATGTAAGGAAAATATCAATCTCGTGAATGAAACAAAATAAGGAAAATGGTCGAAAACTTCTCTAGGAAAGAGAAAAGATTAATTTTTCAGCAAGAGAAAGAAACAAGCGAAGTCTTCGGTGCGAAGGTCAGAATTGACCACGCAATTGAAAGTGGTCTGTCATGAACTTCTGAGAGATAAGGAGTAAGTGTCATATATTCTTCTGAGTTCGTCATAAAACGAGCTGAAGATGGGAGGCAGGGGATTAACAAGGCAGATTTTGTAAACATCTAATTGGAAGAAGATAGAGGGGTACGTGATGTTTCTCATGTAATATTTTTCATTGAAAAATTCCGAAAGTGAAAATCATGAGGAGATAACTTCACTATGTGCAACCATTTTAGCGTGATAAGGGTAATATTTAATAGGAAAAGCGGTGAATCATTTCATTTTGTCGGTTTTTTTCTTGGAGAACTATGGCCGCATGGAATTGTAAGAGGAGAAGTTACTCTCGAGAGGGCATATTATTTTTACTTTACATGGAAATTATCATAAAAATACCCAAAAATGCTTTTGAAATATCTATAGAATAGTAGGAGCTCTGAAAATAGTTAGATGGCCGTAAGAAACATTGTGAGAGCAAAGTAACAATCAGCTCGAATTGCATATTAAATTTTTCAATTAAAAGTGAATTTAATTTGTACATGTACAATTATAAGTCCAGGCTTTTGCTGGTCTGTTTAAATCTCGAACCCTCTACGATTTGCCTCCTAAATCTCAGGAGAGACAACGAGGCTTACAAGAAAAGATGAGGAATGAAGCATTTCCCATTGCTTTCCTCACCGTGCCATTATTCTATGAACATCAGAAACCATTCACTTGATTAGAAAAATAACACTTAATAACATTCAGTTAGAAGAGACATGATGAATGCTATTCTTCAGCGTAATTAATACCTCAGTAGATTTCATACTAATACAACTTCGACGAAAGCAAGGAGACTGGGCGTCGAACCGATGCAAAAAAAACTTATTTTTGGCAGAGTGAAAACCTAACTAGAACCTTAAAATTTTAAGGATTGGCAGCCCGAACCGAGACCAATAACAGTTATTCATACAGTTTGGGTTTTCTTAATTAACCATTTTACTAAAGTACATACTAATGGAAGAAGACTTACTAAATAAGCAATAAGAAAACTTCTGAAATGAATGACTGATAAATACGTTTATCTGGTATAATATGATGATCATCCTATAGTTATATTTTATTTCTAAGCATCCGTTTTTGGTGACCAACGCTTTTCTCCCTTTAAATTCAATCAAAACATATGTATGATCATTTTATGGAGCAAGTTTCCCACTTCCTGATAATATACCAAGAAAAGAAAAATGCACAATTTGGTCATAAAAGCAAGTTAAAATTTGAATTTTCCCATAGAGTTTCGTTACTGGGTGTATATATCGACGTCTATCGATGCAAACGAGGTATATTGAAACGGACACTGATACAGAATATGAATGATATTTTTAGGTACGTTTTAGTGTTTGCGTATTCGTTTGTAGTGATTGATGTAATGTATTTGGGTGGGGAAATCAGTGTGTGAAATCAATGGAAGTATCAGTGTCCGTCTGGGAATACTAGTTATTATCTTAATATCGTAAATTATATTCTAAAACTTGATTGTTTTAATGATCGGGGAGGAAAAAGCCAATCCGACGACAGCAGAAGAAGCTGAAACTGAACTGAATTTTTTTCAGTGTTTTCGAACCGAAAATCGGGAAAAAATATTAAGTTTCGATTCCCTGGGCTGCGACAAAATTAAACGCATGCATTTTTCTCCAATCATAACCAAAAAAAAAACAAGTGAAAACATAGCATTCACAAAGATGTGGTGGCAAAAACGAAACTTAATTAGAGAACTTAAAATTTAATTTCCATATCAATATTTCTCAAGGGAATGATTTTCAGAAAATATACTTGCGTCGATATATTTTTTCCCTCTCTTTGAAGAAAAGGGAAGACGTAGGGTTCGTAGACAAATTTCCGATGTATTTGTAAATCTGTGAGCTGAATCCTCGACTCCGCGCCTGTGGAAAGAGAAAGAAATGGTTAGAGGTGCGAATTACGATTGACAAAAATATAATAATAAGAAACTATAAAAGAACTGTCAGATGCAGGATTCAGATTCGATAAATGTCTAGATTCGCATATTTAGTTCTAGTCGCAAGGTTAGTTCAAATAAAGGAAAGAGAAATTACTAAATCTTCCGGAGCTGAACAATTAGATGCTCGCATTGTTATTGTACTAGTTCTAGTAATTCTCTGACACTAAATATGATGACTCTGGTATCCGTAGTTATTTCCTAAATCTTCATTCATTCTCGCGGACAGTGTACAATGATGTTACTAACCTTGTCGAGTGCTGTCCCCGCTCCCAGATGAGAATGTTCCTACCTCGGTAAATTCGAGATACTTAACGTGCTTATCATTGTCCCTCCAGTGCCACCTATGATTATGGAATCTCAGAAAGGTAAATAGACGTAACATTCAGTAGTCAATAACCGTTATTTCGAGATAGGACGGATAATCAGAATCGGGGATATCGGGACTTTTTTGAGTATC
The DNA here is from genome assembly GCA_036926295.1 of Pachydiplax longipennis. Lineage (NCBI taxonomy): Eukaryota > Metazoa > Arthropoda > Insecta > Odonata > Libellulidae > Pachydiplax > Pachydiplax longipennis. The sequence goes on from JAVFKF010000019.1 coordinate 33,794,932, forward strand.
GGAAACGGAGAATTTTCAATCAAATCTCCGATTCTGAAAACGAATCTTTATAGTATTTTGTTTAATACTCAATCTTTAACGTGTAGAACTGATGACAAATTGGAAAAAAATTTTGGTATCATCCTTTCACTAGTTATGTTCCACTTCTAACTAAAACTAGATCTATAAGATGGGAACCGTAGGAAGCTTTTTCATAAATTTATCACTACGGATCTCAGGGAGGAGGTAGTTGATATTGTCATACCAGTTAGTAGCATACGTGATCTTCGAGACAAAACAACGAAGCGTTACAGGGAAATAGTTGCCAGGACAGATAGTTATTTCTGGTCATTTTTTCCGCGAAGTATTAGAGAAGCCAACAGCAGTCAAAGGTTGATAGGGTTTTCGGTGTTTCACACCCCCTGCCATGCGCCAGTGGCGGTTAGCAGGGTCCTTATGTAAATGTAAATGTAAATGAAATAGGTGCCTTATTTTATTCTCCTATTCTTTTAATACCGAATGCCATTACTTTTTTGGGCTTCCGGATGTCCAAATGGGTATCGCGTTCGGGGGAAGCAGTCATAGTTTCTATTCCCAGTGAGGAAGCACCTGTGAGAAATGATCACAGCTACCGAAGCTCTTTTCAAAATTAGTACTGTTACCCTAACTTTTCACCGCAATATTTCAATTTTCAAAATATACGCAACCTATCGAGCCCCCAGCAATTAGAAGATAACTTATTTGCATAATTAGATATAGGGGGAAGATAGGCAAGTTGGCTTTGTTAAGGAAAATGTTCTTTTAATCCCCCTGCTGAGTAAGATGAAGAGTTAACTGGAATTCAACCCAAATCACATACAAAGTGTCTACAGTCTTCATAATAGGAGCATTCTTTATGGAGCCACACACTACATTCCCTATTGTATCCAATCTTTACTAGATAGCTTCGATTTTTTTTACAGTAGCTACGACTGCCTTTCATTTGTTCGAATGCATTGTCTCCGGTATTCCAGCTTATATTTCGAAACTTTTGTGCTACACGTTGAAAGTAAGATAGCATAGGGAATGTTATATGAATGTCTGTGAGGATCGACTGAATTTCAAAGCTATAAAATTGAAAATGATAATTCCGACAATAATTGAAATAATAATCAAACAAATAATATATTAATTGCATAAATGTATTATATTTTCTGAGAGAGATATGACACTATCATTTTTACTACGCCTATTTGTCCGATTTTAACCATCAAGAACCTTTCTTTCACTTTCTTACTTTTGTAACTTCACGACGGGGTAAGATGAATTCTGACATCACGCTATTTTTCGTTCGTATCTTACCCCCACGGTAACATTCGTTATTTTCTTAACACTGTGGAAATTAACAACAAAAATGTAATAAGAGTGTCCACCACTACAATTCCAAGGCACAGAAATGTACCAGCAGCAGAGTGAACAAGTATTTAACGCTGCACAGGATGGCCGCACAACCTGGTTTAACTTTTATAACAGTTCCCCTTCCTGTATTTCATGTTTCAACACGCCAAAACAGACGCTCAGCTACTGCTGTCTATTATTATGGGGCAAAGTTGTGACTTTGTCGACTTACCCCTCTTTTTCCCTACATATTGCATAATATATAATTAATGCTTCTGCTTGCTGGTTGTTATTACCTAATTTATTTCCGTCGTAGTGAAGTATATCAACGGCTCTTAATGAGAATGAATATGCATCGAGATAAAACAAATTGAGCATTACGTTGTCATAAATTAACCCGTTTGACACAATAGGGTGTAGTGCACCCCAAGCCCACCCCATCATGTGAATTCGATTGAAATACTTTCATTTCGGTATTATTAACATGTTTCTTCCCATTTACTATCAAAATCGTATGAAAATTATCTTTAAATAATAAAACTTCGTGTGTTTTGATTATAACTGAATTTTCACTTTTTTACGAAATTCCTTCCTTTCATTTTCCATAATAAATGCCTTCACTTGAGATAGTTCAGTAATATACTATTTTTTCTTGTGGTACTACATATTGAGCAGACTCAGTTGAATTTTTAGCCATATATATGAAAAAATGAAACAGTCACGGTTTTTTTGTAAAAAAAGTATTTTTTAAATTTCTTCCGATATTTGAATTTTTTAAAGGTACTTAATTATTTTTGGTTATATGACCCATATAACTTCAGAGTAAGCTTTTGAGAAATTGAAGTCTGGGATTCATTTACGGACATAAGAGAACTAAAACATGTAAAATTTAAGCATTTAGCTTTTTTTGGTATAAGCCAAGGTGGCTATGACTACTTCTGCTAGAGCAGGGACCTCCAAACTACTGGCTGGCTCTGTCTGTTTTTCAAGTAAAGTGAAGTAAAGCCCATGGGGTGACATTCCTATGTGGGATTAGGCCTAAGTCAGCGGTATTCACTGTGACACATGGTCAGCGTTTTGACCCCACACTGCCATAATTGGCTTTCCATAGATCTGCTACTACCTCTTAAATTAGGTAACCTCCCAATTGTCTGGATGCTGGGTGAACATCTTTGCCCCCATCGGGGTTCAAACCCAGGACCACTTCTGCCAAAAGAGAACGTGTTACCTACATGGATGCAGGGGAGTGACAACTGTTTTCCACGTATCTGTATTTATTATCTGATGAGTTCTGATATCTGAGAAAAGTTACGTATTCATATCTGTGAACAGATCTTAAACTTTCTTAAGATAAAGTTTATTTCCATAAAATTTCTTGTTGAAATAATTTGAACCATTGATTTCTTAAAATTACCTTCTTAAAATCTATATTATTCTCCAAATATCCCACAGTTACGATGTATGTACTATAGTTTATATAGTACTATATTCACTAACCTTGAGTTTAAAATCCATCCAAAGCCATATAGTACATGACCAATGACCCATTCATAACTTGCACAACACTTCACTTTCATCTTCTTTCAATCTAGAAAGAGATTAATTAAAAGAATGAGGAATTTCACCAGGCAGATTTAAGCAGCAATTTAATTTGCTGAAATGCAATTTAAATTCTAAACTAATGAATGCATCAATTATTATAGCATACATTATAATGATTGATTACCTTGTGGACAAATATGATCTTCGGTGTGGCAATTCAGAGGACAGGGGAAGCAGTATGGCACCTGTCTCAGGCTATGGATGATTATATGGTTCTTCAATTTAGGTCCAGGATAATGTCCCAAAAATCTTTTTAGTGAAAGACTCAAAAAAAAAAACAAAAAGTTGTGGTTCCGAAAAAAGTTCCGGGTTACTTAAATAAAGTAAGGGAGTCAAATATAGCATAAATTATATGATTAATGTATGTGGGGCATGAATGATGATCCCATGAAGTATGCTGCTTTGACACTGTTTACAGTATCACAAACAAATACTGTATCACATAAATTATATATCACAAATGCTGAAATAAAGATCTGCGATGAAATGTTCATACTTTAGTTTGTGTTTGAAAGGGTGGAGGCCTACTTTTTCTTAGGTTGGGGGTAGAAGGTGAACATGGAGGAAGATCCAATATGCTCAGTTTCCTGACTATCTCAGGAGTAGATGAAGAAAGAATATATCCTCTATTTAAGTTTAGATACTCTGGAGTACAGAAACATCATTAAAAGAGTGCACACTCTCAGATATGCCACATTAGAACAGGAAACCCATTTCTTATTGCCACAGAACTGTACCCATATATATACATTTATATGCATATATTTTATTTATAAAATTTATATTATTTTTTATTATTTATACAGTAAATTTATTTACAAATTATTATTAAATATAATAAATAAGAAATATTAAAAAGAAACTTTTAAATGGCCCACCCTATACATGCTGAGAGTAAAGACTATGGAAAATGTAAAGAATAAGATAAGAAATAAATTTACAGAAGAAAAGGAGAGATGGATGGAAGAAAGGATTAGAAAAGCATATTCAAATAGGTGGACTAGATCTACACTCTGTCCAACGTAATGAAGAGACCACGTAAATCTTAAAGCACCATGTATTTCTAATAGGAGAATGGCACACTCTGGTCTTGCTGTTCTATCATAAATAAATTTTACTCTATCCTGAATATCTTCAAAATCAATTATCACTAACTTCCCTTTTCTATGCAAAAGTCGCAACAGCTAGCACCTTATAGCCCATATGTATATATGGAGCCATAAGATTATGTGGTCTCTTCCTGATGTTGCATTCAGAATGGCATATCAGAATGTAGATCTCTACAATATTAGCAATGTGCAAGACCAACAATGATAGAAGAAGTTATCTTATGGAAGTTTATTGACAGATAATAAGGAATTATGTGAGTTGGAAAGAATATATGGAAGATACATTCTATGAAGAAGATAGATGAGAAACAGTATTGAAAAAGTATGTGTATAACAAGAACAAAAATTGATCATCTAATTAATAGGAGGGAATTTGAGTATGCATTTAGTAATCAAACAGTGGAAACAGTGGAAACAGAAGTGGACAGAGTAATTAAGATTTCTTGAAACTAGGATGAAAAAAATACTTTTAAAATGAAATTTAATTATTATGATCATGGACATACTGGAGGATTTTAGAAAAGGAAAACTGTCATGTTACCAAAGACAGCGGATATGAGAGGATGCATAAATTAAAAAGAATTTAAATCTATTACATGCGTCAAATATAGTAAAGAATATAATCAAAAAGAAAGTAACGATATGAATCATATGCTTTCCAAGAAGGTAAAGGATAAAGAGAAGCAATTCAGGCACTTTGCCTGGTTATCAAGTTATCATGGGAAGTACTTTGGTTCTAAGAGCCAAATTACTATAACAACTGACAATAAATGTTAGAATAAAGCAAAGATTAAAGGAGGAACAAGGCAAAGATGCCGCTTTCCACCATCTTTGTTTAAACTCTATATTTAAGAAACAATAGTAACTATGAAAAAGAAGGTTAAAGGTATAAAGGTGAATGGAAGACGGTTACAGCATTAGGATTGCAGAAGATATCGTCATCTCAGCAGAATTGAATAAAATGATTGAATTTTTCAATAGATACGGAAAAATTGAAATGAATATTAAATCAGATTTAAAATAAGTCTATAGTAGTTTTTAAAGATAAGTTAAAAATATAAGCATAATCCAATGCAAAAGAATTAAATGATACGTCCTCTTAAAGAGTTTTATTATCTTGGGAGCATAATTATCTGTGATAATTTGTTTCTTAGAAGAAAAATTTATGACTACGGCAAAGAAAGCACATAAAATTTGAAAGAATGTTTTCATAAAAAACGTCTGAAAATAAGAAAATCATTAGTAAAAGCTTTTATTTTCAGCAAAATATTATACCTTAGAGAGACTTGGTCCGTCGGAATGCTGGAATAGTCTTGCTTGGCTATAAAAAAGTGGCTTTGGAGACAAATAACAATAAATTTTGTCGAAATCTATTGGATAGATTAATAGGAGATATCATGAAATGTTAATTTGCGAAATTAGAAACATGAAACGCATTTAAAAAATATGATAGTGTTTCTTAGTGTCAGTAAAGCATCGCACAGTGAACTTACTGATGCTTTTAAACAATTATGCTCTTACCAATCCTTTTTACTCAGGAAACAGAGTAATTGAACTCCCTCCTATCCAGTGAAAGTCGATGGGCAGGCCTCCAAAGCATATTTTATGGCTGACTTGCCATTTCAAAAAATCCACAGGATTTTCGAGCGCTTTCTTCCTTTCAGATTCGTGACCAAACAAAAACCTTTGCTTCTAGTAGTTCCAAATGTCCTCAGAGATGGCGTTAAATGGTCAAAGCCGACACGCCCTGCTATGGATTCACTTACAATTAGTTTATTTAACATCTCAGAGATGGCGCTTGCCATCGCACAAGAGCAAACTTGGTGGGCACGACGAGCCGTCGCTTATGTGAATATTCGTATTCTATCATTTCGGTGGGGTGAGATAAAAAAATGCGAAAATTGAAATATTTTGTATTGTATAAACGGAAGAATAGTATAATCGCATTCTTTCTCTCTCCCTCGTGGGCAAAATGATGAATAAGAAGGGAACCGATAATTTTCCATAATTTATATTTATCTTCCAATGGTTTCAATAGGGTTGTTTTCTTTAGATCCCGCGGTAACCGTTCCTAAATTATCATTATTTTTATCGGGGTGATTCTTTAAATCGAAAATATCTCATTAACAAACTGACAATCCTGTGACTTTACACTTAACTTTTACGATGAAGTATAGCTAATGAGATTCTCTTAAGAGACCTAAAATCTAATTTTCTGAAGGGTTTGATGGAGTATTTTTACTTTAGGCGCACTAAAAACTCTCTGCTGACTATACATATATTTAATGTATACAACGTCGGATCGGTATGAAATTATAACAGAAATTAATAAACTACTAAATATCAAGTTTTGCTCTGAAGCTAGTTAGTTACAGGCAGTAACAGAGGAGAAAGTAGAAATGATAACTTTCAAGAATCTCTATCATTTCTGTAGCGAGCGAAATAAACAATGGTCGCCGACAGAGCAAAATGAAAGGTGCGATGACCTTTGATGGAGAGGCTGCATTCATCTTCTTCACAGGGTCGGTGCTTCAAAAATTGCTCTTTGAGGCAAGGGCAATTTACGCCGCTTAGAAAAACCTACGGGATGACGGAGGAACTTCTTCAATCCTCAACCTACTGTTTGGTTGACAGCCAGCTTATATAGCTTTGTCGTTGTTTAGTCTATTCCTTCGTATGTTTCACAGCCCACATCTTTCATAATCAGTTGCAGGTGTGATTAGCTTGGCCTTCCTCTTTCTTTCGATGAACCCTTCAATCGCTGTTTTCACCATGCTTTCAAGGATAGTCTCGTTACCAAGAGCTCATCTCCTATTTTAGTTAGGTGTTTTCATAACTTCATTTCTGTCTCTGCTTACCTTAATACTTCCTCGTTTGTTACTCCATCACATCATCGTGTTTTCATATTTTTTCTATAGAACCATACATGTAAAAACCCCAACCAAGTTTTGTCTTTTAAGCAAACTGTCCGGGACACGCTTCCACACAGAAACACATTCCACTCAAAGTTCGGAAGCAATCTTATCCTGATGGAAGATGGATGAACAAGGAAAGATTAATTTAAAACAAATAACACAAATTAAATATGACGTTTCAGTCATCTGTAAACTTCTTTGAATATAAATAAGAAAAATTAAAATCTATATCAACTATATTTCACGAACTTTTTCTTTAACAATGTTGTCTATAATTTCTTCGAAATTTCAACTGGTTTTAGCATCATGTTTGATAGAGAATATTGCCAATTCTGAGGTTATTTGACAGGAAAGAAGAACTCCTAGGAAACAGGAACTCAGCGTGAGGGGGGTCTCAATTACTCGAAAGTAACTTGGCTATTTTATAAAGGACAAACAGTATACCCGCATGAAATTTTGTTTAAACAATTATCATGTTTTATTAATTAACAACCAATTGTCGCTTGGGCAGATGATAGAAGATGAGGTCCTAGGTAAAATTTGCATTTTCTGAGATTTCCGGCCCTGCTTGTGACATTACAGATCGTAAATGGCTAATGATAAACGTCAACTTTGAAAAAGATCTTTTACCATTAGGGAAGAGTTCAAAGAATTCTTATTCAACACATCTAACGTAAGTCGAGGGTCCTGAGAATAATGAAAACAGTCATGTCGAAGTAGTTGGAAGAGACGGACCATACTTCGCCACCTGTTACGAGTTCCTCAGTTACGAGAAGAAAATGCCGCCCAGGCACTGGAGTAAAAAGCCCCCCCTGCAGAAAGATAAACCATAAAACCATCCTGAGTCCACGGGCTCCCTCAAAATGTCGCCAAAAAGACCGAGGTAATGAATTTTTACATTTTTGAGTGAAAAAAACGCTAAAGTTTTCGAAATGTTTCAGTACTGAACGATCATGATTCGACATTCATTTCTTTCAAGCAAAACCGCAGTAGCATTTTTCTTTCTCTGAAAATGTCCCCTGCGCCTAAAATTCTATATTGAGGATAACAGCTCAGCTCGTAAAATGTCATTTCATCGTGATAAATGTGGTAGATTTCCAGTGGACGTGGAAAAACTTAACAATCTGATCTCAAGCTCCTTTTCAGATTCTCAGCAAACTGATAGTACTACTAAGCCATCAATCGAACCTTCCCTTCGTCCCCACTTGAATCAAGCAATGCGTAGTATCTAACATTTTCAAATACTATTACCATAAATCATCGATAAAAGTTTGTTACGACAGCTGAATAATTTAGAACAGGGGTGAGGAATCTGTGCACCTGCATCAGGTTAAATGTGGCCTTTTTTGGCATTCAATGCTTTTCGTCACCTCCTGAAACAATGATTCATACTGAAACAATTTCGTTTCCTAATCTTGCAAAATGACGCCAAAGGAAAAATAAAGTTGAAAATCTTCTCCTTCAGATTAATCAGCGAATGGATACAAATTTCTTTTACAAAATATTGGATACAAATTTTCTCATACAAAATTTCGATGTTTAATTACCTTAAATCGAATGCTAAATTTTGCCTTAACGGTAGAAAAAGCTATCCCATCCCTGGTTTAGAAGATTGGAGCCCAAATTTTTTATTCGATGGGCCAGATAGCATCTTACATAGGGAACGGCGGGTCAAAAATGTGTATGCGTATTTAGGTACGCTATACTTTTTATCTCACTAACATTAAATGCTACGAGGTGAAATAAGAGAGGTCTAGTAAAGTATTATGGGTAATTTACAACATTCCTATTCAGTGGCTCGGCCACGATGGGGGGGGGAGGGGCCTTTCCCGCCCTTAACTCCATACAGAACCCAAATTAATCTTTAATTGGCAAGTCACAGTCGCACGGAGACAGCAAAATGAAAAATGTGCTGGATCATAAAAGAAAGGCGCTTTAATGTGTGCTAAGAAATTAAAAATATAATTATTAAAATAACATTTTGGTTACACTTTAATCCAAAACATCCGGTATATTAGTAGCCACCATTAGGAATTTTTTGGTGCGTCGCAGTTCCTATAGACTAATGCTTACGAATGAATCACGCTACCAATATCTTCGCGGGTCGAATGGAAGGATGGGGCGGGCCGTAGTTAAGGCACTTGTTTAGGACAATAATCGACGCCTACATAATAAAAATGTCAGTCGGAACAGGAAAAAACTAATTGATCAATTGTATTGAAGCCAAATCCTGACCTATCAGCTAAATCAGTAGAACCTGAAACTGACATTCATCTCGCCCGTGGAAATACCTTTCATTCAACCGGGCTACAACCACTGAAAAATTTGAGGAAGCGGAATGCTGTACAGACTTCCACAGGGCGGGAGATAGTAGAGAGGAGAACACAACAAAGCTAATAGTCGTCTAGAAAGGGAAATTTCCGGTTGTAAGGACGTATCAAAGAGCTCCACATCCTGCCAGAGATCGGCAACGTCGCCGATGAGAAAACCATCGCCCTGCAGTAAGCGGTATTTGTGCGCACGGCACCTCTAAAGGACATATAAGAAGAGGGACCCGAGGTCATCCAAACCGTTTCGTGAGTATCACTGCAGGGCCGTTCTTAAGAGTCAAGATGCCTGATCCTTGCTGCGGTGGAAAGGGTGAGTTTATTTCGATTCTTATTTCATTGAATTTTTCCCGAGGTCCTCGGTTGAATTATGACATAAAATTTTGATAAAAAGGCCCCATAAAAGTATCAGAAATTCCGATAAATTTATTACTGCCGCCAAAGAGGATCGATTCCCCAAATCGGCTGTTTGAATAACAGTCTTTCTTATAAATTCGGAAATAACTTTTCCCAAGCATATAATATATTTCGCAGAATTGTTTTGCGCATTTTACTGTGGATATTTGTTTGGCAATCGATTTAGAATAATTATAGTTAGATTTACTCTGGCTGTCACTTGAATAATTCTGTTTATTTTAATTATGGAAGTTCTAAGATTAAATATATATATCTATATAATATTCTTTTTGGCGATAATTCGGAATTTGATGGTAATGAAAGAATAAATACCCTAATGATACATCTCGGTTGTACTTAATTAATTTTTTTTTGTGACATTCTTTTCCTTTGGCTTGGCCATGGCAATAATGCTCAAGCCACACCATGGGTGCTTGGCCCTTTTTCCGCAAGTCACTGCTTGTGAACTTTGCAGAATGAAACATTCATGAGAAGAATGCTTTGATTGCAATAATAGAAGCAGATTACAATAATGAAAAATGATTTTTAACAAACAAATGGAAACTGTAGGAGAGGATGATCCAGCTTGCATTTCAAAACAATAACATAATCAGTTTACCGGAAAACTTAACTTAACAATAATTAACTGAGTGACAACAAAGAAACTGCTGGGTTGGTACTGAAAATTATAAGTGAATGACGAATTTACCTCCAAAATAAATTAATTACTAATCCATGAAGAAATTAGTAAATTTTAAAATTGGTAATCTTTCCTTAAGACTGTTAAATGACAAACTGAAATGATAGGAAAAGTTGGGATAATGAATCGTATAGGAGAAAAGAAATAGTTGGAAGAAGGATGGACATTGTTTCTGCAGGGTACAAAAAGAAAGATAGATTTTGGATAACACATGATGCATAGCAACGAATTTGATAAATATAACTACCCAGTTAGATTAGGAGGCAACATTTAAATAGGAATCTAGACCTCGTTTCAGACAACCTCTGGATAACTCAAAATGAAACTGAATCCATTTCTAGGCTCAGGCCAATGTTGTCAGGGAGGCTGCAACTGCGGCTCAAGCTGTAGCTGCACCAACTGCTCCTGTTCCTCCACTAAAGGATCTGGCTCTAAGTGAACCAGGTAAGAGAGTATATTCAATGTGAACATATACCTCCTGTTACACATAGGCATATTTTGGTTCTAGTATGTCAACCACTCAATCATTATTAATTATAAATTGTCCCCAACTGGATTTAAAAACTGTGTATGTCTGAAAACACAGGCAATAGTAACAATAAAACAGTGATATAATAATATAACATAACAATAAAAACATAATTGTAATTAAAATTAACAATATTAATTAATCATCAATTAAAATTGGGACCCAAGGGGTGGCCCTGGGTGACACTTCCCTAATCCTAATAATCTATTACCAGAAGTTACTCAAATTTAAGTATGCATTCATCAGTCTGTGACTCAGTCAGTCTGAATCAGTATGGCCTTTATCAGTAATGAAACCAAGGGCCTGTTTCAACAAAGATGAAGAGATAAAGCACAGGTCTGAAGAGGTATAGCCTATATAATGGAAAGAAAGTTATTAACTGTCCCAATACTATCCAAATGCTAACCAAACACTATTAGGCAAAATAATTATGAGGCTCAAATTTAATTCATGAGGATTATTACTTAATTGCTGTCCCAACATCTACATGAAAGAATGACCTATTCATTTTCTTCAATTTTGGAAGATTTTTACAATTTCTTGCATGCTTCCCATTCTTGTAAACTGGAACTCAAAATTTTTAGAGGAAAAAAATACTTTATCTACAGTATCTGGCCAATCAAAGTGAATTGTGCATTATTTGTTTGGCATGACAAAACTGAGAGATAAAGTGTCCTATTAACAAAAGGATTTCAGTGGGTAACAAAAGAATGAGCAACAATTCATAACCTAAAATGGATGAATAAATATTATGGATACTCTCAAATAGAAAATTAATAGACATGATTTTGAGAAATGATAAATATAAGCAATAATTTTATCCAGTCATAACTACAAATAGTAGTCTAAGATGATCCTAACCAAATATGCACATTTTAGTACAACAGTACTTCTTACAATCAATTTATGAAAAAAAAGCTTAAGGAAATATATTTTAAGAAATTAAAGTTAGTAAGGAAAGAGATATCTTTCTTGACGAGCCCAAACGTTTTCAACAATACAAACTAATTTATTGAATTTTTCAATCTTTTAGCAGGACTTTTCATCAATAAACCAACGGGACCATCTACACAACATGGCAAGATTTTATTCATTCAAGCAGTTTAACAACGTTCAAGTATTATGGAACCAGTATAAATAAACTTTTATTTGAAGTTTTTCTCTTTTTATTTCTTTCCACTATATAATTGCCTAGATATTGTGAATTTTACTGGGAATCACTTTCAATTTCAAAGAATATACTACATAGTAGATTAATTATTCAGCATTATATAATTTTTCTTGTAGCAATGAATTTCATTTGTAAACTAAGACTACAAGAATTAGTATGAACTGCTACTCAAAATTTTTAGTATGACATTATCATCCGAATTTTAACTCTTTTCCCTCTTACGTTGAGGGGAACCAACCGGAGAATAAATAAACCGGAAAATAAAATTTAATTTTGAGGAAAAGGTCCATTGTGCTATACACAGCAAAATTCTGTGGAAAGGATGTGAAATTCTCTCAACTCCAAAAATTTAACTGATTTCATCCAAAGTCTGAAGAATATTGGTCACAAACATTAGAAAATTGTGATTTCATAATACTTCTCAGCTAAAATGGACAATTTATTACTAGAATTAGGAGATCCTTTAACATCTCTTCTTTATTTCTTTGAGATAATTTTTTCACTATTCTAATGATTAAGTTCTTGCAGAGTGATTTTCCTATAAATCAGGAAAGTAAATAATAAACATGGACAACAAACCCCAAGTAAAGTGAAATTCAAAGGAAAACATTCTTTATTGGGTGAAAATAGCTTATAACTGTCTTTTATAAATATAGTCAAAGGCATACATTTCTCCCAATCTCCGTTGGATTGAAACAGTGAGTTTTCAATTTATCCTGCAATTTCATACATGTTAATGGGCAATTCTCGTTCAAGACTTAGAGTATGAAACTAATTTTATTTCGCATGGAGTACAGACCTAGGTCCAGGAAGACCAAAACCTTTAAAATCGATTTTTATCAACAATAATTACTTACCAAGAGAGAACTTAATAAAAAATGAATAAAGAAAATATTTAAATCACTACATTGCATAAAATTGTGATTTTCCAAAAAGCAATATACATAATTTAAGTTCAAAATAAAAATAAAATATTTTCTTGACGGAAAATGAAGGAAAAATTCCTGGCTATGGCAGACTTTTTATTAATTAATTCCTTATCCTTAATTCCTTTGTCAAAACTCAACCATGTGCATCATTTTTAAGCTATTTTCACCGTTTAAATACTTTGTAAATTCTGGCTCCTAGGAGATCTGCTATGTTGGTGAGATCATCTTAGATGTCTCACGTGTGTGTAGGGGTTTGATGCCATCTCTGATGGATTATCCAAAGCACACCATGTCCCAATATAGCAACAGAAATTGAAGGATAAAGACTGGATAAAGCAACAGCCCAAAAAACTACTGCAGTTCACTAACTTTGAAAATGTCTCGAACATTCATGTTTTGCCTATTTATTGAAATGATTTGCCAGAGAAACAAAGTGAAATACATATGTATTTAAAAATAAGAGAAAAGGGGTACCTAGGCTGTAACAATGTAGGCAAAGTTGGTTGCATACACAAGTGTTGAAGAATGCATCATAACTTCCGATGGTCATAAATTGAGGTCTCCACAGGTTTTGGTTGATTTTAAAACCCAAAGATAAATTCCTTGAAATATATAATGAATCAATTTTGAAAATTGATTTATCTTCAAAAATGTATTTCTAGGGCCTTTGGAGACCCAAGGTCCATACTCCGAAAATCATCATGAAATCATATTCATCATCAATCCATTCTCCAATCAGATAGATCCTCATTAGTGAGCAAATTCATTAACTGGAATATTGATGTATAAATTTATGAATGAAAATGTCTTCAATGAGGAACTAGCTTATGGTTTTTTCTTTCAGTTTTCTCTCTTTTTGGGAGAAGAGTGTCAATCCATAAGTATTAAAACAGGAAGTTAACAAACTGAGTTCTTGTAGATTCAAAAACACAAACTTCTAGAGAAGTGTCCTTGATTTGAAGTTAGTTTTACAATGTCTGAGACAATTTTATTCTATGGTGATGGAGGAATGAGAATAACAAGGAAAATGGAGAGCGAACTAGAAATTATTCTAATCTAAAACTCTTTGGAATCCAAAAGAAATTGATAGAATTTTGACAAGATTTGGTACGTTGCAAACATGACCATTCGTCCTTAAATGGAAATCCAACATTTCAATAATATGTAGCGATAGAAAAAGATAAACAACAAGCGCATATATATTACAGCCTTCTTTATTTTTGGACTCAACACAAGTGAGACGTCAACAACACAAAAGAACAATATTTGTGATGGTTCCTCTTAGTTAAACAAAATTTGACATTATAACACACTACCTGACTAAAAATCCACTGAAATACCAGAGATTAATTTTTTGACCCATTTATACTTCTGCCCTTCAGAAAAAATGAAAGGAAACTTCCAAGTATGCAGCTGAACTCTGCCATAAAACAAGTTTCAGGAGATGATTCATTGACTATTATTTTTAAGATTTATAGATATATCAAAAAGAGAAAATGGCTGGGTCATCATTAACCTGGCATTTGTACACCTAATACATAGTGATGTAGTAAAGGAACAAGTGGCATCATAGATCCATTCACAAGGAATTTAGAAAAATATAGCCAAGTATACACAAATAAAAAAATCATTCAGCCATCATTTTAATAAGAAGAGGAGCATTTATCATGTAGTGATTGCAATTTGGAGATATTTACAAGAAAACTGATAGAAGGAACACATTTCCATAATTTTATCACCACACATCTGTATCTAGGAGGCAATAATTTTTTAATGGAAAACTGTACATTTTAAAGAATATCAGAATATAGGATAAGAAACTGAAGGTAAGTTCGTTCTTAAGAAGTCAAGAGCAATAAAAATATCACCTGCCTTATGAAATAAGTGCATGGAAGCGGGTTAGATCATCACATCTTCCATAGCAATGTAATGAAAAACACTGACATACATAAGGTCCCACTTGTATTTTTGAGGAAAGCTGTATTACCTCTTCTTAAGCACAACGTTTCTCCTAGATGCACGCCCACAGAAAAGTCCAAGTATGAAGAAGAGACCTATGCATGACAGAGCAACGAGGAGAAAGTATTTCCTAGATGGAGAATTGGACACCTGGGAATAGAGTTCCCCAAATGTCTCTGGTGGATAGCCATTGATCTGAAAGAAATTATTAAAATTAATGCTTATTCTAAATAAGAACAGCTCAATGGAGGTTTTCGGAAATCAATCTTAGAAATAAATGTCAAATATAACACAGAAATGCGCAGAAACATATTCAACACTTGTATATTTTCTGTTTGAATTCCTCATGATTTTAGTAATCAGATATGAGTTACAATCATATTGATGAGGTCGAGAGCCTCAATTTATATAAATGATTCATAGTATCTGTTTATTATGATCTTTAAATAATAGAATAACAAAGAATTGCATTCTTTTCAAGAAAGCTATAATTTTCTTAACATAGATTTCATATAGACATTTACATCCTGTCTATTATTATGGTAAAATGCATGTGCTGGGATTCAATAGTTGCCTTTGTCGTCATGGAGACTACTTATTTACACCCGCAATAATATGGGAAAGTTTTTAAATTCATTGATGGATCCATCAAACTCTTTTTATTCTTCACAGATTCAGGCGAGGTGTTGTGGTAATCCATAATGGAAAGGAACTATTAAAGATTTGTACTTTTACCACAAAAATATTTTATTTTAACACAAACAACCACTACACGACCGGTTTCGAAGATTAATCTTCATCTTCTGGTGAAGAAACTCTACAAACAAACACTTAAATACTAGCTAGTAGAGGAAATGGAAGGGGGAGGTGAAGAAGGGATGGGGGAAGGAGGGAGGGGGTGGGAGTTAGAGACAGAGAAGGTAAAGGGTATGAAAGGACAGAATTTATCAGCGGGGAGTGAGAGGGGAAAAGGTGCTCGTTTACTAAGGAATATTTGGAAGAATGGGTAAGTCTGCGAATTTCCAGTTGCTCCAAGAAATTGAGTCGGCGGCCTTTGGTTTCGATATGAAGGATTTCTGGGATAAAATCTGAGGAATGGTTGTTTTCTAAGAGGTGTTTCGAGAAATGAGACACAAAAGAGTTATTTCGAAAGCACCTAAAATGCTCTTTGGTTCTGATGGAAAAGCTGCGGGAGGTCTGGCCGACGTACGCAGAATTGCAATCCCTGCATTTTAAAAGGTAAATACCTGCTTTCTCTTGGGGGTTGTGATTATCTTTTCCATTGCAGAAAATTTTGGCTAAGTTGAGAGGAGTTTTGAAGGAAGCCTTTAATTTATCTTTGGGGAGAAGATGGGACAATTGGAGGGATAAAGGATCAATAAAAGTAAGTTACTTAGTATTTAAGTGTTTGTTTGTAGAGTTTCTTCACCAGAAGATGAAGATTAATCTTCGAAACCGGTCGTGTAGTGGTTGTTTGTGTTAAAATAAAATATTTTTGTGGTAAAAGTACAAATCTTTAATAGTTCCTTTCTCTTTTTATTCACTGATGGATCTCCAATGCCCATCGCTTCCATTGTGATCAATACCTAATAAAGTTACGATGGTTCTGATGACAGTAGCGGGTCATTTTAATGTCAATATCCATTGCCTCATAAAATACAAGTGAATGGCTACTATTAATGGGGAATATAAGGTATTTATAATAGAACAATCAACGATCACTAAGGATATGATGATTTACAATTCAAAAGAGTTTAAAGAATTATTGAGATGGAACTATTTATATATGCAACGATATGTCCATCTTGCCGATTAACAGACAAACCAACAGACTGATCTTAAATTCATCAAGAATCGATAATCCATCGAAGTAAGCACACCAACATCAATGAAACCCATCCTTCATCCGATTGATGAATTTAAAAATGTGCCACAAGGACATAAAAGCCCTTGCAAATAGTCTTCGTAAATATTGTTATTTTCTTACTTGAATTTAGGGAACAATTTTGTTTAGAAAAACAATTCTGTACGTGGTTGAACATCTTCATACATTTAAGTTAAAATGTCTGATTAAAATCACAGGATAATTTTAAGGGCTAAAAATTGACAGATTTGATACATTTTGGATAGAATAGATTTTATAAATGGTGAAATTCCATGTCTATTTGAAAGGATTGGACCTACCAATGCAGCGCTCCTGAACATTTTCATCCTCTTCAGCAGCATTATACGACACATTGGCTGAAGGGACTTCTTGCTCTCAGCTAAAACCATTTGCAAACACTGAACATCTGTAAAAAGTATTGGCTCATGTTTCAGGTGGTACACCAATGGTGGAAGTATGACTGATCTAATTATAAACCAAATTTAGGATAATGGATATAATGAAAATTTTAACAAGCCTATATTAAAATGACAACATTCAAACATGCTATAGCATAAATTACAAGAGTATATGTTGCCCAGATACAAATTAATTCAATAGAACCATCATATAATCTACATTTAAATCAATACTGAGCAAACACATCCAAACTTGTTTTGGTACATAACTTACTAAGGTATGAGTAATGCTGAATGATATTTATTTTATTTGCTCCTCCAAGAGTGCTATAGCAAGTCATTCGTTAATTGTGCAGCATTTATAAGGACTTTTTTCGATAAAATTATTCTGGATTATTGAAAAAAGCATGGGTAAATTATCTCACTCTCATCCTGTATAGGCACCCATCCCCTCCATTTGACAAACAGATTTTTTTAATCTATACTTACGATTCCCATTTTCAATTCCCTTAGAGCAGAACTTTGCATCATCAACAGCACATGCTTGCTGGAATAAAGGGTCTAAATCCAAATTTGAGCCAAAAGAGTCACGGATATATGTTGCCACTTCAACTCGACAGTCATGAGCCTCTATGCGTCCATCAACTAAATTCTCTCTCAGACACTCCTCAACTGCACCCAATTCCCCCTTCTTGTCCTCACATAGAGTATCGACCTAAAATAAATAGAAAAATCAATCACACTCTTCTCTTTAAGGGGGAATGAACCTCGCCTGTTCATCTCAGAATGCATATAAATCATATGGTCATAGGTTAGATTATTCGGATTAAGGTAGTTCTATTTATTGCAATACTTAGGATTATTGGCATTGGATAAATAATACATAAAAAATTGTTTATTAACTCTTCCACAGCACTAATGTATTTTAAGTCATTCCATGAACGTTTCAAAAATCTGCTGAAAAATAATAATCGATAATGTAAAAGTTTTATAATTCTTTTTAAGATGGTATAGGTTTTTTAAATTATAATTTAAATAATTTGATTTCAAGTCCATTGTATATTTTTATAATTCATATATGTAGCAGTTAGTGGGTTCAAATGTCCATTCACATACATCCAAACTATGCAGTTAAAGCATTACAGAATACAGAAATTCATAAAGAGAACTCAAATTCTCTATCATTGAATTATTAAAAAAAAACTTATGAAAATGTGACAAGAAGAGGCTACAATACCTCAAATTTGCAGGCCCCAGCTAGAGCTGGATTCATTTTATAATTAAGAGCTGCCTCACTCACTAAAGATGAAATTTGGATCTCACATTCCTTTCGAAGTAGGTGTTCACGGAACTTCACCTGTTGAAAATTTTACAGAATATAAAATCCACACCCAATTACATAAGTGAACTTGTAATTACCAATAATTCAATGAAATAGTATTAAAATGGGGCTTCACAATATTTAAAGTTTTTTTCTGATTGTTACTGGATATTTTGCCATTTTCTGGTAAGGCTATGACTTTTTATGACACTTTATTAGAGAGAGATGAAGATTTGGTATTAAGACCCGATAACTTCAATTAAATAGATGTTGTAAAGTGGGTTTTCTCAAAGTGTTTACCTACCCATTTTAAGGATTTAACTGATAAATATATCTAGAAAAGTAGGCAAAAAGGTATAAAATTGCATATTGCCTGTATTGCATACTCTGCCTGGCAAACAATCAACATACAGAACATGGATTTATCTTTCTTTTAAAATAAAATATCTCACAATATATAATCAATACATTTAAACATTAACACCATTGCATAATTTCTAAGACACGGATCTTTCCTTTAGCACAAACTCAATTGCTAATGGGGTTTATATCTTTGATTTTTGAAGGTACAATAATGAATTCATGGTGAAATATTCTACAAGAAATGAAATAGAGAAATGATACAGATAGCTTAAAAGAATAGATAAAAGAGACTTCCTATTTGAAAATTTTCTGCATTTCAAAGATGAATTTTTGGAGATACATATTTATCCAGAATATTAATAGTACTTGAGTTAAATGGGGAATAATTAAGCATCTTCACCTTTAGACATTTCACAACCTTCCCTTCTAACTCCATGTCCTTTGGTTGATTAACCACAACATGGGAGCAAAATTTGACTATGTCCTGACGACATCCAGATTGCAGAGAAGGGTTAAGTCGATAATCGGATGACTGCTCTATCATCCTAAGGACCACCACAGAGAGACACTTCTTGTCAAATCCTGCTTTCACCTTATATTTCTGTAAACAAATTAGCTACTATGAACTGTATGTCAAAAATGGAAAACATAGTACAAGTTACATTCAGAAATCCAATGATATGTTTTGAGAAAAAAAAAGTGGTAGCAGGGAAAAGAAATATTAAAGAGAGAATACCCAAATAGTCAACAAAACACAAAAACACAACTTCAGAAAATGGGACAAGACATACTAAACAACAAGTTCATAAATTTATATTCCTTTCCTAAGAGCAAAGACAAGTGATAAGAAATGAACCTCCATAAGGAAGAATGAGCCAATTAGGACTGAAGAATCATTCAGTTAAGATTCTGACTTCATTATAATGAGTGCCCAAGTAACTAAATAGAGAAATTGTCCACTATCTTTCTGAATAGTAATTCTTCTTCACCTTAAGTTGTATGCTATTTATTTCAATTGATAAAACACAATTATTAATCCTTAAATATTAGATGTTGAGTAAATACAGCATCATCAATCAGATTCAAAGTTCACACATCCTCCCTAACACCTATTCATAATTGAAACAAAGTCAGAAGTCATTTTTCTTCTGCATAGAGGGAAAGTGTTAAGCAGGGATGTTACCCAAGAGGAGCAACATCAACAAGTTTTTCGGGGTGCCTTGTTGGCTACATAAAATGATAACAAATAAAAATGAAAGAGAAATTAAAACACTGCAACACCCTACATTAGCATCCTTAAGAAAAGGTGTCTTTATCTTTTTTGTAAGAGAAAGTATGCAAGAGAATATACCTTGAGACATTCCAGAGCTTTGGAGAGATCTACTTGAGGGCAGTACTGTTTCAGAGGCTTACTGCAAGCTGTCAGTAACATATAATCAACAGAATTATCTGTCAATTCTTCCCTTTCCACATTGAATATAGCTCGATGGCACTCTGCACTCAGTTGATGTCTAGCACTTTGCAGGCATTCCAACACCTGAAAAATTCAACGCCATTCATAGGAAACTTTCATTTAAAAAAATTCTCACTAAGAGGAATCCAAAATTATAAATTCTAAATAGCTAAACATATGAAAAATACCAATTAATATGCTCTGCTACCCACTTATAAGGCAGATTTTTCCCATTCCTGAGTCCACTGCAACTAATTGTAGTCAATCCTCCAACTTGATCATTAGACCAAAATGTTTATTTATTCATTTATTGAATAAGCTTCAAAAACAGCTAAAAAACCAATTACATTAGATCATAACAGAAATGGAAATAAAATAGACATTAACAAGGAAACAAAAACAAACATTAAAGGCAAGGAAAAAAACTAGGGAAAAAAAACAAATCTTTAACCTTCCCTAATGGTTTACCTGATGAAAATTGCTTAATTATGGAGATAAAAATGACCTAATTACAATGAGAACAAAGGATGACACTCTTTGTCCTAAACTTGGCCATTATTTAAAAATTTAGATAAGAATGCAGCCAGTATTAAATGACAGTGGTTCTCAGACTCTCTACTTGTGCTTCTGTGGCAAGTAAACTAAAGAATATTCCCATTGATTCTTAAGACCAAAAGAACTTATTTTTTAATCCCTTTTGTTTCCTAATATGAAAAAAATACAAAATCATGGTAAATAACAATATCCTGCTTATGAAATGGTTTTCACTCAATTTCCCTGAAAGTTAATTTCCTAAATGTCTTAACTGGGTTTTTCAGTATTTTAAGAAAACTACAATTTGCAGAAGACAAATATTTATAACAACTCGTGAAACCGGTCTTTGCAAACAGCAATGCAATACAATGAAATGGAATGAAGAGACACGTACCTGTCCATCACCTGGCTTCACATTGGCACATAAACTTCTTGCATCAGAGAGACAAACAGCCTTTAAGCTTGGATCAAGATTGATGCTCTCACGCCTCTGTAGTAACTGAGCTCTCAGCTGCTGTCTGCATTCACGCGATATGCTTGGACGCTGCCCACTCAACGTTTCATTACGAACTTTTTCACTTAAGCATGACACAACATCCATCCTGGTAAATAAGAAATAAATAAGTACACCATAATATACAAATTTTCTTTCTTTTTGTCACTCAATAATTGAATCTCTGAAGTACCATTTAATATCTCCAATAATTCTATTTCAAATGTGGCTCAAAAATTTTACAGAGAATTATTGGAGCTATCCCTCATCACTAATTGTTCAAGCATAGCTTCATTTTCAATGTTTAATCTGAAAGCATTTCCATGTGTTTTCATGATCACAGCCTCTTGTGCAGCTTCTCAAGGAAAATCAAAATATATAGTCGAAATCAACAAATTAGACAGATTTTTAGACTGACTTTGTTCTCTCTAATTATATTGATATATACATTAATAGTATTACAGCAGATTAAATAGTATCATCTTGAAAGAAATTAGTAAAAAATTGAACACAACATTTGAAAAATAGTGAGTTAGGAAGTTGTTTATAGTTTTAAAGGCACCAAAAATAGAAGCCAGTATGGAATACAATAAAAGGTTAATACAGTTGAAGGTATATTGTTACTAGATACAACTATTTTAAATTGAATATTATATATATTATAAATTATAGTTTAAATATCTGAAGAAAAGTAAGCAAAAATAAACACTACAACTCGAATTGCTGTCTCCCATACATTTTTTGACTTAAATTATGATCCATAAGTATGCATTGCAGCACTAACACAAAATTAATTCAATTAACTCACTGACAAATTTATGGCAATCATGAAACCATTAGGGAATCAAACGATTCATTAATCATTACTATTACTTTAACTATAAGAATATCAAGTCAGTTGATAGGCATACAAAAACACTAAGTTCATCTTTTATAAAATCAATGAAGGCTTTACGATGAAACATTTGACAAGCAGTGAGGGAATTCAGCACTTTCACATCAGTTCACACAAATCAGTACCTAGAATTTTACTAGTTCCCCAAAGCAGTTCCTGATATGCTAGTATTAAAATGACATACTACAATCAGCTCCTTAGAATGAGTTTCAATGTTAGATTATAAAGTATTTCATTTTTATTCATCCTAAAGTTTCAAAAATAAATTTTTGAATAAGAATAATATTTGGAACTTTAGATAGTATTGCATGGTTGCATACTTCCTAGGAATAAAAAGCTGTTCCCAAAATTTATTAATCCCCTCACTGATGATAAGTTATATAAAAAAGATTTATATTGTGATATATTTTCCATAAAGTTTATCAAAAGCACTAATAGATTTGACAAAATTATGTTTATTAAGATTATAATCCCAGTGAAAAACTAGCTGCTTTCATTGTAATTTATATTTATAATTACTTATCATGAAGCATGCATATACAAAGGAGTGAAAATCTCATCAGTTGATTTAGAATTGCCAAAAGCTCAAGAAAGGATGATTTAAAGACAAAAATCACATTTTTTTCACACCTACTATAAAGAATTTTACTAAAAAAATGAGCATTTTTAAAATTTTCATCAGAGAGCATTGAAAACCTGACAAAACATAACTTTTAATTGATAATTTGGATTTAATTATCTAGAAAGTAAAAGATTCATGGACCTTTTTAACAAGATTTTTTAAAGATATAACTGCAATTTAAGAAATGTAAAAAAATCTTTCCTAATAAATAAAGATTTAAAAAAAGGTGTGTGATTAGTAGACTGAAAGAACAATTCTGAAGAGGTATGAAAATTTAAAGATATCAGAGCTAATATTGATCACCTTAAGAGTTCCTTGATCTTAAGACTACCTATTAAAGATAATCTTAGGACAGAAATAGGATTTTCTCAAAAGATACTGCAGTAATATTTGATTGCATGTGCAACTAGAATATGAATGATATTCTAGATAAAAACGACAAAAGCAAGAATTCAGAAAAAGATGTACTTACTTAGTTTTAGATTTTGGACAGTAACGAACCACATGAGGCCGACAAGCTTCCTTGAACTTGTATGAAAAGTGGTAGCTCTTCAGAGAGATCAATTGGAAGTGCTCTACAGCAGCTCTACAACGATAACCATCACTGCGCACTTCGGGGTCATTCTTATGGGAAACCAAACAGTCCATCACACCACCTTTGTCAAATCCTCCCTCTAGTTCATCCTTTCATCAGAAAAAAAAGTCATAAGATTGTTGGTCCATCTAGCTCACTCAAAATTAGAATTTTTAACAAAGGTGCATTAATAAATTCTATCATATTTGGCCAGAATTTGTGGAAAGCCATACTAAGAAGAATAAGAAGAAAATTTTTGTAACTTCAACAGAAGTTTTATTAAGATTGTCTTAATAAAAATTCTGTGGAAGTTACAAAAATTTTCTTCTTATTCTTCTTAAAGGTGCATTAATTTACCTTTAGCACAGCTATTACTAAAATGCATAAAAACAGACCATCAAAAATACAAGTATGATTAAAGACTAGAAGAGATACATACTTTGCAGAATTTGTTGATGATGTCTTTGCATTCTGCGAAAATGATTGGGTTGATTTCCACATGTCCAGCCTCTAATTCTGTATAGTTTGAAACAGCTACCCTGCAATCTGGACTCAGCCTGTGGTATATCATTCATGATTTGAAGTACGAATACCATAAATCAAAATTTAGGAACTATAAGGTGATAGACTAATACTTGGGATCCAAAATTGCAATGTTTTAGTAAAACTTTTAATGGACATGCCAGTCTTTTCAAAGCCAAAAAAGATTAGTTTTATAAATTCCAGATTTACTTCATGGTGTAAGTGAAATTAAAAGATACAGAAAAAAAAGTCGGCAAGCTAAGGAAGTAAGAGACAAAGGTTCTCCAAGCGCCGACAGCAGCGACCGTCTAAGGGCGATTCCCAGGAAACGGATAATCGTTTAGTGGTCACCAGTTATTCAGAATCCCGATGCGCATTTTGGAAACAATGCTTCCATCTTCATGGGGATTCTGAACAACTGGTGACCGCTAAACGATTATCCGTTTCCCGGGAATTGCCCTTAGACGGTCGGTGCTTGGAGAACCTTTGTCTCTTAGTTCATTGACCGCCGAGTTCCTTTTTTCTTTCTTCAAGCTAAGGAAGGAAAATCTATGCCTTTTAATTTCTGAATAATCCCTTTTTACTCTTGATTCGAGTGAGTTCAATATTAGAAAAATTACAATTAGTATTTCCTAGGATATCCTTGTCTTCAAAGATGAATTTATAACAAAGTAAGCCCTACTCTGAATTTATATAGCTGTCAAGGTGTTAATGAGGAATAAATACTACTGAATAAAGATATTTGTTGTATAAAGAAGGATGAATAAAGAATGAAAAAGTAACCATGAAGATGCAGTAAGCACTGACTGTTTGGCAGAAACAGCAGGCAACTAGAGATAAAAAAGACAAGATACTAACACTTCAAGGTTATCTTGAAGGCAGACCATCTCTTCACCTCTTCCTGTGCGTTCCTGACAGTGTGCAGCAAGTTCATCCATGCAATGGTCCTCTACTTCTGGCTGCAGGTCTACGCTCACTGCACGCTCACGCATAACTCTTCTGACTTGATCTATACATGCTCTGCTTGGAGTAGTCTGAGATAACAATAAACAGTACAGAATATTCCAATCTATTTTTTGGACACAAGAAAATTTTCTGGACTGTTTAACAGTAGTATTTGGTTTCATTTACGTCAGTTAAATGGCAACAATATAGAGAAAAAAAGATAGGAATATGGAAAGAGCCTGATTGATAGAGAAGTTGATAATTGGAATGTGGGCAGTGCATGACAGAAGTAAAGCTTACATGAGGCAGAAAATTGATAGTTACAAGGATATGTCCTCCTTGACTTCAGTCATGAAACTAACCACCTTGAATATAATCCACCAATGTAATCAATATTACAGTAAAAGTCCGTCATAATGAGAGCTGACAAAAATTGGAAAAGTACTTGTCATAAAAAAGTACTTGTACTCATTATAGCTGATTACTGATACTAAATGTCAAATAGCTTGAATCTAAGGACAGCAAGTGCAGCAGAATGGAACTGTAGGTTTTCAATTCTCACACAAATGATTCAGAATATGTAAGAAAGTAAGTTCGCATCAAAAATAATATTTCATTTATTCATAGACTATACTCAAAGTTCATACATACAGAGGGATAAACGGAAGAGTGAAACTCTAATCAAAGCTCTCTGAAGCATTTTTGCTGAGGAAGGGTGAGGCAAGTTATGGGAAACAAATGCATGAATTAGGTGGCGATAAATTTTTTACATTTAATTTTTTTCTGCTTTTTGAAGAGATCACGTGATTCGGATGAACGTTTGCTTGTAGGACTTCATCCCTCACATCAATTGACGATTCTGAGATATGCCTTGTGCAAGACAAAATGTAGAAATGAGGCACTCGTTATAGCAAAACTTCAGAAATAACCACTTGTTATGATGGACGTAACTCCTTATCCTTTTTACTTTGAGATGGATAACGGCTAAAAAAATCACTCGCTATGATGCAACTCTCATTATATGCCATACTTGTTATAACAGACTTCTACTGCATATGATTCTTTTCATTCCCATCCTCTTGAAAATTAAGTTTTAAAGATTAAATAACAAAGATCATCAATAAATCATGCATAAGGAATGGACCAAAATTTTTAAGAATTATATTGTAAATTTTAAATTTCATTAAAAATGTATACATAAGAATTTTTAAAATACAAACTACGGTGTCTACCAACCATATTTCCCTTAAGTTACCATAACATTTTCATTAAAATATTTGCATTTGAATATTGTTAAAATAATTTATAGGTCCTCCCTCACGTACTGGAATGTTATACTCCTAAGTGTAGGGTATGCTAGATTAGGCTGTTGGAAACAGTTGCTATTCCTACTCAAGATAACTAACTAGTGAAAGTGTATGGAAAGGTCCATAGGAAATCTCACTGCAAGGATTCAAGAAGTATCAATCATATCAAGAAATTTTCTACCAGATCCAAAACTTATGTTTTATTTCTTTTTCAGATAAGAGGTCTTGCCAGGTAAGGTTTACATTAATATACATGCTATTCAAATATTCTCTATATTCTGTGTCCCCTAAAATAATCTTCTGGGTATTGTTGCAGTTCCAGCCTTCAGTAAAATGAAACTACAGTTGAAAAAGGTTTTACAGTTACTCAGCCACCCATCTGGGACACAATACTGAAACATATTATTTAAATACATTCTCTGGAAAATATGGAGAGTAATATTTTTCCTACACTTTCTTGGAATTGCAGATACAGATAATAATTTTTGAGGTAGAGAGCACAGCTAATTGGAAATGATATATACAATTCCCTCATTGACAGAGATGTATACATTAGACCATGTTTCCTGATGAGGTATTTGTACCAATGCTATTAACAAGCCAGGTAACAAGGAAATTTAAACTAAAATTTTGGATGACAATAAATATTCAATAATTTTTACATCTATAAAGATTTTTTGGTTAAAAATAAAGTTTATCTAGGTCAATTATTTGCCAACAATACCAAAAGAGTCACTAGCATTGAAATGTTATAAAAATCGGTTGACTTTACATGAGATTATGAAATAAATATTTGCAATAAAATATATAAACAATCGATGAAATGCAAATTGTATTAGGGAGAGATAAGGTAATTGCAAAAAAGCAAATAACAGAATTGCATCAGATGGAGAATGAATTTGAGGAAAATCTGCAAAGTCATAGAGAGAGGTACCTTAGGATCTCTGAGTGGATGATATGCATGACGATAGAGACAAGGAAGCACCATGGCACTTCCACCAGTCAACTTGTCCAACTGCAGCTGTTCTGCTGCACACAATCGATCTGCATCTTTATGGCAGTGGCGATAGAGATGAGGGTCCAATGCAAATTCTCTCGATACAAAATACTGGATCTGCAAGAGAGCTGTTCTGCAATCTGCTGCTAACTTCTCCTCTCCAAGAAGCTCCATCAAACAAGGCATCACCCTGAAAATAATGCATACATTTACCTATCTAGTCCATGGCAACCAATATTAATATTTCCTCCCACTATCAAATCTTCAACTTTTTTGCCTGTATAGTAAAATCTCGTGTGCCTTATCCACGCAATAGCTCATCAGAGTCTGTTTTAAAACATCTATCCATAAGATCCCTAAAAGATATGCTAACAAAAGCTGATATTTCCCTTACTTATAACATAATAAATGCCCACATTGATTCCCCTGAAATAATTTCATTATTAATTATCATGTTCCACCTACGGCAACCAGACTAACTCCTCTTTTACATGTCCCTAGATTTAGATTATCCATCGCACAATGTTCCCTATTATACAGACAGCCTGATCTTTTAAATTCCCTTCCCCCCTCCATAGACCCTTTCAGGCTTTCACTTGATGCATTCTTGAAAGAATGCTTGTATAAAGAACCTTGTAAAGAATTTCCTTATTTTGTATTTGTGTATAAATTTTGTCTTATTTTTAGTTTTATTTGTTGATATTCTTATTTCATATTGTCATGTATATTTGTTTAAGTTTGTTTTTTTGGAATTCACTTTAAACTGGCAGCACCGCTGTATGTGCATCTTTGATAAATAAATAAAAAAATAAATAATAATTGCAGGTTTTTATTGAAACTAAGTATTTCTAAAAATAAAAGTCATTTGAATTTCAATGTTTCAACAATAAAAATATGAGTTTTGTGATACCAGATAATATTTATTAAAGAAATTTAATAAATAAGATTTTTATTTTACCAACACCTATGCAATAAATTATATCGGAAATCAATGTAATCTAAAAATGAAAGATTTTTGCACACACGTAAACTGAATTCTGCTGGAAAGGAATGTGAGCTGAAAGGCCAGTATCACAAAAATTTGAACAAGGTGCATTATGACAGCACAGGGTGAAAGAGTAATTATGGAAAAATAATATTAAGGGAAGGCGTGCATCAGAACTACAAGATTATGGTAAAAAATTCCAAAAGAAATAATTTGAAATGAAGCAATGAAGAAAGAAGCTGCCTCTCATTATCCTCTAGAGCAAACAAAAATACATACATAAGGAAGTTTCAAATATTTCCCATGATTATGAAAATTATTTATGAGAAGTAATATCAATGAATGCATGCTTATAAGTTGCTCTTGTTTGAAATCTAAAAATGTTAACATTATGAATACACATCTCAAAGCCATCAGAGTCATTCAAAGAAGCAACACCTGGGTGACAACTTGATACAGAGACATAAAATTTGAAGCATTTGATAATAAATAAAACTCTGGAGGGTAGTAAGTAGACATCTGTCTATGTGAGAAATGCCCAGAAGGGCATATTTATAATTGAAATTAATCTGCATATGGTCACATGAATGCAGAAGAAGGGAGGGCTATCACATATTTGTTGTACACTTAATTCAAGTATTACAGCATTTTGTTATATTATTATTGTTATTCATACATAATTACAAATCTAAGAGTGGAGAGGAAGTCACAAATGATAGATTTTTGAGAAGATATTAAAAAGTTGATACTTAATAATACGGACAGCAAAATGGAAATGTTCAAGGTAGGCTAAAGCCCCTATGTGCTGCTCTGGACTCAATTCAGATTTGGAGAATCATATACCCTATGTGCATTATTTACTATTTATGTGTTTAGAATTATGTGGATTTATAATAAAATTGAAATGACTGGATGAAATGACAAATATAATTTTAATGTCATCAGCCTTCCTTGTGTTAGTTTTGGAGGGTAAATTCAAAGACATACAGCTAACAACATGCTTATGTTTTTCATACTTTAACGTTTCCTTATTTCATCCATTAATGAAGGGCGATCCTCTTTTATAATCTCTATCTATTTATAATCTATATATTTACCTGTCTTCTAAAATGTATGCTGGGACTGCTGATTACAAAAAATCCAAAAGTAAAATCAAAAGTGTCTTACTTACCCAGTGTCACCAGCATTTGAACAATGTTTCTCAACAGATCCTCGACAAGATTTTTTCAAAACTGGGTCAACTGTCCAATTCTCTCCCACATCAGCTTCTTTGGCAAGCATCTCTAACTAATAAAATAAAGAGATAAAAAGGAAAATGAATTTCAATTAAAGAAATGCACAATGGTAATTAAACCCAATTTAAGAAATTTATCTTTAAAAGTAGAAATAAATAACTTTTCCTGAGCTCTAATGTCCATCAAATAGATTCACTTAATAATCATAGATAATTTAAAAAGTAAACTCTTTCGTTCTTTAAATTATTGTTTTACATCAATATTAAGAATGGACAGAAGAATAACTCAGCTATCAAGATACATATTGTATGTCAAAAAATTAGCTGTAATGAACATTATAATAGAACATAGTTATTGGAATAATCACTTAAAATTAATTAGAAATTTTTGTTGATACTGTTTTAATAAAATTCTTCTGGTTTATAAAGTAGAATTTGCTAAATTACGATGAATCTGCAAAGAAGAGCAAAATATATCTTATTCTTTGTTTCACATAAATATTTCTATTAACACCCTTGTATACTGTATTCACAAAAATACCCAGGGGTAATTTTCCTTTATGAAAGGGTTACGAATCTCCAAGAATGGAGTTTTTTTTTGAAGATGTGAGAACTTCAGAGAGCAAAATTTCCATTTTTTCTGTTCAATAATTTATTTACCTGCTCAATAAACCCAGAGCAATGATGAAATCATTAATATGAATTGTTTTATTGCTGGAAACAAAATAGTCTATTATTGAATAGACATGTATTTTTGCTTCAATAACTTTCATTTTAGAAATATCAAATAGCAGTTAATTTTTGAGATTCACTGGCTATAAAATTTCATACTTAATATGATTAAATACATATTAAACTTTTGGATGAATACTAAAGGCTCTAAGATACCTCATCAGAAGTCTGGCATTGATAGCTTTTATTAAATATTAGAGGGGATATGCCCCCAAGGCATAAGGCTAAACCCTAAACCACACAAATCATCTAGCTTTGCTTGCTGTCCCAGCATTTATACTGTGTAAGGAAAAACAATACATATTTACAACAGTAAGCTGCATCAGTCAATGACATTTGTTTCTAAATTAATTTAGATACACTTTTCGTAAACCAGAATTTGTTATATAAGTCCACAATAACCGTCTGTATATGAGGTATTAAAAAATGTACTAAGAGAATTCCATCATCTTCAAAAAGACTATTATCACTTAATATCATAGAATAGAGTTGCAAGAAATGGGCTTATCTGTTAATATCATTTAGTGGGTAAATATAACAATGGATTCACATTGAAATACTAACTGCATGAAGGCAATTCTTAGAGATACGGTGTCCTTTCCTGTGGAATGAATGAGCATGATCCATAAGACAGTGGATGACGGCTGCACCCTCATAACTAGAGCATAGCTTTGCTACATCGGAAGAGCATCCAGAAACCACTTCCGGAGATGTGTTGTAGTCTTCAAAAAGAAAGCGTCTATGGGCCACCATTCGAGATCTGCATTCAGCAGAAACAGAGCTGCCTAAAATTAAAAATGATTACCATCACGCTATGATCAATCCATCACTGTCCACAGCATTTAAATATGATCCTAGTCATCTCCTTAATTGTCTCCAAAATGCACATTTAAAAGATGAAATAAATTATGAATAAAATTATTTTATCTTTAAGAGAATCTAAACACCATTCTACAATGACTTCTAATAGAACCTTTTCTTAGTGCTTTTACCACTTAAATGGGCACTCGTATGGCAAATT
Organism: Pachydiplax longipennis; assembly: GCA_036926295.1. Lineage (NCBI taxonomy): Eukaryota > Metazoa > Arthropoda > Insecta > Odonata > Libellulidae > Pachydiplax > Pachydiplax longipennis. Next base: position 33,826,206 of record JAVFKF010000019.1, read on the forward strand.
TTTATCCTAAAATGACATTTATTTTTAACAGCAGCAGTTTTGTTCCTATTTACACCACGTATTTTGACAATATGTGGGATTAAAAGATTCTTATTCTCCATTCTCTGGAGGGTACTTCTGTTATGCTTACAAAAATATTTTTCCATTGACATCCTTGTATTTGTCTATCAGAATCACATGAGTTCAAGCAGTTTGCTGCTACATTTTGGTTTTAAGATCACTGATGTATCTCATAAATACTCTACAGTTCAATAGAGAAATAATCCATACAAACCATTGCGAATGGCCCCTTCCAAGCAGAGAAGAATATGTGCAAGGCGCACATCTGGAGCTTCATCAGCACTGTGGGGTCTTCTTCTACGACAGTGGTTAGCTCGAACATCTTCTCTGCAAGCCCTTGCAAATCCCTTGCTGGCCTTGTAATCTCTCGCCATTAATCCTAGTCTCCGACTCAACTCATCAGCACACTGATCTCATCATTAAAGAAATAAAGAAAGATGATTGTGATAGCTTCCCTAGTTTTATCATTCCTTAGTACTTGCACAAGAATACAATCTGCACAATCTGGATTCAGCTTTAAGTATTACCACTGGTTTACACAAGGGGGGTAAATAAATCTCCTCCTCAATATTTGAAAAGACCTGAAATTATTATTACTGCATTTTAAATAACTTATACATCAGTCACTTTGACGTAGAGAAATAAGAGTTATGATTTATCTCACTCGTACTCAAAATACTTAAAATCAATAAAAAAACAACTGTTTAAAGCTGAATTACCTATATTATTACTGACTGAAAAGTGCTGAATGTCTAAATGAGATGTATGAATGCAACTCTTTCTTACAACTCAATTGTTGTGTCTAGCTCCTAGATCATTTCCTAATACAGTAGTACCATTAAATACAAATTTTAAAAATATCCTTCCCTTGAAATATTTTTCTGCCATTGACTCTTTCAGTCCATTAATTGTTAGGATATACATGAATGAAACAAACACATCCTTATAAGTAAAAATATCAGACAGATTTGAGAAGTATGAGACAGAAATCATCAAGAGCAAGAAAAATCAGTTTCATTAAAATAAGTACTTTACAATAAGATTCTACAATAAATTCATTCTATTAATTATTCACTTGTTGCAAAATGTTAAATTTATCAGTTTAACATAACTCTTTTACTTCTTTTTCTTTATTTGTATGAGTTTTTATATATTCATGAATGGATGTACAGTAGGGTTGATCGAAAAAACTTTTTTTTCGAAATCAGTACGCGGCTAGTGCTTAAAGTTTGTGGTTGGTGGTCCTTATAAACCATTAGAAATCTCAGCTCGATCCTTAAATTTTAAACCCCTCAATCTTATGCACCACGGATTACACCGTTCGATTTTATTGTGGAGAACTGCACATAGGGTGTATGAAAAATTCTCTGGAGGAATTCATGAAACCACTTAGTTGCTCATAAAAGCTATTTTTGCTTAATATTATCATGACAGTTGAGACTTTTCATTATTGAACTTGCAAAAGTGCTGCAAAAATAATCCCTTTTTTATAAATGCAGCTTTTAAAATATTTCCACAGACTTATCCATTTATCTTTTCAAATAAAGTCTTGAAATTTTAATGAGCTGTTATCAGCACCTATTAATTTTTACCTTAATAACCAATAAAGCATCAAAAAATCACATACCTTTTTGCTTACACTCTTATCCAATCTATTGTGTATCAGGCAGGAGTAGGGATCAATATTAGCATCTTTTTCATTCATGCAAAGATTGCTGTATTCTGCAGCACATGCTTTGTAAAGCTGTCGGTCAAGATGGATGTCCTCTGCTTGTAGCTCTGACAGCTTCATCACATATGATCGACAAAGTTCATCCTTGACCTGATCGAGCTTCAGTTGAAGGCAAGCTAAAGTTCCACCCTATAAAAAAAAAAATTATTACTTCAATAAAATATGATTTATGGTACAGATCAAGAAATTGGCAAGTAGTCACATTTTAAATTTTTTCTTTTCAATAATTTGTCTACGCATACCACACTTTCACAACCGTTCTCATTAATTAATCCCTGGTCTTTAGCTTATTTAGTCTTGTTTTTTTTTAATTTCCTTTTTAATATATATTTTTTTCTTTCCATTTCTGTTACTATTCGGGGCTCCCGGATAGCTGCGTGGGCAGTGCGTTCGAAAACAATGAAAGCAGTCCAGGGTTTGATTCCCGGTGGGAGCCCACATGTGAAATGACCTCAGCTGTCAAAGCACTTTTCACAATACTACTACTACTCTGTTACTATTCATTCTAATCAGTCTTTTTTGTGTTTTTGAATCTTATTCGGTAAATAAATAATCTGAGTTGAAATCATCATTATTTAGCAGTTTTACAAAGATGAAAATCAAGATGATCCCAATTACACAGGTTAGCCTTGTTAGTATGAAGAGGAAAAGAAGAATCCCAAACAGAATGTGAGGGAGATGTGCTGTTATAAGAAGAAATGAAAGTTATGCAAGAGTTGCAATTTACCCGAGTAGTTAATTAAGCATGATGTGGTAAAAAAACTACAATTTTATCATAATTAGGGAAACAAAATAAATGCGTCTTACTTCTCTTCACAATGCACCATGGAGATGAAATTCTTGAAGGCAAAAAGAAATTGCCCGAAATAATCTCATTTCATAACTCCACAAAAGGTGCAGTAGATACTACTGATCAATTATGTGGGAATTATAGCGTAGCCAGAAATTGCTGCAAAAGGTCTCTAGTAATCTATTATTCATTTATGAAGAATCACTTGAGAACCAACCTTAAGATGGCACTGTTTTTAATTTCATGACAATTCATGTATTAGTTCCCGAATGGCAGCTGATTGTTTTCACGAAGTTTAGGCATTTTGCAAACGATGGAAAAAGACGAGTTTCGAGTTTTGATTAAACATTGTTTCTTGATGGGAAAAAACACTGTCCAAGCCAAAACTTGGTTAGATAAATGTTACCCAACATCCTCGCCTTCGGAAGCGACAGTGAAATGGTGGTTCGCGGACTTTAAATGTGGTCGTGTCAGCACCAAAGACGCCGAACGCCCTGGACGCCCCTCCAAGGCCACCACTTCAGAAAATATAAAAAAAGTCCATCTGATCGTTTTGAATGATCGTAAAGCAAAGTTGCGTGAGATAGCAGAGTCTGTGGGTATATCGATGGAACGCGTTGGAAATATTCTGCATGAACATTTGGGGATGAAGAAGCTTATCACGCGATGGGTGCCGTGTTTCCTGACTCCGGACCAGAAGCAAAGACGTGTGGAGGATTCCGAGCGTGGCTTGGCCTTGTTTCAAAAATACAAAAAGGACTTTTTGCACTGATTTGTGACAATGGACGAATCTTGGATACATTATTACACTCCTGAGTCCAATCGGCAGTCTGCAGAATGGCTGGAAGCGGGTAGCAGTCGTCCGAAGTGTCCAAAGACCCAACAGTCAGCTGGGAAGGTTATGGAGAGTGTTTTTTGGGACGCAAGTGGAATCATTATGATTGAATACTTGGAAAAGGGAAAAACAATCACAGGCGACTACTACGTTGCTCAACTGGACCATTTGGACATCGATATCAAGAAAAAACGGCCACACATGAAAAAGAAGAAAGTGCTGTATCACCACGACAACGCACCAGCTCATTCGTAAATGAAAGCGACGGTCAAATTGAGTGAATTGCGGCACGAATTGGTTTCACATCCCCCGTATTCACCAGATCTGGCACCCAGCGACTACTATCTATTCCCAAACATGAAGAGATTTCTTCAGGGGAAGAAATTCACGTCAAATGAAGAAGTGATGTCCGAAACAGAGGCCTATTTTGGAGGACTTGATAAATCATTTTTTTCGAAAGGCATCGAAATGCTCGAGGACTGGTGGAATAAGTGCATAGCTCTAGATGGAGATTATACTGAAGAATAAAAAAGGTTTTCAGGTAACAAATTGATTTTTTATTTGTTAGGCTCGGGACTTTTCAGGCCATGTAGTACAACCAGATTATGATGCTATCCTGCTAAGATGCAGATTTTGCTTGGTCCCCTGAAAAGGTCTTAAATAGGTTTTACTCTATTTCCTGATGAAATACCAAATACAAACATAATAACATACAATATTTCTAACAAGCTTTTCCATATTGGGTAGTATGGCTACATCCATTTCATGATCATAGAGTTAAGTATGAATTATGTCTATGAAAGCTCACACTACTGAAGAATAACCCTTAACATAAAGACTAATTGGCAATAAATCTACCACACAATGCATATGTGAAACAATTAGTAAATTAGGAATCACATTCAACAATGAAAATAAAAATAAATTTTTTATTAATAATAATCATTTATTAATTTTCTGTACTTAATCACAAGGGCTACACAGATACAATCATTATTTCAGCAAAGATTGTAAACTACCTAATTATAAAAAGTTACTCACCTCCCATGAAACCTGATTGTGGTGGCATTCAAGCTGCTTAACATCAGCTTCACAGTATTTTGCTAATGGTCCTGTTACTTGGCTGAAGTCAAACAGAACAACACGTTCCACTTGCTGTAGAAATGATCTGAAAAAATCAGTTCAAACAATTCTTGAAGAAGTATATACACATTGACAAAATAATGAAATTTTACACACGCACTCTTTCAATGGCTTTATATTTAAAATTCTATGTTACAGCCAAATGCTATGACTTAAATAGACAAAGTAAAACTTTGGACCTTGCCAAGACATGGTGAGTTTCAAGATCACAGCCCAATCTTATTGAGTTGGGTCTTCCAAATAAAAAGTATCAACAACAATAACCTTGTCTTTATAACTGCAACCTTTACCAATGCTTTCTTAGTTTCCCTTCAACAATCTCAATGATCACTGACCTGTCCAGTTTGCATTTTTTCTTCACTACAAAATTTCCAGATATTGGATATCATACAATAGAGATCTTTTAATGCTTAAGGAATCGGTATCCTTCAAGAAACGTTGATCAGCAGGTTTTATCACCAGGTTTCATGCAATATAGGAAGAATAGTATGATTAGAAAGAATATTTGACAAGAAACAGCCCAAGAGATAGGTGGAGAAGACAAAACAAAATTCTAATGAAAAGAGTAAGTGGGTATTCAAGAACATAAAAATGCTGATGAAAAAGCAAAGCGGTGAAATCCATTGTAAATAAAGAAGAAGATTGAAAATATAACCTGAGCACTTTAAAACAATAGAAGTTTGAATTATATGAACTCCCAAGATCATGCAGAAGCATTTTAACAGTGAAAATGGAGGTGTGTATGGAAACATAAACTGACACAGGCAGGACTTTATGCAGAATCAAGGTAAGGTTCATGGGGATTCCCATGAGAACAGAGCTAGCAATAAAATAAAGAGGATGACCTCCTAATGGAAAGATTGGAGATAATGATAATTAAAAAAGGAAACTAGCATTTAAACAACAATATAAAGTAGATATAAAGGTTTTGCTTATGTATGAATATTTGACTGCAACAGTTGATTTATTTTAATATAGTATTAGAAATTTTGCAACCCTTGAAGCAATTTTTAAGATGACATAGTGTTTTAACTACGATAAGGTTTAAAAAATAATGGGTTTTCCAATAAAATGAACCTTTTTAAATTTCACAACTTCCTGCTATTGGAAAGCACCATCTGAGCCAAAGTGTCCAAGGAAAACATGTCCAAATCAGAATCTTAATCAATCTAACAACAAATATTATTTTATAAATGTGTTGTAGTGTCAATATTTAAGTAAACTGTTAAGTGGAAACTGTATGAAGGGGAAGAATGTTGGGCCTCCTCGTAACGAATAAACAAAGATTGTTTCTAATTTACATGCACTGCCCTTTTCAAAACGTAAAACTTTGCAGTCCACTGAAAAATTCCCTTCAAACGCTCATACTGTATTCCTTCAGACCTCCTGAAAGAGTCATTCTAGTCAGATGAGGCTTGGCAATCCTCTGCTGTAAACAAGTATTGCAGTGTAGCCAGGAGGATGCTAAGTCCAAAATTTCTAGACCCCTTAACCACTTATCGTATGCATTAAGGACCACACCCTTCAATTTTATTGGAACTAGCTGTACATACACATAAGTGTTGGCATCAAAGTTAAAACAAGTCAAACTTTTACAATAAACTGACCATAGTTAAATTAACACCAGTTAATTTGTGCATTTTAGGATTAAAAAGATATCTACTTCCGTTAATATTTCATTTTGGAAAGTTATTTCCCTGCCCCTAGATCATACGAAATTTTTCATTCACTCCTACTCTGAACTTCTCCCATTCAAAAATTGACTATGCCCCAGAAGAGGATTATAGTACAAGATAAAGAATAAACATCTATAGAAGGTAGAACAAAAGAGACCAAGATTCTTTAACCTCAGATGTAACATTAGACGCTTGCTTATGACAACAGAAGTATGAGATAGAAACCACCTTCCAGTGAGAGAGAGAAGAAATTTGAATGAAATCAAAAGAATCCTTTCTTCATAAGAAAGCATCAGACTCAGTTTGAATTTTTACCATCACAAAAGGCTCCTTGGATCAGAGTAAAATATACCATATGTAAAATACGCAGAAATAGAACATTCATGAAAGCAATGAAAATACAGTATAAACCTTCAAAATTAAATGGAGAAGATACCTTTTATCACAGTTATATAGGATTGTTTACTTCATTTGACAGATTATGAGAAGTGTTGAGAACTTGTCATATCTATTTTGAAGATGACAGAGGACATAAAAACAAAGGCAGAAGACATAATCTATAGCTTCGGCCGAGATGTGGTGGAAATATATAACTGAATACAGATTTTTACTTTTCCAAAAAAATTTTTGTGGAAAAGTAGAAATCTGTATTCAGCAAAGGCAGAAGAACATTGATCAATGACCTACTCACAAAGTGAGCCTCAGCAAGACTATTGCAATTATTTCAGATAATAGATAACAGACCAAAATCAGAATATAATAATAGAGATAATAGATCAAAAGAAGAATGATAATGGAAAGCTCCTGCCTTACAAAGAAATGGAGGAATAATGCATGTATAAAGTGCAAACATATGATACTACTTGAAGAGGATGAAATTTGAGCAATGTATCTTAAATGCCTCAACAGGAAAAAAGATGAAACAAAGCTAAGAACTAAGCAAACAAATAACCCATTGTTTAATGATTGTCATTCTCTTAACTCTTGTCTCTGGAGTCATCTTATACTAGGATTAAGGGAAAGCAAAATTTCATTTCTGAAATAAGAAATAGGAAAGTAATTCGTGGGTTGGGTAACCTTAGTGCTTGAATTCTCTCTAATTTGCAAAATCAAGGAAGAAGAATTCCATTACAGATGATAACCTGATGGGGCTAACACTTGGGAAACTAATGATTAACATTGCGGTTTTCTACATGTTTCACTTATCATGACAAGAAGTGAAGAAGAATAAAGAAAAAAGAAGACTAAGTGAAAAAAAATTATGTTTTGGCCAAGTTTTGAAGATCCATTTCCAGAAATATCCTCTAGGTTACTGATAATTCCATGTTTATTGTACCAAATTCCAAAGAACACATCTTAAGTTCTCATAGATTAGGTTTAAGGAAGAAGATAGAGTATATATAGAGTTCTCTAAATTTGTTCAACAACAGGAACTATGGTGAAAGCTGCCAATGCCACATGCAAGTAAAAGAGTGATTGCTCCACTCTATCCATCTATATCAACCTGTATCTAGGGATGAGGAAATTTCCAGACTTCTGTTTTGGATTTTCAAAGGGGTCTCAGGGTAAAAAACCCACATCAGTAAAACAAAGGTAGCCTGAAAATTTCTATGTCCCCTTACAAAGATGACATTGGAAATTGCCTTGCACATCAACTATCCCTGAGGGTATACACACTCACAAATATCTATAAATTTATAAGAACATCATTTCAGATGTTTAACAAAAGTTGACCAGGGTATGCAAACTTCAGTTGCTTGTCAATTTATTTTCAAAGGATTTAAAGCTTCTTAACTACTACTAACTTCTAGCCTCCTTAAACTGGCAAGTGACATCAAATTTACTTTCTTTCCTCTCATCAATGATATGCATATCTTGCACATTTGGAAATTTTACCAGAATTATTACTTAATTCTGGTAAAATTGCCAAATGAAATAAAAATTTCATTCTAATACACTTAAAATTAAGTAAGTTTAATTATTTTAAAATAATTTTGGACCATTTATCTGGTTTTTATAAAGATGTTTCAAAGTAATTCCTCCTCATGATTAATCTCAATCATTTAATCGTGAATATGGTGATAAATTAAGAGTTCCTCTTAGCTAAGGAAACTAATAGCATGCGGGTTATTCGTAACTGAAAATTGACCTTACGAGTGAACCGGACATTATCAAAGCAAACTCAACATAGTAAATTCTTAACTAATTAAATATTAGGTTTGACTTACTTGCATTTGGGAATTAGAATTGATTCCTTTCTATCCAAAATGCAACTCAAAAATGGTGAAACTGGAGAGGAGGATGTGGTATCAGGAAGATTAGAAGGAGAAAGGCACTCAGAGAAGCTCTGAAGTTCATTGTGACATGAAAACTGCAATCCAGAGCGTAGACTGGAATCTTCCAGGAAGTCAAGAGAATGTGCCCAAATAACATTTTTGCACGCTTCACTAATTCTGTTAACTTTGCTGATCTGAAAGAGATTCAGGATAATGCATTACCTTATTGGATAACCCAGGTTAATTGCATATTACGACCAATGATACCTACATCACTCGTAAGAATACAATCCAGAGCAGCAAGATCATCTAAGGGAATACGGTCTTTACACAACTCTTCAATCACAGGTTCGCATTCTTCATTTCCCACAAGTTTTCCTTTTGGAATACTTCTTTTCACTCTTTCAGAATAAAACAGTTCTTGTCCAGCAATGGCATGCACCTCACAACCAACACAATTGGAATTCGAAACGAGTACATGGTGCCCCCTTATTTCAGTTGGAATGATTAAAACTGATAAATAAAATAAGAAATCACGCAGATAAACCATTATCACCTTCTAATATATACACATCATGGATTTCGAGCAACTCTGTTCAATACTTCAAGTCAATGATACAAAACACCGACAAAATTTCACAGAATGATGCCTTTATCATTTTCGAAAAACATTTCACAAGTTTATTTTCTTCAGATTAGTCTAACACGAGCTTGAAACGAAATAAAATAGATGGCAAGAACACGGCATATTCTTCTTAATCGGTCTCCGACTCAATGTTCAATCCCTTATCATGGCAAAAGTAGCGAAATTAGTCACGGATCCTATCCTCGCCTACCCAACTACTTAACCATCTCGTCTATTATTGAAAACAAAGAAATTTTTTGGCCGCGTGCTTGCGCGGGTCAAATGAACGCCTCATGTAAGTAGAAATATTTCATTTATTAACATAAATGAAAGAGTATATTTTGCCACTATGAATGATTTCATGATCCTTTCTAGTCACAGATGGCAATCATAGAAATCTCTTAGTCAATCATAATCAATATCTCAATTTGAAGCTAAAAGTTTTACAATCTCATTTACCAGTTTCGTCTACGTATCTCTTTACTGTTGCTCAAATATTTTATAGTATTATGCTTGGGAATTGGACTTTGGGAATGAAAATAAAAAACTACTATACATATTGTTTTAATAAAAATATGGAACCAATTGTGTATTTTCATCCAATAAAGAAAGGAGCAGGCGCGGTGGGAGAGAAAAACCTCAATGTTAACATGACCATCTTGAGAACAAAGAGAATCACACAGTTAATGAAGAGATTTGTGAGAGTTGCAGTGAAAGAGAGAAAAATATTAATTAGCCTAGGAGACTTGTGTGGATTGATAGGGCTTTTCGGATTATATTGATTCCAATGAGATTGTGATCGAGTGTTTGGTAGATCTGAGTGTGGGACTAACTGAATATGGAATTGATTGGCTTCCTCTGAAGTAAGTTCCTAAAAAGAAGGTGGTTGCAGGAGTAGATGAAAGATGTGTGAAACTACAAAGGTGAAAGTAGATGATTAGATGGAATTCTAGATGAAAATATTGCAAGTGATGAAAGGATGCAAGTTTTAACAAGTGAATTGAATGAGGTCATCAAAGTATAATTATGGAAAGTGCCTGGAATAGAATGGAATTTGTAAAAGAGTCTATTGAAAATATATGGTGAGACTGCAGTTAGAAATTTGATAAAGGATTCATGGTATAAAGGGCCTGTTGAGAGAACAAAAGGAAGGTTTCCACAAGTAATCAGAGAAATGTGTAATGGATAGAGCAAAGAAAGAATAATGCTTTTTGAAATCAAGCGTTACTCAAAAATTCATGAATATTTTTTCATGCACATTATCTCTTTAAGGAACAAAGATTTCCTTAGAAGAGGGTGCAGCCTCTACTTCTATGAGGTCATGGCATCAAGAATGCTGTGCAGCTGGACAAATCCTTGCCTTCAAAGTACCCAAAATGGTTTCAGTAAATATTCTAGCCAGGTAACTTATTTGGATAAGCAAGCTCTCAGATATGGGAAGATCCCTGGTTAAATTCCTGGTCCTGTCAGACTTTTTAAGTCTTTTTTTCCTTGGGAGAAATTTCCTTCTTATATTAGGGATTTGTGAATGTCCATCTTATTTAAAAATAATGCAAAAAAATTCATGTAAAAGTAATACAGAAAGCATTATTCATCTAATGCAGAAGGAAATGATTCCTCTTAAACGTTCAAAGAAAGTGGACCAGCTTTCAACAAGACATGAGAATCATATTAAAATGTAATAAAACTGACATATTTTGTATTCATATAATAGTTTATACTCTGGTTGTTCATTACAAAAGTTATAAATTAGTATTCATGATTCAAATATTTTACAAAAGAATTATGCAAGGTCAAATTACATGTATGGCTTGTACTCAGTGGTGGGATTCAGCTGGTTGGCCTGTTTCCTACACCAAAATAATAGGTATAATAATAAGAGGTAGAGAGATGTATGTAATCCAGACTTCAGTGCATGGTTGCATACTCAATAGAGATAAGAACCAGTTCCTAAAATCATTGAATCCCACCACTACTTATACTGTTATGTCTTCCTCGAGGTATTGATACAAAGTAAACTTTCAGCTTTACCTGTCAATAGTTTGTTTACAGTAACCAAGAGTCCATCAAACAATTGCTAATTCAGTGATACAGCTTGCTTTCTGAAAGTGTTTAACTTTTCTATAAATTTCAAAATTCAATGTTTTTTTATTATTGCTAGGATTTTGTTGAGGAATTTCCATTTCATCAGGTATATGTTTCAAACGTGACTAAATTAAGATTTGAATTATTATTGAAAAAGTGATTGCTTGGTTCTGTTGAGGCAAAGCTTCTCAGTAGCCTTAAAGATCTTCCTCTTTTCAGTGCTTTAACTCCTAAAATGCTATAAAGGTTGGAATAAAGCACGCCTACTGTAGGAGATCAAATTCTTAACATATGTGTAATAAATCAGCAATAATTTTAATTCAATTTGAACTTTTATAAAATAATGATATTTATAAGAATTTTTTATGTTAGTCAGATCATATTAAATTACTTATAGGCTGTGTTCCTTAGCTAACTTGTTTTTATTATTTGAAAGGAGTTTTATCATTTTTAACATTATATTTGTGCTTTAGTTATCGTGAACTATTGTGAACTTTATTAAAAGTATCAACACCTTTTAAAAATTCCTTAGAAAAATTAACTTGTTTTCAGCTATAAAGAGAGTAGAGACAACAAAGGAATAGTTACATAATTTTTAAATAAAAATTGTAATAAATCTATTATGTTGGACTGAATACTCATTAGAATTTTCAAGTGACCTAAATAAACTATTCATTTCTTTTCATTCAGAGATATCTTTCATCAATTTCAGGAATTGCTTGCATTATGCTTTGGTTCCACTACCATTTAACTTACTGCTCAACTTTTTCTCAATTGCTGTCAGCTCTATATTCCAGTGGTGTTATTTTTCCATACTCTTCTGCCCTCATGTAGTAATTTAATCTCCCTTTTCATTGATCTTTCTCTCTTTTTTCCTTTGTCTTTATTTCCACATACTCTTTATCATACTTTCCCAATAACTCACTAAGAGGATCTTCATATGTTTCAGCCTCTAGCTCTCTCATAAACCCTTGCATCCAAAGAGGGTTGAAATCAACACGAAATAATTTAGCAACCCATACTGGATCACTTAAATGATTATAATAAAAACGCTTGTCCTTATCCATAACTAATGTCTCTGAATTCAATGATTCTGCATGGACCTTTTTATCAGAATCATGAGCTGATGAGGATGTATCTGTGACAATTGCATCAGCTTCATCCCATGCTTGGACTTCTCTGCAAAACTTGGTTGCGATCTGAAAAGAAATGTATGTTAAGTCAAATGGTAGCAAATTTTTTAAAATGACGGGCAAAAGCAATGATATTGATCAGTGTTTTCCAACCTTTATAGTCTAAAGTCCCACTTTCTCTCTTTTCAGTGCATCCAAGTCCCATCAAATCGCAAAGAATTTGTTTTTCTAATTTAGGTAATTATCTGGCAGATAACAATTAAACTTGTAGAGATAGAGAGATGAAAAGATATTAAAAAAATAGAATAACATCAACCTACTTGGATCCAACAATACAGACTTGTAAGTCCCATTTATGAGAATTACAAGTGAGATGTATACCATAGGGGGTTCATATCTCACTGGTTGGGTAACACAAATATAGATGATGCTGATACAAAAAGGCAAAAATAATAAACTTAAATGAGATGACAAAATACATGAAAGACCAAAAACTGGTTATTAGGAGGAACTTTTCAGTCCTCAAATCATTTCATTTCAAACTTTATTCGATCTTTTCCATAATTTTCATCAAAAAAATAGTCAAGCAAATGTTGGCCATAACGAACTCTGACAAGTTATGAAAAATATAAAGAATTGTATAAACTATAGAAAGAGCTTATGAAGAGTAATGAATGCATATGAGAAAATAAAATCTTATAATGGATAGAAACTGTATTTACTCTCATTATTTCCTCTTCGCTGTCCTTTTCAAGTTGTTCCTCATCAAGATTTTGATGTTTTTCAATGTTTCTTATTTGTTTTTTGATGAACTTACGATATGGATTGCTTTTCACTGGTGGGCTGAAAAACAAATATTCCAAAAGAAACACTTCAAGTCAAACTACAATCTTGAGACAACTAAGTTACTATTGTTTCCCTATTAAGTAAGACATTTCCTACGTGACATTCTAAGACGAATATTGATTGGAGGATGCATCATTTACAAGTAGATACTGGCAAGCATGTATTATGTTGTAAACGTTGTAAATTAAGATTGATAAATAAAATGACTCTACTCGAAAGAGCAAATTTCTGCTCTGCTTTGAAGACTAAGCAAACGACTATTCTCAAGTAACTTAATGTAATTTCGGATTGAATTTTGCATTGATATATTTCACTTACTATAACGTTGCAACTCCCTTGTGTTTGGGGGTACATCCTAGATTTTTAATCATCCTCTCCAAATCTGTATTGTGTGACGAATTATTTTCTTAATCTTTGATAAATAAATCTTTAGAAGCTATTTTGTGCTTTGAAGTAAAGCTGACAGTCCGAATGAAGGAAATGAAGACAAAATAATTCTATTGACGAAGCAATTACTGCGGGTGAAGTTAGAGATATTAACAGCAAATGAAATCACGAGTTTAACTCGATCAAAAATACATTGTACTTCTTATCACTTTTCAAATTTTGACGTTAATAAACGGTGCAACATTGGGGTCTTCTTCTAGTTGACGGTAACATGGAACAACAGGGACATCCATTACTCAAAATAAAAGCTACGAAACTCGGTTGCTATAGCCTCAGTGTAAACACCGTAAATACTTCGTGTGATGATTCTTTTCAGGTAATAATTTCATATTGCATATGTAGTCTAATGTTAAAGATCATCGTTATCACCCACTTGATTGAATAGTTCTCTGAAAGTTTTAATTACAGGGCTCCCGATCGAGTAATTTAAATTCAGAGTAAATTAGCAAATAAAACCTGTTGTGATTTCTGAGTTTCAATGTTCCTTACTTTGGTAAACTATTTAGCCTATAATATTTTCTTTGTTCAAGGAAGGACAGAAACCTCAATGTGCATTAATACTACTTTTTCCGCTGCATACTGGAACAGATTATAATAAATCTTATAACACATACCCATCTACATTTTATGATATTTTAAGACGTATTCATTGAATCGTCATTTTAATTAAACTCTTAATTTAATTATGATGACACCTATATCTTGATAGTAACAGAAGAAAATTTCAAAACCTATTTAAAATTTGCTTCTTACAGAGAAGAACGTTCGAAATGCAACGATTAAGGTTAAGATCTAACAGTTGGTAATCCCATTCAGTTGGCATAGGCATTATAAACCCTAACCGTGGAATACTGACTGGCATAATATTTATCGTTGATAAAAGAAAATGTATTGAAAAATATTGTCTGTAGTATATAATTCAGTAAAATCATTTTGCATTCTTTCAGTACTCTATATTTCAATGTCTAAGTGTGCCTTTTGAAATTCCTTGTAGCATTATTAATTATTGAAAACTAATCCAGGGAGCTGAGATGATGAAAATAATGAATCCTTAAGTTAAATTCGAATAAGTAAAAGAATTTACATTTACATTCTCATAACTTAACGTGCAAGTTATCAAGGATTTGAGCATTGTACTTTGAAGTTGGTATAAAGCAACTGAAGACCGCAATATCGTATCTATATGCGATATTGGCGATATACACATTGCAAACTCAGTGCCGCAACAGAAGTTAACTGTCTGAAGTTGTTTAATTTATTATGATTCAATTGTGAGAAGTCAGGGTATCCGCTGGCGATAGTGATTTGATATTTCTTCAAACATTCGAGTACAGTTAGGTTCCAGAAACTATAATGATTTTAATATTTCCGAATGGGTAGGTTGACTCTTATGTCATCTGCAGTGAACTACTCATTCAGTTCTAATCCTTTATGTTGTTATCATGAATTTATTTTGTTGACAGCAGTCTTTATAATTATAAGAGTTTTTCTCACGACTAGTGAGTTTGAGTTTTCGCTGATAGAGTTTTGAAAAATGTTATGATAAGCTACATGTCGCGAAACTTACGCACTGTTGTTCATTATGAAGAGCTAGTTTTCTTGAACATCAGAGACCTTGAGAGGGTATAAAAATCATTCAAATGGCAACAAAAAAGTCGATAGGAATGAAAAACTCCTCCTTCGTTTTCCGTAATGCTGAGTAAGAGATACAAAATGAGAAGGACGTTCATTCTCTCCCGTCGATTATATGCGAAAACTTCTTGGAAAATAATTTTTTATCTAGCAGTGATATTAATTGTCGTGAAAATTGTGAGGGATATCGCAGAAGTAAGTGTTAAGTCCTGGACTCAAGAAAAGCTAATCTTGAGAAAACGAAAATCCTCTTCCCAGAAGATAATCGGGAGCGACAGCTTCGTCGCCGGAAAATTCCTAGAAAATGCTCATCCGGCAACGAACGTTAGCCATTGTAAAGAAAGGTGGACCATTTTGAACAACATCAACAATGCAAGTGGAAGTCCAGAGCTGGGTTTTAATGGGCCATATCGCGTGATTTACGATGTCATAAGTGGAAGTAACATCGACGTAAATAGAAATAGCAAGAAGAGTGAAGTAGGATGCGTTTCGCCCGCAGGAGTGACTTTCGTGACCCATGCGACTCCCGAATATTTATACCACATCGCTGAGCTGCTCGGTCGCTGGGAAGGACCACTAACCCTCGCAGTGTATGCTCCTGGGACAGATGCTGAACTCGCTCGCTATGCCCTCTCCAGGTTATGTCGATGCCTTCAACCTCACCAAGCACATCGCCTCTCGGTCCATTTCGTATTCCACGTCAACCATCCTCCCGATTTATCCAGTCGTATCCTCACTGACGGAGTAGGAGAGTGTGGACCTCCATCTGCGCTGCTGCTCCCGACTTATAGAGCTCGGAAGTCTCTGGCGTACCCCATCAACGTCTGCAGAAACGCTGCGCGAGCGGCGGCGAGGACACCGCACATACTCGTGTCCGACGTTGAGCTCCTCCCCAGCGAGCATCTGGCTTCTCAGTTCTGCTCCATGCTGGGCAGAGCGAATCGCAGACAAGACGGGCCCTCTAGAGACTGGACTAAGGACTTTAAAATCCCCTTGGAGATACCATTGCCGCAACCAGCAGTCAGCGGCAATGGAGGAGTCCGAAGATTGGTGTTTGTGGTGCCTGTTTTCGAAGTGGAACTCGGAGAGAAAGTTCCTGAAACGAAAGAAAAATTGACCTCGCTGATAGGTGCCGACCGTGCCTTCTATTTCCACCGGTGGCAGTGTGTGCATTGCCAAAAATTTCCAGGGATTCACTTGTGGTTGGAGGAAAAGAGAGGGATCCCTGGTAACCTACAGGTTCTTCAAACATCTTTCTAATTGGCTAATTCGTAGCATGACTCATTCGTTTTGTTAACTTTCTGTTTCTTCTTGTTCCCTATTTTCTGTTTCATGTTCTTAGATTAATTGTTTACTCTCCTAATCCATCGCCATCACTTCTTTGATCTCCTGCATATAGCGGGTTATTGTGTTGGCTTTTCCTAATAATTAATTTTAGTGGATATCTTTTGCTTCTGTTTATCCTTGTGTCTTTCCCACACTGCAATATGTGCAGAGTTATTATTTATCCCCTGGAACCTTGACTTTACTACCATGCTAACCATTCCCAAGCTGAGATTGGCTTGGAAGGTTTAACAAAATGTATAAATTCATGGGAAACAGTTAAAGGCGACTTTGCATGTAAAGGCATGCTCCTAGGAAAATTCTCAAGGAGAAACAGACATGAAAAAAGTCTAAGAGGACCGGGACTAAAAGCCATATCTCCCAATTGATGGTTGGTCACTCTATCTTTTAAGCTATCTGGCTTGAACTTCTTGTTGGATTCTTGTTTTAAGAGAAGCAGAAGAAAAAAACTATCTCCTAGAAGAGTTGGGCTTTATTCCCAGTCCAGTAAGACTTTTTCATATCCATTCTTCCTGAAAGAAATTCATGTGATGTTAACTGTTAAATTTCTTTTCTCGTTCTACTTTTCTCTTTCTACATATGTATGTATTTATGTGCATGTATTCATGCATGCATGTATACAGGGTGTTCAAAAGGATCTCAGGAGACATTCATAAAAGCTATCAGTTGCTCAAAAAATCTATTTTCACATACCATAAGTCTTGCCTTGGGTAGCAAGAGGGCTAAGCAAAATTCATATTTATGTACACATACATGCATAGTTATACACACAATACATACAGTCTCACAATTATTTTAACTCCAACATTTACCCATGCCCATAATCAAATGTATGAAAAAAGTCCTTGTCTTAATTTCCTTTTTTCATGGACAGTTATATTCTTATATCTGTCATACATCAGTCTTTGGAAAATTCATATAAAGGAATCATTTTGATCTTGAATTTTATGGTTGAATCTAATACTATTATTTTTACTGTTATATTATTTATTTATTATGTTTCTCTGACTGACAAACTGAACTGTACTGAAGATTCTTTGCATATCTTCCAATGTTATAGGGAAATTTTTATCTTTATAATTTTATTATTACTATTTTATTTGATTAAACTCATTTTGTTCATACTTTACCCTTAATTTATATGCTTAAACATGCTATTCAAGTTATTTATTATTTTCATTATTTTATTATTTTTAGATTGAAGGAAGAAAGTTTGACTCAGATCTGCAGAAGAAAAAAGAACAATGTTGAAGGAAGCATTTCAAGAATATAATAGCGGTTTATTTATACAAAGCATTATCCAATGCATACAGGCCAAAATTAGGAAAATGAATGGATGAACATCCTGTGGTTCCTACAATTTGAATTTGATATAATGTAGCATGACTTTCAAATTCTAGGGAGTCATTATTTGAATTTGTACAACAGTATTATTTTCTGCTTTTACTCAAAGATGGAATGTTTTAATGGTATGTACAAGAGAATCTTATGGTCTAAGCACTGTAAGAACATAATTGGAACTTAGGCTAGGAAGTAAGCTAAAGCTCTTAGCTTTTTAATAGGTGTCAGTTATGACATCATGTATTTGGTATGTTTTTGAATATTTACTCAGATTCTTAGGTTATTTTCTTTGAATATTTGTAAAACTTTAATTGAAAGTTTACAAACATCCGTAGTTATCTATTCTTCCTCCAAAATCTCTTGCTGTGTATGTTTTAAAGATACAAGTCATTTCATACAGTTACTTAGTGATTTGCTGACTGTCCATGATTTCATATTTTATTTCATCAATGCATTCACTTTATAATACATTTCATTTAGAGTATCTCCAGGTAGCCAAATGAGCAACACATTAGACTTTGGTGAAAGCAGCCCTGGGTTTAATTCCCAGTGGGGGCTCATGTGCGAAATGATCTCAGCAGTTGCAGAACTTTTGAATTACTGTGTTTTATTTAGTGTGTTATCTAATACTTATGATTCACAGATGAAGGCTTCTCATGTTTCCAATCCGATTGTTTCTTTGATAAGAAGTTTTGACTCATGTCTTCAGGAATTAGGTAGTCTTAGTTATCTTTCCCCTTATAAACATAAATTGGAAACATCTTGACACTTCATCCAGAAAATCACTCCATAGAAAGGAGATGAATTATCATTGAAGAAACAACCCAGTTGGAAACCTGAGAAGTGTTCATCTGCAAAATTCACTGGGAAAGGATGAGATCATTTCCAAATTATCATCAATCAACTTTCATCCAAAAGGTCTGAATTTTCTTAATTAATAGTTTTAAAAAGAGACGAATTTTGGAATTCTGCTTCTCTTCATCTTCCCATTTACTTAATATGATTTTTCATTTTTTTAGAAATTGATTTCATTAATGTAGTATTTTAATTATTAAAATGTATTAATGATATGTAAATAATATAACAATAATGATGATTGTTTATTATGTAGGCAAAACATTGATGTTTTTGATGGAATAGAGAGTTTAGTAAATTTGAAAACAGTTTAGGATAGTTTAAAAAGCACAGTATGATAATATACGATGGAAACTGAGATGTACCATTATCCATGTAATGTTAAAGAAGATTTGGCTTGTTTTGTATTCAAATCTGACATTTAGTGCATGTACATTAAATGATTGGTTTCTTTTACAGGTTTTCCATCCTTATCCTGGGAATAAATTTCCTCCATCCTATAAATTTAGAGTCTGTTTCCATTTAATATGTAGGATACTGTACAAAATTAGTGATAATGGGAAACTTAATACTACCGATTTTACAATTGTAAATAGATAACCATGAGACCACTAGGCTCAGGTCTGATTTCTTTCTCACAGCATTAAGTGATGGATCATAACCTTGGTCTGTAATAGATTAGTCTCAACGTTTTGGGTATATTCTCTGATAACATTTAACTTTTCTTTTTATAAAATTAACCTGTCTCTATTGAGTTCTGAGTTTGCCAAAGATTTTTGTGTTTCGGTATGATTGGGAGTTATTTCCACTTTAGAAAATTAGATCTTAGGATGCAAAGAAAGATATTGTGTTTTGTGAAAACTATTATTTATCGTTGATAGTTTGGAAATGCAGTATTTTAATGATTGGTAATTTTCTTTCAGCCATTAGTGATGGTTAGAAGAGAATTTCCTTATCATCGATGGGAACCAATTTACATAGGAACGAACAGGGAACCTTTATACAGTGAGGTCCTATCATGGGAAGGCCAGCAAGACAAAATGACACAGGTTGATTTCGTAGATTTTAATTTTTTCTCCTAAATATTTCTTAGTGAAGTGCAGGCCTTTTTCCTGCAACTACATGTTTGTGCTGCTCAAGCATTGAATCTCTGGATTTCTGAATAAATTGTTTACCATTTTTGCTGAAAATATCACAGTAAATTTGCAATTTTAATTCATTTATGTATGTTTTTTATTTCTACTTCTATTTATTTCATGAATGTTACATTGTTTACTTAACCATGGTACTTACATTCATGTCATTAATACTTTTATTTATTTATTTATTATTAATTGGAAAAAATCCCTTTACAAAAGCATGAAAAATTGTTCATACTTGTAGCATATCTCAAAAATCATCCTCTGAATCAACAATGGAATGAATTGGTTGGTTGGAATTATTTTCAATGTCTCGCAGAGAAATACTGTGTTACTTTCTTCATGAGAGTTATTTTAATTATTTACTGAAATACATACATTATATGTAAACTAAACTAACTTATATACATACTTCTTTGTAGATTCTCTGTATTTCTTTTTTGATAATTTCTCTCAATGTAACTCAAATATTCAATTCAATTCAGTCCATTTTTTGATTCTTCCATCAAAGACTTTCATGAATATTTGTCATTGAGTCTTTACTTTATGTTTTTTGATTCTAATTTTTCCCAGCTCTGATTATTTCAATGACACTTCTGCCTTCCCACCTCAAAAAAATTTGTTGCTTTTCTCTGTATGCTTTTTATTTTATATTAACCAATTTAAACATAAAATCTCTCTCCCTAATAAGCCTTTGCCAACCTTGATAGCATGGTGGTTAGTGTGCTTACTTAACATTTCTGGGATCCCAGATTCAAATTCTTCATAGAGAAGGGTTGTTTGTGTTTGTCTTTGAAGCCTTAATTGTGAGAGTGGTCTCTTTAGACTTAAATTTGACTTAAAATATGGCTAGTTAATGTGTCATTATTATCATCCAACTCACAATTTTCATATATTCATCCTACTCGTAATTTTGTTTATCCCTCCTCATATTCTTGGTGCATGTATTTTATTTATTGTCCTTTTTCTAAAATACATTGCAAAAATAGGTTTCTATTTCATATAGATGCACCAGATGTGTTTGCTGGGCTATCACTTTGTTGTGCTGGACCGAGCCTTCCTTGTTCATACACCTGGAGTGAAAAGAGCACAGCCATTGTTTCAAGGAAAACCACTAAAAATGGAACTGGATGCTGCTGCCCAGCAACAGAGAGAATGGATGAAGAAACATGAAAAGAGAAACACTCATTTCTATGAAATGATTGTTGAGTCGATGAATTTAGCCCATCCCAGAAATCCCAAGTGTAAGACACGCTGAGACCAAATAATTTCTATTAAATGACAGTAAATCATCAGTATTAAGAAACAAAGATAGGTTCTAGTCTCTGGATATTTTATCATTTTCTGTTTCAGGAAAATTTTCTTTCACTAATTTACATTTCTGTGTCTTGGGAGGTGACATTTGAAAAGTTAATAATTGGTATGCCTCTATGTCCAAGAATTTGTTGCAGATTTGTTTTATAAAAAACAGCTGCTACCCTTTCTTATGCATAGAAGGTAAAATAATACGTCCTTACCCTAAATCCTTTGATTTAGTTCATTATATTCTTTCGAATGTGATTTAATTGTATCAGAAGGGTTACAGCATTGTGAGACAAGTAATTTTAAGACTGCTACAGAAAATTTTGAAATTTTAAATGAATGATATGATCAAATTGGTGAGCACTGGTTGAATGTAAGAAAAGATTAGAGTATATTTTATATTGAACAGTCAGGTCAGGATATTTCACAACTTCTCCATCTCTCATACAAAGTTCAGTATTATGCTACTAAGCCAAAAATAGCTCTTGATTTGTTAGACTAAATGAATGACGGCTCCTATATTGCCTAATCTCCAAAAATGGTTAGTTGTCAATCATTGAAAGAAAGCATTTAATCTCAAGGATACATTCAGTATTTGCCTTGATTCTGCTAAATCTTTTGAGAAATACCATGCATCCTAACATATTGAACCACTGAATCTCATTTTCTATGATGAAACTTGAATTCTCTTCTTTCCAGAAAATTTACAATTCAAGTTTGGATATTTATCTTGAATACTTGGAAAGTTGATTATTTAATATTATTCAAGTGACAAGCAAGAGTTTCTATGCTGTCTTTCCAACTAAAAGTTTTAGAAAATATACAATCTTTTTTTGAAGTTCTCTCTTTCCATTTTTGTAACTGAATACATGACCACCAAGGGAAGGAGTTGTATGATTTTTAGAGATCCCATATAATTTTTCTCTTTTTTATCCATCTTTGGATAAATGCCTTATTATTTTATAACTTAAGCCAGTATCTGGTAATAATATTTAATATATTCCTTTCTTGGCTAACTTCTTTCTCTTCATAGCCACCCGTACTTCTTTTTTTCCATTCTCTTTTATTTTTTAAGCTTCATGTGTATTTTCTCTTAATCCTTCCCTTTACCACATTTGAGAAGTGACTTTTTCCAGTCTCACTCTCACTTGAAGGCCATATTTTTCTAATTTTAGTAATTTTCTGTCTCACCTTCTTTTGCGTATGTTCAAACTAACCTAAGAATTTCAAACTGTCCATTCTTTTAATACTCATTCACTCATTACTCAGCCATTCCTGACACTGTCTCTCCTGGTTTTTCAACACATGTTTATTGTTTAATTCATTCTAAGTGCATTCCATTCAACCCAAAATACTCAACTTTTGCTACTTTACAACAAGGGTTCAGTCACTGCTTTTTAATCTTTTGTTAATTAATCCTGTTATTAAGCAGAATTCTTCAAATTTTAATTTATCATAATAACCTAAAAATTTTTGGTTCACAAAAGGCTTTTCTTTTGAATATTTTCTTTTCTTTGAATGAAATATATATCCATTAAAATATGAGATCTGTGTGAGGTTTAAATACCTCATACTGATTGATTAATTTCTAGAACTTATTGCTCATTGGATAATTTCAAAATGTTTCTTCTGAGATTTTATACTTATTTAAATAGAAAGCAGTATGACGACCTTAGGGATGCTTTATTTGTAGAAGTGTTTGAAGTTACAGATTTTCTATTATGTTTTTCATTTTTCCCATCTCGTCATTACTTTTCTGAAATTTGAAAAGTCCTTAAGCAAAATCTGTGACATATCTGTAGAGCACTGCCATATGTAAGCATTCACCATTGATTCTGCTAATCCTTGATGCTCTGTAATACATGTAATAACTAACATCTAAGTTTGTCCGTTCCTTGCTTTAAATTTGAAAAGTGCTTTCCATTTAGCCATTCTATACTTTTCCTACATTTTTCACTGTATCTATTACACATCTGTTTATTCTGATTGACTTCATTTTATTCCTGAACTTTCCTTTAAAACTTTATATTTAATTAAAATCATAAGACTCATAATTTTTTCAAGTTTCTGGCATCTCTTTGTGGTGCATCATTAACTCTTAGTTTTCTTTTTGTAAAATACCAAATGAAGTTATTATATATTAATGCTGATATAGCAGAGTTGTCATGACCACCTAAAGAAGTCTTAGATCTTTGGGACTATATTGTAAAGACATGCCTTTATCATAGCTCTTTGTAATGGCTGAATCAGCTTCCAACAGTCTTTAGATTTTCATTCTATGGCATTAATTCAAATCTAAAAATTGTGACATTTCCTTGATTGTATTATTTATCAGCAAAAAAGATAGTTATTGCAGTATTTTAATGTCTCATAACTTCAATCACTATCTCTGAAAAGGTAACAATTTCATAACCATTAAAAAGTCACCCTGTCTATATTTTTATAATGTATTTGATAGTGCTTTCTAAAAATTTGATTAAGGTGATTGGATCTGGCTTGTGAACTACACTTACCAAATTTACTCTTCTGATTTACTGCAGAGAGTTTTATTTTATTTATGTCTGTGATTTTATTTATCCTTTTTCAGTTTTAGGTAAAAGGGAATGATTTTTTTAAAATAAGTATTTCACACCCTCATAAAATAGAAAGAAAGTGAAGTTGTGATAGGTCAAAGTTAATTGCAAGTCCAACAGATGGAATGTAAATGAGGAAACCCTTTTCTAATGGAGAAATAAAATTCTGTGATCTCCATTAATTATTTAGGTATTCATTTCTCCTTTCTTGTCAGGCTTGTTACTCTTTACATTCTAATTCCTGTACAAGCAATTAAGTTTTGCTTTTTAGAAAAATATTTAAATTATCGTTATTTTTATATTATTTATAAAATCTAATTTTTGTATCAGTTGTTCTGTTAGGTGACAAACCTCTGTTATTAATTTATATTTATAAAAAAATTGTGTAAATGCTACAATAATTAGTTTAGTTTATTTTCAGTCATTGGAATACCCTAATATAAGCTGATGACTCATTTTATTAATTTTCTCAATGAAATATTTTCATTTATACAGTGTGTTCAGTATCTATATTTTACCGTAAACTTTTATTTTTATTTCAGATACATCATCTTAGTTTTTGTATTGATGGCTGTGATTCCATCTTCTGATATTCTGGTTTCTTTTCCTCGCTATGTCAGACTTTTCTGTTTCATTTCATTTCTCTAAAAACTTGTGGAAAAGTATCTAACCAAAATAATAGTTAATTTTCTCAGCATCATGGCTCCCTATGTGGACTTGATCTCAAATTAGATGTATTTTCAGAAAATATGGAAGAACTATAATGTATTTTTGACAATACAGTAAATGTAATATGTATGAATAGTTGTCATACTTGACTTGATTACTGTGCATTGCATCTATACTATGGGACTGATTAATTGGAACATAATGGATTTAATAGAGGTGCAGTATTTTTTTTATCAGTAGGAAGGCTTTTTTCTTTCATTTTGAAAGAGACCAAAATCTTAAGTTACTGAGTAAGTAAGAAAAGTTCTGTCAAAATTTATTTTATTTTATTTACAGCTTAATCTATCAAAAGATGATATGGTTTGTAATTATAGAATCAAATGTTATCAGAATAGCCTTGTTTTGTTATCTTGTTTATTCCTGTTCTTCGACTCTGCATATTTGAAGAATCCATTTTGTGTGAATACTATGAGCTTTTGATGCATTTGTACCTGGTAAAAGATTATGATAAAATAAAAGTAATCTTTTATTTTAAATGTTATCATTAAATATAATAATTTACAAAATTTTAATTTTCTCCTATTGCAGGGGCTATGAACTTCTTTGATGCACTTATTTGCAAATAAAAAGACCATTCATTATTTTTAAATGTTCTTAGCTTAATCATACTCATTCACTGTGACTAATAATGGCAAACTTGCCTGAGAAACTCACATTTTTAGCTACTTTGAATTGTTTGAAGAAAAGGCAAGCTTACAAACTTTAAACAAGTGAAACAGAACTCAAGAGTGGCATTTCCAGAAAAGTGAGAATGTTATCAATCATTTATTACTATTTATACTCATTACACCTGTTATATGATACTGAGGTAAATTGTAGGGCACTGATGATAGCAAATGAGTAGGAATGTAATACGGAAAACCAATCACATTAAGTCATAAAATAGAAAAAGCAATTCAAGGTATTAAATGAAAGCGATCGGTGGTTATTGAATCTAAAAGAGTTGATTACTTAAGTGACTGGTTAGCAAATAAAGTCAGTCACATGAAAGAAACAGAAACTTAGCATAAAGATTTTGTAAAAACTATCCATTACCAAAGAAATGTAATATAAAAAGGGATCCAATTTTAGGAAATTTTCTTGTGTAATTTCACAAGGCCACAATAGAAGAGTGTCATTAAGAGAAAATTAGAAAATAAACACAGGAGAATGGGGAAGATAATCAGATTAGCCCTGAGAAGAGAAGAAGGAATAAATTTTGTTGTGAAAGTTAGCAATATGAATGGCAGAGTTAATTTTATTAATGGAAGAAAATTTTTTGGACAGTCTAGCATGCATTTGGATAGTTCAGTAACATGAAACATGGATGCCACATGGAAGAAGTTAGAATTAGTATATCAGTGAGATAGAAAGCTTTTTAGAAAGTGTAAGGATAGTCACCTGCAAAAAGTTAACGATTAAGCTAAGAGGGAAATTACCAACCATTGCATTGGTAGTGTAGCTTTATATTGATGTAAAACATGGTAAATAAAGAAGCCCCTTGAAATTTTTGTTAAAAACTCCACTTAAGGAGGCTCTGAATGACAAGGAATTTTCCAAAGATGAAGAGGTGAAAGTGTCAGTGCATGTGTTTGTGCTATCTACCAAAAGATATTTTTCCTCTTGGATTCTAAATGCTAGTAAAAGCAATGGTGCTTATACTTTCATTATGGGAGAGAGTCTATTTTACTAATACAAAAGATATAAGGCTACTTTTTTATTCCGACTCATAGATAGTGTGACATCAAACTGACTTGAACTTCAGCTACCTGTATTTCTATGATTGTCATGAGCATATGAAATTACCATGACACCATAATTAGGCTAAAGCTAAGATGATATAATGGAAGGAATATGAACAAATTTAAAACTTTAAAAACTAAAAAGTGTTCATCAGAAGCATTTGAGGAAGTTTGGGGATGTTTTGTTACATACTCCATCTTTCAACATATTTGACCATGAATGAATCTGATACCTGGATTTAGCTTTATCATTCATTACTTTGAAAGATTTCTCATATTTAAAAATTTCCATGACCTTTGTTAATTGGTTTTTATTAAAATATGTTTAGTCGTCATGCTAATTTGCCCATGCTTTCATCCCTTGGATTATATTTGAATTCTTGGATAAATAACTGACTGCAAAAAAAGTTGGGTTTGTGATGATTCCCAATCCCAATACGGTTCCAATCATGGTATTACATAGGCGCAAAATATGTAATGACTCCCATACCATGGCAGTGGTCCCCATTTTCTTTGAGCTTATACTCAATGAGCTAGAGTATGAAGATAGCTTTACCATAGTTAGAGGAGGCAGTTTGAACAATATAGTATGCAAGGTCATCATGGCAACTGATTTTGATTGTAGCATTGTTAAAAGTGCTTCAACAGCTGAAATAATTTCACATATGGACTCTTAAAATGATTTTGGAAGTCATATTTATAATCGGTCTCAAACTTCAATACTTATGAATGATAAAGAAATGGACTTCTCTTCCAGAACTATCGAAAAAAATTTCAGAATAAATTGAAAGTGCTGACCCAGTGGAGAGGGAAAACATCGGGGTAGGTGTACTAGAGATAGAGTTAATTTTTGCTATTAAGGATGCAAAAGATGGTAAAGTTGAAAGGGTGGATAATTTAGAAATAGATTAGATCAAATACTTACAAAAAATTAAGATGATGACATAATTGTGGAATTAAGAATTATGTTAATATTCAGGAGAGGAGAATCTGGCTTACAGATTTCAAGCCAACTATTATGATCCCATTGGCAAAAAGGAATGGATCGCAAAAATTTTGCCGTGGATGTTAAACAAAAGATCGAGGAAAAGATTTAAGAAAATTTTTTAAATAACTGTAAATTTAGAGAAGTAGCAATGGATGTACTTGGTGTGGTCACGACAATTGGAGATTCATACTTTAAGAAGGAAGTAAATAAACGTTGGACACAAGCATGCTGTTTATATCCAACCTTCTTAGTAGATGAAAAAATAGCTGAAAATGGGAGCAGGTACTCTTTAATGAGTGCTGCTTACTGTCTGAAATTGAAATCTTTATTTCAGTCAAAATACCTCAATTTCTCTTATCCATCGGAAAAATGGAAAGGAATGAGTCGAAAGAGAATAACAGATAAATTCTATTCGGAAAATCCATTTTTAACTAAATTCATAAAAAACTATTGTTTCTTGAGATGATTTTCTTTATAGTAAAACTTATTGTTAAACAAAAAATGCGCATCCTTTTTAAAATTATTTACCGCCAATAATGTAGTAAATGTCACGTGACATACCTCAAATGTTAGCTTCATAGATTGACTGTTCTTTCCAGGCAATTCAACTCTTGAAAATTTATGTTTCTGGAAAAAAAAGAGCATGAGAGTTTAGGACTGCGATTGTCTGAATTGAGCTATTTTTTGATTCTGAATATCCAAATCGTACTAATGTTTGTACATGCTTCGATAATTGCGTGCTACTCCTTAAAGAGTAGACGTTAATCTTCGATTAAACAATTTTGTTTTCTGATTTACGATCGTTCTTGGTAAAGGTGAGTTGACGATTTCGCACTTCAGTACAACTGTATTTACTATTCATATTCAGTATACATATACGGAAGACCCGCTGCCAATGTATAGCGGTTAGTCTCTATAAGTAAACATTGTCAGCTTCATCATTTTCCAATTAATTGATTCCTCCGATGACTGACTAGGCAGTTCGTAGTTTACATACAACTTAAGGAATTCTCATTTGCTGTGACTAATTGGCAAATTCATGCAGAGAGATTTGCCTTTACAAATTAGTTCCGCCAGCTATGAAAATTTGAAAAGTCACAATGAACTGTCAGTATCGTTTCTTATTGTGGTGGTAAATCGTGATAATACCAGTTGTATACTACCGCATCAAGTAATTTGATGTATCTAAATTGCGAAAATAATTATCTAGGGAAATGTGCCTCTTCGATTCATGTTATTCTGTCAGTCCTTTGTTTCTATTTGCCGTTATCTTGTATCTTAAAAAGTCGTACTATTTAATAGTTATAGATATCACTTAGGAAAACATACGGTTTTTGTCGGTAATTGCATCATCAATGATAAATGTCATCATTTCTTGGATCATAATATTTGTATTAAAATGATGAAGTAATCTATAAATCCTAATATTAACCTAATAGGGTGGGTGGGAATTAATCCAAAATTAATCCAAGTCATCCAAAATTGGGTGTAATCTTTAAATGTTCCATTCCTCCTTTTATTTTTGAAGCAAATTATTTCTGCCATCTCTTTTTTTGTTGGTGGACAAACACACTTTACAATGTCTTTAGTTTCTACTTAAATAAACATCGGTGTATCGCGTCTTACAACCTATTATTGAAGCTGTTGGTGAGCTAGAAAGGTAATTATCAAAACTATAGTGTGCAGCGATCCTTGAGATGAAAGTTCTCTTCCATTTCTTTTTTTTTATAGATGTTTATAGATGATAAAAGAGACGGGTAAATGAGAGACCATAAAATTTATTTTGGTCGAACTTGTACTGAATGTTTATCGAACATTTGTATTTTACAATATAAAATATTAAGATACCGTTGGGAATTTTTAAAAGGTTGTAGAATGTTTTTGCAATAGGAAAGGAAATGATGTTAAGATCCAGCAATATGAACAGAAACCTTGACGTACGATGCACACAATAATGAGACAGGATAATAAGTGTGATTGGGCTTCATAAAAAATGTATTTGGGAAATCTTGATGTTTTCATATCACTGGTTTAATGTGTATATTTCATAAAATTTTAGTTTCTTATATTTAGTTTAATCACTAAATACAACAAAATATCACCACTCATAAGTAAATCTATTTGTAATATCTTTTACATTTTGGCATAAGACTCAGTCATTCATTTAGTTATCACAGAAAAGACTGTTGCTTGATTTTTCCAATCTTCTATTGGCAGGTCATTGACAGGGCTCTGCTGTCAATTGCTCAGTTGATGGGATGTGATTTTTTGTGATAAAATTCACTGCATTTACCAAAGATACAGCATATTAGTTATTCCAATTTCGTCCTAGAATTACTTTTCTTGTTTGATGGATATTTATGCTCATTCATTTGAGTGTTGAATAATTTTAACAGTGTGTAGTGCAAGAGATGTCGTTGTCATCTCGCTTGAAGCGTAAACGCCCATTGGATGAGGGCACTGAATCTTCCTTGAACTGCTCCAGCAGCAGTAGTGATACAGATGGTGAGCTCTCCAGGTTGAGGGAAGAGAACAGAAAGCTGAGGAAGTTGGCCAAGCATTACAGGTGAGCATAAATTGTTTCTTCCTATGATTTATTAAAACATGTAAGGAGAGCATATCGTTTTAAAAAAACTGTGAGATAAAGATGTGCAATGCCTCTCTAGTTTTTTAACTGATCAAAGGAACATGGATATATAACTGTAAAAAGTTAGTTTTAGTACACTTCTAACTGAATTCACGTTTATGATTAAGTTATTTTATCTAGCCGTCTATCTTACAACCATGTTAGGTAGAAGTTTTGCATAGTATTGGCACAACTGAATATTCTTCTAGGTGCTCATGTTGAAAATTGGTTTTAATTTGTAGTTGGTCAACATATAAATGGGAAGTTATGTGATAATAGCCTGTGAGATTCCTGGTCATTCTGAAAACGTCCAAAGACAAATTCATGTAAAGATCATTTTCATCTCTCGCAGACCATTTCTGTTACAAAATATAGTTGGAAATGTGCTATCTACTCTGTATGTAACAAAAGTAGGTTATTTGAATGAAGATTCTAATTTTGACTATGGAGTATTGTTTTACATAGCAGGAATCTCAATAAGATAGTAGAATTCATAAAATTTTTATGATTTAGATGATTTGTCCCCTTGAAAATGAAGTGGAATAATGAAACCTTGCTCATGCATATTCCCTTATGGGGTATTTAGACTTGTAGTGAAGAAGATGATAGGCTTTTCTTTGCCAAGTGATGAGCCAAAAGAAAATATGTAAAAGTGTTATGAATAAAATCAACTGATTGGCGGGTCATCCTTTTTATTTCTTCCATATAGTGTTATGAATGTTGATTTTTTAAAATTATTGTTGACTAGATATTCAGTTCTTTCATTTATTGGAAACTAGCTGAGGCACCCGTTGATTCTCAACGGGGATATATAAATAAGCAGTAGATAATATATTATGACTTGTGCAGAGGAGAAAGAATAACTTATGCAGAGGAGAATCTAACATCTCTCACTTAGCTTGGATCACTGAAAATGTTATCCTAAATGAAAATGTTTTATATTTTCTAACTTCTTATCATTTGAATGCAAATCTAGAACCCACAATAAGAAAAGGAATCGTCTTAGATATGACTCCAGATATGTTCAGTATCTCTCAAGCCATGTAAAATCAATCAGGAAGTAATGCAATAACTTGATAAAGTTCTACAAAAAATGATAATAATAATCATTTTTGTAGTACTTGACCAAGATATTGCATTATTTCCTGTAATGTAGTTCTACCAAGTAATGGCTACCTCAATTGATTAAAACCAATCATATTTAATAAATATTTTTTAGGCATCTCTCCTTAAATTTTTGATCAAATTTAGTCATGATTGGAATTTATTAAAAATTTAGACATGTATAAGAGATGTATTCAGTTGGCATAGACTTTCAATTGAAGTGAAGTTGTGTCATGCTTGATGGGGGATGTGTACAATTAAAATCTTTCAACATTAAAATAATAATCAATTAAATTTACATTAATAATTGGTCAAATATTAGTAACCAAAATGCTGCACTGTTATTCTGAATTGTGTTAGAAAATTATGTGAATTTTGCAGGCGCAAGTACTTTAACACAAAGGAGAGGCTGAGGGATGTGTCGAGCCTAAATATAGAGCTTCAGAAGCGGCTATTTGGATTGACACCTCCGTACGACACCCCTCCGTCCTCTCTCACCAATCCATCATACTCCCTACAGCAGCAGTACACAGCCATGATGTTGCAGCAGTCTCCCTTTGCACCCTCTCCAAATGAACCCACCAACTCGGACCCTGAAGTAGTTGAGGTTGGAGCTTACGGATGCATGGGGCAGGAATATGTAAGACAGTTAATTCATTAAGAAGGAAATCTTTATAATCATGCTTTATGCATTAATGTGTTTAAAATGGTGACTTGTGAAGTTATAAATTAATATCGTTATTGTTATTTTACCTTTATTGGCAAGTTTTATTTGTTGTGAGTTTCAGCATAAGAAAAGTCAGGTGGGCTTTTCTGTTTCTTAAACTAAGTAGAAAACAGGCTTGGTAGTACAATCACCAAATTCTTCACCTCTGTATCGCCATTTCAGTTAATCCCACCATGTTTTCTCAATGCATCAGGTGTTGTCCCATCTATGAATTTAAATTTGATGATTTGTTTTCATTAAATAAATGCTTGAGATGCTCTCATTTTATTTTCATATTATGTATTAGCATAAAAGACCAAATATTATTGCAGCGAATACATAGCACAAAACAAAGACTATGCATAACTTTGCCAATGCTCCTTCAATCATTTTTCTAGTGACATGAAATTACTGTAAGTTTTACATACCCAGTGCATGAACTAGACTCCATTATGTTTTAGATCTATTCTGGTTAGAGATGTGGCAATGCCATTATTTGTTTTTAAGACATGCTGTAAATGTTTCCTAGTTAACATGTACAAATAAAAAGTTCCTACTTTGGATTGCAGAAATATCTCAAGTATATGATCAGTAAGAAGTTACTTTTGGATACCCAAGTGGATAATATGTTTGCCTTTGGCAAAAAGGGATCTGGGTTTGATTCCTAGTGGGATCCATGCATGAAAATGACCTCAGCTGTTAAAGCTCTGTTAACAGTATGATCACTACCCAGGTGATACAGAAACATTTTTCCTTTGACAAAAGCTTTAGAAGTAAATGGATTTTAAGTGTTTATCCTGTTAAAAATTAATTTACTAATATTCAGAACTTTCTGGGGCTCAATCACACTTGAAAAGCACACATGCGAGTTAAGATGAAATTATGTTGCTATAAGTAGTACTTTTTCCTTGCTGTTGAATTTTGTTGAAGTAGCTATGACTTTCAGAAAGTGTCAATTCTGGGTTACCTTAATTTTAAACATTTCTTCACTATAAATTTATCTCACATGTATAGCAGCAAAAAATAAAAAGTCCGTGGTGTGACATCCCTTTGAGGAATTGGGCTTTCCATGACCAGACCTGCTACCTATTTTTTTCAGATATTCTACCCCCATAATATTATTCATAAATTCACAAGAAGGTAAAATTCATCTAAGAAAATTTCACAATAGTTGAAAATAGGTAGATGAAAGGATTGTACTAGAATCATTTTTAATTGAATGGGTAGTATGTGTTTCAATCTTTTCATGCTATGAAGCACTGCATAAGTTTTCTTGCAGATTGATAAGTGTGTCGTAGGTGAGGGACTGGTCTAACCAGATGTCAAGATCCCCAACTGATGAGCTATATTCTATTTCTTTCTCCTAAATTTTTATTTTTGGTATGTACATTGAAACGATTAATATTTTGAAGAATCCTTGAATGTCCGCAGATCATAGCTTGGGATTTGGCAGGGTTTATTTCCAGCGATAGAGATTTTAGCCATGCACTTAGCCTAGAGATATCCTGATTTATATTTTCAATGGCTTTGTGATAGTTACATGGCTCAGTGTAGAGATATATTTGCAAATCATCTGCATATAAATGGTATGAGTGGCGTAGTTGTGAAGATAAGTTTTGAATGTATAGGGAAAATAGTAAAAGCCCTAGAACAGATCCTTGGGGAACACCGTGATGATTCATTCAAATGGGAGATAATGTCCTGTTGGTGAGACATGATTGTGACCATCCAGCAGCATAAGAGGAAAGCATGAGAGGGCACACGTGGAGAAATTATATATAGGCTTTTATTTTTTCTAGGAGTAAATCTATATCCACCAAATCAAAGGCTTTACTGAGGCCAAGCAGGACTAGAAATGTGGTTTTCTTGCTGTCCATTGCAAATTTAATGTCATCCGTGACTTTAGTTATGGCAGTAGAAGTACAATGATGGCTACTAAAACCTGATTTAAATGGATCCAAGAGATTATTTCATGATAAAAACTGT
Source organism: Pachydiplax longipennis (assembly GCA_036926295.1). Lineage (NCBI taxonomy): Eukaryota > Metazoa > Arthropoda > Insecta > Odonata > Libellulidae > Pachydiplax > Pachydiplax longipennis. The sequence goes on from JAVFKF010000019.1 coordinate 33,859,900, forward strand.
GTAATTTATTGATTAACTAGATGTTCAAGACCTTTAGATAGTGAGGGAAGTATACTGATTGGCTGGAAGTCCTTAATAGTGGCCGCAGAAGAGGATTTAGAAATAGGGTGTATGATCGAAATTTTCCATTCTTTTGAGAAGACACCATGAGCGAGAGAGGTTATATGTGTGTACAATGTAAGGCAGAATCAAAGGAAGGATTTTGTGAATAATAATGATGGGTATATTATCCACACCGGTGGCTGTAGATTTGATAGAAAAGTGGAACTTTTTCACTTCATTGTAGGAAACAGGAGTGAATTGGAACTCGGAGTTTGTTAGAAGGGCTTGATTCATCAGAGTGTGTAGTGAAATGTTGACCCTCTCTGGGAATTGAACCAAAGACAGCTTCCACCAAAGGCAAACGTGTTGCCAACTAGTCTATCCAGGGGACTCACCGGCAAAAAATACCTCAGACCATATAGAATTATCTTTAATTTTATATGAGAGATTGTATGGCTTGCTATACATTTTCTTAGTCCACTGTTTGGAATCTCTGGATTATTGATGCATTTAGCAACTAAATCTCACTTTCACTGGTGAAAATTAGTAAATGCATCAGTTGAAGAAGTGGTTAAATTTACTAATGTAAATTGAAAGACCTTCATCCTCTATTGACAACCTTTAAGGTGACATAATGCTAATGCTAGACTTAAAGAGTCATATGAAATGATGATACTAAATTAAATGAGATTTACATTGGTTCATTTCATTGGTCGTGATTGTTGGAATGTATGGATTTTATGATAATTGGAATGTGAGTAATTTTATAGATATCCTCCTCATATCATGCACTCATTTGTAATTATCTGCTAATCTTTTGTGATTGCAGAACTGTGAGATGGAAAACAGCAAAGGGAAGGAATTTTTGTCAGAGGAAAAGTTCCAAGAGGCAGTAAGCTACATACAGGATGGAGAGAATGGAGACTCTATGTTTGTGAAGAATCTAGCTCTTGCAATTTGGGGCAGAGAGACTCTATCGAGGCGGAGTGTAACTGGCAGAAGATGCATGGCCATCATGGACTCAAAACCAAAGCCACCACTGTCTCCAAACAAACTCACATATATCCGAGGTAGTTATTTTTGCTAATGATACTACTGAGTCTACTTTAATTATATAGATGCTTAATTACTTAATAGACAACAAGTTGCCCTGTTGTTAAAATGTAACTTAAATAAATTTCCATCTCATCTATATTCTAGATTACCAGTATTGCTTGTAATGCCAAATGGTTATTTTTACAGCACATAAGGACAATTTTATCCACATGCATCAACTTATTCTCTCAATTCTCTATTTCTTTTATTACATTGTCAACCATGTTTCAGACTGAAGATATTTTTTCCATTCAAAATTTATCCCTGTTAAAATATTTGCTGTTTCCTTATTCATTTTTCTACACCGACAGATATTCAGACTTTTCCAATCATTGAAATTCTCTTCATGATCAGTAAAATTTGAATTCTTAGTTATGACTTGATTGTATATAATACAAGGAAAAAAGTAGGTTGAATTAATGACCTTCGAGTCAAAAAGAAATTTATTCATTTTGATGACTGATATTCAAAGAGTTTCTTACATAGTTTAAAATTGTGCTTCTAAGTTCTCTCAATGGCTCTATATATGTATATGTATCTATATAAATAGGATATGCATCTATATGTAATTTATATTTTGATGAAATATTGAAGTATCAAAGAAACATTACAGTTAAACGTTTACTTGACCTCAGCAACTGCAGTTGTCATCAACTTAAGGACACTTATGAGTGACTAAATTTGAAATCCATGAATTTTCTGAAAGTTTGTGATTGAAGGCAGTAAACAATAATCCACTTCAAAAATTGGAATCATTGATTAATTATTTTCTTATTTATTTCAACATATCCATTGGTAATTTCTAATTTGAATTTGTAAGTGAAATGCAGGAAAAAATCACACATAACTAATGTAAAGTATTTTGGAAGCTTTGCTGTTGATCCTAGAAATTGTTGAAATATTAAAAGTTTATCCAAAATTCAATGTTAATAGAAATCTATTTTATGCTTACTAATTAAAACTGCATTTTCTAATGAAATGTATGTTTTATTTCTGAACCTATTCATTCCCTTATACCATGTGATTGCTATCAAATTATTGTAAATTGCTCTTAAATTGTTTCAGAAAAACTGATGGAGCGTGTGAGAACAAGTGAGCCAGATGTGTCACCGGCAGAGATGCAGAGGAGGCTGAGCAAGATCAATCAATACATTGCCAACAAGATTAACCACCTCAGTAGAAAGCCAGCGTATGTCTCTCCACTGTTTCCATTCATAGCCTGGTCATTTGCATTAAGACTGCCTATCGTATTCTTCACTTCACTTCACCCTCATGTATATTTTTCCAAAAGAAACTTTCAAGAACTATCTCTCAGCAAAAGATGTACCTCTGATTTTCTCTCAAAACCATCCTTGAGCCTGATCTTCCTAAAATTTTCCAAACTACAATGAAATAATAACTTTTACATCAACACCTCACAGAACCGTTCGGTATTTTATAAATTCTGTTTAAAAACAGTTGGCATTAATTGAAAAAATAGGACAATAGCAACAAAATCTTACGAATTCTCCAAGACAAATCTATTTTCATAAAAATCATGTGCATATAAAGTTTCTTGATGTCTTTGGTAATGTATATATAGTATTGAGAAAACAACATGTATACTAGATATTAAACCATGGGTGGGGAATCTTTTTTTAATCTAAAGGCCATATATATATCAACAAAATTATCAAATTTATTCAAAAATAACGTGTACCCTTTTGAGTCCTCATTTGGCAGAAAAATTGGGGTACACGCTAGAATCAATGGCGCACTAGATTCTAGCACTAATCTACTTGTACACCTCCTGTACTGCATGGCAGGTTGGATCCTCTGCTCACCCTGGTTTCATTTAACGTTTCACCCATGTGCTATATATGTTTTGCTTATAAGAGCCCCTGCAAAACATTCATCCAGAACACCATGATTTTAGTTGGCTGATAATTTTTATTTGAAAGGGAATTGGTGAGCCCAATAAATTTTTTAATTGGCCAATTTTAAATTGGTGAAGCATGAGCATGGTTAATTGGTAATTGGTTAATGTATGCATTTATCAAATTCTCTCTATGAATTTCCCACGCAAGATAGAAGGTTCAGCACGGATGACTACCTATGTTTCATATACATGTATATGGTACTGCAGATGCTGTGATTGCTGCATGTCTTGAGGTGTGCGTTATATTTGCGGGTGAAAGATTTTTCAATTTGTGACAGTAGAATTTTGGGGTTTGCATCACATTTGATGTCAGGTTATTTTTGAGTAAACATGGTATTTTAGTATAGGAATTTTTTTCAGAAAGTGACTAAAGGCTGCTAAGACTAAAAGACAGTGAACAACCAAATGGCCGAAATTGAGGTGGCAGGTTCCCTCTGGACCTCTGGACTAAACTAATAACAAACAAATTCAAAATTTGAAAATTGCTTAAATTTTTAAAATGACTACCCCATTGACTTAAGTAATTTACTTCCCTCTTCTTCCCATCCCATCACTTATGGTGTTGGGTGATGATTTTTGTTGAGTGGTGATGATAAAAGTGAAGTTTTGGCACTTATTCCTTATTGGGAAAATAGGACCCTCACACAACCATTCCCTAACAATAAAAAATCTGATTATCCAGGACTTGAATCAAGGACATTAGGGTTGGAGTTTTAGGATGCAGTTCACTCAATCTTTACAGCTAATGATAAAGTAATTTATCTCTAACAAAAGCTGACAATGAGGAGACAAGGCTGATGCTGACAAAAGCATGTATAGGGAATTTTAGGATGGTCAGTTTTCCTGTGCTTTAGAAAATCTTAACTGTTCTAAAAGTAATATATATTCATTATTTATTTTCACTTCCTTGCTTTCAAGTAATTTTTGTAACATGGCAATGGATTCTTCATTTCAATGTCACATTTATTCCAAATTCTGCACCCAGCAATATTTTTCTCTTATCAGCTTGTCATTGTGGGCCTCCAATGTCTTTTGAAGCCTTGGAATAAGTGGAAATCACTCGAGATAAGGTCATAGCAGTGCTGGATATCAAAATATATCCCATCTCAAATATTTAAGTAGCTGTGTTGTTTCATGAGCAGAACGTCATTATGTATAATTGTGGATGAGCCAAACTTGGGATGAACACCTTGCTGTTTCTTTTGTAGACCTTGTCAGGATTTCCAGATTTTTCACAAATTAATTAGAATGAGGCAGAAATCAAACTAGCTCATCTTTGAAACATTGTGGCCATAGTTTTTGCTGCATAATCAAAGACCTTGTCTTTTCTGATAGAACATTTAAGAGAATGGTGTGACATTGCAATAAAGAAGCTGTTAACAAGATAAAAATGGTATACCAATATTTTGATTTACATAATCAAGAGCATAGTTTGGGTATGGTAGAGGCAGTAGAAAGTATTGTATTCTGTTGTCTAAGGATCTTCTGCAGTGGCCGTTATCATGGCAAATCATTCTTTTGAGTATAAAAATAGTACAAGTATGTATTTAAGATACTGAGTGTCTAAGTATCTATTTAAGATGTGATACTTATATATAAGGTAAATGAAAATTTGTATATTTTTATGAAATACCCTTTCTATATATTACTCATAGCCTTAAAAAAGATTAGACCAAGAAATTGTGCTATATAGCAAATTATGCAAACATCTTCTCTCATCTACAGGTTATCTATGTATTTTACTATGTTTGCAGTAGCTTTTTATCACTGAAATATTGTATGTAATCTGGTCTTATTTTATTCCATTTTATATACCCTTTATTTTCATAGCCATTCTTATGGTATGAATACATTTTTTTGGGTACAAATTGTTCAGGTTTTTATCTTTCATGCTTTTTTCAATCTTCCAGGTGTATCTTTTGGTTGGAATTTTCTCAAAAGTCAAAAAAAAACCAGATGGAAAATTACAAGTTCCCTGATAATCATAAGCTTTTGATATTCTCCTGTTATCTTTCTCCTCTATCCTCCGTATCATATTAAAATGTTTTCTCCTAGGAAATTTCACCATTATTCTTTGACTGAACAGCCTTTTAGTTTGCACTTAAATATGATAAAGGTGTCTGACCTTTAGCGTGGCACTTGAAACAATTCAGAGTCCAGTAGATAGATCTCTCCTGAAGATTTCATACAATTTTCTAGGTTAACACTTGAGAATTAAAATGAGAAAAGTCGAATACTGGTAGGAATCACTCAAAAGAGTGAACTGCTCTAATTTTATATATAATTTCTTCATAAAAATGAAACTAATGACTTTCAAAGAATTCTTGCTAATTTCAAAGGCCAAAATGTTTATTTTCTTTGGCTTATGAATAATTAACAAAATATGAGTCCTGCTTGAGGGAAAAGCTTTGGTCACCCCTGAAATACTTCTATTTATAATGGAATCCTCAAAAATGTGAAGAACATGAACTGAAAAATTCATGAATTGTATTCCTTTTTTACAGGGAGATGCCTCAGCATTTAAATCCACAGCCAACAAATGAGGCAATCCCAGTTGTTGACAATTCATCCCAACAGCAGCGAACAACTTGAGTTTTTATGGTAATTTTGTTATGCAACTGGTGGATTTTTATTTGGAATGTAATTTTAATATATACATATATAATAAAGGAATATTACATTTTTTGCAATTTTCAATGTATGATAAGTATATATCATCAAATTTAGTAATGACTTGAGGAAACGCAGTGTGATCACAATCCATAATCACAAAACATCATTCCAGAGTAAGCATATCATTTGTGTTGAGCCCTTCATTACTCCTTTGGTGTGCAGTACACCCCAGCAGTTCTTTTTAACTGAAACTTCCTTGGTGTTGCTTTATGGCTTATCCTTTTCATTAGCTTGAATGGGATCAGTTCCCTAGTGTTTGCCTGAAATCAGCAGTGTTATTTTGCTAGTGCTTAAATAGATTGCTACTATTAAATAAATTACTTTGCTAGTACTTAAAACGTTTATTGGCTCTTCAGCATAGTAAATTTCTGAAATCAGAGTATTTCAAGGTTTATATAATCTTCCTATGTACAATCCTCCGACATTTACATTGTGGTTATTACTAATTAGTAAATAATCACTTCCAATTATTAGTTACTATAAATTTCTGATTATTTCTTACATCAAAAGTAAGTTTCTGCTGTTAACTATTTTGCATTTTAAGTATTATAATCAGCAGGGAGATCATGGGGGAATAACTACATAGATTATTCCAAAAGCAGTGAATCAAGTTCATTGCCAGCTAGTCTTTGAGCAGTTTTTGTTTCAAGGACCATCAAAATGCACTGGCACTTGGAAGTTGTTCAGTACAGTCTCCTCGGAAGTGTTTTCCAAGGAGTTCTGCAATAGATTTATGCTAACAGACCATGCTAGCACCACACACCACAGAGCAGTTGATTTTAGACCAATTTCAGTGTGATGTGTAGAGTAAGTGTAGAGATGAAAGAGGTCTAGAGTTCAAGGTATTCGATCTGCAACATACAAAATCTTGAGTTGGTAAGGAAGCATCCTTCCTCACATGAAGTGGAATTGAACACTAACAAGGATATAAAATTGAAGATATACACATGGAAGGAAATAGGAGAAGAATTAGGAAATATGGTCAGTACCACATGGCTTTTATTTATCTAAATTTGTACATGACATGTTTTAATCTGTCTTCCTCTCTTGTTTAATATGCCATTGAACTTACCCGTATGTGGTACTGAAATATTCTGCAAAATCATCATGTATTCTGAAAGATTCATGGGTGGCATTCCCTCCTAATTTTGCCAACTTTGCAAGTTCTCCTTTGGGAAATAGAGTTCGTCATCCAAAAGTTCACTTGAATTTGAAATGGGATCGTTTATTATTAGATTATGAAGAATGCATGCAGCCATTGTGAGGTCATCAACAGTCTGTGGCTCGACAGCAATTGGCTCATGAAAGATTCTAAAGTATTGGCAAAGAATACCAAAAGTATTTTCACTTGTTCTCCTTGCACAGTTATGTCGATAATTGTAAGCTGATATCTGTAAGTCTGCTGAAGATTGCTCTTCGGAATATGACCTCATGATATTAGCTGTAAGTTTGAATGCTTCATCACCTACTATTACATGGGGCAATATTATGTCAGTTCCTGGTAAAGACATTGGGTCTGGGAATTGAAAACTTGAATCATGGATAGATTTTATTAAGTTTGACTGAGCAAAAATCCCAGGATCACTTTCCTTTCCATAGGAACCTACATCTTTAGGTAAAAATTTACTGTTTACATCAACAAGAGCAAGTAATGCTGTTAAGAAATAATTTTTGTATTTAAAATATTGGGAGCCTATATTGGGTTTCACTACTCTAATATGTTTCCCATTGAAAGCACCACAGCTGTTGGGAAAATTGCTAAACTTTTCTGCTGCCTGTTTAAGTCTATTTTTGTTGTGGAAAGACTTCCTTCATCAGTCTCTGGCACATAGACTTCAGCACTGTGGGCACAAATCTATCTATCCATCCAGCTATGTGTTACTTGGAATTGAGATGCTAAACATCTGTATCTCTCTCCTCTTGCCAAAAACCTAAAACAAAAAGAAAACAGTTTCAGCTTGCCGAACAAGTTGGATAACCATACGGAACTACTACAGAAAAAATAAAAAGAAAATGGGCACTGAATCTGCTGCAGTGAAGTCCAAGTAAGATAACACCACATTGAAGTTCTTGGATAGGTCTTTTTTAGAGAGAGTGTAAGTACTGAGCAATCGTATGTCAATCTGCCAGACTTTTATCCTGAGTTTCTCATGTCGACAATGTATGTGGTTCTATATCAATTACAGAAGAAACTAAACAACCCATGGAGGACCCTGCAAACCTTTGAGGCAGAGAAAGGAAAGATAGAGGAAAATGTCAGGCCTACTGGGAGGAAAGAGGGTGAAAATACTGAAGAAGTTGAATAGAGAATGAGAGATTGGCTTTCCTAGAAGGACTGCTACCGAGCAAGGAAGAAGAGTGCTGCAGCTATTTTTTGACATCTTGATACTGCTTTATCTGATATGAAAGGTAAATGTGAAAATATTACATGTGGTGATGGATAAAGAGGAGAGAGCTACTAGTTGTTCTCAGTCCCATTTACTAGGATAGGCTGCAGCTAGCAATTGTATTCCTATGAAACTATGGATACTTAACCTGTTGTATATAGTTTTATTTCATCAATTGTTCTTATTCTTATTTGAATTCTGGATAATATGAATGATATTCTTATTTTTGATATTCTTGGGATAGATTGTTCACCTGATGTGTTTTTGAATCTCGAGGCAGTTCTTAAAAGCTTCTCCACCTTCATGCAAAACTTCTTCTATACAACTTGAAGTGGGTTTATGCTTCATATTCTGATGGTGAAAAAATATTCATTTGTATTCATACAGTATAATCATAAGAAAACCATAAATTGCACAAATACAAAAGTTTAACAAGTTGGAAAAGACAAAGTCATGCATTTAAATATTAATTTACTTAATACTACCAAGGAACAGTTAACTGGAGAGTATCTCAGTAGGAGTTATCGGTTTTTTTTATGTGGTTACAGGGATTCTTCCTTTGTCTCGATTTGTTGCTAACAGTTTTTGATTAAATAACTCTCAGGAAAGCCTGAAATACTGACTTAATTTTTCTTCCTCATCGCATAGATGTCTTTGGATGAGAACTTTGACAGGAGAATTTGGCTCATCTACATTTCTCCAAACTACTGTTGAGTTAGGGATATCAATGATTAGTGAATTTCTTTCGAAAATACATGCGGAAGGGATATAAAAATACAGTAAACCCTCGCATAGCGCGAAGATACGTTCCCTTAAATCAACGCGTAATGTGAAATTGCGCTATATGAAACGAGTACATTACGGGAAATATCGTTTTTCGTTCCTTGATATGAAAAATCTGTCTCTGTCACAACGAAATTTTTTGTCCACAATGAGACGCGTCGTTAAGGAAATTATTGCGGAATCGTATTTAAATTATAAAGAAAAGCTGACGCAGGTTAGCGACACTAATAAAGCTGTTCACTTGCTCGGAAAACGGCATAAATAGCGAACAAAAAAGACACACAAACTATACTGCCGCCCAATAGCCTATAATGGGCCCTTCGTCCTCCGACTGGTCTGAGACATACTAATGTCTGTTTCCAACTGTAAGTTGAGGTGAGGTCGCATGAGTTGTTGCGGCTTCTGTTAGAAAAATTATCATCTAATTTCTGTCGCATTTCTTTAACCTCAAGCGGTAGGCGACGGCCGGCTACTCCATAGTTACAACGTAGCGAATAATGTTCGAACGGTACTCCCAAATTTCTTCCGAATGGGACTTTTGGAACCGCGTCTTAACGAGAAAAGCTGTCGCGCTATGTGAAATCGGCTTCTAAACTTTGACCACGTCCTAACGAAATCGCTTCATGTGAGTCCGCTCTATGTGAGAGTTTACAGTATGCTGCTGTTCATACTGTCTTAAACACCATTGGCTGCCCACTAATATAGCAAACGAATAAGGACCAAAGACATGCAAGGCAAGCTCGCTAAGCGGTTTCTTTGAATGCACTTTCGGAAGCAAATTCGTTTACTATGAATATTATTCCGCAATTATCGGGAAAGTAAATAAACAAAAGATATTTTCGCTAATTTACTGAGAGGAAAATGGAACAACACATCTTGAAAACAATCAAAGTGAATAATATGCAAACGATAGTAAGTTGCTCTGTAGCTTATGAATCTGCACTCAGATTTGTTAGCAGTTCTGCTAATTGGAATCGTTTAACTGGAAGGCAATGAGTGCCGAAGAAAACATCGCTTCAGCTTGTAAATATCATGGCGATGAGTAAAACCCTTATGAAAGCCTTATGACGGTAGCTGAAGGTAAATAAAGGACACGCTTCTTGTGAAAATATAATTACTGAAGGATTATCCAAAGACATGCATACTCTAAGAAACATTACTTAGTCGAGAGCGCATATCGATAACACCCGTTTACGCACACTATAAGCAGTGTTACCACAAATCTACGAACCACAGCGAACCTCATGCTTTAGACTTGAGTGCTTATTAGAGTCGAGAAGAGTCTGTATAAACTTGCGGGGGTCTTTTAAAATATTTAGGTGATGAGCTTTTTCACAAGGTTGATAGACATTGCTGAAAAAAGAAAAATGTTGGAATATTAGGATAATAAAAGTGAAAGGGTTGGCAATGGCCCAAAGTAAACACATTGGAACTCGGCAGTAACTCGGTTCAATGAATTTTCTAATGATCCCGCAGTCGAGAAGCTTAGGGAACCCTGAAATAAATCCATCTTTTAATACTGCACAGGTCAAAACCTAAGATTCTTTCTACTCTCAGAGTCCTAAGAGCTATTAGGCAAGAGCTGGTGACGACCTCTCTCTCAAGATCTGTCATTACAAAAGGCCTAAAGGTGTAAGAAGAGACTAGTTAATCATTTTTCTCCCTTCCATGAAGACGCGTTATTATTATTATTTATGTTTTGCAAATCAAAATTTTCCGCTCCAAAAAAAACTTGGTTCACAAGAATCGTAAGGTCGACCCTTGGTAGATGTTATCGAGGATTTAAACAAGTTACTTTGAGTTAAACAAGTAATTTTCATTTATAAACAAAATATTTGCTCCCAACGGATCCTCTCAAATATTTATGTCATATCCTTGACCCAGGGTCTGTTATGACGCAAAATATTAATATCTTAGATTATTTTATGGAATTCGAAGTGTTGATCCCGTTTTTATTGGAAATTTAAAGCTGTCATGACCTGAGCTTAAAAATTAACCTCCCGAACACTGGGTATCTTGGTAATATATTATAGCATGTGATAGTTTCGTCATGCAAAATTGAGTGTATATAAGGTTTGGAAAAGGATTTCCTCATTGATTAAGTCACGGCGAAGCAGCAGCAGTTTATTTCAAGAGATATGGAGAAATTCGGCTACTTGCTCTTGCTTTCAATCTACGTTTACCAATTCCTACGAGTGTCAGGAACAGGTGAACCGGTATGCAGTGGCGGTACAGAAAAGAGGCATGGATTATTTTTGTCGTTAAATAGCTTACGGAACGAAAAAGACGAGTGGGTGACGAAGTTTTCTGCCTCTCAGAACACAAGCGTGAAATCGAAGAATTTAGACGTGGATTTGACTCGTTCGGCTGTCGACTGTCAGGAAAATTTCTTCATCAACGTCCAAGGGGTTATAAAAGGTATGTTCCGGTGACAACGCTTTTGTATCTCACTCTTTTTATATTCATTACGTGATTCTTGTGAAGCAAAAGGTTTTTTTAGATCGGCCGAGAAGCGGTTATTGCTTCCAGCCTTTCTTGACTGCAGATTAGGCATATGGTTGTTGCAATGAGTATAATTATGATGGAAAGATCATGAAATCAGTCGAAGATTTTTATTTTCAGATATATCCGCTGAAGAGCCGAGGAATAGCTTGTTTTTCCACCACAAGTGCTCGAGTAACGCTGCTGTGTCGAATGGTGATAGGACGCTACAGAAAATGAAGTAAAAACCTCGAATATCAATAATGAATTCATATCTCGAAAGGTAGATCAATTTTGAATTGAAAAGATACTAACGAAAATTTTGTTCTCAGTTTAAAGGGCTTAGGTTCAGCAGTTACGAATAGGCCGCTGCTAAACGATGAAATATTCGCTGTACGGATCGACGAATTGATTCCGGGTGACAGTAACGGGATCGGAATAGGAGTCATCACCCAAGCACCGGGAACATTCGATATTCCAGACCATTTGAACAATCTAAGGTATGAAATATGATTACTTAACCAATATACATCAGTTATAATCGAAGGAGTTTTTAATGTAAAGAATATTTATACTTCCCTCGTATTTTGACTTTCCAGCACTGGCAAGTGGATGTTTTACCATAAACATATATACTACAATAACACTTACTCTGAAACGAGAATTGACTTGAGTAATGTTAAGGTATGGAAAATGGTACATTTACGTTATTTATTATAACTCTGTTTTTATGCAATGAGCCTAATTGTGCTCAGTTTAAGTTTATATTTAATTTTAAGTTATTGTAATAGAAAATGACACACGATTGTCCTTCAGAGCATTCGATTTTCTTTCATTAAAAGAATATATTAAATGTGAAATTTCATAAATTAATGAGGGTTCTTAAAAATAAATCAATTTTTCTATATAATATATTTGATTGAGGCAAGTGTATGTATTTTTAGCTGATTTAACTAACGTAATGGTGCAATTCTATCAATGGCATTCCTAAAATACTTTTGTGAAATCGAAGCTTGAATTTTATTCAGAGGACGTACCGTTCTCTTTCCTGTGGCAATATTAAATTAATCTAATAATGTTATAATTGATCATAATTTTTAATCAAAACATCTCCAGGAATGTCATTATTATGAAAAAAGTTCCTTCATGTCTTATGTGTGGAACCTGTGTATAACAGGGCAACCGTCGAGTACTCCCATTCCCTAAAAGGTCATTCTTCTTTGTCTTGTGAAGGTTGGACAGCGAATTGGGGTTATGAGGAGCAAATCTGGAGCTCTTCACCTCTTCGTGGATGGTGTGGACCAAGGGCCATCCGTATCGAACGTTCCTGAAGGAGTATACGGAGGATTTGATGTATACCATACCTTGAAAGGAACTATCGTCGATGCATAATATGAAGTCATCATTTTGTTTATGTATTATTATTTCACAGTGTATAATTGAGAAGGTCATTATGTAGAAATCTAGGAAATAAGCATAAATAAAAGATCATCTGTAAAGACGATTTTACTTCACTTTTGGTAATCCCTGTTAGTCAAAAGAGGTTGAACGAGTGAATGGGATATACATGTTGAAAATGTGTATAGAGAAATAGTTGAAGCACAGTATGTGATAAGTTTAGATCTTGAGTATACATGTTCTACGATCTAGTAGCGTTGTCTGTTTGCTATCTTAGCAGATTTTTCTTTCCCATCACAATGCTTTCTGTATGGTAATTTAATATCATGTGATTCATAAAATCATTCCGGTATGATGTTTCCAACACGATTAATGAAAATTTTGTTTTATATTGAGATTATTTGTCATAATTACTTGTTACTAATTTTTACATGTTACTAGCATCGATCTGCAGTAGTACCGATTTTATCTCCGCAATGTTTTTATACGAAATGGCTAGATTTTCAGAAGTATCATAATTTAGAAATTGTGATAGCTACCTTTTGCAGATTAATACCCGAGGTATCAATCTGTGATGAAATCATATATAATATTCTGATGATGATCATGAATGTGATGATAAGAATTATTGGTCTTTGTCATGGTACAGCTAGTTCCAAAAAAAACTTACCACCTAAGCCGCAACCCGCATAACAGACGTGAAGCTCGATGAGAGCGAGTCTAGAGTTTTCCACGCATTCTATTGGCTCTTGGAAGGAGGAGCATTCTGACGGCGCCTTTTTAAACCGTTGTGAAACGCGTTGAACGTATTTGTACCGTCTTTATTAGCACGAAATCTAGTTTAAATTTAGTGTTAATTTTTACTATGTCAGCAGCATAGTATTAAAAAATGAATGAGAATCGGATCTCCTTATTTTGGCCAGAAATTTCTGCGTAATTCACCTTTTTCTGGAGGCATCGGGTAAACTTACTTTAGCTGCTTCAATTATCCAATGAAAAATTATGTCATTGCAAGATTAAAAAGGATTATATTATTACGTTTTTTATGCTCTTGACGCCTACAGGAAGAACTTTTAAATTTATTTAGAGGAAATTCACGACTATGACTCAAATAGAAAGATGAACGAAAACTCAGCAAGGAGATAAAGAATAATTAGGAATAAGAACACAATCAACTGTATGTCAACTAATTTATGTTGCAGAAAAATTCTATCGAGAAGGGGAGTATGAAAAAACTTCGAAACCTACTGAGGAAAGCAAAGATGAAAAGAAACTTTATCTGGACGAATACACCGAGAAAGAATCATTTTAAGTCAACCTGGTAGAGAGCTCTGAAAATTAGACCCAAAACATATTACAATAAAGTAAACCAAATAAATTACGATCAACTACATCAGATAATTACATCAAATATTATAAAAATTTTAAATACCACCAAATCATATGATAGAAAGTAAAATATTTATTGGTGTGCTATCATCATTTTCTAAGGTAATTGTTTAAAATTCAAATTGCTAATTTAATATTAAAAAAAATAACATAGGTATTAGAATAGTAGCACAATTTAAATACTGAGGGCTACAAAATTTTTTCACGTATCGAATTAAAAATTAATTTACCACGAAATTAACGCCAGCATCTCGTAACATTTTTCCGAAAATATTGTTCATTGCCAGTCCCAGAAAAACTATCCCTTTAATTAAATCAAGTTCATGTTACTTGCAAAATTATGCTGTCCCATCTTTTATCTGATGCTAAATCTCTTTCTTGCCCCGTGGTGCAAATTTTGACTCGATTTTATCACAGTTGAATTATTCTGCAATACAGAGAAGTATAAAATTTGCTTGATACGACAATTAACAGAGCATTAGGAATTTCAGTATATATGCATCAACATGCCACTCTGTTCTTACTTCCACCAGGCATTCGTGGTGACGGTATCAGATGAAGCATTATGATTTTGAGATGAGATTTGGCTGTTTCTGACAAATTCGCGTCTGAGGTTTTACTAATTCTTCCATGGAGAAAGGAGAACTTTCCTTCCCTCCACCCTGGCCCTAGGAGTATCCCCTATTCATTCCTTTGTTGTTTCTTTTTCTTTTGTTGCGTCCATCGAAAGGTATTGTCTATTTTCTCAAAGGAACCATAAAACGGCCGATGGGTGAAGGTGAACTCCGCTCTGAGAAAAAAAATCCCCTTTTCGGCAGATTGTGGATGGTCGCATGTATCCGGGGTAGCGAATTTGAAAGCGCTAATGAGGATTCCTGACCGCACCCCTGCTGAGTAGGTATCAAAGGTTAGGGTATGGTGGCGGCGACCGATCACAAGTAAGGTGGGAAATGGTGGATCCGCGATTTGTAATCTTCGCCGCGGGTATTCCCTTAGGGAATGAAGATATTCAACTCTATTTTTGAGGTAGACGACCTTTCAGGACTTCTTGCAAGGAATACAGTTTAAGATGGTTAAGAAACAACAGTTAGTATGGAAAATCAGAACCTTAAGACTGATTTGCATATTGCATATAAACTCCAGGTTTCCTATACTTGCATATTGCAGGTTTACACGTTAACACCTGGTTTATTTACATTTACATTAATACCCCGCGAGCCGCCGTATGACTTATGTCAGGGGGTGTGAAAACAACCACAACAGGATTTCCAATGTTACTGAAATTATTTTCAGAACTATACGCTAGACTAATGTTTAATAAGACTAATGATTAATGATTGCTGCTTCGGTTTCTGAATGCCTCAAGTAAGCTATATAACCCGAATTGTTTGAATGGTGCATAATATGTATAATAATTAAAAGAAAAATCACTATCAATAATTATGAATGATGGGTAAAAGGAGTCATGGAAGAACACGTTAAAAATAGAAACCAACGGATGGTAACCGGACTTACATGAGAATATTCCTGTAATTCTCATGATTCATACGTTAGCTGTTAAAATATTCTTGGTTCTATATGTAATCCATTACTCCAACATTCACTCCAAAGACCTTCGTAACATCCTTCATCCTAGGCACATCATAATTCTCTACGAACTTTGCGAAGATGTTTTTTAAATTTTTTCATAGTATTTTTAAATAGTAATGCAAGGAAGATCATTCCAGTTAAAATAGGACCTTCGGAAAATCTGAATGATAACAAAGTTGACAATGTTTGGGTGCATCATATCAGAATTAGTATCTCTATATTCTGCTTTTAAAGTGAATGGTATAAACTGTATTAGCTTATACTAAATAACTAATTTAACAAAAAAAATGAAAAAATAAGTAATGCTGCCTACCGTCAATTTATATCAATCAAGCTCTTCGTCAATGATTGTTTACTTAATTTATATAAATTGTTTTTTATGCTTTATTTCGTCCCTTCATTGAGCTAAAAATTTCGTAGTTTGGAATAACTTGAGAAATGAACAATGAACTAGAGAAATGCCATCTAATATTTATTCCTTACGCTTACGAGAACCAAATCTTCTCTTATAATATCTATGATACAAAATAGATAGAGCGTTGAAGATGATCTTACTACATCGACTAAAGTTTCTATTATCATGTCACTAAAATATGAATTGAAACGTAAATATGGAATTTTAGATACTCCACATATTCAGTGTCGCAGAAACTTAGAGTTTATACGCCGATTACAGATAAATCACATCTCTAAAGTTAGGTAAGATTTAGAATAAACCATTGGCTTGCATAGATAGTAATACCAATGTTAGCAATTTTTATCGGTTTGAAAAAACCGAACTCTCTTTCCAAAATAAATTTCTGATAAGAAGATGGTTTAGGTTCTGGCTTAGTAAACTACTCGAATTTTCTTATAGAATTAAAAGATTGTTACGATACATTGAACATCGCTATTGTATACAATTTCGGAGATCCTGGGAATTACTGATGCATCAGAAGGAAATTTCTGAAAGTATGATAAGTCATGGGCGTTATATCCTGTATATTTGAATGTTAACCATTCTTGACTAATATATTACTTAAATTGGATAAATGAGTAGTTTCTCTGGAGGCTGTCATAAACGGAAAAAATATATGTTGGATGAGAAAATTGAGAAGGTGAGTGAGTGGGTTATACTTTTAAAAGAGGTCGTTGCTCCTACTCAAAGTAACCAATTGGTCAACGAGGAACGCAAGAAATGCCATTACCTATTGTGATTTATCCAAAAATCTGGAATTAACATACCTCTTACACTTTCGGTTGTTAAATTCATGTGAGTGTATGTATTACTGTTGCCGTCGTTTCTCACTTCCCTATCTCTATCAAAACAGTCCCCCTCTTGAAGTCCTGGTGAATTCATTGCTTTAACCACTTCTTCCAATCACTCCTCTATCTTGCTTTTCAAATTTGTCATGGAATGTGGAGAGATGAAAAGTTTCTCATAGCCATACATTTTAAATACGAAGGAATATTTTCAATATCACCGAGCGATAAATATGTAGATAGACTATTCATACCAAACCACCGCCCATTCATCTCAATCATTAAAATTCTGTCGAAAAAATATGAGAGTTACGTAGGGCCAGCCATCAACCGAGGGGAGAAAAATTTCAACATGAGCCTCATATGCGCTTCTTATCCCCGTGTGATACTTACAGGGTTGGAATTACAGGTAAAAAGGCCCTAAAACTATTTCACTAAGTCCCTATTATTTCGCGTATTTTTAACGTTTTCTACATTATAATAATTGTAAACGTGATAATAAACAGTTGAAATATAAACAATGCAAGTAGTTTTGTATGCATTCAAAATTAATTGAAAATTTTACATTCATAGCTTACAGTAGCATTCAATGAGCATTATGACAAAACCTCATTCGCTCTATCTTTTTGTGTATTTTAGAACTTGATAAATACGAGAGAAGAACGTTTAAGAACGTAATGGTTTGTGACTGCAACCATTTCAAGAGGAATCCACAGAAGAAATCACGTTTATTCGATTCACACTTCAATGACACCAAAAAAAATTCATTTTGGATTCAAAATCAACGTGAAAGATGGTTGTCTCGTATCCGTCATCTTTATTAATTCAGGAAAATCGATCCTAGCACATTTTCTATCAATTGATTTGGACGGTATATTAAAAATACCAACTGCATAGATGATAAAATTACTGATTTTTTACCGATCGAGTTTTAATTTTGATGCTTATCAAATTAAACAAAATTTATCTAAAATACGCAGAGAATGCCTCAAGACTTCATACTACATATTTACTTATAGATTTTTTATATATTTAAAGTAATAGCGTAGATATGGCCATGAGTTCGCCTTACTTTAACTTTTGTAGATTGCATTCACACAGGCTGTGATAAAACAGGTGATCGATATGGACTCCTTAGGTATATAATTTTAAAGGCTAATAACTCTTCTCTTGAACGATGTATAATATTATATACTATTATAATATATAATACGACCCATTATTACCGCAGAGTTTTACAAGCGAAGGCGTCGAATTCGAGGTCTATACATTTTGGGTCCGACACTGATTCAAACTGCGCGGAAATTTTCTTCCTCCCATCTCAGTCCTAAACATAAGCTCAGAGCGGCTCAAAGGCAGATTTTGCAAAAATTTCCTTCGTCCTGCTTGTGCCTTTCGTCTCAGACTCAAATTTTATGAGGGGAAGGGGGTTTGCCTCGGTTTCCTAGGAATAACGGGACCTCGTGTGCGACGCTTCCCTCGGTGCGAGAAGCAAAGCTAGAATATATACTGATTTGTAATAACCATTTTATAATAACTGAATTCTTGAATTACAACATCCATATTGTTATAATACTATTCTGCTACGCCAATGTCACCAAACTAAGGATACTAATAAATCTTTGTAATATCAATAATGCAAATAAATCCATTTCAACTCTGCAGGCGGAGCCAGGACAGAAGCAGACTATCTCCTCCATGTTTTCCCTCTCTCTCTCTCTCACTTCTTAAGGCTCGCTTGCAGGAAACTCACTGCCTGTTATGCGGGTTGCGGCTTAGGTGGTAAGTTTTTTTTGGAACTAGCTGTACATATACATGAATGAATATTTATTGCGTTGATGTGAAAGAAATCTCATTCATCATTGTTAAATTCACTTAAATGAATTTGTGGCTTTATTATATTTTAAACTATTTCTGTATTCTTTCAAACAGAACAATGCTCTTAATAACAACGCTCGGGACTAGAATCATTGTACAGTGGGGGAATAAATTATCGTAACACTTTGCGAGCGCTTGAGTCGAAATTCTAAGAAACTATTTGCAAAACTACTTACTACTACTGACTGGCAACACTGAGAAAAGCCTAGACAAGCGGTAATATATTAGTCGGAGCCTATAACGTACTCTAAATTTCTCTCTTTCGATCTTTTCTTAAATCCTTCGCGCGATCTTTCCTTGAGTTCGGCGTGTATATCTCTGCATTTCTTTTTCACAGTTAGTTATCATATTTATAGAATTAGAGTTTAATGATATATTAATTACTATTGCAATCTTAGATGTTTAAAAATATTTGGATAATAATTGGGACTTTATTTGTAAAAAATGTTCGGCTGAAACGTAGAAAAATATGTAGAAATAAGGACGAATTAGGTTAGAGTGGGAATACGCTACGTCGTGATTCTTATCATTAGCGAACGTGATATTTTCGGTCTGGAGAATCAAATATATATTTACCAGATTATGGCGAGAACAGATGGCCTGTATTAGTCTCTTTTTCTGGATAAATTAAGGGCGCTAATAACACAGTTATCTAGGTAGTTAGGTTTTACACACGGCCACACGTCTTACTGCTACTCTCTGTATATTAATGTGAATGATAATCTTCATAAGTCCAGTTCAAACATTGGATATTCATTTACTGCGATCGACTTTCCGAGGGCAATTTTTAATTACACGTCTGAAGGTTTTTATTCAGCGATTTGAAATCGAAAAGTCGTCAGAGTAATTACTAAAATGGCACAATGCCACAAAGTAAAATTTGTATTTTGTCTACGGAATATAATTTTTCCATAATTTAGTCTTCCACTGAAGGAAATTCTTAATAGAAATTTATTTACACCATTCGTATCCTAGAATACGTGAAATCGTTGTATGTCCGAAATTGAGAGGAAAAATAACAATTCCATGGTTGAAAGAAACAGGATTGCATAAAAACAGAATATATTTTGCGCATATATCGGACTTTCTTACATTTTGCATCAGGGAGCTCGGTGCCTTCGGTCATTGCGACATTTGATTTCACGTAGAAATGCATTCAGTTTTCGATGCTTCGCGAGGAAGTCTTTAAACATATATTGAGCACTTCAAAGCATTGTAGGCGCGAAGACAAGTTTTCCCTTTCGTGCTTCTATCAGCTGGAGATAGGACCCTCCCCTTTACAGCCACCCAGTGGAAACTATCCTCTGCCTAATTCAAAGCTCCTTCCTAACCACGGGGCTAAGGAAATGAGATGTATTTGCACTCGTAAAAATTATTCCCAAATAATATTATTATTTTAGCGTATTTTAGTCAGTGAGGACTTTCTAACAGACGACCCATTTTTGAATACAGAAACGTATTTTATGAACGCCTGACTTTATAAAGTTCATAAGCCGTATTATACTACCATAATAAGCTGCTAAAATGGACTTCTCAGTTTGATGGGAAATGTCATAATTATAACCAATTCCTATATAATAGTTGATTGTGTAGCTGCTTGAAGCATCTTATTGGCATATGAAGGGCACGAGTTCGAATTCCGCTCAAGTTGAATGTGCATTTTAACTTAAACTTCTCTAGTTGGGGAAATGAACGAATGTGACATATGGTTTCCAAATATTTTTATGCACCCCTGTGATAATATACATTTATCGGAGGAATAAAATTCACTATGGGAAAATAACCATTGGGTTAATCAAGGATTTGGAAGCGATTATTCCGATTGCCGGTCAAGAACATGTTTCGTGTGTCAGCGGAAATTCCTCTTCTACAAGAATTCGAAGTCCTTCGCTAGAAAGAAGTGTTTTATTTGACAGGGCTTCCTGATTTCTCGAAGCACGATGAGCCTTTCGCTTCCAGTGCAGCGGGTTTCCGAAAGCCTATGCGTCACTCACAAAAACAAACAGGTCATTTGGCAAGACAAGGTGCTTCACTCAGGCTTATTATTACTATCAAATCATTGTGGTCTTTAGGTCGAGACACGGACAGCCAACAGACTGCTCAAGCGAATCTATTTCATTTTTAGGCTTTAAACAGAAGTCTTGAGAACTATTGACATTTTTCTGTTTATTATTCATTATTGTTCGCCTACAACAAGGTCAATTCGCGAGTTCACACTTTTCAATATTCTCAGCGGTGATTCGATAGAAATAATATAGATTTAGATATTAGATTTAGATGTATATCCCGCAAGCCACCATATGCGTAAGGTAGGGGATGTAGTAACACCTTCATTTTTTAATATACTCTATCAGCCTCTCTAATTGCTCGGGGAAAAAATTAATTGTCTGTCTTTGTGATTACTTCCGTGTAACGATTTGTTAATGGTCATTACTAGTACTAAAATTTCATTTACTTCGTTCCTAATATGTAAACCGATGAAGTTTTGAAGAGCTTCCGTAAGTTATTAGATCTTCTCATCTGGAGCAAATTCCAACGGAGGGACTCAAGTAAAGCCGTAACGCTACAGTCGAATCTGAAGCCATTTTGATTAAAGTATTAATCTCTGACTTCATAAAATGTATTAGCCGAGAATTTGCCAACCTATTAATATAAGCTAATAAAAAAAACGATGAATATTGAGTTTTCAGTTTGTGGGAAAATATCATACATGTAACCACTATGTAAGAATTTATTGTGCAACTGCCAGACGTATCTGATCGGTAAAAGAAGCGGTCCAGTTCCATTTCCGCTTGTTCCTTCTATTAAATGAGTTTTAATGTTATTTTTTCTTGTTGGCAAAATGAGGGAATGTAAGACATGATTGCTACATACATTTATGCAGTGGTAATTTAATATCATACAATATATTTTTTTAAAAGCTTCTGCACCATAATTCAAAACTTTCTCGATAGAACTTAAAGTGAATTTATGCTTCATATTCCGATGGTGAAGAATATTTATTTGTAAATATACAATATAATCATATTGCAAGCATAGGTTACACAAATATAATAATGTCACATGTTGTAAAGCACATTGTCATGCAATAAAATAAAAAATTACTTAATGCTAACAAAGAACAGCATACCGGAGAGTTGAATAAAGTCTATCAGTAGGAGTTATCGGTTTGTTACGTGATTGCAAGGATCCTACCTAATTTGTTGATTGGCTGCTAACAGTTCTTAATTAAATAACACTCGGAAGTCTCTGATTCACTGACTTGATTTTTAATCGTCATCATATACATTACTTTGGATCAGAAATTTAAAACTATATTCCCTATTTCTCCTCCTAATTAATTTTTTTGGGGAATGTTCTATTTTCATAAAAATGTTCCTAAATTAAACACATTGGAACTCGGCTGTTAAGGTATAAGAGCTTCAAGAAATACTCCCTTCGCATAATGCTGCATTTACCTCCTGAAAATCCACCGAAATGAGCTTTGGGTGATATGAAGGCGGTCGCTGATACTCGGATTCTTTCTACATTCAAGAAAGAGGCCTGACGTATCTGTGACATGTACAGCAAAGGTTCGGTAGAATCTCGGTTCAATGAATTTTCTAATGAACCTCGCAGCCGAGAAGCTTTGGCAACCCTTTGGATTCCTTCTACTCTCAGAGTCCCAAGAGCTACTACGCAAGAGCTGGTGACGACCTCTCTCTCAAGATCTGTCATTACAAAAGGCCAGGTGTAAGAAGAGACTAGTTAATCAATTTCTCCCTTCAATGAAGACGCGTTCATATTATTATTTACGTCTTACAAATCAAAATTGTTCGCAGCAAACTATGCTTGGTCCACCAGAAACGTCGGGTCGACCCTTGGTAGATGTTTCCCACAATGAAAAAAGTTAGTTTGAGTTACAATTCATAGGAAGAATCAGTCTCCGACTAAAATGAAAGCCGTAAATTCATTTGCAAGATTTATCCGAACGAGGAAAGTACGTTCTCTTCGTTCAATGGAAAAATGTTTGCTTCCAACTAATCCTGTCAAATCTTTAGATGCCATCATATCCTTGACCTACAGTTTGAAATGACGCAAAATATTAATTGCTTAGATTATTTTATGCAATTCGATGTGTTGATCCCGTTTTTATTGGAAATTTAAAGCTGCCATGACCTGAGCTTTAACCTTATCCTCCAAAACACTGGGTATCTTGGTAATAAATCTGAGCATGTGATAGTTTCGTCATGCAAAATTGAGTGTATATAAGGTTTGGAAAAGGATTTCCTCATTGATTAAGTCACGGCGAAGCAGCAAAAGGTTATTTCAAGAGAAATGGAGAAATTGGGCTACTTGCTCTTTCTATCACTCTACGTTTACCAATTCCTACTAGTGTCAGGAACAGGTGAACCGGTATGCAGTGGCGGCACAGGAAAGAGGCATAGATTATCTTTGTCTTTAAACAGCATACGGAACGAAAAAGACGAGTGGGTGACGAAGTTTTCTGCCTCTCAGAACACAAGCGTGAAATCGAAGAATTTAGACGTGGATTTGACTCGTTCGGCCGTCGACTGTCAGGAAAATTTCTTCATCAACGTCCAAGGGGTAATTAAAGGTATGTTTCGGTGACAACGCTTTAGTATTTATTCTTCTGATATCCTTTACGTGGTAATTGTGAAGGAAAAGTTTTCTTAGATCGGCCGTGAAACGGTTATTGCTTCCAGGCTTTCTTGGCTGCAGATTAGTCAAATGGTTGTTGCAATGAGTATAATGATGATGGAAAATTCATGAAATCAGTCGAAGACTATTATTTTCAGATACATCTGCTGAGGAGCCGAGGAAGAGCTTGTTTTTCCACCACAAGTGCTCGAGTAACGCTGCTGTGTCGAATGGTGATAAGACGCTGCAGAAAATAAAGTAAATACCTCGGATATCAATAATGAATTCATATCTCTAAAGGTAGATCAATTTTTAATTGAAAAGATTCTAACGAAAATTTTGATCTCAGTTTGAAGGGCTTCGGTTCAGCACTTACGAATAGGCCGCTGCGGGACGATGAAATATTCACTGTTCGCATCGACGAATTGGTTCCGGGTGCCACTGGGGGGATCGGAATAGGAGTCATCAGTAAAGCACCGGGAACATTCGATATTCCTGACCATTTGAACAATCTAAGGTATAAATTATGATTATCTCACCAATAAATATAAGTTTTATCGAAGGAGTTTTCAATATAAAGAATATTTATATTTCCCACGTATTTTGATTTTCCAGCACTGGCAAGTGGATGTTTTACCTTAAAAATGTATACTACAATTCAACGGCACCTGAAACGAGACATGACTTAAGAAATGTTAAGGTATGGTAAATATTACATTTACGTTATTTATTATATCTCTGATTTTGTGCAATGATCCTTATTGTGCTCAGGTTAAGGTTATATTTAAATTTAAGTTATTGTAATAGAAAATGACATTCGATTGTTATTCAGAGCTTTCGGATTTAATTTAATTATTAGAATAATTTAAATGTGAGATTTCATGAAGAAACGAGGGTGCTAAAAAATTAATCAAGTTTCTATATTATATATTTGATCGAGGCTAGAATATATAGTCTTAGCAGTTTTAACTAACGCAATGGTTCTGTTCTATAAATGGCATTCCTAAAATTGTTTTGTTAAATCGAAGCTTGAAAATAATTCAAAGGAAGTGCAATACAGGGATCTGGTGCCTGTGACATAATTGAAGAAATATATTATTATTATCATTGTTTATATTTATCAATCAAACGTCTCCAGTTCTGCCTTTATTCTGCAGATTGTTTCTTCATGCCTTATTTGTGGAACCTGTGTATAACAGGGGAACTGACGAGTGCTATAATACCCTAAAAAGGTCATTCTTCTTTGTCTTGTATAGGTTGGACAGCACATTGGGGTCATGAGGAGCAAATCTGGGGCCTTACACCTCTTCGTCGATGGTGTGGACCAAGGGCCGGCTGTATCAAACATTCCGGAAAGAGTTTACGGAGGATTTGATGTGTACCAGACCTTGAAAGGAACTATCGTCGATGCATAAAATGAATTCATGATTATTTCTGTGTATTATTTTTGATTAGTGTATAATTAAGAAGGATATTATGTAGGTATCTAGGTAAAGAGCATGAATAAAAAGTCCATAGTAAAGACGATGTCATTTAATTTCTTTGGTAATTCCTGTTTTTCAAAAGAGGTAGGATACAGTACTATACAGGATATACTTGCTGAAAATATGTATAAACATTAGGAGAGATTACGACCTAGTTCTGTCATGTGTTGGCTGTCATTGTAGAATTTTCTTTCCGATCACAGCCCTAACTCTGTGGTAAACAAATAGCATGTGTTTCCAACATTTTCTCTTCCGTTTGTTGATTTTAGCATGATAAATGAATACTTTCTTTAATTTTGAGGTTTTTAGTTATGTTTTCTCGATAATTACTTTGTAAATTTCTAACCTGTATGTAACAAGTGTTATCCTTTTTCTGCAGTACCCTAGTTAAATCATTATTTTCACACAAAAAGATTAGCTGATTTAAGATATTTTCAATAGTATCAGGTTTAGAAATTGTAACGTATACTTTTTTTAATGCCTGAGGAATTTATCTCTCATAAGATCCTTCATAATATTATGTTTGGGTATCCACATTATCATCAGGTTTAGCTTATCTATCGTTGAATATGAAGATTAGTGTTGAAATAGCATAGGTTTAGCTATTGATTTTATGGCCCGATGCCCCATCAACTACTTCCGTTATCAAACGATATCGTAACATAGGTTTGCGAGATATTGAAGAGTAAAAAGCATTAAATACTCATGGGAATGTATGGCAGTCTAATGTAAGATGTCCTCTAAAGTGTACCGTCGATTGGACAGACAAATAAAATAATCGTTTGCAATGCTGGAAGGGTGAGTCCCTCATTCTGGGTAAACGTGTTGAAAAGGATAAGAGATGTAGATTTTCGGATTATTATGTCTCGTGATTAGGAAGACGATTTGTTTTGCCATATGACAAATAAAATTCATAAGTAATTGCCTCTTGAAGTGGTATCTACAACCGATACTCCAAAATCCCGACTATAACTGAT
This sequence comes from Pachydiplax longipennis, assembly GCA_036926295.1. Classification (NCBI taxonomy): domain Eukaryota; kingdom Metazoa; phylum Arthropoda; class Insecta; order Odonata; family Libellulidae; genus Pachydiplax; species Pachydiplax longipennis. Next base: position 33,885,878 of record JAVFKF010000019.1, read on the forward strand.
TTCCTTCGGTTCCTGTATGTTTATTTTTCATATTCTTTATGAGAATGTAATAATGTGTGGAGAGAAACTAACCTGCGGCTTTTAAGTACTTCTTATCATTTTGGTTCTCGTTTAAACTTTGATGTAAAAGATATGCATTAGGAAATCAATGATGATGAATCTAATGATGATAATATTGTTCTTTGTAACCGTACTTAAAGGTGAATGCATTTTCCTGCATCGTGGTGAAAAGAAATGGGATGAATTATTGTTTAATCGTAAAATAAATTTATGAATTGATCATATAGTCTTCCATTTTTTGTTCATTCGCACAGAACGGGGCTTTTTGTCTTGAATCCTGGTGCCTCTAGATCATATTTTTACTGTGTAAGACGTGTTAATTTGCGTTACTCTGTTTCTGTGGAGACTGATTCCAATTTCGAAATTCTAGAAATGGATGAAACATTCCCTTCCTCCCCAAGGAAAGCGAATTGCGTCCGAATTTCCTCGAAAAATATCTCCATCCTTATTCTGTTGTCAGCCAGAGTGGACGCACTTTTTTATTTGCAGAGATTATTTTATCGAATTCAGTATATATAGAATCCGTATTCCTCGGGTACAATGACCTGAACTTCGGATGGCTAATCCTTCCAATCATTCATTACATAATGTGCTCACTGGACATGAAATGTGATTATTTTGTCATGCTAAAGAGTATATATATACAATTTCGGAACTATTATTCTCATTCATTCTGTCACGGCGAAGCAGTAATCGTTGAAGAGCAATGGAGAAAAACTGCAACTTGCTGTTGGTAACACTCTGCGTTTACCAATTCCTAGGAGTGTCAGGAACAGGTGAACCCGTATGCCGTGGCGGTACAGGAAAGAGGCATGGATTATCTTTGTCTGTAAATAGCTTACGGAACGAGAAAGACGAGCGGGTGACGAAGTTTTCTGCCTCTCAGAACACAAGCGTGAAATCGAAGAATTTAGACGTGGATTTGACTCGTTCGGCCGTCGACTGTCAGGAAAATTTCTTCATCAACGTCCAAGGGGTAATTAAAGGTATGTTTCGGTGACAACGCATTAGTATTTATTCTTCTGATATCCTTTACGTGGTAATTGTGAAGGAAAAGTTTTCTTAGATCGGCCGTGAAACGGTTATTGCTTCCAGCCTTTCTTGACTGCAGATTAGGCATATGGTTGTTGCAATGAGTATAATTATGATGGAAAGATCATGAAATCAGTCGAAGACTATTATTTTCAGATATATCCGCTGAGGAGCCGAGGAAGAGCTTGTTTTTCCACCACAAGTGCTCGAGTAACGCTGCTGTGTCGAATGGTGATAGGACGCTGCAGAAAAAAAAGTAAATACCTCGGATATCAATAATGAATTCACATCTCGAAAGGTAGATCAATTTTTAAATGAAAAGATTCTATAGAAAATTTTTATCTCAGTTTGAAGGGCTTTGGTTCAGCGCTTACGAATAGGCCGCTGCTAAACGATGAAATATTCACTGTTCGGATCGACGAATTGGTTCCGGGTGCCAGTGGGGGGATCGGAATAGGAGTCATCAGTCAAGCACCGGGAACATTCTATATTCCTGACCATTTGAACACTCTAAGGTATTTATTATGATTACTTACCAATATACATTAGTTTATCGATTTTTTTTTCAATATAAAGAATATTAATATTTCCCACGTATTTTGACTTTACAGCACTGGCGAGTGGATTTTTTATCTTCAAGCTATATACTCCAATTCAACGTCATCTAAAACGAGATATGACTTGAGTAATGTTAAGGTATGGTAAAATATTATATTTACGTTATTTATTATATCTCTGTTTTTATGCAATGAACCTTATTTTGCTCAGGTTAAGTTTATTTTTAAATTTAATTTATCGTAATAGAAAATGACATAGGATTGTTCTTTAGAGCTTTCGGATTTAATTTAAATATGAGAATAATTTAAATGTGAGATTTCATGAACAAACGAGGGTGCTAAAGAATTAATTAAGTTTCTATATTATATATTTGATCGAGGCCAGAATATATAGTTTTAGCAGTTTCACCTATATTAACTCAAAGGAAGTACTTTGCAGGGATCTGGTACCCGTGACATTATTGAATAAATATATTATTATTATTATGATCATATTTATCAATCAAACGTCTCGAGTACTGCAATTATTCTGTATGTTGTTTCTCCATGTCTTATGTTTGGAACCTGTGGATAACAGGGCATCCGACGAGTGCTCCCATACTCCAAAAGGTCATTCTTCTTTGTCTTGTGAAGGTTGGACAGCGAATTGGGGTTATGAGGAGCAAATCTGGAGCTCTACACCTCTTCGTGGATGGTGTGGACCAAGGGCCATCCGTATCGAACGTTCCTGAAGGAGTATACGGAGGATTTGATGTATACCAAACCTTGAAAGGAACTATCGTCGATGCATAATATGAAGTCATGATTATTATTGTATATTATTTTTGATTAGTGTATAATTAAGAAGGATATTATGTAGATATCCAGGTAAAGAGCATAAATAAAAGGTGAACAGTAAAGACGATGTCATTTAAATTCTTTGGTAATTCCTGTTTTTCAAAAGAGATAGGATACAGTACTATACAGGATATACTTGCCGAAAATATGTATAAACATTAGAAGAGATTTACGACCTAGTTCTGTCATGTGTTGGCTGGCATTGTAGAATTTTCTTTCCGATCACAGCCCTAACTCTGTGGTAGACAAATAGCATGTCTTTCCAACATTTTCTCTTCCGTTTGTTGATTTTAGCATGATAAATGAATACTTTCTTTAATTTTGAGGTTTTTAGTTATGTTTTCTCGATAATTACTTTGTAAATTTCTAACCTGTATGTAACAAGTGTTATCCTTTTTCATCAGTACCCTAATTAAATCATTATTTTCACACAAAAAGATTAGCTGATTTAAGATATTTTCAATAGTATCAGGTTTAGAAGTTGTAACGTATACTTTTTTTAATGCCTGAGTAATATATCTCTCATAAGATCCTTCATAATATTATGTTTGGGTATCCTCATTATCCTCAGGTTTAGCTTATCTTTCGTTGAATAAGAAGGTTAGGGTAGAAATAGCATAGGTTTAGCTATTGATTTTATGGCCCGATGCCCCATCAACTACTTCCGTTATCAAACGATATCGTAACATAGGTGTGCGAGATATCGAAGAGCAAAAAGCAATAAATACTCATGGGAAGGTAAGGCAGTCTAATGTAAGATGTCCTCTAAAGTGTACCGTCGATTGGACAGAGAAATAAAATAATCGTTTGCAATGCTGTAAGGGTGAGTCCCTCATTCTGGGTAAACGTGTTGAAAAGGATAAGAGATGTAGATTTTCGGATTATTATGTCTCGTGATTAGGAAGACGATTTCCCTTGCGATATGACACATTAAATTCATAAGTCATTGTCTCTTGAAGAGGTATCTGAAACCGGTACTCCATAATCCTGACTATATCTGATTTCCTTCGGTTTCTGTACGTTTATTTTTATATTCTTTATGAGAATGTAATTAATGTGTAGAGAGAAACTAACCTGCGGCTTTTAAGTACTTCTTATCATATTGGTTCTCGTTTAAGCTTTGGATGTAAATGATATGCTTTAGGAAATCAATGATGATAAATGTAATGATGATAATATTGGTCTTTGTCATCGTACATAAATTTGAATGCTTTTTCCTGCATCGTGGCGAAAACAACTTGGATGGATCATTCTTAAATCACGCAACAAATTTATGAATTTTTTATATAATAATCCTTTGCCTTAATCATTCGCAAAAAACGAGGATTTTTATCTTGAATCCTGGTGCCTCTGGATCATATTTTCACTGTTTAAGACGTGTTAATTTGCGTTACTGTTTCTGTGGAAACTGATTCCAATTTCGAAATTCTAGAAATGGATGAAACATTCCCTTCCTCCCCAAGGAAAACGAATTGCGTCCGAATTTCCTCGAAAAATATCTCCATCCTTATTCTGTTGTCAGCCAGAGTGGACGCACTTTTTTATTTGCAGAGATTATTTTATCGAATTCAGTATATATAGAATCCGTATTCCTCGGAGACAATGACCTGAACTTCGGATGGCTAATCCTTCCAAGCATTCATTACATAATGTTCTCACTGGACATGACATGTGATTATTTCGTCATGCTAAGGAGTGTATATATACAATTTCGGAACTATTTTTCTCATTCATTCTGTCACCGCGAAGCAGTAATCGTTGAAGAGCAATGGAGAAAAACTGCAACTTGCTGTTGGTAACATTCTGCGTTTACCAATTCCTAAGAGTGTCAGGAACAGGTGAACCCGTATGCAGCGGCGGTAGAGGAAAGAAGCATGGATTATCTTTGTCTGTAAATAGCTTACGGAACGAAAAAGACGAGTGGGTGACGAAGTTTTCTGCCTCTCAGAACACAAGCGTGAAATCGAAGAATTTAGAAGTGGATTTGACTCGTTCGGCCGTCGATTGTCAGGAAAATTTCTTCATCAACGTCCAAGGGGTTATAAAAGGTATGTTTCGGTAACAACGCTTTAGTATTTATTCTTTTGATATCCTTTACGTGGTAATTGTGAAAGAAAAGGTTGTTTAAATCGACCGAGAACTTGATATTACTCCCAGGCATTTTCGGTTGCAGATTAGTTATACCGTTCTTACGCTGAGTATATTAATGAAGCAAAGATCATAAAATCAATGTGACATTCGTGTTTTTAGATATTCAGATATCCGCTGAAGAGCCGAGGAAGAGCTTGTTTTTCCACCAAAAGTGCTCGAGTAACGCAGCTGTGTCGAATGGTGGTAGGACGCTGCAGAGAGTAAAGTAAGTAAATTAAACATCAATAATTAATTCATATGTAGAAAGGTAGAGTTTTTCAATTGAAATGTTAATAACGAAAATTTTGATCGCAGCTTAAATCACGTTGGTTCAGCGCTTACAAATAGGCCGCTGCTAAACGATGAAATATTCACTGTTCGCATCGACGAATTGGGTCCGGGTGTCAATTACGGAATCGGTATAGGAGTCATCAGCCAAGCACCGGGAACAATCGATATACCTGACCATTTGAACACTCTAAGGTATGAAGTATGATTACTTTACCAATATACATAAGTTTTATCGATGGAGTTTTTTAATCTAAAGAATATTTATACTTCCCATTCATTTTGACTTTCCAGCACTGGCAAGTGGATGTTTTACCATAAAAATATATTCTACAATTCAACATCTCCTGAAACGAGATATGACTTGAGAAAAGTTAAGGTATGGTAAATATTACATTTACGTTATTTATTATATTTCTGTTTTTATGCAATGATCCTTATTGCGCTCAGGTTAAGTTTATTTTTAAATTTAATTTATTGTAATAGAAAATGACACACGATTGTCCTTCAGAGCTTTCGCATTTTTTTTAATTATAAGAATGAATCAAATTTGAGATTTGATAATGTAACGGGGTTCTTAAAAATAAATCAATGTTTCTATATTATATAATTGATTGAGGCCAGTGTATATAGTTTCAGCTGTTTTAACTAACGCAATGGTGCAATTCTATCAACGGCATTCCTAAAATTGTTTTGTGAAATCGAAGCTTGAATATTATTCAGAGGACGTATTGTATAGGGTTCTGTTTCCTGTGGCAATATTAAATTAATATAATAATGTTATAATTGATCATAATTTTTAAACAAGGTATGTCCAGGAATGTCATTATTCTGTAGAAAGTTCCTTCATGTCTTATGTGTGGAACCTGTGTATAACAGGGCAACCGACGAGTGCTCCCATACTCTAAAAGGTCATTCTTCTTTGTCTTGTGAAGGTTGGACAGCGAATTGGGGTCATGAGGAGCAAATCTGGGGCTTTACACCTCTTCGTCGATGGTGTGGACCAAGGGCCATCCGTATCGAACATTCCGGAAGGAGTATACGGAGGATTTGATGTATACCATACCTTGAAAGGAACTATCGTCGATGCATAATATGAAGTTATAATTTTGTTTATGTATTATTATTTCACAGTGTATAATTGAGAAGGTCATTATGTAGAAATCCAGGAAATAAGCATAAATAAAAGATTATCCGTAATGACGAGGTCATTAAAATTTTTGGACGCTGTTTGTCATAGGAGATACTATGAGTGTACAGTATATGCATGCTGAAAGTGTTTATAAGGAAAAATGAGTATTTCTTTCATAGAAGTGTCGTCCGAGGGCTGGAATCATTTATTTTTCTTTTCGCCCTCAGCTCCATCCGAGTGGTAAGGAAACATCATGCCAGAGTTAAAGTTTCACTTCCGTATTTTGTTTTACTAGCACGATAAATTAATTCTTTTTATAATTATTACATATTTGCCTTATATATTTGATTATTTCTTCGTACATTTCCCATCTATATTGAATAATTGGAGTATATCTGCAGTTTTACCATACTTATCTCGTTAATGTTAACACAAATAGGTCTGCTGCATTAAGAGATTTTCAGCAGTATCAAGTTGTTGGAATAGTGTTGGAAACTTTTTCAATACCTGAGGAGTTATTCTCTCATAAGATCTTTTATAATATTATGCCTTACTAAACTCATCACCTATAGGATTAACCAATCATTCATTAATGATAATGTTTTGGGTTGAACATAGAATAGATTTAGGAATTGATTTTAAAGCCCGATACCCCAAAGGCGTTCTTAAATGACACCGAAACATATTTTGGGATATATAGAAGAGCAAAAATATTAAATACTCATGAGAAAGTATGGCAGTCTAATGTATGGGGTCCTCTAAAGAGTCACTTGAATTGGACAGAAAAAAAATAATCGTTTACAATGCTGGAAGGGTGAGTCCCTCATTCTGGGTAAACGTGATGAAAAGGATAAGAGAAGTAGATTTTCGGATTATTCTTTGTCCTGATTAGTAAGACGATTTCCCTTGCGATAAGACGAATAAAATTCATAAGTCATTGCCTCTTGAAGTGGTATCTAAAACCGATACTCCATAATCCTGGCCATAACTGATTTCCTTCGTTTCCTATATGTTGATTTTTCATATTTTTTATGGGAATGCAATAATGTGTGGGAGAAACTAACCTTGGCTTTTAAGTACTTCTTATCATTTTGGTTCTCGTTCAAGCCTTTGATGTAAAATATATGCTTTTGGAAATCAATGACGATGAATGTGATGATGAAAATATTGGTTTTTGTCATCGTACATAAACTTGAATGCTTTTCTTCTGCAGCATGACGAAAAGTACTTGGATGGATCATTCTTAAATCACGAAACAAATTTATGAATTGTTTATATAATAATCCTTTGCCTTATTCATTCGCACTGAACGAGGATTTTTATCTTGAATCCTGGTGCCTCTAGATCATATTTTCACTGTGTAAGACGTGTTAATTTGCGCTACTCTTTTCTGTGGAGACTTCGTTCAATTACGATATTCTGGAAATGGAAGAAACATTCCCTTCCTCCCCAAGGAAAACGATTTGCGTCCAAATTTCCTCGACAAATATCTCCATCCTTATTCTGTTGTCAGCCAGAGTGGACGCACTTTTTTTATTTGCAGAGATTATTTTATCGAATTCAGTATATATAGAATCCGTATTCCTCGGGTACAATGACATGAACTTCGGATCGCTAATCCTTCCAAGCATTCATTACATAATGTGCTCACTGGACATGACATGTGATTATTTCGTGATGCAAAGCAGCATGTATATGCAAATTCGGAAGTATTTTTCTCATTCATTCTGTCACGGCGAAGCAGTAACCGTTGAAGTGCAATGGAGAAATATTGCAACTTGCTGTTGGTAACACTCTGCGTTTACCAATTCCTACGAGTGTCAGGAACAGGTGAACCGGTATGCAGTGGCGGTACAGGAAAGAGGCATGGATTATCTTTGTCTGTAAATAGCTTACGGAACGAAAAAGACGAGTGGGTGACAAAGTTTTCTGCCTCTCAGAACACAAGCGTGAAATCGAATAATTTAGACGTGGATTTGACTCGTTCGGCCGTCGACTGTCAGGAAAATTTCTTCATCAATATCCAAGGGGTAATTAAAGGTATGTTCCGGTGAAAGCGCTTATGTATTTATTCTTTTGATATCCTTTACGTGGTAATGGTGAAGTAAAAGGTTTCTTAGATCGGCCGAGAAGCGGTTATTGCTTCCAGCCTTTCTTGACTAAAGATTATGCATACAGTTTTTACACTGAGTATAATTATGAAGGAGAGATCAATCAAAGATTCTTATTTGTAGAGATATCCGCTGAGGAGCCGAGGTGGAACTTGTTTTTCCACCATAATTGCTCGAGCAACGCAGCAGTCTCGAACGGTGGTAGAACGCTGCAGAAAATAAAGTAAATACCCCGAATATCAATAAAGAATTCATTTAAGGGAGGGTAGATCGATTTTTAATTGAATAGGTACTTACGAAAATTTTGATCCTAGTTTGAAGGAGTTTGGTTCGGCGCTTACGAATAGACCGCTGCTAAACGATGAAATATTCACTGTTCGCATCGACGAATTGGTTCCGGGTGCTAGTAACGGAATCGGAATAGGAGTCATCAGCCAAGCACCGGGAACATTCGATATACCTAACCATTTGTACAATCTAAGGTATGAAATATGATTACTTTACCAATATACATAAGTTTTATCGAAGGAGTTTTTCATTATAAAGTATATTTATATTTCCCTCGTATTTTGATTTTCCAGAACTGGCAAGTGGATGTTTTACCTTAAAAATATATACTACAACTCAACGCAACCTGAAACGAGATATGACTTGAGAAATGTTAAGGTATGGAAAAATATTATATTTACGTTATTACTTATACGAAAGTTTTTATGCGATGATCCTTATTATGTTCTGGTGAAGTTTATTTTTTAATTTAATTTATTGTAATAGAAAGTGACATATGATTGTCCTTCAGAGCTTTCGCATTTTATTTAATTATAAGAATGAATTAAATTTGAGATTTCATAAAGTAACGGGGTTCTTAAAAATAAATCAATGTTTCTATATTATATTATTGATTTAGGCCAGTGTATATAGTTTCAGCTGTTTTAACTAACGCAATGGTGCAATTCTATCAATGGCATTCCTAAAATTGTTTTGTGAAATCGAAGCTTGAATATTATTCAGAGAACTTACCGTATAGGGTTCTGTTCCTGTGGCAATATTAAATTAATATAATAATGTTATAATTGATCATAATTTTTAATCAAGGCATCTCCAGGAATGTCATTATTCTGCAGAAAGTTCCTTCATGTCTTATGTGTGGATCCTGAGTATCACAGGGCAACCGTCGAGTACTCCCATACTCAAAAAGGTCATTCTTCTTTGTCTTGTGAAGGTTGGACAACGAATTGGGGTCATGAGGAGCAAATCTGGGGCCTTACACCTCTTCGTCGATGGTGTGGACCAAGGGCCATCCGTATCGAACGTTCCGGAAGGAGTATACGGAGGATTTGATGTATACCATACCTTGAAAGGAACTATCGTCGATGCATAATATGAAGTTATAATTTTGTTTATGTATTATTATTTCACAGTGTATAATTGAGAAGGTCATTATGTAGAAATCCAGGAAATAAGCATAAATAAAAGATTATCCGTAATGACGAGGTCATTAAAATTTTTGGACGCTGTTTGTCATAGGAGATACTATGAGTGTACAGTATATGCATGCTGAAAGTGTTTATAAGGAAAAATGAGTATTTCTTTCATAGAAGTGTCGTCCGAGGGCTGGAATCATTTATTTTTCTTTTCGTCCTCAGCTCCATCCGAGTGGTAAGGAAACATCATGCCAGAGTTACAGTTTCACTTCCGTATTTTGTTTTACTAGCACGATAAATTAATTCTTTTTATAATTATTACAATTTTTGCCATATATAATTGATTATTTCTTCGTACATCTCCCATCTATATTGAATAATTGGTATATATCTGCAGTTTTACCATACTTATCTCGTTAATGTTAACACAAATAGTTCTGCTGCATTAAGAGATTTTCAGTAGTATCAAGTAGTTGGAATAGTGTTGGAAACTTTTTAAATACCTGAGGAGTTATTCTCTCATAAGATCTTATATAATATTATGCCTGACTAAACTCATCACCTATAGGATTAACCAATCATTCATAAATGATAATTATTATGATATTATTATTTCACAGTGTATAATTGAGAAGGTCATTATGTAGGAAATCTAGGAAATAAGCATAAATAAAAGCATCTGTAAAGACGATTTTACTTCACTTTTGGTAATCCCTGTTAGTCAAAAGAGGTTGAACGAGTGAACGGGATATACATGTTGAAAACGTGTGTAGAGAAATAGTTGAAGCACAGTGTGTGATAAGATATCATCTTTTGCCTACATGTTCTGCGATCTAGTAGCGTCGTCTGTGTGCTATCTTAGCAGATTTTTCTTTCCCATCACAATGCTTTCTGTATGGTAATTTAATATCATGTGATTCATAAAATCATTCCGGTATGATGTTTCCAACACGATTAATGAAAATTTTGTTTTATATTGAGATTATTTGTCATAATCCTTGTTACTAATTTTCACATTTCCAAGATATATGTAACAGCATCGATCGATGGTACACGCATCGATCTGCTGTAGTACCGTACTTATCTCCTCAATTTTTTTATACGAAATGGCTAGATTTTTAGAAGTATCATAATTTAGAAATTGTGATAGCTACCTTTTGCAGATTAATACCTGAGGTATCAATCTATTATGAAATCATATATAATATTCTGATGATGATCATGAATGTTATGATAAAAATTATTGGTCTTTTTATGGTACATATACATGAATGGATATTAAATGCGTTGATGTGAAAAGAAATCTCATTCATCATTCTTAAATTCACTAAAATGAATTTGTGGCTTTATTATATTTTAAACTATTTCTGTATTCTTTCAAACAGAACAATGCTCTTAATAACAACGCTCGGAGCTAGAATCATTGTACAGTGGGGGAATAAATTATCGTAACATTTTGCGCTCGCTTTAGTCGGAATTATTAGAAACTACTTGCAAAACTACTTACTACTACTGACTGGCCACACTGAGAAAAGCCTAGACAAGCGGTAATATATTAGTCGGAGCCTATAACGTACTCTAAATTTCTCTCTTTCGATCTTTTCTTAAATCCTTCGCGCGATCTTTCCTTGAGTTCGGCGTGTTTATCTCTGCATTTCTTTTTCACAGTTAGTTATCATATTTATGGCATTAGAGTTTAAAGATATATTAATTACTATTGCAATCTTAGATGCATAAAATATTTGGATAATAATTGGGACTTTATTTGTAAATAATTTTCGGTTGAAACTTAGAAAAATATGTAGAAATAAAGACGAATTAGGTTAGAGTGGGAATACGCTACGTCGTGATTCTTATCTTTAGCGAACGCGATATTTTCGGTCTGGAGAATAAAATATATATTTTACCAGATTATAGCGAGAACATATGGCCTGTATTAGTCTGTTTTTCTGGTTAATTTAAGGTGCGCTAGTAACACAGTTATCTAGGTAGTTTAGTTTTACACACGGCCAAACGTCTAAATGCTACTCGCGTTATATTAATGTGAATGTTAATCTTCATAAGTCCAGTTCAAAAATTGGATATTGATTTACTGCGATCGACTTTCCGAGGGCAATTTTTAATTACACGTCTTAAATTTTTCATTCAGCGATTTGAAATCGAAAAGTCGTCAGAGTAATTACTGAAATGGCACAATGCCACACTAAAAATTTGTATTGTCTACGGAATATTATTTTTCCATAATTTAGTCTTGCACTTGAAGGAAATTCTTAATAGAAATTTATTTACACCATTCGTATCTTAGAATACGTGAAATGTTTGTATGCCCGGAATTGAGAGGAAAATAACCAATTCCATAGTTGAAAGAAACAGGATTGCATAAAAACAGAATATATTTTGCGCATATATCGGCCTTTTTTACATTTTGCATCAGGGAGCTCGGTGCCCTCGGTCATTGCGTCATTTGATTTCACTTAGAGATGCATTCAGTTTTCGATGCTTCGTGAGGGAAGTCTTTAAACATATATTGAGCACTTGAAAGCATTTTAGGCGCGAAGAATAGTTTTCCCTTTCGTGCTTCTATCAGCTGGTCTAAGGACCCTCCCCTTTACAGCCACCCAGTGGAAACTATCCTCTGCCTAATTCAAAGCTCCTTCCTAACCACGGGGCTAAGGAAATGAGATGTATTTGCACTCGTAAAAATTATTCCCATATAATATTATTATTTTAGCGTATTTTAGTCAGTGAGGATTTCTAACAGACGACCCATTTTTTTAATACAGAAACGTATTTTATGAACGTCTGACTTTATAAAGTTCATTAGCCGTATTATACTACCATAATAAGCTTCTAAAATGGATTTCTCAGTTTGATGAAATGTCATAAATATAAACAATTCCTATATGAGAGTTGATTGTGTAGCTGCTTGCAGCATATTATTTTCATATGGGCACGAGTTCGAATTCCGCTCAAGTTAAATGTACATTTTAACTTAAACTTCTCTTGTTGGGGAAATGAAGGAATGTGACATATGGTTGCCAAAGATTTTTATCACCCCCTGTGATGAATATACATTTATCAGAGGAATAAAATTCACTATGGGAAAATAACCATTGGGTTAATCATGGATTTGTAACCGATTATTCCAATTGTCGGACAAGAACATGTTTCGTGTGTCAGCGGAAATTCCTCTTCTACAAAGAATTCGAAGTCCTTCGCTAGAAAGAAGTGTTTAATTTGACAGGGCTTCCTGATTTCTCGAAGCACGATGAGCCTTTCGCTTGCAGTGCAGCGGGTTTCCGAAAGCCTATGCGTCACTCACAAAAACAAACAGGTCATTTGGCAAGGCAAGGAGCTTCACTCAGGCTTATTATTACTATCAAATCATTGAGGTCTTCACGTCGAGACACGGACAGCCAACAGACTACTCAAGCGAATCTTTTTCATTTTTAGGCTTTAAACAGAAGTCTTGAGAACTATTGACATTTTTCTGTTTATTATTCATTATTGTTCGCCTGCAACAAGGTCAATTCGCGAGTTCACAGTTTCCAATATTCTCAGCGGTGATTCGATAGAAATAATATAGATTTAGATATAGCTAATAATAAAAAACGATTAATATTGAGTTTTCAGTTTGTCGGAAAATATCATACATGTAACCACTATGTAAGAATTGATTGTGCAACTGCCAGAGGTATCTGATCGGTAAAAGAAGGGGTGCAGTTCCATTTCCGCTTGTTCCTTCCATTAAATGAGTCTTTATGTTATTTTTTCTTGTTCGCAAAATGAGGGAATGTAAGATATGATTGCTACATACATTTATGCAGTGGTAATTTAATATCATACAATATATTTTTTATAAAACTTCTGCACCTTAATTCAAAACTTTCTCGATAGAACTTGAGTTGAATTTATGCTTCATATTCCGATGGTGAAGAATATTTATTCGTAATTATACAATATAATCATATTGCAAGCATAGGTTACACAAATATAAGAATGTCACATGTTGTAAAGCACATTGTCATGCAATAAAATAAAAAATTACTTAATGCTACCAATGAACAGCCTACCGGAGAGTTGAATAGTTTATCAGTAGGAGTTATCGGTTTGTTACGTGATTGCAAGGATCCTACCTAATATGTTGATTGGCTGCTAACAGTTCTTAATTAAATAACACTCGGAAGCCTCTGATTCACTGACTTGATTTTTAATCGTCATCATATACATTACTTTGGATCAGAAATTTAAAACTATATTCCCTATTTCTCCTCCTAATTAATTTTTTTTGGGGAATGTTCTATTTTCATAAAAATGTTCCTAAAGTAAACACATTGGAACTCGGCTGTTCAGGTATAAGAGCTTCAAGAAATACTCCCTTCTCATAATGCTGCATTTACCTTCTGAAAATGGTCGCATATCCACCGAAAAGAGCTTTGGGTGATATGTAGGCGGTCGCTGATACTCGGATTCTTTCTACATTCAAGAAAGAGGCCTGACGTATCTGTGACATGTACAGCAAAGGTGCGGTAGAATCTCGGTTCAATGAATTTTGTAATGAACCCCGCAGCCGAGAAGCTTTGGCAACCCTTTGGATTCCTTCTACTCTCAGAGTCCCAAGAGCTATTACGCAAGAGCTGGTGACGACCTCTCTCTCAAGATCTGTCATTACAAAAGGCCAGGTGTAAGAAGAGACTAGATAATCAATTTCTCCCTTCAATGAAGACGCGTTTATATTATTATTTACGTCTTGCAAATCAAAATTTTTCGCAGCAAACTAAGCTTGGTCCAACAGAAACGTCGGGTCGACCCTTGGTAGATGTTTCCCACGATGAAAAAAGTTATTTTGAGTTACAATTCATAGGAAGAATCAGTCTCCGAGTAAAATGAAAGGCGTAAATTCGTTTGCAAGATTTTTCCGAACGAGGAAAGTACGTTCTCTTCGTTCAATGGAAAAATGTTTGCTTCCAACTGATCCTGTCAAATCTTTAGATGCCATCATATCCTTGACCTACAGTTTGAAATGACGCAAAATATTAATTGCTTAGATTATTTTATGGAATTCGATGTGTTGTTCCCGTTTTTATTGGAAATTTAAAGCTGTCTTGACCTGAGCTTAAACACTAACCTCCCGGAGACTGGATATCTTGGTAATATATCAGAGCATGTGATAGTTTCGTCATGCGAAATTGTGTGTATATACATTTTGATCAATTTTCCTCATTGATTCACTAACGGCGGAGCTGCAACATTTTATTTCAAGAGAAATGGAGAAATTCTGCTACTTGTTCTTGCTATCACTCTGAGTTTACCAATTCCTACGAGTGTCAGGAACAGGTGAACCGGTATGCAGTGGCGGTACAGGAAAGAGGCATAGATTATCTTTGTCTGTAAATAGCTTACGGAACGAAAAAGACGAGTGGGTGACGATGTTTTCTGCCTCTCAGAACACAAGCTTGAAATCGAAGAATTTAGACGTGGATTTGACTCGTTCGGCCGTCGACTGTCAGGAAAATTTCTTCATCAACGTCCAAGGGGTAATTAAAGGTATGTTTCGGTGACAACGCTTTAGTATTTATTCTTTTGATATCTTTTATGTGGTAATTGTGAAGGAAAAGGTTTCTTAGATCGGCCGAGAAGCGGATATTGCTCCCTTGCTTTCTTGGCTGCAGATTAGTCATATGGTTGTTGCAATGAGTATAATTTTGATAGAAAGATCATGAAATCAGTCGAAGACGATGATTTTCAGATATATCCGCTGAGGAGCTGAGGAATAGCTTGTTTTTTCACCACAAGTGCTCGAGTAACGCAGCTGTGTCGAATGGTGGTAGGACGCTGCAGAGAGTAAGGTAAGTAAATTTAACATTAGTATTAATTCATATCTCGAAAGGTAGATCAATTTTTAATTAAAAAGATTCTAACGAACATTTTGTTCTCAGTTTGAAGGGTTATGGTTCAGCCCTTACAAATAGGCCTCTCCTAAACGATGAAATATTCACTGTTCGCATCGACGAATTGGTTCCGGGTGCCAGTGGGGGGATCGGAATAGGAGTCATCAGCCAAGCACCGGGAACATTCGATATTCCTGACCATTTGAACAGTCTAAGGTATGAAATATGATTACATAACCGATATACATAAGTTATATCGAAGGATTTTTTCAATATAAAAAATATTTATATTTCCCACGTACTTTGACTTTTTAGCACTGGGAGGTGGATGTTTTATCTTAAAAATATATTCTACAATAAAACGACACCTGAAACGAGATATGACTTGAGAAATGTTAAGGTATGGAAAAATATTTCATTTACTTATTTATTTTATTCATTATTTATTATATCTCTGTTTTTATGCAATGATCCTTATTGTGCTCAGGTTAAGTTTATTGTTTAATTTAATTTATCGTAATAGAAAATGGCATACGATTGTCCTTCAGACCTTTCGGATTTTATTAAATTATAAGAATAAATTAAATGTGAGATTTTATGAAGGAACGAGGATGCTAAAGTATTGATCAACGTTTCCATATTTTATATTTGCTTGAGGCCAGGATATATAGTCTTAACAGTTTCAACTAATGCAATGGTTCTATTCTATCAATGGCATTCCTAAAATTGTTTTGTTAAATCGAAGCTTGAAAATAATTGAAAGGAAATGCCTTGCAGAGATCTGGTACCTGTGACATAATTGAAGAAATATATTATTATTATCTATTGTTTATATTTATCAATCAAACGTCTCCAGTTCTGCCTTTATTCTGTAGATTGTTCCTTTATGACTTATTTGTGGATCCTGTGTATAACAGGGCAACTGACGAGTGCTATAATACCCTAAAAAGGTCATTCTTTTTTGTCTTGTGAAGGTTGGACAGCGAATTGGGGTCATGAGGAGCAAATCTGGTGCTCTACACCTCTTCGTCGATGGTGTGGACCAAGGGCCGGCTGTATCAAACATTCCGGAAAGAGTTTACGGAGGATTTGATGTATACCAAACCTTGAAAGGAACTATCGTCGATGCATAAAATGAAGTCATTATTATTTCTGTGTATTTTTTTTGATTAGTGTATAATTAAGAAGGTTATTATGTAGATATCCAGGTAAAGAGCATAAATAAAAGGTGGACAGTAAAGACGATGTCATTTAAATTATTTGGTAATTCCTGTTTTTCAAAAGAGATAGGATACAGTACTATACAGGATATACATGCTGAAAATTTGTATAAAGATTAAGGGGAGATTTACGACCTAGTTCTGTCATGTGTGTGCTGCCATTTTAGAGTTTTGTTTCCGATCACAGCTCCAACTGTGTGGTAAGATAATAGCATGTCGTTCTTACATTTTCTCTTCCGTATGTTTTTTTAGCATGATAAATGAATTCATTATTTAATTTTAAGATATTAATCATATTTTCTCGCTTTTTACTTTGTTAATTTACCAACTGTATGTAACAAGTGGTATCCATCTGCTGTAGTACCATAATTATCGCGTCAATGTTTACACGGATTCCTCGGCTGTCTTAAGAGATTTTCAGTAGTATTAGGTTTGTAAATTGTGATGTATACTTTTTTTAATGCCTGAGGAATCAATCTCTCATAAGATCCTTTATAACATTATGTTTGGGCATCCTCATAATCCTCAGGTTTAGCTTATCTTTCGTTGAATATGAAGGTTAGGGTTGAAATAGCATAGGTTTAGGTATTGATTTTGTGGTCCTATCCCCTATCAACTAATTCCGTCTTTAAGTAACATCGTAACTTATGTTTGCGAGATATCGAAGATCAAAAAGCAATAAATACTCATGGGAAAGTATGGCAGTCAAATGTAAGGGGTCCTCTAAAGTGTCCCGTATATTGGACAGACAAATTAAATAATCGTTTGCAATGCTGGAAGTGTGAGTCCCTCACTCTGGGTAAACGTGTTGAAAAGGATAAGAGATGTTGATTTTCGGATTATTATGTCTCGTGATTAGGAAGACGATTTCCCTTGCGATATGACACATTAAATTCATAAGTCATTGTCTCTTGAAGAGGTATCTGAAACCGGTACTCCATAATCCTGACTATATCTGATTTCCTTCGGTTTCTGTACGTTTATTTTTATATTCTTTATGAGAATGTAATTAATGTGTAGAGAGAAACTAACCTGCGGCTTTTAAGTACTTCTTATCATATTGGTTCTCGTTTAAGCTTTGGATGTAAATGATATGCTTTAGGAAATCAATGATGATAAATGTAATGATGATAATATTGGTCTTTGTCATCGTACATAAATTTGAATGCTTTTTCCTGCATCGTGGCGAAAACAACTTGGATGGATCATTCTTAAATCACGCAACAAATTTATGAATTTTTTATATAATAATCCTTTGCCTTAATCATTCGCAAAAAACGAGGATTTTTATCTTGAATCCTGGTGCCTCTGGATCATATTTTCACTGTGTAAGACGTGTTAATTTGCGCTACTCTTTTTCTGTGGAGACTTCGTTCAATTACGATATTCTGGAAATGGAAGAAACATTCCCTTCCTCCCCAAGGAAAACGGTTTGCGTCCGAATTTCCTCGAAAAATATCTCCATGCTTATTCTGTTGTCAGCCAGAGTGGACGACTTTTTTATTTGCAGAGATTATTTTATCGAATTCTGTATATAGCATCCGTATTCCTCGGAGACAATGACCTGAACTTCGGATGGCTAATCCTTCCAAGCATTCATTACATAATGTGTTCACTGGACATGAAATGTGATTATTTCGTCATGCTAAGGAGTATATATATACAATTTCGGTACTATTATTCTCATTCATTCTGTCACGGTGAAGCAGTAATCGTTGAAGATCAATGGAGAAAAACTGCAACTTGCTCTTGCTATCACTCTGCGTTTACCAATTCCTACGAGTGTCAGGAACAGGTGAACCCGTGTGCAGTGGCGGTACAGGAAAGAGGCATGGATTATTTTTGTCTGTAAATAGTTTACGGAACGAAAAAGACGAGTGGGTGACGAAGTTTTCTGCCTCTCAGAACACAAGCGTGAAATCGAAGAATTTAGACGTGGATTTGACTCGTTCGGCCGTCGACTGTCAGGAAAATTTCTTCATCAACGTCCAAGGGGTTATAAAAGGTATGTTTCGGTGACAACGCTTTAGTATTTATTCTTTTGATATCTTTTACGTGGTAATTGTGAAGGAAAAGGTTGCTTAAATCGACCGAGAACTTGATATTACTCCCAGGCTTTTCCGGTATCAGATTAGTCATACCGTTGTTACGCTGAGTATATTAATGAAGCAAAGATCATAAAATCAATGTGACATTCGTGTTTTTAGATGTTCAGATATCCGCTGAAGAGCCGAGGAAGAGCTTGTTTTTCCACCAAAATTGCTCGAGTAACGCAGCTTTGTCGATTGGTGGTAGGACTCTGCAGAGAGTAAGGTAAGTAACTTTAACATCAATAATGAATTTATATCTCGAAAGGTTATAGTTTTTCAATTGAAATGTAAATAATGAAAATTTTGATCGCAGCTTAAATCACGTTGGTTCAGCGCTTACGAATAGGCCGCTGCTAAACGATGAAATATTCACTGTTCGCATCGACGAATTGGTTCCGGGTGCCGGTGGGGGGATTGGAATAGGAGTCATCAGTCAAGCACCGGGAACATTCGATATACCTGACCATTTGAACAATCTAAGGTATGAAATTTGATTAATTTACCAATATACATATTTTTTTACAAAGGAGTTTTTAATGTAAAGAATATTTATACTTCCCTCGTATTTTGAGTTTCCAGCACTGGCAAGTGGATGTTTTACTATAAAAATATATACTACAATTCAACGTCATCTAAAACGAGATATGACTTGAGAAATGTTAAGGTACGGTAAATATTACATTTACGTTATTTATTATATCTCTGTTTTTATGCAATGATCCTTATTGCGCTCAGGTTAAGTTTATTTTTAAATTTAATTTATTGTAATAGAAAATGACACACGATTGTCCTTCAGAGCTTTCGCATTTTTTTTAATTATAAGAATGAATTAAATTTGAGATTTCATAAAGTAACGGGGTTCTTAAAAATAAATCAATGTTTCTATATTATATTATTGATTTAGGCCAGTGTATATAGTTTCAGCTGTTTTAACTAACGCAATGTTGCAATTCTATCAATGGCATTCCTAAAATTGTTTTGTGAAATCGAAGCTTGAATATTATTCAGAGGACGTACCGTATAGGGTTTTGTTCCTGTGACAATATTAAATTAATATAATAATGTTATAATTGATCATAAATTTTAATCAAGGCATATCCAGGAATGTCATTATTCTTCAGAAAGTTCCTTCATGTCTTATATGTGGATCCTGTGTATCACAGGGCAACCGTCGAGTAACCCCCATACTCAAAAAGGTCATTCTTCTTTGTCTTGTGAAGGTTGGACAGCGAATTGGGGTCATGAGGAGCAAATCTGGAGCCCTACACCTCTTCGTCGATGGTGTGGACCTAGGGCCATCCGTATCGAACGTTCCTGAAGGAGTATACGGAGGATTTGATGTATACCATACCTTGAAAGGAACTATCGTCGATGCATAATATGAAGTCATGATTTTGTTTATGTATTATTATTTCACAGTGTATAATTGAGAAGGTCATTATGTAGAAATCCAAGAAATAAGCATAAATAAAAGATTATCCGTAATGACGAGGTCATTAAAATTTTTGGACGCTGTTTGTCATAGGAGATACTATGAGTGTACAGTATATGCATGCTGAAAGTGTTTATAAGGAAAAATGAGTATTTCTTTCATAGAAGTGTCGTCCGAGGGCTGGAATCATTTATTTTTCTTTTCGTCCTCAGCTCCATCCGAGTGGTAAGGAAACATCATGCCAGAGTTAAAGTTTCACTTCCGTATTTTGTTTTACTAGCACGATAAATTAATTCTTTTTATAATTATTACATTTTTTGCCATATATAATTGATTATTTCTTAGTACATTTCCCATCTATATTGAATAATTGGTATATATCTGCAGTTTTACCATACTTATCTCGTTAATGTTAACACAAATAGGTCTGCTGCATTAAGAGATTTTCAGTAGTATCAAGTAGTTGGAATAGTGTTGGAAACTTTTTAAATACCTGAGGAGTTATTCTCTCATAAGATCTTATATAATATTATGCCTGACTAAACTCATCACCTATAGGATTAACCAATCATTCATAAATGATAATTATTATGATATTATTATTTCACAGTGTATAATTGAGAAGGTCATTATGTAGGAAACCTAGGAAATAAGCATAAATAAAAGATCATCTGTAAAGACGATTTTACTTCACTTTTGGTAATCCCTGTTAGTCAAAAGAGGTTGAACGAGTGAACGGGATATACATGTTGAAAACGTGTGTAGAGAAATAGTTGAAGCACAGTGTGTGATAAGATATCATCTTTTGCCTACATGTTCTGCGATCTAGTAGCGTCGTCTGTGTGCTATCTTAGCAGATTTTTCTTTCCCATCAGAATGCTTTCTGTATGGTAATTTAATATCATGTCATTCATAAAACCATTTTGGTATGTCGTTTTCTAGCACGATAAATGAAAATTTTGTTTTATATTGAGATTATTTGTCATAATTCCTTGTTACTAATTTTTACATTTACAAGATATTTGTAACAGCATCGATCGATGTTACTTGCATCGATCTGCAGTAGTACCGTACTTATCTCCTCAATGTTTTTATACGAAATGGCTAGATTTTTAGAAGTATCATAATTTAGAAATTGTGATAGCTACCTTTTGCAGATTAATACCTGAGGTATCAATCTATTATGAAATCATATATAATATTCTGATGATGATCATGAATGTTATGATAAGAATTATTGGTCTTTTTATGGTACATATACATGAATGGATATTAAATGCGTTGATGTGAAAAGAAATCTCATTCATCATTCTTAAATTCACTAAAATGAATTTGTGGCTTTATTATATTTTAAACTATTTCTGTATTCTTTCAAACAGAACAATGCTCTTAATAACAACGCTCGGAGCTAGAATCATTGTACAGTGGGGGAATAAATTATCGTAACATTTTGCGCTCGCTTTAGTCGGAATTATTAGAAACTACTTGCAAAACTACTTACTACTACTGACTGGCCACACTGAGAAAAGCCTAGACAAGCGGTAATATATTAGTCGGAGCCTATAACGTACTCTAAATTTCTCTCTTTCGATCTTTTCTTAAATCCTTCGCGCGATCTTTCCTTGAGTTCGGCGTGTTTATCTCTGCATTTCTTTTTCACAGTTAGTTATCATATTTATGGCATTAGAGTTTAAAGATATATTAATTACTATTGCAATCTTAGATGCATAAAATATTTGGATAATAATTGGGACTTTATTTGTAAATAATTTTCGGTTGAAACTTAGAAAAATATGTAGAAATAAAGACGAATTAGGTTAGAGTGGGAATACGCTACGTCGTGATTCTTATCTTTAGCGAACGCGATATTTTCGGTCTGGAGAATAAAATATATATTTTACCAGATTATAGCGAGAACATATGGCCTGTATTAGTCTGTTTTTCTGGTTAATTTAAGGTGCGCTAGTAACACAGTTATCTAGGTAGTTTAGTTTTACACACGGCCAAACGTCTAAATGCTACTCGCGTTATATTAATGTGAATGTTAATCTTCATAAGTCCAGTTCAAAAATTGGATATTGATTTACTGCGATCGACTTTCCGAGGGCAATTTTTAATTACACGTCTTAAATTTTTCATTCAGCGATTTGAAATCGAAAAGTCGTCAGAGTAATTACTGAAATGGCACAATGCCACACTAAAAATTTGTATTGTCTACGGAATATTATTTTTCCATAATTTAGTCTTGCACTTGAAGGAAATTCTTAATAGAAATTTATTTACACCATTCGTATCTTAGAATACGTGAAATGTTTGTATGCCCGGAATTGAGAGGAAAATAACCAATTCCATAGTTGAAAGAAACAGGATTGCATAAAAACAGAATATATTTTGCGCATATATCGGCCTTTTTTACATTTTGCATCAGGGAGCTCGGTGCCCTCGGTCATTGCGTCATTTGATTTCACTTAGAGATGCATTCAGTTTTCGATGCTTCGTGAGGGAAGTCTTTAAACATATATTGAGCACTTGAAAGCATTTTAGGCGCGAAGAATAGTTTTCCCTTTCGTGCTTCTATCAGCTGGTCTAAGGACCCTCCCCTTTACAGCCACCCAGTGGAAACTATCCTCTGCCTAATTCAAAGCTCCTTCCTAACCACGGGGCTAAGGAAATGAGATGTATTTGCACTCGTAAAAATTATTCCCATATAATATTATTATTTTAGCGTATTTTAGTCAGTGAGGATTTCTAACAGACGACCCATTTTTTTAATACAGAAACGTATTTTATGAACGTCTGACTTTATAAAGTTCATTAGCCGTATTATACTACCATAATAAGCTTCTAAAATGGATTTCTCAGTTTGATGAAATGTCATAAATATAAACAATTCCTATATGAGAGTTGATTGTGTAGCTGCTTGCAGCATATTATTTTCATATGGGCACGAGTTCGAATTCCGCTCAAGTTAAATGTACATTTTAACTTAAACTTCTCTTGTTGGGGAAATGAAGGAATGTGACATATGGTTGCCAAAGATTTTTATCACCCCCTGTGATGAATATACATTTATCAGAGGAATAAAATTCACTATGGGAAAATAACCATTGGGTTAATCATGGATTTGTAACCGATTATTCCAATTGTCGGACAAGAACATGTTTCGTGTGTCAGCGGAAATTCCTCTTCTACAAAGAATTCGAAGTCCTTCGCTAGAAAGAAGTGTTTAATTTGACAGGGCTTCCTGATTTCTCGAAGCACGATGAGCCTTTCGCTTGCAGTGCAGCGGGTTTCCGAAAGCCTATGCGTCACTCACAAAAACAAACAGGTCATTTGGCAAGGCAAGGAGCTTCACTCATGCTTATTATTACTATCAAATCATTGAGGTCTTCACGTCGAGACACGGACAGCCAACAGACTGCTCAAGCGAATCTTTTTCATTTTTAGGCTTTAAACAGAAGTCTTGAGAACTATTGACATTTTTCTGTTTATTATTCATTATTGTTCGCCTGCAACAAGGTCAATTCGCGAGTTCACAGTTTCCAATATTCTCAGCGGTGATTCGATAGAAATAATATAGATTTAGATATAGCTAATAATAAAAAACGATTAATATTGAGTTTTCAGTTTGTCGGAAAATATCATACATGTAACCACTATGTAAGAATTGATTGTGCAACTGCCAGAGGTATCTGATCGGTAAAAGAAGGGGTGCAGTTCCATTTCCGCTTGTTCCTTCCATTAAATGAGTCTTTATGTTATTTTTTCTTGTTCGCAAAATGAGGGAATGTAAGATATGATTGCTACATACATTTATGCAGTGGTAATTTAATATCATACAATATATTTTTTATAAAACTTCTGCACCTTAATTCAAAACTTTCTCGATAGAACTTGAGTTGAATTTATGCTTCATATTCCGATGGTGAAGAATATTTATTCGTAATTATACAATATAATCATATTGCAAGCATAGGTTACACAAATATAAGAATGTCACATGTTGTAAAGCACATTGTCATGCAATAAAATAAAAAATTACTTAATGCTACCAATGAACAGCCTACCGGAGAGTTGAATAGTTTATCAGTAGGAGTTATCGGTTTGTTACGTGATTGCAACGATCCTACCTAATTTGTTGATTGGTTGCTAACAGTTCTTAATTAAATAACACTCGGAAGTCTCTGATTCACTGACTTGATTTTTAATCGTCATCATATACATTACTTTGGATCAGAAATTTAAAACTATATTCTCTGTTTCTCCTCCTAATTCATTTTTTTGGGGGAATGTTCTATTTACATACAAATGTTCCTAAAGTAAACACATTGGAACTCGGCTATTCAGGTAAAAGAGCTTCAAGAAATATTCCCTTCGCATAATGCTGCATTTACCTCCTGAAAATGGTGGCATATCCACCGAAAAGAGCTTTGGGTGATATGTAGGCGGTCGCTGATACTCGGATTCTTTCTACATTCAAGAAAGAGGCCTGACGTATCTGTGACATGTACAGCAAAGGTGCGGTAGAATCTCGGTTCAATGAATTTTCTAATGAACCCCGCAGCCGAGAAGCTTTGGCAACCCTTTGGATTCTTTCTACTCTCAGAGTCCCAAGAGCTACTACGCAAGAGCTGGTGACGACCTCTCTCTCAAGATCTGTCATTACAAAAGGCCAGGTGTAAGAAGAGACTAGTTAATCAATTTCTCCCTTCAATGAAGACGCGTTCATATTATTATTTACGTCTTGCAAATCAAAATTTTTCGCAGCAAACTAAGCTTGGTCCACCAGAAACGTCGGGTCGACCCTTGGTAGATGTTTCCCACTTAAAAAAACGTTAGTTTGAGTTACAATTAATAGGAAGAATCAGTCTCCGAGTAAAATGAAAGCCGTAAATTAATTTGCAAGATTTTTCCGAACGAGGAAAGTACGTTCTCTTCGTTCAATGGAAAAATGTTTGCTTCCAACTGATCCTGTCAAATCTTTAGATGCCATCATATCCTTGACCTACAGTTTGAAATGACGCAAAATATTAATTGCTTAGATAATTTTATGGAATTCGATGTGTTGATCCCGTTTTTATTGGAAATTGAAAGCTGCCATGACCTGAGCTTTAACCCTATCATCCAAAACACTGCGTATCTTGGTAATATATCTGAGCATGTGATAGTTTCGTCATGCAAAATTGGGTGTATATAAGGTTTGGAAAAGGATTTCCTCATTGATTAAGTCACGGCGAAGCAGCAAAAGGTTATTTCAAGAGAAATGGAGAAATTGGGCTACTTGCTCTTGCTATCACTCTGCGTTTACCAATTCCTACGAGTGTCAGGAACAGGTGAACCGGTATGCAGTGGCGGTACAGGAAAGAGGCATGGATTATCTTTGTCTGTAAACAGCATACGGAACGAAAAAGACGAGTGGGTGACGAAGTTTTCTGCCTCTCAGAACACAAGCGTGAAATCGAAGAATTTAGACGTGGATTTGACTCGTTCGGCCGTCGACTGTCAGGAAAATTTCTTCATCAACGTCGAAGGGGTAATTAAAGGTATGTTTCGGTGACAACGCTTTTGTATTTATTCTTTTGATATCCTTTACATGGTAATTGTGAAGGAAAAGGTTTCTTAAATCTTTCGAGAAGCGGCTTTGTTAGGCTTTGTTGGCTGCAGATTAGGCATATGGTTGTTGCAATGAGTATGATTATGAGGAAAGATCATGGAATCAGTCGAAGACTATTATTTTCAGATACATCCGCTGAGGAGCAGAGGAAGAGCTTGTTTTTCCACCACAAGTGCTCGAGTAACGCAGCTGTGTCGAATGGTGATAGGACGCTGCAGAAAATAAAGTAAATACCTCGAATATCAATAATGAATTCATATCTCGAAAGGTAGATCAATTTTTAAATGAAAAGATTCTATAGAAAATTTTTATCTCAGTTTGAAGGGCTTTGGTTCAGCACTTACGAATAGGCCGCTGCTAAACGATGAAATATTCACTGTTCGGATCGACGAATTGGTTCCGGGTGCCAGTGGGGGGATCGGAATAGGAGTCATCAGTCAAGCACCGGGAACATTCGATATTCCTGACCATTTGAACACTCTAAGGTATTTATTTTGATTACTTACCAATATACATTAGTTTTATCGATTGGTTTTTTCAATATAAAGAATATTAATATTTCCCACGTATTTTGACTTTCCAGCACTGGCGAGTGGATTTTTTATCTTCAAGCTATATACTCCAATTCAACGTCATCTAAAACGAGATATGACTTGAGTAATGTTAAGGTATGGTAAAATATTACATTTACGTTATTTATTATATCTCTGTTTTTATGCAATGAACCTTAATGTGCTCAGGTTAAGTTTATTTTTAAATTTAATTTATCGTAATGGAAAATGACATACGATTGTTCTTTAGAGCTTTCGGATTTAATTTAAATATGAGAATAATTTAAATGTGAAATTTCATGAACAAACGAGGGTGCTAAAGAATTAATCAAGTTTCTATATTATATATTTGATCGAGGCCAGATTATATAGTTTTAGCAGTTTCACCTATAATAACTCAAAGGAAGTGCTTTGCAGGGATCTGTTACCTGTGACATTATTGAATAAATATATTATTATTATTATGATCATATTTATCAATCAAACGTCTCGAGGACTGCAATTATTCTGTAGATTGTTTCTCCATGTCTTATGTTTGGAACCTGTGTATAACAGGTCAACTGATTAGTGCTATAATACCCTAAAAAGGTCATTCCTCTTTGTCTTGTGAAGGTTGGACAGCGAATTGGGGTCATGAGGAGCAAATCTGGAGCTCTACACCTGTTCGTCGATGGTGTGGACCAAGGGCCGGCTGTATCAAACATTCCAGAAAGAGTTTACGGAGGATTTGATGTATACACAACCTTGAAAGGAACTATCGTCGATGCATAAAATGAAGTCTAGATTATTTCTGTGTATTATTTTTGATTAGTGTATAATTAAGGAGGTTATTCTGTAGGTATCTAGGTAAAGAGCATGAATAAAAACTCCATAGTAAAGACGATGTGATTTAAATTTTTTGGTAATTCCTGTTTTTCAAAAGAGATACTATACAGGATTATATAGGATATACTTGCTGATAATTTGTATAAAAATATAGGAAACATTTCCAACCTAGTTTTGTCATGTGTTGGCTGGCATTGTAGAATTTTTTTCCGATCACAGCCCTAACTCTGTGGTAAGCAAATAGCATGTCTATCCAACATTTTCTCTTCCGTTTGTTGTTTTATAGCATGATAAATGAATACGTGCTTTAATTTTGAGATTTTTAGTCATATTTTCTCGATAATTGCTTTGTAAATTTCTAACCCGTATGCAACAAGAGTTATCCTTTTTCCGCAGTACCCTAGTTATATCGTTATGTTCACACAAACGGATTAGCTGATTTAGGATATTTTCAATAGTATCAGGTTTAGAAATTGTAACGTATACCTTTTTTAATGCCTGAGGAATTTACCTCTCATAAGATCCTTCGTAATATTATGTTTGGGTATCCCCATTATCCTCAGGTTTAGCTTATCTTTCGTTGAATTTGAAGGTTAGGGTAGAAATAGCATAGGTTTAGGTATTGATTTTATGGCCCGATGCCCCATCAACTACTTCCGTTATCAAACGACATCGTAACATAGGTTTGCGAGATATTGAAGAGTAAAAAGCATTAAATACTCATGGAAATGTATGGCAGTCTAATGTAAGATGTCCTCTAAAGTGTACCGTCGATTGGACAGAGAAATAAAATAATCGTTTGCAATGCTGGAAGGGTGAGTCCCTCATTCTGGGTAAGCGTGTTGAAAAGGATAAGAGATGTAGATTTTTGGATTATTATGTCTCGTGATTAGGAAGACGATTTCCCTTGCGATATGACACATTAAATTCATAAGTCATTGTCTCTTGAAGAGGTATCTGAAACCGGTACTCCATAATCCTGACTATAACTGATTTCCTTCGGTTTATGTATGTTGATTTTTCATATTCTTTATGGGAATGCAATAATATTTAGAGAGAAACTGCGGCTTTTAAGTACTTCTTATCATTTTGGTTCTCGTTTAAGCTTTTGATGTCAAAGATATGCTTTAGGAAATCAATGATGATAAATGTGATGATGAAAATATTGGTCTTTGTCATCGTACATAAATTTGAATGCTTTTTCCTGCATCGTGGCGAAAACAACTTGGATGGATCATTCTTAAATCACGCAACAAATTTATGAATTTTTTATATAATAATCCTTTGCCTTAATCATTCGCAAAAAACGAGGATTTTTATCTTGAATCCTGGTGCCTCTGGATCATATTTTCACTGTTTAAGACGTGTTAATTTGCGTTACTGTTTCTGTGGAAACTGATTCCAATTTCGAAATTCTAGAAATGGATGAAACATTCCCTTCCTCCCCAAGGAAAACGAATTGCGTCCGAATTTCCTCGAAAAATATCTCCATCCTTATTCTGTTGTCAGCCAGAGTGGACGCACTTTTTTATTTGCAGAGATTATTTTATCGAATTCAGTATATATAGAATCCGTATTCCTCGGAGACAATGACCTGAACTTCGGATGGCTAATCCTTCCAAGCATTCATTACATAATGTTCTCACTGGACATGACATGTGATTATTTCGTCATGCTAAGGAGTGTATATATACAATTTCGGAACTATTATTTTCATTCATTCTGTCACGGGGAAGCAGTAATCGTTGAAGAGCAATGGAGAAAAACTGCAACTTGCTGTTGGTAACATTCTGCGTTTACCAATTCCTAAGAGTGTCAGGAACAGGTGAACCCGTATGCAGTGGCGGTAGAGGAAAGAAGCATGGATTATCTTTGTCTGTAAATAGCTTACGGAACGAAAAAGACGAGTGGGTGACGAAGTTTTCTGCCTCTCAGAACACAAGCGTGAAATCGAAGAATTTAGAAGTGGATTTGACTCGTTCGGCCGTCGATTGTCACGAAAATTTCTTCATCAACGTCCAAGGGGTAATTAAAGGTATGTGTCGGTGACAACGCTTTAGTATTTATTCTTTTGATATATTTTACGTGGTAATTGTGAAAGAAAAGGTTGTTTAAATCGACCGAGAACTTGATATTACTCCCAGGCTTTTCCGGTATCAGATTAGTCATACCGTTGTTACGCTGAGTATATTAATGAAGCAAAGATCATAAAATCAATGTGACATTCGTGTTTTTAGATGTTCAGATATCCGCTGAAGAGCCGAGGAAGAGCTTGTTTTTCCACCAAAAGTGCTCGAGTAACGCAGCTGTGTCGAATGGTGGTAGGACGCTGCAGAGAGTAAAGTAAGTAAATTTAACATCAATAACTAATTCATATGTTGAAAGGTAGAGTTTTTCAATTGAAATGTTAATAACGAAAATTTTGATCGCAGCTTAAATAACGTTGGTTCAGCGCTTACGAATAGGCCGCTGCTAAACGATGAAATATTCACTGTTCGCATCGACGAATTGGGTCCGGGTGTCAATTACGGAATCGGTATAGGAGTCATCAGCCAAGCACCGGGAACATTCGATATACCTGACCATTTGAACACTCTTAGGTATGAAGTATAATTACTTTACCAATATACATAAGTTTTATCGATGGAGTTTTTTAATCTAAAGAATATTTATACTTCCCATTCATTTTGACTTTCCAGCACTGGCAAGTGGATGTTTTACCATAAAAATATATTCTACAATTCAACATCTCTTGAAACGAGATATGACTTAAGAAATGTTAAGGTATGGAAAAATATTTCAATTACGTTATTTATTATATCTCTGTTTTTATGGAATGATCCTAATTGTGTTAAAGTTAAGTTTATTTTTAAATTTTACTTATTGTAATAGAAAATGACACACGATTGGCCTTCAGAGCTTTCGATTTTCTTTCATTATTCAAGAATAAATTAAATTTATTCAAGAATAAATTAAATGTGAGATTTCATAAAGTAACGAGGGTTCTTAAAAATATATTAATTTTACTATATTATATATTTGAAAGAGGCCAGTGTATATATTTTCAGTTGTTTTAACTAACGCAATGGTGTAATTCTATCAATGGCATTCCTAAAATCCTTTTGTAAAATCTAAGCTTGAATATTATTCAGAGGACGTACCGTGTAGGGTTCTGTTTCATGTGGCAATATTAAATTAATATAATAATGTTATAGTTGATGAAAATTTTTAATCAAGACATCTCCAGGAATGTCATTATTCTGTAGAAAGTTCCATCATGTCTTATGTGTGGAACCTGTGTATAACAGGGCAACCGACGAGTGCTCCCATACTCAAAATGGTATTTCTTATTTGTCTTGTGAAGGTAGGACAGCAAATTGGGGTGATGAGGACCAAATCAGGGTCCTTACACCTCTTCGTCGATGGTGTGGACCAAGGGCCATCCCTGACGAACGTTCCTGAAGGAATATACGGAGGATTTGATGTATACTATACCTTGAAAGGAACTATCGTCGATGCATAATATGAAGTCATAATTATTTTGATGTATTATTATTTCACAGTGTATAACTGAGAAGATCATTATGTAGAAATCCAGGAAATAAGCATAAATAAAAGATCATCTGTAAAGACGATTTTACTTCACTTTTGGTAATCCCTGTTAGTCAAAAGAGATTGAACGAGTGAACGGTATATACATGTTGAAAACGTGTGTAGAGAAATAGTTGAGGCACAATGTGTGATAAGATATCATCTTTTGCCTACATGTTCTGCGATCTAGTAGCGTCGTCTGTTTGCTATCTTAGCAGATTTTTCTTTCCCATCAGAATGCTTTCTGTATGGTAATTTAATATCATGCCATTCATAAATACACTTTGGTATGTTGTTTTCTAATACGATAGATGAAAATTTTGTTTTATATTGAGATTATTTGTCATATTTTCTCGGTTATTAAATTTCACATTTCCAAGATATATGTAACAGCATTGATCGATGTTACTTGCATCGATCTGCAGTAGTACCGTATTTACCTCCTCAATTTTTTTATACGAAATGGCTAGATTTTCAGAAGTATCAGAAATTAGAAAATGTGATGTTTATCTTTTGCAGATTAATACCTGAGGAACCAATCTGTCATGAAATCTTATATGATGTTCTGATGATGATCATGAATGTGATGATGAGATTATTGGTCTTTGTCATTGTACGTATACTTGAATGGATATTTATTGCGTACATGTGGAAGGAAAACACATATATTATTCTTAAATTCACCAAAATAAAATTGTGACGATTATATATTAATCTATTTTTGTATTCTTTCGAACAGAACGAGGCTTTTTAAAAAGAATCATTGTTCCTAGAGATAATATGATCACTATGGAAGTCGTATCAATTTGCGTATTTGAGGAGACTGCGAACAATTCTTAGATTTTAAAAGTGTTTTAAACGCTCTCTTCATCCCCATGGTTAACAGTCTGCGTCCAAATTTCATCAAAATATCCCCATCTCTTTTCTATCGACAGCCAGAATTGACGGACATTTCTATTTTCAGAGATTGTTTTTTATCGAATTTAGTATTGACAGAGGACGGATTCAGGGTTAGACTGAGTCAATCAACACTTAAATCCAAGAGCTTTCATTAAAATTTATAATACTGTTTTATTATCAGATGCATTTCCTCTCCTGGCGAAAAAAGGTGAAAGAATGAACTTTCATTGCTAATGCACTAAGCTCCTACTATGAAACTGTTGAATTTTTTTACTGAAACTCATTATCGACAAGAATAAACTGAAATATGTTTTCAATAGCCTTAATTTATCGTGCGAACGTTCAAATTCGACACCCATCACCTGTTGAAAAGCATTTACTTGACTCAGGTTGTGCAGAGTAGTACATCGGTGTATTAGGTAGACCTAATCCGAAAGTTTAAATGGAGAATGAACAAAGGTCACATGTTTATATCTCATTTCTAAAATAATCAGAAACAATCCTTATTATCAATTTCCCTTCTTGGCATAAATGCCATTATTTATGCAATATTCTCTTTAGGTTTTTGCATTTGATCCTTAATAGTAAAGTTTTTTTTGATAAAATTACAGTTAACGCATGTTCATGGTGCAATTTCGATAAGTTTAATATAACTGCAAAGTGATCTTCTCTAACGTCCTCTAATATAATGCATTTAATACATCAAAGAAACAAGAATATGTAGATTTGGAACTTACTTGTACAGTTTTTACAAGCTTCCGCACCTTAATGCAAAACTTTGTCGAAACAACTTGAAGTGAATTTATTCTTCATATTCCGATGGAGAAGAATATTTATTTGTAGTTATACAACATAATCATAATGAAAGAATAGATTACACAAATAAAAGAATGTCACAAGTTGTAAAGCACAATGTCATGCAATAAAATATAAATTTACTTAATGCTTTTAAGGAACAGCATACCGGAGAGTTGAGTAAAGTCTATCAGTAGGAGTTATCGGTTTGTTTCGTGATTGCAATGATCCTACCTAATTTATTGATTGGTTGCTAACAGTTCTCCATTAAATAACCCTCGGGAGCCTCTGAATCACTGACTTGATTTTTCTTAGTCATCATATACATTACTTTGGATCAGAAATTTAAAACTATATTCTCTATTTCTCCTCCTAATTATTTTGTTGGGGGATTTTTATTTAGATACACAAATGCTGCTATTCGTACTGACCTGAAGACTATTGGCTGACCACCAATATGGCGAACGAATAAGAACCAATAACATGCAAGGCATGCTCGTTGAGCGGTTTCTTTAAACGCACTTTCGGAAGCATTTACGTTTATTATGAATATTATTCCGCAATTTTCGGGAAAGGAGTTTGAAAATAAACAAAAGATATGTTTCACTAATTGACTGTAAGTAAAATAGAACATAGAAAAAGGAACTCGGCGGTCAATGAACAAAGAGACAGAGGTTCTCCGAAGCGCCGAACGCGGCGACCATCTAAGGGCGATTCCCGGGAAACGGATAATCGTTTAGCGGTCACCAGTTATTCAGAATCCCTAATGCGCATTTCGAAAGCAAAGCTTTCATGATCACAGGGGGTCCAATGCTGAAGGGACACCCTCATTCATTGGACCAGCATTGGGTTGACAATTGCCTAAAGTAAACACATTGAAACTCGGCTGTTAAGCAAAAAGAGCTTCAAGAAATACTCCCTTCGCATAATGCTGCATTTACCTCCCGCAAATGGTGGCATATCCACCGATATGAGCTTTCGATGATTTGTGGGCGGTCGGCTACCTTCTACATTCACGGTAGACGAGCGAAGTATCAGTGACATATACAGCAAAGGCGGGGTAGAACCTCGGTTTAATGAATTTTCTAATGAACCCCGCAGCCGAGAAGCTTTGGCAACCCTGAAGTAAATTCATCTTTTCAATACTGCACAGGTCACAACCTTAGATTCTTTCTACTCTCAGAATCCCAAGAGCTATTGGGCAAAGGCGATTGAAGACATCCATCTTGGGATCAGTCATTACAAAAGGCCATGTGTAAGAAGAGACTAAAAAATCAACTTTCTCCCTTGCATGAAGAAGAATGGTTCCCAACAATCGTCGGGTCGACCCTAGGTAGATGTTTCCGACGATGTAAAACAAGTTATTTTGAGTTACAAGTCATAGGAGGAATCATTTCCATGTAAAATGAAAGCCGTAGATTCTTTCGCAACATTTTTCCAAACAAGGAAAGTACATACGTTCTCATCGGTCACATTGAAAAATCTTTGTTTCCAACAGAACCTCTCATATCTTTAGATGCCATTATATCCATGACCTACCGTCTGTTATGACGCGAAATATTAATTGCTTAGATTATTTTATGCAATTCGAAGTGTTGATCTCGTTTTTATTGGAAATTTAAAGCTGCCATGACCTGAACTTAATTACTAACCCCCTATACACTGCGTATCTTGGTAATAAATCTGAGCATGTGCTAGTTTCATCATGCAAAATTGTGTGTATATAAGGTTTGGAAAAATATATTCCCTCATTGATTAAGTCACTGCGAAGAAGCAGCAGTTTATTTCAAGAGAAATGGAGAAATTCGGCTACTTGCTCATGCTATCACTCTACGTTTACCAATTCCTACGAGTGTCAGGAACAGGTGAACCGGTATGCAGTGGCGGTACAGGAAAGAGGCATGAATTATTTTTGTCTGTAAATAGTTTACGGAACGAAAAGGACGAGTGGGTGACGAAGTTTTCTGCCTCTCAGAACACAAGCGTGAAATCGAAGAATTTAGACGTGGATTTGACTCGTTCGGCCGTCGACTGTCAGGAAAATTTCTTCATCAACGTCCAAGGGGTTATAAAAGGTATGTTTCGGTGACAACGCTTTTGTATCTCACTCTTTTTATAACCATTACGTCATTCCTGTAAGGCAAATGGTTTCTTAGATCGGCCGAGAAGCGGAGATTGCTCCCAGGCTCTTTTGGCTGTAGATTAGTCATACCGTTTATACAGTGAGTATAATTATGAAGTAAAGATCAATCGAAGATTCTTATTTTCAGATATATCCGCTGAGGAGCCGAGGAAGAGCTTGTTTTTTCACCACAAGTGCTCGAGTAACGCAGCTGTGTCGAATGGTGATAGGACGTTGCAGAAAATAAAGTAAATACCTCGGATATCAATAATGAATTCATATTTCGAAAGGTAGATCAATTTTTAAATGAAATGATCCTAACGAAAATTTTGATCTCAGTTTGAAGGGCTTTGGTTCAGCACTTACGAATAGGCCGCTGCTAAACGATGAAATATTCACTGTTCGCATCGACGAATTGGTTCCGGGTGCCAGTGATGGGATCGGAATAGGAGTCATCAGTAAAGCACCGGGAACATTCGATATTCCTGAGCATTTGAACAGTCTAAGGTATGAAATATGATTACATAACCGATATACATAAGTTATATCGAAGGATATTTTCAATATAAAGAATATTTATATTTCCCATGCATTTTGACTTTCCAGCACTGGCAAGTGGATGTTTTACCTTAATAATATATTCTACAATTCAACGGCACCTCAAACGAGATATGACTTGAGAAATGTTAAGGTATGGTAAAATATTACATTTACGTTATTAATTATACGAAAGTTTTTATGCGATGATCCATATTATGTTCTAGTGATGTTTATTTTTAAATTTAAGTTAACGTAATAGAAAATGACATACGATTGTTCTTCAGAGCTTTCGATTTTCTTTCATTGTAAGAATAAATTGAATGTGAGATTTCATAAAATTACGAGGATGCTAAAGAATTAATCAACGTTTCTATATTATCTATATGATCGAGGCCATGATATATAGTTTTAGCATTTTGAACTAAGGCAATAGTGCAACTCTATCATTAGCATTCCTAAAATTGTTTTATTAAATCGAAGCTTGAAAATAATTCAGAGGTAGTGCAATGCAGGGATCTGGTACCTGGGACATAATTGAAGAAAATTATATTAATATTATCATTGTTTATATTTATCAATCAAACTTCTCCAGGACTGCCTTTATTCTGTAGATTGTTTCTTCATGCCTTATTTGTGGAACCTGTGTATAACAGGGGGGTGCTATAATACCCTAAAAAGGTCATTCCTCTTTGTCTTGTGAAGGTTGGACAGCGAATTGGGGTCATGAGGAGCAAATCTGGGGCCTTACACCTCTTCGTGGATGGTGTGGACCAAGGGCCATCCGTATCAAACATTCCGGAAAGAGTTTACGGAGGATTTGATGTATACACAACCTTGAAAGGAACTATCGTCGATGCATAATATGAAGTCATAATTATTTCTGTGTATTATTTTTTATTAGTTTATAATTAGAAAGGTTATTGTGTATGTATCCAGGTAAAGAGCATGAATAAAAAGTCCATAGTAAAGACGATGTGATTTAAATTTTTTGTAATTCCTGTTTTTCAAAAGAGATAGTAAACAGGATTATACAGGATATACTTGCTGATAATTTGTATAAAAATATAGGAAACATTTCCCACCTAGTTTTGTCATGTGTTGGCTGGCATTGTAGAATTTTCTTTCCGATCACAGCCCTAACTCTGTGGTAAGCAAATAGCATGTCTTTCCAACATTTTCTCTTCCGTATGTCGTTTTTTAGCATGCTAAATGATTTCTTTCCTTAATTTTGAGATATTTAGTCATATTTTCTCTCTTATTACTTTGTTAATTTACCAACTGTATGTAACAAGTGGTATCCATCTGCTGTAGTACTATAATTATCCCGTCAATGTTTACACGGATTCCTCGGCTGTCTTAAGAGATTTTCAGTAGTATTAGGTTTGGAAATTGCGATGTATACTTTTTTTAATGCCTGAGGAATCAATCTCTCAGAAGATACTTTATAATATTATGTTTGGGCATCCTCATAATCCTCAGGTTTAGCTTATCTTTCGCTGAATTTGAAGGTTAGGGTTGAAATAGCATAGGTTTAGGTATTGATTTTGTGGTCCTATCCCCTATCAACTAATTCCGTCTTTAAGTGACATCGTAACTTATGTTTGCGAGATATCGAAGATCAAAAAGCAAAAAATACTCATGGGAAAGTATGGCAGTCTAATGTAAGATGTCCTCTAAAGTGTCCCGTCGACTGGAGAGACAAATAAAAGAATCGTTTGCAATGCTGGAAAGGTGAGTCCCTCATTCAGGGTAAACGTATTGAAAAGGATAAGAGATTTAGATTTTCGGATTATTATGTCTCTTGATTAGGAAGACGATTTCCCTTGCGATATGACACATTAAATTCATAAGTCATTGTCTCTTGAAGAGGTATCTACAACCGATACTCCATAATCCTGGCCATAACTGATTTTCTTCGGTTCCTGTATGCTGATTTTTCATATTCTTTATAAGAATGTAATAATATGTAGAGAGAAACTAACCTGCCGCTTTTAAGTACTTCTTATTATTATTTTGGTTCTCGTAAAAGTTTTAATGTAAAAGATATTCTTTAGGAAATCATTGATGATGAATGTGATGATGATAATATTGTTCTTTTTTATCTTACATAAACTTGAATGCATTTTCCTGCACCGTGGCGAAAAGAACTTGAATGGATCATTCTTAAATCACGCAACAAATTTATGAATTGTTTATATAATAATCCTTTGCCTTATTCATTCGCACAATACGAGGATTTTTATCTTGAATCCTGGTGCCTCTAGATCATATTTTCACTGTGTAAGACGTGTTAATTTTCGTTACTCTGTTTGCAGAGATTATTTTATCGAATTTAGTATATAGCATCCGTATTCCTCGGAGACAATGACCTGAACTTCGGATGGCTAATCCTTCCAAGCATTCATTACATAATGTGCTCACTGGACATGACATGTGATTATTTCGTCATGCAAAAAAGCATGTATATACAATTTCGGAACGATTTTTCTCATTGATTCTGTCACGGCGAAGCAGTAATCGAGCAATGGAGAAAAACTGCAACTTGTTGTTGGTAACACTCTGCGTTTACCAATTCCTACGAGTGTCAGGAACAGGTGAACCCGTATGCAGTGGAGGTACAGGAAAGAGGCATAGATTATCTTTCTCTTTAAACAACTTACGGAACGAGAAAGACGAGTGGGTGACGAAGTTTTCTGCCTCTCAGAACACAAGCGTGAAATCGAAGAATTTAGACGTGGATTTGACTCGTTCGGCCGTCGACTGTCAGGAAAATTTCTTCATCAACGTCCAAGGGGTTAAAAAAGGTATGTTTCGGTAACAGCATTTTTGTATTTTACTCCTATCGTATCCTTTACGTGGTAATTGTGAAGGAAAAGGTTGCTTAAATCGGCCGAGAACTTGATATTACTCCCAGGCTTTTTCGGTTGCAGATTAGTTATACCGTTGTTACGCTGAGTATAATAATGATGCAAAGATCATAAAATCAATGTGACATTCGTGTTTTTAGATATTCAGATATCCGCTGAAGAGCCGAGGAAGAGCTTGTTTTTCCACCACAATTGCTCGAGTAACGCAGCTGTGTCGAATGGTGATAGGACGCTGCAGAAAATAAAGTAAATACCTCGGATATCAATAATGAATTCATATCTCGAAAGGTAGAGTTTTTCAATTGAAATGTTAATAACGAAAATTTTGATTTCAGCGTAAATCACGTTGCTTCAGGGCTTACGAATTGGCCTCTGCTAAACGATGAAATATTCACTGTTCGCATCGACGAATTGAATCCGGGTGCCACTGGGGGTATCGGAATAGGAGTCATCAGTAAAGCACCGGGATCATTCGATATACCTAACCATTTGAACAATATAAGGTATAAATTATGATTATCTCACCAATAAATATAAGTTTTATCGATGGAGTTTTTCATTATAAAGAATATTTATATTTCCCACGTATTTTGATTTTCCAGAACTGGCAAGTGGATGTTTTATCTTAAAAATATATACTACAATTACCGTTACTCTGAAACGAGATATGACTTGAGAAATGTTAAGGTATAGTAATTATTACATTTACGTTATTTATTATATCTCTATTTTTATGCAATGATCCTTATTGTGCTCAGGATAAGTTTATTTTTAAATTTAAGTTATTCTAATAGAAAATGACATACGATTGTCGTTCGGAGCTTTCGGATATTATTTAAGTATAAGAGTAAATTAAATGTGAGTTTTCATGAAATAACGAGGATGCTAAGGAATGAATTAACGTTTCTATATTATATATATGATCGAGGCCATGATAGTCTTAGCAGTTTTAACTAACGCAATGTTGCAACTCTATCAATGGCATTTCTGTAATTCTTTTGTAAAGTCGAAGCTTGAAAATAATTCAAAGGAAGTGCAATGCAGGGATCTGGTACCTGTGATATTATTGAATAGATATATTAATGTTATAATTGATCAGAATGTTTAATCATGACATCTCCAAATATGTTATTTCTCCGCATATTATTACTTCTTGCCTTATGTGTGGAACCTGTGTATCACAGGACAACCAACGAGTACTCCCATACTCTAAAAGGTCATTCTTCTTTTTCTTGTGAAGGTTGAACACCGAATTGGGGTCATGAGGAGCAAATCTGGAGCCCTACACCTCTTCGTTGATGGTGTGGACCAAGGGCCGGCAGTATCAAACATTCCGGAAAGAGTATACGGAGGAATTGATTTATACGGTACCTCCAAAGGAACCATCGTCGATGCATAATATAGGGTGTGTCATGATGTAGAAACGCAGGTATAAAGCAATAATAAAAGGTCTTTTCAATAGATGATTTCATTAATTTTTACCTATTCCCGACTAGTCTCATTATGTGGCAGTGCGAGGAAAGTGGAAATATTTGCTGAAAAATGAGTGTGATGCAATACGAGATGCATCGCAAGGAATGAGATTAGGGGTAAAAATGAGATAGGAATAAAAATATGCTTATAGAATGAAATTGATTGTAATGATGGCAGTATTTCCTGGGGCAGCACACTATGTTAGAATTGATCATTGTTGATAGCCCAAGCTTAACTATTTTTTCTTTGGGTAGACATGGGATCGCAGCAAGAAGTTAAGGATATGTTGCTCTTTTTTACCCCTATAACCAAGGCTTTGTTCTACTGGTTGCAATGAGAACAGATTTTCTTTTCAATCAAAAGCGATCCCTGGTAAATGGAAACGGATATCATCGCTGTTTGTTAATTGTTTGCTTTTTGCAAAAACCTTTTCAAAAGTAAGATTGCTGTCAACCTAAAGCTACGCTACTCCAAAGCAAAAGGTGCTTGTAGAAGATTCAAAGTTGGAAGCTCATTCCATAAAGCGTAAACACAATATACGCAAGAAAATATAGTTAACTGATCATTTATTTTCAATTTATCGAATTTATTTCTTTGCAGACTGAGGCGATCGTCATTGCTGTGACGTCTCTATTGATTGTTTTAAATAAAATCTTTGATGTCCGGGAAGATGATTAACATTTCATAACACTCTTAGAGACGAGCACTCTTAGACCTGAGTTACGTATGATAATGAAATAAAACATTTCTTTGTGGAAATTTCTGTTATACTTTTAAGAGGATAGTTTCGGAACATATTATGGAAACTAATTCTATTGACTGTCTCACACGTGGAAAACTTTTTCATGAATTCATTTATCTATTGCTAAGACGGAACACGTTTATCGGTGTTACGATAATAATGGGTTTCGTATTTGTATCTAATTAACGTTATTATATATTAGGACCTAGATTCCTTTGCTCACCCACATCAAATGAAAAAAATATTAAAACCTAAATCCATAGTGCCATACTGCTCAGTATGTTGATTTCCATCGCAACAATCATAACAGATAACGGCTGAATAAACCAAGTTTTAACTGGAAAAAAGATTTAGATCTTTATCTGCTTTTGTTCACCTTTGTGACCTTTTTATTTTTCATTATTTTATCAAAAATAAATGCTATAGCTTTTTCCCTCTCTGCTAGTAGATGGTTTTATGGGTACTGGATATTCTTCATATGAAATTGCCACTCTCCACTGCCACCCTATCAAATATTGGAGGATATTTCATAGTATTTATTTCCAAATCGTAAGGTTACAAGGTAACATTCAAATTACACACTTTGGTATTTGGAATTTGGCAAATTTTCCCATTTCCCAATTCGCCCATCTCCAGTTACAATCACAAAAATGCTTCCTCTTCATAAGGTCGATCATCTAATTACCATTCACTCTATCTAGTATTCCCTGTGCATTTTTATGTAAAAATACATCGTCTCGGACTCATGAACAGCCTTAATTAGTGAACCTGCAGTCTATCGATCTTTTTGGAACTTCAGAGCGGTCTTTTATTTACTCCCTGAAAAATGTTCCTATAGATATTTTTTAGATATTTTTTCTGATCTTGCTAATGACGCCAAGTGAAAAATAAATTGGAAATTATCTCTTCCGGTTCTTTCTAATAATTAATTCGTTTTCTCGTGTGAAATTTCGATGTTTGATTACTGGAATGTAGGCAATACGCTGCACGAGAGTGGTATGATGGTTCTATATGCAGTCTTTCTCGTCAGACCGAATGCTGTATGTGGCCTTCCCCTGGTGTAGGTATTCTGGAGGATTGATTATAACCTAAAAATATAACCAACATGTTTGCATATTTTACCACGATACTCGTAATTTCGATTCGCGAACGATATAACACGACCAAAATAAGGATCTTTATTCGATTTCCTTTCTCCCGGTTTTAGTCTCAATTTCTTTGGATCGTCAATTTCAACTTAAGTTTACAAAATAAAAAAGGTCTGCGATCGATCAAAACGAACGTTACATATAATTCTTATGTGTGTATTTTTGAGTCATCTGTAAACCAGTCAAGAATCCCTTCGTTGAAAATATTGATATATATCTATTCTTTAGTCTTTCAATAAAAAAGATCATAAATATAAAGTTTTCACCCTTAAACAGAGAACAGACGTTTGCAATATTTGCATTCCCTCCCCGGGGGTAGCGGAATGGAACAATTTACCCTAAAGAAGTTTTCGAACCTTTTTCCCTCATATTCTGATGTATTTGTATGTACATAGACTAAAAAGGAACTGATTAATGTTAAATTTAAATGTTTAATTAATTGGATGTTACATTATATATTGTTTAATAAGGGTATTTTTATGTGTTTGAAATGAAACAGAAATTGTGAAGTTGATTCTTATTCAGAGTGAATACCAGGCAGGTCATATTATATTTTCATTCTTTTCCCCTCATGAAAGGATGAAAATGACTACCACTTGGCACGATGCCTACTAGTAGTGTATTTAATAAATTCAACGTTCAATTTGATTATTATGGGCATTCGGAGATAGAAATTTTCTATGACAAAAATTATCTTTGGTAACAATTTGAAGTTGGTTAATCGCATCGAATTTATAGCTGGCAAGGTTAACAGGATCATGAAATTTGTAATTATAAATTCAAGACAATGATAAGGACATCAGAGAAAAAACGTACCTAAAATTAGTAACGCCTATTCTAGAACACGCAGACAGAATATGGGATCCACACAAGAGGGGATTAATTAGACATTAGGGAGGATTAAAAAAAACCGCAAGGTTTGTTTTGGTTTGGTACGGTAAGAGGAAGAGGATGTGGGTAGCAGGAATAATTAAGCAGTCAGAATGGAAATACATGGGTGGTCTGAAAAGTTTCCGACATTTCGCCATTTCTCGACATGTTTTCTGAAAATTTCTGAAAATTTTCTGAAGATTTCTGAAAAATCTGCGGTCGGAAACTTTTCAGACCACCCTTATACTGCTATTTTGACGTCGAATAAAACGGTAATTTTTATCACAAGAAAATAGAGAAACAGGACTTAGGGAGTTTGTGTTCATGCTACGCGAACCTGACTATATCGTAAGGATGTATACTTCAGTATTACAGAATAAATTATTGGTTAAAACAGAGGACAGATCTATGCAGATATTTTTCTTAAATAGAGCGATAACGGATTCAAATGGATAATGAATGGATTTGGAATGGAAATTCACTTGAGGAAGTAACTGGAATATCTTCTCCAATCTCGCAGCGTCTTCATAATTAGAATGAGAAAAATGATTGGATAAATAGACTTTCAATTTAAAGGCGTGTGATGAATATTTGGTTTAAGGTAAAACTGTCGTGTATTCTAAGGTTTGATAATGTTAGAACAATACGGTTAGTGATTGGAATTGATGTATATATTATTGGCGTTGCAATTGAGGCATTGTATGACCAGCTGCCTTCAGAGGATTCCGGACGGGCTTTCTTCCCGACCTGTCAGAGAACTTTATCCATTCACTCAAGTTTATGTTTACTATGATTTTATCATTATTAATAATGATTAATAACATTCGTTACAGTTGAATTACAATTCCGGTGTCAATCTTATTGATTACACAATACTAATTGCAACGTAATTGACCATTACGATTCGGAGCATCATCTAACAATACACTATTTTAATAATAGCAATAAGATTTTGCAATTGCATTTGGATTGTTTTCTAAAACAGTGGTATTTCATGATTTTTATTGCATTATCATGGCCTATTAGTACGGTTGCTGCCTGCGGTAGGATCCAAATACCTCTCTCAAATGTCGATGATGAATGTTCTCTCGAAATGCATTTATCAAAGCGAAGTAAAAGAGCGCACGTTTGAATAGTGTAGCTTATAATATTGGTTACAAAGTTAAGCCTGCTCATAGTTCTTCGTAAAACTACAATTGGTATTCTTCCTATCTAAATGAACGTGAAAAACTCACTTGGGAATATTGTCTTTTACTGTTGCGATGTACTTCCTGCCGATCTACTGATATAGATTCTCTGATGATGAGGATAATACTGAACGCGGCAGAAGTCTTTTCATATTGTCTGCAGTAGTGGAGAAGGATTTCCAGGGGGTAGCAGCAGGCGTGTATTTCATCCCCATTTGGAGAATTTGAATGGGAGTACTGAGTTTCCTCGTAGGCTTTAAAATTCATAAAAATTTTATTTCGGCTCTATTAAAGTCCCCAAAAACTACTTTGTTAAATTCTCCCAACATGCTGCGATTCCTAGTTTTAACTCCAAATCCCTGCTAAAGCATTGCATGTAAATCTCATAAAATTTGCAATGACTTCGTTTTACTAAATTTTGAGCCTGAGTACGATGGAGATAAAAATAGCTTCGATATATTTTGGCGCATCCTCGGA
Organism: Pachydiplax longipennis; assembly: GCA_036926295.1. Lineage (NCBI taxonomy): Eukaryota > Metazoa > Arthropoda > Insecta > Odonata > Libellulidae > Pachydiplax > Pachydiplax longipennis. Next base: position 33,929,784 of record JAVFKF010000019.1, read on the forward strand.
TTTTATTTCCTTGCCTTAAAACCTATATAAATTTTTAAAAATATTTCCACTAAGTTACCGCCACTAGAAGATAACCTTCAGAATAGTTTTCTCAGTAAAAATAGTCATGTTATGTAAAATCTTTTATTTTCTTAATAAAACATTTTGAATGATTCCAATCACGGGAATGTAAATACGATATTCAAAGTGCCCTTTACATTTACAATATGTTTATTTGAATCTTTGCCCGCATGTTTCAAGTTGAATTTTTCCTCTCCACAGTTGTAATTATACTGTTGTAGTAGGAATTGGAAACAATTATCCATTCAGTAAATTTTAATATGAATTATAATTGTCGAAAATAAAATATTTTACTTCATACAGCATTAGGTAAAAGGGTAAGCTGTTTTCAGTATTATGTTTACGGAAATAGAGTCCCGCATTTCATTAAAATGTACGGAGATCGATAATCATCGCGATTTTAAATTATTCGTAGACAACCTCATTACAGCTCTAATCTTTCAATTGAATTTGGATGGGGGGATTGAGTTTCCTCTCAGGTTTAAAATTGATAAAAGTTTTACTTCGGCTCCAATAAAGTCCCTAAAGACTACTTCACGCATAGCTGTATTTTTCAGAAAAATCTGGTGACGCATTTCCAAGTCTGCATAAGGCTTCATCATTCCTTGTTTCATTCTTCTAGCGGTGAGATTTCTCCATGAAAAACATCCAAAAATAATACTCTATTTCTGGCTTTGATAAAACATTATATATTTATCCTTACATATTTATCATTATATATATTTCCAGCTTCAAGGTTGACGTACTAAATGCAAAGAAACAAATTATAATTTCATATCCCGTTCATTCAATGTCTGTGTTACGCTCATTAAAAAAATTAATTATTTTTATTAACACTTCGCTTTGACGGAAGTGTAATGAGTCAACAAGCAATACCTGCGGTTTCGACATAATATTATTCATTGTAATCAGATTTTAAATTAAACATTCACTGGCTGCAACTTATTATGTATATTTTTAGTGGAACTAATTCGTACCCCCTTCATCAAACATCTTCTATCTTTGTCTTCCCCTCTGTCTTTTCCCTAACATTCTTCCCTCGATTGCTTCCTTCAGCAATCCTTCTCCTCTCAAAGTTCGACCCATCCATTATATTTGTCGATTTCTAATTACTCTAATTAAAACCCTCTTCTTCCCAACCATCTCCCTCACCTCCTCGTTCGCTTTTCTTTCGACCCAGCTTACTTTCTCCATTCTACGCCATACCCACATATCAAAAGCCTCTATCTTTTAACATCCTCTTGTCTCAAAGTCACCGTGTCACACCCATACAACATTACACTCCAAACCAAGGATTTGACTAATCTTTTCCTAATTCCTTTATCAAGGCTCCTCGTCATCAGTTCCCTTCGCTTTATTAATGCTTCTTCTTTTTTAGAAATAAACATTTTCATCCTTTTTATTCTGGCGCCCAAAAAATTCCCTTTGGTATACTTTGAACGGATGATTCAGAAATGAAGCACCAATAACCGAATCAAGTTACTCGAGCAGCGTTAGAGACATTCGCTATACCAAACTTAGCCTCGCGAGCAATACAAACGTCAAGTATCGTGAACACCTGCATCGGAAACTATCGCGTGATTTATGGATGCAAGATCTCCGCCACCGGACCTCCGACCGCAAAGAATCACGGAAAAAAGTGACCCACGCGCTGACATGGGAAGTCACACAATGGATCGGATAATGCGAGGGAGACACAATAAGGCTGTCTCGTTTTCAAATGAGCGGTTTCCTTCCCAATCAGTGCCGGTGCAGAGTACAAATTGCACCGCTGCAATTATCTGCCGTACAAATCGTGATGCAGCTTGTTTGGAGGGTCCAACCCTTCCCGATGGCCGCCAACCACCCGCGGTTCTTCGCGCCACTCCGCCAGATGGCGCTCGAACAGTTGAATGGCCACGACCCGAAACGCCCACTTCCCGTCCCGGGATTATCAAAGGGCCTCAAGGAATCCCCGAGATTAAATATCCGATCGTTTCGACTTTCGTGCGGTTTGCTCGTGTGGAAATTGATTCTGTGATCATCCCTCAACTCAGCTGCATAGAAAATTAGGCGAATGCACCTTTAGCTCGAGTTAAAAATGTATGTACATACATATGAAGTATAAAAATGGATTACTTTCTCCGCACTCGCTCTCAGAATTTGATCTCTTCAACAGGTCAATCTCCTTGTTTTCACAAATATAATATTCTGTGGAAATTACCAAGTTATTCTTTATTTCATTCAATGAAATGGCTTTCCACGAAGTACGGCCAAAACGATTGATTACATTCCTGTTAGTTTCCACCCTTTTTCATATTTAGACATTTATGGATTTATTTATTATTGATTTTTCTATCGATCACTTCAGTAGATCGAAAGCTATTACTTATGAAGAGGTTCTAGAGAAGTTTTACCTGTGCCGAAAATATAATTTCTTTTTTGAGTAGTCATTGATATCTTTTAAATTATAGTGTATCTTTATATAGCTATTGATATACATCTTTCATATGGATCGATTTTGCAATTTTCACAGAAACGTGGCGTTTTGTTTAAAAAGTTAAATATTCCATTATTAGCGATTCTAAGGGAAAGGGTGATCGCCATCTCCCTTTATGACTTTTTTGTACCAGTAAATTTTCTAAGATGCAACGAGGAGTTGGAATTAATGACTGATTATGAGTTATTTTTACGATCACCACGCAACGACTGCATTTATCACGACAAAAAAGTATCTTAAAAGTTGATTGAATGTGAGTTCATTGTTGCTGACGCTGTATATTATTCAGCTAAAATGATATTAATACATTACAAACCAGCAAGATGTTTCCCCCGTTTGTAGCATTAAAAATTGACTAACTATGACCGTAAAGAAGTGAAACTAAGCGGCAGGAAAATGAACTGAGAAGAGCAAACTCGATTAGACTCGAACCCGCGATACCTTGTCGGCAAATCCACTATTAGGGATGGTAAATGCCCGAAGTGTTAGATTATACCGGAAGAAGAAAATTGATGAATTCAGACGCAAAACGCTTTTTCTGAGAAACTGCTAAAAGTTGGTCAATACTACAATAGACTTCTTATCGATGGTAGCTAAAGAACCTATCCTTAAAGCCTAGTATATGCGTTCTTTGCCGTAAGAATTAGGGTTCCCTTGCAGTGGAGATGAGTTAGAGAACCATCGATGACGTTACTCAGGTAAACATGAGGGCTTACCGAGGCAAAGTCCCAAATGACCGCGGAGACACAATAAGCAGTGATACGTCATGACCCTGGTGGCATCATCAGTGCTAAATTGGTTCCAAATTCTTCCAGCGACGCACTGCACACTCCCAATTGTGAACGGAGAAAGAGCCCTCCCGAAAATACATCCTCCAGCTCCAATTCCCCCTTATTTTGCTCACTGCAATTACTGTCATTTGGGCCTCATTCTGTGCCACTCACAGGGCGGAGCACCAAATGCCTTCCTCCATCACGACGAACAATGAGCCACGAAACAATCGCAGACACAGTTCACCCAATTACAGGACTTTTCTTTAACTTTTTTTTGCCGCGAAGTGGTGAAACGGGTCGCAGGAGGCAACAATGAGGCACGCGTGCTAAGCCGGACTTCTTGAATTGGGCGGGCAGGTGGGGGACACGCGGCCTTACGGGTCGGAGGGTGAGGGCCTGCGGCCGACCGCTTCACCGCCCATCATTGCGGTCACAAGATGTTCGTGCTTGACGAGGAAAGGATTTCGCGTATTTGCGCTGCAGTACCACACGATCTTCCATGCCTCATTAATTACCTTTGTAATTTTTTTTATCGTTCACTGTGTTCATCTTTGATTCTTTAATAAAAATTTCGCATATTTTTCACGCACCCCTTCGTGGGTGTTTTCCCTGCATTGTCCATGCTCATTGATAAAAATGATATCGATGGATTATAACAATATTTTTTTAAGTTTAGAGTCTCTAAGTCCATCACATTTGGAAATACGAAATATCATACGAAATACGAAATAGTATCATATGAAATTTACATTCGTATATGAAATATAGGAAATAAAATTGGAAATATTATATTAAATTTTATGTGATACGGTATATGAAATATTATATGAAAATGAAACATGGTAGGAAATGTTATATTAAATGTTATATGATATAGTAAATGAAATACATGTATTACATGAAATATTACATGAAATATTACATGAAATATTATAGGAGATATTATAGAAGATATCACATGAAATATCATAGGTAATATTATAGGGGATATTATAGAAATTATTATATTAAATATTATATGATATACCAGATGTAATAATTACGATTATATGTAAGTATTTAACATCACTCGTATGTCTCAGAGTAGATAATTTCTGATTACCCTGAAAATGATACCTTCCAAAATTGATTATCCGTTTCTCACTAACCGCTATTCGTGCATTTCCACAAATCTATTATTCTCTCCTTACATTCTTTCTTGTAATCGGGCTGTGTAAGTTTACCAACCACACTAAGGTGTTGCGGTTCTCAACCCAGCACATTCTTTTTACAGATAAAAGAAGCGGCATACCATTCGCTGAAAATTTGTAGCAAATTAGATTAATGACAAGGAAATCTTCTAAAACTTAACATTCTACCACAAACATATCTTTTAACCGCAAAACTTTTAACCATTGTTTTGCATCTTGGAATCATACATTTGAATTGCTTGACTTATGCATCCCTGATTTATCGCACACTCGGAAATATGCGAATTTCGTCACGAAAAAGTATACAGAAGATGAATCTTTTCTACTTCTTTTGCTTTCTGTTTTCAGAGCGAACCGTTTTATCGTATCAAAAAGTATCATTTTCGGATACAAAATCACAATGGATGCTTGGTTCACATTAGAGAATTTTAGAACATTGTACTCCGCAGATTCTCCAACCGTTGGATTTGAACGCGCGACATACGCTTTTCTTCGGTTAGTTACCTTCATTTGTTTGTTTCGCATTTTAGTCACTCATTTGTTTGCGGTCTCGTTGAACTCCGTCTCGGCAGTTGGGCGATGGTCGTGTGTTCGTTTTTAAGATATATTAAATTGACTTGATCAGATCGAGGTAGGTAGCAGTGAGATACGAAAAACCTATAATAGACGGTATACAGTGATAGATTTAATAAGAAGATCAACGACATTACTAAATGAGGTAATTATTTAACTCGTTGTATTACAGGTAGCTGAGTGGCGGCCATGTGAGCAATGTATACAAATATTAACTTGATCTATTTGAGTAAAGGAAGCATGAGGTGGGAAGTGAAAATTTATACTATAGCTTACGATATGATTGACGAGAATATCTATAAAGCTTTTATTGAAAGTGCTTTTTTACCAGTGAATCCCAGCAGTGAATGTGGTGCAATGCATGGAATAAGTGCTACTGGCAGAATTGCATTAAGTAGAGGAGGGATTTCTGATTTATTCCTTACTGTTATTCCGGAGGGATAATCGCCCAAGGGGAACCTACGGCAGAATGAACTTCCAATTAGATTAGGTTAGCTAGATGGCGCTTTTAGTAATACCTGGAGTAATAAGAACAAAAAGAAAGGCTCCAAACTACTGGTAAGTTGTGTGCTCTTAAAATCTATTATTCTTGTTTTCTTTTTAGGCATGTATGTGACATATGATGTTCTTTGCAGGCATTTGAACGGCAATACGTAGTTCTTCGTCGGTTAGCTTATTCAAATAGGTGGAGCGATCCGGAATCCGTCTCTGGCCTTTCAACCCGTTATTTGTCAAGGATTTCACCACGATTGTGAACGATTTTCTGCAGAAAGAGGTGTCTCTCCGATGACCTTGGGTGGTTGAGGTTTTTAAATGAAGAAAAACTGAGGATCTACTCTGAGGTAAGGCGACTTCCTTGGCACTGATATTTTCCCATGAGGGAATGTTTGTTTGTAGTGCTAAGATAATAATGGAGTTTATAACATTCCCTTTTTATAACTCCAACCGACCGTAAGCAATGATGATGAATGATACGATCATGATGACTATTGCTGAGAAAGAAAAATTATTAATCTATGACCTACGTATGTTGATGAAGAAATGAACAGTGTGATTCAATTGTGACGTTCATAATGATCCACGCCTCAATTGCATGTGTAAAAATTATTAGGGGCTCTTAAATATATCAGTAAATTGGCAGCACTCGAAATTTGGAAGAAGCTATCCTTTAATGAAATCGGTATTGGTAGGCGTGACTTCGTGGAAAGCCATAATACGATAAAAGTTCCAAGTCTTTACTTTCATTGTCAGCTATCCTTTAAAATATATCGGGCGGTCATTCAAGCACTTGAAAGGAAGGCAAGGAAAGAACCTTGTCATTATGTAAAGTAGTATTTGTTTTAGAGGTGTGTCGACAGCTTCGGTCATTTTGCACCTTTACCTGTGATATTATATTTAACCAAAACCTCATTCTTCACAATAGAAGAATAGTTGTATCATAAAAGCTAAAATTAACGAATAAATATATTAATAGCTTTAAACTTTTTTCGACATAAAACCAAGAACATTATAATTACTCTTAAGTGGAACAAAACCAGATATTCCAAAGATTTCCTTATATTCGTAGGAACAATTTAGTAACTTCATATGACCTTGTCTAACATATTCGGCTCATTTCCGAGGATGTCATTTAGTGCCCCATTTCCAAAGTGTTTTCTCTCGATGGTGGGAGTATTTCCAGCACTCGATAAGAAGGTGCTTTATTGATAACTGAGAGTTGCTTTCCTCAGTCATCATATGAAGTTTAAATCACTTTTTATACTCATACGAGTTTATTTTTTCCAAGTTGAATAGCAGTGGTGGTATTGTTAAAAGTGCTTCAGACTACCACCATTAACTATTCCCGGTGAACTTCAGACTACGTTTCTACTGTTATCTTACCGATTCCAGGATAGTAGACATTTTCTTCGCATGGTAAAGAAGTACACTGGTAATTTTCCACATTGTTTATTACATTTAATGATTTCATTTTCGAGATCTGGAGTGCCAAGGTAGATATATTCGAATAAACAGATATCATTTGAAGATTGGAACAAAAAATTAAGGAAATTTTAATCTACTATCTATTTTAGAGCTCTTTAAAGAGATCTCGTTTGAAGCAGTAGTATGGCTAAAAAAGCTTCGACAGCAGAGGCCATTTCTCACATGGACTCCCACCGGGAATCGAACCCGGGACCACTTTCACAAAATTCGACCGCGGTGCCCACTTGGTTATCCGGGAGCCCCGAAGTTAAGCATAAGTATGAAATAATGTTACTTAAATGGGTGTAGAGGCTCTTCGCCAAGCAATGGATGGAAATTGCCTTCTGCAGGGATCACCTTCAGAGTTACCTTTTTCTCTTCACCAGATACAATTGAAATCAAAACAGAAACTCACGAATGTACAGTGGGGGAATAAATTATCGCAACACTTTGCGAGCGCTTCAACCGGAATTCTCCGAAACTACTTGGAAAACTACTTAACACGACTGGCTGGCAACATTGAGAAAAGCCTCGAAAAGCGGTAATATTTGAGTCGGAGCCTATAACGTACTCAAAATTTCTCTCCTTCGATCTCTTCTTAAATCCTTCGCGCGATCTCTCCTTGAATTCATCGTGTTTATATCGGCATTTCTCTTTCACAGATATTTATCATATTTATAGAAGGAGAGTTTAAAGATATATTAATTGCTATTTCAATCTTACATGCACAAAAATATTTGGATAATAATTGGGACTTTATTTGCAAATGTTCGGTTGAAACGTAGAAATAAGGACGAATTAGGTTAGAGTGGGAATACGCGACGTCGTGATTCTTATCTTTAGCGAACGCGATATTTTCGATCTGGAGAATAAAATATATATTTTACCAAATTATAGCGAGAACAGATGGACTGTATTAGTCTCTTTTTCTGGATAAATTAAGGTGCGCTAATAAGACAGTTATCCAGGTAGTTTGGTTTTTCACACGGCCACACGTCTTACTGCTGCTCACTGTATATTAATGTAAATGTTAATCTTCATACGTCCAGTTCAAACATTGGATATTCATTTACTGAGATCGACTTTCCGAGGGCAATTTTTTATTACACGTGTTAAGTTTTTCATTCAGCGATTTGAAATCGTTAAGTCGTCAGAGTAATTACTGAGATGGCACATTGGCACAAAGTAAAATTTGTATTTTGTCAATGGAGTATAATTTTTCCATAATTTAGTCCTGCACTCGAAGGAAATTCTTAATAGAAATTTATTTACAAAATTCGTTTCCTAGAATACGTGAAATCTTTGTATGCCCGGAATTGAGAGGAAAAATACCAATTCCAAAGTTAAAACAAACAGGATTGCATAAAAACCGAATATTCGTATTTTGCGCATATATCGGACTTTTCTTACATTTTGCATCAGCGAGATCGGTGTCCTCGGTCATTGCGTCATTTGATATCACGTAGAAATGCATTCAGTTTTCGATGCTTCGCGAGGAAAGTCTTTGACCATATATTGAGCACTTCAAAGAATTGCAGGCGCGTAGTTTTCCCTTTCGTGCTTCTATCAGCTGGACTAAGGACCCTCCGCTATACAGCCACCCAGTGGAAACCATCCTCTGCCTAATTCAAAGCTCCTTCCTAACCACGGGGCTAAGGAAATTAGATGTAATTGCACTCGTAAAAAATATTCCCAAATAACATTATGATTTTAGCGTATTTTAGTCAGTGAGGAAATTCTAATAGACGACCCAATTATTTAATACAGAAACGTATTTTATGAACGTCTGACTGCATTAGCCGTATTATACTGCCATAATAAAATAATAAACTGCTAAAATGGACTTCTCAGTTTGTTGGAAAATTTCATAATTATAACCAATTCCTAATTAAGAGTTGATTATGTAGCTGCTTGACACATCTTATTGGAGTATGAAGGGCACGAGTTCGAATTCCGCTCAAATTAAATATGCATTTTAACTTAATCTTCTCTTGTTAGAGAAATGAACGAATGTAACATATGGTTGCCAAATATGTTTATGCACCCCTGTGATGATATATACATATATGAGGAATAAAATTCACTATGGGAAAATAATCATTGGGTTTGAAGGATTCGGAGCCAATAATTCTAATTGTCGGTCAAGAACATGTTTCGTGTGTCAACGGAAATTCCTCTTCTACCAAGAATTCGAAGTCCTTCGCTAGAAAGAAGTGTTATATTTGACAGGGCTTCCTGATTTCACGAAGCACGATGAGCCTTTCGCTTCCAGTGCAGCGGGTTTTCGAAAGCCTATGCGTCACTCACAAAAACAAACAGGTCATTTGGCAAAGCAAGGAGCTTCACTTAGGCTTGTTATTACTATCACATCATTGATGTCTTCACGTCGAGAGACGGACAGCCAACAGCTCAAGTGAATCTTTTTCATTTTTAAACTTTAAACAGAAGTATTGAGAACTATTGACATTCTTTTGTTTATTAAACATTGTTGTATTAATCATTGTTGTATTAATCATTGTTCGCCTACAACAAGGTCAATTCGCGAGTTCACAATTTCCAATGTTCTCAGCGGTGATTCCATACCGATAATATAGATTTAGATATTACATTTAGATATATGTCCCGAAAGCTACCATATGCGTGAGGTAGGAGGTGTAATAACACCACCAACACTTAATCTACTCTATCAGTATTTATCTGTCTTTGTGATTACTGCAACGATTTTTCAATGGTCGTTACTGGTACTAAAATTTCATTTACTTCGTCTTTAAGTTGTAAACCTATGACGCTTTTGAAGAACTTCCGTCAGTTATTAAATCTTCTCACCTGGAGCGAATTCCAACCGAGGGACTCTAGTAAAGCCGTAACGCTGCAGTCGAACCTGAAATCTTCTCCAGCGAAACGAGCAGCTCTACGCTGGACCATCTCTAAATCTGAGACTAAACCTACTAAATATCGGTTCCAAACCGCAGAACAGTATTCCAGACTCGGTCGAGTAAAAGAAAAATAAGTTATTTCTTTGACACTCGATGGGTGTCACAGATATAGCTTATTCCCTTAAATTCTCTCAGCTATCTACGATCTTTGCACTCTATTCTCACTTCCTATCGCATTTCGAATATATTCATTAAAAGATAAGTTACTGCTAAACTGACTTCCATGTATTTGTTGTCATGCACTAACTCTACTGGATGTTCCGAAATTTGGTACTGTGCCAGAATAACGTTTTTGGAACCCGTGAAACTCATAGCAACGCATTTATTTATTCTTAAATCGATTCGGCAAATAAACCAATCTTGCTCCTTACATTAAATGCTAGGTCGTTAATGCTAATTATAATTTGTAAATAACATCCTAGAAAATGAAACTACATTACATAAGTATGATAAAAGCGTTAATTTAGAAGGTTTTAGGCGAAGAAGGTTTTCGTTTCCATGGTCATATTGACACTTCGTTGAAAAAATGATTCTTTAGCAAATCGACTGCAATGATATTTAGGTTTGCGTGAATGTCTTCGATTTAGTTTAGACTTTTCTCAACCAAAAGCTGAAAAACGTTTTTAAAGTCCCGCAGTTATCGGCCAAAAAGGATAAAGTAACCTAGAGGCTCCTCCTTTCAACAAACATTATACCACATCATGTTCATTAATTCTTTTGGGTGAGGAAAACTATCGCGTCCATACAGGTCATATGTTTGTCTTTGTGGGATACTCTCCGCCGGGGAAAACTACAACAGGCGCGAAAAGGTGAAAAAAGTAGATGGTTTGAAAAAAGATTCCCAAATAATAATAATTTGTCATTATTTATTGGGATCGTTTCAGTCTAAGAAGTTTATCTGAAAAAAAGCTCAATTTCTAAAAGGGATAAGTATTTTATTGATTTCTGACTTTATAAAATATTTAGGCCGAGGATTTACTAACCTAATAATATAAGCTAGTAATAAAAAAATTAATATTGAGTTTTCAATTTGTGGGAAATATCATAAATGTAGCTAACTACTATGTAAGAATTGGTTGTGCAATTGCCAGACGTGTCTGATCGGTAAAAGAAGGGTTCCAGTTCCATTTTCGCTTGTTCCTTCCATTAAATGAGTTTTTATGCTATTTTTTTTATTTGCAAAATGAGCGAATGTAAGATATGATTGCTACATACCATAATGTAATCCTTTTCTGAGTATATAGATTTATCATAGGGTTGAAATTCAATACGAAAAAAATCATTTGGCTTGAAGGATTCGGATCTGATTCTCGCCATCGTCTGTCAAGAATGTGCTTTCCGCGCCTCAGCTAATACCTCGTCTTCCAAGGATTCGAGGCTCAGTCGTTCACTGGAAAGAAGTGGCTTTTGGCTTATATTTTAAAATCACATGCATTTGACAGGGACTCCTGATTTCTGGAAGCACGATGAGGCTTTTCTTTCAGCGCACCGGGTTTTCGGAAACCCATTCGCCATTCATAAACCGGTTCTAACGAATGGTAGCTTTTCACGTGCTTATTGGTGAGTATTACTTCATAGAGGTTCACGTCGATAGACAACGAATACATACAGTGAGAGCAAAGACAGCAGTTTTGCATTTTAGGTTGAGAAAACCCTACTGTGAGGAATTAACGTTTGTGGATGATAGCTAACGCACTAACGCTTTAGATACGTCATTCATAATAATTGCTAGTTGCGTCCCACAAGGTCTACCTTTATTGAATCTGTACTGACTCTGATTGATTGCTACCTTTTTGTAAGAAAGTGCATAATAAAGCTTGCTATAATATGCTCCATTATTTTGCAAAAAAACAAAGTCTATGAAATTGATCTATAATCATCTGGTCATTCTTAAGCGCCGGAATGACGTTTGCTTTTTTCCACGACATTGGGACCGTACCCTCATTAATTATTTTCCGATAGAATTTCTTGAGAAGAGGAGAAAGCTCATCTCATAAGGTTTTTATGAAAACAGCGGGAATACCTTCTGTACCGAGCGTCTTTTTCCTATCAATCTGTTGCAATAAATTTTCATTTTCATCAACTTATATCTCTATGGGACACATCTCTGAATCGATACGCAAGAAGAAATCGTTAGCTTGGCTATTTTCTACATTGAACCATTTCTGATAGTGCCGATTAATTAAGTCAGCCTTATCTTCCGATTTATTTACGTTAATTCCCTCATCGCTGTGAGGCTAGGCACATAAAACTGACATCCACGAGTCTCACGCACGTATGACCAAAATTCTTTCTGATCGGCTCCTAATGATTCTAACAGGGTTTGAGATCTATATTCCTGGTATTCTCTTCACGCTTCTTCCTTAACTAGCTTTCGCACTTCTCTATAATTTTGTCTTCGAGCTCATGGTTATCTCCGCATGTTTTGAGTTTTCTCAATCGCCAGTGCATGACTCTCTTCTTAATATGCAATGCTCGCAACTTAGTCTTCGTCCTCCGTGGCTCTTTACGCACGATTTTAGTCGAAACGTATTTAATTAAACCTTCTTTGATTTTCCGGAGGAACTCTATCTAACTATCACTTACTGAATTTACACTCGCAAAGAGTAAAAAAACATCCTTGCACTCGTTAATATAACCCTTAACTCGTTTCTGAAAGATTTGCTTTGCAAATTAAATATACTTGCCTCTATGGCTAAAGAGATTTAACCGTAACTACTTTCATCCCTATCATTATGATAACATGGTCTGAAATATCGTTGACTATATCAAGAGTAGTTACCGGAGAGAAGTGGATAGTTAATCTAAAATGTTTCCTTGACCCGCACGAGTCGTTCGAGTTTTCATCATGTTTACATTATCTATAGCATGCTACAAAAAAGTATGAATTAATTTTTGTGAAATTTTTTCTCTCTGCTAGTGTTAGAGCTGCAGCTAGAGATTTTAGATAATCCCAATTAAGATGCGTTATGTCAAAATCTCCTCCTACGGCAATGATTGGATCTTTTAAATGTCTCGCTTAAAGCAATATCTTCGCCTAACTAACTTTTGCCTTGTATGATTTTCCCGCATGTGCTCATCGTAATGTTAAAGAATACCGCCTTTTTATTACGTAAGCTCTTAAAATTCACGACAATTATTATTGGATCTCTCAGTTCACACATTAGATTTGGGCCTAAATTTGGAATAACCTTGTCCTTTTTTAAGTGAAATTGCTTTTCACCGTTGCAATTGTTTCTATTTTTTGGAAGTAACCTCATGCATACCCTTTTGCCTATTTACGTGGGTGTTTGTAACTATTCTTACTATTGAATTACAAAAGAACTTTGTCTACGTAAATTCGCCACTCATTTAAACCGCTAAATTACGTAGTAAACGACACTAAAACTACCTGGTCGGTCCTCGTGAAGGAAAAGGGGGGCGGGAATTTTCCGGAACAGTCCGTAAAGTGGATACCAAGTTTATTAAAGTATAGAATAAAAGTTGCGTTTGACGCTTAATATAAGAAAGAAAATAGCCTTCGAAAATATTTAAGCGTAGAGAAAGCGAGATCTATCAAATTGGAAACGAAAATTTTAGTCATCGCTATGGAGAAATCAGAAAAGTAAATCCCGGTCTCTTTAAAACTTTTTGCATTTGAAGATCATATTCATCCGACTCATATCTAGTAAACGATTCATACTACAGTATAGTAGTCGAATCGTGCATTTTTAAGATATGAATTAAAATTATGACAATGAGTAATTATCACTCAGTTTAAGAATTTCTTCTTTAATTTGATTTAAGCATTCTAAACGATTGAGACACTATGAATCTACTTTCGATTACATTAATTTTCATCACGTAATTTATTGTAACTATCTTTTCTCATATGCTGAAAATAATCATGAATGTTATTGCCTATTACGAATTATTACATAATCTATTTTACGTACAGCCTGATTGAGCTGAAAAATGTTGATTACCGTTTCCACCACCTAAAAGCTAATAATAGTGATACTAATTCCTGTCAATACGTTAATTGCTGAGGAGCACTGAGAAAGAATAAACTCCCTCAACACACGGATTAGATTAGATTTTATCGAAAGGATATTTGTTATACCTTATGCCGTCGAAAACTACACTGCTGGAGAAAAAATTTAAATGTAAGAATACGACATATCCTAGTGATTTCTGTATTTGTTTTCTTAAATGGTTAATCTTATTCGCGAGAATTATTTTCCATCGAAATTCAAAGTATTCAAGTATTTAATCGTTAAATTCGCAAGATAATACCGCAAAATCTTAATTTATTGTCTGATATTCCGCCATCAAATACTCTTGTTTGCCATTATCCCTCAGCGTACTATAATGACATTCTAGATAACTATTTTGATTGCGACAAGCTTTGAACGACAAATAGCAAAAAATAAAGGCAATGAGGCAAAGCCAATATTAGGAAATTTCGCAAAGGTGATCGTAAAAGTTTGAATATTGCCGGTTTTTACTGGCTCGATTCAGAGTTGCCGAATTGTCGGCGGTAGAGTGTTTTCAGTTAGTTCCCGCGTAATCCGCTCTCTGACGCCAATTGGTGTTGCGATAATTGTTTCTCCCACTGTACAGTTGAGTGGGTCGCGATGAGTTAAAAACTGAGCTTAGGAAGATAAGAGTTCTATGTTACCTTTTTCTCTTCACCAGATACAATTGAAAACGAAACAGAAACTCACGAATGTACAGTTGAGTGGGTCGCGATGAGTTAAAAACTAAGCTTAGGAAGATGAGTTCTATACTCTCTATAACTTACTTTCCGACGAGCACTCAATTTCTCGCCTACCGTCTTCTTCGTTCACCCATCCGTCCTCGGCTGCCGGTCTTTGCGTAACTCGGTAGCTGCTCCGTCGCCAGGGATAACAACTTCTTTGGCTGCCCACTCCATCATGCCTCCGCCCCCTTCCTCTCTGACATGAGACTTTGATGAAAGTTAGTAACGCGGCTTTTTCGACGGCGGAGTGATTAATTCTTGAAATAGACTCTGAAGGAAAGAAATAAAATGGTTGGCTGCTGATGGTTACTATGTTACTAACAGAAGAGACTCCGAAAACCATCAAGAAACAAACTTACAGTTAGGCCTATACGTATTTCAGCTTCAATGAAGCCGTCCTCAGGGCAGCGGTGACAGCGTTGAACTGTAGACTCTGAAGGCATTAGTTAGCCAAATGTGCTTCATTATATATTATTTTCGGAGAGCGATGATTTAACGTCTTTTCGTCAGTAACCAACCCCAAGAATTGCTGTTTATTTTTCTGTAAACAATTCAACAATCTTACCGTTGTCGAGTAAATAAATACAAATGTCAATATGAACAGACGCTACATCCTCCTCCTTATTGTTAGGCGTCAAAAAGTCATCAGAGAACGTCTGAGAGAGCAATCCCGATAGTGTTCAAATCTTGACTATTTTTGTATAATTTTATCATTAAAATGTTAGTTGTAAGAAGAGACCTTTTAGCCTAAACCTCGCCCGAATAAATACTTTATATTATTATTATTATTTTGGAACCGAGACGTCTTCCGTTAATTTTTGTAATTCATTGCCAGAACCAGTAAAGTATATGAAGTATTTGCAGTTGCTATGAAAGTTTTCTATAATCTGCAAGACAAGAGTCTTCGTAACGCAGGTTATTCTCTTCATTGTTGGTAAAAATTAAGAATAAAAGAGCGCGAGCAAAAAACGGAGCGAAATACTCATTCGTCAACAGGGGTATAATAATAATAATAATAAAACGTCTTTATTCGGGCGAGATTGAGACTGAATATTCTCTTCTTACATCTAACCCTTCAGTATCAGAGAACGGAACGCCTTACTTGGAGAAATTCTCATTCCAATGCCGAATAATGTAAAAATCTTTTAAAATAAGCTTAAATCTA
Source organism: Pachydiplax longipennis (assembly GCA_036926295.1). NCBI lineage: Eukaryota > Metazoa > Arthropoda > Insecta > Odonata > Libellulidae > Pachydiplax > Pachydiplax longipennis. The sequence goes on from JAVFKF010000019.1 coordinate 33,945,663, forward strand.
GTTGCACGCATTAGAATGTCTTAACTTTATGTAACAATATAATGTCAGAAGGTACTGTGGCGTGCAGTCTTCTAATTACTATATTATCTTATTATATTATATAACTATTATTAAATCTAAGACTATATGGTTTATCCACCATGTATGTTAGCTCATAGAGATCAAATTAGTTCATTGCACATTCTATATTATTATTACCATCTGCTTTTATGTGTTCTTATGTATGTTATGTAAAATGTTGTACCAGTAGTGAATTTAGCAGGACGAATAATTATAGGATAATTGTATCATTATGTTAAATGTATGTTTAGGTAATGTATGTTTCATTATGTAAAATGCCTACGGAAGGTTTTTGGAGGGTTTTCCCTTTCGTCTGAGGGCAAATGCCAGGCAATGTTATGTATTAAATGTTATGCTACCCTCCAACGCTGCCACCTGGACAGAAGGCCAAATTGCAGCGTAAATACTAATAAATAAATAAATAAATAAAACCCGTTTGAGATGCCATAAAGGAAACAAAGTGAAAACCGCGCTATAAGCGGGATAGCGCTGTAACCGGGCTATTGCAGATTTTGATTTATTTTACATTAGAAAACAAAAGGGAGAGATCCGAGAAAAACGGACTTGAAAACAATTTAACGGGATCGGGAATCAAACTCGGGATCTTCCTCTATCCGGGAGGTTGCCTTCACCAACTAAGCTATCCGGCCAGAACATTTCTCAAACTCAAACCCGAGAAGATTTTTGGCTTTTTAATTAAGGTATAAGTCCATAACACGTTAAAAGCGAAAAGGAATCTTTTTTAGTTTGCTTCTCTTTCAACTACTATGGATATCAAGAGAGATCGCGAGGTATAATTGTTTAATGCTGGTTGCCTTCTCAATTTCTTAAGAATAGTTCGCTTTTCGTACAGAGGGAGAGTCTCCCTTTGTTACTTAATTTGGATCATTTTTCAGGTTGCAAAGAAGCAATTTTTGCCAGATACACAATCGGGGAGGAAGAATTCAAATGATTTTCTGCCTACCAACTGGGGTGGAAGTTTGGTTATTGCGGATTGCAGTGCACCTGGGAAAGGGAAAAAATACGCTGCTTTAAAAAAAATCTTTGTTCTTCCCTAATTATCCATCTCTTACAAAGTCTTCATTTTAGAGTGAAAAATAAGTAAAATTAAGTAACTGAGGCGCTTAATTTGTGCGAAAAACAGACAATTCTCAAAATAACAATATTTAACCAGTCTTAACCAGGTTTTACTGTATGTATTTTGAGTAAAGGAGTGAGCGTACGTCTTGCGTGTGTTAGATAATACAGATAATATCTAAGTAATCCTGCCTTTGCGCATGTGAAATATAGTAGGAAACCATTTTCATGTATTCAAAATAACTCCAATGTCCACTATGTATTGCAAAGAGTTAAAATTTTAAGGATATATTACAAATAATTTCCGTAGCTCGAATTCACATGTGCTTTCACTCCTGCGAACTTTATAAGCATATATATTATCAGCAGTGCTTTTCAGTCGTTTTCTATATTTCCTTTCGTTGTTTTTACTTTGGAGAAAATATAATGTTCACCGATTTCCGTTTCAATTTTTGTTCACAGGTCATGTGGTCGATTTCCAAGCTTTCCTCACTAATTATACAAATTCTTTCACCCTCGGGATTGGAGCGAGAGAATATTCCATGGCCGAAGATAAACGTTTTAAGTATTGGACCCTGAGTTGTTACATGCAATTCGACTGAAGATACAGCAGCGGTAGGGTTCTTCGCGGCTAGAAAGTTTTTGCCGAGGACAACCCAAGACCCTGCGGATTGCTTCCCAAGTGAAGAGTCTTTGAAGACTTCTTTCAAGGTATTTCCATCTTCATCTTTCTTTACTAGTTTAAGTTTTCTGGTAATTGGTATGATAGGTCATCATCCGGAGTAGCTTTCAAGTGCCTCGATGGTAGGTTATCTATGGCTCCTGATATCCTTCTCTATTCACCAATAGTAAGAGAAAACGTAATAAGGGTGCTACTAGCTCGTGAGAGCCTCAATGGTTCAATTGTTCTGCATACCACCTATAGCCAGAGACGGATGCAGTGACTTGTTAAAGGGGACGTAATATTTCTGTGTAATTTTACATTTGTGCTGCAAGATGCCTTAGAATTGAATAGAGTGAGGAAGTTCATATGACATTGAGCATAGGAGGTGGGGGTATTAACTTGAAAATTATTTCCGATTTCTTCAAATGAACCAGGTTTGTTTTACTGTCAAGGAAACGCATAAGTGGGCTTTGCGATTCAGCCCTTATCTGTGGAGTGAAATCACGTAAAATATTCTAGTCTTTTCAACATCTAACTCAATCAATTTTTAAATAAATCGCTATAATAATTACCATGAATCAAAATAGAACTTATGCATGGGTGGTCTGAAAAGTTTCCGACATTTCGCCATTTATCGACATGTTTTCTGAAATTTTCTGAAAATTTTCTGAAGATTTCGGAAAAATCTGGAAACTTCGGAAACTTTTCAGGCCACCCTCGTATGTTACCATACCACTAAAATTATTTCCTTTTTCGCGCATTTTTTATATATGTGTTTTTATAGTATCTGTCGCGTCCTTTGAATGGTAACCGTAAAATTGAAGAAATAGGATAGCAACGATTTTGATGCTTATTCTTGATTCCGGGAGCTTAATTTCCGAATCGGAACGGAAAGTAACAGAAACGTCACTCACAGCTTGGCATTGTATTTTTGTGCCCGAATACACTAAGCGTATCCGAGAACAAAAATATTTTTAGCGCTAAGTGTTAGCATACATGTACAACATCATAATTAGGTTAGGATGTTGTCTCCACCCTCCTTTGCAGCCAAGGTAACGGGACATTCCCAAAACGGTAAGGCCGTTGAAAGCAGTTTGGTTTAAAGAGCCTACTCCAGCTGCCAAAAAAGGAATTGCTTTTTGAGTCTCAAAGTGTAATGGCGTCAACCAGGAACTCTGTACCCTCGTTAATGGATGTCTGTCAGCTTTCTTATCAGAACCTTTCATTTCCCAATCGATGGGGTTCACACGATTGTCTACCTTCACCGAAAGGGGTCAGTTTTGTGTGAAAGGAATGCTCCCTAATTAAAATTCTTCGTCATGTTGAGGGAGATGGCAAATAAGGAAGATCCCACCTTTCCTACGAATTATTTAGAGTTAAAATTAATTTTCAAAAAAATCGAAGAGAGTTCCCCTTTCATTTTTTTCGTCTTTGGGCGGCGAGAAAATTAATTTGGGAATTTATTTGACGGAGTTGTGAAACTATTGCGGATGGTAGGAAGAGGTTCAAGTTGAAAAGTTTCCGATTTTATTTATTAAAATGACGAAATGGACCATATAATGACCATATACGATTCATTGTATACACTACTATTTTAAATCGTTATTACAATACAAAATCATGATTTTATTTGTGGAAACATAATCTTAAGGCTGACAAAATTTTCATTAAGTTTTTTCATATTATAAGTATATATATATATATATATATATATATATATATATATATATATATATATATATATATATATATATATTATAAGTATATATATATGTATATATATTAATGAAATTTTGAAAATATGAAAAAACTTAATGAAAATTTTGTCTACTTATATATATATATATATATATATATTGGAAGCTACAAAGTTTACTTATTTCGAGATGGTTATCTTTTCCATACTTTGACCGAAAAAACCAAGCTTATTTTTTTATTAGTAAAAAAGAATGTCCGTTTATAACTTCGCAAAAGTTGAATTACTCGTTAAATCGGTACTCATTCCACAAAGTCTTTAAGTTCTAGTTGTTGATCAATTTCATAAAATAGTTTTTACTTAACAGCTGTGTTGTTGAACTGGGATGATATGCTATCTTTGATACGGGCGGTTTCATAGGTAAGTGAAGTAAAAAAGGGAGTTCAACTCCATGGAAGAAGCGAGAGAAACTCATATCCACGATTAGCGACCTCTGTAATAAAAGCAGCTTTGCACTTCAAGGGCCAAACACTGCCAATACAAGTGAGAGTTTATATTTTATGTAGCTCATTGCACATGGTTATCTCCTGTCAAAAATACTGGAAATTAATCCTTCCACCGTGGATGTCCCTGTGCTCTTTACTTCTGATCTAAATGCTTAAAGAAAAAAATTCATATAACAATCTGTTTCGAGAGAAATGCGATGCCCACTGAGATACACATCTACATCTACATAAATACCCTGCAAGCCGCCTTTCGCCATGTGGCAGGGGGTGTAAACACCGAACGATTGAGCTACTTTTTTAGCCTATTATTATTGCGTATTGTTCTCGGAAAGAATGATTCCTTAAAACGACTTGTTCCAGCGTCTGTTTCTCTTATCTTGTTCTCATTATGGGATCGGCCGAAGTAACAGGGTCGCATAATATCAACTACGTCTTGGGAAAACGTGCTTCTCTAAATTTGTTAAGAAGTCGCAACCTAGCTTCTACCCTCCTTTCTTTCAATGATTCTGCATCTGAGAGCATCTTCGTGACGCTTACCGTTTTCTCGTAGCATTTTTTAACGAAACGTATCGCTATGCGCTGAACTTTCTCGAGTTCGCGGGTACCCGTTTCATCTACTGGGTCCCATATACTTGCCGCGTATTCGAGATGGGGCCTGACCAAGGAGAAATAACATCGCTCTCTAGCATTCTCTTCGCATGTACTGACAATACGCTTTATTAAGCCGAGCTTTTTACTTATCCCAAGTTACTCAACTGAATCGGCTACATCTATGACTATTCCATTTATTAAGTATGGGTAATTCTAGATTTAATACTTTCTCTATTCTGATACACATCTTCATCTTCTTCCTTCTTCAGAGGAAAGGAAATCCATTCCGTCCCGTTAAATGACTTCTTATTCTCAAGAGCGACTCTGATGACAAGAAAAACCGGTTGTTGAATCGGAAAAGGAAAAAAAATTGGGGAAAGGAGCGGAACACTAGTGGGAGAGATACCCGTAAAAATTTTTCGTTCGTCTTTTTTAATTGGCGTGTTTAATATACGCGATTAGGAACACTCTCTTCATTTTTATTACCCAATTACGAATGGGGGTTGAGGTCCGAGAAATTCCTTTCGTCCTCTTATCTTGAATTCGTTTCGATCGAGATCTGTGTTTTAGGTGAAGGATTCATGAACCCAGAGCGTCATAATTGACCTGAGTCAGCATTAATAACGTTTATTAATGAGCTGAAATATGTGTTATCGATTGTCGAATGTATTCGATTAAAATATAACTGTTTCATATTGTATGAAAAATTGTTCTATTAATGAAGAAATGCTCTTTAGTAAATGCAGCAGAGGGAATCTTTGGTAAACATAGATCAAAGTTAAATTATTTGTTAAATATTACATTCACTCAAATTTATTAATTAAAAGGTTGATTTCATTACCCTACATTTATATAGACAAGCAAAAACATTTGAGATGAACATAATGGTAGCTTTGGTATGTTAAGGAAGCACACCTATAGTAATTACATTAACAAACCCTGCAAACTGATAAAAATATAAATTACAAACCCTTTTCACTTGTATTATTACATTTTAAATTCTTAAATAACATCCTTATATTGTCAAACAGGGTAAGGTCACGTTTTCAACAAAAAACATATTATACATTTAACAATTTCTTAAACAACAATATCCCAAACCCCCTTTCAATACGTTTTTATAACATTTTAAAATATCCAAGTTTAAAATCTTTAATTGATTTAGGTAAGGCTTGAAGGACTCTTCAGCTAATGTGTTCCATCCCCTTACTCCCCTATTAAGAAATGAGTATTTAGCCGTATCCGTCCTTTGTTTTCCCAGTTTCCACCCAAATGTATTTCAACAGACACCTAAATCACTACAAACAAATACGCAGAACTATGAAATATACCCAAAAATCACACCGCGTTGAAATCAATCAATCCCAATTTAATGTTTGCACGAGGTAACTAGCGCAAGAGATATTCAATCCATGTTTGAGGCGCCATCAAAGTTTAGGATGAGAATTCGAACTCAAGAAAATTAAACAACGGAAAGGGAAGAAAAGATAAATGAATATATAAACGTGTGTACAAATTAACTCTTTGAGTTACGCTAGCTCCTTCGAAAGCGGTGAAAATGAGAGCTTCGAGGCGTATATGTAGCTCAGCGTATCCGTATTGTAGCGGACCTAAGCTCACTCCTACCATGTCTAACGAGCCATGCACACAGGGGATGGACCCTTTCCCAGTTTCGAAAACCCTTTCGCACCCCGCGGGAGAGAAAACACTGACACTGGCCACCATACCTGTTTGTTTTTCCCACGATCTCAAGGGTTCTTTACCTCGAGACGTGGTTCGAGTAAGAGTTTCGAAATAGTATGAAAAACAGGGCGGACGATAGATACGGTGATGTTTACCTTAGTGACTAACTAACCTTCCGCAACGCTTCCTTCGTAAAATAGTTAAGGAAAAGATTCATTTTTAGAGTCGCTATGGAGTTAGAGGCCTACGCATCGCGGCATTTTTGAGAAATCGGGGCTTTTTTTTTCTTTTCGACGATATCGACGAATTCGACGATTTCGACGAAAAAAGACGGAGAGTAAATCGACTCGTAGGCATCTTTCAGGTCCGAAACGGAGGAGAGGCATGGATGGAGCTAAAGAGCAGAATAGAGAATCCACACTATATAGCGAGAGGGGATCATTTACAGAAGTTGAAACTGAGGAAACAAAGAACTGACGTCGCGAAGGTATTCCTTTATAAATAGAGGGGTTAAAGAATGGAATATGTTGCTTGAAGAGGTCTTCAAACCCTTACCTAAAAATAGAAAAGATTTCAAAAGTAGATGTTGTAGATTTATTAAATAAGAGGAGGGAGAATTGTTATCTTTTGTATTAATTGGTTATTTATAAACGGGACGATATGGAAACGATTAACAATGTGGACTTAAAAGCATCAGAGGGTGACAGTGAACTGTAGTTTTTATAATCAGGGGATAAATGTGGTGTAAATGTTATGGTGGGGGTGACAAGGTGTGTGTGTAAAGTCCTGATGTAGTGTACTGATATTTGAATAATGTGTATTGTGATTGAGTAATGTGTGGGTAGTAATTTTAAGTGTGGGATATTTATCTGTGTAACGTCCGGTGCAGGGATTCGGGTTATAACTATGTTGTATCTTGATGATGGTTGGGGCTGCCACCAGAAGAAATTCTACCAACAGCATGAATAAATAATAATAATAATAATAATAATATCTAATCTTTGTGCAGTGATACTTCGGCTAAGGGGTGACCCGGTTAGAGAAGATTTTTTCGCGTTTTTCCGGACTCGGCTAACGAATCTTTTAGCTGGTGCGCCTAGAGAGGTAGCGACCGAACGAAATTTCGAATCGAAAAAATTCGAATGTCCGAAAAATTTCGAGAATTCGAAAAAATCGTGTAATTCGACTGTGTGCTTCTATTCTGTTTTTCACTCGCTTCTCCCCATCGAATGAGTAATTCGATTGCTATTTCACTCGCTCCATACTATCAATCGAAAGAATGAATATGAATACCGAAAAAGAGGAACACTGATTGCTTGGTTCTTCTGAAAGTTATTTGATTTTTTAATTTACCATAAAATTTTTATAATACTTTCTATTCTCTTTTATCCACTTAAGTAGCTGTTTATGTAGACCTTTAGTGAGTTTCTGTCCTTTTATAGCGTGTTTCCTACTATTTATAAAATATCTTTAAACATAAGGCAGAATGCAGAACGAAATAAAAGGCTTTCTGTAAAAGCTCATGGGAAATCACATATCGGCTAACTTAAAAAATAGATTTCGGCTACTGAAAGTAATACCTAACGAATTATCTTCGTCAGTCGATCACTGCATTTTGCAAATAATTTTGTTTGACCACCTCATTTATCGCACTAAAAATCAATAAGAATATAGAATATTTATTTGAATCAACTCAGCGATTTAATTCGTTTTCCTTGGTGTAATTTCGACTTCAAGTTATTTGAATGCAAGCAAACCTATTTACACCATGCAATTGCGGCTTGATAATCATTTGCTGCCTAATTAATAAATAGATTAATAAATAGATAGATTAATAAATAAATTAATAGATTAAAAAAGATACCTGTAGTGTAGTGTAATAAGTTTTCTGTGTGTATTGGACAACCTTTTTTTCTTTGGGAAAAATTTTATGCTAAAAATTATCTAAATTGTATGTGAAATATTTTTTGTGTTGTGGTGTATTCAATGCTCCATTTTCTGTTGTCTTATTCATGATTATTCATTGGGTTGTAATGTTTCCATTTATCTGTTATCTTATGCCATATTCTCTTGCTTTTTGTCTTATGTGAGGGTTGTTGGTAAAATTTTTTTTCATTTGTTATTGTATTGCAAGGGACACTGCCACCTGGCTAATAGCCTATCTGCAGTAAATTTTTAATAATAATAATAATAATAATAATGGAGAACGCGGCTTGCTGATGTCCCACTCCTTTACTAGTACCTAAAATAATTATAGTTCCCAAATACTCGATGCTTTGTCATAATCTAAACTATATTTTTCCGACATCGTGATAAATGCATTCTTGACTTTAAAGAATTATCAATATCGACTACATTCAGCCGGTCCATGGTTTCCATGAGTGCTTAGTATCCCAGCTCCTCGTTTAGGATGCTCCATTTTGAGAAGGTAATTTCATCTGTTTGAGGGCAAACAATATATCTGTATGGATTCCGCTATACCAAATATCATCCTCTATATATTAACTATAGCTATAGCATGAGTAGAGGACAAGGAGAAGCGGGTTCCATGGTAACTTTCACTCGGGCCCTCTTATCGTAGATGGCCAGCCCCAAGTGCATACAGAGGGAATTCGGTCACAGAGAGAACGAAGCTCGAAATTAAATTTTGCGTTCAAAATGTTTGATCAGTGAAAGTTGTTAGCAACGTAACCCCTAAGTATGACATTAGCAATCAAGCGAAATGAATATGAAGATTAGTTCTCCACCAATTTTTCAAATATTTTTGTGCTAAGAGACAAAAATTTGTTTCGTTATATATAAAAAATGGGTTCTGTTTCTTAGTTACGTTTCTATCAGTAGTAGTAGCATTGTGAAAAGTGCTTCGACAGCTGAGGTCATTTCGCACGTGGGCTACCACCGGGAATCGAACCGGGGACCGCATACATTGAAGTCGAACGCGTTGCCCAAGCGGCTATCCGGGAGCCCTCGTTTCAAATCAAAGAATAATTCTGATATGCGAAGGAATTAACTTATTTATAGTGTAAGCGCTATACACTGTGCATTCATATTTACTTGCCATGTCCTTCTAAATCTCTTAGCTGTTACTATTGGTATTTGCGTTGGTCTTTCACATCCCCCTTCCTAGAGGGTGTTTTCCTGCCGTGGAGAATTTTTTTCCTTGCATTTTAGTTTTTTATATCCATATTTCTTCCCATATTTCTCCTTCTCCTTAAAGCCTATGTATCAAATATGACGATGGGTTAGACGGAAGAGCAGACCTTCAGACTCAGTCCCTCCCAAATGAAGACGTTCATTATTAATATCACTATTGATTTTATTTATTTTTCTAAGTGCGTCCCGCATGCTTGAAATGTCTTGTGCCGTCCCTTGATTGTCAAACCGTGCCCCGGGTTACAGCGTAGCGAAATAGTCCCGTCAACTTTCAACCCTCAGTATGTCATCATCATCATTATTATTATTATTATTACAATGAAGTTTTTCTTTTTTTCATTAATGTTTTTTGACTGGTAATTTTGTATTTTGTCACAAAGTGAAATAAAAAGAATTATTATTAAAAAAATACAAAATCACCGCAAGTAGAATATATCTGGTGGCAGTGGTACAACCCTATACATACATTCGTACATTGTCGATTATTTACATTATGAATAATTATATATGAATTGGTTGATTAATTAACTATACACATTTGGTTGTCAATAACTTACATTATAAATAAATATATATGTGTGCATATATATTAATGGATCAATTAACTGAGGGGAACACCACAATTACTGTCAGGCAATTGCCCAAAGAGGGATGGAAACCCCTCTGAAAACTCCCTCTTACAGAAAATAGCACAAAAATAATCCAAAATTACCCGAATAATTTAAAACCCAGAAATCAATAAACATCAGTAGATCAATTAGTAACATTGATGAATTAATGATATAAACCCCATCCCAAGTTTGATTAGTTTACAACTTCCTTAGCTTAGCCTTGAATGTAGGCCTTCGGGGAGGAAATGGCTCGAAAATACCTGCAGGGCATTCCATTGATCTATTTTAGCTGTAGAAATTTAGCTGCGTTAGTCCTTTGAGAGGAAGGTTCTATTTTAAAATTATGATCTTCTCTGCTGCATGTCAAGCATCTGCGACGAATACGCGAGAATACGTTCAGTAAAATGTTGGCCGCTATATCGTGCCTTTTTAGTGCTCGAGTACCGCAGACTGTAGTTGGTTTTAAGGCTCACAAACTAAAATATAAACCAGGGAATGAATAGGAGGGTCTGACGAGCTTCGTTTGTATTCGTCACCCTTCCCTAGCATGCGCTCACACTTTGTTAAAGCGGTCCTCCGTCTCTATACCTTCCTCTGATTGATGGGTTACGCCCCCTTTTACCCCAATCAATAGGCATCTGGAAACGTATCGGATGACTCCTCTTCTCCAACGGTTTGCGAAACAATGAGAAGGGAATGACAATGCCCATTCTCATCGGAGAGCATGCGCGGGGAAACATGTCAAATTTCAGTTCCTCGATTTTCGAAATCGTCTTCCAAATGAAAATCACCTTCGAACACTCATCGGGAATTCTGCGTATTCTGAGGAAAGGAAAGATCCGTAAACATACGTGGAAATGGGTATTACAAGAGAACGTTGCATGGGATGAAGGGAATCGAACCGGAATGGAGTCGGAATTTTAACTTTACTTTTAATAGTGAATATTGATGTTTTGCATTATTTGGATATTTGTAAACGCGACGATGTGAAAACGATGAAGTGAAAATTTGGCCTGAAAATTAACATTATAAACTGCGAAATGTAGCTTTTATGATTAGAGTATGTAAGTGGCGTACAAGTTTTGGTGGGGGTACCGGGATAATGTCTGTAAATTGGTTCTTGTTGAAGTGTTGTGGTATTCGAGTACTGTCCGTGGGTAATGATGTTATTTTTGAAATATTTGTCTGTGTAACTTCTAGTGTGAGGGATTGCGGTTTGAATTAAGTCGTTCATAGACAATGGTTGGGGCTCCCATCGGAAGAAAGTCTACTTGCAGCATATCTTCTTCTTTAGTTTTCAACCTTCTGGTTGATTGGCAGCAGCTTGCCAGCTTTGTCTCCGTTGTGCTTTTTCTTTCATTTCTTTATATGTTTTACATTCCACATCTTCGATAATTTGTTTAATGTACAATAACCTAGGCCTCTCTCCTTTAACATCCTTTAACATCTTACTATACTTTCACGTCTAATTATATGGCCAACCAGCACATCTCTTCTTTCTGTTAGGCTTTCCCATAACTCCCTTTCCATACCTATTTTCCTCAAAACTTCCTCATTTGTTATTCTATCATACCATCTTATTCTCATCATTCTTCTATAGCACCAAAGTTCAAATGATTCCAATCATTTTTTCTCCTTTGAACCAACTGTCCAAGCTTCGCTTCCATGCAAGAGCACACTCTATACAAAACATTGAAGCAATATCCGTGTTTGGAGAGATATTGCATTAGATGTAAATACATTTTTACTTGAATAGAAAGCCTTTTTTTCCTTGACCAATTCGAGCTACTATATCTCCTTTACTCCTCCCACCTTTTGTTATTCTACTTCCTAAGTAGTTTATTACAGCATATGTAATAAAATATGAGCAGGATAGCGTCTTTCGAGGGAGCGTCTTAAAGGCGTTTATTGGGCTACATTTAGGAGAGGAGATAGGTGTAATGATGGCAAAACCACTTAGATTAGAGTGATAGGTCCCTATCCTCGTACCAATTGGACCCTCAGTTGATCTTCGACCGCTCGGACCCACCTATTGCCCTCACCTGCTTTTTAGTGGCAACATCCCGGTGTGCATGACAGGAAATGACTTGCTTTCTTTCATCAACTATTAATCATATGAGTTTCAATTTCAAATCCCGCTGCGCTCACTCATGTAAGCGCTGTTAATAGAGTTTGGGATTGTGAAACTTCTTTGCCTCATAAAGCGAAAAATTCAATTTTATTGTCTTCCAGAGCTGTACGGTCGGTAGCGTCATTATGGGGAATACTGCAGCTTGCGTAGAAGCAGATCTCAACTTCTCCAACTTTCTAAATGTTTCGATACTTACTGAACTGTATTTCAATGAAGATGGAATCCATACCGACTTTACGCTCGTTTGTATTCGTTTGCGTGAACTTGTGGAGGCATTATCAGACGCAACAATTTGCTCGGATTTTTGTAAGAAAATATTTCAGAAGCGTTAAAGATAGATAAAACTTTTTAATCGCCTACGTAAAGTGTAACATTTTAATACATTTCCAATGGACTTATCTTTCATTCGTCAACTTTTGGGTAAAATTAATATCGATTTAAATTGGATTATCCTGCAATTTAGGCTCAATTAATCTGAATATTATCCACACAGGAGGCTGTGTTATTGTTAATTATATAAATTCAAGATGTATACTTTTTCTTACTATTCCTAATATTACTGTGGTAAAAGTATATATCTATGCTCGACCACTATAAAATAAAATCTCCAAAAAAACCACCAAAAATCAGATCTTTGTCATTATAGTAACACAATCATCAGCAGCTCATTGTATAATTTGCTATTATACCAATTAATTTGTATCCTAAATAAATCTTGTTTCTCAAATGATGTGAAATCTTAGCATAATGGAAGAATAATTCCGAGCAGAACCTACGCTTTTATTTTTATATTCGAGAGCTTAACCTTCAGCGACTTCGACCACTGCGGAAGGCCTTTGGTAAAACAATTGTTTCGCGTCGCTTGCCTTTAATTTAATTGCCTTTCCTTCAATTCCCGATAACTTATCCCACCCCTTAATTCGCCTAACAACTTCTGTCTTTGTCTTCCTCTGTCTTTTCCCTAGCATTCGTCCCTCGATCACTTTCTTCAATATTCCCTCTCCTCTCAATATTTGACCCACCCATTTCTTTTGTCGATTACTAATTACTTCAATCATTACCTTTTTCTCCCCAACCATCTCTCACCTCCTCGTTCGTTTTTCTATCGACCCAGCTTACTTTCTCAATTCTACGCCATACCCACATCTCAAAACCCTCCAATCTTTTGACATCCTCTTTTCTTAACGTCCACGTTTTACACCCGTACAACATTACACCAGGATTTTACCAATCTCTTCCTGCTTCCTTTATCAAGGCCCTTCGTCATCAATTCCCTTCGCTTCATGAATGCTTCTTTCGCTAATGCTATAATTTTTCTAATTTCTGTCGAGCATCTTCCATCCTTAGAAACCTGGATGTCGTTCCGAAAATTTAAGGTGCAACGTCGAATTTCTTTCCTCGGCCGTTCCTCGTTGGTGACTGAAAAAGTGTGGGAGCGCCATAATGTGCTCGTCCGTGTCAGCAAAGCGTCACTTGTACCGTGACGTCGAGGCGTCCGAGTGAAGAGTACGTTCTAGTTGGCTGGACACCAGTTGGGATTTTAAACCAGGCGGCCGGAAGGGGTTGGGCAAGTGGCGTGTAAGTGCCATATGTACACAGAGGGACGGTCAAGGGCAAGGACATTAAATGCACGCCAAGAACTGCTCTGATTGTGTGCGAATCTTTCCTCGTTCAAGATTCTTTTTATGCCAATTTTTTTCCATAATGACGAAATTTCTCCCGGATTTCCAACCAATATGTTGACACATATATTCTAAAGTACCTAATGCTCCGTTATTTGTCGTATCAAGCAAATTTTATACTTCTCTGTATTGCAGAATAATTCAACTGTAAAGAAATCGAGTCAAAATTTGCACCACGGGGCAAGAAAGAGATTTAGCATCAGATAAAAGTTGGTACAGGATAATTTTGCAAGGAACATGAACTTGATTTAATTAAAGGGATAGTTTTTCTGGGAATAGCAATGAACAATACTTATTACATAGTAGTAGACGAGGGTCGCAAAGAAGACATGCTATCTGATGCTGGAATTTTGATTGGATATTGTTTTGCAATTTTGATGAAGTAGTTTTAGTGTCAGATATTGAGACGGTTCAAACTAAAGCAGTTAATTTCGTTTGTGAAGGTTGTTGCATTGTTTCAGCTAATATATAGTCCTCCTGGTGCAGTTCTCTCTATCATTGCTAGTAGATTGTGATATTACTAAACTTTTGACTCTTATTGGTATTAGCTGTTTGGCTCTAATTGCTGCGGTCGCAGCAAAATTACGCAGGCGTTGAAATCCCAAAATTGAGCAAGTGTAGTCTTACAAGAATAATTGGGAAACTTTGCCTTTGTGTGTTTATGAATTTTATTGAATGTCCTCTCTTTATGAATTTCGGTCGACCATTCTATTCAGCTGGTTATCGAAGAATATCTTCACTTCTTAGTCGGAATGACCATTTTATTTTAATCATTCCTTTGTAACACTAAATCTCCATTTCCTCTAATCTTTTCTGCTTCTCTTAGAATTTCATAAGCATATCAAAAACACTGGGAACTGGTTTCTTACGGTCCATTTTCTTAAATCCAGGCTTCCATTTTTCTTTGGTAGACTGTCTTTCTCTCACTCGTTGTCAGTAATTGCCCTAAGTATTTTAGCGTTCCAGCGAGGAATGTTTGCAGTCAGTAATGTTTGTAATTGCCCCTGTGTAGTAATTGATTGAAGAATATTGTATGATAAGATCGAAATAATGAAACTTTCGGGAAAATATTAAGTTAACTTAATAAATATTAAGTCCTTAAAAAATAATTACATAAATAATTGAGTGAAGGAGAAATCCTCGATCCGTTTCATAGCTACACTGTGGAAACTGATCGTTCCGAATGTTAGCGAGTATTCTAAGATAAAAGAAAGATTTTCGAACCCCTCTATTGCTTCGTTTTTTATCTTCAAGACTCACGCCCTCTAGTCTCGGTTACGTTCCCTTAATTTGACCCGATCCCGGATGCTGTAGAGTATGGATGTTCTCTTGTGAATCAAAATTTTCACCTCCAACGTTTTTCCGTCTGAAACGATACTAAGTTCGCTTGTATTACCGGGGCCCTCCTTACAATTCCCTCAATCCATTTGAACAATTCCGCAACCTCTACTTTCGACTTTCTTATCACCTCAGCGACTTGGCCTTGCCTTCAAATAACGTCGCTTTAAAGCAGATACGGTCGCCCAGTTTCATAGCTTCCTTGACCTTCGCTCCCCGCATTCGGAATATAATGAGAGGGAAATATTCATGTGCTTCCCGATGCCGACTTCCTCTTCCCCCGTCGCTTCTCTTCCTGTGCAGCGATTGTGTAGAGCACGCGGTGCGTGGCGGAGATGAGCATCTTGTTCCAGAGGATGATCCCTAAAAGAATCCTCGCCCCCCACCGATTCTACCGCCAACGTAACAAATGTCACTACGCCCAATTGCGACGATTCGGCACTTTTTTAAACTCCTGTTGCGTATAATAATATGTAATCCTCTCTACATCATTTCAAAAGACTGAAATTATGAGGTTTTCGAAGGGAAAGAAATCTAAGTTAACGATAAAGGGTGGAAGGGGAAAAACTAGAACAAGTAGATCAGTTTTCATACTTGGACAGCCTTTTTTCTAAGGAAGGAAGATGCTCGACAGAGATTAGAAAAAGGATAGCGTTAGAGAAAGAAGCATTCGTTAAACGAAGGGAACTGATGACAAAGGGACTTGATAAAGGAATCAGGAAAAAAAATTGCTAAAATCCTTGTTGTGGAGTGTAATTTTGTACGGGTGTGAAACGTGGACGTTAAGAAAAGAGGATGTCAAAAGATTGGAGGGTTTTGAGATGTGGGTATGGCGTAGAATTGAGAAAGTAAGCTGGGTCGATAGAAAAACGAACGAGGAGGTGAGAGATGGTTGGGGAGAAAAAGGTAATGATTGAAGTAATTAGTAATCGACAAAAGAAATGGGTGGGTCAAATATTGAGAGGAGAGGGAATATTGAAGAAAGCGATCGAGGGAAGAATGCTAGGGAAAAGAAAGACGTTGTTAGACGAATCAAGGGGTGGGATAAGTTATCGGGGATTGAAGGAGAGGAAACTGAATAGGGAACTCAACATTGGTCAGGAAAAGCATTTATACCTAAGGGTCTTTATTTAGGAGATTGAGACTAAAAAGTCTCTTCTTCTGTCTAGCCAGTCGTCAATGGCTTGAATGATATATATGTAGGAAGAAATAAAGGAAAATCTTTAGGAGGAGTGGATTTAATAAAACCTAAGTTGTTATCTTAGGAAAAAAGATCCACAGTAGGAAAACACACAAAAAGGGGTGTGTGAAAAACCTGCGCAAACCTACTGTGAAGCTAAAAATTTAATGGAAAACTGTGTATAACATTAAAATCACGAAAGCAAATAATGTGACAAAAATTAGATGAAATGAAATTAATAAATACGTTGCAAATATATTAAGGGAGTCCGCGAACCCTAGTTGCCGAGCTAAGGCATCCCTCTGGCAAGTGGAAGACCCAGGATCGAGTCCCGATCCTCTCAGCCTTTTTTTGCTCGTTTTCCCTTCCAAATACTCTGGTTTCGATCAATGAATGTGTGAGCAGCCATGAGCAGAAGCAAACAGAAACCCCTTGCGTTTTATTATTTCTTATGAACGACTTCTTTTGACGTTTGTGTATTTATTTATTTTAAATAATAGATTCACAAACAGCAATGAACAATATATAAGAAATGCAAATATCAAATTTATAGTAAATAAATTATTGCTTATTAATAAATAAAGTATAATATAAGCAAATAAAGAAAAAATAACACACATATACATACGTATATATATATATATATATATATCGTGACCCGACAACTGAGCGCGCGACAATTCAGCGCGTCCTAATTGAGCGCGGACAACTGAGCTGATTATATAAAACACACGGATATTGTGTGTTATTTATATATATATAAAACACACAATATACGAACTAAGGAGGAAATTACTCACAGAAGTCTTTGCGACTCTTGTAAGCGACAGTCTGAAAGGATCCATGGGATCTATGGAGGAAGATAGGAATATCCCTTTCGTCTTTTTAGCATTAATATTTAGTTTTTAGTGTGATATCTCTTTTGAAGCATCCATCACCAGCTTTGAGACACCGACATTTCAGAATCTAAACGTAGAGATTGGCACGCCTGCTTTCGTACCGTGCTTTAAACGATTTCGAGCGTTTCAAATTCTTTCGTTAGAAGTCCCTTATCTCACTCTCACCTGCTCTTCATTTTTTAAATGCCTCATCGTGTTTTACGGATGCGCTCAGAGGGAAAAAGTTTCCGCAGGTTGAGTGTACGAGGCAGCGAAGCTTCCCTCAACTGATTTTCATAGCGTCCGGAAGAGCCCTTTAAAAGATTTGAAAATCATGGCGGAGTTCCACTTGAAGACTTTTAAACCGAACGTGGAGATGTAGTACCCACATTAAAACTAGAGGAAATGGCTATTCTTTAATCCAAAAGAATTGTGATCGTTTCTCATTCCTAGGAAGAACGAGGGGCCATGTGAACCAATACATTTTTTGGCACAAATCTAAAAATCTGCAAAAGCAAAAAAATCCAAAAAATGGTGCTGGACGTTTCCATTATTTCAAAGGATATTGAGCCTTTTTAATTGTAACGCATCAACCTTTACCTCGAAAAAGGAAAATACGTTGTTAGAGATCACCCTACCCTTTACCCTTAATTTCGATTAGTTAGGGTTAGAAGATTTGAAAATATTTACAAAATATTATGAAAATGTACAAAATATTACAAAAATTTAAAAAATATCATTAAATTAACAAGGGATTGCAAATTTATGAATTCTGCGCTCTTTTTGAAACTATCTACTACCAAACCCCTTTTTGTTTTTGGGATTCATCTTTCGGGAACTGCATTTCTAACCCTTCGGATTAGAGGAAACATTCGCTTTCGAACTTGAAACTATCGAGACAATCTTGTTTTGCGAGTTACATATATTAAAATGAAGCTCAAAATCGAAATTTTATCATCATTATTATGATTCGACACTTTATTTGCTGAAGTTAGTCCCGGTAATTCCTCCTAACCTTTTAGATTTTTTAAATTTAAAAAAATTTAATTAATTTCATGTGTGAAAAGGAATTCATACGATGAGTAAACGGAAAAGAACAAAATCAAAATGGCGTCAATTCGTGGAAAGCCACATATAAACGGAGAAAAAGAGAAAAATAACAAAGTTATCCTTTTCTCCGGAAAAAAAACGTTTTCCGTTCTATTTTCGTCATTGGCGTCATTGGAATGATTTGAGCAAAATTATGTAAAATGTAGTTATTCAATTCACGAAACGATCAAAAGGCCACATATGGCCTGAAGGCTGCAGGTTCCACACTTCTGATTCCAACTACATCTCCGCGTATCTTATATCTTTTTCCTTTTTTACCATTACTCTTGTTTTTATTCGGTATCTATTTTTTTATTCAATGCTTTCCTGTGTGTTCATTGTAAGTTTTCATGGAAATTATTTCAATCATGGTCTCTTACCTATTTTATCTGTTTCTAAAATTCGACTTTTACTATTATTTGTATGCTTTTTTGTTTCAAAAATCATTCTATGCATTCTTTGTCGTGGATTTTGTGTGAATTTTTTTCTAACATTTTTTATGTATTTCTTTGGTGTGAATTTTGTAAGTATTTTTCTTTTTCCAGACATTTCGATGACAACTTCCTTTCTTCTTCTCATTTTCGAATTCCTTTCTTCTCTTAAATTTTTGTTGCTTCTATCAGTAGGTTTCGCAGGTTTTTCACACCCCCTTCTTTTGTGGGCGTTTTCCTGCTGGGCCATATTTTTCCTAAGAGAATACTTAGGTTTTTCTAGCCCATGTTATATTCCTTTTTTCATTACTCGCTTTCTTTCAATACCTCTTTCTACATCTTTGTTATTTTTTCTTTTCTTTGACAAAGGGTTAGATTGGAGAAGAGACATCCTTGTCTCAATCTCGCTCCGCAATAAAGACATGTCATTATTATTATTAGACATGTTTTAATGGAGTGTGAAGGAGAAAAGTGCTGGTCACCAAAAACGGATGTTTAGAAATAATACATTCTAATAATCTTTATTCGATAGTCACTTCCCTTGTGAATGAAACGACTTCCATTTTGTTTCCTTATAAGGGAATATGACATGGTAGAAAATCACGAGGACGCCGGAAGACGTTTCGCACCAATTAAGCGAGGAGGGCGGATGTTTGAATATGCATGCGTTACGCTAGCGCGACTATCTCAGCGTTTAAATTCCCTAACTTCCTTCCTTTCCAACCGACGCCCTCTACATTTCGACTTCACTTTTTTACCGACTCCGTTATCTGCGATGGTCCCTCAGATTTCGTTCTCACTTGCACCAGGGATCATCCGACATTCAAATATGTGACATATTTATTTATTTTATTTATTTATTGTCGAATCGCTGCAATTTGGCCATTTGGTCAGGTGGCAGCGGTGGAGGGGGATCATTCTATATCAATGAGAATTGCCTGTAATTCGCCCAAAGACGGGAGAAAAACCCACTCCCAAAACCTTCCGCATGCAATATTAATTACATATTACATATAAAAAAATTGAATAAAAAAATATATTGATATTATAAACTTATAACATAATCATACATATTCACTTATTCATCAATCGATGACTAATTCTACTACATGTTCATACATTTACATTTACTCTAAATTTGTATAAAATTTATTTATATATAAAATTTATTTATATATAAAATTTATTTATATATAAAATTTATTTATATATAAAATTTATTTATATATAAAATTTATTTATGTATAAAATTTACTAAAAATTATATTTTAAAATCTACAATGTAATTTTCTTCCGTCCACTTTTTTATGCTATATCTTTGATACAAATTGACGAAGGGTTAGATGTAAGAAGAGACTTTCTAGTCTCAATCTCTCCCAAATAAAGACAATTATTATTATCATTAGTCTCAAGAGGACTAAAATTGTCATATAAATTCTCAATTAATAATTATTTTGTTTTTTCTAATTATTAATTATGCTCTATTTTTCACATGATTGTAATATTCGTAAAAATTTGCAATTAAAAGTGTTGTTATTAAAATTGTCGCGTAAATTCGCTGGTAAACAAAGAAACATTTAAAATTATTATCATAATTATATTATTATACCCGGCCGTGGTGGCGGAGTGGTTAGCGTGCCAGCGCGTTAACGCTCCAACCACACGGTTCCGGGTTCGAATCCCGGCTAATCGGATTTTTCCGGTTAGGATATGGTTGTCTGTGATTGTCCCACGCCGATAAGCCAGGCTAGTAACCTACTTAAAGGCGTTAAAAGTTATTACTCAAAGTACCAGTACCAAGCCTCGATTGGGGCGTGGTAAGGAAACAGGCATAAGCCTAGGAGGAAAGAAGGAAGAAGAAGAAGAATATTATTATTATATTATTAGTATATGATATTATTATAATATAATATATTATTATTATTATTATAAAATTATATTATTAATAAACGCGTTTATTATTATTATATTATGCAGCTGATGGAGCGGCCTTCCAATTAGAAAATGTTTCCCACGGCTGATCTAACTTTAAGTTGAGTTCTGCTCGAGACTATTTCCGTAGGCAATGATATATCTCCGTGATTCTGTCACACATTCACTCTCTTCGAATGAGTTCTGAGATCCAATTGTAAGCTTTCGCTTCGGACACGAGTTAGAGGGAAATTAGTTCCCCTTACGGAGTGGAAAATTTCTCATTTTGAACCCTCGAGGCCGCGTCCGGGTGGCCGCAGAAACAAATGAATGCGAGAATAATATGGCTGCGGACGAGTCTAAGATTTCTCCGAGATTTATTCCAGTTCTTCCAAATGTGACATAAATGCACTCCACCCACTGGTTTGGTGATGAATTCCTACGCCTATAATTATCATATACGAGAATTTTACTGAGCACGGAATTTAGTTTTCGGAATGTCATAAGACTCGTGCATTTCTACATCTACATCTACATGAATTCCCTGCAAGCCGCCTTCCGGCGTGTGGCAGGGGGTGTAAACACCAATCGATTGAGCTACTTTTTTAGCCTATTACTATCGCGTATTGTTCGCGGAAAGAATGAGTTCTTAAATCAACTAGTTCTAGCGTCTATTTCTCTTATTTTGCTCTCATTGTCGGATCGGCCGAAGTAACAGGGGGAAACATTTTGAGTGATTCTGGTCGTGGGTTAAATATGTTACATGAGTATGAAATGGAGGTTTTACTAACGTTACGCTCCTACATCATTAGTGAAGACTCTTAGACTTTTTTGATTGTAGCATTTAAATGATAATAGCATTTAAATCATCATTAATTAATCTTTCATTATTTTTATAATTAATTGATTCCTGCTTTACTGAGGGAGAAATTATTATTTTGATCGCTCCTTCCTTTAATATTTATCTAACGTAAAAACTTAATGGTATACAAACCCATCTTTACCGCAACAAGATGTAAGTCTGTTATTTCTCTGCAGTGAAAAGGATAAGTTTTAGGCATTAGAACTTATAAGGTCTTTATTAAGGCGAGATTGAGACTGAAAACTCTCTTCTTCCATCTAACCTTTCGTCAATGAAATTATATGCATCAAAAGTTTTGTGCGGGTGGATTGAAATAGAGAGGAAAACTTTGGAAGGAGTGGATGTAAAAAAAAACCCAAGGTGATATCTTAGGGAAAAGATCCACTGCAGGAAAACACCCGCAAAGAAGGGGGTGTGAAAAACCTGCGCAAACCTACTAATAGTACATGCCAAAAGATGTAAATGAAATTGTGTATAACCTGGAAATTAAAAAAGCAGTGCTATAACGAAATTACAAAAACAATAATAAAATAAAATCAGAAAAAGGAAAAATTGCAATAGTAAACAATGAGAAAATAATAAATATGACAAAGACATAAGATAAAACATTCAAACGAAATTACAAAAATAATAAAATCAAATCAAAAAAGAGGAAGTTGCAAGAATATGCTATGAGAAAATAATAAATATCACAAAAAATATAATAAAGTAAAACTTAAGAATACCTCGTATTTCGGAGTAGAAAGAAAAGCAAATAATCTCCAACTCCGTAGATTATTTAAGAAGAAGACTTGAGAATTCGTCCCATTTTGCCTTCCGTCAAAAAATTGACTTTGGGCGTTTAAGGTTTATCGAAAATTGGGATTTTTAACGACATTAAATACCAAAATATAGAGATTTGGAATTTTCGGTTACTGAGTAAGTGAAAAGGGTCCAGTGACAATTGAGAACACATAATCAAACATTTTAAATTACTCTATCGTTAGGTTTGTTAACTAAAAGAAATTCAAAGTTGTATCTGCAGTAAACATTAGCTTCCGAAACTGAAGCCATTTCATTTTAAATATTTATCAATTTCATGTGTGTCAGTTGGACTCAGGAACTGGGGATACTTTTTTTTATTAAAGAAATTTTTCCACCAACAAGATGGTCAAGAATTCCTTCAAATGATGTTTGCAATGAAGTAATGAAAAAATGCTCTCGAAAAAATATGGCTTAAAAATTGTCCGCTTTGCTCGTTATTAACCTTGCGAAAAGTCCTTTTTCCAACTGGTTCGGATATGGTCAGCCTACTGTTAAGTATATTTGTACATTCTGAGAAAGAAATAATCCGTCCCACGTTTTCATTCACAAACGAACAGTACCGATCGGTGCTTATTTTTTTCTGAATAAGTATACTCCGATATTTTGTTTATAGAACTTATCTATTCCAAAGTAATTCAAAAGGTGTTTCGAATTCCAACACAAACTTGAACATGCTGTTTGACAGTTTCCTTTGAGAAACAGAACGCTCCTCTAAGACGATTTGTTTCAAAACTTAGACGCAAACGATAACTGGGTGATCTATGGTCTTCGTTAGGAAATATATCGTACGACTCCTGGGCTTATAGTGATTAATGCTTGCTTGGGTTTTCTTGTTCCCAAGTTTCCGGAACTCACATACCCGACTTCGGGGTCCAGGAGTTTTTTTTCTCTCTTCATTTCCATATTTTAATTCCGTGTATATCTTGTTTCTGTGCAATGTCCTCATTTGATAGATGCATCATTATGCTTCGATACGAAAATTACTCCATGAATTTTGATCGAGTCCAGTGATACTTCAATGCACTATGAATTTTATACCTACAGGACAGTTTAGTATGCACTTGAACCCTTATCTATCGTTCCTAAGTTAGTCGTTTACCCGGATCATTCGTTCGTTTTC
Organism: Pachydiplax longipennis; assembly: GCA_036926295.1. NCBI lineage: Eukaryota > Metazoa > Arthropoda > Insecta > Odonata > Libellulidae > Pachydiplax > Pachydiplax longipennis. Next base: position 33,969,130 of record JAVFKF010000019.1, read on the forward strand.
TAGTCCCCATGCATAAAAGGAAATCTTGAATATTACCACATTCATCGCTCATCGAATTGTCGTTTACCGCATTTATCGTTTTTATGTATCGTTTTATCAAATTTCTCATTCATAAAAATTAAACAAAATAAAATCCTTCTACACCCTTGCATTACAGAAATTGGCCAGTACAAACTGCGAGGTAAGGAAGAGTCTCCAGTTAATTTAAAACAAATATCAGCAAGAAAACTGCTAGCCACAGCAAGTTCCTTCAAGATTACATAAATCATCTTCCAGATAAACGTGAAAAATCCTATACATTTTATGATCAATTGAGTTTGCCGTAACTTTGTAGAACTCCATTACAGGAAAAAATATACAATCACTTTGTGAAATTCTACTTTTTTATAAAAAAAATTACTATACTAATGAAATTCTAAAATTAAAAAAAATAGTAGAATTTTACAAAGTGATTGTATATTTTTTCCTATTTTATTTTCACGATCTATTGCTTAGGATTATTATGAAGTATAAAAGGTGTCGTTTTCTTCTTAATTAACACGATTCGAGTCCATTTATCGCTTTTTCGTTCCGTTCCTTTATAAAAATATAGATCGAAATTCTACTGTACGTGCTCCTCAGTGAATTACTTTTCCAAGAATTTTTTACTCGACTGCGTAACATACGAAACCACAAACGCAAAATGTGTACGCAAAATGGCTGCAAATATTATAAAAAACCCTTCTTAAATAATGAATAACATCTCTTAGGTACGTTGCTAGGTTACTGTTCCAGGGTGCGTTTCTAGGATACGGAGCTAGGATAAATTTGTTTGTATTAATATATCAATATATAATTAATAAAATGAATGTAATTCTCTTCATCTATGTAGGAATTTAAACTGAAGTGATGTTTAGCGGAACGATGTGTATTATAAAATTGTTTACGTCCCCGTTTTAGCTAGATACCGTTTCGAATATGAGATTCCTCGAAAAAAGAATGATTTTAAATATGTCCATTTTTATCATTTTTGAGGCGTTCTCTCGTAAAAATCATAAAATTATTCAATCTTTGAAATGTATTCTGACGACTTAACCATTGCGTACAAACCACTACCTCTAACTTTGCCCCAGAGAAGTCCTCGGGATCGGAGGCAAATAAACATATGTGCTTCAGATTTCGTTTGACATCCCGGGGAAATATTACGAAGATATTTCATTTTAGATGGGACAGTCTCCGTTTGCGAAAGAGGAGGAAAAAATGTGGACTGCGTAACTCATTTGTCAGAGTTGGGCAAGCCCTCGCACTGTGGTCACGTGACCGATCTTTTTTTCCCTTCGGACGCAGGTCAACGTTGGTTGGGTCCTCCCTTTCTTTTGAGTCCTAGAGGAATCCTCAGGGATACATGCATTTTTACTTTCCCTATTGTCTTAGGGGACAACAACAATGGAATGGTTTAGCGGTTTCCAGTAACAGAAATTGACAATCAACCGGAAAAATTTAGAGATTGTTAGAGGAATTTTAAGTAGGATTAGCTACCGAATATTGGAAAAATTCATTTTTGCTGAAAAGATTTTGCTTCCTGTTTTTCTGGGAGGCGTAATTCTTCAAATCATTTGGCAGCCATAACTTTTCGCCAATTTTCTCTTCGCTGAAAAGATTTCTTCGCGAAATTTCCGGTACAGAACGTTCTGGTTGAGATTTCGTTTATGATGAATTACTGTTAAGCTTTAATTTTTCCACAGACGTAACGCTTATATTTTTGCCACTTTTCACTACGTTGGAAGCGTACTTTATCATTGCTCTATTCACTATAAATATTTTATTACTATATTCACGGTATGATTATTCATTTCCTTTTGTTTCTATCGGGAAATGATTGATGTATTCCAATGTTATTTCCAAGAGACATTTTATATGAATACCGACTAAACCCAGCATTACCAAATGACGAAGGGATTCCAGAGCTCAGGAAGCGAAGTAAACCCGCTAGAGAGAGGTTGAAGAGTGACCAATTGAAGTATCGAATAAATGATCAATTGAAGTAATGAATAGGTAGAAAATAAAAATAAAATATGGTAGAACTGAAGAAAATAAATATTCAAATTTGTATAAGTTCGTGAAACAGTTTGCTGAATTTCTGTAATCGTTTAGATCAGTGGTTCCCAAAGTGGGCGCTACCGCCCCCTGGGGGCGGTGCTCTAGTTTATGGGGGCGAAAAGAGCCAAGTATTACCTAAGTATTATTCCTTTTGCATAAATGTGCTATGAAAACTATACCTTTATTGGATTATAAATAAACATTTGATTAGTCATTGTTTTTAATTTAATTATTACAATGTTCCTCATATGGTTATTTAGTCTATGATTCTGATTATTATTTTAAAGTTACCGCTTGGGGGGCGTTGAGTATTGTTTTATGGATCCAAGGGGGCGGTGGCTCGAAAAAGTTTGGGAATCACTGGTTTAGATCATTGAAATCGGGAATTTTGATACTATTCATGTGCCCGAAATTCATAACTCATTCATGATTTATCTCATCATATTGCATTATCATAAGAAATGTTCAGTTATGCATTCTACATCCAGACCTTTTCCACGGAAACTTGGCGAGTCTATGGTAACAAAGGTTAGTTTGAGGCCATTGGCAACCAAGCTGTTCCTTTTCAAAGGAGGAAAAAGCGTTCGGACATAGCAATGGTCATCGGAAGAGAGAAAATTCCATCCTCGGACAGATAAGGAGCGGAAAACAGGATCCCCTGGTATTTCAACGGGTGACATTGACCAGGGAAAGGTGTTGCGTCCGTGTGAGGGAAATAACCCTTTGATAAACAGAGAGTGACCATTGAAAGAAGCGGTCACTCGATGGTCATCCGTGGAATTCTCACAGTGTCCGCAGGAGATCGAGGCGATTAAACAACTGTGGGAACGGAAACACATTCTCTCATTATTATGCAGTTATTAGAATCGAGATCGTTTAAGCCTGATTGCAGCGTTTACAGCTCAACCGGTGCCACACGGAGGAAAAGCAAATCACGCAATATATGGGCTGTGAATTCGAGCTCCGTGCTATATCGGAGGTACCCAGTTCCGGCGATCAAGAAAATCGTAGAAAGTAGTAAAATCTCAACAGAAATTTAGGGAAGCCTTCTATTTTAGCAGGTGAATTCCAAATTGTATGCCGTGGGAGATGAGAGGATTATCCAGTAAATGTGATGGATTTAAAATTTGCTACTTCTTGCCACTAAGCCCTCGCTGCCATTTGGATCTTCCTATCTTTGCAAATTATGCATATATATATATATTTTCAGCACTTATGGAATTTAATAAAAACCACAGGGACGATTACAGATAGTAGATGAAGAGTGAAGTTTACCAAATTTAGAACCTTTCGACAAAATGATTTCTCGAAATGAGCCGAAGCTTTTTTTATTGATTTTCTATCGATTGCTCTTGTATGTTTTTATTTTTATGTAGTATTATTTATCCATTTTTTATTATAAATGTAGTATTTTCGCGGGAGTATACTTGTTAATTTCTTTGCGATGTGATAGTTGTACATCTCGAAAAGATATTTTCTTTTTTGATGAGTGCTTCTCCGTTCCTTTCGTCACTTTAGCAAAGGAAATTATATCGATAAAAAATGATTTTTATCAATATAATTTTTCGGTTTTATAGCTCATATTAATGTAAAGGATTTCATAAAGACCACGTGTGCCGCGAAAGAAAATCTCCTTCCCCCATGTGCCTTGGATTAAGTTTAACAGCAACTGTTATAAGTGGATAACAAAATCACGGATCTGTACGTATCTTGCCGATTATAGGTGAGAGAAGGGATGCACGAATAAATATTTACGTAGAAAAATTATTGAGTGAGACTTGCATAGGCATACGTGAGAGAATTCCTGCTAAAATTAGCCAAAGCGTTTATTTATATCAAGGTTTTTACATTTCATTCGGATCAGTAAGAACGTTTTTTGGGAAAGTTGGAGACTTAATTTTCCTTGCCTTTCTAACGATTATCAGATTTTTGTTAGAGCTTTAGGAAATCGAATTTTTGTGAATGTTATAAAGTTCAAATACAACTCAGCTCAGACAAGACAAGATAATATACAATATAAATCTTTAAAATATTTCTGATATACCTTAAGCTATATACTAAGAGACAAAGGTTCTCCAAGCGCCGAAAGCGGCGACCGTCCAAGGGCGATTCCCGGGAAACGGATAATCGTTTAGCGGTCACCAGTTATTCATTTTCTATATTTTCTTCCTTCTTAAGCTATATCTCAAGAAAGCGCAAGGAAATTTAATGCTGCTAAAGCGGATTCTTATCAGCGCATGGGTTTAATTAACATTTTCAAGTTAAATAACTCATTCCACGTTTCTATTTGTTGAGAAAATATTCATGCTTTCAGTCGATGATCTTTTGCACAGTGCGCATCTAGTTAAATTCGTGATGGGTCCGTTTCTCCGAAAGTAATAACTCCGTATTCGAAGAATGTAACCACAGCGACAAACGCCGGTTTTTAAAACAAGATAAACTAAATAATGCATTAAAATCTTCCCAATGTTTTTTATTCAAACGATTCACGTACAGAGCTGACACTATTTTATAGTGAATGCCAAAACAAGAGAACATAATAAATTTACAGTAATGAAGCATTTATGCATGACATAAAAATTAAAGCAAGAACTAACGCAGATACATTAATATTTAAGCAGAAAATCATTTAAATGAATCTTTAGACACATTATATTAATAATGCATCCTGCGACAGTCTGAAAGAGATAAGGAGTTCAGAAGGTTTGGAAGTCTGTGTAGAATTAAGAGCATTATGATGAAGAGGTTCCCGGATAGCCAAGTGGGCAGCGCGTTCGTGTTTGGCTAAAGCGGTCCCAGCTTCGATTCCTGATCACTTGCGAAATGACCTCAACTCTCGTAGCACTTTAAACCGTACTGCCCAAAAGTAATAGGCACGGATAAAATCGCCAAACAACGTCAACCAGATCTACTTTTCACTCGGTAAAGGACATTCTTACTTCTTACAGCATTAACCCCTATATAAATATATTTTGAGTGGAATTTACCTGGTTTAAAAGTAAAATCATGAAAGTTAAATTTTAGATCTTCAAACAGCATTAACCGCTGTTTAAATGTAGTTTTAGTAACATTTACCTGATATAATTTGAATCGAGAAAGGAAAATTTTAGATCTTCTTACAGTATTAATCACCAAAGAAATATATATTTTTAGTAAAATTTACCTACTATAGTTTAAAATTAGAATCGGGAAGGTTAAATTATAGATCTTCGTACAGTATTAACCACTAAAAAACTATATCTTTAGTAAATTTTACCTGGTAAAAAATTGAATCGGAAATGTAAAATTTTTGATCTTCTCAAGGCATATATCACTATACAAATGTATTTTTAGTGAAATTTACCTGGTTGAAGAACTCATGAACCTCATGAGCTACCACCGTTTCCGTAAAGTAAAGGCTCAACGACTGAATCAAGTATAATTGGTGAGGTGGAGAGCGTACAGATCATGCTATTCTCCCCAAAAACCCAAGGGGATAAACAACATTTCACCACACGTCACGCACAGGTTGCGTGGGTGCGTTGGGAGGGAACACACACGTAGAGATCCGTTGACCGTATGCCATACCTCTCGAGACATGTCTCTCTCCGCCTTCTTGAGACAAACACATCCATCAATTTCGGATACGTCGCGTGGTCACTTCGAAAACACGTCTTCTTTCCCACTCTTTCTTCTCCACGATTGAGTCTTTTCGGTCCATTAGATATTGCCTCTGGAAAATGGGTTTTTGAAGCCTTTTCCGCGATCCCTCATTCGAAATGTACCTAACTTCCCATTGGAGACTGTTCAACGGTTTATACATACATCGTGGTGAAGTAAAGGAATCTCTGAGTAGAAATGTTATGCCAGAATGTCCTTATAGTAGGTCTCCCTAAGATTTTGAAGCGTTGATCTTTGTTGTGGTCAACAAGATCCAAAGGTGCTCTACTTTTGTAAATGTAGCTATCCATCTTAAATGTTTGTTTGAGAAGGACTGGGGGAAGCTATGGAGAGATGCATCTTGCCCACTCGATAATATTCTTCCATTGAATCCATTGGTAGTATGGTGTACTATATATTATACCATACCAATCTTCGTCTTCAAGTACTTTTCCGAAGTAAGGTTCAACTTCAACAGAGTTCTTTATTATTTTTTCATTATTCATCCTTTTATTTTACCTAATTGACATTATTATTTTGATACATGTATTTTGTTTGCTCTTTCTTGTGATATTTGTATTCTTTTATGCACCCTTAGACTTTTTGCTGTTATTATAGACTCACTGTTAATCGTTTCAATTTTTTAACGTCTGTAATCCATTATAAAGGCCTCGTGCTGTTTATAGGTTTTTATTAAAATAATAAATGATGGGCTGACTAGAGATGATCAGTCTTTCCATCATGCTTCGGTAAAGTCATCTGGTTAGGCTGGTTGGATCTTTAATCTCTCCACTATTACTTACCATAGACTTTGGAGAAGGAATAAGGCATGATAGGTGAGACAAAATGTGACCTTAGGTCTATTTCTTACATCAAAATTTCGATAAGTACTATCGGATACTTCATACAGAGAGCACGGTGAACAGTATGAGTTTGTTAAATCACATCAATGTAACTCTATTAATTCAATTTAGTAATTTTTGCACAAAGATTCGATGAATTCTTCAGAAAATGAGTAGGAAAAATAAATGGATTCTTAAACGGATCTTTTATTTCTGTCTCGCTTTCCTTGACAATCCTAGGGAGCTAAAAATTAAATTTTGTCTTACGCTGAGCAAAAATCGAGCTTTTGACGCAGACGTTGGATAAAATATGCATTTTCTATCTCATGGGCGTATATGTGAGTGATTTTCATTACCAAATGAATTTATTTCTAAAGAAAAATATCTTTTATATTCCCCCGTTTTAGTTATTTTTATTCATGTTCATTTATGGTTGTCAAATTCATTAATCGTTCGTTCATTTTTACCCTAATTCTGTTAGTTTTCCAATTAACGTCAATAATACATTTAATTTCCTTTACCTCAATGTTTCGTTTCATTTTTTACTGTCTATTACAATTATTTTCATCGTGCCTTTTCAATTTTCACTGATTAATGATCATCATTGCCTCAGATTACATGTTGCCTAGTTGTCTATTCGCGAAGAGTACTAGTATTTTTCCTTCTGAGAACATACTTTAATAGCTTTTTTTTTAGCACTTCGTATTATTTATTACGAAGGTATGGAAAGGATGGAATGTAATTGATAACTCCAGAAATTTAATGATGTGCCCCATAACAGAACATGGAATTTGTAAAAATTGTCTGAGGGACTGTGTAATATTTTATTTATTTATTCATGCTGCTGGTAGAATTTCTTCTGGTGGCAGCCCCAACCATCATCAAGATACAACATAGTTACAACCCCAATCCCTGCACCGGACGTTACACAGATAAATATCCCACACTTAACATTACTACCCACACAGTACTCAATCACAATACACATTATTCAAATATCACTACACTACATCAGGACTTTACACACACAACTTGTCACCCCACCATAACATTTACACCACATTTGTCCCCTAATTATAAAAACTATAGTTCACTGACACACTCTGATGCTTTTAAGCCCTAATTGTCAATCGTTTTCATATCGTCACTTTTATAAACAACCAAATAATACAAAAGATAAAAATTCTCCCTCCTCTTATTTAATAAATGTACAACATCTACTTTTGAACTCTTTTCTATTTTTAGGTAAGGGTTTGAAGACCTCTTCAGGCAACATATTCCATTCTTTAACCCCTCTATTTATAAAGGAATACTTCGCGACGTCAGTTCTTTGTTTCCTCAGTTTCAACTTCTGTAAATGATCCCCTCTCGCTATATAGTGTGGTCCCCTCTCGCTATATCTTTTCCATCGCACCTTTCTTATGATTCGATACGTATGCACCATTAAGTTTCTTCACAATTTCTACTATTCGGTCGCCTTGCTGCAAACTCAAAACTTTTTCAGTTTCAACAAGAGAAATATCACGACCGATTAGTTGCGTGCACTCTGCCATGCACCGTAACGCCACTTCCGCTCGAGCGACAGATGTTTTTTCGTGAAGAGAAATGCCCGCTTTCCGGTCCAGCGACTGCGGAAAATAAAAAAATTCCCAAATCACTTGTTGGATGGGGCAGTGTTTGCGTGTTTCCGGTCCGTATGCCGCGATGTTTAAATGGTTGTTTGGAGCGATTGCGCGTGACGATACTACTCTTCCTCATGAAAAATATTGTTTGAATCCCACTTGATACTCGATGTAGTAGTTGGCCCCTGGCGAATCCTATGCGTGTGGTCTTGCTCTGAATCGCAAAGCGTATATCGTAAGGATTACGTCATACGTTCGGGTTTGGGAGTATGGGTCCTCGTTTTTGAGGTGTACTCGGATGTCTCCGGATGGGGTTTTAAAATGTGTCCTCCTTTGTCCTCGTTATTATACTGGCAACTCGAGATTTATATTTACTTTTAAATAGAGCATAGAAATATTCCAATGGGATATAGTTTTAATTCGTATTTAATGGTAGTGGTGTAGTTACAAAATGATGTGTTTGCTGAATACAAAAAGCGAGTGGTAAGAAAGAGTTGGAGTCACACATTATATTCAACACAATTCAGTCAATAATGATAATTCACAAGAAATATTTTAAGTCAATAAACTTTAAAGCGTTAGTTTTACTGATTTTGTTTAATCAATATGAGTACCAAGAAGATAACTTACGACATTCTTATTCATACGTAAATAAATAGGTGTAATATATCTGTGGAAAAAGTACAACCCCCCTATCTTCGTTTCATGTGTTTATTATGGAGTTATTATTATTAATTCTTTAGCACAAACAGGCATTTAGGCCCACCAAGTTGTGCTGTAATATAGAGACAACACACACAACCACCCCTGATCAGGGAAATCTGATCAGTCGGGATTCGAACCTGGGACCTTGGGGTCCGAGCGACAGCGCTAACCACTCGGCCTCCAAGGCCGGTAAGTTAACCAGTTCCACAAAATTACGCCTACCTCCGTGGATTTTTATATTAATATATGTATATATATAAAGTGTTCTACCTTTCGGTAGGTTCATGTGCCCCCACATTCCCTATTTAATTCCCTCTCCTTCAATTCCCGATAACTTATCCCACCCCTTAATTCGTCTAATAACTTTTGTCTTTGTCTTCCCCTCTGTCTTTTCCCTAGCATTCTTCCTTCGATGGCTTTCTTCAACAATCCCTCCCCTCTCAATATTTGAGCCACCCATTTCTTTTGTCTATTTTTAATTACTTCAATCATTACTCTTTTCTCCCCAACCATCTCTAGAACATCCTCGTTCGTTTTTCTATCGACCCAACTAACTTTCTCCATTCTAATACACATTGAAAATATGCCTGAATAATATTTTGAAATGCGGTGGTAATAATTTTAGTTATTTTCGAAATTTCGGTCGGGGATTTAATTCTTATCTCCCTTTTGCGTACGCCACTCCTCGTAACCGGAGCGAAAAACTAAAAATATTTCGGTTCGATGCCCTGCGGTTATGAGATGAACGAAAGAAAAGAAAAGGAACTCGGAGTTAAATGAATAAGAGAGATAGGAATTCTTCGAGCGCCGAACATCGATGTTCCGGTCTTGGAGAATTCCTATGTCTCTTATGTGATGAAGGATAAATTTGTATCTGGTTTTCTTCTGAGACTAAATATACTCTCCTTAATCGTTAATGGAACTTAAATGGAAAATTTTCCAAGGCCTCGAGTCGGAACCTAACCGAAACCGAGAAAGTCCGTTTTATATACGGTCTGAAAACCAAACTCTACCTAAAAATAAAAATTTTTGAACGGAAAACAAAAGGAGCTATTAAGATCTGATATATATATACGAGGGTGGTCTGAAAAGTTTCCGACCCCAGATTTTTCAGAAATCTTCAGAAAATTTTCAGAAAACATGTCGAGAAATGCGAAATGTCGGAAACTTTTCAGACCACCCATCTATATATATTTCCCAACAGTATCATTTTACTAACGAGTAAGCGGAGAAAGCTGTACAGATAGTATAGAGATCGAACTTTTCATTTAAAACTCCCATCTCTAGCCGCGATATACAGCCATCGTGTCTCTTTCTAAATCCTTTCGATGATATCCTACCAAAGACGCCGTCTTTGTTTGATCCCCTGAAAAAGTCTTAATTTTCCTTTATTTCTCAAACAAAAATTCATAAATTTGCGAAGTATTTCTTTCCTTGACAAGAATGACGCATCTTCATTTTAATATTAATTTTTTCCTCCCTTTTGCAAATTTGATATAATATACAATGTTTTGGCCATATAGTAGGCCAAAAATAACACAAGGGTGAATATAGGTACCCCAGAGGAAAAAGAACCTCTCTCGGGGTTACCTCAAATTATATTTGCATGCAGCCAAACAAAAAAAATACAAAAAAATTTTACAGTGCCACAAAAATTACATAAAAACCATATAGTGGAAAAGGAAAAACAATCTCCAATATTTTAGTGATTTCCCTTCCGTCGAAAGGAGAAAAATATTAGAGGGATGTACGGCGCTATCCTATCAAGAGCTGCATATTACTTCTTTTCCTACTATCTTATTATTCTTGATGAATTTAAGTCGGTGGGGTCGAGTTGTTGTAGCAGATTATTGCCTACCCAACATCCGTAACACCTCTGTATATTTGGCGTATTTTGACGAATTTTGGCTAACTAAGAAACCATTTTACCTCATTCAAACTCAGAAAATTGTTAATCATTAAGCAACATACAAGCAATATGTGTAATATTTTTCCATTAAATCACTTTGAAAACATCGAAAAAACCATCAGAAAAAATTGCAAATCTTTGATATTTTTTTCACAAAAATTGCAAATTTTTCACGAAAATTTCAAATTTTGACTAAAAATCGCAGCCTCAGGACATAGTCCGATCGAGTTGAAATTTCTTATGGTTTATAAGGACCAACAACCGCAAACTTTAAGCACTAGCAGCAGACCGATTAAAAAAACTTTTTTTAGATCCACCCTAATGTGCGCCCGTGTTCATTTGGCAACGGTGGATCGAAAATCGGTCGGGGGCGTGAAAAGGCGTGGAGTACCTCCTGTCACGCCTTCTGGCGCAGATTCCCACGGGATGACTGCCTCCCCCAAATGCACGCAAGACACACATGTCGCCCATCAAGTGCTGGAAAAGTGCAGCGCCCAATAAAGTGAAGAGGGGTCGTCTAATAGACGGAGACTAAACACGGATTCGGCGTTTGATGGCTGCAGCAGAGTTGCGTGGCCGCCAAAACAAACTTTGCTTCTGCCGTCGCAACATTCCGAATCTCGACCGCCCTTATTGTTGCTTTAAGCCGCCTTTTTCACATCCCTATATTTATCATTTCAATGGGATAAATTCGATAATGCATAAAACTCATGATTAAATGCATAAACCTCATAATTAAATGCATAAACCTCATAATTAAATGCATAAACCTCATAATTAAATGCATAAACCTCATAATTAAATGCATAAACCTCATAATTAAATGCATAAACCTCATAATTAGATGCATAAACCTCATAATTAGATGCATAAACCTCATAATTAAATGCATAAACCTCATAGTTAAATGCATAAACCTCATAATTAGATGCATAAACCTCATAATTAAATGCATAAACCTCATGATTAAATGCAAAAATCGCGAGTTATCAATAACCGTTTCGTCGATGACTGCTACAGAAAAGTTCCATATTTTCATATTTGATCATCTTAATGGTTTATGAAACAAATTATCAATTCACAAAATACGGAATCGAATTCAAACTTAGGACATGAAGTTGTGCGACTATCCCAAGGTTTTATGAAAAGTGAAAATTAGTGACTTGACTGGGACACGAACCCAGGTCTCCCACTTGTTGGAATACCTGCCCGAAAAGTGGGAGACCTGGGTTCGAGTCTTAGTCAAGTCACTTTTTTTCAATTCTCGTGCAAAATTATTGATTGTTCATCTTACTTTTATAAATGATTATTCTTGTGGAAGGCCATCCCTTTTTGATTTAAAACGGTTCTGCAGCTGTAATTTTTCGTAGGTCAAATCGGAATGAACTTCAAATACAATACCTGTAGTGCGTTTCAGTTTTTATAATCAGTAATGACGGATTATATGAGAATAAAATCCTTGGCATTTATTCAGTATTGCAAGAATAGCCTTCCAGATCGCATCTATCCGGTGTTCCTCGATCTGAATGAAATACCGTTTCGTAGTCTAAAAGATTTCTACTAGTTTTCAGCAATCCGCGGACTAGAAAAGCTATAACGCAGTGTAGCGAGTATCCTTAATAGTAGGCGGTTAGTCTTTCATACGAGTATTCGTTTAATTTCTTCTTACAAATTGCTCAGAACATATGCATACCTAAATATATATTCTAGATATTTAACGAGCACATGGAAATGATATTATGAATGTATGTAGTAGTAGGAATGGTAAATATATTTAACTAGTAATAATAGCATTCTGAGAGATAAATTCACCTTCCAAATTGAGTTATTTTTTCGGACGATTGCGTTAAATATTTTTTGATCTACTCCTGATTATTCTTACATCTTTTCAATGCATTAAATAAGATTCCCGCAATTTTTCTTATTCGCGCTCAAGGCACTCGAACAAAATCAGTAAAACTAACATTTTGATGTTGTTGTTCTGGTCCCAAAAGATTCGAATTACCCTAAATTTATAAAGGTTACCGAATACGTAACTACTCACTCGATAATTACCGAAGTCCAGACGAGTAACGTATTATTTAAATTGTAACCCGATGTATGATATTCTAAAAATCACAAAAATCTGTATTAACGAAAGAAATTAAACATCTGATGACCTACCATACCTAATAATAAGTTAATGCAGAAAATTCATAATTGCCTGTATTTATAATGGTTGCCGAATACGGATACCGAATACGTAACTACTCACTCGATGACTACCGAAATCCGGAGGGGTAACGATTAAGCAACTAAGTAACTGTGCATCCAACAATCCCTACAATGACGAGTACCTAAGTGACGAGTACCTAAGTGACGAGTACCTAAGTAACGAGTACCTAAGAACGAGTACCCAAGTAACGAGTATCTACTCGAAAAGTAACGAGTAGTAACGATTACTAGGAAGTATCGGTAGAGCCCACCACTAGTCTTGTAGCTTCTTCGCATTTAGGCACCGTGCTGGACAGCCATGATGTAAAACTTTAACTCGACCTTTAACTCTCCTTTCTCACGTTTTTCTATTCAGAGCCATTAACCGGCAGTAGAATCTCCGGCGGAAGTTACCCGTGAAGATGACATCCGAACACGCCACTCCTGTCTGTCACCCCATCCCCCATTACGAAAGGGATGCAAGAGGGATAGATACTACGGCTCGTGGGTAGAGGAAAAGTTACAGATTCGTTTCATTCCTGATTCTCCGGGCTACGTATTAACCCTTAAGTAGTCCCGGACTTGTTATTCTCAATAGCCGATTTCGGACATTGCCCGAAATGAAATGAAACTCAGTGAAGTGGGCGTTCCCAATTTCGCAGTGCCCGAATTGTTTTAGATTTAGCATTTTGGAATAACTTTGGTTTGGTTGGGTTGATTCCGGCTGGGGGTAATTAATAATTATTACGTAATATATACTCTATAATTAATAGTTATTAATTAACATATAATATTATAGTTCTCTTAGCACTCATCTTCAAATCGTTTTATGACATAAGGCTTACAAGGAGAGACCCTCACTTTTGTCCGGGGATTTTGATGAAACTTTTTGTGGTGGTGTATAAAATAGAGTAATGAAATAGTGTAACGGCGTTTCTCTGAATGGGCCTTAGTTTCGCTGCAATAATTAATTGAAAATTGAAAAATCTGAGTATAGGCAACCCCGCATTACACGCCCGTACTAGCCGAATCTGCAGGAAATAACACGTTTTTTACTAATATTTTTAACTTAATTTTCATTTTCGTTTTTAATCATTTTCCTTGTTACTTACTTATGGACTAAATAATAATAATAAATAGATTTAATCAATAGTCCCATTAAATAACCTTCGCCAGCGCTATTTCTTCATTTACGGTACTTAACGACGGCTATCCTAGGAGCACAAAAAGGACTTGCATTCGAACGATTTCGGATTTCCTATTCAATAGAAAGCGACTGCCTTCTAATGTTTAATAATCATCACTAGGTGCCTCATAGTTGTTTGTTGAATAATAATCGTCTCCGACCACATACATGCAGATAAATCCCTAGCTAACGGGAAACTTTCCATAATTTATGTCTTACTCGACGTCACCTCTATTTCGTCACCTCACCTCTACAAAACTCAAGCCAACATATATCGAAGCAACTAGAATTTTGTGAAGGTAAACGTCTCTCTATTGGAAACGAATACTGATAGATATTTGGAAAGAAACTTACTTCCCCATGAGTGGTGCCGCAATGCTTATGACTGGAGAGTGACTTCTCCTGCTATCATTTACTTCTATACAAATATACAAATAATTTTTATCCATCTTCAATTATCAGGAGAGGAAATGTTGATTGTGTTCTTAAATTTTATCAGTTTCAATAATGAATAAGTTTTTGGGTATAAATTACAACAAAAGGAGCAAGAAAATTGAGACATTTAAGGAGATTTTAATTTCATATTAGATTTACAATTTCCAACTTCGGCGGAAGAAATGACAGAATTATGTATCTTTCAATTCAAAATCACAAAAATTTCAAATTCTATGCAATAGTAATACACGACATAGAACTCCTGGTATATAAACGTCAAAATATTAAATCCTGGAAAATATCTAGCCCGTAAAACACACAAAAGTGTGAGATAAATCTATGAGGTAAATGCTAAAATATATTTCGTATATTTCCAGTAGTATTCTCCTTTTGAGCATGTAAATGGCTATTAAGAAGGAATGAACTATTTCAACAATTCAATATAAAAGGTAAAAATACAATAAAAATTTAAAGTACCTCGGATAACTGTAAAATGATAATTGAAATGATGCCATATACGTAATATTTACAAGATCATATACGATATAGCGCATGAAGCAATATATTTATTATTGCTTTCCTTTCAATATACGAAACGATCCGATGGTGACGAGTAATTTTAGAAACCTCCTAGAATTTAAATTTACTTTTTATTTTATTTTATTCTAATGAGCGGTAGAATAATAATGGTATATGGATGTTAAATTTTTAATCTTTGCTTGCAAACGGGAAAATTTAAGTCTTTTTACAATCATTTGGATGAAAGTTGTTATAAAAAAAACAGAAACATATATAGGTTCTACACCATGAGCATCTTACAAAGCATTGCCTTCCACAATCACAATTCATTCTTTGCACTTCATCTGGGAAGCATACCTGACGCACATTCTGGAAAAAACTTCTTTCCTCCGCTAGTTTTGATGCGTACCATGCATATTGTAACATGTCTCTGAATTTCGGCGATGAAAGTTGAAAATGCACAAGTGAGTGTATACGAATGCTGTTTCCCGGGCACTAATCTCGCGGTTCTCTTGAATTAGATAATTACAGTTTTGTAACCTGGAAATGGAAATCTTCATTTGCCTTTAAAAATACACATCACAAGGCTGGCATATTGGTGTGCATTTCGTATGGTGTGGTGGTATGATTTTTACTGTGCACGTCGGAATATTTTCGTCATCAATAAATATTTCTTCATAAATTGCAGAGTTTGTCTGCCCTCCCCATGAATCAACTATCAAAAGAAAACGATTAGTCGCCACGTATGGTTTTACTACACTTCTTAGGAAGCCCTGATATATCTCTGTAGACAATTTCCTCCATTTTGATGATACCACCACAATATTTTAAAATTTTTTCCCGTTAGCTAGGGATTTATCTGCGTATATGTGGTCGGAGACGATTATTATTCAACAAACAACTATGAGGCACCTAGTGATGATTATTAAACATTAGAAGGCAGTCGCTTTCTATTGAATAGGAAATCCGAAATCGTTCGAATGCAAGTCCTTTTTGTGCTCCTAGGATAGCCGTCGTTAAGTACCGTAAATGAAGAAATAGCGCTGGCGAAGGTTATTTAATGGGACTATTGATTAAATCTATTTATTATTATTATTTAGTCCATAAGTAAGTAACAAGGAAAATAATTAAAAACGAAAATGAAAATTAAGTTAAAAATATTAGTAAAAAACGTGTTATTTCCTGCAGATTCGGCTAGTACGGGCGTGTAATGCGGGGTTGCCTATACTCAGATTTTTCAATTTTCAATTAATTATTGCAGCGAAACTAAGGCCCATTCAGAGAAACGCCGTTACACTATTTCATTACTCTACTTTATGCACCACCACAAAAAGTTTCATCAAAATCCCCGGACAAAAGTGAGGGTCTCTCCTTGTTAGAATTCGGATCTAAATTGTGAGAAACTTTAGAGGATTCAAAATTTTTGTACGGGATAACCTGTTCTATTTATTTAAGCTAATATGAGTAACGTTAAATTATCTTAATAAAGAAGAATGTTAACTGCAATATAATACGACCTCATTCTATTTTTACGTTGAGAATCAATGGACACCTCAGCTAGTAACGTAAATCAGTATGATAAGGCGTGCCCTTGTGGAAAGCCATGAAGGAGAAGAGAGTAAACAACTTCGCAGTTTCCACGAGTTTATTTGTAAGCACCTTTTCTGATGTGCATTTAATATCTCGTTTGATGTTTTCAGCATGCACGCGAAACTATTCCTCGAAAATAAACATCTAGAAAATATAGTGTTGCGAACTTTCTTCTCCGTAAAATTACATGATTGGCTTGATTAGAATTCAAAGAGTATATCGCTTATTTTATAAGAAATTTGATTATATTTGCTGACTTCCCCTTATACATATAATCCATAAGATGTCGAAAAGCTATCGGCAAGCCGACTACGTCAATGAACGGTCTCTTTCTCGAATACAAAAATAATCGCATATTACTCAAAGGCCCAAAGGTCATTCCAATGAGCAAGAAAAAGTTGCCAAATCCCAGTTAAAACGCTATCCTGCTTATAACACGTTTTCACTCAATCCCCTGAAAAGTGTCTTATTGGTTTTTACTGCCTATGAACATGAAGGAATGATTGCAATTGTTACTGGACAATGATTGGAACGCCCTAAAACTGATGGTTTACCATAAAGAGTGGCTAATGGCAGATTCATGTACCCAAAAATTCCCAAATCAACACCCTTCCCTTAATTTCTTGTTGCTTTATGCCGCCACTTTAATCGTCCAACACCTAATGCTTTTCTCCTCTCCTCTGCTTTTTCCCTTCTTCCTTCAATTACTTTCTTTAGAAATCCTTCCCATCTCAATATTTCATGAAAGCATTCTTGGGTATACTTTATATATATGCACCTTTCATTCTAACAAATGACACTAAACAAGAGAGGGAATTGATTCAACTGATCACATTTTCCACCATCAATCGCTTTTGTTAACTTCTTTCTTTTTGGCAAAATTCATAATTTTTGTATTTTGTCGTTTATATTCATACCAAACTAGCTGAATTTATGACAAATGAGACGATTTCCACATTGGCTCCCCCATGGAACCGTTTCACCAATGGTGAACGCGTTACCTTATCGGCTCTCCGAGATTAACCTAATTTTTTATTTAATGTATAATTTTTAAAGGAATATTTACGTTTCCGATTATTGAAAGTCAATTGGAAGCAATCTTTAACAAACAATACTCCGGACAGAGTACGTTCAGATAAAAAGGATATTATATAATGGATAAAAGGGATATTATTTAAGGGATATATACTTGTGATCAAAACAATTTCACATCATAAGGTGAGGACTACCCTGAACGACTGTACTGGATTTATAGATTTTTGGAGGAGCTGTGAAATTATCCATCCCCGATATGCATTATTTCCTTTTCATAAGGTGATCCTTTATTTTAGGACCTGAATTTAGAACTAGTAACTAATGTAAATAACTCTCTAAGCGTAGTTTAATAAGTTCGAGAGGATAACACCAAATAAAAAATCGCTAAAAACAAATAACGCAAAAATTATTATCAACGACGTCCAACCACGCGGTGGTCTGCCTAGAATACCGTAGCAGTTTTTAACGTAAATCTACGACAATTTTATAAGACGAACCCTGATTTTAGACCCCAAATCATTCGAAACTTATTTATGCATGAAGAAATATGGTACTTCAGAATCACATTTGAAGGTGATTTTTATTATGATTTCAGCCATCAATGGCATTAGATATATTAGAATGCGTGAAAACATGGATCCTTTTCTCAATAAAAGTTTAAAAGTCATTATAAATTATTCAAAAGGTGTATTTTTGGTTGTGACAGTTTGATAGAAGACTTTTTCCGGAAATGTTCGAATGTAACTTGATAAACATTAAGAGGATCATTAAAAGTAAATATAGTTAACTAACTAAGTTAGGAATAAGGAATTTTCTATGATACTTATAATTGCCATCGTGTATATATATATATATATATATATATATATATATATATATATATATATATATATATATATATATATATATATATATATATACATATTCATAAATGCTATTATAGTTACCTCATTAAGAAATCTGTTACAGCTGAGATTCCATATATCTTTTGTCTTCCGTAAAATTTTACCAAAATTAGTGGTCGCTGGAAACCGATGATCATGATATAGATTCTCATTTAAAATATAATCTTCATCTTTCTAAATTTAATATTTTGTTTCTCGGAATATTAATTTCTCGTGTAATTTAGAATAGAAATCGAATAGAGTTTAGAGTGTTATAATAATAATAATAATAATAACACGTCTTTATTGCGGGGCGAGATTGAGACAATGTTGTCTCTTCTTCCATCTAACACTTAATTTGGAAGGAAGCAATCTTTCAAAAACAAAAATTTAGATTAAGTACTCTGATGGCTATGGTGTAGTTTTAATCCGTAAATACATTTCAATATAGCCAGAAACTTATAGAACTATCTGTCCATGATGAGTGACTTGTTTTCCTTCAGTTTTGGGAAAAATTCAGAATTTAAAAATACACCGACTAATTTTTTCTAGGTAGTATTAAGGTTCACCCAACTAGATAACTCAAGTAAAGGAAAAAAACGATTATAATCTTGTGATATTAAACTTGAAATATCCCACAATTATTGGAATATAGACTATGTAAACTGAAATATTGCTGTATTGCGTCTCGTCTTTCTATGTAAACATGCTGTTAAATCTCTCGGTCAGTTAAGATGAGTTATGTCCCTTATTAATGATGTTAAGGTATACATCGTCATTTTTAATAACCACCGTCATTTTTAATAATTAATTACAGTCATTAAACAATACTTATTTGTCCTTTACTGTTCCGATGTGAAGGAAAGTAATGAATAAAATTAAATGTTATAATAGAATGGTGGTTAGCTAATCATTAGAGTCGGATCCTCAAGAACGTGTCATTTTCTTAATCAATAAACTAGTGTACCAAAGAACCGTAATTCCATTAATTCACAGTGAAGATGAACTGCATTTGTTTAATTGGGCAAGTTGGGTTTCTAGTTTGCTGTCATGTAGTGCGTACAACGGAGATAAAATTCAATTTCCAAATGCAACTCTTACTTTATAAGTCTCATAAATACTTCGAAATAAAGTCTAATTTTAGTTTTTAATTTTAAAAAGACTGAAGTCTAAATGAATTGCGCGTAAAGTATGTGAATGGAATCCCTGTTTTCTCTTAACAGAAATTGATAATTTTCTTAAGATTGGTTAGTAAAATCTGAGTAAGATTTAAATGCGGTGTATTCAGATATCGTGCAAAATGCTAGCAATTTTCTCAATCTCCATATTTGCTCAAGTGATCCGCTTGAAAATATTATCTTAAATTACTGATAGTTTGAATTCTCCCATGTGTTTGTATCTTAAAAGATTCGTGAACGCGAAACCCAGAAGAAAATTAAAACCTGTGAAATGATGACAGCATTCCTAACTGGCTGCTTGACCTTTCCTTAATCGTTATAACATTTACAAATTCCTCCTGGTTCTTCTCACACACTCTTTACTTTAACCAACACCAAAACTTACTCCTGGGCGCGACACACCGTCGCTAATGGTGGTTCTCCGATGACTCCGCCGATGAGGGAGGGAAGGGGGGGATTGGGGGGGAAACCCTAAAAACCCTAAGAAGTGGACCCTCCAGGCCGTTGTGACGTGCTATAGGGTTCACCTCTATGCCTAGAGGGCCCCCTGCCACAACTTCAAGGACAAGCTCCGACCTCATAGACAGAAAGAACGAGCAGGTGAGAAGTGAGTGCTTAGTTACCTCACCCCTGCAGAAGAAGGTGAAAGAAAGGCCCCTGAAATAGATGCCTGCGACTGTAGGCCTAAGAGTAGGCTAGGTTTGTAGGGAATGCCTTCCCCACGCCCCCTACAGAGCAGGTGGTTAGTACATCTATGGTGCACTTTTAAGAAAACTACTGCAAACTGTTGTCAAATTCATTGCAGCATTTGACTGTGATATGGCTGCAATTATCCATCGTTGACGTTTTAAGTTAAAAAAAGTTATTGAATGTAAATTAAATGTTAACTTGATGGTTAAATTCTCATCTTTACATAAAATGCAGAGGATATTTAAATCAAAGATCGCAACTGTCGCTTAGGCTTAATGTAACAATAACTGCTGTTGTAGGCACAAAACCTGTATTAATATCCTCTATGTAAGTTCATCTGAACAGAAAAGAAACTGAGTACTCACGTGTAGTTCTGAAGTTAATGATGACGGATCTACCTGTGGAAAAAGAGAACGAATTCTTTAATAGGTAGAGTTACCTTCATATCCTCCCAAATCTTTTAAACATTTACCGACAATTGTTACAATGTTATACATTTTTACTTTCTCATCAGTAAGTAATAATCAGAATCTACACGAAAGCCTTCAGAACTTCTCTTCAGGGACACAATTCATGAAATAATCTACTGTAGTGCGCGATCCTTTGAGTTACCCAATTCTCTTCTGTATGAATTCTTCAGGCCGATAAATATCTAGTGAATGAGAGTATTACATCATAAAATGCGAGGAGTTAGTGAAGTTAGATTACTACGAAGAAAACATTGTACTCCGAATTTCGTTAACCATCAACAATTATTGCTAACCATCTGTCAAACAAGCGTGAGAATACAATAGAATCTTAACAAAAGTATTAAGTCAATATAATTTTAGGTCGTAATGAAATTTGCATGGCACATATAATGTAAGAATACTATTATTTGAAAGAGAATAAATTGGAATCCGCTGTTAATTGATAAGAGTTTCGGAGGGATGTTCCCAGAAGGTGTTAGCTGTCCTTTCTAGGAATTGGTGCCAGACGGCCATCAGTATGTCGACGATTGAAATGTTTTCCGAACCATCTACTTCACCAAAACTTGTTAACTCACGAAAATGACTACAATCGCAAAAGAATATTTGATCTAAAAGTTTCTGATTATAAATTTCTGAATGTTTGTACTAGCTGACGATAATAAGCTAGAGACGAAATAATCAACTTCCTGTTTACGAATTTAACGAATAGCAAACGGACACACCATATCACAATACGAATCCGACATTAGTCAATAAGATTCGAACTCTAGTTGAAATGAAAAATCTCGCTAAAACATCCAGTATAAACACGGCACATTCACACTCTTAAATATGAATTTTCAGACTCCCTGCAGTATATTTAAGCATGGTTGCAAGTGATACAAATGAGCGATATTAAGTTAAAACACAATAAATATTTATGGACACATTAGAGGAGAAAATAGAATAATAATACATGTAGTATTTACGGTAATTTAGGAGAAAGCCGACTTGGATGTACACTCGAAGGTCAGTGAAAACACGGCTATTTAAGAGGGACTAATGTCTTTACAGTGAAAGAAAGGAAGAGCCAACTGTCCTTGGATGATAACAAAGTCAATAAAAATATCAGTGTACACTTCATTGCCTCTCATTTTCATTGATTGTAAATAAAGGCAAAAAGGAAAGTGTCTTATGACGAATAGGGAGTGAATAAGAGGAAAAGTGACTTACGAGGGGTCCAAAATAAACAAGACAAAAGAAAATCCTAAGGACACCAAAACATTTCTCCTGCTAAAAATTTGATGGAACAATCTAAAAAGATCGTAACGAATTAATTATTCATGGAAACATTTTATGTCACGATTTGAGTTTCTTAAATAGGAATATATAAGGAAATTCATCATCGACAGTAACGAGAGTTGATATTCACTTGATGCATCAGAAAACTGAACTCATAAATTGTCATTACGCTACTTATTATAATATTGACATCATAAATTGATTGTCATTACACTGCTTATTATAAAATAATCGAGAGCTAATGACCAAAAATTAAACGTTATCTAAATTACTTTTAGATTAATATCTCAACAAAAATGACGTTTCTTGTTCTTGACAGAAATTAGAAAATATTAATTAACTTCATTCGAAAGATAATTTAGGATTATTTTCTTTTGCCAGAAAACTATTTGCTGGTTAACCGTTCTCTCCTTTTAATCGCTTCGTCTCCTACGAATTGATATTAGTAGAATGTCGTGGGGGACAGAAGAGACCAATGCAACCCTTCGTTTTCACTGATAACCTACTCAGATTTTCTAAATTTAATATTAATACATTTTATACAGAATGTATACTAGATATATTTAATGTAAAAACAGAATAGAGATTATTAATCGGTAAATAAAATATTATATATTGCTTTTGAATTACTCACCAATTTTGGTTCTACGGTAATCCTCAACTTCTTCCGTATCAAGCAGAAGAAACTTAGAAGTAAAACAATTGCCGAGGAGGAAAGCATGCTACTATCTGGATCTGGAATAGAAAAAGAAGATTAATTTATTAATGAATAGTGAATTTAATTTTAGGTGATACCGTATTGTACATTTGTTAGATGAAGTATTGGCCAATGATGATAATTCAAATAAGCAGGATTTTGGTTAAGACCAAATTAAAAAATATCCAATTCCAGGTAGACATCCTTACGGTAGATTTATTCGTAATTTATAAAGTTGATTAACAAGCATGAAAGGCAAAAAGAAAAAGAGGAATACTTAGAGTACGTACTATAGTTATCGTTTTTTCTGAACTGAGATGAGTATGGAAACTCGATCCAAACAAATATGAATAATAAAGATGTTAGTAAATCAATAAAAGATTTGTTTGAAAAACAGTAAATATTAAGTTAACTATTGAAATTCAGTACCCAATTTCTGGTAAGAGAATCGTTAAGTATTGTATTACACCTTGAACATCACCCAAAAATCATTATCTCGAAGAAAACTTCATAATAGATTTCCTCAAAATATCAGATATAAGAATCTTCTTAGTGACTTCCTTGTAACTGTCTAAGCCATCCGTTGAAAATAAACTCACGCTATTATGAATTTAAATAAGTGAGAACTTCAAAGTTAAAAAATCAGATTCGTCTTATATATAATATTATGAATGAAAAATAATTGAAAACTAAAGAAATATGCTAAGAGTTGTTCCGAATTTTAATGTTCAAATTAAAATGCAAAATTTGTTACATATTTGGTTCAAAACACAACTCATAATCTCTAAATGTCGCAGAAATATGACTTGCGCTATAAGTTCTACTGGAAATTAGAATGATATTTACCACTTCATGGCGCAACTGAATTTTTAATTGTAATTTGCGAAACTCTTCTTGATCATTATGTGTAATTTATAGCAATCTTAACTACGATTAAAAGAACAAGTTCCATGAAAATGATTTCTCAATTGAAATTAAACATAAAGTACAGGTTTGGCTGGAATTGGAATCACATTTTAGAAACAGAAATAATGACATCGATTTAATTAACAACTAATCGCAAAGTTAAACTTCAAAATTCAAACATAAAATTCCATCGAAATATCGGTTGACAGAAAAAGCTAAAAATAGAAAAATAAAAGTTAAATCTATTCTGGATCTAAACAGCCAATAAATAAAGGTTTAAACCGGTCACGGAAAGCTATAGAAGCATTAATTTAAACTTTCTTCGGATATTGTCCTTAGAACTTGAGACTAGTGACTTCAAGTTTAAAATATCGTCAGTATATAATATATTGGATAAAATATAATTGGATAAAATTAGACATAACTGGAATTAATTGCTCAGTAATAAAAGTATTCATGATCATATAAGATGAGCAATGTAGTAGTAGAAATCGCAGACCCTTATAAGAGTAGCACTCGTCACGAATAACTATATTCCCTAAGAATACACCTAACAATGGTTACGTGAATAATAATCAACAGCTCACTAATTAACTATAAAGTCGAAACGAAGGATGACTAAAAGTGATATACATAAGATTAATTAATGTTACTTACCATAACTGAAGAAATCCCTAGGAAGTCCCACGGTATGTAATAGCTCCGGGTTCAAGACCATCCATTTCCCTCCATTTCTTTCACAACTGCAAAAACCGAACACAATACTATATTCATCAGTGATAAAAATGAAAAAATAAATTCTAAAACAGCCATCTTTTCATGTTAACTTCCGTTTAAATTACGTATTTAATAAAAAAATGTTCCAAATTGAAATTAAATACAGAATACTTATACAGGCCGGATTCGAATCGTTAATCAAAGTAGAGTAATATTGGAATTGCTTTAAGTAGCTAAGGAATGTTGAGTAAATTTGAAATTCAAATGTAACGGAAATGGCGGTGGACGTTACGTTAAGATGGCGGTGGACTACATTTTCGACCCACTCTAGTAAAAATATCTCCGAAAATTATTCTGAACCTAAATATAGCGAATATCCGAGGAGTAAAAGTTATATCGGAAAAAATCGAAGGATTACCTGGGGATTTAGTCAAAAAAGTCTCTAGAAGTTGAGAATCGTAAATTCATTTGATGAATGATAGTAAGAAAAACATGAAGACGAATAATCGGGATAGTAAATCATCTATAGTCAATCGTGAGAGTCTTACATAACGATAAAAACATGTACACTAACGATTGTCTCTAAAATAACAACTTAAAAACTATAGCATCAATGATTGTCTTTACACTCAGAATTAATTCAATCAAGATTAATTTATGTTACTTACCAAAACTGAAGAAATCTCCGAGAAGTCACACGGCAATCTTGACGTCTGAAGGAGTCTTAATTTAACTATAAATAATTTAAGAGGTTCTAATTTGATAACTTACTATGTAAAACTTAACTTATGCTACACAATTACTAGATATAGAATCTACTAACCTCCAAGAAATTTGAATTCTAACGGTTTTTTTTCGTAAAAATTCTTCAGCATGTCAGCACCAGGCGAAGTTTCTAGATCAACTAAAGTTTAAACCTAAAAAATCAACGGATCAACGAAACGGTGAGATCTGATTGGTTGTTAATTCTCGCAGTTACTTTTACTGTCACCCCTCCCACTTTTCCCCCTGCCGGAGAAAGTTGTAACTTATAAGTAATAATAAATTGTTATTAAATTAGAAATATATTTATTTAAACATATTATAAGTTTAATTTAAAAATTATTGGAATGCATTTCGATCCTCTAAAACCTAGTACTTAAAATCGGCGTAAAATAGTTGATAGCTCCTTGTGACGTAATTATGACTTACGTTCAACCTATGGTATGAGCAACGGTACGAGAAACATAATGAATTCCAATCATTCAAATTATGAAACTATGCAATGTGATCTAAAAAGAATTAATGCAATGACTACGCAATTAATAAATAAACATATGGTTAGTTGCTGTATTTTAATATCTTCCATCTCCTATGTGATTCATAGCAGGTAATGAAATATTTAAAATGTCTACGAAATTTTAATCGATATTATTTTACAATAGAAATATTAGTTACGATAAAATTGATTTAAATATTGTTAAATCCTAATCACTCCACGAAAGATTGCAAAGATACAGCATTTGAAATCAATTATTACTGTTTTATCGTTTTTACTGCAATCTCTCGATATTTCTCTCTCTTTTACACACGTTTTCACTACTGATTCATCAGGTATTTTGAAGCTAGTGATAAAAAAATTTCTACCGACTTCTACCGCCAAAATATAAATTTACAGTCCGAAAGGAAAAGGACTGAAGATGAATTAATAAAAAAAGAAATGATGGGGCAGCACAGGAAAACGTATACGAGATGTTTCAATTCGAGTTGATCCAGAGAAATCATTTTGGGCATTAACACTGTATTGTTATTCTCAGCGTATTCATTATTAAAACTATGAAACTAATTCTAAGTTTTCAAATAAAGTGAATCATTAGTCCCTTTTTGGATTCCCTAATCAGCACGGCCAACGCTATTCGTCTTGTCTCTATAAGCACGTCGTTGGATATTCTTCCAACTAATCTTCCCAATAATATTGCAATAAATAACTTACCATTGAGAATTCTTCTGGTTCCTTTCAATTTTAATTCAGATTATTGCGTCCGAATACATGAAAATTTAAAAGCACACTTCCGAAGCCCGTACATCTTACGTTATTTGTCCAGCTGCGAAGAAATCCGATTTTAAAGCTTCTTCACTTCTCTACGAGGCCTTCTACAGACTTATTATCTTCTCTCGCACAAACGATTTTAATATTCGCGAAGGACATGTTCAAGTTACCGACGCCATTACATGTGCTCCATACTCGGATTAAGTAATGCACCACAGCCACCATGATCCTTTTATTTCCACTCACACTTTTTCCAATTATATCACTGAATGTAAAGCTGAATCCAGTCTACACTAACTCCTTTTCACCTTTGTTAAATTTGAAACCCACAGAAAAATGTAAACGGTGCCATTTTGAACACAGTCCACTTAGCGAGACAAAGTACTGAGAAGTTCGAAGGCCACATGACGTGAAGAGCAGGTTTCGTTTGTCAGAATTTTGTAGACCATAATCCTCTTTAAAAGCGCGGAAACGCCAAGACCTGCTGCCTCAAGAAGAGATTGATCATACACCTAGGAACTTAAAACCTTAAGTATTTCCATCGGTATGTGTCTTAGAAGCCTTAAAAAAGTGATATCTGATGAAAAATCAATCACATTAAGTTTGTGCTGTGAGTGTATGTGAAATATCATGTTGTGTTTGTGCATTTTGGATAAAGGTGTGTTTCAGCTCCATGATCGGTGATTTTTCGAAAAGCATGGCGAAGTGTAGCAGTGAGCATAGTCATCGATTGAATAATTATTACTTAAATTGGAGTTCTTATGAAGGCAGGTGTTCACATGGATCTGGACGAAATCTGGGGAATTCTGCGTATGTCTTTAACTCGGTAGTGTTAAGATTCCATTGCAACTGAATGGATGAACTTCCGGTGTGAGATTAATGAATACTGGGTTCTTCGTGCATTATCAAGCCGAATTATTATACTTATATCATTAATACTTATCAAGCCGGAATTATATAGGATTGGAAGGTAAGAATGATTATTCTAACAAGGAAATACACGGATATTGTGGTCTATTTCACATACAATCTAAGTTGGGTAATGTAAGGCAATAGACAGAGTATGTCCATAGAAATTGTGAACCATATGATCTCTTCTTTCTAACTTCAGCTTGGTATTCATTATTTACATAATTATAAGCTAATTTAGCTAATTTTAAAGGTTCCGAAGAATGAGTGGTACTCTGGGAATCTTTTAGTTCCACATTTATTTCACCTTAATGCTAAATTAATAGCATTGAGTACCTCTGTAACTTAATTTGTTTAAAGACTGAGTTAAACGTCCACCGAGCCAGAATGCTAAGAGTGGGAGGTTCACGAAATTTTGCTGTGATTTCGGTTGATATTATTATAATGATCAAGCATCACTAATACCTCAATACTTTTCATATTGTCGCCACCATGAACAAAACTGGGGGGATATAATAAGAACATTACTAAGTACTAAAAGATAACTGAAGTATTCTTTACACACACCGTGTATATTGTCATGAATTTCACAAAGTTACATTTAGCATTACATTAATTATTCTTAATAAAGCATACAATTTTCACGATGAGTTAGCTTGCATTATCACCCTCATGATTCTCAGTTTCTCACTGGTTTGACTCAAAGGTATTTATTTCATAGAAATCAATGCTAATCCATCTTCATAACAAATGTAAATATCTTATGGAATTTCATAGGAAAAATGTATCCCCTACTATTACCTTATTCCCGTATCCCCTATTATACCTAACTATTGAATAATATTTGTCTTAATCAGGCAGTGATAAAGTTAATTTTTGACATATGAGTAATTTTTAATCTATTACCTCTTCGAATTATATGAACAATTTTTTTCATGGTTTCATTGTTCTACTTTATCTTGGCACTCCCAAAATCCTACCTCAATAAGAAATATAAAGTCAAAGTATCTTATTCTTCTTCTGCCGTGGTAAACCTCATTCGTTCCTACAACTCATAAAATTCAATATATAGTTATAAATATTATGGCCAATGTATGTTACAATTAGTATTACTTCTGTGAGATAGTTATTATAATACTTTAGCGTTATTTTATTTACTATTATTTGCCTTTGACAGTAATGTCGGTACATTTTATATTTCTCTCTTTGCGTTCTTTCTACATTCCTATTTTCAATTATGTATTTCTCCTTCTCATCTAAATGGATTATACTGATGAATAAAACTGATAAAAAGAAATGTACAATAAGTACATTCCCTACCAAACGTCGAAAGGCTGTTTTCAGTGCATATTTGTAGAGGTATCTCATAAGATGATGACATTGATGATTTCCAGCTCATTGAGAAAAGAACGCAAAGAATCTCCCCCCTCATTTTTCCTTGTAAGCCTCATTCTATTTTCGAATTGGCCTTTTTCTAAATACTAAAGTACAGATGTAAGAGAAAGGATAATGAATAATCTACATAGAAAAGTAATATTATGTCTCTTGACATGTGGCATCTGAATTATTCAATATATCTGGTTTAATTGTTTCTATGGTTTAAATAAATACCGCAAATGAAATGTATTTATCTTTATAGTATTGAGTGTATATGGTTTTTACTTATTCTTGGAGAAAATGAGATGTTCACTAAGACTAATGAATTTTCTAAGCTTCGAATAAAAGATGTGTCCTAAAATTTCTAATAAAAAAATATTTCAATCTTTGTTTAACTCGAATGTAATTCATGGAAATATTCGGTGTGATAGCTTGGATGTAACGACTCATATCTCTTTGATATACATATTGTATTGATTAATTTTAATGACCGCCATATGACGTAAAGGCTTAAATATTCAAATCCTTATTCCCGTTCTTATCTCATTATTGTATTATTACGAATCCCCGCAACTCAGAAATATATCACGTGTGTAACTTAGACGTACGAAACGTATGTAATAAATTTTATCTACCATTTTCTTGATAAAACCTTCAAAGTGAATTCGAAGTATTTAGTTAAACTTACGTTAAATACAAAGTAACTAAACAGAAGTCTTACTTGGAATCATGCCAGATCTGGGTATCATCAAAAAATTCGTATTATGAAATCAATGCACGCTAATATAATTTATTTCCAAAACTTTTAAAGCTTGATTTTCCTTACGTTCTAAATATAAAATTTTAAGTAAATGCTAAAAATTAAATTTTATTATCTGATATGCTTCTCATATGAGATGGAAGATATTAAAATACAGCAACTAACCATATGTTTATTTATTAATTGCGTAGTCATTGCATTAATTCTTTTTAGATCACATTGCATAGTTTCATAATTTGAATGATTGGAATTCATTATGTTTCTCGTACCGTTGCTCATACCATAAGTTGGACGTACGTCATAATTACGTCACACGGAACTATCAACTATTTTACGCCGATTTTAATTACAAGGTTTTAGAGGAACGAAATGCATTCCAATAATTTTTAAATTAAACTTATAATATGTTTAAATAAATATATTTCTAATTTAATAACAATTTATTATTACTTATAAGTTACAACTT
Organism: Pachydiplax longipennis; assembly: GCA_036926295.1. NCBI lineage: Eukaryota > Metazoa > Arthropoda > Insecta > Odonata > Libellulidae > Pachydiplax > Pachydiplax longipennis. The sequence goes on from JAVFKF010000019.1 coordinate 33,999,248, forward strand.
TCTCCGGCAGGGGGAAAAGTGGGAGGGGTGACAGTAAAAGTAACTGCGAGAATTAACAACCAATCAGATCTCACCGTTTCGTTGATCCGTTGATTTTTTAGGTTTAAACTTTAGTTGATCTAGAAACTTCGCCTGGTGCTGACATGCTGAAGAATTTTTACGAAAAAAAAACCGTTAGAATTCAAATTTCTTGGAGGTTAGTAGATTCTATATCTAGTAATTGTGTAGCATAAGTTAAGTTTTACATAGTAAGTTATCAAATTAGAACCTCTTAAATTATTTATAGTTAAATTAAGGGTTGGAAAGACATCTTCCGACGTCAAGATGGCCGCAGGACTTCTCGGGGATTTCTCCAGTTTCGGTAAGTAACATAAATGAATCTTGCTTCAATTAATTCTTAGTTTAAAGACAATAATTGATGTCACAGTTTTTAAGTTGTTATTTTTGTGACAATCATTAGTGTACATGTTTTTTTTCGTTACGTAATACTCTCAAGATTGACTATGGACGATATACTATCCAGATGACTCGTCTTCATGATTTTCTTACCATTATTCATCGTCGGATGATTAAGTTATGTACGTTTATTTTTTATCTTGTCTCGCAAATTATATTAAAGAAATGAATTTACGATTCTCAACTTCTAGAGACGTTATTTGACGAAAGCCCAAGGTAATCCTTCGAATTTTTCCGATACCACTTTTACTCCTCGAATATTTGCTGTATTAAGGTGGAAAACAATTTTCGGGGTTTTTTTTACTAGAATGAGTCGAAAATATTTCCGACCGACATCGTAACGGAAATCTACATTTGAATTTCAAGCTGACTTTGGATTCCTTAGCTAATTAAACCAGTTCCAATATTTCTGTGGCTTGATTTACGGATCGAAACCGGCCTCTATCAGTATTCTATATTTAATCTCAATTTGGAATTTTTTTATTAAATACGTAATTTAAACGGAAGTTTTCATCAAAAGATGGCCGTCTTAGAATTTTCTTTTTGTTCTTTTTATCTCTGATGAATAATGCATTGTGTACGGTTTTCGTAGTTGTGGAAGAAATGGAGGGAATTTAGTATTCGAAACTGGCCTATATCTGTATTCTATATTTAATTGCCTTTGGGGACATTTTTTATTAAATACTTAATTTAAACGAAAGTAAAGATCAAAGGATAGTTTCCTTAGAATTTTCGTTTTTTATCTCTGATAAGTAATGCATTGTAGAAGATTTTCGTAGATGTGTAAGAAATGGAAGGGAAAGGAAGGTCTTGAATCTGGAACTCCTAGTTGCCGGGCGGTTCGTCTGATGAATATCTCCATCGATCTCGGTACCTGCGCGCAAGTGAGAGATGCATGTTTTTCTTTTTGAGTTCTTTCTGTTTTTACACTGAACTGAATTAGCGCATTTGAACGCCGGAAATCATTTAATAATTATACTTCACATTGATTTCAGTGCATACAGATTTCGTTTAGTGTACCCTCAATTTGAAATATAGCCATTATTTCTTTATGTATGTCGTGCTTATTAATAAATTGAATAAAATATAAAAATAATTTTACTGTAATAGTTATGATGTAGAACAGGTTACTGTTAAATATGATCTTAACAATAATCCTAAATGAATCATTATCTTTGCCAATTGCTCGCATTTATATATGCACAACACAATAATACCCTAGATTATAATACCACACAATATTACCCCATTGCTATTCGCAAATGAATTAATTTAGCATTTCTATTTTTCCAGATTCTGACATCCTTCCCTTTCGGCACTTCTATTGCTTGGGAGTTTCTTCTATGTGATCGTGGAAAGGCACTTATGAGGAGTAAGCAGGAACAAGAATACCCGGAGAACCACAAATGGTGAGCAGTTAAGAGTTTTTCTCTTTTGCATTTCTTCTTCTGATGGATCATTATTATTTCTAAAGTGTAGAATTTGAGTGGTTGTATTTTCGGTTGTTAATTAACGGATCTAAACCAGTTGAAACTGATTGGTTTATTAAAAGGGATAACATGGTATATCGGCTGGCACGAAATGAATTATTGGTCCGTTATTTATCGTGTAACAGCCAATGTATATTAACATGTTTCATAGGGAAAGTTTTGCATGAAAGAACACTTTTTGGGGAAACTTATTTTCAGCAGGAAATATAACATTATTAAATTCTTCCGCTAAAAAGAAATGGTATTTATAGTGCGATTTGAAGCCACATTTGAAATTGATTATTTCGAATTGCATATGGAGTTTAAAATTTTCTTTGAGCAGCTTAGTCGTGACCAATAATTAATTCTTTTCTTAAACTTTTTTCCATTACAAACATATGAACTGCTAATCTCTTCACTATATTAGATGAAAAGTACTCCTTTCTGTGCGGAAAAACCGAGTGGTACCGTTATCATGGTATTAAATAAATATATAAAGTAGCGTATTTATTCGTTTTAGGAAAAATTCTTAGCACAAAGCAACTGTTTAGATGGAAATGTTTTTTGGCTCTCAGAAAAATATCACTGCGAAACCATACCAAATTGTACAAGACGCTATTCCCATTCTAAATATATTTAAAATAATCAGCTAGTATTTGAGTTGCTTTTGTAATTAAATTTAACGACCAATTTACAAGAAGAAGATGTATGGCTATTCATCACTTCTAAGGTTAAAATATTAATTATTAAATGTTTGAAATAATTTAATCCTTTACCATATGAAAGACGATGAATACTCCTAGTAATTAATTAGCTGCTTAAAGAGATTGGTTGAATAAAGGAACATAATGTAATATTTTTTTCTTAACTGCTCGAGAACCAGGAACTGTATTGTTGGAGGGATTTTAATCAACAATTATTTTAAATATCGTTTAATTTTTTCATCATCTCCAGAATGTTTTATAATCAGCAGTGAAATGAAATTTTATGTGTTTAGGAGCATCTGCTATATTAATCAAAATTCGAAAGCAATTTAAAGATTCACCACCTTTTCGTCTATGGTTTCATATATTATTGGTAAATTTTATCAATATTTTAATGTTATTCTTTTGATCTACATAAAGCTCAACGATTTAAAACAAGACTTGCGTAGATTTTAACGCTCTAACTGATGATCCTCTCCTGGTCTCTCACTTACATCGATAGAGACGCTTGTTTCAAACGATACAAACAATTTGATCTTTTGAGTCAACTATCTCCTCAAATGTAAATGCATGAAGTGGATAAATCCAGCGATTTTTAAATATATAAATATGTTTGAGAAAGACATTCTTAGAAAAGATAACTTCGTATTTTTCGGGTATTCGCAACTATGTTTTTTTATCATGACGAGTGTTTCGGTATCATTAGGACTTTCCGTTTCTCTTGTACGCTTCTTGCTTCACCTGCCAGTCAGTACTTCTTGAAACGAGGGAGGCACTTTCCTTTTCACCTTTGTTTGTATTCAATGAAAATCAAAGGACAGTGAAGTGCACATTGATATTTTAGGAAAACGACTTCGTTATCATCTCCAAGGACAGCTGGCTCTTTTTTCCTTCACCGTTAAGACATTAGCCCCTCTAAAATGGCCTGTTTTCACTGACCTTCGGGTCTTTTCTCAAGTACAAGTTCTTTCTAAGTTAGGTAAACAAACACAGTAAATATTACATTTATTATTATCTTAGTTTCACCTCCGGTCTGTACATAAACAATTTCTTTAGTTATAACTTAATATTGCTCATTTATCATTTGCAGCCCCCAAAAACGTTCTGTAGGGAACGCAAAAATTTTAAATATGAATCCAAAGCACGACTTGCTCTAGCATCTAATTCTCTTATTTTTTTGCTCGTAATTGAATCGGCCGGAATAGCACACGTCTCAAAATTTGTCAAGCTCAATCTAGCTTCTGGTATTCTTTCTTTCAAAGATTCCTAACCTGCGTATGAGATCACCTTTGCCTTTTTTCGTAGCATTTTACAAATAAATTTATCCCTAGCGCTGCACTTTCTGGAGTTCACGGGTACCAACTTAATCCGCTGGATACTGTAATATTTTCATTCACAAGATTTTTTTTCAGAGACATATGCTAAGCAAGAAATCGTGTTGTAATTATTAAACGGACATTACTTTTGCTCTTCATTTACAAGAAAGCGATATTTTAGTATAAGTTTATAATGGTCGCACAAAAAACATTGAATAACAAAACGAACAATAGTTATATTAAAGGAGAATATCCGACACTTCAGTTGGCATTCTATTTGAAGATTTGCAGTTTTTATTAAGAATTAATTGGGATTTTAGGCAACTTTCCGATGTGATAATTTCAGAAAGGAAGGAATTGTGTAAGTCATAGAATCACGCACAAAAGCAGACTTTCCCATAAACTGTGTCTCTAAGAAGAAGATCAACTTTTTGTATGAATTCCGTGATTTCTTAAAAAAAGTATAACAATGTTACAAATGTGGGTGATTATTGAATTACTGTTTACATTAAGGGAATTCCATCAGTCAAACAATTTGTTCTCTTTTCCTACAGGAAATTCCATCATCATTAACTCCAGAATTACACGTAAGTACTCAGTTTCTTTTCTCTTCAGATGAACTAAAGTTCCTCTACTTCATCAAACAAGTCTAATTAACTCAAGATTTGTGCTTACAACAGCAGTTACTCTTGCATTAAGCCTAAGCGACAATTTCGATCTTTGATTTAAATATCTTCTGCATTTTATATAAAGATGAGAATTTAACCGTCCACTTAACATATAATTTAAATTCAACATTTTTTTAACTCTAAACGTTAACAATAGACTATTGCAGCCACATCACAGCCAATATTGCAATGAATTTGACAACAGTTTGCAGTAGTTTTCTTAAAAGTGCACCATAGATGTACTAACCACCTGCTCTGTAGGGGGCGTGGGGAAGGCATTCCCTACAAACCTAGCCTACTCTTAGGCCTACAGTCGCAGGCATCTATTTCAGGGGCCTTTCTTTCACCTTCTTCTGCAGGGGTGAGGTAACTAAGCACTCACTTCTCACCTGCTCGTTCTTTCTGTCTATGAGGTCGGAGCTTGTCCTTGAAGTTGTGGCAGGGGGCCCTCTAGGCATAGAGGTGAACCCTATAGCACGTCACAACGGCCTGGAGGGTCCACTTCTTAGGGTTTTTAGGGTTTCCCCCCCAATCCCCCCCTTCCCTCCCTCATCGGCTGTTTCATCGGAGAACCACCATTAGCGACGGTATGTCGCGCCCAAGAGTAAGTTATGGTGTTGGTTAAGGTAAAGAGTGTGTGAGAAGAACCAGGAGGAATTTGTTAATGTTAGAACGATTAAGGTATGGTCAAGCAGCCAGTTAAGAATGCTTGTTAACATTTCAGGGGTTTTAATTCTGAGATTCTGAGATTTGAATTTATTAATTTTTAAGTACAATCACCGGAAAGAGAATTCATCATATATTATTAATTATGCATAAAATTTTTAAGTCGAAACACTTTCCGAATTCAGATATCGTGATCATTTTGAGAACTTTTCGGTTTACATATACTTCCGTTAAATTCGTTTTCGTCACATGCAACCAAGTACTTCCTCAGAAATAAACTCTTAGAAATTGTTAATGTTCCACAAGATAAATTCTTACATCAATTTACACAATTTTTATCTTAATATTTAACTTTTATGGCGATGGATGAATAAGATATTGTTTTAGTAATAATTGTAATTGGAGAGTTTGTTTTTCTCTCATGAACACCACACACGATCACAAACCCATTCACTAACGCATACGTGTATAGCACATTCTCACCGTGAAGATAATATTATCGTGATTTACTCGGACACTAGTGATTGGATTTAAAAAATGTCAATGTGTTGGAGGATCCTTTTTTTTAATTATTAGTAAGCGCCTTCTTATTATGGCTTTCACTTCAAACGATTAGCTTTCTAAAAATTGGAACAGTAAAGGACAATTACATTAAACGTTTAGTTAATAACACAGTATATTAAATAATAATGAAGAATAAAACCATTTTATCATTATAAATATAAAATATAATTACTCTTAGCTCTCGGGCAGATTAACCGGTATCTTTGCATAAAAGGATGAGACACAATACGGTTTCAGCTGACATACTCTGTTCCTGCATACATTTAACTTAACTAGCCAGGTGTCTTTTTAATCCAACTAACTTTAATCGGTATTCGTAATTATTGAACCTTCCGGAAAGAGATAAGATAAAGAATTCACTCATCTTTGGCAGGCATTAGAATTATTTGCTTTCCGTATGGTAGTAGTATTTTTTTTAAATTACTAGTGCACGAATATACGTTTTACGCTATTGGTCTACAGTAAAGTTAATTAAAGCTTCCTTCCAATCGATTCTTTAAGATCGCGACAGTATAAGGTACATTTAAAAATAGCCAATTCAATCCAAATCTTGGTGAAGGCTATGTGTATGCCATGTTCACTGTAAGACGAAATTTGCAATGAAACGTTCTATTCTACATTAAGTTGAATCGATACTACTAAAGTCTCTTGGTGGAATTTCCTCAATACAATTACGTTGTATTTGCTACATAAAAGTGCAGCACTATAATGAGCAATAATTTCAATTTTTTTTATTGCCAATATTTATTCAATTTGCCTGATCCATATGAACTCTCCGCCTTCTTCCAAATTACTAATCTCGTCTTTTCTTAAAATCACCTTAAACTTTAAAAGGAAATTAATAGAAGTTAGATTATACATAGAATGAAATCATCACAGTCTAATTCCTCTGAACTGTCTTCGCATTTACCGGCCAACAGATTAACCTTCCTGTTCCATAGATACGTGATTAACTGCCTGTTTGTATCTTATAATTTTTTTGTACATTTATATGAATAAAACTGCTACGATATTCTAGGCAGACTACCGCGTGGATCGATGTCTTTGATAATACTCTTTGCGTTATTTTTTTCGCGTTTGTTTTATTCAAGCTCATTCTCTCGCACTTATTAACTTAGGCTTACTTAGCTATTTACATTGGTCACGAGGTCCAAATTCCTGCCGCAAAATCAAGAATCAGCTTGTTTATGGGGAAATAATGTACTACGCAGATGGATATTGTCCGCTTCACTAACCAAACTACTACTTGCTTAAGTTCTCTTGCACATATGAAAACATTGCAACCACGCGCAGTCAGCATGGTTTCCTTCAAGGTCGCTTCTGTGATAGCCATTTAGTCATGATATGATGCAAGCAGCCGACAAAGGCTTTAGGCCAGATGACATTTTGCTAGTTTTTAGGACGGCATTCGATACAGTGCCATACGCGAAGCTACTTCTCATACAATCGGCGATCATATCCGTGTAGATCATTTAGTGTATTTAGCCGTTCCTAACGAGAAGTATTCTAACAAGGAGAGACTCTCACTTTTGTCCGGGGATTTTGATGAGACTTTTTGCAGTGGTGCAGGAAGTAGAGTAATGAAAAAGTGTAACGGCGTTTCTCTGAATGGGCCTTAGTTTCGCTGCAATAAGTAATTGAAAATTGATAATCGGAGTATAGGCAACCCCGCAATACACGTCCATGCTAGCCTAGTATGCATGAAAGAATGTGATGTTTTATGGTATATTTGACATTACATTTTTCTTTTCATTCGTAAAATTCTTTCCTTGATACTTACTATTGGACTTATTATTAATAATAAATAGTATGCTCAATTTGTAATCTCGTTAAGGTATTTAAGGTAGTTAACGACTATCCTAAGAACGTAAAAGGAGCTTTCATTCAAGTAATTTTAGGATTGCACTATCATAAATAGCGATTGCTTTCTAAAATTTTATTTAATAAACACCATTGTCTATATATTAATTGATTTATTTATCCAATTTAATCGGAGTACAGGCAAATCTGCAATACACATCCGAGCTAGTCGAGTTTGGAGGAAATAACGCATTGTTCTCTGGTATATCTTGCACCTTTTTTCAATTTCATTCGTTAATAATTTCCTTGTTGTCTACTAATTGAATTATTAATAATAATAAATAGTAGACTAAATTATTAATCTCGTAAAGGAATTATATTACTTTCCAGGCCGGATTTACAGTGATTAGCGGTATTTTTTTTAATTTTTGAGAGAAATACTCTTCTAGTAAGAGAAAACGGTTTTTCTGATATTTTTAGTGATATTATTTTTCTGATATTTATATGATTATTAAGCATTGTATGGAAATATAAATACCTTTTGAAACATTAAGCTGAAAGTAAATATAATGGATGAAAAATTATCCTCACAAGAAAATACACACCTCGTTGGTTGACACGAATTTAACCATACACTATGTTAAACTATAAAAATTTCTTAAACTATAAATTTATTAATTACTTATTAATTCTCGTATTACAACGATTTTTGAAATTCAAATATTTGATATTCTGAGAATTGTTTATACTAAAAAAATGAAGTTATTTGAAAAATCGGTGTAATTTTCGATATTTTTCTTAATTTTAATTATATCGAAAATCGCTCTTGTTGGACGATAGTTAGTTTAATTTTATATATTTCGACAAGTTTCATTGCGATGATTAAAGTGAGTGAATAAAATGCTGTGTAAAGAAAGAAAATCTTAAAGTTTCAGTAAAATATACAGGTAAAGTATATCAGTATTGAATTATTTTTCACTAACTCCATTTATAGATTCAGTCGTTTCTACGGAACATCTGTCTATAAGGGATAAGTCTCCTGTTTGATGGTGTCATGCAATCTTCCGTGGGCTATGTTGCTCGCTCCTAGTCTTGTCTTTGTCAGTAGTCGATGTTTTCAGTCACTTTGACCTTAATTTACTTCATAACACTTATTAAAACGATGTGGCTTTCATTGGACTAGCATAAAACCAATCATAGCGCATCAACTAAAATATGTTCTATGTTATACCCAATGAATAGCACCAACGTATCCATTCTCCATATTACTGAAATTATCATTGAAATTTTCAATACCATGTGTTCACGATAAATACAGTGCGAAAACAAGAATAGAACTGTTCGCTGATCCTATGGTAAAATGGAAATGTTGCATTCTTCCATAGATAACGTTAGAGTTATCTATTAAAAAATTAAGCCATCGAGAGGCAGATGAATATAATCAAAAGATAAAAAAGCTCAGGTACCTCATCTTCTTTTATAATTTATTTTTAGAGTTTCTTTAACTACCTTGCACAACTTTTCTTTATTTGTCAAAAATAATGGAAAGTTGTGCAGGAAGAATAACATAATAACATGGATTTATTCATTAAGTTTATAATTTTCATAAAACGAGAGAACCATTATTTCAACATGAATATAGGTACATGTACCACGATGTTACTTTGAGGAAAGAAGACTTTAGGAGAAGGTAATAACACCCATGTTCGACTCCTTAAGCATACGAGTGTCACTGGCGGCTCATCGAGTGCTCTGCTTTGCCAAAGAAAATCTGCTGTAGCTCAGCTAATTTTTATAATATGAAAATACCACTTTGCCTGAATATTTTTAAGGTTGATTCTTTACATTCATGCAAAGAAACGAATATTTGAATTTTTTGAAGTTGAGAAAGGTCTGTTAACTCCTTAAATAACTTTAAATATTACTAAATTTTAAGTATTTCACTACAATCCTATGAATGAAAAAGGAATTTGCGTTCGAATTACTTAGGATTTTGCGTTGCCTTTCATATTCTTATTTAATAATCACTACGATTTATATATTTATTTATTTATCTGATTTCAGGATATCTGGTAAAAAATACATGACAAGCAACAAAAAATAACTATCTATATTCAATTTCCTTTCTTTTGGTACTAGTATCGATTTCGCAGGACCATTATTCCTGATTTCATTGTATGTACTAAAGATAAATTCTTTAATCGATGAACGATGATGAAAATGAACTTTTTTCTTTTCTTTCTTAACATTTATTACAAGAGTATTTTCGAGTCATCTGAAATCGAACGAAGGATACACTGCGCAAAAAACTATCGATATTTAATACACAATTATGCATCTAATGCAGTATTTCTTGAATTTCTATCTCGTCAGGAAGTAGTGATATTGATTACCGAAAAATGGCTTACATGCATTTCTGTCGAGAAATGCTGAAATCGGATAAATAAATTAATTAATATATAGACAATGGTTTTTATTATAAATTCTAGAAAGCAGTCGATATTTATGATTATTAAATCCTAAAATACTTGAATGCAAGCTCCTTTTTCGTTCTTAGCATAGACGTTAACTACCTTAAATGGAAAAATATCGCTCACGAAGGTTATTTAACGGGATAACTAATTGAGCATACTATTTATTATTATTAATAAGCCCAATAGTAAGTATCAAGGAAAGAATTTTACGAATAAAAAGAAAAATGTAATGTCAAATATACCATAAAACATCGCATTCTTTCATGCATACTCGGCTAGCATGGACGTGTATTGCGGGGTTGCCTATACTCCGATTATCAATTTTCAATTATTTATTGCAGCGAAACTAAGGCCCATTCAGAGAAACGCCGTTAAATTTTTTTCATTAGTCTAATTCCTGCACCACTGCAAAAAGTTTCATCAAAATCCCCGGACAAAAGTGAGAGTCTCTCCTTGTTAGATGTAAGAGAAGGGTCATCAGCCTCAATCTCGCCCGAAAATAAAGTCCTTTTCTTATTATTATTATTATTGTAATTTTTATTGTAGTTATTATTAGTGTTGTTTTTATTGTTACTTTATTGTTGTTTTTATTGTTATTATTGTTGTTTTATTATTATTATTGCTGTTTTTATTGTTATTATTATTGCTGTTTTTATTGTTATTATTATTTATTTAGAATTATGTTTAAAGTAAATTATTCCAAATAATGATTCCTCTCTGCCATATTATTAACATCGTCGAGAATTTTAATCATAGTTTGCGTGAGTTTACTTCAAACCCAATCCTAAATACGATTCACCGCCCCGGACCCAACCGAATTCAACCCAACCCAACAAAATTTCTTCCAAATCGCTTATAGGAAAACCATTATTTCTATAAACAATGGCCGAAATGAAAACTTCCATCGAGCATTGCGATAATCGAAATTCTCACACCGCAGATGGCTACTTCTTTTCTGGCATTGCCCGATTTGGCAATTTGGCCATCTATAATATGGCATCATATTTTACCCGATTATTTTTCTAGTTTGGGTTCACAATCGACTTGAAGTTGAAGAATTTCGCGAAAAATCGGAAACAGGAAATTTTCGCAAATATTGGTCAACTTTGACCCCCTGTATAATTGTAATGTGAAGGATCCGACGTAAATGACCTCCATAGTTGTATGCAGGATTTATTCATAATCAATCATGCGAAGTTTCGTAGTCCGCACGCAAAAAAGCGTTTTCGTTTTTTTTGGCCAGCTTTTTTCGATTCTAGCCCACTGTGCGACGTGCTCCCGGATAGCCATTTGTGCAGCGCGTTCGACTCTCGTGAAGGCGGTCCCAGGTTCGATATCCGGTGTGAGTCCGCGTGAGAAATGACCACAGCTCTCGAAGCAATTTCATTAATGCTTGGTTAAGGACGAATGACAGTAATTCAAAATATATTGGGTAACTACGTTGATGTAATTTCAATAAAACTTTCAATTAAGAGATTAAGTCCTTATTCCTGCTAAAATCTCAGCAGTTCTACCGGTATATTGTCCACTATTGCAGTTTTGGCGTTCTTCATATCCTTCACAGCAGCTATTAAGTCTTTGCCCATTTCGTCTCCTTCGACTTCTCCTTTTCCTGTTTTTAGATCTTCGGGTTTCTCCTTTGCTTTATATAACTGTTCTACGTATATGCTCCATCTGTCTGGAATCTCCCTCTTTCGTATTACTTTTCGTGTTTGTCCTCGAATTCCTTATAGTGGATTTCAATTTTTTTCCATTTCATAGTATATCTCTCACCTTGTTGTATTCTATCATTTTTTCCTTTTTTTCTAACTTGTAAATTTATTTACATTCTTCTGATGGACACTTCTCTCTTGCAATGTCCGTTTACTTCATAATTTCCTTCTGTTTATTTCCAAGAGTTTTTCTGCCCTCTTCTGTGTTGGGCTTTTATAATTCCGTATTTTTTCCATCTTCTTTGTCACGTTTTGATTTATCCGAGGCTTTTGCGTTTCTTTTCTCATTGTACATCTTATCGTTTTCCTCACAGGTAGATATCATTTTAAGGGAATCGACACTTGAACTTTTCAACTTTATTTTCATAGACGATGGAAATGTAATTTTTACTTTGCACATTAAGTTGTGCGACTAACCCAAGGCTATACAAGAAGTGAAAAATCGCTTTGTTGGGTGGCTGCCTCGACGAGGACCTCTGGTGGTGGTTGGTGCCACTAATGTGGAGCACCACTACCTTGCCCATATAAGCTCCCGTTTACAGAAGGGAGACTGCGTGGCTCGGTAGTTCAATGGATAGAATACCTGCCCGGAAAGTGGGAGACCCGGGATCGAGTCACAATTCACAATTTTTCACTTCTTGTATAGCCTTATTTTCATAGTTTTTAGCCTTGATTGGAGCAAATCATTCACAGTATCTTATACGTTACAAACAACGGAAATACATATGCATTCTGTCCTAAGCGGAGCGATACACGAGCCATTTAAATTCCGAGTACGTGGAGGAAGTCGAACGATAGCTTCTAGGAAGTGCAGTAGCTTATCATTTGCCTCTTCCTGCACTTTTTATCACTAATCGTTTAGCTGTAGTAAAAGCACTTCCGTATTGGGCCGTTGAACTCAGTTTAACAATCTGCACCGAGTATCCTTCTTTATAACTTCAGAATTGTTGCCGTCAGTGCATGAAATACTCTCATATTCCTTGATGTAATAGGAAATACAGTATAGTATATACAACTATATATTATATAAGTATATAATATGCACTCGTAATATCCTGTGAACAAATATTAACATACATTATTTTAACTCTAACTCGACACTTCTGTGGAGCGATGTGCTTGACACACTGGGGTGGATCGTACCCCAGCGACAACTATTGTTATAACAAACAATCTGTTGAATACTTTTAATTGAATTTTTGATAGCTTTCAAAAGCTTACTTTCCCTTGTTGTAAGAGTCATTGAACGAAAAAGTAAAATTAATTATCTTTATTAAAAAATTCAAATATAGAAAAGGATGAAAAAATCCTCTTTTTAACAAAATATATATTTTTATTTTTCATATAAATGGCTAAAAATTTAACAGAGTTTGTTCAATATGTAGTGCTACAAGAAAAAAATAGTATGTTACTGAACTCTCTAAAAGAGGCGTTATTTTTAGGATAAAGAAAGGAAAGGATTACGTGAAAATTGAAAATTCCGTTTATATCATAATGAGCAAAGTTTTTATTGTTTACAAATAATATTCAGACGATTTTGATTTGAAAATGATGGAAACATGAAAATTATAACGAAATTAAAGCATTAGGTGGGCTTGGGATGTACTGCACCCCAGTGTGTCAAACGAGGGTTAATACAGTATAAAATATAATACAGCATCGCATAGATAATCAACATCTACATATGTACCCTGCAAGCCACCTTTCGGCGTGTGGCAGGGGGTGCAAGCACCATGACTCTACTTTCCTAGTCGATTATTTCCGCGTATTGTTCTCGGAAAAAATGAATTCTTGAATCGACTGGTTTTATCATCTATTTCTCTGATCTTTCTCGCGGTATCAGAACGGCCTATATAACAAGGAGGGCGCATAATATAGGCTCCCACTGGGAAACGAACCTGGGACTTATTTCACCGAAGACGAACGCCTTTGCCAATCCGAAAGCCTTTTCACGCATTAGAAGATATGGGGATGATGTAATAAGATCTCTTTTCCATAGAATCGATTAAAATTACCAGATAGGTGAGGCGTATTGAGAATTTTTTCATCCTTTTCCTATTCATTGCTCAAATTCTTCAAGAAGGCCATAATGCGGCACAATAAGGTGTTCTCGTTTGTGATAATCTGTAGGCAATCTATCACATTTGATCACTTTCTCCTGTAAACAAAATTATATGCCTGCGTTTGTAGTAAATTTAAATAATAGTATTTTGCTGATAGTGATCATGACAATAATGATAGTTATAAGAGATATTTTTTCTATCCTTCACTAGTTGAAGAGATTTGAAATTTATTCTTTGATTCCTTAGGTGAAAGAGGCAGGGAAGATATTTTTCAAAAGTGAATGGTGAATGATGCCTCTTGAAAGCTATGTTATGTTTCATAGGGTGAAATTGAAAAACTTACTGCCATTTCGCATCCGTAACACAGAGAGTATCTTTACTGCTCCAATTAAATGTTGAATTTGTGATAGCCTCCAAGAGAAAAAGAAATGATAGAAATATAGAAGAATGATACTGTCCGGTGGCAACTCATAAAATATATATAGAAAATATAAAATCAGATATTTATACATATTCAGTCAACACAGCCCGATTTACAACCCTTACTACAATATAAAATTATCAGTCACCCACAGTAAAAACAAAAATATCTATTATATTTTATGTTATATATTATATTAATTATTTTATTAATTAATGGTGGAAGCGTATACATATGCATTAATTATCTAACTTTACAAAAATGCTGAGAACAATATCCAATTAACCTATTGATAATCTACATCTACAATATTTTATCACATTTCTTTTTAAATGATTTGAGATTAGCTTATTGATTATTGTGGAAACCCTAATCTAAATTCAGTACGGATATTGATATAATATTAACCCAACTGTGTCTGTGCCGTAAGACCTCCATATTCCTACCTACCATACCTCAGCATCATCCCGTTATGACGTGGAAATTTCGTTGGAAAAACACAAAATTATAAGTTCCTTCGGATCTCATTTCGTTCTGGGAGTTTATACGTTATATACGTATAAACGTTTATAGTATATACGTTTCCCCGAATATCCGCCAGGTGTCGAAGGGCCATAAGGGCAGATGGAGGCGATGGAATGAATTGTGGGAGAGAAAACACTTGGACGTGATTTACGCGAACCGCCTACATCTTCCTCATTTTCACGCAATGCCAAAGCGTTAAATACGTAGCGCCTCCGCTACAGATGTTATCCCTAATTGAGTTCGAAGAAAATTTGGGCGTTTTAGCAGAGAGGTAAAACAGACCCTCGTATTTCTACTGCTTAATGGTATATAAATTTAAATCTCGAGTTTTAAGTAGAAGAGTTGGGATAAAGGAGGTCACTTTGTAAAAAAACCCCTAGGATATTTAAAGAAAGGGAAATTGCCTTGGAAAACTCGGATTATGGATCACTCTAGATCAGTGGTTCCCAAAGTGGGCGCTACCGCCCCCTGGGGGGCGGTGCTCTAGTTTATGGGGGCGAAAAGAGCCAAGTATTACCTAAGTATTATTCCTTTTGCATAAATGTGCTATGAAAACTATACATTTATTGGAATATAAATAAACATTTGATTAGTCATTATTTTTAATTTAATTATTACAATGTTCTTCGTCTGGTTATTTAGCCTATAATTCTGATTTTTATTATAAAGTTACCACTTGGGGGCGTTGAGTATTGTTTTATGGATCCAAGGGGGCGGTGGCTCGAAAAAGTTTGGGAATCATTGCTCTAGATGGAGGGAGGATAGCGTTGAAGTCTCTTTACGCATGCTGTAGAAGTGATAGAAGCATGTGGAAATATTCGCTGCAGATCACATACATCAGAAAACATTATTATGGATAGAAAATTAAAGGGAACTATAGAGCTTATTCTCGAACACGATGGGATTTAAACGGCTAGAATATCGTTTAACTGATGATTAGATATATGTATTTTTAGCTTTTAATACCGGTTTATGACGAGGTGATGAATATTTGGGAATTTTGAAGTTTTCATTGCACTGAAACGATCAACAGGCAACTCAGGATGAAACTGCATCTCCATAAGTTACTCCGTTTACTCCTTCTTTTGTTATTGATTACTAATAATCGTGAAAAAACCACCTCTCCCAAAAAGTGCCAATTCTGAGATATGTAGTACATATCCTTATTGCATCAATTTTTATAATTATTGATGCTGACGAACACTGCCATTCTCAAACAATAATAATCAGGTCATCCGGGCCTCGAACCCAGGACCTTGGAACTGACTGACTTTGATGTAAAGCCAACCGTGACCAGATATAACTCGACGTGACAATACCCCACGGATCTAAATACCCACGCGAACAAACCCGTAACGATAAAAGTACTCGTAATTAAAGCAACATTACTCTTCACAGGAAGCCTGCCGTAAATTCGCAGAGTTCAGGGGTACGAAGGGGTACATACTGTTAAATTCTACTGTAGTATTAGAATAATCAGTACAAGAGTTAAATTCTGAAACCTTGCGCTGATTGCTCAAAGACTACTGTGTTTAGTTCTCAAATCAGCCAACTCAGTCTGGTTTAAACAGATTTGAGTAGTCTTCTACTGCGTCTGGGTTTGTCAAGTTATTCAGGGCGTTATTTCAGTCTCCAGATCCATTAATTTCTTCGATTAAGGTAGGATAGAAAGGCAGATCATTGTATGATTATTTTATAAATTCATTTCTATTTGCGCCGGTTCGGATGCAAGGGTCAGAAGCAGGGTTGTGAAAAAATAGTCGATGCAGCGGTGAAAAATTTAAAACTCTCTAAATCACAATCCTCACTCATGTCGAGTCTCATCTCTGTAAATAAGCGGCTGTTTCGTGGAATGGAAATGAAGGACCGTATCATCATAGAGGAAATCTCGTGGAAGTTCCGCCCGCGGCGAAACCAGTCTGCGATCATTTGGCGAGATATATGATTTGAACGCGGGCTTTTTATTCCTTTTCGAATAACGGTACGCGACCATCGAGTAAAAAAATGTTCCGGATCGGAGAAATGGTCGGGAGGGTTGAGGATCCAAACAAAAGTGCCTTTGGGGAGAACCCTATCGTATATAGTCGATTCTCTTCCTTTCTCCAGTCCCTTATCTCCTCCGGAATCCTTTACGCCCCATTTGATTCCACGTGCACTCCCGATAAGAATCTCCCGGGCGTGTAGAAAGACAAAAACGCAACGAAAGGAGTAAAACTGGAGTCCGGCGATTGTTACGCAGGCCATGTGCACCAAATCGCCCGCCGACATCTCGGAGGGAAAAATGAGCATCGCGCTGCAACCGCCACAGTGGCTCCGAATAAAAAAAAACATCGGTTTGACCGCAAGGGGTGGGACGGCCCAGGGGCGCCTAATTATTGGGGGCAGATGCGATTGTGGGAGCCGATAGGGGAAGCGTGCCTACGCTACCAAATCACGTCTCCGCTTGGTTTGCGTGCAACTGATTCGAACACGCCGTGAGGAAGCACACGCGATTTGAAGTGCCCGTCTCTCTCTTATTCTGTCTTCTTTCTGGTTAGGAAAATCGACATTGCGCTCCAGCTGAAGGATATCAGAAGCCTTCGATGAATAAATACGCTGATGCTCTTGCTGAAAAGAGAGGATGGCTTCCGTTGAAATTTGGGTTGTTGAGGAACTTTGAGAAGTTGAGTTTTTGGGGTTACTGCTGTACTTTGTCTGACGTCGTGAAGAGACACGTTAATTTTTTTTGGTGTATTCCTTACGGGGGAATATAGCGAGCTGTTGCGACTTTTGCTCAGAGAAAGAATGCTGGCGATAATTAATTTGGAAGAAATTCGGCATAAAGTGGAATTGGTTTCTGATAGAGCAGTATGGACTGTGCGCAATTCTCCGATAAGGAGAGCACAGTGCCTCATGATTTCCGTGGTCTCTTCATGAAGTTGGATGAAGTATTATATCTGCTACCTCTAATATGTTATTCAACTTTGTAATATTAATTTAAAAGCAGGCGGTTCTCTTGGCCTTTGAAAAGCCAATTAGAACGCGCGTTCAACTTTGGTGTAAGCGACCCCGGGTTCGATTCCCGGCGGGGGCTCACGTACGAAATGACCTCGGCTGCCGAGTCTCTTAAATAATTATTATTACGATACTATTTCTTTATAATCTACTTCAGTAGTAATGTATACATACTTAAGGATTACAAATACTTACAGGACAAGATACGTTTATATCTAAACTTAAATGTCTTTGTGTCACAACCTTACTTTTTAGAAGCGAAAAAACTCGCCATCGGCTATCTTGACGAACAGCTGAGGTGGATTAATTAGCCTAAATTTTTAATCATCATCTATAACGGTATCATGGGCTCAAGCTGCTCGTTCGATAAGCCAGAATTAGTATTTTATGGGCTTCACTCGGACGCCTAATTTAATTTGGCGTTCCATTCCAAGTCAAGAAGCAAAATTATAGACCTTCTGCAGAAAAGTAAAGAAACTCGCGGATTACATTCCATTAATTTAAGAAATAATTAAATTTCCTCCGATTTTAGTGGGCGGTTTCTTAGATTTGTATCTCCGTCATTTTATTGTGATCGTAAAGATGAAATTTATTCGCTGAAGTATCTGTGGGTAATCGACTTCCTCTGTTATCCAATTAGACAATTCTGGTATGCTATTTTTGGATAGAATATAATACATTACAAACATCTCTATTTTGGAGATAATGGTACTAGAAGGTTTCCATCTTCCATTTAACGCTTAAATATAGGGATAGGTTCTTGGGAGATTATCAAAGATATTCAATAATTACGATTCTGTTTCCAACTCAAAATATAATTTGACAATTTAGATAAAATTATTTTTATTATTGATCTGAGATTAGTTGAAAATCTCTCAAGAATTGCGTCATCACAAAATCTCTCTTTGCCAAATGGATGACAGTTTGACCGTAAATTCGGAGTTAGTGCAGGAATCTGTAATTATTACAATTATGAGAGAGAAATGAGTTTTTAACTAAAAAATGGAAATCATTTAATATTTTATTTTATTTATTTTATTTATTTATTATCAAATCGCTGCAATTTGGCCATTTGGTCAGGTGGCAGCGGTGAAGGGGGACCAATCTATATTACATTTAATTGCCTGGCATTCGCCCAAAGACGGGAGGAAAACCCCTCCAAAAACCTCCCGCAGGCAATGTCAATCACATACTATATATATAAAAATTATGAAATATTACATAAGATATACATTAAGAAAAAAAGATATTGAAATTCTAAAAGTATAACAATGATACATATACACTGATTCATTAAACAATGCCTAATTCTACTACACATACATATACAATGTGCACACATAATACTATAGAAACATATTAATAATTGGTATTGACTGTTTACAATTTTACTAACATCATAGTTACAAATAAATATATATACAATTCAATTACTATTATACCTATCACATCATTAAATTATGTGGACATTAAAAATTACAGTTACTTTTTAGTCTATTTTTAAAAGACTGTACCTTTTTTGGCATTGGAAAGAGGACTTCTCTAGGTAAAGTGTTCCACTCTCTAATTCCTCTATTAACGAATGAATATTTCGCTATATCCGTTTTCTGTTCGCATTCTCTTATTTTTAAGCTGTGATCACTACGACCGATATAGCTAGGAAGATTAAGCCTGGCATTCAGTTCGCCCCAGCCCTCTGCAGCATTCCATGCTTTGTATATCCCAGCTAATCTAAAGACTTTTCTTCTCGATTCTAAGGATTCCCACTTCAAATGAGCTATCATTTTAGTCACACTTTCCGCTTTCTTGTGCTTACCGGTAACGTACCTAGCCGCCTTTCTTTGTACCCCTTCTAGTTTCTTAATAAGTCCTGTTTCGTGTGGATCCCATACACTCGTTGCATATTCTATAATCGGTCTGACTAGTGATTGGAACGCTCTTTCCTTGACACGTTTCCTGCTCCCTTTCAGGTTCCTCATTACAAAATGAAGATTCCTATATGCCTTCGCGACGATGTCTTCGACATGCCTTCCCCATTTTAAATTATCGGTTAATTTGACACCTAGATATTTGCATTCGGTCACAGTGTTGATTTTTTCGTTGTTTAGGGTGTAGCAATGCTGTATTATAGACTTTCTCCTGGAGAACTTGATATGTTTACACTTACTAACGTTAATTTCCATCCCATTTACTTTGGTCCACTCGGCTATTTGATTTAAGTCAATTTGAAGGAGTTCGCGATCATGGGTTTCCTCTATACGCCTATATAATATGCAGTCGTCCGCAAATAGTCTGATTTCTGACTTAATTTTTGTTGGAAGGTCGTTCACATAAATAAGGAATAGCAATGGTCCGAGAACGCTACCCTGAGGAATGCCTGAAGTAATCTCTATCTCTTTAGAGAAAAAATCTCCGATTCTAACTCTCTGTTTTCTATTTTTCAGAAATAGTTGTAACCAATTCGTGACCCGATGGTCAATGTTTAAATTACGAATCTTTGCTATAAGTAAGTCGTGAGGTACTTTATCAAATGCTTTTGCTAGGTCGATAACGTTAACTATGTGTTCTCCAGCATATTTATAAAATAATTGGATGTGTGATATATGATTTATGAGAGCTTAGTTTGCTACATATTTTTCTCCATATATTTTTGGTGCGAAGTATCCTTGATTTCTCTATATGTTGACTTAATAAGCTTTGCAGTGTTAAAATCTGACTACCCTTGTTCAAATATATTTCCTTTTAATTGGTGGACATAATGTATGATTAAATCAATTAATCCTCCACGATGGCAGTTCTAAATTAATCGCACAATGCATACTAAAAGCCCATTTTCATCTCTTCTGAATTGTTTTCCGATTCGTCATTTAGGATCCGAAAAATTCAAAACTGTGGAGAATCGTGCACAAATTTCAAAAATGTATTCATTCATAACTAACAAAGTTAATTACAATTAACTATCATTACTTTTTGGTGGTTAATAGGAGTTAATTTTCTTTCATCATACTTTGTCATCATAGATATAGTATAGATCCTTTCGAGAAAGAGCAGTATGAAAAACAAATCTGGGGTTGCTCGCAATAATTAACTATATCCATTAATATTAATATCCATCCAGCAAATGAAATCTAAATACGAACAATTCCTGCCAGCATCAAAACTATCACATTTGTCAATAAAACTGCAACGTACTACCGAAGAGTCGTGAATATTTACAAATTTATCTCCCGACAGTTGGCATCCTCGTTAATAATCATGCGGAAGACGCGATCTGTTGATAGTTCCGCTTGCGAAGGCAAAAAATCATTTCACTTTGGGATTCGTCCCAAGTGTCCCGACAAGTGCTGCTGTTGAGCGGAATGGAAAGGAAACTCGTTCGAATGGCGGGAAAACCTATTCATCCAGCGCAGTGTTTTCCTTTCCACAGCTTGCCGAAATATATTTCTCGGAATTTAAATCCGTTCTCCTATCGTTGTATGCGAATATATCCTTTGCACGAAATTTCCTTTGCATTCCATCATTAAAGATGGAATTAAAATTCCATTATTAGATTTAAAATGCTTGCGGGTAGCCTAGCGGGTAACGCGTTCGAATTTGATGAAAGCGGTCCCGGGTTCGATTCCTGGAGGGGAATCACTTGCAAAATGACCTCAGCTGTCGAAGAATGCTTCAAATTACTACTACTTCTACCACCACTACCATTACTATTTGAAGACTTAACATCGCTCAAATGAAATGTAGACATCAATTTCAGATGAATTCCTTTTTAATGTGCAATAGAAAAGGATGCACATCAACTTGGAGTACCCCTGAAACTATTGGAGTGATCTCGTTCAGAATCTTGAATAATTTCGTCATCACTTTCCTTGGATCCAGCATTTCATCCTTTACTTATTGAAAAACTAAAATCTTGCGGTTTTCTCGTATTTCAAATCCCTTTCGATGAAATCCACATGTTTTTTGCAGAATTCCCTTTATAGGGTTCTCTGAGTTGAACTCTTATTTATTATCAACTTTCTAAACCGGCTAAGCCGCTTTTCAGGGATCGAGTGTAAGTCACGTTTTGAGCGAAATAGCGATTATACATAATTAATGTCGTCAGATAATGCAATGTCTATCCAACATTAATCATAAATTTCTGGAAATACTTCTTATAACCAAATACTTTGTTTATTCATGCCGTGTTGAAGCAATTGAGCAATTATTCATGTTTTTTGTGTAAGAAATTGAATTTTAATCCTGCTTATTCGTATCAAGGGTCTTGGTCCGACATTTGCGCTTAGGGCCTCAAATAGCTTAAATCCGCCCTTACTCTTGATGCTCCATAAAACACGACAGTTATCAACGTTTTCTTCTTTTTTTAACACGGGTACATTACCCTTGTTGTATCTCCAGGCAATGAATGGCAGATCTAACTTAACTGATACAGAAATAACGACTTCGCGATTCGCTGTTCTTTACCCACCAACAGTGCAATTCTTTTAGAAGAGTTAAAATTTCTCTGTGATCCCATCTGTAATCCATCCCACAGTATAAGATTCAATAGTTTTAGTTTCTCTAACATTTCGCTTGCGTTTTATCGGTAGCCTCAATTAGCGCTTGGGATTTCCCCCTAATTATATTCGGAAGCATCTAAGATAAGCAGAGCAGGTGCATTTCTGCTTTCCCCACGTGGAATAGACCTCATCAGAGCTATTTTCTGCGGTCATTCACTCATTCGAAACAGGAGAAAAGTCGCCAAAGGCGTCTGAGGGAATATGGTAGGAAAAAGTGCGATTTTGAATCTTACGATCGACGCAGAGGAGAAAATTGCTCGAGAATTTCTGCGGCAATACTTACCGCTTCCTCTGGAGCAGAACAAACTCTTCATACAGTCACACTCCGATGAGCGTAAGGATTCACCACAATGAATCCAACGAAAATTCTTACAGTTCTTATATTTACATCGGCAGTTTTGTATTTCCCACGTTTTTGGAAAGCTGAGGAAATGCGGCAACTGGGAGAAAAGGTTATTTGGAATACTGAGCTAATTTAATGCCACGGGTGTGTGAGATCGAGTCCAACTTGCTAATTAATGGTGCAGCTAAGAGCGGCGGCTATGGAGGATTAATCTGGGATGTATTTTTTTGATTTTTAGTGCATTGTTTGAGGGAAACTTTCCATCTCCTCTGGTACCTATACTATTTTCGCGATTCCAAGTCCATTTCCAAGCATTTAACTTTGCGTTATGATACACTTTCATACGGGGCCGTTCCGAGGAGCGTTCGATAAACAAATGAATAAATAAATTAATAAACAAAAAAATGCATAAATAAACAACCAAATAAATGAGTAGATAAAAAAATACTACATAATGAATAAATAAAAAAAATCAAGCAACCAAACATATACATAGATGAACAGATGAATAAAAACAAACCAATAAATAAATACATAAATAAATAAACAAATAAATACGCAAATAATTAAATACGCAATGTAATAAATATACGATTAAATACAATCTTTAC
This sequence comes from Pachydiplax longipennis, assembly GCA_036926295.1. Classification (NCBI taxonomy): domain Eukaryota; kingdom Metazoa; phylum Arthropoda; class Insecta; order Odonata; family Libellulidae; genus Pachydiplax; species Pachydiplax longipennis. The sequence continues at coordinate 34,022,590 of JAVFKF010000019.1, forward strand.
TTTGGGCGGAATGGAGACTGTATTGTATATTCTCTTCTTCAATCGTCAATGTAAAATAGATCTAATTAGTGAATGGTGACTAAAAAAAAATTTAATTAACAGAAAATGGAAAAATTTTATTACCGTAGAAAATAAAATTAATGCTATTTCTGTAGGAAATATAATTATCATATAAAATTGCGTATTAGTTGATCACGTCCCCCCGAATGTTTACATAGGGGGCGATCGACCAATAATAGATTATTTACTCGTACTGTTATGTACTCTTTACAAGGAATTCGCCTAAGATTTGACAATTAGCTTGGATTAAAATCAGATTGTGAAGTTTATTCACGATCGCTATACATCTAATGTATTTATCACGACAAAATTGTATCTTTAAATTTAATTGGATATGAAAGTAGCAATTTTATGATTGCTTCGGCAGCTTAACTCATTTCGCACATGAGACCCCGACGGGAATCGAACCCTGGACCGTTTTCATTGAACTCCAAAGCGTTTACCTGTTGGATTTGCGGAGGTCTCTTGGAGATGGATTCACAAGGAAATCATCTTAAATCATTCACTATCCCCTTTTGGCAATCCCTCTGCCAAGGAATGGGTAATGGTAACTTTGCACAGAACGGCGTGCACCCAAGATACTTCCCAAGGAGAAACGGACCCGAAAAAAGCCTGACGGGACCGGGAATCGAACCCGGGATCTTCCTCTATCCGGGAGGCTGCTTTGACCAACTAAGCTAACCGATCAGAACAATTGCTCATGCCATATTTTGCCGTTGTCTGCAAAATTCCCAGAACAGCTTGAGAAATTGTTCTGATCAGATAACTTAGTTGGTCAAAGCAGCCTCCCAGATAGAGGAAGATTCCGGGTTCGACTCCCGGTCCCGTCAGACATTTTCAGATCCGTTTTTTCTTGGGAATACTCCCCTGGCCCGTTTCATTATCTGTCCCTGGTAGATGATAATACTAGATATTGCTACAATTCTTGTGAAATCACAGCAAATCGAGCGACGACCAATGTTTTCTGTTGACATTCCTATGCTGATCTCCATGCTCTATTAACCGCGCGTTGATGTCTCAGAGAACGAAGCGTCTGCCTTAGGGATCACCTGGACAAGGGGTGCGTAGGTGTCGGGGGCAATTAGCGCGTGGGGGCGGGGCGGTGGAGGCGGCAGCTGCCTTCGCTAAAACGGAGGAATGTCGCGAGAAGAAGCAGCTGTCCTTAGAAAAACGCCTGCGGTCACACACAAAACGGAATTAACCCAAAAACCGTCGGCTCGCATGCCCACTCGAGTCCACGAACCGGAGATGTTCCTACACAAAAGGATGATTTACCGGAATCCACCCCTTCGGGATCCTTTGAGATCGTGGGGCAGTAAATGTGAGTTGTCCGCAAAGAAATAACGATGGGTTACAAGGTGTTATGATCTATGTTTGTCTCGCCTTAGAAAACTATGATGTTGATGCTTCGCCCCGGTGAAGGGGTTAACAAGGTTGGGGCTCATATCATTAAATTCATCATCTCGATTTGTGAAGGTTAACGGAGTTCAGAAATCGTCGTTTTATGGGGAATTTTCCACTCGTATTAGATTAGTTGATAATTTTTCATAACTGAATATGTATACGTAAGTTTTTCATATTCTTTCTGACCTTGCTCCCTAGCTATCTGTTCCTTAAGATGATACCTCAGGTTTTTTTTACATCCAACCCTTCCGTAGGTTTTCCACTCTGTTTCCGCTTGCACCTAGATTACATATGTTAATTTCAATGTTATTGACCAGAGGTTAGATGGAAGAAGAGCCTTTAAGTCTCAATCTCGCCATAATTAAGACCTTGAAGTTCTTTCAATGTAAACATTCCGTGGAATCGCTCGTTATTCGTTATACTCTGCATGATCGTCAAGTGTCGATGTTTTAGATACTTGCAATAATTGTTCGGATGGTTCCATGGAATACCATCGTGCGTGAAATTCACTTCCAAATTTAATATCTTATTTATCTTACATATTTCATTGAACTATAATCTCCCTAGTTTTTTTACTCAAGTGTCTGAGGCATTGAAACACCGATGCCTCTCCTTACCCTTTGAACAGCCCCGAGTAAAAAATTCCAGATAATTTCTCCGCTTTCTTTGAACTTGAGGTAAATAAATTTAATTTAAAACTCTCAACCAAGAAATGAAGTAACAGCATTGACTATTTCTAGTTCTTGAATTTAATAAGCTCTTTCTAAAGTGTATAAAAGGCAATTTCGGATAGTGAGGTTACACAATCGACAGAACAATTTTATTTAAAGCTAAACTTTCGTAGATCTTTTAAAACGGGGAATAAGAAATAACTCGTATTTATTATGAAAAAAATGGAATGACTTTGATCTATTTCTAGGTCTCAGCGCTTTACCTATTAAATATCAGGTCGTTGTTTCCTTATTTCTTGTTACCTCTATTTCATACCACGAAAATTTATTTTAATGATTATAGCTCTTTACAGAACATGTACACCCCCTACCACACGCCGAAAGGCGGCTTGCAGGGTATTCATGTAGATGTAGATGTTACGAGATTAACGATATTAAAAATATGAAATGTAATAAGCTTCACCCCATTAGAATTGGTCCACTAGAATTTAGGTCCATGATAGCTCTCGTGTCACAACAATTTTACTCAGAAAATGGATCCAAAAGAAATTGTTGGGTTCTGTTGGATCGCAAGAGTCCTAAAATCACTTGATTGAAAAATAAAAAACACTAGCAATCATTTTGACATTGACCGGATCCAATCCTTTAATTTTCTTATCCCATTTTTCTTATGTCCATTTGGGTATTTACTTTACCAGAAATTTATTATTCATCCTTTACCAATAATTAAAATATTTTCAGCGCTTCACAAATATTAAGGTTTAAATGTACGAAGGTATAGACACAATGTACTCTCGATTATCTGGGTAGAATTAGATGATTAGATTACACGAGTAAAGGCTGCACGAATAATAAGACGAAATATCAATCCGAACTTTCACTTAAATTTCTCATTGCATAGCCGGCCGTGGTGGCGGAGTGGTTAGCGGAGGTTAGCGCGTTAACGCTCCAACCACATGGTCCCGGGTTCGAATCCCGGCTAATCGGATTTTTCCGGTTAGGGAATGGTTGTCTGTGATTGTTGTATTTAATAAGAAAAAAGGAGAAAAAATATTAAAAATAGGACGGAAAAAAACAAAAAACAAAGAAGGGTTGATTGTAAGAATGGCCTGCGTTGGCTAAAATTCGTCTTAAAAAAAGACGGCATTATTATTATTAATACATTTAGGTAAATAAACATATTTGCGCATAAGGTCAATTAATTTTTATTGTTATTATTAAGAGATTTATTTTACCCGACCGCAGATTTTTTCAGCAGCCATAATGTGATTGCACTGCACATTGCAGTCTAATTCCCACTGGTCCATAGAATGCTGCAAACCATCTACGAAGTAGTGAAAATACGTGTGCGTTTTGGACGTTTCAACTTTTTTGGAAAAGAACTAGAAAATATCGAAGAGATGTAAACAAAGCATAATCAGAACAACGGATAATCCGCCTTCAGATCTTCGTATTTCACTGTATAACTGACTCGCTGTTTTTGCAGTTCACTAGGTTTTCCTGTAGACGTTCTCACCTATGTGTCTCAGAGAAAAATAGTCGAAATGAACGAAAAATCATCGGAATGAAAATTTCTATGATTACGAGGGTGGGTCAATAAGTCCGTGACCTTTTAAATAAAATACAGGTTTTTCAACACAAAGACCTTATATTTTTCAACATTGTCTCTTTTTAGCTCTATACATTTTGTCTAACGTTTCTCCTATTACTTGATCCCTTCCAAATAATAGGACTTGTCGAGGATCTCAAAATATGCAATATTTTAGCGATGATTTCATAATTTAAGCCAAATCTCATCCTATCGAGCCATTTCTTTATATTTAGGATTTGTAAATAGTCGCTGAAAGGTTAATCTGGAGAATATGTTGGATATAATAGAAGTTGGAATCTAAAATCATTACATTTTTTCCCTTAGCGGCTGTGCACATGTGGACCTTTGCACAGTCCTCATGGAAGAGCATTTTCTTTTGGTTAATGTGGTCGTTTTTCATTTAATTATGGATTGAACTAGTCCAATAAGTTTGAATAATATTCTAAATTTACTGTTCTTCCCTCTTGGAGGTAATCAATGTGCATTATACCACGTGGATTCCAGAATATAGTCGCCATGACTTTTTTGCCTGACAGATACTCGTATGTTCTATATAATTGCTGTATTTTGAGTATCGATACAATTTTTTGTTATTCCTAAGCAGTTTGGCTTTTATACTGGCTGCTGCCAAGTCCCACAACAACGTGCAGTGGGAATTGAATTCCCATAAAAATTTCCCAACTCACTAATGATGAAATAGTTATTGGTCTATGTGAATACGAGTATGTGAATCTCGTATAACTCTTTAGTTTATCTTTCCTTTGGTCATCGCGAAGCAACTATGGGAAGGAACGCATGTGCGGCTCTTACTCATGAAATCGTTAGTTTATTTAAAATGTAAATCATCCAGGGGGGAAGATGCTGACGTAAGGGAACTATCCAAAGAGGACTTTGATTTATGGTTGAGGAATGACCGCGGTCTCATCTGCCTTGTGCAGGTGGGGGTGAGACACCCCCGTCGAGCCCAGGTGCCACCAAATTATACTCAATACAGACACCCTCGCCACAATAGCCTAGCGACGTAACTTTCTCGATCACATGCCGATTGATTCGATACAAAATTAACGTAGAAAATGCCCACCGAGCAGCTGGATCCACTCCGTTTGCCTAGATAAAATCTCCGCTGATTGCAAAAGGTGCTCATGATTGACACCCGCTGAGTTTAACATAGAATTTCGGGCGCATCTGTGTATTGTCGATCAATTAAAATCATCATCTCGGTTTTTGAAGTTAATGGATAGGAAAGGTGCCTTTCGCACGTTCATTCTTCGCCACATATTTTTCCCCCAATAGTCTTAATGACATGCGTCACAAACGAATGATATCTGTAGCAAACTTTAAGTATAACGAGGGTTTTCCATTCTTTATTGCTACTAATCACCTCTATCTCGGCTCATTAGTTATGGCCACTTAAAGGTATTAGCAAAGAGGAGGACGTATTATTAGAACGCCAAGCAGATGTGAGCTATAGCGGGAGAAAGTGACATTGAAACGTTTATTCGTTCTTTTTCTAGATAAATAGGAATATAAAAATAAATCCAGTGATAGCTAAAGATTTATTTTAATTAATTTTATTTTATTTACCGAATCGTATTATGCTACGAGATGTTTTGAATACGTCATTTTCCGCTCTATTATGATTCTAGTTTACGTCAATGATTTCGTTTCTCACATAATGAAAAGGAATTAAAAGCTTCATTCATTGATTTCGTTTACAAAATTCCCTCAAGAGTGGAGTCTTTCATTGCGTTTCATCTCTTTTCTTCTGTAAATAAATTAAGGATATACGTGGAATGAATAGAGTTGTTGCATGTACATACATTTCCATAAAAATTTTATTCTTTGATGAAGAAGCATGACCAGGTTTCGATGAGTAATCGTCATACTGTGGAATGGCAACTACCGCAAACGTATTTAAAGACTATAAGACAAAAAAACAACGTTATGCCTCCCTTTATTCTACATGATGGATTTCCACAACAACTCGCTGTGATTACTATGACTCATGATGAGATATATCTTGTGTTATCCGGTAAAAGCGAAGAAAAAGTCCGCGAGCGATGTTACTTTGCTCTAGTTAGGCCTCACCTCGAGTACGCATGCGGTGTATGGGACCCTGCTGAAAAGTGTTGTATTCGCGAGATTGAAAAGATACAACGAACGGCAATACGCTTTGTAGAAAATTGCTACGATAAATCGGTAAGTGTTACTCAGAAGCTTCATGAGGCAGGATGGGAATCTTTAGAAGAAAGAAGGCTCAATCAGAGATTTAAATTACTAGATAAATTCAGACAGAGCAAGTTCACAGAAGATGTAGCCGATATTATGCGCCCTCCTTGCTATATAGGCCGTTCTGATACAGCGAGATAGATCAGAGAAATAGATGCTAAAACCAGTCGATTCAAGAATTCTTTTTTTCCGAGAACAATACGCGAAAATAATCGACTAGGAAAATAGAGTCATGGTACTTGCACCCCCTGCCACACGCCGAAAGGCGGCTTGCAGGGTACATAAGTAGATGTAGATGTAGAAATCTAAACTTCGGCGTCAACTATTCTTTTATTTACGGTGGATTTCAAGCCATCCTGAGCTAACTACGCCAGCTGAGACAATAGAGTATTTCTATAGAAGTACGAGGGTGGTCTGAAAAGTTTCTGATCCCAGATTTTTCAGAAATCTTCTGAAATTTTTCAGAAATTTTCAGAAAACATGTCGAGAAATGGCGAAATGTCGGAAACTTTTCAGACCACCCATGTATATACTACTTACTATATAGTTGACTCTAATTTATGAAGTTGCAGAACCTGCTAAAGAAATAAAATTTCTGTGCTCCATCATTTAGCAGGTCGACGATGATAGCCAAATTGGGCGATGATTCGCGCGATCTTCGGTTTAGCAATTTTGAATACAAGAGTGTAATTTTAAATTTCCAATGCTTTGGTATCCTTCCTTCGCTCGTGGACTTATTAAATATTATTTTAGGAAAAGCAGATATGCTCTCTACTACCGCCATAAATTTCCTTGCTGACACATATTACGCTGACATATTAAGTTTAACATTTCGCATACTCTGATTTGCAAATTACATTAGTACATTACAAGTACATTTATAAGTACATACATATCATTTACATCTACATACGCACCATGAAAGCCCCCACTCGGCGTGTGGCAGGGTATGTACCATGTACCATGATTCTACTTCCCTAGTCGATTATTTTCGCGTACCGTTCCCGGAAATAACAAATTCTTGAATCCACTGGTTCTAGCATCTATTTCTCTGATCTTTTTCGCAATATCGGTATTGCCTATATAACAAGGAGGACGCATAATATCGGCTACACCTTCTATGAATGTACTCTGTTTGAATTTGTGAAGTATTGTATTGATCTTATATTACACTAATTTCGACGCTCAGTTATTATTTAGAACTATGGCAAAACTTTCAATAAGAGACAAAGGTTCTCCATAATTCTCATTGAACGCCGAGTTCCTTTTTTCTTTCTTCTAAAACTTTCAATGTTTGTCCGATAACTTTAAAATGCCATCAAGGTCTTATTCTTTATTCTTCGAAAAATTTTTCACAGATGACAGCTTCATCATCTTCGTTTGCAATATCTGTTGAAATATTCTTCATTATTCGAATTTGAACAGAAATCTGGAAAGAGACGTATGGATTTTTAACCTTTTATCAGCCTTGCGAAAGTAAAATTTCATGCAAGCGTACAAATTATGGAGCGATTCACATTTTCCCTTTGGCACTATCGATCTAGTCTATACTTGCAAAATCTTTACACTTTTAAGTTTCCAAGAGTGTCGGAGAAATTGTCTTCTTTAATTCATAGCTGCTTGTCTATTTTGAATTTCTGTCGCCGCCTTTGGAAGATCCTGCCACAGCTAGAACCTCCCGCCGCATAATCAAGGCATAAATTCATTTCCCAGAATAAATTGCACGCCAGTGGCGATAGAGAAAGCGTGCCCTACGTCCCATCATAGAATTGCGATCAGATACGCAAAGTGATTGATTTTGTTCTACTCGGAGAATCAGCATCTGGTGAATTAATAGGGCTCTATCTTTCGAGTTGTCTCGAATATGGTGATGACGTATGGGGACAGGTTAGACTGAGGGATTGACGAGCAAAATTGGAATGACAAGGAGCGCGTGCCAAAGAGAAATATTTCTGCTTTCAGAATACCTTTGTCTGATAGATAAAGGAAAGGGAAGGTATTCAAGGGAGCTTTCACTTATATCCGCATTTAGTGACCACATTTTTGTGTCTTTAGAACTATGTTTACTCGTTGCCAAATGCACTCGTTTTATGATTCGATTTGATTTCAATTTTGTCCGCTCGCAAAGAGAGACTCTGAGTTTTGTCCGGGGATTCTGATGAAACTTTTTGTGGTGGAGCAGGAAGTAGAGGAATGAAGAAGCCTAACTGCGTCCGTCTGAATGGGCGTTAGTTTTGCTGCAATAATTAATTGATAATCGGAGTGTAGGCAACCCCGCAATACACGCCTGTGCTAGGCGAATACGTATGGAATGACACGGTTTTGCTAGTATATTATTTAACCAATTTAAATTTTCTTTTGTTAATCTTTTCCTAGTTACGTAACACTAGACATTCTAATTCACTAGAATTATCATTCATGATAATTCTTGCAGATGCCTTTCAAATGAAAATTTCCTCTAGATAAATGTAGACGTTGTTTCTCATACAAAAAAGTAAATTCCGGTAGGATTTACTACATTTTATATTTCATATTAGAATCAAATTTTGATTTAGAATGATACTTATTTCATATTATAATATAGGAATTCCAACGAGTTACGCCCGATACAGTGGCCTTTGATTTATTTATGCGGGCTTCGCAGGAGAAAATAGTTTTGAAGCCAAATTTTTTGGTTGAATTTTCTGATAAACAACGTTATTACCTTTACTGCAAATGCATTACTGCGACCGGTAGGTAATTACAGAGTGAACTGGGGCTGACGCTTAAAAAATTGATATTCGTCTTGTATTGGTGTGAAACACCGAAAACCCTATCTACCATTGACTGCTGTTGGCTTCTCTAATACTTCGCGGAAAAAATGACCAGAAATAACTATCTGTCCTGGCAACTATTTCTCTGTAACGCTTCGTCGTTTTGTCTCGAAGATCACGTATGCTACTAACTGGTATAACAATATCAACTATCTCCTCCCCGAGATCCGTAGCGATAAATTTATTAAATAGCTTCCTACGGTAATCAAGTCTTCTATCACTAAGCGAATCCCAACCGAGGGATTCTATGATAGCTGAAACACTGCTGTCAAATCTGAAATCTCCCTTAACAAATCTAGCTGCCCTACGTTGAACCATTTCAAGGCTGGAAGTTAATCCCACTTCGTGCGGATCCCAAATCGCGCAGCAGTACTCAAGGAGAGGTCGAATCATGGAGAAGTACGCTATTTCTTTTACTCTCCATGAGCATCCCCGTAGGATTCTACTAGCTAATCTTTGCATCCTATTCTCTTTACCTACTACGTTTTGAATATGCTCTTTAAAGGAAAAATTACTACTGAGCGTAATACCAAGATATTTATGATGTTTCACGAACTGCAACGGATATCCTGAAATATTATACGGTATGCGAGAAACATTAGTGGAACGTGTAAAATTTATGGCTACGCACTTCTTTACGTTCAAATCTAACTGCCAATCCCTGCACCAACCTGAAATAAGATTCAGATCGTTCTGTAAGCAAACAATGTGATCTGCGCTTGCAATATCTCTATAAATAACAGTATCATCTGCAAATAGCCTAACCTTACATCGAACATTATCCACCATATCGTTGATATAAATTAGGAACAAAAGAGGACCTAATACACTACCCTGCGGAACACCGGATGTGACGTAAACCTCATCAGAAAAAATTCCGTCCAATGCAACTCGCTGTGATCTGTTTCCTAGAAAACATTTTATCCATTCAATAACTTGCTGATTAATCCCATAAGCCATCAATTTATGAATTATTTTTACATGTGAAACTCTATCAAAAGCTTTTCTAAAATGTAAAAATAGTAAAATACGTAAAATCTAGGCTCTAAGGGATTAGAGAAATTCACTTAAATAGGATATTAAATCCACAGAATTCCTTTTCGATTTTTACAGCGAATTTACATTAGCGGTTGTTCCGATTCCCAGTGTATAAAATCAAAAGTATAAAGGACTTCAACGAAAGAATATTCCTTTGTCGGGATGGGAGATACGGTAGTAGAGGCTGGAGGTATAGTTCCTAGCATAGGGGTCCAGGGGATAAGGGCCAGAGAGGTAGAATTACCCCATTTCGGCATTGAATCGCATTATTTTGGACTGGCGTTTGAGAAATGTTTCTAAATTCACTTGTGGTCATAAGATGTGCCTCTCACATCCACGTGTCATTTGACTTCAAAATTTCTCCGCAAGAATCATAATGAGAGAGATACTCTTTGAAAGGAGTCTATTTGGAATCCCCACTCCAGCGATTCTTTCGTAAGCTCTCAAACATCGGCGAATGTTTTGGTTCGTAAAATGGTCTACAATTCGCTCAAAATCAGCTTCATATATACTTTCCCGGTAGAAAAGAAATTGATTTTGTCTGTTTTAGAAATTAAAGAGATTATTATTGGCAGCTCAGATATCTGTTTTCCAAATACAGTTAAACTTGGTTAAAACGCTTTTCATAATTGGTATAGAGTTATAACTGGGTAGAATAATGCTGGTAATAATCTTTGATAGTCAGGTATGGGCGTCACAATACAACCAGTTTGAGATGAAACAAATATTTGGCATAAGATTTTCCTTCGAAAGATTTTCTTTGCTGTAAAATATTAAAATCGATGATGGAGGGGGTAAGTTCGTGGTAAGACATAGTAAATTCAATCTATCAAATGAAATGACTTAGTAAATTTCAGAAAACATAAACACACAGTACCTTAAAATTTACATTGAAGAAAAATTTCCTGTTTCACTCTGAAATATTACGTGTCAGTGATGCCAAAGACTCCTTCATCTCACAATTTTATTTTCTTCACTCTCCACAATAGGATTTTATATATTCATTATTATTACATAACTAGGTACTACTTGAAGTGCTTAATGGCAGCTAAGTTCGATATATTCCTGACACATTCCGATTATGTTGCATTTATTACTGTAATTTCAATGAGGAATGTTGAACCCGAGGCCTTCTAGCCGAATCTAGTAATAGTAAAGTAAAAAGTACTTCGGCAACTGAGCTCATTTCTCACATGGGCTCCCACCGGGAATCAAACCACGGATCTCTTTCGCCAAAGCCGAACGCGCTGTCCACTTGGCCGCTTGGGAACTTTTTTAGCCGTATCCATTGGAAATAATAGCGACTATCTTTTTAGCACAGGATTATGAGTAATGAACAATTTTCAATCCAAAGCATAAGTTTGACATCAAAAGACATGTAAATCAAAGGAGTACGTTAAAGGATGTAACAACTGATTACGGTCATGGATATATTGTGTGATCGTTCGAGTAAGAAAATGGGCATTCTTGAAGGTAAAATATTTATCGGAAATATAGGTGGATGAAAAATTTTTAAATCATCTTTAAGTCTGTATTTATGTAAAAGAGGCACATCTCTATGTTAATGTATAAAAAGATATTAGGTAAAACATTCTCAACTTCAGTCTAAGTTAATGAAAGTAAAGAGATTTTCAGGTGTGAAGCAAAGGAATACGAGAATCAGAGTGAAAAAACATGAGTGTATATGGACCTTGAATCGCCCGGCTTTTTGAGATTGGGTGTGTACGCAGTTGAGTTGATGTTTTGCTTTGATGAGGTCGCTGACACTTCCTGTTTACTGCGTGTAGTGATCGACCTAACCGCAAAGGACCATCGAATACAGATGAGATGAAGGCGTTTGCATTACGTGTGATAAACGGCAAATACTCGTCGACAACTCACTCAAACGACACTCGTACCTGTAGTGGATTGTTTTTGCGTCTCTTTAAACTCAACAATCGGATGAATGAGAATAACAGTTGGGCAGAGGAATTTTACAAGGATTTACCCTACATCTGCACACGTACGCAGCTAGCTTCAATTGGGCGCGTGGCAGCGGGTGCATACGCCGTACGCTCTGTATCCCTTGTATATGTACTGTCGTGTATCTTTCGTAGAAAATCTTTAGAGAAAACATAACTTCTCTATCTCCGTGGTTGCGGATAATAGTCACGTCTTTTAGAGTGCGGGAGTAAGGCCAATCAGATATTAGTTAGAAATTGGAACTAAGCTGCTTGTGTATAAGAGGTTAAATAAATTATCTGTTAGCCGATACGTAAGAGAATTTTCGGGCCTCTTCTCCTAATGGAGAAAGAAGTCTTGCATTAGTGACATTCTCAGAATCGCCCAATGCGCATACCGGTGGCTATGCTACCATCCTCAGGAGGCGACATAATGCAGAATCTGAACAATTCTCTCTCTCTCTCTCTCAACAACAACAATTATCTGCAAAATATATTCTAAATATGGTTGCGAAAGTGTAACATGGAAAATTTCATCTTATATGTTTGTTTTGTTTTATCATCGATTATTATTTATTTGTTCTCGTTGTTTTTCACATTGTTAATTTTATTCATTTCATTTCTTGAATTTATTTCATAATTTTGTTTTTAATTTTTGTTTATCGTCAGCTTTAATTGGCCTCGTGCTGTATGTTGATGCTACTAATAAATAAATAAATTTTGAATGCAGAACTTTGCATAGTTTTAATATAGCTACCATCCGCAGGGATCTCGTTAGAATATCATGAGAGGCATATCTCTACTCTGCGTTGCCACATGTAATGTATCAATTTGTAATTCCTTTATTATAGGTTCCGAAAGTATTTAATTTATACAGCATAAAATATCATTCCGCATCGGATTTATTAAGCTCACCTTTTATTCCCTTCTTATAAAGCAGACACTACATGAAATAAAAAAGGCATATGTTACTTTTTATTTGGTTGGCATTACAGTGTTAAACTCCTTTCATTCTCGCAAAACAACAAATAAATAGCTTCTTCAGAAACTTCACCCATAATTCCACTTAAACAACATGAACCCTGTAATCCAAGAATTTGATTTAAATGAAACTTAACCGAGCATTTACATTAAAGGGTGTCGTAAATTTTCTTAACTTGCTGTACTAAAATAGAAAAGATTCTTTGCAGTAAGCTGAGACCTGTTTGAACGCAATTTTCACTGTTGGTCACTCTTGAGAATCGACTTCTGTGTAGAGAAGATGCATACTTGTAAAGGTGCGTAAGACTGAAAAATTACAACTGCAAATGGGACCAGTAGTAGTCTCTCTTAATCGCTGAGGGGATTAAAGTTTAGATTTTGCTTATTCACCCTCTTACGTGAAATGCCCAATCTTAATCGACCTCATACCACGGGGAGATATTTAAAATGAGTTATTTTACAAAACTCCTGACAAGGAATCGTCAATGTTCTACATCATATGTGCACGGAAATAAAAAGAGTGGAATGACAGCGAACAAATGTGAAACACATTTCAAGCGATTGTAATAACTGCTTCCATTAGAGTAATTTAATTGGTGATTAATTCCGCCTGCATCACCAGGTCCAACGCTAAACAAAACGCCCTCTAACGAATCTGACTGACAATGAAACTGGTTCGTTAGATGAGTAAGATTGTCGCTTTATTATTCAAGCCTTTAATGTGTTTTCTTCTTTACATGTTGATTATAATTGAAGCCATTTTGAAAGTGATGATAATTCAGCCTATGGATCATAAGATAGTATTTTTAATACAAGGACAAAAAATTCCAAGGAAGAATAGACTTGAAAAAAGTCCGACGGGGCCGGGAATCGAAATAGGGTCTCCCGATTGCCGGTCGGGTGCTCTGTCCGTTGAGCTATCTCGCCGGAACATTCTCTCAAGCCATTCGGGCGAGATAGCTCAACGGATAGAGCACCCTACCGGCATTCGGAAGACCCGGGTTCGATTCCCGGTCCCGTCGGACTTTTTCAAGTCTATTCTTCCTTGGGATTTTTCCTAGGTGCACGCCCTTACGTGCAAAACGACCCATTACCCATTCCTTGTTACAAGGACAGTTAATAAAATTCTCGGCCTTTCAGTGAAAACACGTTAAGATCGTATTTTGGCAGGTAAAAAATTCTGGGCCTAACAGTAAAAAGACATGAAAGGAAATTATTTGTGATTTTTACGTAGTCTCCTTGTAATCATATGCGGTAGGAAAAGTTTTTCAACTATTCGTTATTCTTACACAGTATGAATGTCAACATTTAGAATACGGAGACACCGTAGCCTAGAATAAACCTTGAAGTGGCCTCTCCAGAAAGTAATGTATCACATACATACATGCAGCCAGTTAACCAATTTCGAAGACAAAAATGAATAAATTAACATTCATCGATCTTTGTGCTATAGCCTAATGTATTTTTGTTCAAAAAATCTTTTATGATGTTTGAGATTCTATCATAGTCATCTCCGTGATATTTAAGTTGGTTAAAGTAAAATACTTTAAAAATTAGCAACCAAAAAGGAATGCGCAAATCGAGGCCGATTGTGTCACCGTGACCAAAGACTGTTCTCCAAAACCATACTAATCCCATGTAATTATTCAGATATTATTCACCAGGGAAGATACTTTCCTGAAAGACAAAAATATCTAAACTAGAGATTTCAGGCATTGAAATCTCCTATTCCCAAACATTCGGAAGATCTGTTTTAAGTACTTGTGTTCGATATTTAAGGTCATAAGTACAGAGGTTTTAAGAATAGGCAAAATGAGAACAAAAAACACCAACGTGCAGTACCTCTGATACTCTAGGAGAGCATCTTCGAAGCTTGGACAGAAAGGGAAGTCCAATTTTTTGAGTTAAAAAATGATTCACTAGAGTGGTAGAAGATTAAAAATGCAGTTGTAGGTTGTAAATTGACATTGTCTCTCTCTTCATCCTTTCTCTGCAGTATCTACAGGATCCTTTCAAAGTTAACTCTAAACTATATAATTCTAGACCATGCACAGTCCAGACATTAAAGTCGTTATTAATGCATTTTCACTCTCAGACTCCCTAGGGAAATACCGTACCGATTCAAGTTTCAGATCACTTTCTCTGGGCCATTCATACGTAAACATACTGATTATAAACGGTTCAACTTTGCAGACATTCCATCACGACATTCTCGCCTAAAAAGACGATTTCAATTCAATATTACGAAAAACTTTAAATTTTGACTTATTGAAATGAATAAATTCCTTATGTAGGCACTTTTTATTGAACAAAAATTATATATTATATTTTAGAGAAGTAAATTATCTTAAAGACATTTTTTCTGATGAATCTAAGGTATTCAAGTACGCGTAACAATCTGCGGATTCTTTGATCTCGTAAAGAAATCAAAATAATGTCTCTTGAATACTAACGTATCACAAAAGGGAATATTTAAAGGTCCATCGATGAGATCATAATCTTTATAAACCCTTTACTGTAACAACTGGAGCGTGTTAAATGGAGAAGGGTACCTATTCAAAGTAAAAGGGTCACAAACGAAAATCCTCGTGCTGAGGTCTTTCGGTCGGCAACCCTACCTACCATCGATGTAGTTGTATCTTGTTTGGTTGGGTGGGATAGCAGTGCCTCCTAGTGCAGGTAACGGATAATTTATTAATTTATAGCTGAAGTGCCCGTTGATTCTCGACAGTAATATAGTACGAGTAGTTAATCATACTTGATCCGAAGAGAATCTAACATTTCTCATCTTAAATCAGTTAAGTGGAACAGGTTATCGAAAATGAAAATTTGGAGATTTTATGATTCTTTCTAATTAATGTCGCAAAAGAATGGAAGCCTGCAATCGATAAGAATGAAGCTCAGATTCATTTGTTATTGGGACACCTTGTGTAGTCAAAGGGCAAGCCGGGTCTTGGAGATCTTGGGTCTTGGGCAAGCTTGGGTCTTGGACACTAAAATATAGCCTATTATCTCCATTGTTTGAAATTTGTGTAACTTCTGGTTATAGAGCTTAAGGCGATTCTACGCACATACAAAAATTCTATTTAATTTATGTGATTGTGATATTCTGTAGCTAAGGGAGGTCTCTAGTTTTTAAGTTCATGGGGAAAAAACATACATTCATACACATAAAACAGACGTAATTACGAGAGTTGTTCAATATAGAGTGATGATCTCTCTCTCCATAAGAGGGTCTGCTCTCGTATGACTATTAAATAATTATCTACTTAAATATTACACGCCATTTATCCATTGCTTACGAACTTCTAATTTAGCAATTTCTGGAGAAGACGAACATTAATTTATTTCGCGAACGGAAAATTCCTTCAACGTTCATCAACACAGTACAATTCGCTAGAGAATCTCTCAACTGACATTCGCGTGCTGCATTAATTGCAGGCTTAATTCGCGCCTTTAGGCACATATTAATGGGTCTAATAAGATAATTATTTTGTATACAAATGTTCGAGAAGTATTAACTTGTCGTGATGCGAAAACATTAACTGTTACAGAAGGACAGCTCGTTTCTTTGCAGAGCACATCTGCCTTTCATTACGAGTATAAGACGTGAATTCATCGGCTATAATGAAGTTGACTCGATCCGCAATTAATTTATTACTTAATGAACGAGAGCAGTGTAACCTATTACGTGTTATAGAAGACGTTGATGTCTGTTTATACTGGAGTTTAACGTACAGATGCATGATTTTATAATAAAATGCAACACAATACAAAAGTCGGCTCCCGGATAGGCATGCGGGCAGCGCGCACGACTTTGGTGAAAGCGGTCCCGGGTTCGATTCCAGGTTGGAGCCCACGTACAAAATGACCTAAAATTTCGAAGCACCTTTAGCTATACTACTAATATTACAAACATCTCTATTGAGCGAAATCGTGATTGGATGGTGTCATTTTCCATTTAACCCTTGTTAGATTGTCGTTCAAAGCACACAAAGTGGATTTATCTTATAAACTATTTTATAATCAATAATAAATAATATACATTTTCAATAAATATTTTTCATCTTATAAACTAAGTATTTAGTTCATTAAACATATTTACTAGTTTAAATATCCGTTGATTTTCAACGGAGATGTAACAACTGATAAATGCCGAATTAGTTAAAATTTACTCTTCTCTCAAGAAAACATTAGATAGCCAATGTTACAAATGGAGATAACTATTTACTCAACGAGAAGAACATTTAGTTACTTCATTATTTTGAGTTCACGTCAACAGTTCACTTCTGTATGAATAAGAGTAGGTTTACCATAGGTTCCGTTTTTTCCTATCTGTACGTATCTTTCCGGTCAAATTTTAATTCAGTTCCGTTTTGGTTGAAAATCTTTACACTGAGTAAATTACGGTTGATACAGAGGTATAAAAGAACAAAATTCATATACAAAATGCTACACACAATAATAAAACCTCAATAAGGCCTTGAGATTCATGCAAGGAAATAAGAATATTAGTGCAGTATAAAATAAGAC
The DNA here is from genome assembly GCA_036926295.1 of Pachydiplax longipennis. Taxonomy (NCBI): domain Eukaryota; kingdom Metazoa; phylum Arthropoda; class Insecta; order Odonata; family Libellulidae; genus Pachydiplax; species Pachydiplax longipennis. The sequence goes on from JAVFKF010000019.1 coordinate 34,039,850, forward strand.
TTTTATACTTCCATTAATGATTGTTATTTTACTTCCGTTTCCACTATGATTTCACTCTCACAATTCATCTACATCTTCATCTACATAAGTACCTCTGCAAGCCGCCTTACGAATAATATAATAATGAATTCTTGAATCGACTGGTTCTAGCATCTATTTCTCTGATCTTTCTGGCGGTGTCAGAACGGCCTACATAACAGGGAGGACGCATAATATCGGCTACATCTTCTATGAACATATTCTGTTTGAATTTATCAAGTACTATTATATATATGCAGTATGAATCTACTTTCCTAATCGTTCTCGGAAAAATACATTCTTGAATCGACAAAGCATCTATTTCTCTGATCTATCTCGCAGTACAATATATGGTATATATATATATATATATATATATATATATATATATATATATATTGATCTTACATTAATTCCGACGCTCAGTTATCATTTAGAACTTATGGCAAAACTTTCAACGTTTGTCCTATAACTTGAAAAATGCCATCAAGGATTTACATTTTCCCTATTGGAATCTCGCCTAGCAATTTGTTACCACCTTCCCTAGCAATTTTTACAAAACGCCAAAGATCAAACAATTACTTGAATCAAAAGCGCTCTTCAATAGGATGATAGGTGATGATAAACGTTGGAAAGTGAGGAACTCCATGGGAGGAGAATTAAAAGATGGAAGAAACTCTCCAGTCGCTACCGCTCCGGTTGTAATGAGGATGAAGGGGATGTTTTTACGCTTGAATAGGACGCGCGTGGTCGGCACGTTTCTTGCCTGCTCCTTCCCATCCCTTCCTCCTCGTAGACCTGCGTCGACTTCAAATATTGAAAAGGGAAAGCGGAGGAATCGCTCCTTATTCCCACTTCCAGGATAACTCTATTTTCAATGAGTTCGCGTTGGGATTTCGCAGTTTTGATGTCCCATTCGTGTATATCCACCGTTAAACGTGATTCTGGTTAAGCTCAGTTTATATTCTTATAGCTCATTACCTTTCCATGTTGAATTGTACCTTTGATACCAGTGACTTGTTTCATACGATGTGTGAGGCTTTGGAACAGTATTTCGCGCCAAAGGCTACTGCAATGGAGCACAGAGTAGAATCATATTTAGATGGTGGGACTGCGTTTCTCTATGTTCGCCTAGAACTGCAGGTCTAGGGATTGCATAATCAAACGCCTAAATTTCTTTATCTCTCATATTCTTTCTAATCGTTCAAGAATCGACCCCAGGTCGTCAAAAAGGCATAGTATTTCTCTCTGAGATATTTTATTCGGTTCAATATTACGTGATATTTATAAAAATTTGACTGAATTTCGTAAATATTCATATATTTCGTTATCATTTTGCCTTCATTTCCATTTCAAACGAAATTTTGTTATTGTAGTAGTACTGTTTAAAGTGTTTCGATGGATAATGTTATTTCTCACATGTGGGCTCCCACTGGGAATCGAACCCGGGACCGATTTCACCAAAGGCAAATGCGCTACCCTCTGTGCTAACCGGCCCTTTCACACCATGAAAGATACGAGAATAATGTAAAAATTAACAATTCCATCCAATCAATTAAACTAACCATACATGAGACATATTTAGAATTACCTAACCTTTTCCTATTCACGGCCAATTTTGCTCAAATTCTTCAGGAAAGGATATAATGTGGCTTGTCACGATGTGGTGTGGAGAGGGATTGTAAAAGATGTTATAACACGAAATTTATAATGCATAACAATTTACGATTGCAATATTCTTTTCTATTGCGGAACCCAAAACGGAAACCTTCAAACTTAGCATAGTAAAAGGCGAAGTTTAATCTAAATCCTACATTTAATAATATTACTACGACGATAGTTAAGCTGTCGCGGTAAGGTTTGAGTTTGCATAAATCTTTAAATCTCAGTGTCTTGTACTTTGTCCTACGTGTGGTATTTTCCCTGAGATGTAGATTTAATTTCGTCCTATAAAAGGAGCTTATTTCAGCTGGTAAACGGACAATATTGGGAGCCGTTGGTTTATGTATCACCCCAAGTAAATTTAGTCAAAAGCGTTCACGTCTGCGGTCGATATCACGTGCCATTTTCCCCGTCTGCATTCTGCATCGCTCTCCCTCAGCAAGTTGTTACCTTGGCATCGCTCGTGGTAACCGGTTTATGCGCGGAGGGGGAAATGTGAGGGGAACGGCGGGGGCGCTTGTGTCCGCTTCTAATCTCAACGACTCCGAGGCAGCTGTTATTATACATTTGAAAGAGCCAATGAGGGAGGAGTTTCTAACGAGCACTAGGTGGATCCCATTCCTCAAACCAAGTCAGCCGTTCGATTTTCTTGGATCAATCGAAGGGTTCAATACCTGTAATGAGTTTTGCCATTTTCATTTATGACATTCTGTATATTCAGTGTTTTTTTTAATCTCTTATCTCATGTTTTCCTTTATATTAACTGTTATTCTTTTATGGATTATTTCTATATGCAGTTTGCTGTGTAAATATGTTCCTTGCTTTTTGATTCCAGCCTTTTCTATAAATTTCAGTTTCTTATCTATCTGTAGGTTTCGCAGGTTTTTCACACCCTCTTCTGGGGAGTTTTCCTGCTGTGGGCTATTTTTCCTATCCTAGGTTTTTAAGTCCACAATATAAATTTCTTCCGTGCACTTTTTTTCTGCTATCTCTTTCTTAGAAATTGACGAAGGGTTAGATGTAAGAAGAGACTATTCAGTCTTAATCTCGCCCGAATAAAGACGTTTTATTATTATTATTATGAATTTGGTCGCGCAAAGGAGGAAACTGGCGCGAATGTACGAAAAAGTTCGTCTAATGATTGCTATTCCCATCACAGTCTCAGGTCTCACTTGGTGGTAGTGTCTGACAACAAAGTTCTCCGTGATAAATAGTATAGTATAAGAAATTTATGATGGAGAACTTTATTGTTATTCCCGCTTGGCATCTGGAACAGGATGGCGAGGCAGTGAATATGAATGATCGAAAAATTAAAAAATCTCCGATCGAAGTTCTTTGTCCATGGGTGATGACGGAAAAGGAGGATGAACAAATACTTATAGTTAAATTTCCGAGAAAAAATTATGCAAACGAATTCGAATTCGAAGCTATAACTCGAAAAACACCAGTTTTGAAATTGATCTGTAATTCGGTCGCTCTTTTGAACGAGATGGAAATGATTGCTTCTAAAAGGAAAATTAAACATTTTTGGTCTTCCCCGCCAAACGTCGTCCACGGATTTTAATCGTCAGTTTATAAGTACTTGAAGAATGATTCAAAATTTATGAGATTTATTTTCGGCCGTCGAGATGGTATTTTTGAAATTTTTTTTTCCATCTCCAATTTTTCTTACGGGTTAGATGGAAGAGAAAACGTTTAGTATCAATCTAGCTCAAATTAAGCCCTTTTTTGTTATTATCATCATAAAGAAATTTCACACTAAGTACTGAAACTGAGTGACTTTCACCAACCCAAGATGCAAACTCATCAGGCTCATCCTTCGTTTTTTATTGATATTTTTAAGGACAATTTAGAAATTGTCTTACTCCGAAACAGTTATTAATTATTGTTGTGTTTAAAATCGGGCATAAATCTGATTGTCCATTCCAATTCTTTCCAAGCTGTTATGTAAATTTTTAGTATCACTCCGGTCGTTGAAATTACTATGGAGTACTATAATTATTATTATTGTATTGGAGTATTAGATCGACAGAAAGCCATTCTGATGAGAAGTTGAGTATTAATTCTGGGCCTGATTCTGGAATAATATTTTATTATTATCAATAATTTTACGACTGCATTAGGGTTCCCGAATAGCCACGTGGGCATCGCATTCGACTTTGGTGAACGCGGTCCCGGGTTCGATTCCCGGTAAGAGCCCACGTGCGAATTGACCTCAGCTGTCGAAGCACTTTTCACAATAATACTACAGTATGCATTGCATATAATATATATTAAATGCAATTCAATATGCAATATTATATACATTGCATATACATTGTATAAATGCATACTATATGCATTTTCCGGTCGCATAGCAACAAAAGATAACGTCCAAGCATCGCATGGATTTAAATAACTCAATCCCCGAGGAAGGAGAAAAGGATTTCATTCTTCACAAATGCAGTTTCTTCCTTTATTCCCGACTTTTTAATTTTGTCGTCCAAACAATATTCGACCCAGAAGTTTTTTTGTCTCTCCCCCGGGTTAACGGCTGATATTTCAAACGATCGACAACGTACGGGAGCAGGGTTTCCCCAGGAAGAAAGGAGACCTTTTAAAGGCACCTCCCATCTGTTGTTCTGAGAGAGGGGTGCGATCAGAATAGCAGTCATACAGCGGAGATTTAGATGATAGCAGTCCCGATTTATTCTCGGACACGATCTGTTTGAAAGTGTCTAACGAAGGTCGTGGAGGAACACAATGGCTCGCGTCACCGCTTCCCGTAAATTGCCGATCGGAAGGCGCGGACAAATTTGCCGCTGAAGATAGGCGTGTGAGGGCTGAATGAAGATGTTATAGGGAAAGGGATCAGTCATTTCGCCATTGTCTCTCGGATGGAAATTCTAATGCTAAGAATACGCCGTTGGTCGGTGTGTTTCAGTGGATGTGTGGGACTTTAAATCAAAATGATGGGCTTGCTAGTTTAGATGCATTTCTCGCTTTATGTATTATTTTGGTGAATTATTTGTTTAATTTGTCCCACGCTGTCACCGCTGCCCTGAGGATGACTTCCTTGAAGTCGAAATACGTATAGGTTATACCGTAAGTTTTTTATTGATGGTTTTTGGAGTATCTGCTTTTAAAATTTGTTTAATAATTTTGGTCGGTTCTTGGTTTAAACTTTCTATCATATCTTTTTTAATAGCAATTTAACTATTTCTCTCCTTACCCTATTAAGTGTTTCAATTATTTATTTAAAATATTATGTTTTCATATAATAGTACATTTATACCAATCTTCTTGTGAGTGGTAAATTTTAATCTATTCATACATAATTTTCTACATATTTACTTAGTTATTTTTTATAACTCTAGTTTAGCCTTCTGTATATTAAATTTATGTAATCCCCATAAAATTTTTATTCGGGTAACAGAAATATGTGTTTTAAATTTCGTTCTGTATCATTAATTTATTTTAATTTAGTTAAATTTAGTAAGTTAAAATGTGCGACAGGACTAGTGAGTCAGCTAGAGATTCAAGGCGTAATCGAGTTCTTCATAAGCTAAGAGACGGTTTTTTATTTGAAACTCTAGTTCGAGGGAGACAAAAGATTTAAGCGACTCTTTTAGCACTTGGGAAAATATATCGTTTTCTCATGAATGTCATATACAGAACACGCGGTAATTGGTGTCACATAAAATTATATATTGTATGGTTCGCGAATATCCACTGTAGGCTGAATGCCTGCGTCGCCAGCCTCTTTAGAATCCTAATTGGTTTTATTTAGCCTTCAATATTTTAGAGAAATTTAGAAATCATTCAGCACAAGTTTCATGAGTTAAGACGAAACGCTTAATTCCTCAGAAAAATTCGGCGTACCTGCAAATATACTGGCTTAGACGATGTACTAAAATACTCCCATAAGAAATGCACGTTAAGTTTTATTTTATCCCTTGCAGGATGTAATTCTTTTACGATATTTAACAAGAAATAATGGTCCAACAAAATCGAACCAAGTGTCGACAGAAGGAGAATTGATTGAAGATTCTTGTTTAGGTCGCGAGTATTGCTTTTGATTCGAAACAGTGAAAAGTATAACTAAATAAACTGATATTTTGTAACATATTCTGGTTTTAAACTATCGGTAGGATGAACGCAATTGGGCACGAGTTAAGTCACACAGAAATTGTTCCCTCATAATGATACATTACGAATTTAAACATGTGAAAATACAATGTTGATAGTTTTGTAAGATCAGGTATGAGGGTACTATCTATTACATACAACTCCAGCACATTCAATTCTGATAAACGAACTGCAGGAAAAAACTTACTGGGTGAGTTGTGTCAATTTTATCAGGAACTAAGAAGGTCCATGGGGGCCCGTACGATCCCCTGTCAAAGTCATTGATATATATGTTTTTTCGCAAATAAAAACAGAGTTTAATTGATATGTTATAAGGTTATCAGCCTTAATGCTTATAAGAAGAAAAATTCATTAATTGAAAGGTCGTGTAGGAGTCAAATTCAATTTGACTACATATCAAACATATATTGAAGTTTGTTTGATTTTAGAATTTTTAGGAATTTCGACCGGAAATTAATCAAAAGTTACAGTTCGCTGATGTATCTGAGTTTTGAGTGCGCCAATTGTATACAATCCTTTAAAGTTTCGGTGCGGAAAAGTGAGTGAAATTCCGTTTGAATCGGTGTTTCGACGGCGGAAGTAGCTCATCATTTTCCATCCGATTGGTGGCGCAGCTGTTCCAACGGACTATCGCCCACGCCTATACAATCTCTTGTATTCTCTTATCACACCCATCATCTGCATTCTTTTTCTTATTCCAGACTTTCTCTTTTATTCCGAATGCGTGATGCTCCCGCTGTTTCTCCGCCTCAGAAAAAAATAAAATCGAATTTGGTAAAGATATACCGTCGAATTCACTGATGTATGTGCCTATATATTTTATTGCTAAAATACAGTAGAATTTTTGACTTGAGATACGTACTGTTTTATACGATTGAAACACAACTAGATCACTAGTAAGTGAAAATGAGGAGTGTCGTCACGATTGCAATGCATGGAAATGGTAGAGGGTTTTATTTATTATTTGAGGGTGAGGGTTTGGGAGGGGGCAGGGGTTAATTAATGCAATTGTGATTGAATGTGTATTGTTTCTGTGGGAGTGTCTGCGTTTTAACTTTTCAGAGAACAAGTGTAGTGGTAGTAGTAGAACTTTTTTTGCAAGGGAATTAGTAATGGAGTTGGGAATTGTGTTATATTGGAGTTTTGTATCTTGTAAAGTAATCGTATTTAAGTATTTAATCTTGTGAATTACATAGTTTATTCTAAGTTGTTTAATTATGTTTGTAAAAATTAATGTAGTTGTTTGTAATGTTGTCAACAGACTAGCAGTCTATCTGCAACAAAGTAATTAATAATATTAATTTAAATTTAAGACCATTATCAAAGGGTCACCCCGGCGAAAGAAAAGCGGGCGTAAGGACTATTTGGCGAATGACTATTTGGGCTACTGGACTACGTGACAGTTTGGCGAAAAAAACTCGGCGAAGGACTACTCGAAGAAAGTATATTGAATAAATCGGTAAATTATAAATAAATATGATTTAATGAATCAATAGGTAGTTGTTATAAGTCATCATGATGGTATCTGCGGATTTCAAGAACGCGATAGAATTCATCAGAATTGGAAATCAGACAAAATTTATTTTAACTTTTTGAACGTAGTAAATTTTTCTAATTAGTATATATTGTTATAGATTATTATTAAATAAATAAGTTGTATTTATTACTGTGAAATAAAACTTACTTTCATTATTCTTCTTAATATTGGTACCATTCAAGTAAGTTCTTACTTTTTAAGTGTTCGCAGTATACTGCTATGAAATCCCTACTAAAATTTTAGAAAAATGAACTCAAAAATGTTTTACTGCCGTCGACTTTCTTACAGTTAGTTTCATATCGATACATGCTTAAGAAAATCCGGAAGAAAGTTAGAATTTTTTAATCGAAAAAGAATAAAAACTGCGCCCAATGGCCAATCTATCCATGACTGAGAGCTACTCGATAACTTCTCTTTCCGTGCCTCAATTATTATCTCATTCTTCTATCTGTCCCAAATTTCTCGAGCGATTCTCAAGACCGCTTTCTCTCAAATTTTGAATTCCAAGTTCCCATCATCATACTCTTTTCGTTGGAAGTACCAAAACAAACGGTTACATTTTTCATACCGAGTCACTCTCTCGCTGGGAGTCTCATCGTTGGATCATAAAAACAGAGCAGCTGTTCCGCATAGCATTCCATAAATCACGCAACTAGCTCCTCGAAATTCCACCTTTACAGCTGTAATAACGAGCGATGCTATCAACTGCTGCTTCTTCTGAATTCTTTTCGACGGGCTATTCGCCGAGATCGTGAGTATTAGATAGTTCCGTAGGAAAGAGAAACGCTATATTGAAGCTCATCAAATGTAATCACACCTACTCCGGTTTAATGTTTTCCTTTGAAATTGATGATCATTCTGCGTTACATGAAGGACAGGTGAAGATTGCCGCCTTCCTTTATTCATGACTAATCCTTGCATAATTATTTCTAATTATTTCACAGAAAATGCCGTTCATACTTTTGATGATCCATAATTTTAGTGTTCCATCCAATGATTTCTGGAGGAGGTATACGGTTATATTTGCACATAAAGGCGTGCAACCAGGAAAAATTCCAAGGAAAAATGGACTTGGAAGCTTTCTATTCCCGATTCAGAACAAATATTCCGGCCTAACAGGATTCTATTAATTTTTTCAACGTTTATATATACACTGAATGGATCACTACCTACAGTTGTCCTGCTCGGTGTTAGTCGTTTGAACTTTTTTCAAATTTTGATCTCTTTTCTGGCTCAATGCTGAAGAAGTATACGATATGAATCCACGAAACAAACTCTAAGATCCGCGATATATTCTTATTCTAAGAATAATAAAAATAACTAAAACGGAACGATGCTCTAGGAAATTTAATTTTTTTCATTTAGAAATTTTGATAGAAATCGGATCGAAAAGGTAATAATTTACCACTACGCTGGAATTTATTTTTCAACTCCAGATGAGCTTGAACGGCATTTTACCTTATCTTCTGATGGAATAATTTTTACTCACAATCGCTACATCTTGGAATGAAGGAGATCCGAAAAAGCCTAAGTGGCGATAGCTTCTGGTAATTACATTGGGTCTCCTACTGACGGAAGCCGAAAAAAATTAAACTACTGATGATGACTGATTTGGGATTCTCCAAATTCGTGGATACATCTTTAAAAAGTGATCCTTAGAAGTCGTAGAAAAAAAATGTCTATAAGTTGAGCGTTGATAGGACGGATGATAACATAACTTCGTCTTTGCAGAACTTTCCGTTCTCTGTGCCGAACGGCATGTGCTGTAGGATGACCACCAACGAGGAATTCCGATTTCTAAATTGTTACAAAGAAGACCGAAATAAGACTAACCGAGGAATGCATTTTTATGGCGTAGCCTGATCGCACATTGGTGCGATGGCGATATTAAAATAAGAATATATTTCGTATGTAAAATCGTAATGAATTACTTACATTACTCACGCACCTTGATGACCTAAAACATTGCTGAGATTTCTCGTCTTTAATGAGTGATATTTAGTTCTTTCGAATTGATTCCCCAATACGAGTAATACTAATAACATACGTAAGATTGAGGAAATTATGCCAGGAAAAAGAAAATTGAAATATGAAATCAATATGATGTGGCGTTACTTGGTGGAAAGCCATAATAAATTATACAACTTTGTAATTTTCAACGTATTTTTTTAATATTGGCAACCGGTTTCGTAAGAGCTTCTTACATCTTCAGGCCTGAAGATGTAAGAAGCTCTTACGAAACCGGTTGCCAATATTAAAAAAATACGTGGAAAATTACAAAGTTGTATAATTTATTAAAATGGAAATAAATTATAAACTTCCATTTATTGGTGCCTTCTAATACTACTTCTAATACTCGTATTCATCTTATTAAATTACCCACAAGTCACCAGAATGGTCATTATTCAACAATCTCAACATAAAATTGAATAATTCTAGCGATAAATAGTGGATCTTATCCATGTTTAAACGAAATAAAACAAAATTTGACTGTTCTACAAAAATGATTGGACGTAATTTATTTTATTTGGTTTCATTTATTTTTAATCTCGGTATATTTCACATTACTATAACAAGCGTAGTTTGAATTACTTTTATCGAAAAACAACGAAAGATAATTAATCAACCAAGATAAGACAGTATGAATGAAAAACCATAATACCTTTTGTGATCCATTCAGATGAATTGAAATAATATTTATTTATGAAATTTTTATATCTTCAATGCGCTTTGTATTATAAATTCAGGAAAAATAGCGCCTGTAGAAACAAATTTACCTATTTATCTATTTGCTATATGCCCAACCCTGATATTGCGGAAAAATCGAGCTGATGGTTTCATACGCGACCCATTTGTTTTTATTAGGCCGAGTGTTACGTATATGCGCCCTTCCGAAAAAATTTCCCCACGTTTGACGTATACCCTTTGAAGTTCTTGGGAGAGAAATAATAATAGTAAAGGACTTAATTTATGGCGAGATGGAGACTATAAAGCCTCCTCTTACATCTAACCCTTCGTCATATAATTAAAAAAAAGAGATAGCTCGAAAATAACAGAACAGAGAAGAAGACTAATTTGTGGATTGAAAAACCTAAGCTAAGTGCGTAGGAAAAAAATTTCCACTGCAGGAAAACACACCCTCAAGAAGGGGGGTGTGAAATAACTTCGAAACCTACAGATAGGAAAACTAAGATTGGTGATGAAATCACATAAAAACAGATTTTAAAACACAAGAAGACATGCCAAAAATATCGTACAAAACAAAAAAGAACAAATAGTTACATATATAAATTCAGTGTCGTTAAGATACATATTTATATTAAAATGATAATAGGAAGAAAAAAAATTGAAAAATATATAAAAAATAATACTAAGAATTAAAAGAATGAAATAAAGTGATGAAAAACATTAAAAAATAAACTCTATGAGGTAAGATACAATTTAAATACATTCGATTATTAAGACAGCGGATTAAGTAGGGAATAGCATGCGTAGGAAAGGGGGTCCATAAAACCCTCCGAGACAGATGAGAATTCCGTCATTTTCAGTTGGTCCGAATACAAAATGTACATTTGCTTCGTGTTCGCGTGCGTTAGTTGAAGAGCCCGGGGGAGGTGTGGGGAGTGGTGCTCAGGTAAAGTGGGATGACTCCCTCACCTTTGCCAACGGTTTTCCAAGAGACAGCTGCGGCGGGAAGCAAACGTCCGAATTCGAATCGAATGTAGCCGCCCCCTTTGATAAATAGATTCGGTACGGATAGCGCGATTCCGTGAAAGTGAGGCAAGATGCTGATTTTATAACCCCTAGAACTTAGATCATTAAAGTACAAAGTTCTGGAAAAAATGTATTTCTTTCAATGCATTTAATCTAGTAATGACTTACTGTTAATGAATGCCTAGAGACAGAGACTGAGCTCGAATTTCAGCTGCTCATTTAGTTGCTATGGGGCGCATTGGTTGTAGAAAGCTCGTTGATTTCGTGAAGAAATTTAGTGTGTTAATTAAAGATGAATTAATGAATTCATTGGATGAATTTCTGGATCTGAGGTTTCGTCGTGATATACGAAAATGCATATATAGAAATATTATGTATACGAGGGTGGTCTGAAAAGTTTCCGACCCCAGATTTTTTCAGAAATCTTCAGAAAATTTTCAAAAATTTTCAGAAAACATGTCGAGAAATGGTGAAGTGTCAGAAGCTTTTCAGACCACCCATGTATTATAGTTTTACTTATGTATATTTTCACTGTTTCATCTTCATCTAAGAACATTTTACGAGGTTAGGTGGAAGAGAGACCCACTCAGGCCTAACCTCGCCTAACTAAGGGTCAGATAATAATAACAGTAATATCTGAGTTCGTTTATGTGCATATATCTATGTAAGGAGCCTCGAATTTGAAGTGGAAAGATATATAAATTCTTATTTACAGAGTGATACCTGATTTAGAATTAAGCATTTCGCAGATTCTGATTCACGGAACGCTGGTGTTCCGCAAAAAGTCAGCTCTCGTTGTGTTTAGCGCAAAATTATGAAAATTGGTAACTTAAGCCTTGCAGTTGTGCCAAGTAGAAGGATTGCGTATGGATTGAAATTTTACAGTCATATTCCCATTCATTTGTCTAGATCTCCTATTCATTTAAAATCCTGGATGTCATATCCATATAAACTAGAATTGCATACATATTTAAGTGTTCTGTTGAAAGACATGAGGGACAAGACCGTACTGATATAATCGACAACCTCGACCATCACTTCGTGGGACTTGGATTTTCATTCATCGTTCATTTATTTATTCTTTCAACGGGATCTACCCATCTCGATACAAAGTATAATAAATGTCACAGCAGTTTGTTATATATAATAAAAATAACAGATATAAAGCATAGGATCACAAATCAGGCGACACGAGAGTGTAAAATTTACAAAAATAGTAAGATATAAATTACTACAAATGAAAAAATTAAAACTATAAAGAATAATAAATTCAACATGCTTTAGCATTCCTCCAGTATAATATAACATAAATAATAAGATACAAAAATATATAGTATCATAAGCAATAGGATAAAAATATCATGATGAATGAAGAGAGAGTATTTTATTATACTCAAAAGGATATACCCACTTTGTTGCAAACGAAGAAAATCAATTATGAAAAATATTTACCAGTGTGTTACGGTTTCCACAAATATATATACTAATTTTCCATAAGATCTGTGAAAGTCGTAACACACTAATCAAGAAATTGTGAATTTAAGAAAAGTTCTTGAGTTTAATTTCGCAGGCATGGTCAGCGTTTAGCTTTGCTCGAGGTTTCATTCATTCATAGGCCTGCCATTACGTATTTGACGTTACATTTAAAGTTTCTTTTTGTTCTAGTTTTACAGCGAAGAGATAAAGTGTATGGGAAAGCACTACATAAAATTTCACCAACAAATTTACAATTTACAATTCTGACTACTTTGTTCAAGAAAATTACATCCCTTGCTTTTAATTTCGGGAAGTACATAAATACATAATTCTTTGAACGCTACCGCTTTCAGCGTTATGATTAAACGATAAAAATTGAGCGGAAAAGTACTTATCTTCCTTTCTTTCAGAATTAAGTATTTTGTCGAGAGTTTAATATTTTGGATTAGGAACAAAATTTCACGAAAGTTATTAAATTTATTTTTCCGTTCACCTTGATTCATTCAGTCACCCTTTTATGAGTTATGATCCACAACGAAGCTGTTTCAGCGTCACGGCAACTATTTACTATGATGTAGTGGGAATCAATCGCAGAGATAAGGACATTCACAAACATCATCTGCTTGTCTCCAGGCGATCAAATAAATATTGACGCGTATCAAAAGCACATGTCTCTCGCTCTGGCCATAAGTCATGGCTGTCCGGATTCTAAGTCCAAAGCAACTAAATCGTCAGCACAACTAAGCTGAATAGAGAATGGTTGGGACAGCTATCCAAATCTCCGCTGTTTGCACTTCAACTGCGGTCGCGCAATACAAACATTATGGCAGCTTCTGTCTCAGATGGAGACATCTTAACCTAACGACGAGGCATCAGCAGTCGAAAGCAATTCAGTTCAGAACAGACAACGGATGGTAAAGAATCGTCTTTGGGCGTGGCAGTCCATCAATACTAAATTATCGGAAATATTACGGACGACTCCCACTAACATGTAATAAATGATAATAATACACCGTCTTTATTCGGGCGAGATTGAGACTAGAAAGTCTCTTCTTGCATCTAACCCTTCGTTAATTTGTATGAAAGAGATAGTATAAAAAAGTGCACGGAAGAAAATTATATTGTAGGTTTAAAAACCTGAGTCGGTGCTTAGAAAATATTGCTCACAGCAGGAAAACACCCTCAAGAAAGGGGTGTGAAGAACCTGCTAAACCTGCAAATAGATTAACTAAGATTTTTACGGAAATAGCAGGCATCTAAAAGGAAGAAATACATGTACACTTTAAATTGCAGATAAAATGGAAATACATCTACATAAAAAGAATAAGTGTAAAAAACAGGAAAGGACATGATGAGGAGAAAAACACTGGCTACACAGTGTGTCATTTATGAAAAATTTCAATAAAGGCATAGAAATGAATACGGAAGAAAATTAAAAACTTACTTGCAGTTATCAACTTTGTCAAGGATCATTTAAAAGAATAATTAAAATTTATTAATGATTGAAAGTTATAATAAAACAACAAAAAATTTAAAAAAATAATCACCAGGTAAAATTTAGGACCAAGAAAACTTGATATATATGCTAATGCAAAAATGACAATATGATCGTGAAATGGTAAAAAGAGGGTTGATTGGGAAACGGTCAGTCATCAAGGTAACTCTATATAATATATGAAATAAATTAAATAAATAATACAAAATTATGCAACCATACTGTAACATAGTCTGGTACGTCAGAAATATTGGGGAAATGGGTGCTAAGACTAAATAGTCACTATAAATTATTTGGTATAGTATATATACATTAAATAGTATTTGGATCATTTGTAGAATCTTCACTTTACTCAATTGTAGAATCTTCACCCCAGGTATATTCGAATGTAGAAATTCGCCCAAAAGTATGCTTGTTGGTTTAGGATATATAGATAAAGTAAAATAGTTTGTTATATATTAATTAGGTTATTTATTGGAGATGGAAGGATTTTATACCGAAAACCCAACTCAACCCAACGCACTTAATTACGAGCTCGTAAAGAGAGCTTACTCAATTGTAGAATCCTCTGCCTCCCATCGGAAGGCTATTCAAGTAAGTTATGATTGATTCGATTATTTCTTTCTGCAGAAGATACCCGACGGTAACCATCTATAGATATAGTGTCAGCGGTGTCTGTGCCACACGCCAAAGGGGGCAAGAGTTTCCCCTAACTTGACTCTTGGACGGCTGCGAAATATCCACTATACTACATGGCCTGAAAAGTCCCGAGCCTAACATAGAGATATCGCCACTAGTAACTTTTTCTGCACATTTCACTTGAGAACCAACCTTAAGACGGCACTGTTTTTAATTTCATGAAAATTCATGCATTAGTTCCCGAATAGCAGCTGATTGTTTTCACGAAGTTACATTTATGGAAAAATTTCGGTTCGAAATACCCACTATACATTTATGGAGAAAAATTTCGGGAGTCTTTTACTTAAGCCTTCACAATCGTATCGTTGATTTTTTACGTCATGAATTTTCAAGTAGTATTAAATCGTTAACATTGCCATTTAAATCAGAAAAATTGATTGCTAAATTTCCTCCTTGGCAATAATGAGGCAATCCATAAACTAAGGAACCAACGAACATTGAGAGGCAAGAAAATTACAGTCGTGATTGACATGTAATAATTAATAATACATAAATAAAGTCGTAATCAAAAATGGAAAAAAAATAGAGTGAACTCTTGCTATTAGCAGGGAACTCATAGATGTGTGGCTCCCAGATAGCCAAGTGGGCAGAGCGTTCTCCTTTCTCCAAAGAGACAAAGAACCAAGGAGTTCCAGGGTTCACTAGGACTGGGACTCTGGAAGAACCAGAGATCCAGGGGGGTCCATATGTCTATAAAGATCTTAGATATCAAAGTACTTTCAACATTACTTCTACTATGTGCGTAAATATAGATGCGTGAAGATAATTCGCGATTGGGGAAAGGCTGCGGAAAATTCTCCGTCCAATTTTCGACTTGAAAGAAGAGTAAAAATAATCGACTACAGTTTGTCTTTCCTCGTCAGATTTCCTTAGAGCTGTAAATTTCGCGCCGAAGTTACTAAACTATACACTTGAAAGTGTTTAAAACGCGCTATATTTCGAGAAATCTTTATTGAGCCATTATCAATCGCAAATGTGGGCGTGGCCGTGAAATACTTGTTAATGTAATGATATTCAATTTAATTTTGCGAAAAAGTCATCCACAATAATGAAACCACGTAGCTCTAGACATCACTTGCGTACCCGAAAATCGAGTAATTTGGAAGTATTTTTTTCCCAGCGGGCTTATAAATAAGAAAATCACTTTATTTTCTTTTTTATTTCTACTTTTTAATTTACGTCGTGTATTAACTCGGTCGCCTTGGTGATCACCGGTTTCTTGTGCAAACAATGGGCGATTCGTTTAATGCACCGATCAACTAAATCCAGAAATAAAAAAGGAGATGCTGGTAATAAAGCGGATTGCTTCGTATATAAAAGAGATAACATCTCTCTCTGCAGGATCCAAGAAATATTGAACGATAAGAATCTAAGCTTTCTCTAGCTGGGCCGCTTCATCTTTTATGGATGCCCTCTGTTAAAACGAAAGGAATCGTGGATATTTGGAGTACGTACGTAATCAATCAAGAGACGAAAATCCACGGATGTCCCGTTGAACTTATCCATTATGCAAGGAAATTCGCCTCGGGTATGAGTCTCAATGGAAGATGCGGTAATTGACAATGCGGGGAAGAAATGGGACGACGGGACGTGAATCGCATTGAGTGGAAGCGCACGTAAGCAGAGGGTATTGCAATGCGGTCAGCGGGAAAATCAGAGACTTACTCCCCCCTTCTGACGCAACTTGGACTATCGAAACTTGCTGAGTGTATGTATTAATAAATATCTCGAATAAGAGAAGTACGAAATCAACTCCGTTCCCCATATATTTATAATAATTAATATTATAATAAGCTAATATAAATAACTGTAAAATTATTAATTATTATAATAAACTATAACGTAACTAAAGTATTTTCCATAGTTTTTATTTACGCGACCGGTTTCTATCATTACGATCATCAGACATTCTACAAACAGAATAATATATATATATATATATATATATATATATATATATATATATATATATATATATATATATATATATATATATATATATATATATATATAATTTATAATATATGAATAAGAATGAAGTAGAAGTAAGATTAGAAATAATAACGCCATGACAAAGTTTACAATAAAATACAGCAAGTAAAACAGCAAAATAAACAAAATATTGACAAGTACGAATACATCATAGAGTTTTAAATCGATTTAGATTCATTAAGTTTGATTAATGCCCATATAAGAGAATCAATTTTCGTGCTAAAAATTTCAACATTTTAGAAGTTCATTAAAAACAACATTGGCTTCATGATTGGAAGCTTAAGATGATATGGGATGAGGAATTTCGAATGTCGAAAATCGAACACAGAGCCCTCACCTTGCCTGTTCGAAAAAGTCGCAAAATTTAGAATATTCCCTTACTTGAAGGGGGATGAGTAAGGTAAGCTTTGAGGGAAAAGAATATTCAGGACAGGCAGACAGATAAAAATCTAACAAGTTGTTGGATGATAAGGTACTGCTTGCTGAGGATCCAGAGATTTTCGAAGGCTTTAACACCCAAAGACGCGAATAGCAACTGCCCCCAACTCAGACGGTTCTCTACGAGTACCACTATATGCTAAGCGTGTATGATACCAATATACCAAGTCGCAACGTGCTCGGTCTTTCCCTTCGTTCTTGTAGAGTCGAAACCGGTCGAAGTAGTACCCCTTTTGTGGGAACATCCAAGAACATATTTTTATTCCCTTCTCTTTCCCTCACATCCAAGATTGACGAAACCAAGTTACTCTTTTATCGGAAGATAAAAATCCTTTCTCATGATGTGAAGTCGATTTAATTCCCGTCGCCCGCAACTGCGGTCTCGAAGGAGATAATCTGTGAGTTGCGCGCGTGCCCTCGTTTTTCTTTGTTTACTGCAAAACCAGATCTTGATGGAGGAGCGGAGGTCGTTGTGGAGAGGAACAAAGATCTGGTGGAGCGCTATTACCGAAGGAGAGGGCGATGGCGAGGGAATGTAATGGCTATTGATCATCAAGGAAACTCCAATCAGATGGGCAGATTCTGGGAAATTTGGCGATCGGTTTTTCTTCGCAGAATCTGTGTCCGGAGCGGATGAATTATCAGCGAATATCTGAATTAGATTAGGAATTAAGGTACGAATAATTTTGGATTCATTGAAGCGAGGCAGTGCAGCAAAAATTCGCATAAATACGGTCCTCAGATCTCAAATAAAAGTTGATATCTAATTGTTGTAAATGAAGTTGTAACTTATCGAACGGCTTTTTCGATCTAACGTTAGAAATGACATTGTTTTCAGTAAATTTACTTTCCTCTTCGAACTGAAGGCATGAACGGATTTGTTGGATTGAGTTTACAGTTTGGTTATCTATTAAGTATTCATTAACGTATATTTGCTTATCGGAGTAGACAATCTGCATAAATATGGCCATATGAAAACTAACGTATAAATTGTAAAAGATATGGTTTAGCGAGGATATTTCAGGAACCTTTCCTCTATGGAATTCGTCAACTACGTTGACCTAATTTAAGATCATAAATATTAAGATATCGATATTTGTAGGCGTTGTAAATATTTTGAAATCAATTTCTCCCATCTGTAAAATCATTGTTTATACAACATGATATGTATCATGCTTCATTTTTAAAAGAGGTTTTTATGACAGAATTAAAAGGCTCATAACATACAGTAGGATATCCTTCTTATTAAAAACTTGAATAAAAGTTTCAACAATAAGAACACAATTTCTTTGTTAATTCATCTGACTACCTTGCTTTTCATACTTAAGTTCTGTACTTACTCTAATTTAAGAACGTTATCTTAGCTTAAGTTTAGCTTTTCAGCTGATTTTCATTTCGAAAAGTAAATGTTACCTCCAACACAAAGAAATATTTTAAAACAATGTTTAAACAGTGATCAAAGGAGATTAGAAAAGAAAAATATTTTGATGTAGAATGATGTAGAACTAACAGATACTATGGAAAGTTCGAGGTAGAAAGTCGAAGATGCTATTTATTTACACTAACGTAAGGAAAACTTACATTAAATACTTAGGCGTTATTGTGATGCATAGATTCAAGTTTTACTAATAGTTAAAATCAACAAGCATATATCCATTTAACATTTGAATCAAAAATGAAGGATTGAGTACCAAACGATTCCGAAAAGATTCCGAAGAATATCTCATGGAAAGTTAAAAATTCTCTGGTTCCGATAACCAAGAAAGTTTTTTTTTAAGAAAAGAAAGAAAATTTATTCCATCTAAAACAGTGAAAAGCGACATTGAAACAGAAGTGAAGCTGGAATATAGGGACCCCATTGGTAAAACCTGTTTCGGGCTTAAAAACAAAATGGGTTAAATATATACGCGGGTGACTGGTTCAGATACAATATTTAACTTGCAAAAAAACATAAGATTGAAGTGTTTAAACATGTAAAGAATAAAAGCTCCAATATTTATCGCCTCATCACTTCTAACAGCCCCATCCTCAGCACAAATAATCGAGTAGTACGGAAGCGCTACATGTTCGCTGATCTTGGATCAGTTTTCACGTAGGAGCAATTGGTTTGATCGTTGAGGGAGGATCTTCCGCAGCAGAAGATAGCCTCTTGAGAGCGCTTGAGGTGATCCTTGAGGAAGGTCAGCACAAGGCCAAGGTTAAGAGGTCTGATTGATTGGTACGGTGCATCTCTAGAATGAAGGGATTAGTTGCTGAAAGGACTTACTTGGTGCAATCCATTCTATATGCCTCACGGCCCATCTCTCGACTTCATGCGTACCAGCCCTGAGTACCGAGTCGATTTCGTTCAATATTTTTCCATTGATATAAGTCATTAATTTTTTGAAATGGAGTACTCTGAACCCTAGAATTGATGAGGCGCCAGTTTATGTCTTACTCGTACCTCAATCTCTCGATTTCCCAAGGGTTGATTCGAATTACTAAATAGTCGCCGAATACTATGACTAATTTATCATTGTCAATGATGAAGTATTCTCCGTTTCAAAATTCCAGTCAGTGTTGTCTTACGGGAGAAAGGCATAGCCTCGCGCCAGGTCGCTTTTACGCGGAGCTACGGATTCGGACGGGTATAATTAAGATTCGTAGTTTACAATGACCGATTCAAACTTGAGTTCTGATGAAATATGAATGAAAATAACTTTGTCAACACAACAGTCAAAATATTACCCTTTTATAGCAAAAGCAACAAACTTAAAAGCGTTAAATTCTATAAATTGCCGTGTTTTCACTCGTGAACATTTTTAAACTGCCATTACTCTCTTACAATCCAACATAAAATGCTGATTTTTTCTTCAAATGCTCATTGTATCATCTGAATGCATAAAAGTTGCGTAAGATTAATTTTAGAGCAACCAAATCGTAGTAAAAGATTATTTAGTTGGAACGTAACTCTCTCAACATAAAATGCTGAGTTTTTCTTCAAATGCTCATTGTATCATCTGAATGCATAAAAGTTGCGTAAGATTAATTTTAGAGCAACCAAATCTTAGTAAAAGATTATTTAGTAACTTAAGAAAAATATCGTCGTGCAGTCCAATTTATATGTCGCCTAAAACTCGTAGACCTATCTCGTATAATTCTTTCGATATTTTCTCTTTGATAACCGTTCTACTTCCATGTACTCTATTATTTCCTCAATCTAATCCACCTTACGTACAATTAATTTCTCTTTTATACTGCCACGATCAATCTTTCGATTACTTCGTTTTTGTCATATTCAGCCGATTTTGCAACCAATGTAAGTAAGTCGATTATATAAAGCAAACATATTTTGAGAGATGACTTACATCTGCGATGACAGATCAAAGAAGCCTTATCTTCATCACAAGTGCTGCAAAATTTAAAACAAGCTCTTATGAGTACGTCCATAGCACAGTAAAGCTAAAACTTAATTGTAACGATAACTTACTCGTTTTTTATGAATTTTAAGAGATATAACTTTTATTTAAATGCACTATATGCACTGCTTTTTACAAAATCCTTGCATCGCATATACTTGTTTGCTTTTTAGTTTGTTTAGACTACCAACAGCTTTTCGGAAACAAGCAATCTCCTGCATAAAAAATTGACATAGTTTTTCATCACACGGACCTTATCTTAGAAAAGTATAAGCATGAATTTTTAAAGTAATAGAATCCCTATGTTAGCAGAATGATTGGTAGACACACTTGGCTTTAGGATGAGTTAATTTGGTTTTCTACAGAAAAAACTGAAAAATTAAAGAGTGAAAAACATTTACATTTACATTTACATTAATACCCCGCTAACCGCCGTAAGGCGTATGGCAGGGGGTGTGAATACACCGAACTCTCTAACCAACCATCTTTGTTTGCGTACCTAATACTATCTGGAAAAAGAGACCAGAAATAGCTATCTGTTCTCGCTATGATTTCGCGGAATCTTTTTGACGTCTGGTCTCGAAAACTACGCTCACTGAGTACGGGAATCACGAAGTCGCTTATTTCTTCATGTAAATCGCTACTCAAAAATTTCTCGAAAAGTTTATGCCTATTAACGGGGGAATTACGTTATCTCTAAGCGCGTAGACCAAATTCAGAAATATCTCTGTCGTGCCTTCATGCCACTTCTCATCAACTAACCACATTGGTAATAAAGTATTGTATCTTGGGTTATGTCTCTCTGTCCTTCGTTAAAAGCCTCAGTAATGCATTTTTGTCTGTCTGCAATTTTTAAGACGCTCTACTCTAGAGTCTGTGAAAGCTTAGTAGTTGCTTTCATATACGAATATAATAGTGGTTTATTTGAGGCGTTTTAAAGACATCAATGTCTTTTCAATTGATGTTTTTCTTTTATACGGCAAGTTTATCTCTTCTTTAGAGTTTTTAGAACATTTATTATAATTGTATTTTGCCAACCGATCTCGGATAGGTTTCTTGCCTGCAATAGAAGAATAAACCTATTGAGAAACGGGCATGAAAACTGAAGAGGCTGGAACTGAAAGCTGGATCTTCCACTTGCTGTTCAAACCAACCTCTAATCCAGTGGTTCCCAAAGTGGGTGCTACCGCCCCCTGGGGGGCGATGCTCTAGTTTATGGGGGCGAAAAGAGCCAAGTATTACCTAAGTATTATTCCTTTTGCATTAATGTGCTATGTAAACTATACCTTTATTGGATTATAAATAAACATTTGATTAGTCATTGTTTTTAACTTAATTATTAGAATTTTCCACTTCTGGTTACTCGTATTTAGCTTATGATACTGATTATTATTATTAAGTTACCGCTTGGGGGGCGTTGAGTGTTGTTTTATGGATCCAAGGGGGCGGTGGCTCGAAAAAGTTTGGGAATCACTGGTCTAACCAATGTCTGAATGCTCTGAAAGATGGCTCAATTGGTAAGAGTACCTGTTTTGTCACTTTTTTTTTCGTTCCGTTTCTTCTTTGGAAAATATCTAGGCGCACGCCCTTTTTTGTTATGCTATCCTCTTTTTCTGAAAATTTTCTGTCATTAACGTCTTCCGGTCTCTTCTTATGCGAATCTTTTCAAGGATTTTTAAATGTTACGGGACGATCATGTCAAGTATATTCGGAGGTTCTCCGTCACCTGCATATATGCAGGGCCGTAAGTAGGGCGGGCAACAGGGGCACTTGCCTAGGGTAAAAATTATTTGCGGGGTGCAAAATGGAAGTTATAATGTATTGTATTATGTGCAATGTAATATATTATGAAAAATCGAAAATCTCGAAAATTTCTCCCACCTGGAAATTAGTTCTAATTTGGTAATTAATGCATTAGTACTAATTTAGAAGCCGCAAATCATGGTGCAACTAGCGAGAAAAGTTATTCTTTTAAGTGTGCGAGTAAATTTTTTGTATAAATGGCCGAAGTGAAAAATTCCATATGAATAAAATTCCATTATAAATGCTACCCGCCTTCGGTGAAACGCGAAAAGTACCAACAGAAATAAATTTTATTGATTACGTTCTTTTGAAATGTCTGAAAATTTTCATTTAATTTTTTTTTTTTAACTTTTTCAGTTCTATAATATTTAACACTAGCTTAAGAAATACTTCGTTTGCTGAAGGAGATATCGGATTCATTTCTTTAAGAGCACCATAAAAGTGGTGAAGTTTAGTTTTGAAAACATGCTAGTTCCAATCGTACCAACAGAAATATAATTGATTTCAAACATGATGTCCCCCATGCAGATTATTGAGCCGGGCCCGAACCGAAAACCGAAATCGGAAAGTACCGTCATTTTGCCGGAGTGAGAACCGAAACCGATATTTATTCCGTTCAGATCTTTCCTTCCCAGCAATTCAAATTTCACTCAAATATAATCGAAAAGTTTATTTAAGGATAAAGTACTTTGTAATTTCCATTCACTTAGAATCTATTGTGACGACTAATTTCATATACAGTAAGGGGTATCTTCAGACAGTTCTGACGATTCCGGTATAAACTGCCCGGAGATATCTACTCACTGTTGTTGAAACGGTCATCAGAATAAATTCTAGGTCTGTGGAAATTACAAATTTATTATTTTCATCGTTCAGTATGGCCTCCTGAAGTTAGCCACATCAGCTTTAGAGGAGGGATTGCTAAACATGCGTAACTACGACTTTCTACTATTAGTAAGTCCTAATCTAGAGTAAAGTGCAATGCAGAGTGGATGAATTAGGCTAGAATTAATAGAAGGGTATAGTATACTCTTTACAAACTCCTTGCATCGCATAAGCTTGTTTGCTTTTTAGTTTGTTTAGACTACCAACAGCATTTTCGGGAAAATGCAATCTCCTACATAAAAAATAACATGATTTTTCATCACACGAACCTTATCTTAGAAAAGCATAAGCATAAATTTTTTAAAGTAATAGAATTCCTATGTTAGCTGAATGATTGGTAGACACACTTGGCTTTAGGATTAGTTAATTTGGTTTTTTACAGAAAAAAAACTGAAAAATTAAAGAGTGAAAAACAGAGGAATTACGTTATATCTAAGCGCGTATATCAAATTCAGAAAAATCTCTGCCGCGCCTTCATACCACTTCTCATCAACTAACCACATTGGTAATAAAGTATTGTATCTTGGGTTATGTTTCCCTATCCTTCGTTAGAAGCGTCTGTAATGCATATTTGCCTGTCTGCAATTTTCACTCAAATTTTGTTAAATCAAATCACTCAAAGGGTATAATATTATAATGGTCGGAGCGAAAAATATCGGAACCGATTCGACGTTGACGGAAAGAACGAAACTGAACCGATATTTCTGTTGAACCGGAGCGAAAACCGGAACGAAAAACATCACGGTTCGATGCCCTGTCCCCATATGATCCGATCACGGACCGAATCTGAAGAAAACCAAGCCCGACGGGTCGGAAGACAGCAAGGGACCTCGGCCGTACAACACTTAAAACAATTAGGGAGGGCTTCTTTCGTAGATCTGCTGCTGAAATCTTGTGCAGAAGAGGTAATGTGGCAACAAGGCCCTGTCATCTCGCGTTTGAAACAAGGCCCTTAAGGCATTAGCCCTGTCACCTCGTGTTTGCATTTAAAAAAAGAATCGGGCAAGGAATAGGAATTCGAGCGCCAAAAATGTAGATGTTCCCCGAGCTGGAATTTTCCATCCAATATACGGCTCATTTGTCACGTGGGTGTTTACTTATTCAATACCACGTTGGCGGGAAACGCATTAGAATATTTAAAAAATTTAGATTTTCCCACGTTTGACACCTATCGGCCTCTGAGCTACGGCGAACACTTTGTCACTCTGACAGCGAATGCGTGGTCTAAGCCTAAGGATTCTCATTTGGCGCCAAAGAAAATGGCACGGAATAATGAGCGCTGTAGGAAGTGTGGACTCAGAGGGTCCAAGTCGTTTAGGAAATTCTTCCGTGTTAAATCAATGTGTATCTAGATGAGGGTGAATTTATCTTTCGGCAGGACGCAAATGGATTTGCTTCCTTCTCAGTGTTTCATTTTCGCAGGAAAGGAGGAAAATTGTTAATATTTTTACGAAATTAGAGATTGTGTGCTTATGCCTTCAGTACTCTCATACCTGTTATAATTTCGCCAGATACTGTTTCGAATATGGAGAATATGGAGTAATCTTGAGGGAAATAAATTATTATGTATAACTATTTATTTGTATTGTTTATTATTACTAATAATTATTATTTATCATTATTTATTATTATTATTATTATGTCAGAAAACACGTCACAGGTGGACAACTGTCTGATGGAAACGTCACTCATCTGAAAACAAAACATTTGAATATTCCCAAAACAAATCCACTACTTCCATCATGTCCAACAAGGATGCAACTATAATCACTGTTTTTTATTGTCATTTATTGTTCATTTTCTCTTCATTTTTATCATTACTTTTTATATGAACGCATTTCCTTTTGTATTTTAGTTTTCTTCTGTGCACTTCTTTATGCTATCTCTCTCTTTTCAGGATTAATTGACGAAGGGTTAGATGTAAGAAGGGACTTTCTGGCCTCAATCTTACCAGAATAAAGAAGTATTGTAATCATTATTATATCCTCACCTCAACAATCCTTTCGCGCCATTAATTTGTATTTTTTTGTATTTATTTATTTTAGATACATCAACCATTTACATTTACAATATTTATAAATTTTACATCTGAAACGTATAGTAGTTATGTGATACCCAAAAGATTATATAATCTTGTCCGACTATCAATTAATGATATATATCGATTAATGCAATTGGTTAATGCAAGCAAGTAATACAAGCATGTAAAATCTTGAAGGCAAACCATTTATGTATACTATAATTCAGAGGGGACAAAACATTGAGTAACTCTACCCGCCATTTGCCCAAAGTCAGAAGTCAGGAGGGAAACCCCTCGAAAACATACCGCAGTTAGAAGAAAAACCACCTCGGCCAAAAGATATTCGAAATCGTCAAAATTTGGACTCTTATACACTAAATGATTAACATTAAAGGTACTACACTGCATACTACATATACCACATACTGTAAATACTATTAAATGATTATCTAGAAATTTAAAATATAATTGTTAAATAAACTAGTATCAGGATTGTCCCTCGACCCCTCGTCGACATCTCTCACACGTACTTTGAAATGGGTTGAAAATATTTTACGATAATTCGTTCCATTCTTTTACAGTTAACGTAAAAATATTTACCAAAGTCCATTATGGGTGACTCAAAGTTTATTTTGAAGGAATTATAGTAGTATTTCATTCACTATATCACCTGTCCTTCCTCCAGAATATTACCGTCGTTATTCTTTCCTTTTTCTGGAAAAGTTGAATTCGTATGGTTGTCGTTACGACAGATCTTTTTATATTTGTGCTCCTGACAGCCTTCTTTTCTGGCGTCATAGCGTACAATTTGAGTATCCTTGCCAATGATCGCTGTATTACATAACATCCATGTCGAAATATCTTAGCAGATCGTTAATATATAACCTCATATAGATATATGCTACATAGACATAAATCCATGATTTCAGCTTATGCATCATTTCTCATATCTATCTATCACTTTTTTATTTACAGAAAATTTATTGTACATAGCAGTCATTCCTATATTATTTGCCTATGAGTTGAAACAACTATGCACTTCTTATTGCATTCTTTCTTGTACCAACCTTATTCGTTTTTCTCGCATGCAAATTGTCCTTCCTGCGAATTTTATAGTAGTTGTTTAAAAAGTGGTTTAACTGTTACAATATTTCGCAGATATGGACTTCCTGGGAATCAAACCCGGGACCTCTGTCACCAAAGGCCTGCCTACACCATCCTACCTGCGGA
Organism: Pachydiplax longipennis; assembly: GCA_036926295.1. Lineage (NCBI taxonomy): Eukaryota > Metazoa > Arthropoda > Insecta > Odonata > Libellulidae > Pachydiplax > Pachydiplax longipennis. The sequence goes on from JAVFKF010000019.1 coordinate 34,066,345, forward strand.
TGGATATCGGGGAGCCAAGTCATAGTAATAAACGTAAGTTATAATGATAATTTCATATTTTTCCGGTAGGTAGTTATTCAAAATCTATTAAAATGTTGAAGGTTGCAATAAAATACGTTCCGAACGATTGAGTAAGCCATTAACTAGGCATCGAGTGAGCAATTATGACTACCAGTTGCTTGTCATTGCAGTATCTTTACAGCGACTGCAATACATTCACAATATTCGTTCACATTGCAACATTGTTACCATCCTCATAAGCGGTTTGCTGTAAATTTTCTTCGAAGAGCGATTATGAGCTTGTAAATGACGAATTTGTTTCGCTGAGTTTATGAAAATAGAATCTGTCAATGAAAGAGAAAAATCCAATTTTTCTTTTTCATTGACAAGACCAAATTACAATGATACCTCGGCTAACGAAGATAATTCTTTCGGGAATCACGTTCGTTAGCCGATTCGTGATTTCTCATAGATTTCTACGGAAATTAGTTTAATTCCTTTCGGGATGCTGCCCACTATTTACAGATGAGTTAAACATAATAATAATAATTATAGTGGAATTTGTTTAGGACGAGATTGAGACTATAAAGTCTCTTCTTACATCTAACTTCTCTTCATATGAATAAAAAAAAGAGATTGCTTGAAAAAGCAGAACAGCGAAGAAGACTAATTTGTGGATTTAAAAACCTAAGCCAAGAGCTTATGAAACAATTTTCACTGCAGGAAAACACCCTCAAGAACGGGGTGTGAAAAACCTGCTATAAAACATATAGTAAAAAGCACACTATAAAGGTCAAAAACTCACCAAAGGATGATATGAACAGCTAGTTAACTTAATGGAGAATTGATGAGACATCGAATCGTTCACTCGATGGGAAGGATCGAATTAAAAACCGGTAATATACAGTTATTCGGCTCAATAAGGATAGTGTGAAAAATCGAAACGTTTCATTCGACTCATTCAATGGAAGTAAACAATCCAATTATTCGATTAAAAGAGTTGTGAAAACAGATTCTGCACCGGAAGCTATTTACGAGAAAGACTATTCCTTGATATTTATTTCAGTAGTATATGTGGGAAACTTGTGGTCTTCCCGAACTATTTATTCCATTCTTCCCATTTCAATGCTCAGCTTTCCTCACCTTTGTCCTCTTACTTTGTAATCACAGCAATTGCTCCGTTTACCTGAGGATTAAGTGGCATCCTCATACTAATTACCATCTGATAAATGGGACGTCCTCTTTCATTTGAAAACACGTTATGAATCGTCTCTAGAATCGTCTTTATTCGGGCGAGATTGAGACTAAAAAGTCTCTTCTTAAATCTACCCCTTCGTCTATTAGTGTGAAAGAGATAGCATAAAAAAGTGCACGGAAGAATTGTGGGTTTAAAAAACTAAGTTGGTGCTTTGGAAAAATAGCCCACAGCAGGAAAACACCCGCAAGAATGGGGGTGTGAAAAACCTGCGAAACCTACAAATAAAATAACTGTTTACGGAAATAGCAGGCATCTAAAAGGAAGAAATACAAGAAATATATAACATTCATAAAATAAATACATAAAGAAAAGAAATACATAAAGAAAAGAAATACATCAAAAGAATACGAATAAAAACAAACAAGAAAGGACGTTATGAGAAAAATAACACTGGCTACACTACTATGAAAAGGTTACGGAGAAGTTGCCTCGTTTTCAATTATTCAATGTCAAATGTCCCGGCGATCTCAAACGTAAAAATCACGTTTCCTTTCAAATTCCCGTGTTAGAAAACGCTTTTTACAAGAAAGAGTTTTTTTGGCTTGTTTTTTCACTATACTCATCCTCGCTTGCGTCTTTCGCTTCAGTCACACCCATACGTCTCTGTAGGAATTCCCTTTATGAACTACTCTGATAAATCATCTTCGTCTACTTCCATGCATTCTTTCTGTATGTGATGGAACTGGGGCAGATATATAGTTAGGCTGAATAGGCGCTATTTGAGGGCTTCATCCATTTCAATTACACTGTGTTTATGAAATCTCCACAGCATAAAAAAATTCGATTCTTTTGGGGAACGATTAGTTAACAGGTACTTGCTTTTCGATTCAGGAAATAATTTAATACAGAATAAGTCTATGTAACGTGTTTATAAAATATGTATACTACGTAATTAATGAAGCTGTACGAGTTTATTCGTCGTTCATAATAATTTATTTATTAGTAAGTATGCTGCTTGTAGAATTACTTTTGGTGGCAGCCCCAACCATTATCTATATGAAACATAATTAAAACCACAAATCCCTACACCAAACGTTAAACAGATAAATATTCCACAATTAATGTTCCTACCCATACAGTACTCAAACATAATACACAGTATCCAAACACCACTACACTACATCAAGACTTAATCTACACACACCTCCTTGTCACCTCCACCAAAACATTTAAACCACATATATCCTCTAATTACAAAAACTACGAAGGAACTAATATTTATAGCTCAAATTTTTGTTTATTCTTGTCCCAGTGAAATAACCGAATTTTCTGTTTTTTTTTTATTTTAACTCTCATAATTCATAGTGTTGTGATGTGTAGTAATTCATGTTTTTTTTATTTTAACTCTCATAATTCATATATAATAATTTTAACTCTAAGAATTCTATTCGCGTAGGACTTCTGATAGCTTAAATCAACCTCTGGTATGGATTGAAAAGGTAGTGCGTGGAATAAATGCTTCTTTGTAACTTTTCTCGCTAGAATAATAACTTAGAGATTGTGGAGTATTCATAGTATCCACAGCTAATATTAGCTAATGCATTCATCCGATAGAGTGAAAAGATAATTGGAGTCTCGGATGAAATGCCGCGGTCAACGATTACGGAATCCGAGGAGGGGTCAAGGGAAAGAGAAGAAAAGAGATGGAATTGCAAAGACAGCGCGTCGAGGACAAAAGAGCGAGTAAATATGGATGACATGCGTTCACGAATAAAACGGAGTCATTTTTTTTGGTCCCTCTGTTTGTGATTTGGTGCGTGACGTAAATCGAAAGCGTCCATTTCTCAAGCATGTTCACATCTCCTAATCTTTCCCGATAATAATTTTTGGAATTATTTTCATTTCTGATTGTTACTTTTGTTATTCTCTCAACTTTCTATTTACTTTAATATTAACGTATCTCTCCTTTCCTTGTACTATTTCTTTAGTCTCAGTTTAACTAATTACACAACCTATTTCTATAATTTATGTTTAACATATGTTTTTATCATTTTCTTTTGAATGAATGTGCTCTTATATTGTTGTTTATTTTTTTGAGAATCATGTTGCTTGCCATAAAATTCTTTCTCAGCTTATTTTTTCCTTGAAGACACATATTTCCATTTCTCTATATTTCCAGTGGTATATCTGCCCCGTTATGTGAATTTCAGATCTGCTTTAATGCGATTTCTCTAAAAAAAGATTGACTATCCGTTGGTTTTCGAACTTTTTCGCAGCTTTTCTGCGGATGTTTCCCTCCTGCGGTGTTATTTATAAAGTACAAACTTAGAAATTTTAAATCCAATTATTCTCCTTCTGTGCACTTTTTTCAATCATCTCCTCCTTTTAAATTTTATATGAGGTACGGTTAGATGTAAGAATAGACTCATCAGTCACTATTTTTCCCTAATGATAAGATTACCTTTATGACGCGACTACTTAAAGATTAAATGCTTTCTAATTAGCGCTATTTTGTTATGGAACTACATATATGAATGCAGTCTATACACAATTCAGGAATCCCCTGGCTTCATAAAGAACCAAATGATGCCTTACGATGAAAGCAAGTTTCCTACCTAATGGATGGAATGTAAAGAAGCTATTACTCCTTTGCTCATAAAAGCTCCCGATTACAGAAGTTAGATTGAGTGGCTCGGTAGTTCAATGGCTAGAATACCTGCCAGGAAAGTGGGAGACCTGGGTTCGAGTCCCAGCCAAGTCACAATTTTTCACTTCTCGTATAACTTTAAGTTTCCTATCGCTGGGGTGATCCACTAAATGGCCGAGAAAATGAACTAAAATATATCAAAATAATCGGGTTTTTTAATGAAATTAATAGTTATACTACGCTTTTACTACTTGGAATTCTTTAACTTCAAACGAGTCTACGATCTGACTGGAGATTTTAACGTAGGTGAAATTTCAGTTTCGTTTTTTCAAGTAATACTCGAATATGTGCTCAGTCTTCAGCCCGAAGGCAGGTTTGAACCTCATCCCTCACCATTAGCAAATAAGAACTGTAGAGGGGATGAGGCGTCTATGCTATATGAGGAGTGAGGTAGTTTTACCTTGTTTTCCTCACCGAACCAGAATGTTACAAGCGGAACAAGTCCACCGAGTAAAGCACAATGACTCCACGAGTAACGCTTTTCGTAGAATTCTATAAAGAGAGACCTTAATCAATGCCATTATTCAGCATCACTTATACTCAACGGCGTAGCTACACCTTGTGGATCTCGGGGCGCGCCTGACTTTTCCGCCCCACTCAATACACATCAAATTACGCTGAAACAAAACGCCAAATGCGGCCAGAAGGAAATCGCACTTTTCCATTTGAAAACTTATTATTACTATCATCTGTTATTAGGTAGATAAGCAATGTGTTGCAATAGTTAATTGCAACGTTTCATTGGAAAGCTTGATTAATTTGAATTCAGCTCGAATCGAATCTTAATTCATAAAATATTTTACCTTTATGCTTCATGCTTCATTACCTTTGCTTTTTTAAATTTTAATCCCATTTTTAATAGTTTAATCGCAATCTCATCCACTGTGGTTGACAATAATTGCCGCCCTAAAGTTAGGGCTGTCCGGGGCGGTTCGCTCCTTTGCTACATCACTGCTCATACCTCAATAGCAAACTGTATGTACAGTCTTCATCCAGAAGGCTGGTTTGTACCTCATTCTCCTACCATTAGCTGCAAAAAGGTTTGGAGAGGGAGAAGAGACAATTAGGCAAAATATAGGAGGTAGTTTGCTCTTACTTTCCGCACCAAACCAGAATGCTATGGGCGGAACAAATCCACGTAAGAGATGCAGAATTACTCTATATGTAACACTTTTCGTAGAGTGAGTGAGAGTTACTGAAAATAGGGAGCGAGTCGCTTTCTTCCCAGGACCAGAATGCTATTAGCGGAAAAAGTCCACATAAGAGAATGACTCTATGAGTAAAAATTTTCGAAGTATTCCATAAAAAGAGACTTCAATCAATGCCATAAATCTACATCACTCATACCTTAGCAACATTTTAATCTTCGCAGTCTTGAGCAAGACTGAGATAAAAATAAATGGAAGATAAATTTTTCTTTGTCGTGTTCCAAAACACAAATGTAGGATATTCACCAGAATTCGGTAGTAGAACGAAAACTCGAATATTCAAAGAAAAATTCGAAAGTATCAGTTAATGCGGAATTAAGTGCATCTGAACGATCTTAAACACACTGAATTCGAAAGTCGTTAATATAGTAATAAAAGTGACCCGTCAAATGTTTGATATTCGTGAATCTCACGTATCGATCGTATGGGAGCAATTCCTTGGAAGGGCACTTCCTTTACCTTGGCCCCCACAGTTTTTTCACTTTCCTTCCGTCTCAGCTGTTTACGTGTATCTAGTTCCCATAGTGCATCTTCACTTCCTTTTTTCCATGGCTTCGCAGGAAGTCGCACGAATACGCCGGAAAAGGGCGGTGCGTGGGCGTGCGAAACTCTTGCCGCGTGAGATTTGAGCGGATGTGACGAATTAGGAGCGTCAATGCCACCTAAATGCGCGCAAGAATGGCGAACTCTCGCTTAAAAGCTCGTTTAGGTAATGAATGGGACGGTCGCGAATGAATGGAGCTGAAAAGACCGCGTCTTAGGAAAATAAGCTTGGTATCCCATTAGGATACAAGTGTGTCAATTGGGAGCCAAAGCTTTCCATCCATAATCATGTAAGAAAACTCGGGCTGGTTAAATGAAAGAAAGGATATTGGAAATCGGCTGTTAATGAATGAGATATTCGAAAAACTATCCAATCGCCGAATATGCCGGTGACCGTCGGGCTAATTCCTCGGAAGGAGCAAGGAAACCGCGGATTACCGACCTTCTGGGAAACACCCAATGCGCGTATCGGAGGCTGCGCCTCCATCCTCTTGGGGTATGTTTATAATTAGATTATGTTTGTGCATATTACATAATTTCATTATATGCATTAAGCACATACCCCTGAGCTAGTTAAGTAAATGACAAAGGCAAATTTGCCTTAATATCCGGGCACTGAGGAATTTCTATCTCTGCTATTAAATTGGTAAAGCAAATAATGGGTGAACTAGGTCATCTAAAACGGGTTCCCTTCCTGGGCAATATGTAGCTTGTGGGGGGAGCGAATCTCACACGGCAGATAGCAGTTAAATATGTGTAATGCTATCAAAGAGTTCCTAAAATTGTCTCAGATACATTACTAAAATATTTTATGTTGGTGTTCTTTAGCAAAATTTACCCTGCTATTTCACGTTGGTTTCGTGATCAAATTTAAAAACGTGTTTCTTATTATGGCATTTATGGAGTACGGGATATTACACTTAAAAGCCAGGTTTCTAAAGGGTTCGTGTATCATAAAGGTTGGGACAACCTACTCTAAACTGGGCCCTTATCATCAATCTTTTCATATGAAGAACATATTAGAGCTAGGTAAATTTTTAACTTTTACGCCGACTAACGACAGCGTAATGAATATACGGAAAATTTAAAACTCTCGTTTGATCATTCAGCTTGGGATGAAGTTGCATCTCCAATTGCTACGTTTCTTTGAGATTGACTTTTAAACATCACGCAAAACCTGCCTCTTCAAAATAAATCGAGTCTTGAGTACCTCGTTTAAAGATTTCTTCACAATAAATAAGGTTATCAATCTTTACAAGCGGATATGTTGCCACAGAAATCAAATTAAATTATTTTCAGTTTAATGTAAAGAAAACAACCGTACGTTTCCTAGGAAACCTGAAATAATTTCCAAAAGTATTGAGACCCATAATTTAAATTTAACAGAGGGTGCTTTTTTAAGATAGTGTATAGTGTATAATAGTGTCTATAATCAATTGAGGTAGCCGTTACTAGGTAGAACTCCATTACAGGAAATGATGCAATATTTTGGTAAAGTCTGCAGAAATTTTTTAAGAATTTTTGTAGAACTTTACCAAGTTATTGCATTATTTCCTAGATCGTTTCTTGCGGAAGATGCCTGAAAAGGTTGATACAACCGTCTGAAGAAAGTTTCCAATTCAGGGACGCAATTTTTGTGATTCGGCTGATGTTCATAAACTGGGATTATCAATTATAGAAGGAAGGACGCTATTTGCAAAACCTCTATTAGTTGTAAACGTACGAGTAGCCGAACATGACAATGTGAAGGAGACGGGAATTAATGTAAGGAAAGTCCTTTACTATTGAGAACAGTTTTCGATCGCTATGAAGTACATGAAGAGGTTCATCCCGTTTTGGCTATTTATTTCAAACTTATGATAATAATAGTATCCTACCTTTCGGTAGGTTCATATGCCTCCACATTCCCTGTTTAATTCCTTCTCCTTCAAATCCTGGCAACTCATCCCACCACTTAATTCGTCTAACAACTTCTGTCTTTGTCTTCCCCTCTGTCTTTTCCCTAGCATTCTTCCCTCGGTCACTTTCTTCAGTAATCCCTCTCCTCTCAATATTTGACCCACCCATTTCTTTTGTCTATTTCTAATTACTTCAATTAACACCCTCTTCTCTCCAACCATCTCTAGCACCACCTCGTTTGTTTTTCTATCGACCCAGCTTACTTTCTCAATTCTACGGAGAAAGCAAGCTTGGTAAGATTTCAAACTTATACATTCATTTTGTAGAAAATAATAAACTAAGAGATCGGTTCTAATCTGATTTTTTACTTGTGATCCTTTTGAAGTATAGTCATAATTTTACTGTTTTTCTCCGTCTTTACATCTTAAAACGAGTATTGATGTAATCGCTTTGCAATAGTATTAATTAATAGTAATAATAAATAGCATTGCAATCAATAATGACTTTGTTATGAATTTACGATAGTATATTGTAGAAAAAGAAGAATTATATTGTAGAAATTATGTCGTAACATTCGGTGTATTTGATGTAGAAACTCTTATTATTGGAAGATCAAACGGTAGCTTCATTTTTAAATGAGATGGCATCTTTTGTATGCAATTTTATGATTTCATATCGCAGTTTACATCTACTTAATTTGGCGCCCGTGACTATCAGTTGAGTCCTCATCCAGCAGATGGGGTTCCCTTAGCTATGCTCCTCTTTCAGCGAAAGATAGCAAAATATTCGAGTATTCTACGGTGTTTTCTCCTTCAGGACATTTCCTTGCTTTAGTGGATGGTTAGAAACTTCACTCTCTTTGAACTGGAATTAAGTCACGGTAATATGATGTATACAGCAATAATTCCTGAAACATATTTTAAAGGGAAAACATAACCATAAGATTCTTAAAATTCCAGAGTAAAAATCGTAACTATTGTTACTCAACCTTAATGAATTAATATTTTTCATTTAGAAGGATTCGAAGTATTTGTTTCGGAAACAGTTGGTTATCATCAGCGAATCTCATCGCTCCAATGTGTATTTGGCTGCTGCTTGGGAAGGAAATGAAACATGACGCGAAATCTTTCATTCTTATTGTGGAATTCAAGAGAAAGTTATTCATGGGAACCGAAATCCTCAACAATACCCACGTGTTGCAGGAAGTCAAATTCGAGATTGAAATTGCATTTATTTCCAAAAATATGTGGAGATCCACGGAAGAGTAAACATATTCGAATCGAACTGGGATCGCACTTCAGTCTTTGCAGCTTTATTTAGTCACTAGCTGAAGTGCCTGCTGATTCTCAAGAGATAAATAAAGATTAATGATTACCATAATAATTATGGCATAATGGAACCTCGAGATAACAATGGATACTCAATTCTTCGAATGAGAACCGGAAACATGAGTGCGTTAAGTAGTTTCTTTATTTGAAATCCGTCGATGGAACATGCCAACGAAAGATTCAAACAGAGTTGAAAATGAAGGCACAGAAATTTACTAATTAAAGGCTTCCAAAAAGAATACAGATGTAAATTCATGCGGATTAAAAGATGTAAGCCAAAGCCAACAAAAATTTTCTATTTACTGTCTAATTTTCTACGGACACATTTTTTTTGCTAAAAAATTTTGAACAAGGAATGGGTCAAGGGTGATTTTGCACGTTAGGGCGTGTACCCAGGAAAAATCCCAAGGAAGAATAAACTTGAAAAAAGTTCGATGGGACCGGGAATCGAACCCGGTCATTTTCCTTGCCAACAAAGTTTTTCGAATGGCTTGAGAGAATGTTCCGGCGAGATAGCTCAACGAACAGAGCACCTGACCGGCAATCGAGAGACCCGGGTTCGATTCACGGTCCCATCGTACTTTTTTCAAGTCTATTCTTCCTGAAAAATTTTTGCTAAAAATTTCCCAAATCCTCTCAAAACTTCTCCATTCTCTATCCCTGCATTGATAAATATCTATTTTAGGGCCCTTGATCGTGACGTCGCAGTATATAGCAGTCTCACTGAAAAATCATTAAAATCACACTGATTGTGCGATTGAAACAATCATGGAGGGTCATCAGCTTGACCCAGTTATTTGTCATGATATTAGTAAATTCCAAAATCTAAGAAAATTTCCCAATGAGTAGCCTGTTTAATCTGCGTAGGGAAAAATTTGAACAATATATAAAGCTAGACGGTTGTGCAACATAAAGTTATCGAATTTTAAGCAAAGAAAAACACAGAAACTTACGCATACAAACTCTATTTTATTCTGTTAAGCACAATAATTGTTCGAAGTTCTCGAGAATAGGTTTAAATGATCGAGAACAAGTTTGAAATAGATAATTTGTTTTGTAATTTTTATGAAAGCATTTGAAATCAACTGTTTATTTTCCTTCTCTTAGCGCAGAGCCTTGGTTTAATTCGATTAATTGAATTACGGAATGCCTTCGCTCACTCGAATTTGCGTTACTCATCAAAGTATCTTTTTTCCATTACGAATATTAACCTTCATTGTACAAATACCTAGCTGCGCTAGCTCCACCTGTTCTCATCCAGAGGTTTAGCTTCAAAAACTGATCTTTGGTGGGGAAAACTCGATGCAGTGACTGGTCTTTAAATTCTCACGCGCCGATACTGCATGATCTACCTCTTTTTTCAGAGTGTGAAAACGCACTCGTATTATGCCTCGAAGTCACTCGAAAAAAGTATCGTGTGCAGAGTAACTGAGGTAAAATTTTTGGATTGGACCAAGATCCATAGCTTCACTACCAACCTTTAAAGAAAAAATGTACTTGCGCCGCTGAAGGGCCGATTAAGTAAATTCATTCAATTTCACACTTAATGTGTGACATCTCTAGTCATTTTCAGGTTTCTTAACTATTTGATAAACTGACAGTATTCCTCAATGACTTTGACCGCGTCAAATGCAATACTACTTTTGTAAAACATCACGTAGGTATCGCGTACGTGATACATATGTTTTGAGGTAAGCATTTTCGCGACGATACCATTCATAACTTTCCATCAATCAGAGAGAGTGGAACATTGAATGGGTGATTCATTTCTGCAGCGGAGAAATTTCGTAATTTTTTGATGCTGATTCGCGCAAACCATAGATGTTGAGGTACCGCATCAGATGGAGTGAACGTTCTTAGAAGACGTTGCTGATATAATATGTCCTCCGCATTTCATGGGTCGGTATGATGCTACTATACAACTAACAAAAGAGATTATAGCACTAATTACTTTTAAATATTCATTTTTCCTTAGCGATATGCGGCAGTAACTGCAACTTTTTCAAAGAGAAATAGACTACTGGTATATACCATGTCTTACGTCGAAAGGATACAGTTATACCTTTGATGACCACGGGCTTAATTAATGGCGTACTTGGTTTTGATGAATAACCGAAGGAAGAGTGTTAAAGTAAATTTGCACCTAAGGGCATGCAAGGAAAAAAAGTACTCGAAACAGTTTCAGAAAATGTTTTAGTCGAGTAGCTTAGTTGGATAAGGAGTTTCCCGGATCCCGGGTTCGATTCCCGATCTCATCAGACTATTTTCAAGTCCGTTGTTCCTTACAATTAAATGAATTAAAACAATGCCTCGGGTAACCACGTAGGGCTTTGGTTTAAGATGACTCATTTGATTAAACTTTCAAGAATACGTACATTGAGCAATTTTTGCATATTTGACAAGTACAATGTTTGTGGGGAGTAGCTGTAACGAATTTATCGAATGCTATATTTGCGGAAAATTGCATTCTGGATAACGATCGCAATCCTGGAACTGTTTACCGACAGGTAGTCATGGTACCACTATATATAGGTGTGTGTTTATCATTATTATTATTATTATTAAGTACATTGTTGCAGATAGACTGCTAGTCTGGTGGCAACATTACAAACAACTACATTAATTTTTACAAACATACTTAAACAACACAGAACAAACTATATAATACCCTCGCAAGAAATACTTACAACTACTATACATGATATAAAACTCCAATATAACACAATTCCCAACTCCATTACTAATTCCCTTGCAAAAAAATGTTCTACTACTACTACAACACTTATTCTCTGAAAAGTTGAAACACAGATACTCCCACAGAAACAATATACATTTAATCACAAGCAGCATTAATTAACCCCTGCCCCCTCCCAAACATTCACCCTCAATCGTACAGGTTTTTTCATTATCTGAGGAGATAAAAAAATAGATGATAAGAAATGGTAGGTGAAAAGCTTCATTACGAAAATCGTGCTTAAATAGGATAGAAATTTGCTCTTTCCCAAAGAAACCATCTTGAGCTCAACCGATCACGTTGATAACTAAATAGCGATGAATTTCCTCTGCGCGTGTTGCCATATCGTAGTAATTTCCCGGCGTACGACCAAGTTGACGTCTCCTTGGGTCCCGCCCTGGTCCGTTGTAAAGCCGGCCTAGGAACGCTTTAATATTCCACCCGTTTTTCATACTCTCGTCCCAGTTTTTTACGCTCCTTCCGCGCTCTTGCCACTGCGCATGCGCGAACCGTAACGGGGGAGGGGTCCCTATCCCCCCCCAACAACCGCTCCTCAGTCGCAGACCAACAGTCGAGTGCGTCGGTGAGGCGGAAGGCGGTCTGCACGTTTTTGGCGTCGGCTAAAGGAAAGCGAAATGTCCGGGGGAGAGACGTTGCTCCTCCTTCCAGCGCCTAGAAGCCTGGGTCAGCTACCATGGGATGCCTCGATGGGCAGTGCCAGGAGGTGCCTTTTCGGTCGTCCGGACCCGTTGCCCAAGACGGAGGATCTTTCGGCGGAAAGGGAAAGGGTGATGAGGCAGTGGGACTTCGATATCATCAAGGAGAAGCCCGTGTACCCGCCCAGGAGATACTTGTGGGAGAAAGTGGGAGCCGCTGCATCCAGCGAGAGTAGGAAGAGGGGCAGAGTCACGCCCTACAAACAACTTCGGATCACTGGTGTGTATCACTCTGTCTCGTAGTGTTGCTAATGTTAGGATACTGTTCTGCTGCACTCATGCCCCGTGTTTGCAGCGGGTGTGTTCGGTTTAATTTAGTTTATTTTTCTGGCGATTTTCTCTTTCGTTTTATTCGTGGTTATTCTCTGCAGCGTGTTCAAGTTTTTCTAGTCAGTTTGATTGCTGAAATCCGTAGTAACTATAAATCGGGATGTTAATTACCAGATTGAAGAACAGTGCACGGAGACGACCTGGTGTGAGGCTATTCTTATGGTATGAAGAATAATGTATAGTATTTCATTTCCATAATTATTATTTTTTCCATCATCACCGACTAGAAAAACGGGAACGTAAAAACGATCTGGTTTGAAGCTTTCTTACTATATGAAGCATTATGTACGGTAATTCATTTCCATAATTATTAGGTTTTAGTATTTAATTCTCTTCATTACTGACTAGAAAAACGGGAACGTAATATAGTAATTGATAATTTGTGCTCATCCAGCGTATACTGATTGCGAGGTGAATGTTACTCCCGATTAAAAAATCTTGCCCCAAATCCAATGTTAGAAGAAAGCGAATACAAAAGTGCAATATTCTAAGCGAAATTTCATAATTTCACATTCGAAAATGTTATTCTTGCAAGATGTATCGACGACCTGTGGAGTAGGGATATTTAACTCTGTGAGGAGATTCACAGTAGCTATTGTGTCATGAAGAGAAAATTATCATTGTCTGTAGCATAAATTAGGATAGGTAATGTCAGGATATTCAAAACCTTCGATTCATCAAGAGTCAATTTTCAGCTGTAATATAATGAGAACGCAGAGAAAGCGAGCTAACTTTAATTAATCAAATGCGAGGTTTTCTTGGTGACAGCGGTCGACCTAAGTGGAAGTAATTATTAATCAATCACTTATTTCGAATATCTTTTACAAAGTACGATTTTAATCAAATTACAATAGAAGGGTACGATCGGTTGTGATTAATTTCTTCCCACAAACAATTAATTCTCCAGACTTAAATTATTGGTAACCAATATATTTGAAAGCCCCACCACGATATGCACATCCAGTAGCTGATTTCAACTTTTCGAGAGTTCATTAAAACTGTTAACTTGATAGAAGCGAGCAAAGATTGAAATACCGGAAAATATCTCCATTTAAAGGGATAAATATATTTTACGACCTTTAATTTTGACATAGGATAAGGATCGGGAGTTCACCGACGGAACTCAGAGACTGCGATTTAGGTCTCGTTTCTGTATGTGAATATCTTTTATCGGTTTCAGTTTTACTGTGTGCGTAACCTGTGCATAGTGTTAGAGTATGTGGTGTAGACGTAATTTGAAAGTAAGGTGGAAAACAGGTGCGGATTGTATTTCAGGATTCACCGTTTGTGAGCTGCAAAACTTAGGGAATTAACGATTTTAACGGAACTCTTTGCTAATCTTGGATTTATTCATTACTTCAGAAACTTACTTTCTAATTAAACATCATCGTCTACTGAAACTCATCTAGGAATGTATGGTTTTCTAGATATGAGTCGTATTAGTATGAAAAAAATATAAGTAGAATGAATGCAGGGTCTGTAATATGAAATGATTCTTAGAAAAATCCTTGAGTAAAGTGGAAGGAAAGAAAGAGGAAAATTGGAAAATATTGACTGAAAAGAAAAGTTTTAGCTTTTTAGAAGTTGGAACCGATTGATTTGTGAGATATTCTTCCTTTTTTCCTGGAAGAATGATTCATCGAGTGGCTTCTCTTTTTTGCAGCTTTGCTTTTTATTTTTTTCTTAATTTTTGCCTTCATTTTATTACTACAGCATCTATTATTTTGTTAGCCCTATCGCTAGTGTATTATGCTCTTTCCTTGAATTACTTTTGTATTATTATTGATAGTTAATTTATTTCGGGAAATATTGGACAATTCCCATCTTGAGTCTTACACATTAAAATGTACAGAAATGAACGATAAGCTTAAAACAGACTAATGTCAGTGAGAGAAAATTTGAATGAGATTCTAATAACCCTAAGTCTGTTGAATAGGTATTTGTACTCCTCGGAATTATTTTATCTGTCGAAATTTTTCGTCTGCAACATCGATAATCCACATATTCTCTCTAAGTTGCTAGAATATTGTAAACGTATTGGATATTTGTTACTTTTCCTCTCCGTAAATGTATATTTCTGTACTCCTATGTAATAAAGGCAAAATTATTTATCGAAAAATCGTTCAATCCTTCATTAGAGCGTGGTTTTGAACGATAGAAATACGTAACTATTTACCAGATGATGCTAATTGATTTTCTTACTTCTTACTACTTACTATACTACATATTATGCTCGTTTTTATGATTGTTGGATATTTTTCCCAATTCTATTCGACAATATCCCCCGTATAAGTGTACTTGTAAACTAGACTAAGTGTAGCAAAGCCTGATTCTATTGGGAAAGTTTTGATCATCTCTCGAAAAGGATATGCTTAGTACTAACATGTGGTGTTAATATACCCCACAACAAAGGTGGATATGCCTACCCAACCTGCACAGGATTGAGGTCTTTCGTTAGACTTATGAGAGTGAGGGAGAAAAACCGAAGAAGAAACTTACCTCCGTGGAAGGGTGTTCTTTTTTAATTTAAGTTGAATTTTTTTTAAGCTTATCCGTTTATCCCTTTGCGTTTTCGAGATGCGGAATTTCCCGCGATATCTTCAGTCGGCGATTGTCTTGTCGAGCGTCACTGTCTTACGTATTCGTTTAAATGTCCGCGTATTTAACGCGGCCTGATGACGCCTTACTGACGCCACTAAATACGAGATCCCGCCATTTCTGTTCGATCTTTTTCGAGGAAAGGTCACCTTGCGAATGACTTGACCTTTAGAAAGGCATGTTCTACTCGTCGTTGCCATCTTTCAGTGTATGAGATAGGATGCGGTGAGATATTTGTCGAAGATTATATTTGTGTATAATATTTAAACGTCTGTTTGCGCAACTCTGGTGATTTGTGATGTCGATGGGAAGTATTAGTTAGTCAAAATATCGTGTAAAAATCAACGGAATTATTTACGATCTCGTAATTATCTTCCAAATGATTCGGTTTAATCTCTATCGATAGAAGCCCTGCATTATTTCTTGAGAATCGATCTGCTTATTCAGGGTGGTTTCATCATTTCTTGGACTAGACGTGACGTTAAGATTTGTGCATAAAAATGGTAGGAGTACTGAATCGATTTCTGTATTCCTATTTTGAAATATCAAAAAAATATTTAATTGTATTCGTGTATCGTTTAATCTGTTGTTCGAGTCTTGAGTGATTTTTATTCAATGTTCATCGAATGTTTGCTGCAAGTTAAAGAGGTTTTTGTGGCTTTCCTTATCGAATGTAATAGCTATGTGCTTGATTTATTCAATCACATTCACATATTATGTGGAAATGATTCTCCTGAAAATTGATTCCCTCACTGAAATCCATTTTCGATGATTTCCATATATCGAGAGAGGATAGAGAACAAAATATGGTACGCACCATTTCTTCAAGTTTTGGAAAAATTTATCTTCGAATCAGTTTTTTCCCAACGTTTTTCATCATGTCAGTTGGAGGTAAAATGAAAAATATTCAATCAGAGAAGCTTTAACTTTGTGGCACTTTATCCTAGTAAATGGATGGGAAATAACTTAGCAAAATTCCACAGTTTCAGTTATTTTCACAGTTAAAAATCTGTTAAACTGTGGGATTTCGCTAAGTTATTTCCCACCCATTTACTGAAAAATATTCTACTCAGGATTACCAAGCGATCTATTCGTTACTCTTCTTACGTTTGGATTTTTAAGTATTTTGAATGTAGAAACCGTCCCACTCAAGTGCCAATGGTTTCATATTGTTCATACGGTCTAATATATATTTTTTTACGCATCTGACGGTGTAGTATATGGCCTTCCGATGAGGAAAGGTTCCCACCCTAGATTCTTTCCCTCAGTTACTTTCTTTAGCAATCCTTCAAGTTTTCACGACCCCTCCACCCGCTACGCCGAATTAGCACAGTTGCAGCGTATGAAACCTTCACTTTTGGACTCGCTTATTTTCCTTATTTTTCCGAGTATTATTCTTCCTTTCTCTTCGAATGTATGTACATTCGTCCTTTACTGTTTATTGAGAAGCAGTGGGAGCTCAAGGTATCATGGAGCCGCAAGCGAGAATTTTTCGGACGCCCTCGGCGGTATTTATATTTTTGATTGCATTTGTCCAAAAAGAAGATGCAATATTGTTTAACAGAAAAGAAATGAATTTTTGGCAAAACGATATATTTACGAAGGATTTATTATTTTGTGGAATTAAACATTTGACTGGTTGTTTCGAAAAAAATTGACCACAAATTGTAACGTATTTTGTTTCTTAATTTGATGTATAAGGATTCATTTCGACATAAAAAAGATTTAAGATAATCTGAAGACTAGATCTTGTCATTTTGGTTTTTCGATGAAATATTTCAAGATTTAAAAAATTAGTGGTTGATATGCGATGCCCATATCTGGTACGAGAGAAAAAGAGGGTTAGTGGAAGTAAAAATTTTCATTCCGCCACATAGCTTAATAAATTGACTGCTGACCGCTGTAAAATGTTCGTGAGGATTCGATGATATGATAAACAGATTGTCCTGTTCGCATTTTTAGTACATAACTTATAACATATACATTTCATGTCCGTATGTATCTTGAGTAAATATTAATCCTGAGTTAGTTGAACGCTAACGCAACGGAATGATTCTGTACTATCAAGTCCTCAAAAATTTCGCCACCCAAAGTATGCTTCGTTCCTATTGTCGGGCCTGCTCTTTTGAGAAGTGTTTAACTTAGGCCCACGTGCCTCTTTCTTTATTGGCCGTCATCGAAGTCCTTAGCAACAGGTTTGCGAAGTCAAAATCCCTATGAGCCCAGCCAAAAGGTCCTTAAGCGTATCGCCGATGTCTGACCACCCCTGAGTCAGACCTTCGATTCAATCTGTTCACAGTCTTGTTAAATTGATCCAGTGATCATCAACGTCTCAAGCACCTCTTCAACCATCTTCAACTCATCGTTTGTGTTTCGTTTGTGCTTCGAGGATGGCCTTCCCAACACTCATTGGGTGATGGCGTTAGTGGGTCTATGGGTTCGAACCTCGCCGTGACCGTCCTTGGACAGCGTCCATTTAGCTCCACCAGTTAGCGTCTGTCGCGTAGAATTTCTTCGGCGCATGAGAAATTTTGTGCCGACGCGTCAAAGTATGTATGTATATATATAGGGCAGAGCGTACATGCATCGGTACGATAACCAAGGATAATGAGTGACTGCTAAGTCCGGAAACAAACACGCTGTTGTGGCTCGCCGTGGCCGTGCCTATGCTAGAGTCGTGAGTTGGAACGTCGTGTTAATTTTTTCTCTCTTAATGCTATGTAAGAGGCATATCGTGTCAAATCATGCGAGCGGAATTATATTTGGTGACAGCAGTAAGTTGTCGATCAAGAGTGGAAGCGTTTATTCGTATTAATGGGTGGTGATGATTTTTGTTTTTGTGTCGTAAATTATTTAAGAGGCCACCGGTTGGGTGGTTCGGACAGCTTTGTACGTATGGCATTCATTTTGGGTTGGCAGCCTTGTTTATTCATTCACTTTTTATAGCACCGCGTGCAACCTTCGCTTCAGATTCTGGGGTACAAATTTTCATGAATTCCCTTTGATTCTTTAAGCTGTCTTTTAAAGATTCAATTCCGCCGGATTTTCCACTCTCTTCATCTCTTTTTTGTGCCATTATTCTCAAGTGCCACACAGCTTTTTCATCGGTCTTTTCCATATGAAAACCGTTGTTTCTCAACCCTTTCCTATTGGTCACGGTATTATAATTATCTTTCTCAACGCATTTTTCCGCGATCACTGAATGACGTCTTTATTGTATCTAGAATTCTTCTCATGTCAGATAACCTAGGGCGTTTTTTTTGCGTACCATATGGAATTAAGAGTAAAAACATCCTGATTTAAATTACCTCACATATGAAACAATGTTACGTCAAGATTATATTTGGTCACCGCGCCAAGTTTCAGTAGTGCTTTTTTCCTCTTGTTTTCTTTTTCTTCAACGCCAACCAGTTGTATTAACATTATCTAGATTCTCCCCTTCTACAGTCACTTTCCTTATCTTCTTTTAAAATTTTTCTCCGCTTCAAAAGAAATTCGATTAAAGCCATTCGCCACCCATTAATTTCAGTTAATTTATTTCCCATCATCACCTACTCAGTCCGTCCTGTTTCAGCCATTACATGCTGCTGATCCTCCTATACTGCGTTCCAGATTTTCTTGACAGTTTGATAGCTGAAAACAGTAGTTGAATTCTTATGCAACTCTGATCGCATTTCACGAGGCTTTTTTCAGTAAGTAGGAAAATGCATAGAATTTTATTCCCATGTAATCCATCGTTACTGGCTAGAAAAACTGGAACGCACAATAGTAGTTATGGATATCGTTGTTGTACAGTTTCTGTTTATCGACGATTTCAACGGTGGTGGCACCTGAAAGATTACACATTGACCCTCGAAGCTCAGTTCCGTACCAACAACCCTCCTTATCTCCATTCGAAAGGGAATTGAGGTCAGAAGTTCATCAGAGAGATAAGAGGAAGAAAACAGCTTTCTTGGATGTGGTCTCCCTTCTCAAAAGATAGGGGAGAAAAAAGGACTTTCAGGGAGCTCATATTCTTGTGTTTTAGTCATTGCAAGTGTTTCTGCCGCGAGATTTGTATGCTCGAGTTGAATTTCGGAGACCTTTGGATTTTTTTCGAGAATAAACGTCATAAAACGTCATGAATAGACCACGTAAATCTTATGGCACCGTTTATTCCTTACGGGAGAATTGCGCGCGCTATTCGTACTGTTTTATCAGGTATAAATTTTACTCTATGCTGAATACCTTCACAATCAATTATTGATAGCTTTCCTTATACATGCAAAAGTCGCAACAGTCGCCAGATCTCCATAAGTAATACCTGGAACCGTAAGATTTACATAGCCTCTTCTTGACGTTGGAAAAAGTATAACGCAAGTGTAAATACTCCCTGACTTAAATGGAAATTTCCTTTGGTTCAATTTAAAGTCTGACCATTAAGATAATTGATCGTCTGTGTAGGTTTCTTTAGATAAATTTCGCAGAAATATAATCTGTTCCATGCAAATCCTCTTCTATGATTCTGAGGCAAGTTTTGTGTTCATACCGCCCATCATTCCTCTTTTGTTAACATATAATTACCCTGCCGTCTCAATAACTTAAGTTAGCGCCCATGGAAATAATTATAGTAAATGCATTTATAAAAATAAAATTTATTGATAAATCAATTTGCTTAATGGAACCATTCGAAATATTTTCACAATGCTAAATTAATTTCGTTATTCCTTTAGCATGTAAGAAATGACTCCGTTTGAAAATTTAAATCTTCCGCTTGTGGTTGAGAGGGACTAATTCAGAAATCAAAATCAGAATAAAAAAACGAATGTTATGTTTTCAATCTTCTCGGTGGAATTGTAATTTAAAGTATCAAAATGTAAGAGATTGAGAGGGTTTATCTCTTTCGCCCGTAGTTTTCAGCCCCCTTGACCTAATCGCAGCAACAAGGGAACTCAGTTGTCCATTTTTTATGTTGATCAACTTCCATTCCGGACGGGTCGTCTCGAATCTTGGCGATAAACGCCCTTCTCAAGTTGCTACGTGTGGAGGCGTATGGTGAGAAGTGGTTCATTGCTATGTACACAGAGAGTGAAAGTCGTGAGGGGCAAACCACTCCTCATCTCCTCTTTTTTCCCGCGCTTGCTTAGGTCAGGACCAAGCAGCGGAACATTTTCACGACAAAGTATTCTCAGATGAGACTCTTGCTGCATTAACTTTCGTTCATCAATTGGTAACTTATCAGTTTCAACGAAAACGTTCAACGTCCAACGTTAATCAGTGACGTTCTTTGTTTCTCGATAGCTCAATATTGTGGTGAAGTGCAAGTATTGAAGATATAACTATTTCCTACGTACGAGGAAAATAAAGGCAGAGTGCCTCAATGGTGAAGGGGTCGAAGTTCAAACAGGCCCACAAAGGAGGGTTCTCCCTCTTGGTAATTTATTTAAAGCAGTTTTCTCAGGTCACGTAAATTTACTTCTCATTGATTTTTAAGGACAGTATTCCACTCTAACAATTACTTGGAGAGAACGATCCTACTAACATAGATTTTAAACTTCAAAAAAGGTGTATATTTCATAACCCCTAACGTTCTTCACATCTTAACAAGTTTCTAGATCTGCCCCAACGTATAACTTAACACACTTCTCATCGTTAAATAGAACACACGGTCTTTCGTTTCTGATTGTCAATTTTAATTAATTATTATAAGTCTCTTGCAAGCAGGGGCAATTTTATGCTTCCTCCGGTTAAAATATTTATTTCAAATTTAATTACTTCTTTCCTAAGCTCGTAATATCTATACATATAAAAAATCTGTAAAGGGGGCTGTGCCTGTACATCGAAGGAATTTTCAAAAAAAGTGGTATGTTTGGTAATTATAAGTTTCCCTGAGTCCAAATTAAAAAAAAATATTATCCGTCTGTCTATTGTCGCATCGCACACAAATTGTCCTACGAGTTTTTTATATTACCTTTGTATTATGTAGAGGAATTAACCGCGAGGGCATACTCCGATTAAAAAAGAGGCATATCAACATCCGAGACGTAATTAGTATGGTGGATATAAATCTTTTCCCGTTAAAAATCAACTTGCACTTCAGTCGTGAAATATAATCTTAGCACTGTGAAGGTAGATATTGTAGTGCCACTCTAAATTCGTTGGAATTGTACTGAAAGAAGTATATCGGCGGTGTTCACATTCGTCTATAATAGTTCCCAACTATGTTCGTTGATTTCTTAATAATAGAAATTCCCATCGTAGAGGACGCATGTTTGCCCTTCGTTAATGCATGTTTATTTTTTCGGCGTTGGGTAATGAAGAGGCATTACGTCATAGAGCGTTCTTTTTTTAGAAGCGCATTTATCTGCCGATGAGGTCATCCGATGCATCTCATAAAAAAGGCTGCAGCGCTCACATTATTCGTGCGCTTTATTATTTTGGTCAGGGCCTCAATAACGAAGGGTGGGTATTTCAGCAAGTTATTCTTGTTAATAAAGGATTCCTCCCATAACGTGTATTTAAGAAAGGAATATTTATTCGAACCCACATCTGAGTCGTGTTTCAGTTCTTTTTCTCCTTGAAAATCACTGGGGTCTTCAAAATGTAGCGCTTGCTTCTAACGTAACGGAATATTAGCTCGTGATATAGCGTGAGAATTTTTGAAACAGTAATTCATGGACTCAAGTAAAGTGTGTTTTTTTATCTCTTATTATTATTTTTAAATTTTACAGGTGATATAATCAATTGCATCAGTTCTTTGTAATTAGGTCTGTATGTAAATCTGTAAGCATCATAGGTGCGGTTCTTGTTTTGTTATTGAGAACTGTTGAGTTTAGTTGTCTGCTCGGATTTAGATCGGATAATTGAACTTATCTTCGGGTTCGAGCCTGATTCAAATAAGATCATTGCAGCCTTAAATATATAGGAATTAATTGGGATTACCGTCTTTCAGAAACAATATTTTGCTTGTTTCATTTTCACCACCTTTCTTAGGTCACTACATTTTGGTTTGATATGTTTGCGTCGTATTCTCTTATTGATTATATTTTACGACTTTTATGACTTTGGCTGGGAATACATATTCTTAGGCATTCATATTTTAATTTTCGCCCTTAAATCTCGCATAAAAGCTATTTTTTCTCATTTTTTAGGAATTTTATCACACCATATTTCTACGGGCATTTGAAACCGAATTATCTTCGTTGAAATTCAAACAATTTAATTAAAAATATTTAATTGATTAAAACAGGTTTTAACGTATAACAATCTAACGTACGTGCATAAATATCTGTAGTGATTTGGATAAAAGTAGGTATCGAGCCCAGCCTCAGGCCTTAAACACGATGTTATCAATCAGCCATGGTTCAGATTCCCTTACGAAAGTTGCCGGCTAGATTCGGAGAAGAAATTTCGGCCCTGTTGAACTATAGTTGTGTTTTCAATTGATAGAAATCTCGAATCTTCAATACGAGAGTCGTTTCGTTCAACACTGTATACTACACTGCAGCTTATACATGAAATGCTGTGCTACAGCTTTCTTACAATCACCGGTTATTTTTCTCTCTCGTTGTTGAGCGTTGGTGTTTAATTGGGATCATAAGTAGGGCAACGGAAATTACGAACCGGATATTCGTCCCTCTAGCGGATAATTCTCCAACAAACAACTCGTAAGTTGGTCATTTCTAAATTAAGGCTGTGCAAGCGTTCATATCGCTGTTGCGTTCACTTAATGTTATTTATGAAGTTGTCTTCGTTAAATCTTTTAATCCTGAGTAATTCACAGCATTTAGTAATTGTATTAAAGCGTAAATTAAAATTAACAGGGAACAAGAATCAAAAGGGAACAAGAAAAAATAATTACGTAAAAAGACAACATTTTCTGTGACAAAAGATATTGTTATCGAATAAATTGAATACATGGAGATGATAGGCTTATTATAAATGTAATTGGAATAAAATAAAACGATATTCGATCGGAGAATATAATGTTTGAAGGGTACTCACGGTCGGTTGAATTCTTTCTGGAAGATCATTGCATATTATACATACGATGTTCCTTTAAATTTACTACTTGGCCACCACGAATTACTTATGACTTTTATACAGTATGATTTCCTTGCCAAAATTTTTGCTTTTTTCGTGACTTTTTTCCTGTGGTTATATTACCAGTCTCCTCATAATCGATTGCTTAGGAACATTTTCCTTGAGCAGTTGTCGACCGCATCTTCCGGAGATTTTCCTCGAGGTGAGCCTATTTCATCAGAATGATGGCGAACCGCTTCCTTGAAGGCTCCTCAGGCGTCAGATTCCTAGAATGAAGGAGCCCGGACAGATAAGCCAGTGATATTGGGACGGACCCTGTCTTTCAAGCGTTGGGTCAGCTTGAAAGCCTCGCAGATAGAAACTACAGGCAGTCGATTGTTTTAACCGTTACTATGAAGAATTTAAATAAACAGTTGATTTCTCTCTGTTAAATCGATGCGCTTGACTCATCAAGAAAAATAAAAATTACTTTATGATTAGTAGGGAAAACGATTCATTAAGACGAAAATATTGGTAAGGATTGCCTCTGTGTGCAGCGCATCCAAGCTTAGTGTCCATAATTAAAACATCTCAATAAACTCTTGTAAGTAAATAATAGCGGTCTGAATATGTATAATTTAGTTTGTGGGTATTCATTTAGAATTCATCGCAAAGTTCCAAACTTTTACATATCTTTGATGACGGTTTCCTACAAATATTGCAATTGCCAGGCTCCTCTTAGTTATAATCAATAATAGCTAACTGGTGCGAAGTAAACATTTATCTTGATGTTATACACTTTCGCTACTCGATCAGAGAAGTTTGGTGTATTTTTTCCTATAGTTTGGTAAATATTCGTAATGGAACAATTTCCTGCACGAATAACAGGAACTCTAATTCACAGGAGAAGCAGTCTTTTGAGAAGATTTCCATAAAAAATTCCCTTAAAAGAATTTGTTTTATTGGTGATTGGGTTAATCTTTTCGGAAAAACGCAAACCAATATTGATAGGAGGTAAGAGATTAATAATTCATTCAATTTTTTCTAAACGTTGCCTGAGGCTAAATCAGATTCAGATGATCAACAATGCATAGCTGCAATCCATAAAATATTTCTTTTTTCATCGTTATCCTTATATCTATCACTTATGGGTTCAGCTGATTATTTTCGATGGTTGGTGGTGGTGGTGATGAGGAATTTTAGCTATGGCGCTGATTTTTACGGCCGAATGCCCTTCCTGCCGCCAATACTTATAGGGAAATCGGACATAACGAACACAACCATCCCCTTACCAGAAAAATCCGATTAGTAGGGACTCGAATCCCGGACCATGAGATTGGAGTACTAGGAAGCTAACCCCTCCGCCACCGCGACCAGTTACTAGCGTTGCTGGAATCTTCAAAAACCCATCTGAAACATAACTACACGCACGAAAGAATCCTTACCCGCATAGCTTAACATTTGGCTCACTCTCCAGCTTTTCCTTATCGACCTTCTTCCTTAGAACTCTAACGAATATTCTCCTAATATCCGTAACGGCGATCGTCCTTTTTTGCCGAAGTCGCAGACGATGAGTCGATCAATTGGCGTCATTTCCTTTAGCGAGCGTCTGCACGGAAAGTGGGTCAAAGAATTCTGCGCGCGAAACGGAGTTAAATGCGCTCCCGCCATGTTCGATCGCTTGCAATTGCTCAGTCGTTGCTTTCCCTTCCGCCTCGCAAAAAATACACCTCGTGCCACATAATTTGCGCGGGAAAACGAAGGATACCGTCCCCTCTCTCGAAAACGAGCCCTCAATATACTTCAGCGCTTGCACTTGCTGATGATATCCCCATTAACTCTATGTGCACCTTACACCTCTGTATTTGCATTTCCTTTTTTACTATTAAAAATTTTAGTTTTCCTTTCAAATGCGATATTATTTTCGAAACTGTTTTCGCGGGTTTTTTCACCTCCTTTTCTGTGGGTGTTTTTCCGCAGCGTGGTTTTTTTCTTTCCTTTGTCAACCCTCTGTAGCACAGATTTTACCCATACCCTGCTCGTTCTTTTTGCTCTCGTTTACATTTATATTTATTAATAATGACATAAGAGCTTAGGTGGAAGATAAAGGGTCCATCTATCTATCAATATATCTTATCATAAATAAAAGTGATTTCGAAGTCCCGCAGCCAGATGCAAGAGAATTATTTCCTCGCAGGAAAACCACAGATTTTCCCTATATATTCATGAAGTAAAACTAATTGTAAAACTGATGTGATTTCGAAAATCGGAAAGCCTCTGCTTTCGAGTGTAGGAGCAGAAGAACGACGCAATACTTTAGCAAACGCGATGAAGAGACCACGTAAATCTTATGGCCCCTTGCATTCCTTACGGGGGTGTGGCGCGCGCTGTTGCGACTTTTGCATTGAAAAAAGGTGGCGAAATTTCATTTTGAAACCATTCAGCGTGGATTAAAATAAATTTCTGACAGCATAGTGAGATTTAATGAGGGTTAAATAGTTCAGTAATCGAAGGAAAATTTAGAAATACATGTACAGCAAGTAGAGGAGTATATCAGTGAGTGGTGGAATATTAAGAAAGTTAAAGAATATTAGAATCAACAGCTTCGGCCGTGACTTCGTGGTAAGTCGCCATCAGGAACAAATGAAAGTCGAACTTTTACCAACCACAAATAATTTTAAAATTATTTGTGGTTGGTAAAAGTTCGACTTTCATTTGTTCCTTAAAGAATATTGTTGAAAATGTTGGGAAATTGTTGCGATTATCTTCTGTGTATTTTGATGTATCTTTCATAAATCAAGATTTTTCCTGGTAACAGAATCTGCCTTAATCAATTTTCTACCTAACTAACTTTACTGTAAAATTTAGAGACGAATGACTTGGAAAAATCAATGGTAAATGATAGAATTAATTTTTAATGCCAGAAGGAAAGCACCTTAGACTTAGGATAAGAGAGGAGTGTCTTTTAAAACAACTCAACTTTTCATAAAAATTCGACATCAATGTTGCTTTAATTTTTTTATTTCCCCGTTTTAGCCTCAGCCTAAGTTTAGCTTTGATGGGACTTTAATTATCGATTTTAATGATGCATTTGAGACGAGACTTGTTCAGTGTCGATGAGCACTTTAATTGTACAGAATGGATTGCCGTTGTCATAATCGCTGAAGCGCTGTTCATTGAGATTCCGCCCTTGAAAAATGCCGCCTCATTGCACCGCCCTCTCCGTGAATTCTCCGTATTTCTCCGGGAATGCGATAAAAAAGTCGCTATCTGAGCAGACGCGGCGGCTGGGACGCCAAGTTAGCAAACATACGATGATATTCACCCTATTTCAACTGTTTTGATGGAAACACTGTTGTGTCCTTCTTTTATAAAGGAAAGCAAGCACCATTCATCCTTGAACGAGAATGAAATTGCATGACGGTTATCAGAATTGCAGTTATACAAACCTTGGTTCTAGTTCAACAAATTCCGCTCCAGTTTTAAGTACGAATATTTTTGTATTGTCATTTTTAAGACGAATGATATCTTGGTGGTCTTAAAGAGGTCCCTCCACCTGTGATAGATAAAATTTGTCCATGTTTTTGCCAAGCTTATAGTCTTAAATTTTGCTTATCGACTTCGTGGTCTGGGAGGATTGGGATTGCTGGGTTTAGTTTACTATATTCCATAGGTACAATTAGAGTTGTAGGACTATTGCCAGCTTTTGGTTCTATAAAGAAAGTTCTGGGATTATACCGCCTGTAGAGACTTTCCTTTTCCTACGACGAATTTTCGTATAGAGTTGAATAATGAGCGTGCATAATTCGAGCTACTAAATATTCGAAAATATCGTACAAGTTAAGAGAATTTAGAGAAAGTTTGCACTGTGATTTTGAGGTAAGGAAGCTCTTTTCCAACCCAAAGAAACTCAAGATTTGTCGGTTTATATTTGATATAGATTTATCGATTTTGATATAGATTTATTTATATTTGGAGAAAGTTTTCACTGTGATAATGAGGTAAGGAAGCTCTTTTCCAACTTAAAGAAACCTAAGTTTTGTCGGTTTATATTTTATGTAGATTCATCTGTAGGGGATCAAACTAATTCTGGTCCCTTCAATTTTTGGAGCGTATTTACGTACGAACAGTTCATCTCCATACAATTCGTTGATTGTGGTGATAGTTTAGCGGCCAAAACATTTCGTTTCTTCCCGTCATCAGTTGCATGAGCATCTTGCTGCGGATGCATATCTGTTCTTCCCTCGGTACACACGTCTCTATTTCAAATAGGACAATCGGCGCAACGGAGACTTTTCATTTGCCTTTCTTATCTCTCTACAGAAGCCATCTTTAAAGGTTTCCATTGCGTCTCCGGTGCTATCGCTGCAACTGATGCGTTTCTCAAATGCATCCGATATAAACACGTGGTTAGGGCGCCGAATCGGTGAACATCAAAACGGACAAGCCCCTCTTAATTATTTATTTCCTAGCATATTTAGTATTCTTTTATGAATAGGGGGTCAAAGAATGGAATATGTTGCCTGAAGAGGTCTTCAAACCCTTGCCTAAAAATGGGAAAGAGTTCAAAAATAGATTTTGTAGTCTAATTAAATAAGTGAGAATTGTTATACTTTGTATGATTTGGATATTTGTAAAAGTGACGATGTGAAAACGATTAAGGAACAATTTGGACTGTAAAGTAACATTCTAGACTGTGACAGTGAACTGTAGTTTTTTTTTATTAGAGGATATATGTCGTGTACATGTTTTGGTGGGGGTGACAAGGAGGTGTGTGTAAATTAAGTTTTGATGTAGAATACTGAATACTGTATTGCGTGGGTAGTAACGTTGATCGTGGAATATTTATCTGTGTAGGGATTTGGGGTTTTAATTATGTTAATTAACTACACCAACGTATTTGCGAGAAATTGTGCGGTATTCCATGACGATGAAAGATGGAAAACAAACTAAATTCTCCAGCTAGGAAACTAATTCCTATTATAAGAACTTCGCAAAATACTCAAAAGGGAAGGGACACGCGACTAGTGTCAATGCATGAGCATCATTTTCTTGAAAATTTTATGGAAAATGATGCTCGTACATTGAAACTAGTCTTGTGTCTTTTTCTTTGTACGTGTATTGCAAAGTTTTGCCATTTTGCTATTGTGTCTATTTTGCAAAGTTTTGCCACGAGCATCATTTCATTGAAAATTTTATGGAAAACGTTGCTCATACTTACATTGAAACTAGTCTTTTACCTTTTTCTTTGCACGTGTTTCGCAAAGTTTTGCCAATTTCGCAAAGTAATTCAAACTGGACTTAGTTACCTGTTCAAAAGTTCTTCCTGTAATTTGTCTTCCATCAAAATTGACTCAGTTCTTCAATGCAGCCCTCGGCGCATCTCGCGAATGAGTGGATAGCGAAGTGCATCTGAAAACCGCCGTCTGCCGCCATGAAAAATCTCGCCTTTTGCGAGATTCGTCCAAGCGATTGGATCTACGCCCGACGCATCGCAAGGAGCGTCAAATGAAGGACAAGACGGCGTTTACAAGGCACATGCGCTCCTCTTGATTTGTCTCACTCGCTCATGCAAACAAAACACGATCTGCGATTGATATCCTACGCAGCTTCTTTTCTATTTGCGTCGGAGTGTAACCTTATCTTTCCCATGGGTGGAGGAAACGTATCCTGCATCTCTAACTAGGACCTCTGCGGAGGAATCTCTACTCGGCCTTATTCTTCGGTGGAGGATTTGTCCGAAAAGGTGTACGATTTCCACTAACATTCGAGTTTTTGGGAATATTTTCGGGTGTTCATCTGCAGGCCATGCTTCGTGTAAATATTTTACAATGATCTGCGTCATTTTGTTCGTTTATTGATTTATCCAATGGCAGATGACTAAAGGAAGGGATGGCTGTAGTGTTAGAACATAAACTGGATGCACTGGCCATGGAAACAGATATCTCATAAGTATATCGCATATTATTCGCAGCTGTCGAATTCGGGCAACAGCAGAAATGAAATGCCCATTCCGCGGAGTATTTCATTTTTTCGCAATATACAAAGGAAAGTTTATTTCTGCGGTTACTTTTCGAAATATCATTTTGGAATAACGTTGGGTTAGGTTAAGTCCGGGTGGTTGGAAGTTTGATATTGCGTTTTGCATTGCGTTTAAAATAAACTCATGGAAACTACGACTGAAAGTCCTGAAGAGGTTATTAAAAAGGGTAGTTTCAAATCGAAGGAATTTAAGGATGATTAGGAACCTCCAGTTTGTAAAAAAATACATCTGTGAATGAATTATAAATTTAGATTATAATCGAAATTTCCCATGGTAATATTTCTATATAGGGCGGTTCTTTTAAGACTTATTTAGCTAACGATTTGAACTACGCAGACAGTAAATATGGATCATACCCGCATTGATTACGGAAGTCACCGGTCATACAACCCGAGAAAATTTGGATAAGATACTAATCATCTGAAGGAGATCGATTTTTAATATGTGCTTTAAAGTTTATTTCTCCACAGCGAGAGTAGAGGAACAAACTAGTACTTCTTCCTCATTTTCGAAACAGTTGAAAAAGTTATAATCTGTAGATTTTCTTTCGTTGTGATGGATTACCACAGTACAACGCCTTCTTCCGTGGATTTTATTTGATTTCTTCAGTCAAATGTATTCATTCGCACGAAAACTTCCTCACTATCATTGTATTATTAAGAGTGAACTAGTTGCCCCGTGCGAAAATTTCTCATACTGGATCTGATACTCTATTTCTCCTCCCAAATACATTTCAACGATCACTCCAATCAATACAAATGAATACACAAACACTATAACGTACGTAAAAAGCACACTTTCATTTTCAGTATCAGTGTCCGTTTCGATATACCTGGTTTGTATAGTTAGATATCTACATATCCAGTAACAAAACTCTATGGGCAAATTCAAATTTTAACTCGATCTTATGACCAAATGGTACATTTTTCATTTGTTGATCAATTTCTAGCAGGAAGTGGGAAACTTTCTCTTTAAAATGATGTCTTTTATATGTTCTGATGGAGTATGAAGGAAGAAAAGCATCAGTCGCCGAAAAGAGATTCTTAGAAATATTATGCAAGGATGTTTTCAAGAGAATGACTTAATCTTAAACTTAATCCGTTTTTGTAAAAAATTCTATTTCGGAAGGTTTTTTCGTACCTGTCCATCCGCGATTCCTCAAACATATCCGTTGCATTTAGAGAAGGGAACAACCTATTGAAAACAATTATATAATGCGATTGTTAACTTCCATCGAATAATTCGAATAAAATATTTCGATTTTTCACTCGATCGTGACCGAGTGAATGTACTCGATTTTTTGAAGCGAATGATTCACTCGTTAGGCGAGAAGCGAATTAAAAGACGAATGGATCTATTCGGTTATTCGAATGATTAAAAATATTATGGAATACCATAAAATTGAAAAAAAATTAATTGAACAACCGAATGGATTTATTATATCATTCGAGTGATTAAAAGAATATTTTCGAATATCATCAAATTGAAAAAGATTACATAGATGAAAAACTTTCCAGAGCAAATCCACCAGCTCACGAAAGCGAGCGAATTCATCCGAATGAAAACAATCGAATGGATGCCAAACAAAATCGAATAACCATCCGATTGTTTTTCAGTCTGCTACACCATCTCCGGCTGCATTTCAGCCCGAACCGCGATGATCGAAATAATAAAATCGTCCTCCGTGGATACGATGGTATGAAACGAGCTCCCGTTCGCTACCGGAGCGTCGTGTCCTCAGGGAAGAAATGAATCCGGTCGGGAGGGTGCTGCAGGCGTCTTAGCAAGCCGTGACTTGTGCCCCCTTTTGGCGTCTGTCTGCATGAGGCGCTCTCCCCCTCCGCCCAATCCTCAGGGTCGCCCGCCGCAGACGGCTAGCACGTCACCACTCCCCCTCGCGACCTTGAATGCGTTGCTCTCGTCACTTTAGGCCGTGCGCGGGATTCGAAAGGCGTCCTTTTGGTAATATTGAAATTTAGGTTGGTGAAACGTGGATATTCTTTATGTAGAGACCGAAAGACGGTGGTGAATGTACTGTTTCATCGGACTGTTATGCACCGTTTGGCATACCAGAGGAATTATTTAATTATTTTACACTATTTTTATATATTATATTATTATATTAGTAGTAGTAGTATTGTGAAAAGTGCTTCGACAGCTGAGGTCATCTCACACGTGGGCTCCCACCGGTAATCGAACCCGGGACCGCTTTCATTGAAGTCGAACGCGCTGCCCACACGGCTATCCAATAACCCTATATTATCATATTATTTACATTATTATTATATATTATTATTATTTTTCTTTTCCCTCTCAGCACTGCTGGATTGCACAAGGGTACGGGTATAAATACCTAGTACTCCGAGAGAACAATATTTCTAATATTATGATAATAATTTACAATCCAAGATCCAATCATTTTGAGGATTCTCAAAAACTTTCTCTTAAAAATGAGTAAGTCTTTAAATAACAGCCCTTGGATAATTTTAACGAGTCTATGCCCTCGGCACCTCGTGCAGAACCTGCGGTAAGGCTTGGATTTTCCGTTCTTAGATAATCCATTGATTTTGTTACGTAGATCGGACTAACATTATATCACGCATTATTTGGGAAAGGGTAACTTTTCGTGTTTCTCTTAAAATTAGAACTGGATCTTTTTTCATAAAATTTAAGATTTTATTGAATATTATAAAATTAGCCATACTGATCAAAAGTCTTTCTAACAGATGAATTGAAATAGCATTTTCATTAAATACCTATTTCGGATCCTTAGGTTTACTCAATGAGGTATCTCATCATCGATGTTGACTCAGCATCCGAAGGCGTCTGTTCCGCGGTTTTGTCCTGGGATTCCGTGCGGTAAAATCAACGTAATTCAGAGATTTCTATTACGAGCAAGTTGATGCCGATCACTAATAATGTAATGAGTACAACAGCCGCAACCCCTGTAATACAAACAATTCTTCACTGTTGAGAATGCACAGTAACAAATCCTAGCGCTATCTTTTCAGAGATTTCGATTTTTTCTGTTTAAGTAAATCTAGCGTCTAGTAAGAAAAGATGTTAGGAAAAAGCATTCCACTATGGAAAATTTTCTCAGGTTATGTATGTATATGCAAAGTTCTAATTCTTTTTCCCCGCATCTTTTCTTTATGGATTTCCCTCTCGGTAAAGCCTTCTACAATTTATTTTTGTCAGAAATGACTTATGATTTCATAAGTTAGGAATACGAGATACTTTTTTGGGCGTGCTTCCGCTGTCACTGTATTTTATTGCTTTTGATAGACTTTCCTCATAATTAGAACTGAACTTATTTAAGAAAATATATTATTATACCCTTTATTAGGCAAGGTTAGGCTTGTGTGTTCCTCTCTTACATGAGAGTATCGTATGATAAGTTAAATGAGGAAAAAGAGAGGGAAAAAATTCATAAAGCAATGCTTATAAGAAGAGAAGAGGTAAAAAAAGAAAATGACTTGATTTGTGGGAAAAATTTCCACTGCTGAAGGTTGATAAAAAAAACCGACGTTGAGGGAAAACACCCAAACAAGAAAGTGTGAAAAAACTCGCGAAAAAACAGCGAGGAAAATATAAATCAGAACTAATTTTTCTTTTATTTAAAAAGATTAAAATAAGAATAATGATCATTTCCTTCATTGTTTTCGACAGTTTAACTCTTCAATGAAATTGATACTTACCTTAAGTACCTAAAAGTACCTTTTTAGAATAAAAACCCATTCATCTAAAGAGAAAACACTTCCAAGTTTCCGCAAGATGGAATAGTTACCTCTCTTGGCAAGTATTTTTCTAAAAGATGTGTAAATCCTCAAATTTGGACAACCACGGTATGAGGTGTCTAGCGATTACAACTTCGGTTAGGTATTCCCAGAGACGTCATCATATCCTCTTTCCGTAGAGTGTAACGGGTTTTCCGTTCCGGAGATAAGGATTTCGGTGATTCCTCCGGAGGACCACCCGGTGACTCCGTCTGCAAAATATCCCATCCGGATGACGTAACCCGAATAACTGTTTTGCTTTTTCAAACTCCCGCTTTTTCACTCTTTCGCCGGTGCTCTCGCTATTCGACGGCATTGGTAAATCGATTCACACGTCCCATTAAAGATCACGTCGCCCCTCGTTAACACGTTCTTTGCCGCTAAAAGTATTTCCCCTGAGCTTGCTGGAAAAAGGAGGTCAGATTTTTGTCGATACTGCTGTAGAAAAAGGCTTTCACATAAATTTGAATATTTTTTTCATGCCTACATTGGTTATGGAAAGAATTTTCACGAGATCAACATAGAAAATATCTTTGTTAATTTCATTTTTAAGAGATTTTAATAATATTAAGTTTCGGACGATCTTTATTGTAAATTCTTTTGCAAGCAAAGTTATTGGAAAATACAACAGTAGTGAAAAATATAGACATGACTGGGAGTCGAACCCAGGTCTTTCACGTTCCGGATGAACACAAGTTTTAACGCACACCCCTCGACGTGCTAAGTTAATCACTTTTTCATTATTCCTTTATTCATCTGAAAGTTTATTGGTCTAAAATATGAGAGCTAGTTAACGGATAGTTACGAGTGATATCATAGTCGTGGAACTTATCCGAAAAAGTTTCTGCATATTAAAAAAATTCAAATTGTAAGGCTCTTTGAAGGTTTGAGTAACATCCACTACGTGACACCTAACGAAAAATTTTGCTGCATTAAAAAAAATCATTGTAAGTCGATTTGTTCCCAGTCCATATCAGTAATAACATATTAGTAATAACACGAGGGAATGAATTAGTTATGTTCATGTGCTGGAAAACACAATTTTTACGAAGCGAATCAGAAGTATACCATGTGAGAGTTTCCGTGAATCGCAACGCTTGCAAGACCATCTGATACCCATCCGTCGCGAATGCTGATGCAGTCAATTAATTGGCCAAATGTCGAATTGTGTGGGCTGCGGAAATCCCAAAGATTCACGGATAGGACGGCCTAAACACCCTCTCCGAAACTTTTTCTTCTTCAAAGGGGTTCACGTGGGCCTGAATGCTAACGAAGTTCGTTTGGGGATTTTGAATGGGAGTTTCTCCCAACACCTCCGCCGTCAAGTGGCTGCGAGGGGGTTATTATTTTCCATAAGAGTCTGCATAACAATGGAGGAGTTAGAGACACGCGGTTGGCCGGAAACTTTTCGTCCCGTTTTCCTCTTTTATCCTCGTCTGATTCTCGGTAGAGGACTCCCTTCCGAGAACGGACGCCCAATTCCCGCCAAAATTTCTCCGTCCTCGATTGGGCCTTGGGATTTCTCCACCCTCCATTAAAATCTCTCGCGAAAATAGACAGCCGTATCTCACAATACTCCCTCTTTTATTTCTGCTCGCAGAATTCCTTCGTGACTAGGCTGACCGTGGGGGATAATCTAGTTGAAAACGGGACTATTTCCATGGGTAAAACGGGACAAAACCGGACAATTTATTCTCTAGATCTTTTACGAAGATTTTTTCTCATTAATTCGGTGTAGACGTTTTTGAAAGAGTTCTCGGCCATTTTGTTGATGGAAATTTTATGTTAACCAAAGATACGGTATCTCATAAACCCTGCGCCTAAAGGAACTATAAATCTATAAATATAAATAAGTATAATAAATTTAAAAGGCGAAACAGCTTTATTTGGAAGCTATCTTTTTCACTGTATCCTAAACAGAATTTTGTGGTTAAAAAAACATCGTGGTTATAATGTTTACTAAGAACAAGTTTGTATGAACTATAAATCAGGGGTAATGAATACATTTTAAAGGTGAATTAGCTACATATTTGGAAGCTATCTTTTTCACTGTATCCTCAACATAATTTTACAGAGGTAAAAAACATCGTGATTTTAAAATTTACTTAGAAAATGTTTATATGTTTCTTAGATTTTAAATTAACAGAATAGCTCAACCCTTTCACATCTTCTGCCAAAATTTTAGCTTCTCTCCACTTTGAGAATTTTATTAAAAGAATGCTCTTTTTGCCAAATTTTCATCGGAGATAAGGACATTTGTTGACCACGTGGAGGGGAAAACTGGACTTTCCCGGTGAAAACGGGGCGTATGGTCAGCCCTATACATAACTCTTCCCGAAGCCGGATTCTTTTGCTTCCGTCCCCAATTTATCTTTCACATTCACTATTCTATTTCGGGCTTTCGATATATTTCCTAATCCTTCATAGTATGTCTTTCTTCAGATTAATTTCATATGTCCGATCTATGACATCCTATGTATTTTATGTAGAATTTTTGTGTGCCTGTAGTTTTACATTCAACCCTGTAAAGTCGAATCGAAATATTCATTATTTAGATTTCACAACGTATGATTAATATCTAATTCCAATATCATGTGGCTATTTTCTCTCGATCGAAGATTAGCTGGAATATACGCAATGTCAATATTAGTCACTAAAATCGTAGGTATGGATTCCATCATTGTTAAATTTAGAACTTCGACCTATATTATTTTATTTTAATTACATACTTTGTATTTTTGTATATTCTTCATATAAAGACCTGATCCTTTAGATATCATCTTATATGTGTCAAAGGAACAGTAAGAACCGTTCTCTGTTTCAAATTCATCCATATATTTATCATTTCCGTGCAATTCCTATTCTAGCTTTTGCCTCGTCTCTCAATTTCTTATTTACAGCTATAACTATTTCCTATTCGCATGGATTATCGAGTGGAATTAATTTAGATGCTGTAAATTAGGTCATTTCGAAGACCTAGAAACTATGGACCCCGCAGTCCCTCGGTATTACTCCAGCATATCTGTTACAGTAGCAGCAATATACGATCGATTAACAAATGAATCTATTAATTTAAATACATTCATAGCTATAGGAATATTGTAATAAATCACCTTTGAAAGGAAAAGATCCGGTTCGATCCAGTCATAGTTTCCTAATACACCCCTTCGGAATTCCTTTCGTTGCTCATAAAATTTCCACTTGGTATTTCCTCAACATGCCCCTCTTTTCCCCCTATTCCCCCCCGTTCATCCAATAGCGCCTTTTCCCGCCAAAATCTCCCGTCCTCTGACGTAAGTTTTCCTCATCATTGGGAAGAGCGCAAAAAGAAATCAAACGAACAAAAAGAGAAACTCCGCTCTTACATTATTTTCCGGCGTGATTTTTCTCGGCGCGGATGAGAGGAAAAACAAAATTGGAATGTCGCTTAAAGGACGACCACTTTTTCGAAAGGTGAGGAGTTGGTTCGTCGCGAGGCTCATTTTTGTTTATTATTCACTCCCGCGAACGAGAGTTTCGTCGACTGCGAAATCGGAATTTCTGCGGAGACGATTCGGAACTCGGAATAGATAGCTAAGTTAGAACTTGCTGCGAAATAATTATCGGAATGCTAATATATTCGATGTATTTATGCAAACCGATGAAAGAGTTCGATCAGTCAACGTGAGGGTGGATTTTTTTAGACGTACTATCTGATTAAATTCCTTTTGTTGATAAAATTAATCAACAACAATATTTTTTGTTGATAATAATTATAAACAAACTATGTTTTGTTGATAAAATTTATAAATTTTTTTTTCTAAAATTTATAAACAAAAATATGTTTTCGTTGACAAGATTTATCAACAAAAATATTCTTTTGTCGATAAATAATTTTTGTTTTCTGTGTTATGAATGCCAGTTTTGTTATCGTTAATTAACTTTTGTAAGTTTTGACGTAATTTTAATTACCTCGGAATAATTAATTATAAAATTTAATTGTTTATTTTAATTTTTCCTTAATGTTAGTTAATACCAATTGCCAATCAATTGCTCTTTAATTGTTAATCGGATTTTCGTATTAATTTTTGAAAGTGTTTTTGAATTTATTTATTACTCCGAAAGGATGAATAGTTAATTTAAAGGTTCTGAAGTATCAATTGTTATTTAGATTTCACTTTTAATTTCGGTAAATTTTGCTTGAGCTGTCAATTAATTCGTAAATATTCCATCAGTCACGTATTAGAACGTTCTTCAGATTAATGGCGGGAAAATACTCTCCAGTAAGTGAAGAGAATAGCGGTAAACTCGGCAAGATTCGGCATCCATAAAGTTACCTAACTTCACCAATATTGTACAAAACCCCGTTACTAGAGTAATAAGCGACAGGGAAGGGATCTCTTCCCATTAGAGCTCTCGTGGATGTTTTTTTCGAATAATACGTTATCAGGCCATCAACGCTTTGCTTCTGTCGGAATTTTATCCCATTTTTTTGTTCGGTATGCACTTCACGTTGGCGTCTGTTATATTTCATCAGAGGCAGTGGCGAAGTGACATTCGTTTTCGACCGTACGGGATTCTCTGGGAATCAGTCTCCATCGTTTAAGAGTCGAGCTTTTTGTTGTTGTTAGTTTTTTTTAAGGGGTCGCGGCCCAAGTTCTTATGTGCCATGAAATATGTGGGAATTTAGTCCTTGTAATGTTAGCATGATTTTGTTTTTGGCCTTATTGTAGTTACACGCCGGTAAGTAGCTCGAGGACTTTAGCTCATCGTAATTTTATTGAGCTCATATTCTGAGAAATTTGATAAATGAAGTTTTCTGGATTTATATCAACATCCTTGGAAGTCAATTCACATTACTCATTTGAAATTGTTTGTGTTCGCACACGTAGGTTTATCTTTACCTAAATTTCTTAAACATAGATTATCAGTATATTTTTCGTCTATGTATATCCTATACTTCTATCAAGTAGCTTTTGTAGCATCTCTTTCGCAATAGTCACGGAGTTAATTATTTTTATAAGTGAAAATCCCAATTTTAGGATTCCTGCAGTCGAATCGAAAATGTACGGAGTATAACCAGATGTGATGTATTGTACCGGAACTGATGCTTAAAAGTAAGAAACAGTTACTCCGATATAATGAAAGAGGCTACAGCAAGTTAGGAACTGGAGAACGGTTGGCAACCGATTGTAGAAGGCATTTAAAATAAATTCCCTACTCCCGCGCTCGGTTGCATAATTCTCCATGCGAGGTCAGCTCCGATTGAAAATGTTTTACGCCTTCTATCTTTTCTTTTGCTGTTTCCCATCAGCTACAAGCGGGTTTTTTTCTTAAAACTTTTCCAGCATTATCCCGTTTCCATACTTGCTCGTTCGGCGGAATCAAAAATGCGGATGCGGCGAGGTCGACGCGATGAAGTGGGTCCCTTGATTTGTCCAGGCAAATGAAGGGGATTGTTGTTGGGTGGTGGAGGTGCTATTGGCGCCTCAACTTCGTGAAGGTCGCGTATTTTTAAACGGGGAGAGAAAATGTTTCCTCGGGTGGGTCTCCTTCATAGGCCTTTTCCATCTTCTCTTTGTTTGTACAATTAGCCTCAGCGAGTTGGCAGAAGAGATTACGGAGGGCAAACAGGTAGCGGAAGCCCATTCGAAGACCTTCAGAAAGCGCATTTTCAGACGCCACGATTCGGCAGATCCTCACCGTTGGGCAGTGTTGCATTGGTGTCGTCTTCGAGCGAACTTGTGGTGTATCAAACATGTTCTCGAGAAACAGTTTTGGCAGAGCGAGCAGGTTCTGTGGCATGAGGAAACGATGTTTTTAGATCTGAATAAGTTAAAATTGTTGAATCTACTATCTTGTTATGTCCTACGTATTTTATTCTGTCTAAGAGCTAATAATTTAGTTAATGAAGAATTCCGAAAGAGGAAAAGAATTAATAAAATTTTACTGAAAGGATTAAATATAACTTTAGTAAAGCTCTGACAGCGAAGTTTACAACGTTGGCTCTTATGAGGAATTTACTTTCGCGCTTAATTCACCTCTTCGATTTTACTGACTAATTTATTCTTTACTATCTTTTCATACAACTAAAGTCTCTTTGACCGATTTTCAATTTTTATAAAATATTCAACGCTGTGAACCGAACATATCTACCAAGTGAAATCATTTGAATATTCATAATGATAACACGAAATAGCTTACATTCGAATGATGGGGGATGGCCGACCTGTTTTGATTATTTGCGTAGTATCTAGTGGTACGGTAGCTCATAAACGCGTAAGATGCTCTCGGATAATACTAAAAAGTGCGGCTGAAGCTTAATTACTCATTTGAGGCGTAGGTTTTTGCTGCGTATGTTTTCCATGGGAGGTAGTTTTGGGTATCCCAACTTCCTTCTTCGTCTCACCGACCATGCTGCCGGCTTCATCAGGAATAAACTTGAACTCAAGTCTACTATAGAATAGAACAGGTTGAGAAGTTGAAGCTGACGCGAGGTAGAAAAATAATTCGTTACCCTCGTCATCTCATCCGAATGACGTGAATTAGCTTCTTCTGAGAGAGCTCTTCCATTCTGAAAGGATTCGCTTACGTCATTGGCTACTGGTTACGCGAGGACAAGCCGTTGGAACCCGTGCAGCATCCGAGAATTATCCTTTTATTCGGCCGAGATATCTTCATTTCGGGAGTGGAAATCGAACTTTGATTTTACGCTCGTGGGCCCCACTCATCGGCAGTAAAAATTAAGATAATTTGGAATTCGAGAGTTTCGTGCTGCCAAGGTCTCGTTACATCAGCCATGTTCGATCCGATGCATGCCTCCCCAACCGCTTTCCATTTCTCTCCATTCTGAGCTTCTCTTTGCCAGGTTACTCATAAGTACTTGATGATCTCTCTATTCCATCGTTTCACCACCCCTCTTCTTGTTTATTCACATCTCTTGGTGTCCAGTTCAGAACTGCTGATGTTTAATGGTTGTCGTTTATTCTCACCACATTCCCTGCCCACATCTCTATTTCAGCGATGTATTAATGTATATCGCTGAAGTTGACTTTTGACCTTTCAGATTTCTAGTTGTAATTCCACACATTACCATGGAAGAAACTCTCTGGTAGTACTATAAAGTACGCTTGAGGCTTAATTACTCACTAAAG
Organism: Pachydiplax longipennis; assembly: GCA_036926295.1. Classification (NCBI taxonomy): domain Eukaryota; kingdom Metazoa; phylum Arthropoda; class Insecta; order Odonata; family Libellulidae; genus Pachydiplax; species Pachydiplax longipennis. The sequence goes on from JAVFKF010000019.1 coordinate 34,106,559, forward strand.
CGTAGGTTTTTGCTGTGTATGTAATATATGAGGTGAAAAGGAATTCTCGTCTCGTAGGAAAGACTTAGTCACCATACAATTTTAACGAAATTTTTATTTCACTTCAACAACGACAATTTTTACTTTACTTTAACAATCTTTATTTTACTTCAATATCTATAGATGTAAGAGGAGACTTTATAGTCTCAATCTCGCCCTAAATAAAGTCTTTTATTATTATTATTATTATTATTATTATTATAGGTAATGTTAAAAAATTTCAGTTCTGATACACCTGGTTGGGAATGCAAGGGACGGTGTTACATCGCACTGTAAAATCATTTTAATTGAGAGATAAAGAGTAGCGATTAAGTTGGCAGCGACCATTTTTTGGCGGGTTTTTCAGTCATCGGGATCCGTTCATATCGATGTCTCCAATGCCATACTTAATGTATAATCTTTTACTCTCTGTGACTAAGGAAACGTTGTAAGCCACGTCATGACGATATTCCTTCCTGGGCCGGGTGGAAACTTGTACGAACGCGTCGTGGAGGAGGAAGTCTTCCTTTTCTGCAATGCGCGATAGAAATCAATGCCTACTTGAGTTGGCTCGCGACGAGTTGGCGGCTGTGCGTGTAGATGGAGGCCAAGGACGAAGGCCTGTTTGTGTCCTCAAGAGGGGGAAGTGGATCCGAAAGATTGCGGTTGACTCGCTTTCTTCTTATTTCACTACTACGCCGGGGCGGGAAGACCTTTCCCTGACAACGGTTTTCATTATAACAAACGTGATGCAGTAATGTATCCGCCTATGGGTCCATCCCTGCTAAGTGGGTTGCAGAAGAATTGGGCGCAGGTTATTTGTTAGTGTTCCCTCTATCGATGGATAAACCCATGTTCAAATGTTGCTGTTACATTATCACATGCTTTCTTTCACCATCGAGGAAACAGTAAACGCAGGAGAACAATTTTTTCGAATCTCCTGCACTTCACCCTCCATCGATGGTAAAATCCAAGTTCAATCGTTTATGCTGTCACATTATCACATGCTTTCTTTTATTTTAAGGACACAAACAAACGTTTTTATAGAGTCTCTTGGACTTCATTACCCCGTAGTTAGTGCTTTAATTTTCCATCTCTGAAAGAAAACTAAAAACATTTCCGCACCACGATCTTACCTTATCATCTTTCTAACCTAAATTACGAGCAGGTTACTTGTTAGTAGTTCCTTGATCGATGGAAACACCTAACAAGTTAAAACCGTCGTTGTTACTGTTGTATTACACATACCTCCTTTCATTTTCAAGGAAATATAACCACCCCAAACAAACAATTTGTTTGAATCTCCTGCTCTTCATTACCGCGTGATTAGTGCTGTGATTTTTTACTCGGAATGAAAACTGAAAAAAATTCCCTACGGCAATTTTTTATTACCATTTTTCTAACCTGAATTCCGAGTGTCTCTCATGGAATCGGAGTTGAAACAATGCATATACTGGCAATTTATCTGTTCAGATTTAAGGGAAAGAAATTTAAACTGTAACCCAGTAAGGCATAGCGAGATTTCTTCGCTGAAACGCCTGGAGAATCGAGGCTTGGCAATGATTATTTGTAAATCTGGCGCGCAAATTCCTGTTTTGTATCAAAGCAAGCAAAACATCTCTTCCCGAAGAGCCCGTGGAAAATATTTTTTTTCCTTTTCTACGCTGCCATAGAGTGGGTTGGGTTGGTCCGAAGTAAAAACAAACAAACCCGCCGAGATTTTCGCTTCTAGAGGCGGTTTTCTTCTCATCCCTTTAGCGTCTCTTTTCAATATTTAATATCCATTTATTCCTCACAATTTCATTCTTCTTTTGCTTAACGTGTTTCGCGTCATTTACGAGTAGTAAACTTCTTCCTCGTCGTCCTTTTATCGTGAAAGTGGAGGACTGCTATCAAGCAAGTCGGAGTTGATAAGCAATGTTTTCGTCACATAGCGTAATTAACGTCTTAGAAGTCCTTCAAGATATTCTGAGAATTGTAAATACTCGTAAGTTACAGTGAAAATCTGCGGAGTAAGGCGTTTCTTCGCGAAGACTCATTTTGTAAAGGAGAAAAAAATGCAATATGATGCAGGACTCTTTCCATAAATTAATTTATTGTTTGAATTTCTGGGAAAAGTATTGAGTTGACGTATCACACGTCCTATTTTGACCCAGAATGTCCCTGTTTAGGAAAATAGTCTATAGAGGGGTTCCATATTGTCCATGTTTGAGTGTGAAACTCCGATTGAGAATGCACAGGAGATTCAAAGATTTATTAGGAGAAGACAGAAAGAAAATGCCTTGGTGTCTCTGTGCACACAAAGGAGAAGACCAGCAGACACAAAAAATGGATAAAACTTAGTTTTAAAGCAATTTCCCGGTGTAAGTCTTGAAAATTTAATGTGTTCCGATTTAAATTACAACAGCTGGAGAAAATTTTCCAAGGAAAACAAATTCGTATGTTTTTAACTTTCCTCTGTATGGCCTGTGCAAACTCAATAGAATAGGAATTAGTTAAAGGCAAAGCTCTTCCTACTTTTTCGCATTTCGTCATAGAGTACCACAAATTGTCTGGCAATTCCGTATCTTTTATGTTCCGGTTTTCTGCCGTCACAAATATAATAATTATAATAATTATTATTAAAAAACGCCGCAAGAAAAATAAATCTGGTGACAGTGGTACAACCTTTTATATATACATTTGTACATTGTCAATTATTAACATTATAATTAAATATATACATATAAATTAATTGATCAATTAACTATATTAAATTGATAAATTAAATGGAGTTATGATAACCTTACGTTTAGGCCGTTAATCAATCTTTTTACTTAGATGTAGCCTTTTGATTACAAAGCGTAAAACACAGTCGAAACCCAAGAAAATTTGTCGGTCTATTATCCACCTTCTCTCCATCTTTCCGCTCCGTGGCGATCTTCAAATGTCTTTTCTCTGTCCACTCGAGAAGTTATCCTCGTCCCCTTTCCTGTCATTCTGGGCGCAGCTCATTCCGTCGCTCGCGGGGGAGGCGGCGTGGCTTTCCCGCCAAGACACAGCTCTCTTCGCGCCTTTTTCCTCTCGGCCAATGGAAGCCGGAGCGTTTTCTGGCGCGCGCCAATCACGAGACGCCGTTCTCAACGTCCGAGGAAGTCGTGCGACACTGTCGACCCGAGAGACATCGGCTTTGATGCGTAGGCATTACGCACTTGAAACTTTTTTCCGGACGATGTGATGACGCGCTCAGAATTTGGGTCGTAGTAAACCGTCCCTCCGCTCGTTTTGCTTCGCTGTTTTCCCCCTCTTCGCCCGTGTTTTTTGCACGCGTTTTCACTTCGCAGAGCCACGAGAAGATTCCTCTTCGATTTTAAACGAGGCTAATGCGGAACGAATGTGGAAAAAAGATCGCCTATTTTCTCTATGCCGTGATTGTTTAGCGAGTGAAGAAAAATTAGGAATTTTATCGAGGATAATATCGTTTTTAATTCATCGTATTATTACGAGAATAACCCTTTGGTATTTTATCATTTCCCAACAGAGTGACATTGGAAGGTATTATTTTTATTACCTTCATTTAGACATTACGGAATGTGTTACAGCCATCCTAACATACAATACATTTTCTGCAACTCAAGATGACTCTTTTATATTTCCAAACATTTGAGGGCGTTATTTTTATTATCGTCTCTTAGACATAACAGAAAATGTCAAAGCCATCTTTACTTGCAATATATTTTTTGCAACTCAAGATGGATCCTTAGAGGACTCTGGTCAAAATTTGTTTAAGAGGAACCTTTGAAATAATCAACTCTATTCCGTCATAAATCAATTAAAAATATAAGGTTTCGCTGATACAATTAATAGTTGTTTTCTTGAATCTATTCTGTGGTCGAGTAGTCGAAATTAGAACAATATGTTCAAAGTAATAAACATGGATTGAACGAATTTGCTGTATATCTGAACTGTGCACTGTATGAGTGTGCAGTGATTTTTCCTTCTGAAGAATGTTAGATTAAAACTTTACGCTCAACCTTATTATAACTTGAACCCCTGTTAATATACATCCACGAACATCCTTCTCTAGATAATCTCAACTTTTAATAAGTGAAGCGGTTGATGAAATAATACTTGCTTGCTTCGAATTCGCCTTCGCTGAATCCCTTCCTTTATATCTCTTGTGTAGTCGTGACACATTTCCTCTCTCGCGTTGACCTATTAATCTTTCTCGTGCATTGCGCCCGCGATGTGACTGACTCAACTCGCCTCTCAAATGAAAGAAAATCCAGGCGGCCTCGTTCCGAAAAGCGTTCATCGTCAACGCAATTGCACCACCAGAAATGCAGCTAAATTTGCTTTCTCTTTCCTTTAGCTTTGGATGGTATTGGAATGACTGAGAATAGCTATCGTGAGCGTATTTTGCGATCGTGGTCAAAACGCTGAAGATGATAGTTTCAACTACTTCTAACATTGTTTGAATATTTCGCTGTTTTTGAGTAAGGATGCTCAACGAAAAATAGTACTGTTCCGTGATAATCCCCCTCAGTTTGTTGAGATCAGTTGGATTGTATGGGTTATGAAAGTAGTCGTGCTGTTTCCATACTATTTTCTGTTGGGTTTTTCAGTTGTGAATCAGTATTTCTAAAGATTTTTTTACTTCTGATATTATTTACAATAATGTTATTATAACCATCACTTCCAGTGGACTTTAACAGTTAGGCTCGCTTAAATTCGAACTAACTGTATGGTAATCTATATTTAAGCCAAATTTGGTACTAAAAGTAATGCTTAAATCCTATGTGTGTCATCTTATGTTGTACATTGGGGCTAAACATAAGCGTAAAGTGATTTTTAAGTTAAATGTCAGATTGAATTCAAGTTAATGTGATATCTAAGTTAAACAATACCACATTACGTTTAAATTTCGATTATAATGAAATATTTTCTACTTAAAGTGAAATTTACAGTTAAAGTATATAATAATATACTGAATACACTGTGATATTATGTCACCGGGTTTAAGTGGTGCATAACGAAGCACCCTAAAATATATAAATCGTGGAATCATTTTAATCTAACCTTCAAAATGTATAAGTTAATTTCCCTCGACATAGCGAAAAACTATGTAGCTATACAACTGGAACGGGGTATAACGGAACAGTAACAAATACTACACATCATTCTTAGCATGTTTTTGTAGCGCACTTATCTCCCAAACACTGGGGGAATTGTTTGTAATTTTCCGCTCACATACGCACAAGTGGCGGTCATCGCAGGCAGCGGTTATGTAATAACAGTGGACAGAATCGAATGTATTCAAGCGACGGCGACTCAAGCAAATCACAAAGGCAATAAATTAATGTCTCTCCATTTCACTTTAATCTCGGATGACATCCGGAAACGAACGTCCCCCTTTGGGTCATCAGCAACGGGTCTTTTTACAACGCCCTTTGATGCGGAGGGCTTACCAAATAGCCTTTCTCGAGGAGTGCACGCATTAGAAAATCCTTATGCGATGCTGAATCGCACGCCCTCTTCCACACTGATCCCCAAGAAGCCTTCTTAGCCGCTTTTTTCATCTCCTTTCTCCCGATCAATGAAGCTCCTTTAAGGAAGCTGCGTCCTTTCACTTCGTCCCTCAGCTACGTGTTCTTATTCACTAGTCGATCTCCTATCTTGCGAGCTTCGTGAACACCTTTAGAACGTGTGGCGAATTCTGATCGTGCCTAAGACGGTCTTGTACGCCGGTCATGTCTCGAATTTATTTCATCAGTTCGCGGGATATGGCTGCCTGAAGGTTGTGGTCTTACGGTGCGGTTTGAGTGGGTTTCTCCTAATAGTCGCCATTCGTGAATTTGTCGATTTCTCTTCGGGGCTTCTTTTCTTTGCGGAGAGCTTTCATTCGTTCTCATTAGGACGTCGTTTGCCGTGTTTGATTCCCAATACTTCTGAATGATTTTCTCAAGGAAATCCTTCGCTTTTGACGTATTTACACATCTTTTCAAACGTTCTGTTTTATAATTTGAGCAAAGCTCAGCTTTTCCATTCAGCCTCTCACATCACTTTAATTAACTGTTTCTTGTTCTTCCTCTTCCTTTGGAATCTTCCACATTTTTCTCACGTTACATTTTAGCCATTCTACTTCCAGCAATTCTTTGCTCATTCATGTTCTGGGCAAAATACCCATTGTTTCAAAGTGGAAAACTTTTTGTCGACATTCAAAATTTTCAACGACGTTTGTGCTATTTTCCTTGTATGGTGTGTCAATCGGCTAACAAATTTTGATGCATAGATTCCTTCAATTTATCAATTTTTTGGCAATCTAATGATATTTTTGAAGGAAAAGTCCGTATTGTAAAATCCGCCGATGGATTAAAGTCGGTGAAGCTTACATCAATTAAATTCATCAAAAATTTCAATTTATGAAACATTAAGTTTACGTGAAAATTGACTACTATCTGTCAGAATGAAACATCTTTTCAAAATGTCTCCGTAGAAATAAATGTTCCTCATTCGATTTTTCAGTATTTTTATTAATATATATACATAAGTTCCCAGTAGGTCAACTGTAAGTGGTAACTTTTTTCATCATTTCTAGCCTAACGTATAAATTACTTTGTAAAATTGATCTCATATATTTACAGCAACACTTCGCGCGCGATATCTCATAATCGACCTCACGAAAGATACCAATGATTTTTGTTATAACTAACCAGCAAACAAAATCCGATTTACTTATACATTTTTTGTGTATTACTTTAGTAAATTTTTCTTGGACATAGATTTGTTTCGCTGGAAGCTGAAAAATTCCTTGGATAGGCCACTCCAAATAACTGCCGTTCCGTTTATGAAAGGAATTTTGCTCTCATCTTCTCTGTGACACTTCGTTCTGACTTTAAATTTATGACCATTTTACCCTACAAAACGAGGATGAATTAAGCCGTCTTGCAGTTCTTCCCAGTGTGTTTTCGTTACGAATGTGTTAGTCCATTAATTTCCTTCTTGCCACCAAGCACTTCCCAGTCTCTCTCTTTTAACTTTTCCGCATGAAAATTTCTGATTATCGTAGCGTCTTTTAAGCACAGGGGACGCCCTGATGTTGTTTGTTTTAGAGGGAAAGATTTCTCGCTGGCGATAGCGGAAAATAGCTTCTTGCCTCCGCAGCATATCTCTTCGGGTAAATCACGTTGAGTGGACGCGAAATATTCTTCTGCTTCAAATCTTTTCCTTCGCAACAGCTCTTATTCTTCCCGCCAATTTCCACGTGCAACACTTCTCGTCGAAAGCTCTCCGCTTTTATTTTTTTTTCAGCGCATGCGCTTCGCCTCTTTCTTACTCTTTAAAAAGCGTGTATTATCCATTCGCCTCGAGTATTTGCAAAACAACGTCGCCTTATTCCCTGTCGCTTGAAGTAGCCTTCATTGATAACCAGCGTAGCGCTCTGAGTAATAATGTTGAGGTGGAGAATAATATTCTTTATAAATGAATAAATATTTGCTAGCGTAGTCCATGTCGAAGAAATATTTACGGACAACAGAGATCCGACTTAAAATAATTTGCAAAAATTATTGTGTCTTAAAGGATCCCAATACTGATGTAATGTCTATCTTATACCATTCATTGCAGCTGGCCTATTTTTTCGTTAAATTCTTTTCATTCGGAAAACTTTGGTATAGTCATATATTTTAGACCTTTTAACGATTACTGAAAAATCAAATCCTTAAAAAAATGTAACTCAATTATCATTCTCAGAACTTAAGGTAAATCTTCTACAGCACTTGAAAAAGCAATCTTTTACTATAAATCCATCCACTCGAAATACAACTTTTTGAAGTACAGATTTTCATGCCATATCATTCATAATAATCTCTTTTGATTAAACGATTGAAATTTTACTTCCTTTCCGTGCTGAACGTTAGAGTTAATAATTTAGAGAAATTTCTTTATAATATTATTGTTTTCCTTTATGCTCATGGGCATCAGATGCTTGCTGTAAGCACGAAAGAGCATATATAAAAATTGAACCTTCCCATACCGCTATTTCGTATAATTGTATCATAACAATCGACTTAGTCTGAAATGCTCTATATTATACTAAATTAATACTACGATATCCTCAAAGACTCCGCCAGTCAGAGATTATAGAAAGCTACCTTAGAGAAAGCGTTAATTCTATGTTGCATGCATTAAATTTCTCACTTACATTCAAAACTGTTTGAACAACAATGTGATTAATAGAGGATGTCTGATCGGCCTTTAAAATATGAATAATAAGTATCATTTTACATCCTTGGACTACTAAGAGAAATATCAAAAAAGTTATCACTGTGGATCAAAAACTTTCAGCAAGAAAACCTATTTTGGAGTGTCCTAGATCAATTAATTGATTTTTTCAGGCAGTCTCCTCCTAATCATCGGATATTTAATTCATGATAAGTAAATCACCGTGAGATTAAACCACGGACATTTCTTCGGCAGACACGCCTTACACATTGTTCTTAGCCGTTTGAGTGACAATCCCCATGAAGAAAGATTTGCATTTCACTTACATATGAAGTAATCTCTTTCTTAAGCCGCAAATGAATATTTTCTGTTCCCCAGCAGCAGATGGCGGCTCTGCTGATGTAAACAAAAGAGCGTGATTAGCATAAATGGCGATTTGGCCCGTATGGCAACACGAAACAGATGACGAATCCAAAGCGTGCTCATCCGCCATTAGCATTTATTTTCCGCTATGCAGCCGCCCTCTGCGGCACACGCCCACAAACAGCTGACGATCACAAGACAATGTTAATTAGTCGCTTGCGTCGAAGATGTTATCGCCTTTTGTGAAAAGATGAGCAGTGAGGTGACGTCATACAACGCAACTGGTGTGTGTCATCTGATCAAAATAGGCTCGTGCAAGTTGAAATAAAAACAGAGTTTTTAAACTGCAAAACTTGTAAAATCGTAATGCGTTTGAATCAGAAACTGTTTAGTGATATCGAATCGATTAGGAATCGGAAGTAACCGGATTTTAGGGGAGTGAAATATGAATTGTGTCTATTGTACCTTATTTTTCCGACTTCAAGTTGTATTTCCGCTATGAATAGAAATTTGAAAGGAAAATAGTGGATGCAGTTGTACTTCTTTGCAACGTAAAATTTTTTACTGTAAATTATAACTATTATTCTCATACAGTGAGCAAATATTGGAGAAAGTACATTTATTTTATATTTTTCTTCGTTAATCGTTCGCTATTGTCGTAGTTTTTAATGCTATGATTATGTAGTCGTCTTATAGTATAACAATATCCAGTGGCATTCGTATTCATTCTATTCTAATCTATTATGAGTTTATCTCTCGCTGACCTTGCCATTATAGATAACATTTGGAGCAGATTCATGTTTTTTTCTCTATCTCTCACTTATCGCTTTAATGCGCCATTTACGACAGAAATTAGTTCTTTAATAGATGTCGTGGTTTAGAGGTGATTTTTTGCTATATTTAAAACCCTTTCTAACCTTTTTAATCCGCTTTCCATGTACGGTAAAACTCGTTTAAAACGCTCCCGCCAAATTGCTCTCTTTCTCTTAGTCTCGGTCGCTTTTACACAAAACACATGGTAAAATTACCATTTAATAAGCTCTGTTTCCTGCTTATAAGACAGACTTCTGATGCACTGCAACCTGCTGTAGCCAATTCTCAGCCTCTTTAATAGACCGAAAATTATATGCGTTATTTCTATCGCAAAAAATATAGTAAAAATTCGTTACCCTTTCTGATTGTCTATATGGAAAGTATGTCTTTATTGTAGATTGAAATAAGACCAAAATCAAGTAATAAAGGAAGACCCTCTCTTCGTCTGAAAACTGACAATTCTACCAAAATACGGTGATTAGGTAACCAATATTATACGGCAAATGTTTGAGGGCTCTTTAGATGCCCTATATACAGCTGGGACAAAAATGAAGCGAAAACTAACGGATTACTTCTTTGTGTGCGTTTCACTTACTTAAGAACCAAGGAACCAATTATAACCTGCTGGAACTAAAAAGAAGCCATATCCCAGTTGAAATGATATCTCGCTAATAAAAATAAAATAATATTCGTCAACAAAATATGCGTAAAATTGAAATTTGTTTCAGTCTCCTCATGTTTACGGAAACGTAGTGCCGCATTCGTAATAAAGATCCACAGAAGTCGATAATGCATACCTCATAAAAATTGTTTGGCGAAATGAGCCGAAATGTTTTGTGTGTGCGCCACCTGGCGCTGCCCCTCGGAACCATTGACCCCTTCGCATACATTACGTGGAGAGTCGTGCATTTCCGGTCTTTCCATTCATCGGATGGGAGGAATTCCGATACTTATCTTCGGGAGTGCATACACCAGACGGGGCGGAGCCGATCTACGTCACATTCGGTGGCAACTGTTTCTTTTATCACGCCGCTGAAATATCCATTGAGCGAACGTAACTTTCTGAGAACCGTAGTCGAGAAATATAGGAGAGCGTAGATTTTTCTTTAACTTACCTCCAGGTTGGAATGTTTGGAGTGATTTCGCGTAAACCATCTTTGATCGGAAATCGCACCATTATGGTATGGTTTTCATGTTATATTTAATCGTAATCTCAGGGCTCTCTGCAATGTTTTTGGCTATGGACGAAGGAGCAGATCTGGGACCCGTGACCAATGTTTATTTAGCTACAGTTAGATCGCTCATTATGCACAATTGCTATATGTGAGACCCTGTCCACTATTGATGTATTCGAGAATTGGAAGAATACAGCGAAAGTCGATGCACATTATTACGAATTGCTATTACAAATCGGTTAGTGTTTCCCAAATGTTTCAGGACGCAGAAGAAAAGAAATTTAGGTTTTTTTCAATGAATGCAGAAACGTCTATTTCTTTGATTTTATGCGACATATACATAAATGGGCTTATTGTCTTTATGTCAAACCCCCCCTCCTTTCTATGAGTGTTATCTTGTTTGGTTTATTTTTTCCTAAGCAGATTCCAGTTCTTTTAACTCACAAAGTAGTTTTCTTCTGTTCTCCTTTTTTATCAATATCTTTCTTTTACAATTTAAGTGACGAAGGATTAGATTTAACAATAAGAATAGACTTGCTAGGCTCAGTCTCGCTCGAGAAAAGTAGCTTTATTATTATTATCATGTTTTTCTTAGACGGTACCTATATTCCTTAAATTTATTCGTATCATTATAAGTATCCTGTTATTTGACAAGGAATTAATATTATTATTATTAGTTTTACATCTCAGTCCTGTTACAGATAGGAAACTCTCACCTATCCCAGGTGTATTTCACCAAAGAGATTAGGCTGGAAATATAGTTTTAATGTTCTATTCGGGTCTCGTACTTTTATCCTCTAATTTCCTATTTTATAGCAAGAAATTATTAATACAAATTATTATTATGAATTATTACTATGAATATTATGGATTAGTATTCTAAATTATATTACGAATTATTATTACGAATTATTACTATTAATTAATATTATGGATTATTGTTTTAAATTATTATTGTGGATTATTATTAGAGATTATTATTTAAAATGTTATTATAAATATTTACTTTCCTTCTTTCAGATTTCTGGAGGACTCGCAAATTCGACGGATCGAGCAAGAAAAAGTCAGTCGTAGAACAGTCTGAGTCTTCGTCCGAAAGTTCATCCTCCGAATAGAAAAGATGACCACTCCGACAACAGTGTCGTGATGTGCATTGCGAGACTTCGGAGAAAAGTTCCGCGAATCTTCAAGAACTGTCCGGAGGAACACTTTCTCTTTTCCATATTATATAGTATTTATTCGCTATTGTTTATTAATTGTAAGGTGTAAGATTTTCTCCGGGATGAGTCAGTGATTGATCTCATCCGATGCAGCTATGCCGACCAAAGAGGAGCGCTTGGGAAAGATCGCCGTCGGGATGGGTTTCGATTAATCGATCGAATCGATTGTTCTCTTCGATTCGTCTCACGAACCCCATTTCACCGGCTCAGCGTAATCCCAGCAAACATTGAAAACACCAAAGAAAAGAAAAAGGAGAAAAACTGTTCTTTTTTTATTTCTTGGGCAAGTGATTGCCACCGTTTCGTTCGTGAAATCGACGGACTTTTTTTTATTCTTAACAGCGTTCCTAGCATATGCTGCTCAGTTTGGTTGCGGGTATCTCGAAGATATCCACCCTCAGCCTATATTACATTATGTCAATTCGTCATCGTTGATGCCAGCGGTGAAATTCACGAGATGATCAGTTCATCAGTGGACTCTGTGTATATTTTTCTATTTATATTACTTTCCTGGATTGTGCCTATAGAAAAAATGTAACGAATGTCTAATTGTTTTTTTTTGGAACCTAATTCAAAATCATGTGTCCAATCTGGTCTTTTTAAATAATCTTTATTTCTGTTGTGAAATTATTGCAAAAAAATTATGCCGGTTGTTGAAAGCAACTGTATAAATATGTATGTAATTTTATTAATATCTAGTCTCAAATTTTTCTATGATCTCTGAAAATATTTAGTTTTGTTGCGAAATCTTATGAATGGTTGAAAGTTAATTATTTGCAGATTAAGAATAAAATTTGTTTTCAAATCTAACGATATCCGTGCTGTTTTCATTTGTGTAATCCTTCCCAAACTTCCGAGAGAGAATATATGCATCATCGAAGTGATATTAAGATGATCTCGCCTGCATAGGTGAAGAGCACTTATTTCTGGTGATTGGAATTTGTTTCTCGTTGAAAGAGAACGTATGTCTCTCAATGAATCCTCTTTCGTAATGTATTCTAAGTCTAAGGATGCTTTTGTCATGGGTTAAGTGGAAGATGGGACTATCCAGTCCCTATTTCATCCTATGAAAACGTGTGTATTGTTACTGACTGATTCTTTGATCATGCTCTGTATAGGTACTTGCATAATCTGCACCGGAGTTGGTTCAATTAGCTAATGATTAAACGCGCTTATTCAGCGGGGCCTTGCTGTACTGCTGTGTTTAATGGCAATTAAATTTATAATCCACTACCTTAGCCATCGACTCCCAATAGATCAGTAATTTCTAGCAGCTAACATTTTCCTTAGGTCACGCTCTCTGTAATTATCGGTTGAATTATCTGTAAATATTTTTGATCTGAAGTATTGATTTTAGAATATCGGGCTTAGATTGATCAATCAAAAGCTAAGCATTTCACGTAAAAATAATTCAATTTTAAACTGAGAATAGCGTTGAAGGAATATGCTGTGACTTCGTGGAATTGTTTTTGTGGAACAAAAAATGAAATATTCACATTGATTTGTTAAATCTATCCTTAAACTGAAAATTTACTCAGTTCAGTTTTGATTCGATGGGAACATACTTATAAATATATATTTGAAAACATAGCAAGGCAATGCATAATAGCGCGAGCTGTGTTAGAGAAAGAAATTTTGTAGGCTAAGAACTGCCTCAGTGTATCTATACTGTTCAGATTACTAACTTAAGTTCAAAGAATTTCTTAGATACGAAAGAGGGCTTTATAAACCACATAAGGCCAGTACTGATGAAGAACAATCATAAATAACCGCAAGTTTATTGTGAATGAATATCCTGAGAAAGAACGAAAGTAGATGACTTGTACTCAGGTGGATTATTTTGGTACCTAAGAATGTATGATAAAATTGTGTTTATGATTTATATCTGAATGTGTAGCTGATAATTTGTGCAGTCTCTCGAAAAAGGTTAGGAATGCGTAAAGTATGATAGCCAGGATCGTTGGGTCACTTTTGCAGTATCCCTGATTTCCGAGTATATTACTTCCTTTACATTTTTTACTGTCAGGCCAATGAAATGAAATGCTGTTCATATTCTACATCTACATATGTACCCTGCAAGCCGCCTTTCGGTGTGTGGCAGGGGGTGCAAGCAGCAGGACTCTATTTGCCTAGTCGATTACTTTCGCGTATTGTTCTCGGAAAAAATAAATTCTTGAATCGTCTGGTTTTAGCATCTATTTCTCTGTTCTTTCTCGCTGTATCAGAACGGCCTATATAGCAAGAAGGGCGCATAATATCGGCTACATCTTGTATGAACGTGCTCTGTCTGAATTTATCTAGTAATATAGTAGTAATATCTAGTATATTAATAGTAATTTAAATCTCTGATTGAGCCTTCTTTCTTCTAAAGATTCCCATCCTGCCTCCTGAAGTATCTGAGTAACTCTTACCGATTTATCATAGCAATTTTTTACAAAGCGTATTGCCTTTCGTTGTATCTTTTCTATCTCGCGAATACAACACTTTTCAGCAGGGTCCCATACACCTCATGCATACTCGAGGTGTGGCCTAACTAGCGCAGAGTAACATCGCTCGCGGACTTTTTCTTCGCTTTTACCGACTATTCTTTTGACGAAGCCTAATTTCTTAAGAGCTCGCCCACATATGTTATGGATGTGGGTACTCCAAGTTAAGTTATTCGTGAGGGTTATTCCGAGATACGAGATGAATATTTCTCTACTACTATAAATATTTCAAATTTCTGTCGTTCTTTTCTCTGCTGCACTTTCTCTCATAATCATAAAAAGTCCTCATATAATGATAGTAGTGCAACATTGTCGTTGGCACTTCACCATCGATTCATCGGTAGCTCGACTTACATAATGAATAAAGAAGAAAAGCGTTGGCAAAAGAAAGAAAAATAGGCATTAAAGACTACGTGAGGATGATGGGATTCTAATTATGCTTCATTTTTCACTCACGAATATACATCGCAATTAGCTCTACGATAATTACGGCCATTATTATTACATTCGATAATTACCTCAGCCTTCCGCTCCTTGTTCCTCCGCTGCATTCCCAGTGCGTCGTTACATTGCGAAACAGTCAAATGGATTCATCCTTGGGAAGCTCTCTCCTCTGAATGACATGTTTGCTCAACCGCTCAGCGCCCAGAGACACTACTTAAAGCATACTAAGATCGGTTCGGAAGAGAGGGATAGAAAAAAATCATAAATAGAAATCGCATTCAAGTCGGAATATGTGACAAAGAATAACTTCAATCCAGAAGGAAAATTTTTACAGGTAAATCGCTTTCCTTAAAGGTGATATTTTTAGTCTATCGCAAAGTTCTGAGTCAATTTGATAAGAGTATCGAAAAAATCTCCACTCGCCTATATGAAGGTGACCGTCGTGCGCTGATTCCACGAAAGGAGAAAGAGGATTACTAGTTTTCTGAGAAGGTCCCAATGCAGCTTTCGGAGATTATGAATCAATTCTCATAGGGGGGTAAATGCTTAATCATTAATTATTGGTGTAAATCCGCAATCTCCGTGATTCTTTCGAAGAATTGGCGACCGACGGTCACCAGCATATCGGCGAAGAGTTCGAACCTCTTATTCATCAACATCTGAGCTCCAATTCTTTTCTTTCAATATCAGAATTACTAGATTACTGATGTAGTATTACAACAGAGTTACTAGATTGCTGATGTAGTATTACAATTAGCTACCACCATACGGTATTTCAGTCCTAGTACACTAACATGTCATACTTATTCACATATAGCGAACATTTTAAATATAAATTAACGTACATGAACTATAAATTTGCATACATATTTTCCGAACCTTATTACTCGTACGATTTCTTTCTGGGTTCCTGTTAGGTGTTAACCGTAGCGATCCCGGAGACAAATCCCCGCAGTATCTCATCCTACCAGGCAAATCCCATACTCCACCTGCACTTCGTCAACGGGGAGTTAACTCGTCCACACGTGATATATATAATTTGTTCAAAAACACCTTCTGAATTTTAGGAAAGGGCTCAAAGACTGCTACGGGCAAATTATTCCATTCTAAAGGAGTGCAATTAACAAACGAGAATTAATTGGTATTTTTGTTAATTAATATGTTCGTTGCTCTATCAATTCAACTTTATGCCTATTGGCCTATCCAAAAATTTCCACACTTTTTAAGAACATAAAGGCTTTGCTTCACTCTCCTCTTCTCGTATGAAATTTAGAAGAAAGAAAAAGCTTGAAAAAGTGCACACAAGAAAATTTCTTTGGTGGCATAAAAACTTAAGTTAGCAAGTAAAAAATATATCAGGGCAGAAAACCTCCGCACGATAGGCTAAAGAAAATCTATAAGGTCAAAAATGCAATACAGACAGAGTACCGCAAAGATAAGACAGTTAGAAATATTGATTAAATGAGTAGATCACGTCTTTATTTTGGGCGAAATTGAGACTATGTGGTTACTTCTCCATTAGTAATAATTCTCCATTAGTTAATTACTCCTCCATTAATTAGTACTCCTCTTCCATTCATCCCATGAATTTAGGTGTGTGTTGGATAAAAACAGTAGTTTTAGTAAATAAGGTACCTAGAAATATAGTCAGAAAAGTGAGATAGGGCAAATGTTTCAACAGTCTGCGGATGGTTGTTTCTTCACGCATCTTTGGTCAGCGTTCGAATTCACCGAACGGATGACCTGCTGCAGAGGAATTAAGGATGCATTTCGAAAGTGCCAACGAAAAGAAATGCATAGAGTATGCGGAATGTAATTAACGTGAGGCCTCTAAAAAGAAGTTCAAATAAGTGGGAAACGAATTCGTCTTCTCGACGAGGAAAGGATCGAAACCTTCGCCGCAAATGCGGGAGTCTTCTTTTAAAAAGCTGCAATATATTATAGTGCTTATTCTTAAAGTTAAATCTTTTATGTATCTCTCTATGGACTCATTAAGGGGCTAAGATTAACACATTTTCTATTGAATAGAATCTCGAATGGAATATATTGTCTCGATTCGCTGTATAATCGGAATTTGAAATCAGTCTTACAATGAGAGACTCAGTGTTGTCCGGGAATCTTGATAAAACTTTTTGTGGTGGCGCAGGAAGTGGATTAATGAAAAAGTGAAACGGCGTTCGTCTAAATGGGGCTAAGTTTCGCTGCAACAAATAATTGAAAATTGATATTTGGAGTATAGGCAACCCCGCAATACACGTCCGTGATAGCCGAGTATGCAGGAAATAACGTGATGTTTTTGGTATATTTTTCATCTTATTTTCATTTTCATTCGTTATTTTTTCTTGTTACCTGTTAATTGACTTATTAAAATATAAATATATTTGCTATAGAATACTTTGTCACTTCAAGAATACATAAAATATTGATTTATAAGTAGTATTTCCGTAAATTATTATGAATGTTTGATGGAATTAACATTACGTATTGACATTTATTATGTAGTATATTCTATTAACAAGTTGTGTAGAGCTGATCCTTCTCTTAAAATTCTTTCCTGGAGCGAGAAACAAGTACGCGGGAACATATCGTACCTCTACAAATTTTAAATAATTTTTTGTCGCTATTGACAGTTTCTAAGCACTGTCGTATTGGTATGAGGGCTTCAGTTAGCACCTTTTGCGTCTAATTACATAACCACCCCTGCTGACAGTACCCCTCTTTAACACTTTAAAGACGATGAATTAAAGGGGAGACTAGTCTCTCTCAATCTCGGCAAAATCAAAACCCTTTAACATTTATCTCACACCGGAATTCCTTTTAAAGATTGATTCGTAAAGACATTTACATTTACATTTACATAAGGACCCTGCTAACCGCCACTGGCGCATGGCAGGGGGTGTGAAACAC
This sequence comes from Pachydiplax longipennis, assembly GCA_036926295.1. Classification (NCBI taxonomy): domain Eukaryota; kingdom Metazoa; phylum Arthropoda; class Insecta; order Odonata; family Libellulidae; genus Pachydiplax; species Pachydiplax longipennis. The sequence goes on from JAVFKF010000019.1 coordinate 34,124,187, forward strand.
CGAAAACCCTATCTACCTTTGACTGCTGTTGGCTTCTCTAATACTTCGTGGAAAAAATGACCAGAAATAACTATCTGTCCTGGCAACTATTTCCCTGTAACGCTTCGTCGTTTTGTCTCGAAGATCACGTATGCTACTAACTGGTTTGACAATATCAACTACCTCCTCCCTGAGTTCCGTGGTGATTAATTTATGAAAAAGCTTCCTACGGTAATCAAGTCTTCTATCACTAAGCGAATCCCAACCGAGGGATTCTATCATAGCTGAAACACTGCTGTCAAATCTGAGTCTGAAGACTCGCTCTATATGACTCTTTAACACACCCGAAAAAGAAAACTATACACCGTCGATTACGTTGGCGTAGGATGGGGTCATCAGTGATTATGGATTAGGGAATCGAGTGAACTAAATGACTTCCTTCACGATTCGTGAGGTTATATCCTCGGAAAAGATGTGACCTGTTACCCGAGTTTATCTTCCACGACATCCTAGGATAAAAACAAGTCTGGGGAAACGTTTACTTATCTCCGGAAAAGATTAAAATGCACAAAAGCGCAGCAAAAAAAGCATCTGCTTCCCCTCAGCGTATCCGAGATCCCTTTGGGGCGTGGGTGGGTGGGCGAAGAGAGTCGTGTTTCGACACACGCTGAGGAAAGGAAAGGTTGGTCGGCTTCGTATTTATCAGCGGCAGATACGAAAAATGTTTTTACAGCGATAAGGTGGGACAAGGAGGATGATTTATGAGGTCGGGAATTTTTCTAGAGTGACTGAATTTTAATAAGCGCTTTCGAAATCTCGTCTATTTTTGTTTTCAGAGCCTATTGACTCAATGAAATGAGGAAGAGAAACGGACGATTTAAGAACTTTGAGCTGATGTAATCTACGGATGTCGGGGAATGTTTTATGAGAGCCTTTAACCCTGCGATTGTCCACTGAGATGCTCTACCGCCCGAATGTTTTCGTCATTTGGTCACGCTGGAAATTAGTGGTGGGCTCTGCCGATACTTTCTTGTAATATTTTCTACTCATTACTTTTGTGTAGTTTTGTGTACTTGTTCATCTGCGATGATCCAGATCCAGTTGATTGTAGGTATCGTTGGATGCGCAGTTACTTAGTTGCTTAATCGTTACTCGTCCAGGTTTTGGTAGTCATCGAGTGAGTAGTTACGTATTCGGTATCCTTATTCGGTAACCTTTATAAATTTAGGGTAAGCTGATTTCTACATTAACTAATTATTAAATATGACAGGTCATTAGATGTTTGATTTCTTTCGTTAATACAGATTTTTGTGATTTTTAGAATATCATACATCGGGTTACAATTTAAATAGTCTAACTGTTGACAGTGAACACACATCTGTTAACGGGATGTAACAAATTAAAGATTTCAAAGGCTTCGGTCTCTCTCAGCCTTAGGTTCTTGATGTTCTTGAGTCCACGGTTTCGAGAACCGAAAGAAACAGTTTCATCCCTTGAGTAGTTGCAATCAGTTGACGATCACCAAGCGATTATTCGAGTAACGAGTCTTTTTGGGAATGTGTACTCGTTACTTCGGATCCGAGGGAGTAACGAATATCAAAGTAACGAGTGGTTACTATTCTTCCATCACTACTGGAAATCCTTCAGTGCTCTCATAACGGCATGTATCTAGCACTTTTCGGTAGACACCAGGATTATTACAATAACTGCAATAAAACCCGGTTAAGACGCTCTCCAGGGTACCGAATGGAAATCGCATTGTATTCCGAATGGCGTTATAACCGGGATTTAAAAATTTATATTTCTTTTACATCAGCAAAAAAATGGAAGTTTTTTTGGATCTTTAATTTTTAAATAAGTTTTCAGATTAAGAACGGAAAGGAATATCCTTAGTTTGTTTTGCTTCCCACTGCTGTAGATATCTTGAGAGTCTCCGAACTATTATGTAATACTGATTGACTTCTCGTCATTTATTTTTAACACTGGTTTGCTTTTCATACAAAGAGAACGTCTTCCTTTATTACTCACATTTTGTGATTTTTAATTCTTCAATGAAGCAATATATCACAGAGAGACAGAGAGGCATAATTCAAACAATTTTGGGTCTATCAACCGAGGCGGAGGATTGGCTACGGCGGGTTGCAGTGCATCTGGGAGCAAGAATTTCGTTTTTAAGAATTCCATTTTAATTACTCATGGACAGTCAAATCTTATGTGGGAAAGTCCATACTAAAGCATTAAAAGTAAAAGTTTCCAACTTTGTGGAAGGTAGTTACACTAAAGAATTAGAAAATGATTAATTTATTTGTTACATTTTGTCTACTAATTAGCCTGGTTTCGTCTGTACGTAGACATATTTAGGTTGAAAACATTCTTGTAGCTTCAGGCCTGAATATGTCTACTTGTGGACGAAACTAGTCTTAACAAATAAATTCATTGTCTGTTTAAATTACATCCCATTTTAATTTTTTATACCTCGAAGACAAATAGTTCCGAATTTTGAAGAGAAATATAGCCAGCAACAATCAGGTACTTTGTTGATCATCCTTCCTGAACATACAATTCACGTGAAAAATTAATTTATTTCTAAATTAAATTCAATTTCTTCGAAATATTTAAATAACGAGATCTGTTTGCTCTTAGGTATGAACAAAGTTGAACAAAACGAGCTTCAGCGATGGTTAATTTTGAGGGTCCCAAAAGCAGATATCACCGCGGGGGCACTTAGTAAGGCCATCTGCTTATCTCTTTAGTTTTCTCACTCAACTCTCCTCTGGAAAGAGGCGCAGACGTTAGTGCTTTCAAAAGGACTTTCATTCCACTTAAATATTCCTTGCAAAAGGGAACCTTGTCTGCACCAGAGAAGGCGGAAGGCGCGCATGTTTACAAGGCACTCCTTATAATCCCATGGAAGAGGGGCACTGAGAGAACTCGCGTGTCTGCATTCGAAATGTGCATGGAGGATTTGCTGTTCAATTCCCGTCACTAACGGACGGACTATTTCTGTCTATACATCTTCTCCGAGTCCTTGAAGAATACAGATCCACAACATCCCAACACTCCGTACCCCTTCTGATTCGAGCATACAGTGGTACCTTGTCTCACGAACCGCACTGCGTTCGAACAATTCTACGTATTAACTTTTTTCTTACTCCATTTTGACCACTGGATACGAACTTAATTTCGACATGGGAAAATAAAAAGACTAACTACTTTGGACCCCCTATGAAGATGGGAGCATTGTTTCCGAAATGCGCGTCAGGGCTTCTGATTAACCGCTAAGCGATTATCCGTTTCCCGGGAATCGCCCTAGACGGTTGCCGCTGTCGGCGCTTGGAGAACCTTTGTCTCTTAGTCTCTTAGGACTTTTCTAGGGGAAACTATTTCCTTATTTATTATGAACTATTTTCCCCGTGCGAAAATTTCGCAGAGGAAGACTGATACCCTACTTCTTCACCCAAATACATGGGTGGTCTGAAAAGTTTCCGACATTTCGCCATTTCTCGACATGCTTTCTGAAAATTTCTGAAAATTTTCTGAAGATTTCTGAAAAATCTGGGGTCGGAAACTTTTCAGACCACCCTCGTACATTTCACGAACACTCCAATCACTACATACGAATACGCAAACACTAAAACATACCTGAAAAACACCTTCATATTCTGTATCAGCGTCTGTTTCGATAAACCTCGTTTGTAATGCTTTATATCGATATCATCCAGTAACGAAACTCTATGAGGAAATTCAAATTGTCGGTTTCGATTCGATGAATACTTCGATTACTATCCATAAAGCATTTTAGCTATTAGAGTGTTTTCCACTATCCACTCAGTTTTTAGTGATACTGTGTTAATATTTTGTGAGTAATTAAATTTCATCGAAACAAATCACTTTTAGATTATTCTAAATGAACATGAAGATTTGCATTCTTATTAATTAAGACTTTACTATAATAATATCAAAGTATAAGGAAGGGGCCTCTGAATTAGAACTAGCGCGGGGCACCAAAAAACCTTTGGCCAGTTCTGTAAGTTTGTGGCACCAAGTTGATTGGTAGTCTTTTTTCGTCGTGTTATAGTCGTGTTTTTGATTTTCGACATCAAGTTTAGAAATTTACTCCTTTCTTATATCGACATCGCGCCTCAGGCAGAACTATGGCTCGACTCAATCCTGAATACGTATATTTATAAAAACAGCTATCGAAATGTAACAGTGGTACTGGAATACGTATTTGAAAAAGAAAAATCGTAGGGGTGATTATTATTGGTATATTTTTCTTCTATAAAATTTATTTGAAAGCAGTACTGAATATTTACCTCTGTAAATTTATTCAGAAATTCAGAAAGAAAACTTTTGAAGCTGTAAACGAAATAGGAATCGATAATTTTTGGCTGGAATTTTACCCGATGGATTACTTCGTTCAGTAAGGAAGTGGCTACGCTCTGGGATAAATGCCTGAAAGTTGACAGGGCATGAAGAAGAAAAAAAAAACAAATGCTCTCTGTATTCATGGCATATTTGTAAGATACTTTAAAATAAATGTTGAGATGTGAGTCGGAACCCATTGACCTGATCGATGTTTCCTTGAACGCCTTCTTCTAATGGCTCTCTCATGAGGGCTATAATATCTCTCTTCACTGGTGAGTTCGAGCTAATTTAATTGAAATGCGCATTTCGAGAGAGCGTTTACAGAAGAGCATTCAAAAGTCAAGCTCAAGTTAAAGAGATCATCGTTAGCACTCTGCCGTGAGCTTGGAAATGCTCTCTGGCGCCTATGACGTCAGGAATGCATCAGATGCATTAGCGTCTGCATCATTCATCATCGGAGATTACTTCTTCCCAAAGCGAAAATTCCCTTTCCACGAAAGGAAATGTTCTCTTCGTTCGCAGGAATGATCCTCTTTGACGTTAACGGAGCTTAATGTTGCCCTTTCCCAACCTTTAATATGTTGTCGGAGGAAAAATTATGAAATCGAAGTTTTGGAACCGTGAGCCACGTTCTAAACTCCGGAATTTTAAAGCAACTCCTCCCAATTTTTTGGATCATTTCAGACCGTCCGCATTTGTATAATTGCCGTCCTCTCGGAATTAACTGCCTCACGCTCGTGTCTTAGGAAACGCAGCGTGGTTCCTTCGCACGGCATTTATGCTGAATTATGTGAAGGAAACTGAGGTAATGAGGAACCAGAGAACAGAAGAAGTCATAAAATATACACGGGAAATGGAAGAGGCTTAACGAAATGGTCCCTCAATAGTTACGACCAGGACGAATCATCTTCGAGGAGTCCGTAGAATTATTGAAGTTACAACTGTCATTTCTGTGTGGATGACGGCTTTCTCTTAGAGAAGTAATCGGTAGGATTTCGTTGCCCTCCTTTGGTTAATGAATTTTGACATTCATATTCATCAGTGTATTCCAAATTATGTGCCGACTGGTGGTGTGACGCTAAAATTTGACGGTAATGTTGATGTAAAGCTTTCAGTGGATTTGTTTTGAAAAATTTCCCGAAAGAACTATTGGACATTACATATTTTAACAGTTTTCTATGTACTGTTATTGATCATGCAGTCGGAAAACCGTTGCAAAAGTAGTGTATAAAATTTGATGAATTTTGTAATACGTGATACTAGTGGGCATGCGAGCTTAAGAATGTGGTGCGGTGTAACCAGACCAAATGTTGCATAGTTTTTGATACTGAGAATTATTGATTCTTTGATAGATTAGTCGAGTTTCTTATTAGAATTAGAAAAGAGGTCTCATGAAGTAAAAATTTTCTTCAAAGGAATAAAGAAAGACACGAGAGATTTGATCAAGATATTATTAATTAGGCAGTCAGGTATTTATTTATGTATAAATTTCACAATGCAAACGGAACTTGGGAAACTAAATAATTTCCCAGCGCTATATTTCAATATTTATATCCAGTCAAGAAGATGGAGATTTAATGATATTCCATGATTTTCTCTTAGAAATTATTATCATCTGAAGGAACTCGCAATCCTTGGGATAGCGAAGGAGAGGAGAATGATTCGAAATATCTAAGTTTACACGAATTCTTTCATTTAAGTAACATTTGAATATCATTATTATCATCGCTTTAAACTTTTCGATGTTATTCTCTTGTATAAATGGTGGGTATTTACATATCATTACAGCCCTAAGAGTCACAAAGCCACAGTGTATCCTTTTGCCTCGCTCCGTTTGATATACGTCTGTCTCCCCTAGTCATACTCCGTCATAATGGCCGGTTCCATCGCACCGCAACGCTTATAACGTTATAATTAACCCTGTTGTTTCTCTTCTTGAGATGATGACGAGGGAATGACCGTAGCTTGTCTCGATAAGAGCTTGAAAAGCCTTCTCAGACATTTAAGCACGTCTTGAGACAGAGGTTATCGGATGAGAATGAAGTGGGATGCTAGGGGAGAGAAATTGAGATAAAGTAAAAGCAAGATGCTCAGAGGTTTAATGGTTGTACTAGTGAAGATGATGATGTGAGTTAATGGACGTTGAAACCGATGCGCGCATTGCCAACGATGTTGTTACGGTAAATATTCGTAATTATCTCGAGGGGTTCCTCACAGCAGCGTTTTGGGACCATTAAAATTTTCGCTTAAGGAACTCGGTACAGCTTTCGTTTCAAAAAACTCCACTTTTCTTTATAACGCTGTAGAAAGATGGAGAAATAAAAATAAACTACGTCGAGGGTTACGATGTTTTTTTTCTGCCTCTTGGAAAGAGGGTCTACGGCCAGGGCTTTCCATCAGCCAGCCGTAAATAGTTGTAAGGGTGCTATGACGAAGGGCTGTCTGCCGTGGAGACATCAGACGATACCCAGACGCTAGGAAGGAACAACCCCCTCCGGAACAGATTTTTAAAAAGCATCTCCAAGCCCCGCCCTCTGCCGTATTTCACAGCGTTAGGCGTTAAAAACCCGAGCCACGTAACCCTGCCTTTTTCATCTTTTTTTTTGTTAGGCCTTTTCCATCTTGTTGGAGGGATCCGGAGCGCACGCATGCTCTGTACTTTCCATCTTCCTTGCCCTCCTCCCTTTTTATCCCGGACTTCCTGCCCCCGTTCTTTTTTTACCGATGGGCGTATTCTCTCGTTCGGTAATCAGTAAGGCACCGTTTCTCTGCTGGTAAATAATGCGCGACCATCGAATGAGCTTTCCAAAATTTCTTTCATTTGGTAATTTCATGATAGTGAGTTTTAAATGATTGTCAATAGATCAATTGTTTTTCACTGCTTTATTTCCTACGGTTGTAGGGTTGGTTCTCGACTTTGAATTTATCCTTGTTTATGTAATTATGTTCGAATGTAAAATTTTATTAATCTCTTAACAAACCGATATTTTGCTTTTGTAATAGTATCTATCTTTGTTAGGTTAATTACCTTTTCAACTTGTATTGTTTGATATCCTCACAAACTTATATATTGTCTTTGCAATTGTATTTAACTTTGTTTATGATAATTAACTTTGTAAATGGTGGTTTAATTGATCTCTATACCTTATTGTCTTGCCTAATGACTTTACCTAGACTTAGGATGATTAAAATGATTTCAAAACCTTTGCATAATTTTTCCTACCATAAAGTAAAGAAATAAAAAATAATGTTGATTTGTTGAAATTTATCTTGATACACCTTTCGATGGATATAGGAACAATGAAGCAGACCGATTTTAGTCTTAATACATACAATGATGGTTCTGTTATATTTGGTATGTAAAATACTTATTTGAATATCGCACACTCTTACCTTTATTACTTACCACATATCTAAGCAAGAGCGTGTTTACGAGAGCGTAAATTTACTTGAAAAGCTATATATATAAAAAACATTCGGAAGAATATTTCAATGGTCGGATCTAAATAAACCGGATCGAACCGGTTCGTGGGAGTCAGACGCAGAGAAACCGGAACTAAACCGAATTTACGTATTTGGTTGAATCGAATCGAAAATAGGAACAAAAAATGGAAGGACTGAAAACGAAACCAGTTTTCACAAAGGAATCTAGTTCCTAATTTATAACAAATAAAGCTGCATAATATCATAGAACATATTTTTTTGTTTGTAATTTTCTTCGGCATTTCACAGAGTTTCATTTACAGTAAATTATGTAGTAAACTAGTTACCTCTGTACAAAGTGGTTTCTTTTTATTTGATCCATCGTCATGAAATACCACAAAGCCAATCTTTTGAGTTTACATGAAAGAAAATAAGAACATAACAATTCCATGTTTAACAGTCACGCAAGGTTAGTTATACTCGCTGAAAAATCAATTCCCATGCAATAATCACAAATCGAAACTTGCATATTGTATAAAGAAAAGTAGCGAATTTTTCAGCACCTCTGCAAGAATCATCTTCTAAAATTAAATAAAAATATATCAGAAAATAACTTACTGCTCCCTTGTGGTCAGTTGTTTGTCAGCGGCATGCGACTACGAGCTCCCTATTTTTAAGTGTCTTCCCAGATGTTCACCAAGTCCGCTTTTCGAGGGTGTTCATTCCCCACGAGTCCATGGAAAAGCGAGTAAAGGATAGAGCCGACGATATTTTGTTCAGTCGAATTGAATCATTTGTCTTTATCGACAACGACTAATGTAAATCAAGGTTCTTTACATTGTTAGTGTACGTCCTCACCTTTCGCAGGCCAGAGTCTCTGTTTCGAATGAATTAATCTAAAGGATTTTTTATCATAATAAGTTTGTGTGGTATTATTCTTCTACCTGCAAAAATGTATTGTACAAGTATTTGTCAAGTACTATGAAATTTTTTATTTATGAAAAAATGATAAGACCATTGAAATTTTAAGATAACTTTTATGCACACAAATTTGTCGATGTCTTTTGTTTTATCGATCTTATTTGTTTCTTCGCATTTGACTGACAAAATACGTAATTCTGTCAGTCTCTAGGGAGGCGTACTTATTCCACAATTTCTTTTCTTTAATGAAGAAATACGGCCAGATTTCGAGTAATCGACGAATGATAAGCCTGGAGATGAGAAGGCCAAGTTTGACGAGTAATCGTCATCTTAAGGTATATTACTCTTATTTTCTCGTCGAAATACGGTCATGTTTCTTTAATTTGGAAATTTTTTGGAAAAAGTACGTCTTCCTTAATTCTACATGATGGATTTTCTTATGTTCCTTATTACTACTTATTGTCAGCCTCTCTGGTAGGTTCAATCAAAGTACTTTTTATTAATTTGCAATTTGAAAAGGATCTTTTAGGCGATACTGTTATCGTTAGAATTATTCTGTTTATATTCTCTAATACTTCTACGAAGTATTTCTGTATTTGGGTGTACTTATTTCAAATTTATCTCGACGGCAATCTCCGCTGGAGATTCTCAAAGGCTACAACACCCCATGGGGACCCCATGATCACGGGGCCCACATAGGTGTGGGGTCTGCCCCGCCCCCTTCGCCTCTTCTAATCTGATCTGAATATCATAAATGTTCGTAAAATGAAAGAATTCGCAAAAAAGATTGGATTAGCCACGATTTTTATTGAATCAGATCGTGCAATAGGTATAAAATACCTACATGCTCCTTTAAAGATGCGATTTGTGCATTGCATAACGTATGTACCAGATAATAACAGGCGGTAAGGGATGGGAAGGATTTAAAAATTTTATCTAAACACCTAATTTTATAGGAAGAAGTCACAGCCATAGAATAAAACAGGTCAAAAAGAACCAATGTAGCGAAATATTCATTTTTGAATAGACGCATAGCCGAGTGGAACAAGTTACCTGGGTCGCTCTTTCAGCCCTTACCTAAGAATCCAAAAGCCTTTAAGAAAAAGTGTAAAATTTTAATGTAGTTGCTAAAGAATTCTAAATACTAGGACATTACGGTTATTTTAAATGTGAGGAAAGTAGGGGATTGCCTGGTAAGTTGATGTACGGTGGGGACTAAGTGTGCCCCGGGACCGCCAAGGAAGCCGTGAAGACCTGCCAGGAACCCTGAAAAAACTTGCATGTGTGATTATTTTATTGTTTAATAGATATCGTAAATTCGTAGTTATTTAAAATTGACAACTTATATGTTTGTATATAAATTAGAATGGTATTTTTCATGTAAGGTATTTTACATGTATTTTACATTTTGAAATGTAAGGTATTGTGATAATTAAGCTGCCACCAGGCATAAGTCCAACTGCGGCGGCAAGTCCTAAATAAATAAATAAAAAAATAAAGGAAATACAATAGGAAGTATCCTTGACGATGGAAAAATCTGCGAGACCAGCTTTCTGAGGCGGCATCGGTCGATTACATAACGTCCTCAGCATTAATATCCGTGGAGGACTCGAGGAGGATGACTTTCCGGTGACATTTGGTTCATCTCCTTCCTTCAACCGGATCACTCGAAAGGCCTTTGAGAAAAAAGAGAGGAAAAACGTGTTTGGCTTTAAATTGGAAGCGACGGGAAGTTCACCTCACAGACGCGTCTGCCCTCTGTCGGGAGAACGGGGGATACAGCGCGTGGGTGAGGAAGTGGGGAAAAAAGTGCGGCCGTGACAAGGACGGTCGTGCTTCGTGACCTACGACACGCCTCCTTTGCAACGCCGTGACTTCGCGCTTTGCAAATGTTGTCGACATTTGCCGAAAAGTCTCCTATTATTGCGTAAGAGTGAGTAGTTGACGTGGAGAGATGAAATTTCAGGTTTATCACCTTTGTGTGTGGTTATTTTTCGTTGTTGATCGCCTTACTTTGATTAGTCCTCTTGTATTTTTTTCTGCTGTATAACTTTGTTGATATTGAGGAATGAAATTTAGTTTTATCACCTGAGTGTGGTTATTTTTCGTTGTTAATCGCCTTACTTTGATTAATCCTCTTATTTATTCTTGCTATTTAAATTTACATTTTATTTATTTATTCATTCAACGGGACCCATTTTGATAAAGAATGCAGGAAGTAAAGAATGTCACATTAGCAAATCACATCAAATATTACAATTAACAGGATACAAATTATATGATCACAAATTAGGAGAGTCATAAGTGTAAGTCATGGGAAAATAGTAAGATATAAATTAAAAAATTACCACGAGTGAAGAAATTCAAAAATATAAAGTATAATAAATTCAATATGCTTCAGCATTCCTCCAGCATTCCTTCAGCATAAAATATCATAAATAATAAGATACAAAAATATATAATATCACAAACAATACGATAAAAATATCACAGTTTTATTATACTCAAGAGTTTTATTATACTCAAGAGTTTTATTATACTCAAGAGTTTTATTATACTCAAGAGTTTTATTATACTCAAAAGGATACCCACTTTGTTGAAATCTAAAAAAGAATGTTGCCGATAAGAACTACATTATTTAATTTTTCGTGACTGCTTGAATCAAACGAATTTTTTCTCTTTGCACCTCAAAGTGTATATAACACTCATTATCTCGTTTTCCTAATGAAAAATATTTTCTGTAGTATTATATATAGTAATATGTAGTATTTTTTAAAAATTCGCTTAAATTTATATTTTATTTCGTAATTTCCTCTTTTTCCGCTTCCTACAGCTATTGATTCCATTATTTTACACATGGCTGCATGTACCATAATGTATTTGGAATATCTTCCAACGAGTGCGAGTTAGGAAGTAAATAAGGGAAGTTCCAATTTTCAATTCCCATAAATTTCTCTTTTCACCCAACACAGCGCTGCATTTTCGTCGGTGAGATAAATATTCCAGGATTTTAATATTTAAGAGCTAATCAGATATTCATGAGTATGAATTAGATGCGATTATAGTAGAAACTGAGTACCTCTGCTCAGTTACTACTTTGAATTTGTGGAGAAAAATAGAATGTTTACCTTTCTTGTAGGAAGTATTTACAAGTATATACTCGTAGATAGCATTTCATTCGATAACTTTTTTCGAATATTTCAGAAATTTAAGTCTAATTTAACTTGAGGTTTTATTTCCCATAACCATTCCTATGCGTACCACAAAATAAACTATATATTTTATTTAAATTGTTGCTCATTTTATTGGAAGTGCACTATACAAGTATTTGCAGTTTTTATTATTCGAGTTTTTGGCATTTGTTCCATGTCATCATTTACAGATTATAAAGATATCTGTTTTCATATCTTTTAGTCATTACTCTAAGTAGGTTACACGGTTTTTACCCCCTTATTTGTGGGCGTTTTCCCGTTGTGGAACCTCGAGGATAAGCTTCTCCACGGAAATACCAAGTAAAAGTAAACACATAGTCCACCCACGCATAATCGGATATTTACTATATTCTTTCAATCTATTTCATAGCAGTTCCTCTCGGCGTTTGCAAAAATAAATAAAATTGCGAATTATCATTTTTTGTTCTACATCGCTTCATAAAAGCTAGTTACATCTAATATAAATATTCCCCTCTAATCCATTTAATATCTTAAAATGACTAGCAGGTAATGGAATTAGCATGTAGCTTATTCATTGGAACTCATGGTTCGTATATGGTGGCCGATATTTTGGTAATGAATTATTTAAATTAATTAAAGTTGCTTCCCCTCCGCTTCTGCTTCAATTTAATTCAGTAAAGCCAACCTTCTGGAGCGTTACTTCGTGGAATTCCATAGATATGTTTTAGTTCAATGAACGATACGCTCGAAACCTAGTTCGCATACCAAATTTATCTCGTAGAGTTGTGGAAATGACTTCCTTAATTTCTACATTTTCAATTCAATTCCTCATGCGTGTAACCCTTGCAAATTTCCGTACGATAACACTTAGTCAAGTTTCAAGCGATCCACGGGAAAGCATATTCATCATAACTTTTTTTTTTTAATTTGGAGCTTCCTATAACGTGTCCCCGTCGAGGTCCTTTGGGATGCAGCATGTGTGAGCGTGGAACAGAGATTAGTCCTCTCTTTCCCCGATAGAAGGCGGGCAGCTGTCCCGGTAGCAACCTGACACTTCCGTGGACCACAGCCGGAAGCTGGGAACTCCGGAAGATGAGGGCAGATGAAAAAGTCTTGTGTTAATGAGCGGATGCTCATCTCCCTCATGGAAGGGTAATTATGAGAAGGAAGTGGGCTTTAATAAGGTGAGCAGCGAACATCTGGAGATGAGGCTAAGAAGGATTTGCGACTGCTGAAAGTGTCTTTTGAGCGAAAGACGAATATGCGCGATTCATTACGAAGGTTGCTCGGTGAAGGTCTTTTATTTTATTCATTTACTCAAACTTTTAGCACATATTACGTTGATGATCGAGTATGCATGTGGTGTATGGGACCCTCCGTATTCGCGAATTATTGGAAAAGGTACAGCGATAGCAAATACGTTTCGTAAAGAATAATGTGACAAGTCAGTGAGTGTGAATGATTCAGGAGGCAGGATGGGAATCCTTAGAGGAAAGAAGGCTCAATCAGAGATTTAATTTACTTAATAATTTCAGAAAGAATACTTTCATGGAAGATATAGTCGATATTATGCGTCCTCCTCGTTATATAGGCCAGTCTGATACTGCGCGAAAGATCAGAGAAATAGATACTAGAACCCGTCGATTCAAGAATTCATTTTTTCCGTGAGCGTACGAGAAAGTAATAGATTAGGAAAGTAAAAAAGTAAAATCTTTGGATCCGTGAAAATTAAACTAAATACTAAACTGAAACCCAACAAATTATCAAATATTTTTGAAGTAAATTTTATCACCATGAGGATGATTAAATTAAAAAAGCTAAGTTGAGGTCGCGATTAAAAATGTAGCTGCCACAATTGACGCTAACTTACCTATAAAATAATTTGACTTATTAACGATTTATGTTGTACATATATATTTATGTTATTATTTACATGTTATCATTATATATTTATGTTATATATATACGGGGGTGGTCAGAAATGTTTCCGACCCCAGATTTTTCAGAAATCTTCAGAAAATTTTCAGAAAATATGTCTTGAAATGGCGAAATGTCGGAAACTTTTCAGACCACTCATGTATTAGGTTAACTATTGTAGTTCGCCACTATTCTTGGTGAACACCGATAAATGTTGGCCTCAAAAAAGGAACCGAAGAGAAGGAGAAATCGAGTGCAAAAATCATCGAATTCTATTTGCATTTATTTGATTGCTTTCATTCGAATGAATTCACTCGTTTTCATGGACCAGCGGTTTTGCTCACTCAGTTAAAGGAATCTTCATATTTATATTTGTCGCGTATTTCATGTTATCGTAAGAATCTGATTAAATTCGTTCTAAGTACCGAAAAAGTCATGATCAACAGTATTTTTAATCACTCGCTTCGAACGATTGAATAGATTCACTCGGTTTGGATCGAGAGAAAATCGAAACACTTTATCCGAACCATTCGAAGCAAATGCTCGAATCATGTGCTTTTTCCCACCTCCAGTGATAACCTAAAAATGTAGGAGCGTCTTTTTATTTGCAAATGAGCGTGGTCTTCATACACTCAAGAGCAATGGGAACGTATTTTGCGGCATGGGCACGAGGGACTGTGCACGATATCACTTACAGGGTTCACCTACGTGAGGGCCTTTTTTTGGATGTCCTGTGGGCGGGTGTCAGGGCAAAGGTGAGAGAGGAAGGGATTCACTCTGGTCCAGATGGTGCAGAGAGAAGATGGATGGGGAGAAGGTGGGGAGAAGATGAGGAAAGGGTGGGGAGAGGATGGGGAGAGAGTGGGGAGAAGATGGGGAATGGGTGGGGAGAGGGTGGGGAAAGGGTGAGGAGGGAGAAAGGACGGAAGGAAAAGGAATTAGCGAAGGGAGAGTGGTGTTGTTTGCTAAGGAGCAGAGAAGGAGGAAGTGATCCAAGTATTGAATGAAGAAAGAGTGTGAATGACTCGCGAAATTATTTTATGCCTTCCCACCGAAAGCGAATGACCACACTCTCTGTTGAAAATTGTTACGAAGAATTAAGTAAGCGTAACCCAGATTCTTTGGAACTTAGGATAGGAATCTATCTAAATGAACGGTCTAAACTATGGCTTCTTTATTTCATCGATAAATTCCATATTTTCTGAGCTTGGTGGCGGAATGGATCAAGTTACGGCTACTTCAATTGATTAGAAAATATCCTTAGTTGAGCATAACATCATTTTACATATACATCTGTATTATGCAAAAATGCAAACCGTCTTCCGACGTGTGACTGGGGGTGAATATAATCCCCTGTGACATAAATCAATTTCCCTAATCGGTTTCGCGCATCGTTCGCGGAAAATAATGAAGCATTGAGTCGACCTGTTCACAACGAATAAAAAAAGGAAATATCTCTTGTAGAAGAAGAAAATGTTCTACAGGAAAAATTTCGTTCTGTAGAAGAAAAAATATTGCCTCTAAGAAAAGGACGATATATCTTTTTCTTCTTGTGACGACGGACTTTTACAAAATCATGGTCGCATTTGATAAAATTTTCCTAGCCTTTTATCCCTAGTTTAATCCTCACAAAATGAGAGCTGCATCTGTTACAGAAATGACGCATAATATCTGCCAAATCTTTCGAGAATGTGCCTTCTTTCCATTTATTTATTTCATGAAAACTTCACTACTACGTTATTACTACACTTCATTTCTACATTACTACTACATTTCATTTAAACATGGAGAAGTTCGACCAGGTATCGCTGGATTTATTTAATTATTAATTAATTATTAATTTTAATTACAGTTAATTTGCAATTAAACACATAACATGAATAACCAGCGACATCCATGTCCAAATCAGGCAAAACCCGATCAGCCGGGACTCGAACACGGGTCCTTGGCGTAAATAGTATAGCTTGATATGCATCCGTCCTTCAAAATATTTCGAGGACTGCAGTCATAAAGTGCTCGGTAAATAAGCCAGCACGGGCATAACTGATTTCAATTAGAATCCAGAGATTTAGGAATTCCTTCTCTAAGTGGAGAGCTCATAATCTACAGTCACTTGCTCTGAATAAGGCCCTCCAACTATATCGGAGACGCAGGTGTCCCTAATTGCCGTCTAAATTGCGCTAAAATCTTACAGCGTTCGGTTATTTGTTTAAGTACGTTTTAAGCGTTGACTGTTTTAATTTGCTTTCACCTTTTAGAATCCACCGGCATCTCGACATTCGCGAACTCGAAACTAGCGCATTCAAGTGTTCGAGAATCTGCATAAATTCAAGCAGTTCAAAAATCGACCATTTATTTTCCTAATATTTTGCTTAACAGTTAATTAATCGCGTCACATAGGGTTACGTGACTAGTCGCTTCGGGTCATATTCCTCAACTCTTCCCCTCAACTCTCTTTCAACCGTCTTCTATGTTTTTTTGCCGCCATCCTTCGTCATCGCGTCCCTATACTACTTAACTTATCCACAAATCGAATATTTTCTTCCCTAAATATCTCTTGCCTTCCCATTCACCGAAGGAAAGTACTGGATTTTAAATTCCTTCATTCCATCTTTAACGGCTGCCTCAGATCTTCAGTAATTCTCTCTCCTTTCTCTCTACGCGTCCCTTGAAGTCCTACCTGAAACTCTCACCTTCCTCACATACCTCACTTCCGTCTCAATATTTCCTAAAGATCCCTATTCTTCCGATCACCTCACACTTTTAACAACGTTTCCTCAAAATCACCTTCCATTGACCTATTCTCGTCATAATCGATACACAATTTTCTCCCATTAGGTCACCGACCTAATGGGAGAAAATTGTGTATCGAACTCCGGTAAATAAATTTACATCAAGTGAATGTATTTAGTTTAATAATCAATATTTTTTATTTCTGGGGATAATTTTTAGCTTGTGTAAGAGATTAGCTTGAATTCACTGAAGTTCTAGTTGCCAGTGTAATTTCGACCGAAAGTACCTGAGATGACGCAGTCTATAGCGCGCCCGCCAGAGGTTTGTAGGGCACTTGATATAAGTCGAAGATTCGGCGGCATATTCGTTCTTAGAAGTTGACCTCTGTTCCATCAAAGTGTTACAAATATTGGCTACAATCCTATGTAACCTACAGACCAATTCATTCGCAGTTCCGATATTTGTGGTAAACGTATGCATGAGTTCCCAGTTAATGTTTTTTTAAGGGCTCATGATTTGTTGTTAACGGAAGTATTCTAATATTCTTATAAAATATGAATCTTCAGGGGTGTTTAGTGTAAAATTTTTAATATCTAACGCAGGTTTCCATGAACTTATTGCTTGCAATAGGTATTGATAGCAGATTCTTGCGGAGTATAAAATTTTCTGTTCATTAAACTATTTTGTGAATTGTTTATGTAATAGCAGTTGATGAATGTAGATAGTGTGATGAAACTTAAATATAAAAACTGTGTGAAAAGAATAATCGATACAAATACAGAAAGAGGGCACGTAACGTTAGCTTAGACTTCAATTTACAGCTGGTTACAAAGAGAGAAGCTAACAGTCAACTGTATTATAAAACGTAAGACAGTTATACTTGGTAGTCACAACTGGCTATGATTGCGAAAATATAAGTTATTTGTACACCAAAATAATTTAGAGTAACATTTTTTTCTATTTCTATGCACCGATTACTATTGGTTCACCGAATTAGTACTATTCCGCTAAAGGCTTACTCTGCTTCGCGCTATCTTCATTTTATTCTCACAAAATTACTCATACCAAATTATGTACATCACTATCGCTCAGACTAAATCGAGATTCGACGGTGAATATCCAAGAGCAATAATTCCTTCCTTCGGAGATGGGAGACACTGCGTTGCTTTGCCAACGTCAATTAGATGAGTGCTCATGTCGGCAAGGTAATGAGTCACACTTGATGGAGTTCCTTTTTCCGTCGGATACAATGGAATTAAGAGGGAGCCAATGACGCCTTCTCTTAGGAATTGAGAATCGGAAGGGCGATTTGGAAGCCGTGCCCAGGTGCGTGTATTAATATCTGTGACAGCCTCAGGAGGAGGCGGCGGACAGTGAGTCACCCAAAGGAAAAAAATGTGAAAGGAAATAGGAAGGGTCGAGGGAAAAATCTAGACTTTTGGACCTAAAACTTCCGTAGCAATTTTCACCATTATTCATGACGATACTCTAAACGTTGCTAGTAGTGGTTGATGTATGCCGGGCAATATGGTGTCATATTTTTATGGAACTATGGAAAAAACATTCTTATGTTATCATTGTAAGATGAGAGGCATTTTTTCACCACAATGAAAAGTGCTATTGCTAGCCAATTAGAACGTAATAACACTATGCATATTTAGATAATGAGTTCCATGCACTTCATCGGTAAATTTTTCTCCCTGAAAGTATAGGAAAGTGTAATAGTGATGAGAAATTACCAAAATTTCTAATGAATCCCATACAATTTCCGATCCTTCTCTAAAATTTCAATTCTAGTTCCGGCAGTAATGACAATTCGTTATTTATAGTCACTGTTGTTTTGGGAAAATACAATTAAACAACAGTGTATTTATTAATAAAAACTTCAATGGAATAATTATTACAAAGGCTTTTTGAAATAGAGTAGAATATCCTTTTCATAAAAGATTGGGTTAAAGTTTGAACGATAAGGGAAAAATTTTCTTAATTTAATCACCTATATTTTATGTACCTAACTATTTTAGTTTGAGTTTAAAATTCATAATTTACACCATAAATTACAAAGTAAAAACATTATCACTTTCCAAGCTTCGCCTTTCAAGCCGATTTATTTCTGCTATGTAAATATTATTAAATAATCGTTCATTTTCAACCAAAGAGGGTGTTTCCAATGCAGATTAATATAGGAATTCAACCATGTAGAACTTGAAGATTTGATTTTTGCCCAAGATTAATTACTGAAATGAATTTCCATAAATTACCGTGTATATACGCTTTTAAACCTATTGATTTTAGCTTTATTGTTATTTATAATTGATAGTGATTCATCTGTTTTTGATAAGAACGAAATATGGAAGATTGAATTTTATTTAAAATTATTCTAAATTATCATCATAGAATCGGAAAATAGATAGAAAATTCTCCGATTCCGATGCCTGAAGAGGATCCGATATTACTGATTCCTGACTACTATCCCAATGAATCATCCCATCGCTTAAGAGTATGTGGATGATAGAAAGCAATGGGGTAGTGGAAGGTGGGGTAGAGTCATGAGTGTTATGATAAAGTGGCAAAAAATATATTCTCTCGATATTCCTTTGGGTGTGAAGTCGTCACGAGCATTGACCCATTCTTGGAGAACAGCGTGGACTGGAAGTCTACCATTTTTCTTATTCTCACCTTCATGAATCACTGTCTTCGCCGGGTTTAATAGCATGTTATGTTGAAAGTGCTGAAGGGATTAAATGAAATTTTTACGTGTCATAAAATATATACGGAAGTGTCTAAAACCATCAGCAAAATATTCTCTTGATTCCTGTTAATCTGTTCGGTTTTTAAGTATTTTATTTAGAATTATTTGAATTGTTGCTGGTTTTCACATATGTTTCCGTATACTGGTACAACGTTCAACAAAGAACAAAGTTCATGATCATCTGTAGGTGTAGCCTGTGTGAGTGATTCAGGAGTTCACTTATAAATAAAGAGTGGACTTTCGGAAAATCTTTGTAGTTTCCGAATAATATCGTTTCTGTATTTAGTTCAGTTTACCCATTTTATCATCCAAAATTCACTTAACGTCATTCTTAACATGAGATTCGAAGACAGTGGCTGTGTTTTTCAAAGTTCCAGAATAGATCCCCAGCGTGACTTGCTATCGGCCGTCATGTTGAAAGCATTTCTGGACGTTTTTCTGTTTATTGGTGAGATAGTTGACTTCTAGATTCAAATGAGTGGTCATTTGTTGAAAAAAGGTAGAAACTTTGCTTTATTTTTATTCCTATTTTATATTTTTTTGTAGCAATTATTTTTCTTCGCTGCTAATTTCAAAAGATATTCAATTACAAAAACCTTAATTCCTCAAACGGTTTTACTGATAACTGATATTTGATCTGTTGATAATTTGGCTAATGCTTTTTTCAGTTAATATTCATAAATTGTTCATAAATGTTCCAGCTAAACAAAAGCCTCAGGTCTCCCGGATCAAATCTGAAAAGAGGTTATTCCAAGGAGTGTTAGAGAAACTTAGATTTTTCAATTGGAAAGGTATTTTTGTGTTCACTTAGCTCTCCCTCACGCTTCTTGGGATGCTATTAATTTTATAAATATGCCTTATGATGATATCAACCCAGTAAAAGTAATAACCTGATTATAAATAGGTGAAATAATAAAGTTGAATAAATATACTAATTAAAGTAAGATTGTTATTTCCTAAGGAGACGTCTGAATCATAATTATTGCAGTGACATCTCCGAGGGATAAACGAGTTAACACTACGGGATCACTTAGCATTATACTGCGATATTCTACAGGTCCATGAGTTATTTAACATTCCAAAGGCGTTGATTTTCCTCTTTTCAAGATGTGGGAAAAAGCTCGCGAAAAAAAATCGCAGAAAAGATAATCGCGCTGAAATGTGCAGACGCTAACTCACTATGGGATGCGTTTCCCTATTTCGTATGGAAAGAAGATTGTGATGAGTATACCTTCAATGCGCTTTTAGAAGAGGAAAATAGGATTATGTTCAGCACGAACTCATACGAACATAAGAGAACAATAAAAGGGCTCTCGTCCACTTATTGGCATTCCATACGTTCTTGTTTTGTTTTCTTCGCCCAATTCTATATCTAGTATATGAAAGACGGCTTGCCATCTATTGGTACACTATATATCTACCCCTTTACCAGCTAATAGCATCGTTGATTTAAATGCTAATAATAAATGTACTTATATTATGATAGTATCCTATGTATTGCTTTCATGAAACGGAACGAAGAGAACTGATGACAAAGTGACTTGATAAAGGAATCAGGATCTGTTTCGTCCTCTCACGTTTCATCTGATCTCTAGAGTGATTTCTTGTTAATGCCTTCTGTGGAATGACAAATGTTGTCCGATAAAAGCGGAGCTATCTCTATACTACCGTCGGAGAGAGTGTGAAACGTGGACGTTAAGAAAAGAGGATGTCAAAAGATTGGAGGCTTTTGAGTTGTGAGTATGGCGTAGAATGCAGAAAGTAAGCTGGGTCGATAGAAAAACGAACGAGGAGGTGCTAGAGGTGGTTGGGGAGTAAAGGGTAATGATCGAAGTAATTAGAAATCGAAAAAAGAAATGGGTGGGTCAATTATCGAGATGAGAGGGATTATTAAAGAAAGCGATCGAGGGAAGAATGCTAGTGAAAAGACAGAGGGGAATGCAAAGACAGACGTTGTTAGACGAATTAAGAGGTGGGATGTGTTACCAGGAATTGAAGGAGGGGGAATTAAACAAGGAACGTGGGGGCACATGAACCTACCGAAAGGTAGAACACTTAATAATAATACTATGTATTCTTTTTTCGACTCTGATGATAGTGTATGTACTTAGATTGTTACATTAACTCTATTAACTGTTATTTTAAATTCGATAGACAAACTTATATTAATTAAATAATGAAAATGATGGTTCACCTCTTACTTTTGAAAATAAATTCTTGATCGTTGTACTTACATGGGTGGTCTGAAAAGTTTCCGACATTTTGCCATTTCTCGACATGTTTTCTGAAAATTTTCTGAAGATTTCAGAAAAATCTGGGGTCGGAAACTTTTCGGACCACCCTCGTATTTATTTTTAGGCCCATTCTCTCTGCCTGTCTACTCATAGACACTTATTCTGTAGTTTAAATGAAAGTATAATGATGTAAGATGAAAAACTAAAAAATTGATATTCCACCAATACCATTTCCATCGCTTAATATTGTACCATTATCCCACTTAAATATAGCTGTTGCACATTCGAATAAAATTAATATGCTCAAGCGTAATTGTGTGGAATTTAACGCACATGTGGAAGAAATGAAATCTCAGTACGATTCCCCGACAGATTTATTCTCAACTAATTTCGTCGACGAGTTGACATCTTCAGGTTCAGGTCCTGAACATTTGATTGAACATTGCACGTTTGATTAACATTTTCCTTTGTGTGATGCATCATTTATCACTTCAGCATACGGTCACATAGAGCTTTCTCCTTTCCCCCATATTCATCATTCTCTTTTCCTCTATTCTTCTTCTCCTTCTCTTCCACACTCTCTATATATCCGTCAGCAAAGCGTCTATGACTTACCTTAACCCGTTCCTTACTCTATGACCTTAGCGACTGCCATGTGGGCTGCCAAGTGCATTGTGGGTAGCGTAGGCACGGCCACGTCTAGAGACGCCTTTCTTATTTTTATATTAGTGGTGATCTCACGTCTAGGCTCTCGAGTTCAAGGACGCCCCGTCGTTCTTCTCTTGTTTTTTTTGCGTGAATGCCTTTAATGATTTACCTACGGAAGTTTTTAGGATATGAAAATGTTAGGAGATGTCGCCACCGAGGGATAATCTCCGTGAATAAACAAATACATGTTTATTTATTTACGACTTTAAGATATTGTTTTGGGAATTATAGATAAATATCGGTGTGTGTGTGTGTTTGCATGGGCGAATCTAGAAAATGACAACATTTAAGTCAGTTTCCTTATGAACTCATCTTCTATTAAAATTTAAGATGCTATTTTGTTGTGATAAATGCAGCTTTAATGCATAATGCAGATAAATGCAGCGAAGTGATCAAGAGAAAGAGTGCCCCTTTAGGATTTTAATCTTAATTTTCTCGATTTTTTAATGTTTTAATTAACAAAATGATTACTTTCAGTAGTGAGGCGCTTATATATCCTTCTTTCCGTACAAAGAATGTATTCGATTACAATAATATAACAGATAACATAATTATCATCTACTTTCTATCCGATGTAGGATAAACATTCAAACCGTTTTCAAGTTCTTACCACTAATAGGACCTTCAAAAAGTAAGACATTAATTACAGGATGACACTGTGCGAAGCAGAAAGCACAGAATCCTGACACTTGACTATATTAAGCAGTAAAAGTTTGTCTGTACAGTCCACAACCCGAAGGCTCGTTTAAAACTGCTCCCCCACCATTAGCTTAAGAAAGCTTTGGAGAGGGAATGAGGTAACTAGGAAAATGACGAATGCGGTAGTTTGAACCTGCCTTCCTCATTGAACCAGAATACTACAAGTGGATAAAGCCCACTTTATGACCTTATGAATAACACCTTCCATAGTGTCATTCATGAAACTGCTTTTATGAAGTTACTTTATCGCAGATCTAATTGTAAGAAGAACCATCTGCAAAATATCTCCCTCACATGCTTCACTACAGAGCATTTGTCTACCTTCAGGTCAGACTCCTAATCTTTAGTCCATTTGAAAAATATCTTTCAGCATTTGGATAGCATTGATCTATTCTGTATCCCTCTAAAAAACGCGCTGTCAGCAAAACTCGACGTCTTGTTTAGTTCGTCAATATTGACAACGAATGAGTAATTAATGATCGCAGTTTCTCGCGAAAATGGGATAGTCATGTAAATGAGTATTTCAGCGATATGCAGACTGGAAAACGATTAAAGGGTGCTCAGTATTCATGAACGTCATGTTGCAAATATTAAGGCCGATATACAGAGGCGTCGGCCCAGAAAATGGCTTCTCAACGAGGTTTGAGTGTACTTTGCTTTTAGCTTTCGCCACACTTTATTCTCGCGCACGGATCGTCCATTTTGAATGCAGCATTCGAAATGGCGATGACGAAAGAGCGATCAATAAGATGGGGCGTGCCTCGAGGATACGCGTGCGCACTCAATGAGTGTCTTTGGATACGAGGAATTCCACTCAGAGATCGGTTCCTACGCAACTGCGAGTAAACCACTTCATTAACATTGAAATCAATGGTGTGGAGTGCCCATGGTATTTATCTAGCTCCTGTAAAATAAAAAATACACTTTGTGACACACAGAAATATACTGAATGCAACTAGCTTCGTCAATATGACACCCTCAGGCGCTGAAATATCAGAATTAGATCATTTTTGAACACTAATATCACTGTAATAGCACTGAAATATCGAAAATGAGCTCAATTTTGACATTTCAGCGCCTGAGGATGTCAGATTGACGAAACTAGTCGCATTCGAAATATTTCTGTGGAATTTACGAAGTGTGTTTTTTTAATTTTACTGATGGCACCGTTCCACAGTCAGGCTTGACCATATCAGTTATATCTTACTTCTCTTTGGTTTGAGTAATGGGTCTTCCACAAAAAGTAAAGCAAACGAAATTCACCTTCTTTCCATTGTCGAAAATTCACGTAGTTATCTAATTTTAATATCTGTCAAACGCATAATAAATAACGCTACTATCTAGAACTTTGACTTTTACATGTAGAAAGAAAGTTTTTGACCAGAGTAAGATTACTTTTCAGATTAAGAGTCGGGAAATGCAAAAAGTCACGGACTTAATATTGACCCACCCCCGTACATCAAAAGTTAATCTCAATTATGGCGATTGCGCTTTAGCAACTTCGAATCACTGATATTTTGACCGTTTTAAAACATTTCTTTGTCTTCTCTAATGTTGAACTGATTATGGATTTTAGGAATGGTCACGAGAGACTGTTCATTGTCATGAAGAGCGGAATGTTAAATTTTTATTTATTTATTTATAAATTGATCCAGCAACATCCATGACTGGAAACTTACATTGGATATAATAAACTGCGGTATAATAAATTAAACAAAAAACAAAACAAAATAAACATAACAATAACAATAGGAGGGGGTAATTTAAAGAATCGAGCTATGGGTGTTAGTTATAATAAATGAAAGTTGACTTGGACGAGAAAAGGTCCATGATTTTGAGGAAAAATTGTTAAAAGTGTGAGGTAATCGGAAGAATAAGGATCTTTGAGCAATAGAGAAAAGGAAGTGAGGAAGTTTAAAAAAAATTCCTACTCCCAGTTCTCCGTTTTAATCATCAAGAGCACTTTCTTCAAAAGGCCTCTCTTATAAATTTCCCTCCAAAGCACTCTCGTATTTATGAGGATTATGTAAAACGATGACTGCTCTTCCGAATCCGATAAAACAGCCTCTTTCGCCGGTTTCGTATTCATGAGCAATAAGGGGCACCATAATGCAGCCGAGGCTTCCGTTTGCCTACGTTCCAGGATGGGATGAATTGCACAATCGAAAGAGTTGGTCTCTTGGCACGCATTCGACATTAATTGACCCCATTTCCTGAGCCATAATTCCACTTCGTTTCTCCGTCTCCATTTGTGGCGAAACGGGGAAAAGCACCGAGAAGAATTTTAAGGTTCTTCGTGGAAAATGAAGGCATCCCAGAGAACGGTATTCGTGCACATTTTGTATTCTCTTTTCAGGTATACGAGGGTGGCCTGAAAAGTTTCCGACCCCAGATTTTTCAGAAATCTTCAGAAAATTTTCAGAAAACATGTCGAGAAATGGCGAAATGTCGGAAACTTTTGAGGCCACCCATGTATAATACGCGGGTAAATACTGAGAAAATCCATGCTCTACATGCAATGGAACATCTCTTTTCCTAACATTTTCTGAAAGCAACTCCACATATTTTATTTTTACATTTTATTTAGGTAATGGATAGAGTTAAATGTGTGTTATTGAGATGTAAGCAAGGAAAAATCTACTTCTCTTGAACTCGTACACTTACACTTCCTAATATTTTCTGAAACCCAACTCCAGGTGTATAATTTTTTACATTTTCTTCAGGTTAAAAGTGAAATGTATATTTCACCTGTCCTTCTTGTGATTCTAACTCTTGGCTTTGATAATATCAAAGCTAATGAGGTAAGAACGAATCTGGATATATCTAATAAATGTGGATAAATTCTTCATTGTTCCTTATTCAGGAACTGCCCAAGGTATCTTAGCTCTCCAGGCGATGATTCTTAAGGCACTGATAAAATCGAGATTTATGTTGTCCAAATACGTGTGGAAACAACACTGTTTAACATTGATGAAGTATTACAAGTTTTAGTAATACTATAGGCAAAAGTTCATTAATATATATTTACGTAAAAAACTCTCCATTGCTGACAGATTAACTTGCAATTAAGTTTGTAATTATTGGTGACTGTTGATATTGGGTTTAATTTAACATAAATATAATTCTATGAAGATGAAATAATACATGTGTGGTCTGAAAATTCCCCGAGATTTCACCATTTCTCGACATGTTTTCTGAAAATTTTCTGAAGATTTCTGAAAACTCTGGGATCGGAAACTTTTCAGACCACCCTCGTATATAAAAAATGCAAAGGATATATATGCAAAGGATTAATCATCAAATTATAAAGAATTAAGGACATAACAAGAATATATTCTCGAAGGTCTTCACAAGAAAATCTATGCCACCCCAAGCGATGGTTGGTCCGCTTGTATAGCCCCTGGCTTTATTGAGTATGCACATTTATTTGTTTAACATTTAGCTCATAAGGTCCTTATACTGAACTTACACAGATTCTATCATTTCAATTCTGGCTCAATGAAGAAACACATCGAAAACTACCGCACACTGGTATATATGTCTATGAATTTACATCAAATACTGCATGAATAATCCATCTGAGCAGGCAATTCCCTCGATTCTGTTCTCAATTTCTTCGTCCTCTCGTAGGAATTGTAATGTGATTGTCTAAGGGCGTCTTTGGACTCCCACAGTGAGGCTGCGTCATTGTACCAATGACCAGTCCGGATATGACTGCATCGGAGTGCATTGGACGAGAGGAACGCAATTGAGAAAGTCTGCATGCAATGAGTTTCGAAGATGTGTCTCGAGTGCTTTATTACGATGATGGTTCGTAATCTTGTGTCTCATAAGATGGCGTCATAGAGGGCTTTAGTGTCGCAATTCTTCGGCAATAATAATCTTAATTTAACGTCATTCCAAACACAGCAGCTGCATCACTGAAAAGTGTGGATCCATTCATTTGGTCACCTCTTATCCAGAGGTAACGTATTCCGAAAAGATAATACGATAAATGTTCTTAAATCATATTTCTAAGCATCCGTTTTCGATAACCAGCATTTTTATCCCTTCACACTCCATGAAGACAAATAAATGACAAACTATTTTCAAAGGAAATTTGTCAGCATCGTACTAAAAATAGACCAACAAATGCACAATTTGGTTATAAAAGCAAGTTAAAATTTGAATTTGCCCATAGAGTTTCGTTTCTGGATGCGTAGATATCGATATCAATTGATACAAACGAGGTATATAGAAACAAACACTGATACAGAATATGAAGGAGCGTTTTTATGTATGGTTTAGTGTTCGTGTAATCGTTTGTAGTGAATGGAGTGTTTATTGAACGGTATTTGGGTGGGGCAATAGAGCATCAGCGTCCGTATGCAAAAGTTTCGCACAAGGCAACTAGAATTTATTTATTTGTATACATGAATTCGTTTATTTATTCCAACTTGAAATATATAATCCATGTTTCAAATATCCAGCCCAACGTAATAGTGTCTTTTCCATTAATTACACATTTCTCAACTGCCAGCTATATTTATTTAATTATTTTTTAGCATCTGCGTTAAGAGTGGCGAGAAAAGGTTAAAACGCGGTAAAGAAAATGAAAAGAAATATAAAATAGCGGCAAAATATAGAAAAATCAAATAAAGAATAGAAAAAATTCAATGTAATTAAGAACAGAGGAGAAGAATATGCTTTTGGGGTAGAGGCGTAAAATTATTTAGTAGATTAGATAATAGATTTTTGGAGGAAAAACTTTGGTTTGTAAATTTTGATTCGATGGCAGTTTATACTCCGCTGCATCGATCAAATTCAGGTAGTATGCCCAAATTAGAAAAGTTATGAAAGGATTTACTGCAAGTTTTAAAGATGACGGTCTAAAACGGAAGAAATGGAGATTGAAGAATTCTTTCATCCTGTTATTGTCGAAAACCTTTCGTAACAATCAGTTGTCGAAGAGTACATATATAGCAGAACAAGTATTTTCCTTTTTTACAATTCTGCGTAACTAATAATAAACCCCTCTTGAAAATATTGTCGCGAGAAAATTTTTTTACCAAAGGCTACTGTTATATCATTCATTCAGGTTTTCTTTTATCATTATATGGTTCTATGTAATTTTTGTGGCATTATAATTTTTTGTATTTTTTGTTTGATTGGCTGCTTGCAAATTTAGTTTGAGGTAACCCCGAGACAGGTTCTTTTCCTCTGGGGTACCTATATTCCCCCCTCTTTTGCGTTCATTTTGGCCTAACATTTGGCCAAAACACTGAATATCATATCAAACTTGTAAAAGGGAGGAATAAAAATTATTATTATTATTAGAATCGTTGCTAGTAAAAAATTACCTACAAGTCGGCGGAAATACTCCTCTAATAGCGTTAACATCTGCACCGCTTTTGGCTAATTTCGACATCAAGACCTTCCATTTTTACTCCCATGCAATCACCTTCCTGTCGCGCAAAAACTATCGTAAGTTACCCCTTGCCATTCGCTCTGATACATACACCTCCGCCTCGTTCACAACGGTTCCTCCCCCGTCCTTCATTTCTCCCCAGTCCGTCTGACATCTCGGCTTCCTGCAACCACTCACTCATTGAATTCGCTTCTTCAAAGTCTGCTTCTTATCCACGGCGAAGAAGGGGTACGAATACGCCTGTTGCGCTCGTATGAATGTCCGTGAGTCGTTCACAAAAGGGCGGAGGGGGTTTCGGTGGTCGTGATTTCCATTTGCACCCTTCCAAAGCCGTCCCAATTGATGTATAAACGCTCCGAACAAAGGAGAGAAACGTTTCTTTATTCTACCAAGTGGACCGTCCCGAAGGGGGTAGATTTTTTCCTCTGCGTCGATAAAAAACGGGCTCCTGTGGCACGATTAGTGGGGTAAAAAAAGGAGAGGGTATGCGAGGCCACTTAATTGAGTGCCTGCTATATGGTCGTCGAGGGCCTTTATGTGTATCACTGCACCTTTTTAAACGAATGCCTTTGGTGTGACGAAGAATGATACGGTCTACACCGGAAGTGACTGAAACATCTCCCGCATTCGACATCGATATTAATGGTTCTATTGCGATATATATCGATGTTGATTATTCTATTATTGGTCGATATCAATCATTCGACTGCGATTTACTTCGACATTAATTGCCCGAATACTTTGACTTAGATCGATGAAATTTGGGATTAGATGGTTAAAAGTTACGTCCATGGTAGAATCCCTCGGTTGGAATTCGCTGGAAAGAGAAAAATGATTACCGAAGGGAACTTTTCGAAAAGTTCCTCGTTTCAGAACTTAGGGACGAGTTGAATGAATTTTTGATTCCAGTAAGTAATGATCTCCGAGAGGCATAAGCAAAGCGTTATAAGGAGGAAATCGCGAGGACAGATAGTTATCATTTTTGGTCGTCCTTCCCGTGGGCTATTAGAGAAGCTAATAGGGTCGATTAGTAAACAATGATGGTGTCATTACACCCCCTGTCATACACCACTAGCGGCTTGTGCGGTATTAATCTAAATCGAAATCTAAAACGATTATAACTTTGAATAGGATTTTATTCTTTCCCGGTGCATTGATTGCTACAGGATAATTCATACTTCTTGGGATTCTAACCGTGTACTCAGGATCTATTTTTGTGTTTCGGCTGCTGAGTCTGCAGCCATTTTTAGGCTGTGCTCTACTCATGGCTAAAGTTGGCTGAAGAGACAGAAGCCGAAACGTCGGTTATACACCCTGAGGAGTATTCCTGCAGCAATTATAGCTTTCTCACTCATAAAAGTGGTATTTAGCACTTGATTTGACCTGAGAACCTCTCTTATCACATTCATAGTATTTAAATGAGTTATAATACTTTGGTTGTCTATCTTGCCTATCTATGGTTGTCTATAATGATTCTGTAACCACCCTAGTTAGAACAACATCTATTAGGTTTTCAAATCCAGTAATACACATGGAGACTGACAAGAAACTATCACGATCCTTAATAAAAATGGAAAATGGGGAGCATTATTTTAATTTTGATTACACTTGATTCATTATGACGATGCGTTCATATTACTGTGTTATTTATTCCGTAATTCATTCATTTAAATGATACACATACAGTGCTGACACCATCTTGTAGTGAATAACACAACAAAAGAGAATAGCAATAATTTTACGGTAAATAAACATGAATGCATGAAATAAAAACAAAAGCAAATCAACGAAAATTAACACCGAGAAAATATGATTTTAACAGGAAATTATTTACGTAAATCTTTTTATAGACATTTTATTACGAATGCGTCTAGTGACAGTGTGAATGAGTCTATGGGAGGAGGTAGGGAGCTCATAAGGTTTGAAAATCTATATAGGAGAGAATAAAGAGTGGGTTAAGGTGATTTTGCACGAGATGGCGCGCACCCAAGAAAAATCCCAAGGAAGAATAGACATGAAAACGTCGCAACCTCCTTTGCCCAAAAAGTCTCCCGAATAGCATGAGAAATTGTTCCGGCGAGATGGCTTAACGGACAGAGCACCCAACCGGCATTTGGGAGACCCGGGTTCGATTCCCGGTCCCGACTGACTTTATTCACGGCTATTATTCCTTGAGAATGGAGAGAACGTTGCGCAAGGGATAATCTAAAGGTAGGACCATGGAGAAGAGGGTAGTTTGTCATCATCAACAGGGAGTAGTTAGTCATTCATCTTAGTTGCTCCAGGTAGAAAATGATATTAAAATAAGGAAACTAATCCTAGAGAATCAGTATGGAAGTTAATTATGCTGAAGATGAGTGAAAGATCAGATTTCATTCTTCTTCAGAATAATTAGGAATCTTAAGGAAAGGTATTTCAATATATACTGTGGGGAGATATTCCGTAGTTCACTATATTAGCAAAAGAATTGAAGATTTGGTGGGGGAGGCGATATAAGAATTAGCTTACATGAAAGAGATAGGGGACCAATAAGAAAAGACCGGGATTACAACAGACGTGAAATTTAATTTCACTGAGTTAAGTGCTTCATTTCGGTTAAAGCTATAAGACTTTTAGCACAGTAGAAGCCTTTCATACTGTATGGAATACCGTAAAGTTACTCCTGATACCGTTGAATTTATCCACATAAAAAATCGCTCCTTCTCAGCTTTCTGAAGCGTCACTGTTTTTTTGCGGTGCTAAAAGAGAAAGAGGCTATCGATGGTAATTTCCTCAGTCGTTAAAATTCTCTCTGAAGATCGTTGTATTTGCTTAGGACGGGAATTATATCGGAACAAATATTGACTCAGGGCGCAAGTGAGGGACGGATGAGGCAAAAGGGTTCGACAGTTGGGTCTCACAAGAGGACACACTCTCTCCCACACGCCTCTAACACATTGTGGCACTGATCTGTTCTCAATAGACGTTCCCACACGTTGACAATGGCCTGCGGAGTTAGTTAGCCATGGGAAAGGGTTCGAGACGACGGCTGTCTAAGAAGATGGAAGATTTAAAGAGGAGACGTTCGTCTTAGCTAGCCATGGTTAGTTAGAAGCAATGGTCACCACCGATGTATACTTTCCTAACGCTTGCTGTCGTTTAGTTTAATCCAGCAGAAAAACATGGAAGTTAGACGGGATGGAAGTCATTCGGTTGTCCTTCTATACTTCTTGAAAGCAAATTTAAGAATGCTACAGCCCATACTGCACCCACTTAAACGTTACTCAATTAAAAACATATTTAGCTATCCATTTGAGATCATTGTACTTATATATTTATTTATTTAAAAAACATAAATATGCAGCGCGAGGCCAATTACAGCTGAAAATAAACAAAAAGGAACAAATAATATCAACAATTAAACAATTATGTAAAGTATAAAAACAAATGCAAAATCAAAAATTCTATTTTGATATTTATTTTGTGTAATTAATCAGAAATCGTCATTATTAAGGTATTTAACTTCATTAAATCATAGTTTACTTAGGCTGATTTGCTTTGATATTCATGTTCCATCATTAATTTGATAACTTTATTCTACCTCTGTAGATAAGAGAGGTAAATAATGTTTAAATTAGTGACCTACATTGACAGAATTAAAAGTGCTTTGCAAAGAAGAAATGCATTTCAATCGATGCTACATCATACCATAACTATTTATTGATGTGTCATTTGAAGCAAGTATTCCTTCCAACGCAGAATTTTCTGTTCAATATCTAGGCCTAACTAACGTAACCTTACATTTCTAGAGACACTGGAAAAGTACTATTTGTTTCATGAATTCGTTTATTTTGTTCGTATTTTTGGCCATAGCCTCTTTAAACCTTGAAGTTTTCAAAAATTGAACTTAATTTACCAACTTCGTCTTCTTGAAGATATGTTAGATAGGTCAGGCAAGCAATATGGAAGTGAATAATTTAATCTATCAATTAGGATAATTCTCCACATTCATATGTTAACCCAAGCCTAGCAGTATTGCCTTTCTGTTTTAGATAGTGAGATCTATTTTAGATTTATGAACATATTGTATAATTATATAACTTTTAAAGGACTTAAAATAAGAAACAAATGTTGATATACATTAATTTGCATTGAAAAATCCGTTTTAGTGAAAATGTGCTAATATAGGGGAGATAACTGTATTGAAATAGTGTATATTTGTAGTTAGGAGACGGCTGTTTTGTGGTATTGTGTTTTTGTAGCTAGATGAAATCGTTCTACAATAACCAATAACGTTGTTTTGTTAGTGGTAGACTTAGTTGTCTTAGTTTTGCTTATAGTTATGCATTATTGTATTAATGCAAAATTTTATTATGATTAATAATGTTGCTGTAGGACAATTAGTCCATCTGTAGCCGATAGATTAATATTATTAATATTCAGAGGAAAATAAGCCTTAAGCCCCCTTTTGATTATATGAATCTTTTCGCAGTTTATTATAATTATTGATATACAATAATATTAAATTATAATATTGATATAATTATAAACTGAACTAATAATTTATTAATAAAATATAATATTGATATAATCACAATAATTATTATCCTTATACGTCCATTTTACGATTGAAACTTTTGTTTTATATTTCGATATTATCGGGCAAAGATATGTATCAGAGTAGTTGATATAGAATTCTACTATATGAACCGAAATTGAATTCAATTCTCGTGGAATAGTTAAGAGATAAAATTCCATGGACATAACTCACCCCAAGCGCAGGTTTTCCATCGACATAACTCACCCCACGTGCAGGTTTTTTTTATCTGAAAGCAAAGAAAGCGAACAGGAAATGAGGGATAGAGAGAGAGGAACATGTAAATGTCTCTTCCCAATGCAGTGATAGATACGGCGATGTTAGGGCTCCGGAAGCAGCGGCGATAAGTCAAGAGATTAGGGTGCGGAAAAAAGGTAATTTATAAGGGGAAAGGAAAATTATTGCCGCGGATGAAAGAGGAGAGGTTGGGACAAAATATGAGAGGTATTCCGAAGTGATGCCACGAAAGCATGTGGGGTTTCTTTTGAAACACTGTCGAACCGAGATGCAGAGTACGGTCTATTCCATATTATCAACAAAATATTATTTTAAAAGTTTACTTTTTATCTTCCAAAATCTATTTTGTAAATGGTCAGAATCGCGGCGTTTTTATTTCGGTTTATAACTGCTATTCGATCAAAATTGTTTTCAGATATGTATCATTAGTGTGAAATTTATAAAATCTAAATATAAAAAAACTATACATTTAGTCTGAATTTGTATTGTGTTGTAATAGTCTGAAATATTACTGAGCCAGAGTGAAATTTATGAAATCGTTTATTTTATCATTACTTCCGTATATTTCCACGCAATCGTGCCTAATTTTTTTCTTTCTTTATCAATTTGTAGTTCACCAACTGATGGCCAAGTGGGTAGCGCGTTTGTCTGGTGAAAGTGGTCCCGGGTTCAATTCCCGGTAGGGGACCATATGAGTGAAAGGACTTTCGAAGCTGTCGAAGCGTTTTATAAATCTTACTACTATCCCTTATTTTAATTTTATTAATTCCCCTTATAATTTTCTCTGTCGCTATTTTCTAAGTTAATAGGGACACCAAATTAATAAGGAAATGAATTTTTAATGACAAAAATAATTATTATACGGAATTTTGGCGTCTTATCTTACTTTCGTGATATTCTTTATCTAGCATTTATTATATTTGACTCTATTTAATATCCTTTTCCTTATTTCGTGTTATCTTTACTGAATAAATATAACTGTATAACATAGATTTGCCAATTTTTTATCATCACTTCGGAACTACACTTTACCTATCTCTACTCGATGTGATCATATTGACGCGATTTTCTGTCGCATTTCGTTTCTTCGTTTTATAAAATTCTCTAATACCTCGAGTACGAGTATAACACTGGTTACAGATGTGAAAATGAAATGTAGCGAAAATCAGCAATCTCTACTTGCAGTATATCTCAATACATTCTGCCGACAACTTTCGGGATTCCCTTATAATTCCCTTAGAAAATTCTTCATCAAGATTTTTAACAGAGATAATAATAGCGTAGGTAGAAAGTGGATAAACAGAAGATTTTAATACGAAAATATCGTATTTCTTGAAAGACCCCAATACTTCGATTTCAAGAAAATCGCAACTAATTCCCAATTTTCTTGAAAGTATCACTTTGCTATTTTTCCACGGTCAGGAATTACCTTTTTACGCTGAATGTCTTCAAAATCAGTTTTAGCCAAATTTAAAAGAAAAAATCCATAGCAACTGAACATTTACTACACTACTTAATTTATTTAAGGTTCCGAGGTCTTGCCTCATCATCAGGTCTAGTAAATGTTCAGTTACCATGGATTTTTACACCTTAATAATTACCTCAGTGTTAATCCTGACTTTGTATCGTTTATTTGCCAACTTAATTTTTCTTCGCGAAAGTTAAAACAGCGCGCCCGTTAAGAATTTTATGGGATCATAAGATTTACATGGTTTCTTCATGACATTGGATGAAGCATAGGAAGGAATAATAATAATCGCCTTTATTCGGACGAGATTGAGACTAGAAAGTCTCTTCTTACATTTAACCCTACAGAAAGGAACGAGTCACTTTTGCATTTCAACATATTTCACCATATGATATCCCGTATGTTTCCGAATGCCCGCACATACCGTTGGACGTGCTTCAACATCCAAAAATCTTCTTTCCCTCTTTCGTAGGCGAACATCCTTTCTCTTCGCCTGTCGAAAAATTCGCCGGGGAAATCGCTATAGTGAGAGAGATACGTCAGGAAGATTGTGCGGGTGGATAATATAAATCCCCGAGACTAATGGAGAGCCATTTCGTTCCGAAGCGAAAAAAAAGAAAATGCGCACACCACTTCCGAACGCGGCAACGGAAAAAATTCAAACGTCCAAAAGCTTTCCGGAAATACCATATCATTTTAACCGCCTCTCTCAAAAATCCAGAATAAACCCCTTCTTAAAAACCACCCGCATCAGGTCGGGGCCACCCAAAGGAAGGGGAAAAAAGGGGATTTGGTTGAGTTCTTAAGAAAGCGCTTCCTTGGGCCCACGTGTGTGGTCCTCCGAAGGAGGGTGGGCAACAGGTCGTGGCTTATCTGGGTCCACTCTTTTCTACGCACTCCACTCAATTAGTTCCAATCTCACCGTTTGCTTAAGATTCCCAACCCTTCAGCTCATTTGGTACGAATGCCTTCGGGTCTTACCTTCGCACCTTCCGAAGTGCTGGAGTGAATCAGTCGATTTTATGATTGAGCATATTCAATCGAAATCAATGAAACTAAGAAGTGTTTCGATTGGACCTGCGGGACTTCAAAACACCACTCTAATTCGAGTTGGAGAAAATATTTAAAAGATGAATAACGATACACATGCTTAAATTTAATTGAAGAAATTAAGGGGAAAGACATTTCAGCGCCCCAAGCTGTTGTGTTTGTGTTGCATCAGTCGGTATTAACTTAACTTGAAACCATTTTAATTAGTGGAAGGGCAGTATTATTTGATATAATTGAATCTATAAAATATTCTTTCATAGAAATTTTTATGGAGGGCTTATTATTAAACATACGGAATTATAAGAAGGGAAAATCTTCAGTTTCCCATATAAATACAGGCAATACATACTATATAATATATACTACACCTACTATTACATACTAACATATACTAGAGCTATACACTAAAAGGTACACTTTGAAACCAATTTTCCTATCCTTCTTTACCTCATGAAACCGTTATCTTTAAGACATATCCTTAGGTACAACATCGTACAAAGTCCAACATCTTCTCATCATTTTACATGATGAATTTTCATTACAAATCGCCGTTTACTGTAAATTTTATTAAGGTCATTCTCGTTGCTCCTGTTTAGGAATAATTCAGAAGGGTTCGACATAGCCATTGTCTTCGGTCCTGTAGACCATTGAAGGTCCTCAGCTGAAATATTCCAAAGTGCCATTAAATCAAGCTAACGTCGGGAATTTATTTTTCGTAGCAATGAAGTTGAGTCATGAAGATAAGGAATAGTTTCCGAAGGCAACGAGAACTCACTAGGAAAGGGCCTGTTTTCGTTCTGCAACCATAAATTTGGCCTTCAATTTTATTTCTTGTCGCGTTCTCCATCGGTGCACATCAAAATCGCATTTGTTTTAGTGAAGGCACATTTGCAACACATTTTGTGTATTACTGCTAAGGACATTGGAAATTCTGTTGCTAATTTTGGTTTCCGAGTGACCTAAGTTTGGTATCCTTGCAAATCGACGCAGTGAAATGTAATTTGAGGATTCTGGAGTTTTCAGTGCGGATTTTAAAGCGTACAAGATCATCGGTTTAATAAGATTACAGTCATACGAATGAGAAGTGTATAGTGGAGATTCTCCTTTTCATCCCCAAAAACTTCATCGGCAAAATACTGGGTTTCATACACTGCAATTCTCTGATTTCAGCGCCGAATTCATGTTCCGCAAGGTAATCATCGGAAATGAGAGTGAATATAAAACATTTTATCCCAAGTTGAACAGGGAGACCCTTTATATATATCAGACCAAAACATGTGAGCTAAATCGTGCGTTTAGCAAGTACTTTTCTCGGTGAAAGCGGACGAAGTTACTGCGTCTCTCACCCAAGATCCTCAGTGCTCATTTACGGTTTTGTTAATGTTTTCTACGGAGATATCTCGTCTTATCAGCGCCCTGGTTATTTAGAGAATTCAACTGTTGAGGAAGCATGTAAGGTAAGAACTTTTCGTCAAATTTATACAGCTATTGATGTAGATTATTGTTTCCAACTTATCGATCGTTATTTGTGGTTGGAAACACTCGGCCAGCGTCTTTCTAGGTGCCAAACAAGCCGGTTGGGATCCTGTAAAACCTAATGATAGTAATAGCTTCCTTTCTGTCCTTTTTCCTCTGATTTGATTCAAACTCTTACAAGCAAAAAAATTGTTACGCAAAATTGAAATTAATCATAGTTATAATTTATTTACTTACATTTCGCGGTTGATTTGGCGATTTAGCCAGGTGGCAGAGTTGTTGGGTAGCGTAATATATTGATTACAAGACTTTCACAAACAATGTAACTAGCAAACTTTTACTTTCCACAATTTTTATTATCGTATACATCTGATGTATGATAGAATACCTCGTCAAAATGTCAAGGATTAATTTAAAAGTCTTTTTCATATTATCTGCCATTGTCTAGCATGTAGTAGACTTATTAACCAACTCTTTCTTGAGTTATAACCATCAGAATGGCCGAATGGTTAGAGTGTACGGTTCTAATTTCCAAAATTTGCGAGGATTAATCCAAAATTTTATCCTCAATGTTTTGAATCCTATTTGGGGATTTTTTCCGGACAATTATGTTTCAAGTTTGCTGAGAAGCTAAGAAATTTACATAGCCTGCTTGGTTTAACGAAGCAATTCTTCACTTGGTTACGCAATTGTTTATTTTAATGACGCAAAATCACATAGATGTATAGGTATTCATAATAGCTTTATAATTTTCGTATATTTCGTACTCTAAAATGCATGCGATGTTTACATTAGCTATCACTTCATCTCATTTCTTCATAACTCTTCATACATTCCGCATTAGGTATATAAATTAGTTAACTAGAGAGTTCGGTCTTTTCACACCCCCTGCACACGTGGTATTAATGTAAATGCAAATTTCAGCTTGGGATACCCGCCACTCAAGTGTGGACTGACGGTTTCTTTCGCGGCAAAATGCGGAAAATTAAGCAGTAGGATAGGAAACCGTTTCCCATCCCTGCGTCAACCAATATCCGTCCTGCGCGCAGGTGCCATACGGTATCGTGGGACCTGTTCTACTTCGGAAATCCGTTTTCCTCCTCGAGATAAATAGCATTCGAGAGGCACTCCTTCTTTTAGGGGAACTATGACGAAATTCAAACCGTCCTAGAGAGACGGCTTTCTGGAAGCCAGGAAGTTGCTCAGCACGTGCTGCAAAAAGGGGGATTCGTGAGCGGAGAAAAAGGCTTCTTTTGCCTTTGTTTTGCACCTTGGCCGTGTTTTGCGGACGCCTGTGAATAATGGGACGCTCAAGTTGGTAGGGCGGCCCTAAATGGGGAAGAGGACAGGTTCTGCCACCGACGCCAATTTGTAAAGGTCTTCAGTCGTAAGGTCGAGAAAGGGAAGAAATACTTTTCTTCCGTCACGGAAAGCGATTACAGGGAGCAATAAAACGCTGAAAGAAGAGGTTAAAGCGCTGAAGTTGCCCAAAGACAGCGGGTCACTTCCTCTGCTTACAGAAATAGCCGCTTCTTTCAGGAGACAGGAAAATTTAAGGTGAGAGACTGTCAGCCCCAAATTGGGAGCTACTAACTCAAAGAGCAGCATTCAGGTGCGGATTTCTAATTAGGCGGAATAGATTTAGATTTTTACCCCGCGATCCGTCAGTGGAGTATGGCAGGGGGGTCTAGTTTTTAGATATTAGATTTAGATTTAAATTAGTACCCTGCAAGCCGCCAGTGGCGTATGGCAAGGGGTGTAATGACACCATCATCGTTTTTTAATCGACCCTATTACCATCTCTAATAGCCATATAACAATAAGAGCTAGCTGAGGGCCTCATGCATTTAGGGATCTTAGTAAGACTGTGTTTTTGAACTTTCAACAAGGTCATACAATTTATTTAAAAAATTTAGAGATACGTGTCCATGTGTACATGATCTATGTTTCCGTGGGGAGTTATTTTGTATAGAGTTAGTCCACAAAACATATTTATAGAATATCGGGCACGATTAATGTCATTTCATAATGTAAAGTTTATCCACTTTTCATAATAATTTATGTAAATACTACTCGTAATTCAATATTTGGTTTATTCTTGCCATAGTGAAGCGAATAAATGTTCTATGGCACGTATTTTTTTAAGTGTTCGATGAAAAAAATAGTATTTTAATCTCATAATTCATAGTGGGGTCTCGGGTTGATATTTGCTTTGGGCTTTTGATAGCTTAAATCCGCCTCTAGCGTCATTGAATCGTAAATTCTTGAGAACGACTAAAACAAAGAAGAACTGCAAATATTCCACTCATAATTGCACATTCCAGAAACAAGGGGGGTCGCGAGGGGCGCCGGGGTTTGGATGGCGCATGGCGTTAGTCCGAGATTATAACGTGGCGCAGATACTTTAACGCATGATGATTTTTGTCATGCACAGAAAAAAGCACCCTTTTTCAGTTCCACAGAAATATATTGAAGGCAACTAGTTTCGTGTATCAGACATCATCAGGGACTGAAATATCGAAATTGAATGAAAAATATTGACAATTTTCGATATTTCAGTGCCTGATGATATCTGATAGACGCACCTAGTTGCCTTCAATATATTTCTTTGGAATTTACAAAGTGTGTTTTTTCTTTGCATGATGGCACTATTCCACAAAGTTAGGCTGGAACATGTTAATTTTATATATGATCATTTACCGGAGAAACTAGTTAAGAAGCATGATATTAAATGATCGTTGTGAAAAAATTAAGATTAATACGATAAAATTTGCGACATCGTGATTCCTGTACTCAGCGAACGTGATTTCCAAAAGTCAGAGATTTTAGCGAGAACGAAGGTATAACTGGTCTCTCTTTCCAGACGATATAAGATACATGCAATAGATAGCTAATTAGGAAGTTTATTGTCTGAAAACCACCTGCCATAAAACATATGGCGGCTCGTGGGGTATTAGTGAAAATGTGAATGTGGGCTTTGAATCTGTGTGGATAAATCTCACAATCAGGCAAAGTTTTCTCAAGAATCCATGTTTGATTTTTATCGGAAGTATTCAAGCAATCTACAATATCTATATAATAGCGATTGATCGAATACTTTCTATCCAAAATTACAGATGATTCTAGTTAGAAACGTCCTTTTTTACGGCTACGAATTCTTTATTTCTTTCATCTTTCTCATTGATGGTGATATTTTAAATAACATATGCTCTTTTCCATTTTCTATCCCTTGTTTAATTGTCGAATTCACTGAGAAACTTGCACTCTGCAAAGACATTCGTTGCACTCAGCGACTTTTATCAGTATTTGACATGATCGGCTGTGCTCAGCGTTTGTATTCGGTATGAACATCATCACCATCTTGGTGTTATTATATCGTTCCATAGTTTTATAGTTAACTGCTGCACTTTTGTCAAGTTGCAACCCCTATAATATTGCCAAGTGATACTTACACAATACACAAACACTCTACAATCCCTTGCACAAGAAGTCTCATGAGTATTAAGATTCCAAAAAACATCACTATAATTACCAATTATATTAGAACCCACACAAAAACTACAACAAGACTTAGTTTTATAGAACATTCCCCTGGCATCCCTTCTAATAAATTTACATAATATATATCCCACAACAACAGTTACTACAGAGTCATAGTTTATAGTACTTCTTACCACCTTTGGATATATCTTTATCCAAATGTCAAGATCAAAACATAAGTACACCTATATACATAATATATTACCCATTTGGACTCCCGGATAGCCGTATGAGCAGCGCGTTGGACTTTAATGAAAGCGGTCCCGGGTTCGATTCCCAGTGGGAGCCCACGTACGAAATGACCTCAGCTGTCGAAGCGCTTTTCACAATACTACTACTACTAATACCCATCACAAAACTCAATACAAAAATATTTACAAAAACACACCTGAATATGAAGTCGGTTTGTACATACATACTCTATAGAATCGATAAGAGAAGGATTAATCTCGAGGATCTTAATTTGAGATTGAAGAGAATGAATGAGAGGAAGTAATTCTTATTTCTTTATTATTGCTATCAGCTGTTTGTTCATCTCTTCTTGGAAGTTATCGCCGCCCTTCAGTCTGCAGGTGCTCCCTTCCGTCACATTCCAATTGTTCTCCAAGGTCGTGGACGCACAGTCCGGTAAATATGACTCAAGAATAGGAGAAATCTTCCTTAGTTCCTTCTTTAGCTTTCATTCTTTTTCCAGAAGATTAAATTGGCTGCCAACTAGCATGAAGATTTAACTGCTGCCGATAGCTTCACTTGACGGCATGAAAGTAATGAAGGAAGTTGCTAAGGGAATAATTTCGAGACGTTTAATTAAATCGGTAGCAGCTCTAGGACGTGATCATTAGAATATGAAGGAGACGGTAATAAAATAATAATCATATAAGTATAGGATCCTCTTTCTTCTCATATTCAATACTTTTTATTCGGTTGCCTCACGTTGAATCTAATATGGTTTCTCCTTCCCTTGTGAACACTTTAATGTTATTTAAACAATAATTTCTTGAGTTTAAGACGTGAATTGCTTCACAGAGCGATGCAAATTATTCTCCTTTAGCAATATTCACGATAAATGAAATAAGTTCAGAGAAATCTTAAGAATTGGGTTAATTCCTTTGAGTATGTAAACTTTGAGATCGTTGTCTATAATCTTTTTTATTTCGTTCACTATTTACTGAAAATTATGTTGTTATTGAATTATATTAACTTACTATTCCTTAATATTACCTAACTAAGGGTTAAATAAAATATAGGACTAGATAGTCTCCATTTCGCACAATAATAAAGACATTTTCTATTGGGTTGTAATATTTATTGCTAGAAATATATTAAGTATATTAAAGAAGTATATAACTTTCAGACCGAAATACTGGAAATTATTCATTTTCAATATGATTCATCGCTTTATACGCCAGAATCTAAGATTGCCTTATTGCAATTTTAATATTATCTGATTCGAAGTTAAACTTTCGCGTCAATCAAAAATTTCCCCGTAAACACTGTTGTCAATATTATTCCCATATATTACGAGAGTTACTGAGGTTTGAGGTCAAGGTTTGAAGCAAACTTTCATCAAGGGATTATAATTAGGAGCCATAGGCGATATCTGAGGGATTCATAAATATAGGAACCTCAATAAGACTGAGCTTATGAATTCCAAATGATATAATTCAATTGTATCTAAATCACGACGTATCGTAATAAATTTATGGAAATACTGCTTGTAATTTTTTGATAGTTTGTTTATTCTTGTTGTGTTGAAGCAACTGAGTAATCCATGGCATGTATTTTTATGAATTTTTCGTAAAAAATAGAATTTAAATTCTATTTTTTACGATACGTTTCGCAGATTTTTCATACTCCCCTTCTTGTGAGTATTTTCCTGCTTAGGTTTTATATTCCACATATTAATTTTCTTCTTGTTCTTTTGCTAGCTATCTCTTTCCATTTAGTCTTTTTCAGATGAAAAAGGGTTAGATGTAAGAA
This sequence comes from Pachydiplax longipennis, assembly GCA_036926295.1. Taxonomy (NCBI): domain Eukaryota; kingdom Metazoa; phylum Arthropoda; class Insecta; order Odonata; family Libellulidae; genus Pachydiplax; species Pachydiplax longipennis. Next base: position 34,166,828 of record JAVFKF010000019.1, read on the forward strand.
GAGACTTTCTAGTCTCAATCTCGCCCTAATAAATTATTAGGGCGAGATAAATACGCTGAGTAATATTATTATTATATTTGTATAACACACCTGTGTCAATTTCCGTCCTATCGACAGACTTTCAGTCTGACAGGTTATTATTGCTGTATGTGAGTATGAAAATAAAAAATATTATTATTATTAAAAAAATATTATAAATTGGAACTAAATTGGCCATACTAAAATTGGAACGATGCAGAGAAGATCAGCATGACCCCTGCACAAGGATGAGACGGAATATATTGAAGCGTTCCACATTATCTAAAGATCAAAATGGCCGAGTGGTTAGAGTCTGTTCCAGTTTCCAAAATATCCAAAGTTTATATAATACCTTTGCGCTTAGTACCTCTGAATCCACCCCCGTTCAACATTGACTTCGTGGGTGTTCTTTGCATACGCGTCAGAGCAAACTGTTGTGCAAGAAATGAACCATCACCCGGCGGGAATCCGAGCTTTGAAAGCGACGCCGATTGCATTGAGTGCACTGGACGCAAATAGTAGCTCTTCTCAGTCGGCAAACGCTTTTCCTTCGCAATTTGGATGGAAAAAGGGCTTCCGCCTCCTCGGCAAATGCGTCGCAGCTAACAAATGAGTAGCGCGGGGCGTTTTGCGAAAGAGACAACAATGGCTGCCGGGATTCTCCCTTTACAGATTCCGAAAGGAGAAAGGGGATTCACATGTCACGATACACGCCTTATGGGCAGCGACGTGCGTGACGGAGTGCGTGGGTGGACAATGTAAGGGAAGTGTTTGCCGATGCGGAGAAGTGCAGGGAAGAGAAATATGAAGAAAATGCATTCGGAAGGAAAACTATGGGGAAATTGTTTGAGTCAATGGGTTCAAGCTATGGGTGAACCAGAGAGACTTCGGTGTCGTGGGGAATACCTTAGGGGAATAGCTTAGCTATTCATCAAAGCTCCTTTGAATATATATAAGTGCCTTTTGGTAGGTTCATGTGCCCCCACGTTCCTTGTTTAATTCCCTCTCCTTCAATTCCTGGTAACACATCCCACCTCTTAATTCGTCTAACAACTCCTGTCTTTGTCTTCCCCTCTTTCTTTTCCCTAGCATTCTTCCCTCGATCGCTTTCTTCAATAATCTCTTCCTCTCAATATTTTACCCACCCATTTCTTTTTTCGATTTCTAATTACTTCGATCATTACCCTTTACTCCCCAACCACCTCTAGCACCTCCTCGTTTGTATTTCTATCGACCCAGCTTACTTTCTCCATTCTATGCCACACCCACATCTCAAAAGCCTCCAATCTTTTACTATCTTCTTTTCTTAGCGTCCACGTTTCACACCCGTACAGCATTACACTCCACACCAAGGATTTTACCAATCTCTTCCTGATTCCTTTATCTAGGCCCTTCGTCATGAGTTCCCTTCGCTTCACGAATGCTTCCTTCGCTAATACTAATCATTTTTTAATCTCTGTTGAGCATCTTCCTTCTTTAGAAAAAAGGCTGCCCAAGTTTGGAAATTGATCTACTTGTTCTAGTTTTTCCCCATCCACCCTTATTAACTTAGCTCTTTTTGCCTTCGAAAATCTCATTATTTTAGTCCTTCTTACATTTATTTTCATCCCAAACTCATCTTTTACTCATCATTTACTTTATCGTTTAGTGCATTTACTAGGATTTGCAAGCCCCTTTCAGAATCTCACATAATAGCCTTGTCGTCTATATACCTTACTGGCTTCACCGTTTCCCCACCAACTTTTACTCCCTTCTCTATTTCATCCCAACTTTCTTTAACCATTAAAAGCTCATGTGGTAATATTTGTTTGCACCTGAAGTCATCACCTTGGTAAAAGGTTAAAAAACCCTCCGATCGCCGATATCCTGGTGACCGTCGGGCGAATTCCGTTGAAAGAGTTGCAGGAGTACTGTGGTTGAGTACTGTTTCGCGGAGAATTAAATAATGATGATACATGGAGTCTTCTGATGGAATAAGGTTCATCACCACTAGGTTAAGGTTGTGATTACACCCGGCACAGACCCCGTCACTGTTTTAACAGATATTTTTTTGGAATTCCAGCCTGTTTTACATCTAAAACTACATAAATACCCTACAAGCCGTCTTTCGGCGAGTGGCAGGAAGTGTAAACACCGAACGATTGAGCTACATTTTTAGCCTGTTATTATCGCATATTGTTCGCGGAAAGAATGAGCCCTTAAAACGACTTGTTCTAGCGTCTATTTCTCATATTTTGTACTAACTGTAGGATCGGCCGAAGTAACAGGGGGTTCGCATAATATCAATTACGTCCTCGGAAAACGTGCTTTCTCTAAATTTTTTAAGAAGTCGCGACCTAGCCTCTAATCTCCTTTCCTTCAATGATTCCCAACCTGCGTCTGAGAGCATCTTCTTAACGCTTGCCTTTTTCTAGTAGCATTTTTCAACAAAAAGTATCGCTTTGTGCTGAACTTTCTCGAGTTCACGGGTACTCGTTTCATCCACTGGGTCCCACATACTTGCCGCGTATTCAAGATGGGGCCTGACCAAGGAGAGATAACATCGCTCTCTAACTTTCTCATCGCATCTACCGACATCACGCTTTATAAAGCCGAGCTTTTTACTTGCTTTAACGCAGATTTTACGGATGTGAGTGCTCCAATTTCAGTTATTGGTAAGAGTTATCCCAAGATTAAGAGTTATCCCAAGATTAAGAGTTATCCCAAGAGATCCCCTCTTGGGACACAGAAGAAGAAGAGGAAACAAACGAAATGAGACCACAAGGTTAAATATGAAATAAACGCCTGGATTCAATAGAACATTCGAACGTTTTATAACTTATTGACATTAGTTTCTTAATGGCTGATACGTGTTCTGAGGGGGTATCGCATAAGCCGTCTCGCTAACACGGATTTGTAACCTTCGAAGTAATCGCGGAGAGAATGCGAATGGAAAAATCAGAATTCAAAGCGGCAGCAGATATGGAAGATGCTATCGAACGCGGCAATCGGTGGATGAGGGAGGCCCATGCAGTCGTATACGTGGTCACGTGTTGTAAATAACTTCGCAGGTTATAAATTCAGCGAAGAGATTGAACTTATTTACTATGGAGTCTCTGCAATTGGTCCGTTGCCAGGTGGGGCTCAAACAAGCCTCGTTTCCCACGAGAAGGTGACGGTGTTTGTGATGACAGACCGTGGAGAAAAATACGTTTTCAGCGTCGCTTTCTGTGAGTGATACTCTTGAAGGCGCAGTAATCAATGTGTCGCAAGCAAAATAGGATAAACTTCTGGGTTGAAATCGCGTCAATACTGACGGTAAGAAAATCATCGTTTCTTCTTCTCTGTCGGACACTCGTGAGGGTTAAAAATTTTATTATTTTGTATGATTAATATAATTATTTATTTGTGTTTATATTTATTTATTTTAGATATCAACCATTTACATTTACAAGATTATAAATTTAACATCTAAGACATATAGTATTCATGTGATAGCCAAAAGATTATATGATCTTGTCTGGCTATCAATTTGAATTATGTTTTAGAATCACATAAAATGACTGACGATGCAAATGCTAAATTTCACAGATGCATCGATTGAAAACAGAGACAAATATAGGAAAAAACAAGTATATGTGTATACAGGTTATTTTTAACAATTATATGAAATTAGAAATTTTGGATATTAAAAGCATATACATTTATAAATGTTTACATAAGACTAAAAGAGTAAGATTTAATACTATTATTTAGAAGAAACGTTGATTTTACTCTTCATCAATATCGACGCGAGTTCAACCCAAAAGTTTATTTCTGTTTGCATTCAATAGACCGAGAAAGCCAAAAAAATGAAAGAAGTATTAATCGACCCCAGAGATATTGAAATACGAGTAGAAAAATAGTTAATAAATCAACAATTAATGAAGCAATAATTGTGGTCTGAGGATGTTTACACTTTTGAAGCCGATACTATGTTTACGATAGTGACTTTACTTGGAGAATAAAGCTACTAAGTAATCGGTTTTTTACATCAACATGTTAAACTAAAAAAGTAGCTACATAGTCATTATACTATCTTTCCTCGTACGATTGAAAGCAATGAACACCTGTTGTGAATAGTAATGAAGTGTTATGTAACCACTCTTGTTCTCGGAAGAAGTTTTCCGCCAGGAGCAGAATCTCTCTGTAGTGATTAGCATTTCACAATTCCCGACATTTTCGAATCGGAAACAATTTATATTCAAGAATAAATTACCTTATCAAGAATTCAGAAGCTGATTATAATTTAATCATAATTTTTATTCCTCGGCAAAAATAATCAAAATACATGTTGTGATATTATTTGTTTTAAGCAGTGTAGGTCCCCCATGAGTGAAAATTATTTGTTTTCGGGTTACCGACTCTTCAAAATATATATTACTATATTCAGTAGACATTAAATTTACCGGTGAAATTAAATTATGACCATGTATCAGTACAAGAGTAGAAGACATATACAAAAAGAAATACTTTCAATAGTTTCAGGCATGACTTTGCGGTAGGACTCCATAACGTTAAGAAATAAATGTACAAAGAAATACATTTAGCACATTCATACCATCTTTATTTTTAACAATAATTTGAATTCTTTGTAATTCAGAGCCAACGAATGGGTAAAGGGGGATTTTGCACGTTAGGGCGTCCACCCAGGAAAAATCCCAAGGAAGAAAAGACTTGAAAAAAAGTCCTGCCGGAATTCTTTCAAGTCTATTCTTCCTTGGGATTAAAATTTAGAGCCAATTAGTTACTCGTATTATAAACGGGTCACTTTGGCATCAATGAGTACTACTATGGAAATTAATGAACATAAATAATTTTAAATTACAAATAATTTTAAATTACAAATAATTTTAAATTACAAATAATTTTAAATTACAAATAATTTTAAATTACAAATAATTTTAAATTACAATGACAACCTTATCTCCAAATTTCAAACAGATTTCTTCTGTCTCTTGCATTACCAATATTTTTCCCAGTGTGAAATATGGTCAATTGTAGCTATTAAAACACAACATGATAGCAAGTTTATCCTTAATTTTGCGGAATTCCTTGGAGTAAGATCCATCACTCATTTTTTTGAGAACATACTCTAACCTCATATATCAATATCATCTTACTTCTAGTCTAATATCCTTTCTTGACGTTATATTTATAACTTTTATACTTCTTACGTTTATTATATATGCAATGCGGGGATGAAAGAAATTTTATTTTCATAAATTTAAAGCAATAACAAAAATAAATTATGGTGACATCTTTTGGTACTTCAATTTCGTAATTCGGGTAAGTCCAAGTTTCAGTAATTTGATCTCATACTTTCCGGGAAATAGTGAATTATTTACTTCATGAGTTTGCATTTTTTAAATGTTTAAATCAAGAAAATACTTATATTTTTCTGAATCTCCAGAGAACAGATTAATTAATTTGGGATTAGCCTAATTCCATGGTAAAATTATTACTTGATTTTAGTACTTGGGAAAGGTGTTTACTTCAGCTTCTTTTAAAAAATCCTTGATTGGCATTCTCTATTTAGAAAGATGCATGAAAAAGGTATCCATGATCCAAAGTTATCAAAAATGATTTTTCGAACAATTTTTAGCAGATTTGAAGTTTTCGAATGTGAAATGTTCCCGAAAATTCGTTCCGATGAAAGTTTACTGAAGCAAAAGGCAAGGACAGGAAAAGACAACAAGTCATATGATCTCGTAATCGTCCTTGGCATTAAGAACTGTAGATACTTAAGGAATTCACCAAGATAAACGGACGAGCCTGAGGAATGTGGATTGCCATGTAATCCCGGCCATAATCTTCAATTGGCGCCAAAACAAGATAGTAACGCGTGACGCATCCCTGAATGATAAAGTCATCTGTTTGGGTTCATCAAGTTGAAGAGCTTTCCTTTCATGAAGGAGGTATTGCTATTCTATCTCGGCGTATACTTTTGTATTGCGGCTTCTGCTATGTCAATGAATTGCTTTAATTTCTCATTTCATTTATTTAAGGCTCCATAAATTCCATCCTTTCTGCTCCTTGAGAGTTTTGGCAGTTTTTGGTTGAAATGAATTTTTCAGAAATGTCACTTAAATATCAATTCGTCCTGAAGATGGCACCAGAGGAAGGTGCCGAAACGTTGAAGCAGAAACCCGTCTGATGACTCGAGAAAATTTTCTGAATCACTTTAACTTTGCTTCTCAGGTTTTTTCAAAAAAATTCGAGTTAATTTTTTATCCCCGGTAATAAGAGGTTGATTTAGCTTGAAGACATGCGAAAGCGTAGTTACTTTTTCCCTCAGACTTTCTATTTTGAAAAAGCCAATTTAATAGAGTTCGCTTTTATTTAGGACGAAAAAATGTGTGACCTTAACTTTGATCGTTGACTGACCAAATACTGAAGTTACACTTATCCCTAACAAGTCATACATATTTTATTCTATATATTATTCTTGGCGGAGAAGACTGTTAATCCCACAAGTAATAATATTTTTATCTATCCATATTAATCCATAAACAGTACGAGGCCTTTCAATGGACTTAAAAACAATAAATTTGTAAACAAGAAACTCAACAAATAAAATGTTTTGAAAATGGTCAATAAATACTAAATAATAAATATCACCAAGAGAGCATAAAGTTAAATGCACAAGTTCATTGTTAGCTATCAGTACAGTTGAAAAATTAGGCCATAGACGAGACAATATATAAATGGATCTGAAGAAGGAGAATGCTTTTTCATAAATGTATCACTACAGATCTCGGGGAGGAGGTAGTAGATATTGTCATACCAGTCAGCGTACGTGATCTTCGAGAAAAAACGATGAAGTGTTACAGGGAAATAGTTTCAGGACAGATAGTTATTTCTGGTCATCTTTTCCGCGAAGTATTAGAGAAACAAGCAGTCAAGGGTAGATAGGGTTTTCGGTGTTTTACACCCCCTGCCATGCGCCAGTGGCGGTTTGCAGGGTTTAAATTTAAATGTAAATGTGAAAGTAAACTAATGAACAGTATGTACAGTTTATTGTATAATAAATTTAATATAATTAATACTGTATAGCGAACACTCGAATATAATCAATGCGATGCCATACTTGATGGAACTCCATACAGAGAGGAACAAAACTGCTTAGCAGTTCTAAAATATGTTTAATTCCACCGGTTTCGATCGAGTCATCTTCTGGTAAAAAACAACAGAAATATAGAGTGAAATCTGTCTCAAGCGGAATCCATTGGGGGCGAAATATTTTCTGGATAAGACAGTTTTCTGCTTCATACAGTCGGCTATTAGTGATTATAAGATATACTGTATTACCACACGTCCGTTTAATCCTTGCAGGTCTGTGGGTAATTTGTGGGATATTTCTTATGCGGAAGTGGTCCGAAATATAAACCTAATTCACGTATTGATGTTATGAATATTGTTTTATTTTATGGAAATTTATTTACAAAATATGAGCATATCCTGTGATATTATATTATTTCATTTTACGATATTTTCCTGTGTTCTGTAATTCTCTCGTATTCAATTACTTCGTTCAAAATATATTTTAAAATGTTTAAATTATGTAGTATCCCGGATAGCCAAGTGGACAATGCCTTCAAATTTCGTGAAAACGGTGCCTGGTTCGATTCCCGGTGGGGGATGAGAGAATTGAAGCTGTCGAAGCATTTAAAAAATATTATGCCAAATTTAAATTAACTTTACATAGAACTATTTTCGACTAAATTTTTGAAAATCGTTAATGTTTCCTTCTACGATTTTGTGTTACTGTTGCCATTCGTTGATGAATTTACGTCTTCATTCGGCTGAATATACATGAGAAGACTTCGTATTCCGCTTAAAAAAGGTTCACGGGTCAATTTTCATACGGATATCCATTAATTTTTCGCCTTAATCAATTTCTGTTGAACTCGTGCTTGGAATACACTAAAAACCTATAACGTACGTCGGTGCCAATTTTTTTCCTGATAAGACAGGTTTTCTTTACAGGTTCTGTTAAATACAGGTTTCACTCTATTTAATTTGGAGGGAAAAGAGGGTTTACAAGGGAAACGTCATTAACAAGGACAGATAAATAAAAATGATTCCATTTCTTCCTTCTTTGGAAGACTCAAACTTAGAAGCATCGATGGGAATATATTATTATTATTAATACTTTCCGCTGAAGTTAGACATATGCCTGGTGGCAGAGTAATAATGACAATGCATTACAATTTTTAGATTAAAAATTACAATTATGTATGAGTTATAATTACAATTATATCATAGTCCCAGTTACAATTATATAATATAGTTAAAATTACAATTAAAATATCATTACAATCAATGTGCAATTATATATATTGATAATTTTACATGAATACGATTGTAACAGTATACAATAAAAACATAGTCACCCATGCAATATTTTTCAGGGCCCCTGATACGAGCCTGAAATGAAAAATTTGAAAAAAGACTCGGATTTGCTCGAAGCGAATTCTGCCTGTGAGGTCAGGATGGAGAATTGCCAAAGAAAGAGAAAGGGAAAAGCGTGTTATGTTTGAGAGTTCGGTATCAGAATCTCCATCAATCGAGACTTTCGCCATTTAATGGAACTAAACGTTATCGCAGAGAATAAAGGCATTTTGCGTCCATAATTGAGTCGCAACTCCAACGTGTACTTGGCTGAGGTACGAAAGCAGCTGTTCGAATGAAAGGACAAAGGAGGAGGACATTTATCGATACAGTTTGCTTTCATTGGATGGGAACATCACGCCACTCGAGAGTAAGGTCAGGAAACGTGAGAGGATCTGTCGCAATAGAATAGAGTGCTGGAATGGAGCCATTACTCATATCCCCTTGGCTGCATTTCCTCCGCCACCGCGTTTTCTTGGGCAAAATGATGCTTAAATGCAGATTTTCCATCGGGTTTATGGTTCTACGCCCCAGAAATCCGTGAAGTTACCGCAAGTATAATACACGACCTAAAGGAATGACTATTGCATCGTATTAAAGTTACCTCTTCATTTTTTCGTGGCATTTTCATAACTATCATCAACGCCTAGATTTTCAATTGTTAAAAGATCCTTCATTTACCGCCGACCTCATCACTATAATAGTATATCATATCTTTCTTCGTCTTCAGATACTTTTGCATAGTAAGGCTGAACCTTAACATAGTTCTCCTTTATTTTTATACCTGTTGTCATCATTAACTCTTTTCTTTTACTGTTTTGATGCAATAGTTTTGATGCAATAGTTTTGATGCTTATGTTTTTTGTTTGCCCTCTCTTGTGATATTTGAATTCTTTTATGTATATTTTGACTTTTGCTATTTTTGACATGCTGTTAATTTTTTAAAATTTATCGCGGTTCCTAATCCATTATATATTCTTCATGCTGTTTATGGGTTTCCATTAAATATATATACTGAAAAAGTTTTGTCACTCCAAGACGGCTTATATACAATCCAGGATAAAATAGTGCTGTCTTAACTTGGGATATTTCTTTGCAGTTCAGTTTTGAAGTTTGCGAAAAAATAGTAACTCGTAAGAGTGCCGTTTATGGAAATCTTGTTTAAAAACTTTCTTTGCTGTAATTTTCCTTACGATCTGCGCCAAAATACGAGTAAATAAGACCGGTAAAATAATTTAGAGTTATCATAGTATTCCTCCAATATGTTATCAACTGTCTCCAGTTTTTTCCAATAGATCTATAACCTAAATTTTCTATTTATATTTTCTAATATATCCCCGTCTATAATTAATTTTTCCTCTGATTAGTTTACTTCCTTTGTCAAATATATAAGTTTAAGTATAGAGCTACTGAACCATGCAGATTTTCTGAGGACAATAATAGCACTCGAGCTCCCTGATAGCCATGTGGGCAGCACGTTAGACTTTGGTAAAGGTAATCCCGGGTTCGATTCCCGGCGAGAGCCCACGTATGAAACGACATAAGCTGTCGACGCACTTACGACAATACTGCTACAAAAATAGCACTCGTTCTGTTGATAAATTAAGAAAAAGCAAGTCATTATTTCGTTGAAAATAATCAATTGATTTTCTTATATTTATCAACGAAAAAGCTTTGCTTGAAAAAAGAGGCTGGCAATCCAAATGAATTTTTTTCATAATCAGAGACCGTCAAATTCGATTGCGGCACCTTAACATATTTCACCTGTTTCCAATCTTTAGGTTTAATCTCTGCCCATTCTTCTCGACTGAATCTCCTCTTTACATTGATGAAATCAACGTGAAGGAATATGGCAAAAATACAAGGGATTTCCTTATGAGTAGGGAGATCCCTTGCATTTTTGCCATCGTCTCGAAGTTGACTTCGATGGAAACTTCCTCGATGGAGATGACGCCACTCACCCTAAGGGTCGCTGCCCACGAGTGCGTCGAACCGAGAGTCACTCCTTCGCCTCGTTTCCAGAAACGGATGACGCACGTGGGATGAAGACTCTCGCCGCCCGCGGAATAAAAACTCTTGCCTCCAGCCTCTCTCCTGCAAATTCCAGACCTGTGGATGTCTGCAAATATACCCTGCGATCCTCCTTCCGACATAAGGCGATCTATTTCTGTAGTCGGTGACCATCTCTGATCGTTTTTTCGAAATTTTCGATTGTTGTAGCGTCTATCTGAGAGATTGGGAACTCGCGGTTTTCAGGGTTAAAGGTGGCATTTATAGTGGTCCTCTGTGGCTTCTGAGGTCATATCCAGAAAAAGTTGTGCTGAAAATGATTTTATTATGCTAATGCCTCGAATTGACAAACCAAATAGAAGATGTTTATTTATTCATTTGACAATTTTGGCGGGGTTAGGCCAGTATGGCCTCTCTTCCACCCAACCTTTATTAATTCTACATAAAATGTTTAAAATAAACTCAAGGTTATGAAATGTAGTTAGCTTACATCTAATTGCAAACGAAATTGCATAAAATAATAAAATAAATAATAATTAATAATTAATATATGAAGATTCTGGTTGTGGGAGAAAAACTTCTCAACTTAAGATTGACGGAGAAAAACCCATGATGCGGGAAAACGCCCACACAAGAAGGGGAGCGAAAAAACCCGCGAAAGCACATGTTTTTACTCTTTGTTCACTCAGCGAATGGATTCATTTTGTCATGCGCATTTCGATGTGATGGTATGCGAATGTAGACTTTCCGCAACTCAAGAGAGGCATGTTGGTTTCACATGTGATTTATCTCATGTAGAAAAAAGATGGACATCTAAATGCGGTCTTCTGATGAAAAAGTTACCCACCCGTGCGAAATGACCTCAGCTGTAGAAGTACTTTAAGATATACTACTAATGCGTAAAAAAGCAAGAGATAATGAGAAACAAACCGATGTAGATTATTAAGTTCAATTGAATAGGAAAGTTCAAGTCTTCCAGGTTGAACATTCCAAGAACTTATCTCTCCATTTCCGTCTTCTGCAGATCCCTTTATTTCTGAAGATTCTTTACATCGCATTCACCTGCTTCTCCTGACCCAACTCATGTCTTTCTCTATTATTCTTCTCTTCAGACATTTCAGAATAATGTACTGCTTTGATGTTTTAGACACAGCCGGCTGTAAAGGGGGAACAGTCGCTTCGAGCCCCTCCTCCTTTGGGTGTTGAAGCCTTAGAGAAACTCCAGTGGAAATTGCAGTCGAAATGATCTAATAAGAAATAGAGGAGTACGACAAGAGAATCTTTGTGAGTCTCAAAGGGATTATGAAATATTGTGGAATATTCCAAAGGATCTTTATGTTGAATCATGGCGAAGAAATTGATAGGACAGATACATAAAAAACTATCGACAAACATCAACAAATAAATCTTTAATTGCAATGATTTTAGTATTTTCCATACTTTTTTGAAAGTTAAAAAGGCACAATTAACTACAATTTACGAAGAAAAAGAATACTAAACAACGATAATCTGCATTTAGATGAAATAATTGCCTTTTTAAGTGAGTCTCACGACAATCCCTCGGAGATTTTTCTTAAGTTTCTATTAAGTATAATCTTGGTTACTTACCAATTGCTTCATCGAAGAATTTCTGCATTATATATATATATGCTATTTTGGGATTCACCGCCATGTTTTCTTCTTCATGACGACAGTTTCGCCAGCTATCCTGTGGGCGTCTTCTGGTCGAAGTGCGCCGCGAAAACCTACGTAGTATTCTTTGCATTAGTTATAGCTCGATCAGTACATTTTATTTTCATCGCTCTTCTCCTACACCAAATCTCCATCGCTTCTAATCGTTTATGTGTTTATATTCCGTGTTTCCTACAAAACCACTCCCCACGTATGTAGCGTTCCCTATTTTACATTCCTTTTCTTACAACTCTGTTCATATTCTTGCTTTCAAGTCTTATTTACTCTTGTGCAATGCTCTTTACGTTTAGGCTATTTTATTTATTGCTTATAGTGAATTCATACACCTATAAGTTGGGTTCTCTCTTATTTTTACTTGGGTATTGAAAAATGTTGGTAATATTCGCAGTGTTAGGAAACCCTCTGAGCTTGAAGGGCCTCCCTTCCATTTAAGGCGGGCGCGTGTGGGAGAAAGAAATCATCGAAGCTTTGAGAAGACGACAAATTGACCTTCCTTCAAGTACTTTCAAGCATAGGATGCATCTCTCGATGACCCGTAATGCAGAATACGAGATGCGTCATCCCAGGCACCAGTTCTTCTCTATTATTCAAGCATCCCTATATTATACATGTATTCTTAGAATATTACTAGTTCAGCGTTCTCCCATCCTTCGCCTTCTCATGGAGTTAAACAGCTTCCCAATTTTCCGTTGATATCTATTTTCATGGACCATGAAATTCATTAAGAAAACACTGATTCTTTCCCTTGTGTAATGTGTTCTACCTCTCTTATTGCTTTTTGATATGTTTTCCGTGTTTTCTAAGGCACTTTAAATTGTAAAATCCTGTTATTTTTTAATTATATTTTATCATTTTTTGCTCCAATATGCCTATGTCAGCTTTATTTAAACAAATGAGAGTATAAAAACTAAAATTGGTAGATAAAGTATACATTTCATCGAAATATGACAGATATTCTGATATATGTACAAATACTTTTGAAATATATGGTTAGGCATTACTCAATGGAAGGCCATGCCACAGAGGAAAAAAGACATTGGAAATTTCCACAGTTTAATTGTGATGACCAGTTTCGCCACCAGAGTAGCATCATCGGCTGATGACGATCTCATGATGCTACTTGGTCGTCATAATTGAATTGTGTGGAAGATTTCCCGCCTTTTTTCCTCTGGATCTTCCTCTGATTAACGTCTGACCATACTCATTTCAAAAGTACAAAAAGTAATACATCGAATAACGAGTAATCCGGCTAGCAAAATATTCGGCTAGTGATTAAGAATTAAGTAAAGTAGATTTTCTCTCTCTTTTTTCGTTGCTTCCGTCGAATAATTTGAGTAGAGCGCTTCCCTGTTTTCACTCTGTCCTTAGCGCGCCAAACGAACGAATGATTCTATTCGGTTTTTCACTCGCTCCTCCCAATCGAGAGAACAATTTGATGGATGTTTACTCGCTTCACGTCGTTGAGTGAACCGTTCGATATTTCACTCATCTACTCTTTACCTGTAAATAGTGGACATCATCCAGAACGAACTAAACGACATTCTTTAGATACCTATGGTAAATCAAGTCTCGATTAACGGAGATTTCAGTCAACAAGAGTGATTCCGAACGAATTATTTTTACTACTTATTTATTATTTAGCCGAGGTATCACTGTATATATTTATTTTGACTTTACCATATCCGTGTGTTTCTCTGCAGCAAGTTTTAGGGCTCCCGGATAGTCAAGTGGGCAGCGCGTTCGAATTTGTCCCAGGTTCGATTCCCGGCCCAGAGCCCATATGCGCCAAATTATCTCAACTGTCGAAGAACTTTCAACAATACTATTATCACTTGTTATTTTAGGTTCTAACATGTTTAGTAAGAGACGTAGGTAGATGTTAGAACAAAATGGTACTTATAGAAAGATGTACGTATATGTATAAAAGGAAAGATGTATTTTAGAATGGGAAAGCACGGAGGAGTATTTTGAACGAACGAGGTTCATAAAGTGCTTTCCTCGAAAAGGAATCTAATGATAGGTGCTGTAGAGTTTAATCCACTCAAAGTATGTTATTTACCCCTGAGACCCCTTAGTTACATAGAGTTATCGGCATTGTTTTCGTTCCCTCAATCCTCCTCCTTCAGTTTCCTAGTCTTAGAAGCGCCACGTACATGTGTGGGTGTAGGCTCACGTTGTCATGCACATGTTTACCAATGGCCGATGCGGAATAAATTCCTCGCACGTGCTTATAGATAGCGCGTGCTCAAAGTCTGTGCTTGCAGACGATTGAGTTCATCGAGTGAATCAGGTGCAGAAATAAAAGTGATCGCGTAATGAGACAAGGGCGTAAGTGGAGTGGGCGTGATGATGGAAGTGGTCTACGGGAGAGTGTGAGGGGGTTCAACAGAGAAAGGGACCCAATTCCAGCACACTCTCCTAGTGGGAGATAGGAAGTAACGTTGGAAAATTGTCGAGAATTTATGTTAGAGTTAAGTTTCAATAGGCTGATAAGTGCTTTACAGTTTGCGCATCATCCTGGAGGGTTTTGGTGTTCCTATTTGTGTAGATTCCTTTTGCACCTACAAATTGAGAGTGCAGAGTCTATTAATTTTTTATTAATTTATTTATTCATTTGCTTTTTCATTTATTTATTTACTTATTCACTTATTTATTCATTATTTATTTACATATTCATTAATCAATTTATTATTTATTCATTTATTATTTAATTTTTTATTTTAATTTTTTATTAATTTATTTATTCATTTGCTTTTTCATTTATTTTTTATCTTTTATTTCTTTTATTTATTCACTTAATTATTCATCAATTTATTCATTTATTTATTTAATCATTTATTTCTTCATTAATTTATTTCTTCATTCATTCTTTTATTTATTCATTTATTTAGTCATTTATTTATTTAATCATTTATTTCTTCATTCACTTGCTTATTCTTTTACTTACCCATTTATTTAATTATTTTATATATTCATAGAAATTTCACGCTCCGAATTGTTTATCTAGGCTGGTGGCATTATTGGAGGTAGCGTAGTATAGTAATTACAAGACTGCTTGGCATTCACATATGGACTGAAGGGAAAACTTCTCGTAAAAAATTTCCTTTAAATAGACTTGAACCACTGAGTATGAATTCCGGTTATTATGGAAACTGGACCAGACACCATATCGACTCTGCTATTTTGATGTTAAAAATAATTGTCAGAAGTGGGATTCGAACCCACGCCCGGAGAACCGGACTGCGACCTGAACGCAGCGCCTTAGACCGCTCGGCCATCCTGACGACATGTACGTATTCACTTACTATACATTTTCATAATGTAGCTGTCATCTAATCTCATTGGAAGACACTTTCTGGTGGATCCGTTCTTGATCTTGATTAATTGTAAGCTGCGAAGTTTCCAGAGATTCCGTGTCCAGTGGCAAACGCAATACAGAGGAAAGCAGTAGAAAGAAATATAAAATATGCACGAATCTAATGTACAGGCTCCTCTGAATAGCCAAGTGGGTAACGCGTTCGACTTCGGCCAGTGGTCCCGGATTCGATTCCCAATGGGGGCTCACGTGTGAAATGGCCCCAGCTGTCGAAACACTTTTAAATAGATTACCGCTATAATTAATATATGGCGTCAAGAGTTCGTTTTCAAGTATGTATGCATATTATCATTTGTTAACCTAAAACTGGAGATTAGAGATTTGTATAATTTTCAGACGTTGTAGATCATTAAATGTCATATCCTGGTTTTGGTATCACGCAGTTGAAATTCTTTTATAAGAGTAAATTATAAATTGCTTTTCGATTCATCATTTTCTTTGAGAAAATTGAGTTAAATATGACTTTTAATGCCGCTACGGGCACCATAAGGGGATATCAAACTGAAAAACGCCAACAGAAAAATGCTAGATATGTAATATTTCATGATATATTGATTATTCTAATTTTTCATACATATCTTTACCTGTGTGTACTCGACTATGCTTTCGTTTTGGTCTTACTATTGATCTCACTATATCAATCAATCACACTTGGTAGCAAAGGATAAATATTATTATCAAAGCAAGGCTTTGCTATCACATTGTATGTATTATCCCCATTCTACCCTCAGATTATATTCTCAGAGTACAGTGGAGAAAAAGAGGTGATTAACTAAAGAGAGAATGGAATAGAAATGAAAGTAAATAAGAAAAAGGAAAAGAACGGAGTAGTAAGCATCGGATTAGGAAATAAGCAATGATCGATGGCCAAGAGTGACGAAGAGCGGATATATTGATATGAGGTCAGCAAAAGGCTTTTCCGTGGGGAAAGCACTTACTTAAACAGAGGAAGTGGCTGAGGTAATGGAGGATGTGGAAGTTTTGCAAGGAGCACAGGCATCTTAATTACCAAAGTTCATAGCATTTATAGAATGGTGATACAGTGGTTCTATTTAGGAACAAAAATGTCGCTTTCTCCCTCATAGAAAAACCGAAACGGATATTTAAAATTCACTTGCATTCTCTATTAGCAACGCAGAATATTTAACAGGACTTTTTTGTCGATGTATATCTCCTCTCCATAAGATCGTACTAACTTTGGGGTTATCTTTAAATGATGAGATAGTATTTTTGAGATTTTTGAATCCCTTTGGCTCAAAGCTGTCAAGAGATCCCTCTAAGCTTTATCATTTTCACATTTAAACAAAATAACTTACACAAATTTCTCTTTCATGCTGCAAATATTTTGTTACAAAATTAAAACGAAAACTGCTGGTGTAAAAATATGTGTCACACATTTTTCAGACAAATTTCCTATTATGTTTATACATTTTCTGGTATTTATACATTGAATAATAATAACAACAGAAACAAAAATTTTTTTTTACAATAAAGTTTTCATGGCTAGAGAAACCTTGTCCATTTTATTTAGGTGTACTGAATAAAATTAATCAATTAGATAAAAGGAGTTCAAACAACATTAAAATAGATTTACTGCTTTATTTTTGCGACGCCTTAATTATTTGTGACCTCACCGTTGGTTTCGTACTTCCATCCCATGCCAAAAGTGTCGCATGTTCCCCATAAAGAGTGACATCAGTTAAGTACGACCCCTTCCCTTGATTGAAGACATCATGGTCGCAACTCACACATCAGGGCGCTTGCTTCTTATGCGAGGAGTATTGGAATCGATTCCTGGAGACTCCACTGTTGTATTCTAGTCATCAGGATACGATTATCATTTATAGCGAAACTAGAAAATTTTATGTGAAAGTAATAAGTAAGCGAGGCATTTTGTGGCCGTGAGTACAAGACACTCGTACCTAATTGAATATAATAAAAAAACACGTTTTATTGCTTTCTTTTTTGCGCTTACGCTTTTTCATATATTTTGACAAGATTCTGTACTCCGTGGACGAGAAAGCAATAAATTTACCGAGGCTCGACACTTCCTGTGTACTGCATTGAATCATACTTTATATTTTAAATGTCGAAATTAGACATCCAATGAGCCTTGTTATTTTTATTTTGCGTTTTGTGGTACATATTTATACCACTAATATCTTTTTTTCGGAGATCATCAATCTGCATAAAAGAACATTTTAGTATCACTTGCTATTTATCATAGAAACTTTTCACAAAATATCACACGGCCCATCCGCGAGTTCCCCATCACTATCCGCACATTCTAGATGATGCCTTAATTAAGTGAAATCAACTTCTCAATTTCAACTGATAATTTCCGTATAAAAGTATATGTATCGCACTACTACCCTGGTTTTCCATAATTCCTATCACTTCTGAAAATTAGGTTGTGGCTATCGTGGAAAAGCTCATTACTTGGGGTTAACGGCTTCTAAATAAAGAGGATATTGGTAAGGTGATGAGTGTGGGGTTCGGTTGGGCCCAGGAGGAAGGGTGGCCCCATATGGAGTGATGGCCCTTACTCGGTGGGCGTCAAAATCGCCCACTTGAGGCCTCTCCGGGTTGCCAAGGGCACCAAATCAATGTCGAGGACCATTTTTCCTTCATTTCGCACCAGTCAATATTCAAGTAGATCAATAAAGGATGACGACAACATCTTAGTCAGTGTGTGATCCTTGGAAAACAAGCCCCATATAAATGAAATATTCGTATTTTTTCGTTTTCCTAATGAAATAATTTACGATGTTGGTTTCGGTCGGTGACTTCATTGCCTGCTGTCATTTCTTAAATTCTCAAAATTCGTCATTTCCCCCTTTCGCAAATATATTTCTCTTTCCTTCGTGTAAAAGTCTTCTCCGAAAGGTATACATTTATTTTACTTAATGATACTGATTTACCAAAATTTGTGGCGTTAGAAATATAGATATTTTTAAATAATTTCACATTTTAATACAAATTTTAAATTAACTGAATTTTGGACGTCTTCTATTACCAAGGAACATGTTTTTGAGCGGGAAGACTTCAAGAAAATGTTTTGTTGGCACAATGGTGTAAGGAAGGTCTAAAGATAAAAGTGCAGGGATAGACCAATCAGAAAGGGGTGTATTAAAGCGATTTATCTGTTAATTATTTCCCTATAGTTCCAAGAGAAATCAATTTCTCTTTTTAGAAAGTGACAATAAGTTTAGAGATTCTTGAAGATATCTTAGCTATCCTGATTGTATATTACCTTATTAATAAAATTAAAGGTACTTTTTCCTCAAGAAGTCCCTAAAATCAGAGAAAGCTTCAGCAATAATTCAATGGGATGCATTGCGTTCCCTGAAGCTATCCCAACTTTAGGGATTTCTTTCTTGAGAAAAAGTATCTTAAATTTCTCTTTATTAAGTAAGACGCAAACAAGGTAGCTGGGTTATCATCAAGAATCTTTGGACTCATTGCCACTTTCTCATACTGTAGTGTGATGGATGTTAAGCTCAATGCGTCGATGATTATAATTATGTTTTAACTTATTTTCTATTAATTTTCAGTTTTTCACTTCGGCAACCTTGTGTACCAAGGATATCACACAGATCAGCCAAATACTTCACGGAATGTCCCACTGCCAAATATCACACGTATAGAAAAGAGAATTTCTGCAATCTCACATCGATGTCAGGGAAATCATGGACGCCTCTAAGAAGGTAAGCAACTAAATTATAGAAAGATTTAGCGTAATTGACTCGTAGAAGCGATTGCATTCGTTCGCCAAATACGGCAATGTCTGCAACAGCGAACAAAAGTGAGAGAATCGTGGAAACATTGGTATTTCTGCGTTCTTTGGAATGGGAGGAAAAATTTAGGACGGGAGGTGAGTTGGTCGTGTGGGATGGACCGTCGCACAAATTCGGTTAGGCGTAGGACGAAAATCTAAACGTGGAACATTTGAGTGTGCTCCTTTTTCGAACTATTTTCGTGGGTTTCTCGACCTTCTCCCACTGCCTACGTTTTATAGACCAAGTAGGCGAGAGATTTCAATGGCTGTCTCAGATAAACGAGGAATCATTTAAGTATTCGATGGAGACGGGGGTCGCGCGGGAAAGTGTATCGCGAACCAAATGTAGAGAATTAGTTTCGTATCTGAGGTGTACGTGGGAAGGAGTAGGAAGGAAAAGAGGTTCAAGGATTACTCGAGGGTCATCTTCGCCGACTTAATTCGTTCGACGCTTAAAGTCTGCACTCGTGGGCTTGAGGACTCGTGTTCGGAAAGAAATGGCAGCGGCCCAATTAACGCATTGCTATTTGAAGCGCAGATCGTCACTGGGTACTCCATCGGGTATACCGCCGATGATCTGTTGCACGAAATGCGGTGGGTTTACCGCGGTAGAATCGCCACTTAACATTATTTTACTTGCTATTGACGTTTCGGTTCTCAACGAAGACGTTGCTACGGTATTATTATTTTAGTGTTCTACCTTTCGGTAGGCTCACGTGCCCCCACATTCCCTATTGAATTCCGTTCCTTCAGTTCCTGATAACTCATCCACCCCTTAATTCGTCTAACAAATTCTGTGTTTGTCTTCCCCTCTGTCTTTTCCCTAGCTTTCTTCCCTCGATCGCTTTCTTCAGTAATCCCTCTCCTCTCAATATTTGACCCACCCATTTCTTTTGTCGATGACTATTTACTTCAATTAATACCCTTTTCTCCCCAGCCATCTCTAGCACCTCCTTGATCGTTTTTCTATCGACCCAGCTAAATTTCTCGATTTAACGCCAGTTGCTACGGTACTAGAGTTCATAATTACATTGTAGCCCATAAGACGGCCTTGGTCGGTTTTCATCAAGTAGGAGAAATATTAACCATCTTGAAAAAAAACACTTAGTAACTTCCATTGTTGATTTTTTTCGACATGTTTTGTCAACTCGTTGACGAAAATATCGTATTAAAAATCTACTGTGGAAGTTGCTAAGGATTTCCCTTTCCTGTTGGTTGTTGCGGAATTCCTCTAAGTGAAGATTGGCCGCATTAATTTTATTATAGGAGAAATATTTTCTGTTGATCTCTCGAAATTGCGGAAGAAGAGGTATTGACTGCTGATTGAGACCGCTAATTTTATCAAACCTGTAAAAATATCCTGTAAGTCGGGGATCGCCAACCCGGCCTCTCCCGTCCAACAGTGGGCGAGTTGAAATTTGAAGGTGGGCGATATAACATTTCTGGTGGGTGGTATTTTCAAGCTGATAAATTGGGATGATAAAGGGATATTATATTACGTGGTTACGAAAAAAGTCGAATAGCCACATTGAGTAAATTGTGTCGATATATAAGTTAAATTCCTAAGTTAAATACGTTAAATATATAAGATAATTTACTTCCAATCAAGTTAAGAGACTGGAAAAAATGTTTAATCTGAAGAGTACGAGGACTATACGAAGCAGAGGAGTGGACTTTACGAAAAAGCGAAGTAAAAAGAATAGAGGCCTATGAAATTTGGATCTGGATGAGGTTGGAACGAATTAGTTGGGAGGACAGAGTGAATAATGTGGAGGTAATACGGAGAATTTGAGAAGAGAGACAACTGGTAGAGAAAATCAAGCAAAGGAAGATGAATTAGTCGGGACATTGCATGAGCAATGAATGCTTGCTGAAGCCTACGTTGGAGGGAATGACAAAGGGAAGAGAGGAGGAGGAAGGAAGAATTGTATGATGCTGGACATGGTTATGACAGGAAGAAAATACAGCTAAATCAAGACACTGGTTCAGGAAAGAAATGCATGGAGGTCAACGTCAACCATGAGCGAACCTTCCAGGAGTCAGAACTACCCTGATGGTGATTATGAAGTTAAGGGACTGGGATAGATTCTACATGCGCGATATCTGCTCTTCATTTTCTTCAGCCCTCCCACGCACTCTGACCTTTTCTTTTCGTGACCTTCCCACGCCAAACCATAGCCTACCCCATCTATTAAGGTCGAGCAACTAAAACCGCGCTAACACCTAATCTCAGCTACGGAAGGCTAGCCGACCACGCCCCCTATCCTAGAAAAGGTAAAGTCCATCGCGAGAGTATACCTTAGAGCCCAAATCAAGCACACGTCGGTTCTCTTTTTTTTGTACAATCCTGGATTTCGAGAGACAGGGTGGAAATTATCTCGGTCCGTTTGCAATTAAGTCAATTTGAAGGGAATCCGTGATGATTGAGTGATATTTTATCTGCACTGGAAACGTGTTTTCTCCTCATTAGGGTGCCTAGAACACGGTTTTGGAAGCGGTGGGAAAGATTAAAAATGCGTTTTCTCATGTTTCCAAATTGGAGGTTTCGGTTTTCGGTGGACTATTTCCCTTGGACTATTAAACCTTGTCTTGTACGTGGCAAATTATTAAGCATTAATGTTATTCTTTGTCAGGACGTGTTTTGGAAAGAGTTCACGCTGGAGGAGGGAAGAAACTCTCGGTTCATACTTACTATGAAATCGAGGAAACCCAAGTATATATGCTAGTTACTCCGTGCAAAATTTCCCAAACTAATAGAAAGTAATTAATTTATATTCAAAGGTGTGTTTTTAGGTATATTTTAGTGTTTGTGTATACGTTTTTGGTGATTAGAGAGTTTATAGAAATGTGCGGGGAAATAGCTCATCAGTGTGAGTTCCGATATACTTCGTTTGTATCGATGAATAACGATTCTACACGTCCGGTAACGAAACTTTATGGGCAAATTCAAATTTTAACTCGATTTTTATCAAATGATGCACCTTTTTTAATTAGTTTCTCTATTTTTAAATGGAACCAGGAAACTTTAAAAGGGTGTTTCATTTATATGTTTTGATGGAGTTTGAAGGGAAAAAAGTCACCGAAAACGGATGTTTAGAAATAATACATAGGTAAACTCAAAACACATTAATTCTCGTAAAATCAAAGTCATTGTGGAAGGCTTTGCCGAGTGGAAGTTCATGACAAGGGAAAGTAGGAATACAATAACATCTTACGTATGTCCACATATTTTCAGTATACCTCGGCCATCTTCGGGCGAGGAAAATACAACCAACAGACTTAATTTACCTTACCATTATTCCTCAGGTAATTACATTCAGTAATCTCCCAATAATCGCTATCAAACTATTGCCGCTTATCATAGTTTTTTCTCGTGTAATAGCAGTTAAATAAATCTATAGAAATTAATCCAATGCACATTAGGTCATGAAGAGGAAGTATCCCGAAATAATAATAGTCAATAAATATAGGAACATTTGCGACTCGGGCTTGGAGTGGCCAACCTTTTCTGACTCATGCTTCAATTCTTCAATTTTTATTCTTATTTATACACAAACCATTATAATGCGCCATAAGATATAATATAGTAGAACTCAGTGTTAGGCTACGTAATGTTTTTAAATATGCGTTTTTATGTGGGCATTTTCATTGCAAAGATATTTCCTTTTAAATTTTCTCTGATTTTAATGCGCCATCTTTAATCATTTAATCATCATCATTTTCCGCCAATGGCGGATGCGTTGTAGGGATGTGGGAATGTGGGGGCACATGAACCTACCGAAAGGTAGAACACTTTATATATCTATAAACAAGCCATTGTAATACGCCATAAAATATGATCCAGGAGAATTCAGTGTTGGGTTATGCAAAGTGTGTAAATATGCGTTTTTATTTGGGCATTTTAATTGCAAAGATATTTCTTTTTAAATTTTCTCCGAGTTTAATGCGCCATCTTTAATCATTTGATGAGCCAATGGCGGATGCGTTGCAAGTTGACCATCCCTGCATTAGGCAATTTCGAACTAAATAAATATAGATTTCGCTAGGATAAGTGTGCATGTGGGGACAAAAAGAGAGACGGAGGGGCGTTCATTTTAGTTCTTCCCTTTGAGAGCTGTTGGGATTCCATTCACGGAGCCGACCGGATTCCCTTGAAATGAATTCACCTGCCGCCGATCCTCATTACTGCCAATTAGAGTCCGACGATCAGCGGGGACGATAGTGGAGCCGCCTGGCGATTAAAGAAATCATCGCGGCACGTGTGAGAACATCCCATTCGTTCGGAATCTAAAAAGAAGTCTTTTTTTCGACTCGGCTTCGAGTGATAAATGAGTAAAACGCTTCAAAGAGGCTTAATAAAGTCGCGGCACATTGTGCGGACGATCCCCGCGATGTTTGCGTCCTAATAGCCGTGAAATGGATGGAAAAATAGAGTTGAATTGGATTCTTTATGTCGTTTCGTTCTCACAGGTGTTGTAGTTTTTTTTCCTTTCGCGAGGAATGTTGTTTCGATCCTTCATTTTTTTCTCGCAACTTATTATGATGTTGAAATTAGATGGAATTATGAGTTCCAAGTCCGTAATAGCGGATATAACTGGTGCTAGGAGTATCGCATCGTAATTCCATAATATACGACGTTATGAAAAACACGAAAGTGAATAAATATTACAGACGACACAAATACATGCCTTTACTTTGTATGACGTTGTCGTTACGAGCAATTGACGGTTAATAGTTTCCCACAGGGTACAGAGTTTCCTTTTTGTAATCATCATATTTAAGACCTAAAGTTGAAACAAGTTGTGCTCAAATTATTTTTATATTACATAATTTTTATTTTAATTATCGTATTAATATTACTTGAGTGATTTAAAATTTACATACATACATCAGAAATGCTCGAAAATTGCAAAGTAAGAGTATTAAACGTCTCACCACTGCATATAACATCCCATTCGCTCCCGAACCTCCTTTAAATCTTGTAATACCTCATGGAAAATTCTATAACTGAGTGGAAACTCGAAGATTTATATTTTTTACATTAGAATAAATAAAATAAATTCACATATATGCCATATTCTGGCGTTATTGAGATCTATAGATTTTAGTTCTGCTGGTAGTTTAATCAATACGAATTTCTCTACTTATCATTAGTCTTCAAAAATAGCATGAGTTATCAGAAATGAAAGTTTTGAAGTTTGGAGTTTGTATCAAAACATTCCAGGGAATCATTTTTGCATCAGAAATTGGGCTTAAAATTATCCGATTCCGATACCCAAAAGATGAAGATCAATAGCTGTATTACTGTCTCCAAACCTCTCTCTACTTACTTTTCATAGCTGGGGACTTTTCGTAATTGTCTGAAAAAAATCCTCTGTTGAAATCTCTATTCACAAGAAAGGCAGTAAACCCACTTCCGCCAGCGATAGCTCCCCTCTGTCTCCCTTAAGTCTCCATTTAGATTCTCTCCCTTTGCGTAAAACGGAGCCGAGTTCATTCCGGGGTCGTTACAGACAAGTCTCCACCTGCGCTATGCTTAGATCATCATCCACTTGCGACTTTCGTGACCTCAGAAGGCGAAATCTTCTATCTTTACTTCGGTCGTCTCATCGTGAGCTTTCTCCACTGATCTCGGCGATGTCAACGGCCTCGGAATTCAACTTGTCGCTCCCAGCGAATTTAATTTCGGCGCAATATCTCAGAATTCCAGGGTGGTTACGTTCAGCAGACTAGAAAATCGATTGTCTCAGATGGATAATTATTAGCTATACTTAGAATGCAGTACTAGATGGATTACACTGTTCAAAGAAAAGCTTTAGCGATAGAGAGAAATATAAGAATCTTTGAAGATGCATTGATCCAGGGATATTTAACTTATTTAGTAGCTAGATTAATCGATTTCAGCAGAAATTCAAAAGTGCATTCGTTATCGAAATATAATTTTCGGGCATACAAAAAAGAAAAGAGTACTACAAGGTGAGAGCAAAAGGAGGAAATTAGAACAAATACGGAGTGAAAATTACTTAATAATAAATTAAAATTATTAGTATGTATTCTTTCGCGAATGTGGTGAATCATCCAGGGTAACAAAAAATTCATACATTTACAAATGGTTAATGAAGGTTTGCTTATGCATAAATTGACTCAAAATATTAATTCCATCGCATAAAAGACCCAAATAACCTATCGCGATTTATATGTATTATATATTGATGCTCCCTCCTAGTAAATATTAGGAATTCAATATTCCAAGCAGTTATTTTGAGAATTTTTTGAACGCTTTCCAGCCTAACAACTCTTTGAACGTAATTATAAATATTCACTTAATATTTTGACAGAAAATGATGCGTATTAAATTGAATACCAACATTCGGCAAAAGAAGATTTATTGGGAAAAGGAAAGCAGAAATGTAAAAAGTTATAATAATGAGAAACTGTACCCAAACTCTTAAGTACTGATTCGATTGTATTGAATTCGTCATCTTATCTTCCTCATCATCAAGTTTTACAGTAGAGTACAGATATGATATTGTATAGCAATCAAAATTAAATTCGTGCTTCAAACGTTGCTCAGAAATTCCTTCTTCATCTTCCTCAACTTTCAGCATAGCATGGAATTCCTTTGGACATAGAAATATGATGATATGATGAATAGAAATATGAAGCCTTAGATGTAAAAAACGCGGGTGATTTCGAAAGCTACCACTTCACAATAAAATTTGATACATCTATAACTCAAATATATAGCAAATAAAATATGTAGCAAAATGATTTCATAATGGTTCTATTCCTGCTTTTATGGAAGCAAACTCTGCAATGATGACATTCTGATCTCATTCCAATTCTGACGTAATCTACAAAGGGCGTGAACAAAATGTGGCATCCGAAGAACTTCGCGCAAGGATATTTAATTCTCAAGCAGGGCTGTCAGATATCTTTAAAATACAAATGGGCACATTTCCATGATATTATATACATAAGATAGGTATGCGCAGAGAAATGGCATGGAAGAGTAGATTGCTACCGATTTGTTTGCTTCGAACCCTGAAACATCGAGGCAGTAATTTTATGGTCCTTCAATTTTATAAACTATATCTATGATACGATCGATAAATGTGGCCGTGATGTTGTGGAACATCATAATTATAAGAGACAAAGGTTCTCCAAGCGCCGAACGCGGCGACCGTCTAAGGGCGATTCCCGGGAAACGGATAATCGTTTAGCGGTCCCAGTTCTTCAGAATCCCGATGTACATTTCGGAAACAATGCTTCCATCTTCATGGGGGGTCCAATGCTGAATGAGATTTTTTTTCTCTCTTCTATCATAATTATAGTTAGTTAGAGATAGATTTATTTTAGATTTAGTGAACCTGACGATGATATTATATCGAAACTGGTAGTTCGGAAAATAAAGGTTTTTGTGGAAAAGAACACATCTATCTCTAACTAACTATATCTATGATTTTCTATTTATTTAATAAAGTTCTCAATAGGAATAACAGAATTTTCTGAGGCCATTAGAGAGTAATAGCTTTACCCAAAGGAACCAGTAGAAACCAATAGAAGCCAATTGCGACACCAGTAGGAACCAATGAAACTTTTCAACAGGGATCTATAAGCGTCCTGAGGGGTGACATTTTGTATTGTGGAATTCAAACAAGCCCTTCGAACCCAAATATTTTTTTATTCCTCAATCAGTTATCGCTGGAAACGTCTGTCGCTCAGCCGTTCACTTGTCGATCATTCAATTGCAGTTGACACGTAAAGTGAGGAGCTCTTAAGTTTAAAGCATGCTACATCCTGGCGTAAGATTTAAATTCATACGAGTATTTTTAATAATCGAACGTTTTTATTGGGGCAAGATTGAGACTAAAAGTTCTCTTCTTACATCAAACCCTTCAGCAATTAACACATGAAAGAAAGAGATAGCATAAAAAGCGCACAGAAGAAAACCAATTTGTGGGCTTAAAAACCTAAGATATGACTGTTGAAAAACCTGCGAAACTTATAGATAGAAAGAAACTAAAATTTTATGGAAAATAGAGGGCATCTAAAATCAAGAAACAATACATGTACACTGAAAACTGCAAATACAAAAGAAAAAAATTCACATAAAAAGAAATGATATTAAGAAAATGAACATTATAAACTATAAAATTGTCTACAGAACATGTAAGCAATGAGAAATGGCAATGGAAACCAAAGAGGGATGCAAAACAAACGTTAAAAGCGCACTTACAGATACCATTGACTGTCAATGATCATTGATAAAATCATTATTTAAATAATGAGAATTTCTGAGGATTCAGTAATACGTTATGAAATATATGAAAATAAACAACGTGTCTCTAATCAAGGTAGCGGCTTGTCAATGAGTAGATTTAAATAATAACGATATAAACTCAATGGTACTAGGCCGCACTTCGTGGAAGGACATTCTGGACATAGAAAGAAAAACTCCGTAAACTTCCACAGATGATTTTATTTTAACGACCGGTTTCGGCCACTGGCCATCTTCAGACCTGAAGATGGCCAGTGGCCGAAACCGGTCGTTAAAATAAAATCATCTGTGGAAGTTTACGGAGTTTTTCTTTCAATGTTCAATAACGATATACATGCGGAACGATTTCATCAACTTTTACAATAATTATAAGACAAACTAAATGACTCTCTGCGAGACAACAGCGCTCCGTGCATCATTGCCTAAAAATGTAGCTTCAAGATTTAGTTCTTTTGCTTAGATCATATCTGCTCATTCCCAATTCTGCGTCAATGCTGACCTGGAATTTGCTGATAAGGTTTATCGTCGTTCCCGAAAATTTTATTCTCTTATGCTTGAAAGTATTGCTTCCGCGAATAGAAAAAGCTTTCAAGATTGGTCTCTTCCTTTTTAGCTGAAAATAATTCACGAGAAGCGGACGATATCGAGTGGTTACAGGCGTCACTGTTTGTTGACGATACTGAATAATGGATTCAGATATTGTTTCGAGAATGACCCTCCTTAAAAAAATTTTTCCGGAAAACGGAAATCCCATCCTGTTGTTTGCACGCTTTGAAAATAAACGTTGATTGTCTAAAATATTTATGGAACATTTGTTTCCTTCCTTTCAAACAATACAAAACCTTTTTCTGCGTAAACCGTAAGTTTTCTTGCGGTGATATTTTCGTACTTTATTTACATGACCACCGTGCACAGCCTTTGTAACCACGGAGACCACTTTGCGTTGATTTATTCGGGCGGTACCTCTAAATTTGCCTTCATAAATATTCATGGTCGTAGTCGATTAAGGCACGGGCACTCTGCCAGCGCACGCGCTCCCAATGCTCTTTGTATTGAAGAACATTTACCGAGAAAGTGCCCCTTGATGGTGTTCATAACGGAACATTAAGGCCATCGCCTCATTTTCTCTCTCTGCCGCCTTCATACAGACTCATCTTTCCAAGAAATTGACGGATTCAGTACATGGGCGTTTAAAGTACGAGGATGTAGTACTAGTATCGTGCGTTGTTTACGCGGCATCACGTTGTTTTGGTTTAGAAATTTGAAACAGAATTTATCAGCATAATTTATCGATACCATAGTAGGACATGAGACCTTGGCATCGAAACGTCATATTTTTCCTTCCGGTTCGACGATGAAACCTGATGAAACCGACAAAAGCTGAATCGGTTTGCATCGGTCTCTATCTTTACGAAAATTGGAATTTTATATCCTTCTGAAAATTCGTTTTATTGTTTAACTTTATATCTAACTTTTTTCCTTTAAATCACGTTACACCACATTTGGAATAAAGTAAAGAATAATTATTTTGCGGTGAATCGGTTTTCGGTTTCAATTCCGGTTCAAGAATGTCACTTTTTCAGTTCGGCTTCGGTTTTCACTACGGCAAAGACAATGTATTTTACAGTTACGGTTTTAGGTGTGATTCCGAAACGATGCACTGCATAAGAGTAAAAGAAATTCTCTTTAAGTTAAGTCAAAACAGGGGTGCATACACTTATATCATGGGAGGGCAACAATAGAGCAACGGCACATATTTATGCAACAAAATGAGAAATTCGAGAACGATTTATAGCAACAGATATCTCATAAGTATTACGGAATTAATTATTTTCTCCGTGCGAAAATGTCGCAGACGGACACTATTACCCAATTTCCCAATTCAAATACATTTCAAAAACACTCCAATCACTAAAAACGATTACGCAAACACTAAAACATACCTGAAAAACACACCTTCATATCCTGTATCAGAGCCCGTTTCGATACACCTTTGTATGTACCGATATGTACACATTCGGTAGCGAGACTATAGGCAATTTCAAATTTTAACTTGATTTTTGACTAAATGGTACGTTTTTTATTTGTTGGTCATTTTTTACCAGGAACTGGGTAACTTTCTCTTGAAATTGGTGTTTAAAAAGTGGTCATTTATATGTTTTGATGGAGCTTGAAGGGAGAAAAGCGCTGGTCACCGAAAACGGATTTCTAGAAATAATGTATAAGATTTTACAGGTTCATGAAACTTCACCATCACTTGCGAAGACTCAGTATCTGCAAATTCAGATGTAAAACTGTGATATCTATTCTCGCTCATAAAAGAAATAAGCAGCTTAGCATGACCTCCGGACGAGAACTGTATAAATTACCATTTGATATTGACGATAATTATGAAAAATAGTTTTCGGTAAAGAGCCTTTCCTTTCTTTCACTTGAGGTGGTCAAGTATCAGCCGTAGATGGCATTTTAATCGTGGGTCAGCGCTCTCTTCACACAAACCGTCCAAAACTCTTCTTCCCTTTGGGGTTATTCACATGTATTCCCCAGTAAAGACTCCTTTTGTCCCTTTTCTGCCGCGGGAACGAATTTACTGCTCATCAATCAAAAAGTCTTTTTCCGTCCGTCACTCATCATCGCCACCCTCAGGACGTCGATGATCTTCGCATGAAAAAGAAACAAATGCCGTCCACAATGCGCCTCGTTACCGAAATTTAAACGTCGTCTTTCGGGAATCGCCGTTTGATTGGCCTCAATTAGTCTTCATTGGGTGCTCACCTCCATTGTCCCCCTGGAAGGGCCATCATTGTCGCCGCTCATCATCAGAGCCAATCAAATAACGATCCAGAGATAGTGGTGAAAAAGGCTTCCTCCTCGTTGATGACTTCCGAAATGTTTTTTCTTCGATTGCGGCCTTAACTTTTCCAATTCCCACGTCCGCCCGGATGCCGTAAACATTTCCACGTTGTGTCATCGAATGCCGTTTTTGACGTGCTCAATGAAACGATCATTTCGAAGGCGTCGTTCACCGACCTTTTGGTTGACGGAGTCACTGGCTGGTGACTGGTCTGTGCCCAGGGATTGCAATCTCGGAGATCTACATCTACATGAATACCCTGCAAGCCGCCTTTCGGCAGGGGGTGTAAACACCAATCGATTGAGCTTTTTTTAGCCTATTACTATCGCGTATTGTTTGCGGAAAGAATGAGTTCTTAAATCGACTTGTTCTAGCGTCTATTTCTCTTATTTTGCTCACATTGTCGGATCGGCCGAAGTAACAGGGGGGTCGCATAATATCAACTACGTCATGTGAAAACGTCCTTCTCTAAATTTATTAAGGAGTCGCAACCTAGCTTCTAACCGCCTTTCTTTCAATGATGCCCAACCTGTATCTGAGAGCATCTTCGTGACGCTTACCTTTTTCTCGTAGCATTTTTTAACGAAACGTATCGCTTTGCGTTGAATTTAAATATTATTTTTTATAGAGATATTATACAAGCTCGGAACTACGGGATTGTGATTACCTTAATCTCGGGATCTATGGGTTAAACAGAAGAGATTTATTATAGGGAAATTAAAAAAATAATTCATCATCTTTGAACGATAATTTTACATCAAGCATCGTATTCATTTATATGTCACTATCACGTAAAGACGATAACTATGTAGCAGTAATGAGAAACCACATTTTAAGATGCTCAAACCGAAAAAAAACATGATGAATGGAAAGTTTATTAATATTTTTATCTAATGGGAACAAAATTACTGAATTTGAGAAAATTTGCAGTACCTCCAAATTCTCCGCTGAGAAAATATTCACTAAATTTTGAAAATTAATTTGAGAGTTAACGTGTCTAGTAGTATGTATGTAGTATTGTAAGACTACTCATACTAAAGATATGTTGATTACCCCATGGGGAATATAATGCGTGGTAGGACTGGATAATGGTTTACTGCTGGTTGAATTCATAAATTTTCGCTACCACCAAGAACTGAACCCGGTACCACTTTCACTAAAGGTGGACGCATGTCCAGTTGGGTATTCGGGAGGCCCTTTCTATTATTGTGTTAGTAATTTGAGTTTTAAAGACATGCTACTGTGTATTTGGGCGTGGATACCAAATTTTTAACTGAACAGCATATGGATGAGATATTCAGTTCCTTTTACTGCTGTTTGTTCCTTCAATCGGTGACGTATTATAACATTTACACTATAGATTTATTCCTCAACAAATTCGTACTGATCCTATGCTTAAATTTACTCGATATCCAACTTAATCTTCAGCTCAATCTGTTAGAAGAAGAATAATAACATCGACCTCGAAATCGCTGTATTTATATCTTCTTAATCTCGGGAATTTGGGAATGGTATATTGGAAGGGATCCCGACATTCATGATTCCGGATTTTCCGGGGTTGCAATTTCTATTTGTGTCTTTTTAACGCTCTTGAGTCCGCGCTGCATGCACCACTGCATCGAAAGCATTGAATCACGTATTGCGTAATGTGATTTAGGAACCACGTTCACTTCCCATTGTCACTGCTCTTGAATGTTGCTCTTATGCATCGTCTGAGGAATGGCTGATGCAATCCGAAGAATGCGGCAAAGAAAACCTAAAGAAACGGATGATGAAAACGATGATGGAATCGTGATGAGAAATCCTTTCTCTGCTGCGCTAATATAATTATCAGACTCCAGATTACAAGGTATTTATATCGAGATGAAAAAGTCCATGACGTGAAATGGTTAATCAGACAATGAAAGGTGCTAAACATAAACTATCAAAGTATTAGAAAAGGAACGTTCGGTATAGAAGAAAGGAGAATATATATAGGGAGAAATTGAATAAAGCCGATAAGAAACGGAGGAAACTCATTCAACACAAAATTTGCAAGAAGCTAGAAGGAAATAATGCAATAACTTGGTGAAGTTCTACAAAAATGTTTTAATTATGTACTACATGTTTCGTCTCAAAGAGACATCGTCAGGCACTGATAGCAAAATTGAAAAGAAAGAAAGAGCAAACCAAAAGAGAAGGGGGGGAGGGAGTGGCTTAAGGAAGGTTAAAATTAATTGATTAACAACCAATTAACAACCACCTTAAAATTAATTAATAATACGATGTCTATTTAAGACGAAACGTGTAGCATATATAATTAAAACATTTTACCTTGAGAAATTTACCAAGTTATTGCAATATTTCCTGTAATGGAGTTCTACCAAGTAACGGCTAGCTCAATCGATTATACAAAGAAGGTAGAAAATGAAATTATTAAAGAGAAATTGATTAAAATTGAGATCAGTAACAATTTTTTACAATCAGAGGCCCTAGGCACAAGGACTTGGTTGAGACCCCACCAAACAATCGTTCTCCATATTAGATGGGAAAACGCTCTTTTTAGGACACCTTGATGGAAAACCCCTCAGCAATTGCCATTTGGTGAATCTTGAATGAATTATGAATCTTATTAATGATGGCTCTTATAGAGAACTATACTATATCCATCCTTGCATTTTATTCATCTTAACCTTCTTTTCAGATTCGGAACACGTTTCCTGCCTCGCACACGCACTTTCGATTCTCCTTCACCGTGAGTAAAATTAATTGATTAACTCATCTTTTTCGACCTTTCCTTTCTACAACATCGTAATCACATTTTGTGTTTTACTCCTGAGAAGTATTTTCCCAAGTGCAAACTTAATGTTTTTAAAACCACAAAGTAGTTTTCTTTGCTTTTTCTTCATGTTCTCTGAAATTTCATTTGACGAAGGTTTCGATGTAAGAAAAGACTTATGAGTCTCAATCTCGCTCCAATAAAAGTTGTTTGCTATCATTAATATTATTTTATCTCTTTTTCCATTCTATTGCTTGTAATTTCCTAAATATTGTTCTTCTAACTTTCATTCACTGATCTCTTTGATGACGCACTGTATTATCATACCCTCCAATTGCATAGGTTGACATCTAATGTGGTGTTTTTAAAATGCTCCGACAGCAAAGGTCATTTTAACAAATGGACCCCAACCAGGAATCGAACCCGGAACCGAAGGCTACCATGTTTCCCATACCAATCTTTCTCATCAGTTTCTTTCATTATTTCCAATTCCTCGTTTCCTATTTCATCTATGCTATCGATCTAACCCATGTATATAAATTTATCTATTTTATTCTCAAATAACATTTTGATGATATACAGAGATGATATTGTTTTATTTGCATCTTCTAAGACCGATTTCAAGACTTCGCGGTTCATTTACACTCAGAGACGATCCCAATACCCTATTGATTGGCAAAGGAGAAACGGAGGATTAAACGGGAGCGATGGTCTTTCTCAATAATTATGCAAAACAAGTAATTTTCGTATCGCATGACGAGGAGCTCACCGGAAAAACTAACAGTATCTGCACGGTCAATTTACATTCATTGAAAATTTCTCGGCAAAATTACATTTTCACATTTAATTGGAAGGAGAATGTTAAAGTTCAATGCAGTGGGATCTTCGTTCGACTCTACTCGACTTAATTCGTTCCATTTCGAAGATCGTATTTCGAAAAGTATATATCTCCAAGTCCTATTTTTCCATTATATATTTTCGTTTTTCCTACCATTTCTTATTGATAACTATTTTTAATAACATTATAACAAACTATGCTTGGGTGTCTGAAAAGTTTCCGACATTTCGCCACTTTTCGACATGTTTTCTGAAAATTTCTGAAAATTTTCTGGAGTTATCTAAAAAATCTGGGGTCGGAAACTTTTCAGACCACCCTCGTATATACTACTTAAAATAACAATATTAACATAACTTATGAAAACTCATAATAATCATAGTAAACTGCATTTGGTTTGCACAATCTAACATATGGTAAAAATAATTGGGTTTACCACTTAATTAGTTCTAGAAATGCGACATTAACTTTGGGAAGCTTCTTACCATAGTTAATTATTGAACTTACGTCACATAAAACCTCCATCACTTTTTGGACCCTAATTTTTGGAATAGAGTGGGAAGAATACGGTACTTAGGTCAGAATCGTAATTTTGTGTACTCTACCGACATATTCGGATCACGAGTGGATATTCCCTTACGTTTAGCATCATATTTGTCCTCGGATGGAGTCACGTATACTTCCAATGTAAATTTAATGCGTCGTTGGAGTGGAAGAGGCGTGGAGTCATTACACGGCGAAGAATAATCCCTCGAGTGATCTCCTCCGTAAACAGTTCATTGGAGAACGTCCTATAAACACAACGAGCGAAGGAGGAAGACAGTCAATTAGTGGATGGAATGGGAGACGTAAGCCAAACTACGCCTCGTAAGTTAATATACCAAGAGAAGAGAGTTATTAAGTGGACATGAGGGCCATGAGCTGCGTCTGAAACTTGTGAATCCTGAAGTTTATGAAGCCTATAAGTAACACGGGAATACATACATATTTTCACTTCAAACAAACGTGCAAATGAACAATGCACCAAAGTTCATTTCACAATAAGGTGAGAGATGTCATTGGCGAGGGATTTGTTTTCTATAATCTCCTTTAAAAACGTATTTCGACAATGTATGTTTTACTTTGATTGGAATTCATTAGTTATTGATTCATGAAATCGTTTTAAAATTTCGTTTCAATCCAGTCCGAATCTTTTTAAACGTCGAACCAATTTGAACTTGCTTTTTTCTCGACGATTGTAATACTCGTTTTATATCGGTTAGCGTGCTACCAAGCGAACGCTCCAACACCGTGGTCCCGGGTTCGAATCTCGGATAATCAGATTTTTCTGGTTGGGGTATTGTCGTATGTGTTCGTCAGTTGTTATTGTTATTTAGTCCACTGTAAAGGCCTTGTGCTGTTTATGGATTCATAAATAAATAAATATTTACTGGAAGTTTGTCGTATGGTTTCTATCTTTTTCTTTAAACTTCGTTACTTCAAAGTTTGGAATAAAGCTTTTTAGTAATTAGTTGCAAGTCGCGAATTGCTTTACAAATGTTTAGTAAAACTTCCTTCGATAAATTTAATTAAAATGTGCATTATAATAATAGTAAATCGTCTTTATTCGGGCGATATTGGGACTAGAAAGTCTCTTTTTCATCTAACCCTAGTTAATTACTAGGAGCTAAAATCGAAACGGAATAAAGGACGGTTTCCGGTATCGTTTCGTTTTAAAAAAATTCAAAATTTTTGGTTCGGTTTTTCTTTCATGCAGAAATACTATTTTTGTTTCGCTTTTCGTTTCTGCCCCGGCTCGATGCCCTGCACTTGACGGAGTTAAGCATATGATTGCCAATTTCAGGTGATGACCAAAAGTACCTCTTCTTAAGTTTATATTTTTTCAAGCGAAAATTGGCGAGAGTTGCCATTTCATAGAAGATGACGAAATAATGAATTTCAATTTCGCACAGGTTTAAGCGTAGATGACCAAGGTTTTGCAACTTCGACGGGAAACCGGTAGCGATTTCAGATCGACTCATTCGTCTGATGTATCGAGGGGTAAGAGGGTTGAGTAGGCGTAAATGGGAAGAGGGAATAAATAACGGAAAAGTTTATTTTGAGGAGAATTGGCATAAAATATACAGAGAGGCGTATAGATGAGGAGGACGGCCGTGGGAGTGAAAGAGGACAAATTTGGTCATCGAGTGGGGAAATGGGAAGGGGAAGAGACTCAGGTTAGACAAGCCAACAGTTGAAAATACAGACATCCTTATTCTGGGAATCATTTCTTAGGAATACGTCTGGAATAAGTCCGGCTTTAGATAGTGGCCACGCTGCGTCAACAACTACCGCTGTTTTTTATTATATACATTATGCTATTTATATTGTTACAGTAACTTCTCAAATTTTCGGCTAGGTCAAAACTAAGTGTCAACGTTACATACAAACATTAGGTAGTTGTACCATGTAGCTTTTTACCAGTTTACGGGTCATTAAGTTACATACATCTTAAAATTCTCTTAGTAGGCGGTACTTGACGAATAGATGGGGCGGGGAAGATTTAAGACAATTTAATTATGAACTCATATCCCCAGGTGATATACCTACCATATTCTTATTAAAAGTAACTGTTCTGTTTTTAATTGCATGTAATTTTGACTATATTTATAACGTAAATAATTTCCGAATTTTATCCACTGCCATCAGGTCCTGCAGCTGATTACAGTGATAAGTTTACTGTAATAATAATAATCTTCTTTAACTTTTTAAATGCCATTTTTTGTGACAAATGTAGTCTATATAACAGGAAGGAGGAATAATATGAATCTATCACACATTCCGAGAAAGTATAGTGTATGAGTTGAATGAGCATAATTAAACAGATATGATTTTATTACCTCTTACTATTCCCATCCTAGACTAAGAAACATATTGGTAGCTAATATATCGAAGCAGTTCTTAAAACGGAGCATTTCTCGCTTGACCATTCTTAACAATACGCTCGTCTGCAAGGCCCCTTACACCGCATGCTTACTCGAAATTAGGTTTAACTAGCCTAAGTAATGACGTTCACGATCATAATCTTCGCTCCTATACCAACCACTCTCTTGATGAAGCCGAGTTTCTTAAGTGCCCATCCTTATAAGTCTCGGACGCTGGTACCAGGGTCAAAATATTCGTGATGTAGTAGCTTCGAATTATTAATGATATTTCAGACGAGTCTACTCTTATGAAGTTTCTTCATGAATCACCTTCTGTGAATTTTTATTGGGGGAGATAACATCAGAACATTATTCTGAATCATGGGTGGCGAACCAATGGCACGCGACACATTTTTGGCACGTGAAACTCTGACGGCGCAATCCTAGTTGTATAGTATACGCATGAGATTTTAAGCTCTGAAGTAAATACAAGGATACTACGTTGATTAATAATGGTATATCTCCATGTAACCATAATAATTGTTTATCTCCACATCTTAAGTTCATAGTAGTTCATTTTTAAAAGTGCTTCGACAGTTGAGGTCATATCGTAGATGTGTGTACTATCTTTCATATATGCCTTACAATTAGTATCTTTTTACATCTTTATATTTTTTTGACTCCAAGCCACGCTAATATTTCATGAGATGTTTCCTGATGGAGTCAGTCGTTGATATAATTTTTTAAAATAATCGAGATATGTATGTACAAACGTAACCTTTTAATACGGTCACGGATTCATCGTAAAATGGTAACTACGGTGCGAAATGAGCTCAAAATTCGGTAGCTGAGGTTATTTAGCATATATTGGCGCTCACTGTTAATCGAACCCGGGACCACTTTCACCATATGCGAACACACCAACCCTTTAGATATCCGGCAACCCCTTAGGTATGTATGTACATCACTGACGTAGGAAAAAAGAGGTGTACGTTTCGCTTCACAGGGATGGACCCGGATACGGATGTAGAAACTTGGTGGGGGTGAACTTGCCAACATGGGAGCCGTTTAAGACATTTTACTTACGAACTTACGTTAAACTTACCTTCAAAGTGCCATTTTACCGTGAAAAATGAAGTAGACTCATAGAAATAGTAGAAACACTTCGTAATCGGGTTTTAATCCAAGTTCCCCATTACATCCTGGAATCCAGGGGTTGAGGATAAAATATCTATCGTATGGGAATTAAAAAACAGTCATCTTGAAAAGATAATTTTATATCAGTCATTATATACATTAATATGTTAGTATTATGTAAAGAGGATATTTATCTATCGATAATGAGAGACCCTATTTTTAATATGGTAAAATCGAAACAAAACACGATAAATAGAGGTTTATCTACAATCTTTTTAGGCGTACAGGTTTTTGGTTTGGAAAGACTTCATTATCGGATTTTTA
Organism: Pachydiplax longipennis; assembly: GCA_036926295.1. NCBI lineage: Eukaryota > Metazoa > Arthropoda > Insecta > Odonata > Libellulidae > Pachydiplax > Pachydiplax longipennis. Next base: position 34,205,206 of record JAVFKF010000019.1, read on the forward strand.
ATCCAAGCTCCTCATTGTATCCTATGTAAGTTACTATTCGTATTAATTTCGTAAGAAGTAAAAAAATCGATCGATGGCTTACTTTTTACACCTGCATGTTTACATCTGCAAGACATCCGTGTGTTGTAAGGTATCGATGTAGATACAGAAATACTAGAAGTTATACAGAAGTTAGAATATAGAGTTAGTTATATAGGAGATACAGAATACTAGAAGTTATTTTGTGTGGAAAATCCATTTCAAAGAAAACGACAATCCTGACGTTTATTTGACGCGAGGAGGGAGCTGAAGCAAGTACCTCGGGTAAGTTCAGTTTATCACCGTGTTAACTTCCCATTAATTCTTCCACGAATCATAATCTCTTTCATTGCGCGACGGCAATAGAGCCACGTATAACCCGACGATTGCCTGCTAAACGCCCGTCTAACATAGCCTTGTATAGACTCGTCGCTCAATGCCAAATTCCCTTCCCACTCCCCTCTTCTAACACTCATCCTGTGATTCACTCTCACTACCCATTCCCCTTCATCACTGTTTTTTCCGCATGTTGATGGGATTTTTCATCGCAGCAGTATTCTCAAACCATTCTGCCAGACGACGAAAGGTAGCAAATAGTGGGACATATCGTATATGTTATTCTCAATAGCCGAATTCGGGCATAGTACGAGATGAAGTACCCACTCCGTGGAGTGAGCATTTTTATTTTTGCAATAGCAAAATGAAGCTCGTTCGGCTATTGAGTAAATGAAATGATGGTTTTAGAATTAGCAAATTGGAATACCTTTGGCCGGGTTGGATAGGATATTGTATTTTGAATTATATATATTGCTTTCGCGGGTTTTTTCGACTTCTTTCTTGTGTGGGCGTTTTCCCGCATCGTGGGTTTTTCTCCGTAAACCTTAAGTTGAGGAGTTTTTCTCCCACAACCTTTCTTTATATATTAGTTATTATTTAATTTATTATTTTATGCAGTTTCGTTTGTAATTAGATGTAAGCTAACTATATTTCATAATCTTGAGTTTATTTTAAACATTTTATGTAGTATTAGTAAAGGTTGGGTGGAAGAGAGGCCATACTGGCCTAACCCCGCCAAAAGTGTCAAATAAACAAATAAATATATCAAAAGTCACGCAAATTATGGTTGAAATTCCTAACGATCTTAGAAATACTGCGAAGTGTATTCAATATTTGCGTTTGCTCATTTTTTTATACAATCCAAAATAAAATAGCCCCACCCAACAGGAGTCAACCCAACCAAGCCAAACTTATACTGAATACAAAAGCGAAAAATATTCGGGTATTGTGAAAAGCGTATTTCATTTCGGGCAGTTTCTGAATTAGGCTATTGCTAGGATCATATAAACAGTAAAACCCGAGAATGAAGACTCATTTCGAGGGATCGAGTGAAAACCACATCATAAGTAGGATAAATTTTTAACGACTTTGGAATATTTTGGCGATGGGAAACAAAAGGGAAGTGTTTTACATTTTGTTGTCACAAAATGAGAAATTGAAAACAATAAAATGAAAATAAACTCCTTTAAAGCCAAGGTAAGGCAGGAGAAGAGAGCGAAATAGATTTTCTATACAATTTTAAAGAAAAGCAATAGGAACTTGGCAGTGATGAACAAGAGGTTCGAGAAACTCTCCGATTGCATATCGGCAGTAAGAGATACTCGGAGCTAATACGATCTCACTGAGATAGAGAGAGAGAGACCTTTATCACTTGTGTATCACGATTAAAACATAGCGTTAAATTCTAAATTCGTTTCTTGGTGTGTCCTTAAGCCACAATCTCAATTTGTAAATACATCGAAATCACCAGAGGGGGTGTCCAGTTTTTCGCGAGTGTAGTCTTGAAAAAATCGCGCTCTGTGAAACCCTCTGCTGTTAAAAAAGATTCGTTATTTTTCTCTAATTGTATATCTAGTAAAAACTATTTAATAAATATTAAGTATAAAGGGCCAAAATTAAGTAACAAAGACGCTCTCTTTGCGCCTTCCATCTAAAATATCACACGATGAAACCAGCATAACACAACACGGTTATAACGCCATCCCGCATAAGACGCTCTTTTCACTTGGTCCCCTGAAAACATCTTAACCGGGTTTTACTGCATTTAAAATCCCAAGGACTCCTCCGCACTTCTGTCTGCAGAATTCTCTCTACTTTAACTACACTTTCACCTCGTCTGGGAATCGTCGACCTTTGGTCTCCCGAGTAACAGCACTTTGCATCGTGGTCACCCCAAAGAAGCGAGGTTTAATCAAGGGCGTGGGAAGGGAGTGGGCTGCAGAGTGGGCGCTTGTTAATGGTTGTTGTCGGATGGAATCGAAGAGGTGGCCAAGATGAGGGGAAGGGCATCGCAAAATGTCCACCGATCACCCAACAAATCATACGCCGCTCTTATAATTCACTTCCCTTTTCTTCGCTACCGTAATACTAAGCCCCAATATTTTTCACCGAAAACACTTTATTATTTGGAAAAATATTATCAGTTCGGCAATCGTGTTTGAAAAATATTGTCAGTTCCGCTAGCTGTTACTACTAGAGATGGGTTGATCGATTGAAAGATACTATCAAATGAATATTAAATTATTTTGGCATTTAATCGATGGTTTTAATTCGAATGAATTCACTCGTTTTCGTGGGCCAGTGGTTTAGATTTAGATTAGATTTAGATGAGTACCCCGCAAGCCACCAGTGGCGTATGGCAGGGGGTGTAATAACACCATCTTCGTATTCTAATCGACCCTATTAGCTTCTCTAATAGCTCGCGGGAAGAACGACCAGAAAAATCTATCTGTCCTCGCTATTTACTCCTTATATAGTAACTCTTAGTTGATGCCTCTCGGAGATCGCGCTCACTACTAACCAGAATCAAAATTTCATTCACCTTGTCCCTAAGTTCGGAACCGAGGAACTTTTCGAAAAGTTTCCTTCGGTAATCGTTTCTTCTCTCCTGAAGCGAATTCCAACCGAGGGATTTTATCAGGGACGTAACGCTACTGTCGAACCTGAAATCTCCTGTAACAAAACGAGCTGCTCTACGTTGGGCCACTTCTAAATCTGAGACCAAACCTACTTCGTGCGGATCCCAAATCGCGCAGCATAAGAGATAAGAGGTTTTGCTCGGGCAGTCTATCGAATCTTCATCCATGTCTATTCATCTCGTCTTCAAAGTTATCGCAAGAATCCAATTAAATTTGTTCCTAGAATTTTCGAAGAAGTGGATTGTCACTTCATTATTTCAACGTTATAATGTTCCACAGCATTTTTAATCACTCGCTTCGAACAGTTAAACACATTCCCTCGGTTAGGATAGAGTGAAAAATCGAAACGCTTCATTCGAACTATTCGATGGAAGTAAAGAATCGCTTTATTCGATTGTTTTCATTCGATTGTTCCAACCTCTAGTTACTACTATTGATAACTTACTACTGTGCTTCCCTATAAGCAAGCTCTCTATGTGGCGATTAACATTCGAGGATATATCTATTTACACTTTGCGTTTACGAGAAAAAAGCTTGCATTGCCAACTTCAATTATGGGAAAGCTAGGGATTCATTTCTTTAAAAATCCAAAAAAATATTTTTCACTGGGCATCTCCCTCCTTTTTGTAATAAAAACGCATGCTGAGAAATCAACAAAGAAAGATTTAAGTTAACAATAGGGTTTTCTTCGATATTGTTTCATTCGTTTGCCCCCCCAGAACGAAGCGAATTCCTCTTTCACAAAATATGAGTACATCATCATAGATGAAGTGGCACTCAAGGAACCAAAAGCATTCTGGGATGAGAAATGTAAATTTGTGCAAAGATGAAATTTTTTAAGCAGTTTTCATTGTTCCTTTGAGGGATTTGAAATGAAAATTTGTTAATCGAAGCCTATTAAATTATACTCGGGCCAAGATTTGAAACAAAAATTTGTATATTGAAGCTTTGCATTTTGAATTTACCTCTTTTAGTGCCATATGTATTATTATTTCCATGTTAATCTGTATTATATTCTCCATTTTTATTTGGTATTTATTTTTACAGTTCTTTTTTATATTTACTACCCTGCTCCTTGAAAATTTCACAGGGCAAATAAAAATCAGTGTAATTTTTATTCCTTTATTCGATGTATAGTTTTTCACGTATAGCTCGCTTTACAAAGTATCGTTTTATTAGCCTTTTTATTACCCAGGAAGAAATAATTGCTACTCGACAGGAGACCTTCATCATGTACTTCATTTATCGAGACACTTCGTCGTTAAACAACATTTCGCTACGTAATACTATTATATCGTACTTGGAGATTTTCTTTCTAAGGATGGAAGATGTTCGACAGAAATTAGAAAAAGGATAGCATTAGCAAAAGAAGCTTTTATGAACGAAGGGAACTGATGACAAAGTGACTTGATAAAGGAATCAGGAAGAGATTGGTAAAATCCTTGGTGTGGAGTGTAATGTTGTACGGGTGTGAAACGTGGACGTTAAGAAAAGAGGATGTCAAAAGATTGGAGGCTTTTGAGATGTGGGTATGGCGTAGAATGGAGAAAGTAAGCTGGGTCGACAGAAAAACGAACGAGGAGGTTCTAGAGATGGTTGGGGAGAAAAGAGTAATGATTGAAATAATTAGAAATAGACAAAAGAAATGGGTGGGTCAAATATTGAGAGAAGAGGGATTCAATCATCATCAATATGAAAGAAACAATGTTCCACCAAGTATCGTCAGAAAGCATCAACTATAGAAGAGGGATTGTTGAAGAAAGCGATCGAGGGAAGAATGCTAGGGAAAAGACAGAGGGGAAGACAAAGACAGAAGTTATTAGACGAATTAAGGGGTGGGATAAGTTACCGGGAATTGAAGGAGAGGGAATTAAATGGGGAATGTGGGGGCACATGAACCTACCGAAAGGTAGAACACTTTATATATACTTGGAGATTACTTCTTCTCAGCTCTACTATGGAACGAAACGGGAAATAGTTACAACGGGCTGTAAATTTTGATTTAATGCGCGAGTGTAGGGTTTGAGTATCACTTAGATTACTCGGAGTGTGTCACGGATGACGGCTAAGACTTTATAACCTTTGGACGTGCAGACAGAGGATAAGAGGCGTTCTCGGCGACGCCATAGTGACGTGTATAAGGGTGTCCTTCTCCAAGGACGCGGGGGCAGGGTCCTCTAGGGGGCGTTTCCTAAGAAAGAGGATCTCGTAGGCGGCGGTAGAACACGGAGAAAGGTTTTATGTTTGGGTGGCGAGACCATGGAAATTTGGAAGGAAGGCGCTTGGTGATGGGTATCAACTATGAATATCAATACCAGGAAGACTGTCAGGGAGACAAAAGAAATATTCATGGAAATGATGAGATGCATCCATTGAGATGACATTGGGTTCTTGTTCAACCGACTGAGTGTCCATTACATAAGAATATCCGCTTCTTTTAAGGGATTTTCGAATTTTCAAGTGCACCTCGTCTTAATGTCAGCACTACCTGTTGTGCTTCTCGGACATTATAAATCAAAATAATTATTTATTGCCATTGATTTAATAAATGCACTTGTACACGAAAACATTCACGGCCATGTAATTAGCGTAAAATACAAATCCTAAAGTATCACTTCAAGTTGATATAAGGTAAATAAATTAAAAATTAATTTAATTATTTACTTCGAATGAATTACAATATTTGTTCGATGCGCTCTGCGGAAAGCTTTTATTTAGCTTTCTTCTCTCGTGCCCGCATATTTTTTAGAAGTCAAAATATATAAATGAATTTGATTGTGAAGTATATAATGACATTCTTACGAGGCAAAGGAGTATATTTCTCTCAAGATGACACTGAAATGAAATAAAGATGAAAAATATTCCATGGAGTGCTTCAACGTCCGCTAAAACTCGGTTCCTTCGAATGTTTCATATGTATTCTTCACTTAAGAAATGAAGCCCTAGAGTAAATTAATGTGAATTCTGTTAAGTTTGAAGAATACTTGATGGTTATATACGTCAAATACAACGTTTTAATCCAATCGTTGACATGATAAACTAGATCATATCTGGATCTGGCTCTATGGTTTGGCTCCAAATTGGCACGCACGTCCTTTATATTTATCAAATATGACACTTTTATCTCATAGGTTTCGCCATACTTGAGATACACAATGTTTAGCCTCCACTTAAAAACAACCTGTACTTTAGGCTTAATACTTACACTTGGTATTATCATAAATATATTATATATTTTCTTTTATTACAAACGATAGGATCTCGCTGTTCATGCGAAATACATATCATCTTACTTCTAAAATTTTACTTTCCAAGTTTTAGGTCTTTCTTAGCATTCGTGGCGAGAGGAAAGTCAAGAAACATCAAAGGGAATAGTTAGAATAAATGATAATGTAGGAGTGAAAGAGATGTGATCAGAAGAACACCCTTTCCAGAGGAGCTGATTGTGTTAACCCCACTGAGTTTCGGAAGAATAAACCTGAGCTAGGCGAAGATGGAATACAAATGATGATGATTCCGAAGCAAAAAGGTCTTCACATGGTTGTAATGAAGCAGCGGAGAGTATTGTAATCACCACCCCATTTCCTTTGGAGATCTCTTTCAATTCTACTGTTATAGAAGAATAGGGGGAGGAATTTAAATAGCGTAGACAAGGGACTCGGAGACTTTTACCATCGGAAGGCCGTATTTACCATATATTCGGCCGCATATAGTACTAAAACCATCAGGCCGCTCTTTAAGTGCAAATTATCTATACTCGCCTGCAATAGTCTAACATCAAAATGTAATAATGTAAGAAGAAGCATTTATCATTATTAGTGAAAAATCCCAAGGAAGAAGAGACTTGAAAAAAGTCCGCCGGACCGGGAATCGAACCCGGGTCTCCCGATTGCCGGTCGGTTGCTCTGTCCGTTGAGTTATATCGCCGGAACATTCTCACACCATCCTTGCCCACAAAGTCTCCCGAATGGCTTGAGGGAATGTTCTGGCGAGATAGCTCAACGGACAGAGCACCCGACCGGCAATCGGGAGACCCGGGCTCGATTCCCGGTCCCCTCGGACTTTTTTCAAGTCTATTCTTCCTTGGGATTTTTCCTGGGTGCACGCCTTTACATGCAAAACCACCCATTACCCATTCCTTGTCATCATTAGTGAATTAAAACAGAATATTTCCATTACAATTTCGCTTGACTCTTTAACAATATTGGGAATTATTTGAACATAGGAATATGTTTTAGAGAGAAGGGAAGAGGTGGTATTCCCAAACGGAATCCTCTGGGGCAAACCATGTCTGCATGAGCTTCTATAAAGTCTTTGCAAACTGGAAGTAGTTTACTCTCCTGATTTTTCGGTGAAAATACATTAATTTTTAGCCTCCGAACAAATATATTCCTTGGATCGAATTGCTCAGTATAACCGAGAGTAAAGCTCACAAGGATTTTATGAGTCGAAAATGAAAAATATTTCCGCCATGTTGTTACGTATAAATGAACAAAGACTCATTTTTGAGCGAGAAAATTGTGACGAATCAAAAGATAAGGAATCATAGTAGAATACCACATTTTCATCATTTTTACCAAAGGTTGCCATCAACACCCATCACTTTCTTCAACAGCGAACTCGAACTTTCTCCTGACAATCCGAGAATACTCATTTATTGGAAATTTTGCAATGTTAGACTCCATATATCTTGCTAACGCGCATAAATAACGAAAAATAACAAATGGACACGTAAAACTCAACCTTTTCTGTATTAATATGCGAAATCTCAAGTTCCGTTCTCAAAAACATCAACTTTTGGCCTATTTCCGATTCTAGTTCAGCGTGTGATATTGTAATGAAAAATAATAAATTAATACTCAATATCAAGAGGAAATTTCTCATTTCATATGTCTAGTGTGAATAGAGGGAGGGTTATACCTTCTTGAATATTTTAGGCGGCATTTTCAGTTGAAAAATTTTCCCGATTTATTTGCTTCTACCAATATTATTTCTATGCATTTAGAATTTCGGGGTAAAAGAAACTCCATACAAAGTGTAGGAGAGAAGACTATCTTAATATTTATCATTCAAATTTAAAGCTGTGTGGCGACCTATAAACATTTGTAATATATCCATGTATTGGTTTTATTTTAATGTAATTTATATCATCTTCTTTGCTTATGTGATGTTCAGTGTGATACACAGCATTCCATTACGTCTTATAGCTTGTAGTAATGGTAGGTTATCGCAAGTTTTTCACGCTCCATTTATTTGAGTGTTTTCCTACTCCAGATCTTTATTCCTAAGATAACAACTTAGGCTTTTTACATCCACTCCTTGTAAAGTTTTTACACTCTATTTCAATCAACCTTACGTATGTTTTTATCAATGTTTCTTACAACAGGTTAGATGGAAGAAGAGACTTTTTAGTCTCAATCTCGCCTTAATAAAGATCTTAAGTGACCTCTAATTTAGAGTCTATGGGAATTTTTGATAAAGGCTTTCTTATTAAAAGTCTTTGTATTACCGTATCATTGTAGGAGATTTTAATTTTCCTTCTTTAATTCAATCATGTATTTAGCGAAGAAATGGAAGAAAAATGTTCGGAACTGTCGGCAAAGCATTAGCGATGGAACTTCTCGGGATCAGTTTAAGTTCAGTCAGTCTGTTTGGACACGTTTGCGTAAATGATTCATCTAAAGAGAGGAGAAGAAGGAAAGAGTAGAGAGAGGAAGAAAAAGAGAAGGAAAGTGCAGGGGAGACGTATTGCAGAAGTGAGCTTCGGCACCCCGTTTGCGGTGACTCAACACCACCCACGAGCGGCCGCAAAACGGCCCTTGTCTTCTTTATGACGTCTCGACTGAGTCACACGTGGCCCTTTATGTGCGTGACATTCGAATATGGTCACCCGTTCACAGAGCGGCGGTCTCTCTGCGGAAAAACCAACGATTACAACCCCTCGGTGTGGTCGACCGAAAAGAGAAAATGGAATTGCAATAAAGACGGCGAGACATTCGGATTACTTTGGGCGCCTTGTAACGACACGTTCGCCGAGAAAAGATACGCATAAAGAAGTGGATTGTGAGGAGTTGCTCACAGCATTGTTTTCTCTCAAAAGATCCTCGCCGCGATTATTCTACTTTTCGACTTCCTTATCCACCTGTTTTCTTCGTGTCTGTCTGCTCCATCAAGGGCAACGAACCCGAGACGGAAACAGAAAAACAGCTTTTTTGTCGAGTGAAAACCGAGCCCGAACCGAATAATTTGATATTCTTGAACCCGAACCGAAAACCGATATTTTTGCCGAAATGAGAAGAACCAGAAACGATCCGAATAAATTGGAATTCTTGAACCCGAACCGCAACCGAAAACAGATATTTTTAACGTAATGAAAAAAAAACGGAAACCGAACCGTAAAATCTAAAATTCTTGAACCCAAACCGAAACCGAAAAAACCGTGATTTTTGCCGGAATGAAAAAACCGGGAACGAACCGAATAAATTGGAATTCTTGAACCCGAACCGCAACCGAAAACCAATATTTTTACCGTAATGAAAAAACCGGGAACGAACCGTAAAAGCTGAAATTCTAGAACCCAAACCGAAACCGAAAAAAACGTCATTTTTTGCCGAAATGAAAAACCGGGAACGAACCGTAAAAGCTATAATTCTTGAACCCAAACCGAAACCGGGAACCGTTATTTATTCCGCTTCGATTTACTTTCCGCAAATGCACACATTGTAACTATGCGTAATTGTAGGAAGACTAAGCATGTGTAACTACGCCTTGCTGATAACCATATCTGACAATGAGTTTTATTCTAAAATTCACTCTAAAGTACTGTGAGTGATAAAGATTGGAAATAATAAGACGAACTTTATGAAGGAGTTCATATAACAATTTTCGAAGCGGGAAAATAGTTCGAACCGGTTCGACGTAGAAGAAGCGAAACCGGAACTAAACAGAAATTTGGTTTTTCCCTGAACCGTATACAGAATTAATGAACGAAGGCTAGAAATAATAAACCAGACTATTACAAGGAAACAGTCAGTTGAGGGTGCTGAGTCTGTTACAATTATTACGAAGAGGTACAGTTTGGATCGGAAAATACTTGTCGGAACTGGTTCGACATCGAGAAGCCGGAACTAAACCGTTATTTGTTTTTTCGTTGAACTGGTGGGAAAACCGGAACGAAAAATATTACATACTTATCCAGGTTCCATCTCAAAATGTGCAATGGTTTCACCTTTTCAATTATATTACGGCTTTTTCTCACTCAGACTGCATTCCTCCATTTAAAACCAAATAATCCGCTTCATGCATTGGGGTGATTTTGTCTCATAAAATTTCATTATAGTTTCATTTTATAATTTGTTCGGCGGCCTCGTTATCATCGGTGAATCCGATAGGGCATGCCTTCCTTATGGGATTGTTTTTGAGTCTTGGAATCGAAACCAGAATAACTTTGTAAATTTAACTAGAAAATTCAATGATCACTCACATGTTTTTATGAATCGTCTAACTGCTATCTATTCAGAAGATGCGGTAAATTATTTTTTAATTAGTTTCTGGATGCATTTTTAGGGTAGTTAGAAACATCGAATAGATGAATATATTCACGACAGTGATTATAATATTAGATACCAGATATTTAACAAAGAAAACTTGTTCACCCTATGATAAAAATCAACTGAAAAACACCCAAGGAAATATATGTCCGTGGCGGGGTATCGGCTTACTTGGCGAGATTCAAGAATACTGATAACTATATAATAGTACTCAATGAACACGACGTCTTCAGAAGAAACGTCGGACGTGAGATGTCTTGCCTTTCTCTTGAGGAACGGATGTGCTGTATCAAGGTAGAGATGTATATTTAAATGCGGTGTAAATGCGATAAATCCGGCTATTTTATGTTTGATACTATTCCCGTGGACATGAGAGAGAGAGACAAGATAATTGAGCTGTCGTGATGGGAAAGCGGGAAAGACATGTTGAATGGAAAAAGGGAACAGTAAGAGATGAGAGAATGCAAGAAGAAATTATTTGTTGAAATAACAAAAGTAGAAACTGAACAAAAAAGGACATGCACAGTTTGTGTGTGAGAAATACCGAAGGGTAAAACCACCATAAAAAGGATGGAATCGATTCAACATGTTCCTCACCGAGAGTTAACATTTTATTTTTTATAAGAGTAATGATATGTAGATTCTTTGATGGATCGTGACGCTTACAACAATAGATTCCGTTAATCAGAAAATAATGATGAATACATTAACCTCATTTATTGATTTATCATTTCTGAACTAGAATTGTTTTATAGATAGGAAGTATGGTAGAATTTGAAAGCATTGAATTTCAACATTTTACTCCAATTAGAATGAAAATTTTTCTGTTCTTTAATTCTAATTGGATTTAAAATGAATTCCCACCAGATTTCAGTGAATACCTTTAACATTATACTCATAAAAGCCACTTGGAGGAGCCAGCATTACCGACTACGTCTAATTTTTTAAAATTCTCATTTCTCAATTTATTTGGTGAATTGAATAGATTTTCATCTTAGATTTCCTAAAATTTATCATTATAACCTCCCTGATTTGAAATACTAACATTGCTAAAATTTCAATATTTAAGATGTTGAATAGTGGAGTGGACAGGGCAAGAAATAAACAAAACATTGATGAAAAGCTTAGTTTCCAAGTTTAATTAGCGAGAGAACGCTCATTTAGTCTAAAACAGAAGTAAATCAATAATCCTTGCAAGCCTGCAGTTTAAATTTTGAAATTCGTGCTTTGTTCAAATCGAAACGATGAATGTTTTAATAAGAATAATGAAATTTAATAAGAAAGTTTTAATTTAAAAAATTCTCCTCTAGGTAGGAGAACAACTCCTCCAGATAGTTCCATATCAAGAACTCTTGTGACAGTAGAGCTCTATTGGTTAGCATATTTCAACTCAAAAAAAAATCTTTATGTATTTTGTCTTATAAGTGGTTCTGAAACCACAGCTCAACCTCATCTCAAAATTTCGCTCGTAGTTTTCTCGCGCATTTCGTCCTGGATATATTCCCCGAGATGACTTGCACTCTTCTGTTTGTATGAAGAAGTGAATCATTCCCTTACGCCTCTCCGATACCAGCCTATGCGCCGATGGGATATTTTTAGACTTCGTTCCCATTTTGGAATAAATGAATACCATTTCCATTCCATTCGTCCTCGAACTAGTAATGTGAATTTGTCCCTTGCACTCAGTCTTGCTTAGTTTCAAAAGGACTCACTTAAGGGTAATATTTATTCCATTTATATAAAAGATAAGTTCTGTTATTTATTATTATTACAATCCTATGACCACGATGTCAAGGCATTCAAATTGAATATCTCATCCTTAATCGATGCAGATGGATTTGAGGTTCTGATAGAATTCCATATTAATATTACATCAACCAAACATTGACTATGTTGATTTGTATATGCAATGATCATTAGAGTCTGGAAGGAGATATTTTATTTTCGTAAAGTTGTATAATTATTACTATTATTAAAAGCTGAGATAATTTCGTACTTAAATGTCGACAAGGGGAACACAGAACAGTTTTCATCAAAGGCGAGCGCGCTACCCACTTAGTTGCAAGAAACTCTTGATTCCCCAACAAAAAACAGAAATTTACCACAAATTGTTTACAGTCACAGCTAGTAACCTTTGGAACTCACTTCCACAAGGAATAAAAAACTCATCCTCCATCATTAGCTTTAAGAGTAAATGCCACAATCATCTCTTGGCCGCACAAAACAGATCTTAATTGCACTGAAACACTCAATTCCTTACCCCACTGAGATCACGAAATGCCTTGGCCCTCTGTTACCACCCCTTTCACCTTCTGAAATATTTTCCATCCCTACCTAATCCGCTGTCTTAATAATCGAATGGTTTTTTAATTGTATTTTACCAAAAATAATTATTTTTTATGTTTTTTATTATCATTTTATGTAATTCTTTTAATTTTAAGTGTTATTTTTTATATATTTTTTCAAATTTTTTTATTCCTATTATCATTTTAATATAGCTATGCATCATAACGACACTGAATGTATATATGTAACTTTTTGTTCTTTTTTGTTTTGTATATTTTTTGTATGTCTTCCTGTGTTTTATAATCTGTTTTTATGTGATTTCCCTAATCTTAGCTTTCCTATCTGTAGATTTCGCCGGTTTTTCACACCACCTTCTTGAGGGTGTTTTCCTGCAGTGGCATTTTTTTCCTAAGCAGTTAGCTTAGGTTTCTAAATCCACAAATTAGTCTTCGTCTCTGTTCTGTTTTTTCAAGCTATCTCTTTTTAAAAAAATCATATGACGAAGGGTTAGATGTAAGAGGAGACTTTATAGTCTCAATCTCGCCCTAAAAAAGTCTTTTATTATTATTATTGGTTATCCTGGAGCTCTTCATTTTGAGTGGAAAATATCATGTTATGCATATTATATCCTGTAGTCTCATCTACTTCTATTCGAATCCCTTTAATCAGCAGCCTCATTCCTCCCAAAATACATGACTCAATCACCACAAATTGTACTCTCCACGGCCGCGTGACATCCGTGTTGTATGTCAGGGCGTTGGTGAGCAATACGACACTTATAATTTTAGAATCGAGTCAACGTCCTTTTCGGTCGGCGTATGGCTTCATTCGTCACCCACAGAAAAAACATCTCCACTGTATTTCAAACAAGAAGTCTTTTTTACGGAAAGATAAGTCATCAAGGAGATGCTGGGAGAGTTGAAAGGGAACTTTAAAGGGGTATAAGTAATGTAAGCCAAGGTCACTCAACATTAAAATCATAATAGTGAAACGATTTTTATTTCTGCGAGATTGAGACAGGGTATTCTGCTATTTAGGTTGGAAGATCAAGAGGGAATTACTGAGTGAAACAGTAATAACAATGAAATAATTTTACCTTAAAAATAGTCGTTGGTGGTAAATAGAGAAAAGCTTGGAAATGAGCTTGAAATAAAACCTTCTTGATACTGTTGTCTCAAAATGAGAGTAAAAAACCGAAATATTTTTGTTTCGGTTTTCACTCTAGAAAACCCAAGGTTCGGTTCAGTTCCGGTTTCACTTCTTCTAACGTAGAGCCACTATTTTTCACTCAGACTGTTGTAATGATACTCAGGAAAATTTGCTTTATTTTTCAGTTTTTTCATTTACGTTATGAGAATAAATTTTAGACTAAAATAGTCGTAGTTAGTTGCGATTCGTAGTTACACATGGTTAGGAAACGTTTCAGTAAAATGGTATGGTTTTACACCCTGAATCAGAAAAAAATTCAATAACAGTTTAAAGTTTCAGCTCGAGTTCAAGAATTTCATTTTTTTCGGTTCGGTCTCTGTTTTCACTCCGGCGATAACACGTTTTTTCCGTTTCGGTTTTCGGTTAAGTTCGATGCCCTGCTCAGAAAGAAGAAAATCGCTCTCCCAGCTGCAGAGAAGTGAGTTTTAGAAACCGGAGATTTGGGGCTATAGTAAAATTAAAGAATTAAAACGGAAAAACCGAGTAACTAATGAAGAAATCTATTGACGAGCAAATTATTAGAGAATTTTATGGAAAATTTAAGTGAAAAGACAGAGAATGTCGTTGAGAATTTATAGGGTAAGATAGATAGCCTACTGAGGACAGAATTGGAAGGAATGGTGTGGAATAATCAGAGGAATGTCTTAGATGAGTTGTATATGGTGTTAGTGTACATAATTATGGAGAAACGAAGCCATATATTTATTTTTATTGTATTATGTAAATGGGGATGAACAATTTATTCTATTGTCGGATTTATAACTTGCTTCGTCTTTGTCTCAATAAGAGAGAGAGCTCCAAAGAGGCATTAATATTAATTTCAAGAACAAACCTTCCTTAATTTTGTTTTATAATCTTTTCCTGGCTTTTAATAGTATAGTAGACGCATTTATTGTTTGAGAATTTTCCAAAAGGTGTTGTATTCATGAATTAGAAAAGATACAGCGAAAGGCAATAGGCTTTGTATACAATTGCTGCGAAAAATCAGTGAGAGTTACTTAGATGCTTCAGGAGATGTTGGAAATTATTAGAAGAAAAAATTTAAATAAAGTCTTAAATTACTTCATAAATTATAAGGGAAGTTTCTAGAACAAGTAGCTTTAAAAAATAGCTTTTCGGCGAACGATTCCCGTAACCGATTAGGGAAGTAGAGGTTTGTAAATACCCCTATTTTTGCCTTCACCCCCTGCCACACATCTTAGGGCGGTTTGCAGGGTACAAATGTGTATGTCGACATTCCGGTTTACAATGCTGTTATAACCGCTCATGAGTGAGTACTATTTTATCGCGGTATTAAACCAAAACTATTCTTTGCAGTGACATCAACTTCTCTCACTTCTAGATGTAGCCATTGCATCTGATATCATTCATGCAAAAATGATTCATTAAATCGACTAATTCTGGCATCTATTTATGCGATCTTACTCACAGAATTATAATGGCCAATGTAAGAAGGTGCATTATATCGGGTACATCTTCAACGAACGTACTCTACTCGTACTCTAAATTTATTAATTCTTTGATTGAACCTTAATTCCTCCAAAGATTCCAATGCCTCACGAAGCATCTGAGTTACCCTCAGATACGCTGAGTTCTTTTTAAAACGAATCGCCATAGTTTTTATCTTTTCTAATTCGAAAATACAATTGTTTTCACCAGACATCGCTGGAGTTATTTAATTTAATCAGTATAAGAGTACTAATAGTTGAAAAATGCACACTTAATAACTTCCACGGATGGTTAAATGATCATAGTATCATTCGATGTCTCCCTTCCACAAAGTTGATCTAGAACATATCAGATTTATTGAGAAGAGTACTTTAGTCACAGTCTCATCCGTATATAGAGGACATTAGTTTAGAACATATCAGATTTATAAGTAAGAGTAATTTTAGACGCAGTCTAATCCGAATATTGACAACATTAGTTTTCGACCGGCAGAAAGATATTTTGATCATAAAATTTCCTTCTCGTCCGTCATGTTTTCACCCCCTCACGCAACCTCCGACTTCTCTTCCTTTTTTTGCATCTCAGATGCACTTGTGCACGTCTGTGCAATGGATGGAAAGCACGTCCCTCGAAAGCTCTTGCGAAATTTTTACGAGACGTGTCGCAAGACGGTAGTCGTACGTTCTACGGCAAGCAACGTAAACGAGGCAATGGGTAAAAAAGGGAGACAGTCACGCTCCTTCGCCACGCCAAAAAAAAAGAATCCTTTTAACGACTCCGAAGATCGTCTCCTTCGGTAACCACGGAAGCGAGGCAATAGAAACGGCAGCGGGGAAAAAGTTCTATTTCCAAAAGATAATGGGAAGAAAATGGCTCCACCAGGAACATCCACGGAGATACATCCGGATAATGAGTTACGTGATCCTCTCCGGTGTAAAAAAAGCAAACTGCCACCGTGCAGCCCGAGATAAAAAAGCCACTTTTTCGGCCGGAAGAACTGGAGACCCTTGGGAGACTTCAACGGCCGAGCGTAAAACGTGAGCCCGGCGAGGGAAGGAAACTAATTTGTTTTCTTGTTGGATGGATGGATGGGTGGACCAGATGAATGGGTGGATGTAAGAATACGGGAGGCGATTCCTTCGGAGTGGACCGGTAGCCCCCGCCACCCCCCCTCGGCCGAGGATGGGTCTCGAGAACCTGTTATTTCAGGTGGTAAAATGTCTCCTGGAAGGGTACGTGACAAAAAGACGCTGATTGTAGGGGGGGCGGGGGAGGGTAACACAGATTGCCACTTGGGGCCCCCGTGAGTTATTCGGGGGCGGTCGTATTGATGCCACCGAAGGCGAGAGGATGGCCCATGGAAGGCTTATTTCTCATCTTACGAAGATCACGCTCTGGTGCCCCCCTCTCGTTTTTCTTCGGTCTTGAAAATGAGAGAGAAATATTCCACGCTTTTATTCTTTCCGAGAATTCACATCCCGGCGGAATAGCCTCTTGGAGGAAGTGGGGGAGGACAAATAAGTGTTTTTTTCTGCGGTGGAATTTAAGTGTTTTCGAATGTTTCTGTGATGAGCGGAGCTACCTGAGGATGCTGGTCTTTCGGAAGGCTGTCACGAAGATTCGGTTTTGAGTCGCATTATGCTATTTCTGTGAAGTTACCGCAGTGGATGAGCCAACGTGTTATAGACCCGTTCTTCGTGGCTAAGGGGCGCCGCGATTCAGGAATAAGCGAAACATTGTTCGAATTCAATTAACGATTAGTACTACCTTGGCAGCAATAATTCAATAAAATCAGCAGTTTTTTAAGAAAATGACCTTGTATTTTTAACTCAAAGTCTCCAAGCATGGTTTTGATTATGATAATTGAATTTAGGTACTGTAGAGATTGCGAGCACTTTAATCCTCGAAAACAGGGATTTATAATTAGGGACACTAGGCGTTAGCTGAGGACCTCATCCATTTGAGGCCCTCAAGGAGATTGATTGTAAGCTTAATTAAACAAAATAATGAACTTTTTCAAATTGTTATGGATGCGTGAAGCATTTACTAGTTTGTGGTTTATACTTCAAGAAAAATTTTTTATACGTCGAGTAATTTAGTGTTATATTCTTATCGAATATATTAATTCCATATAATTAGATTCCATTCATATATTTTATATCTCTTTACATTAAGTCTATCAATTAATTAAGGGATATATCAATTAAATCATTGCAGATAATGGAAATAAAATTATAATTCAATTTTTCTTTCAAATATTGGTTGCATTAAGCGAGTGAATTTTCCGTGTTATGTATGTAAATGTATTTTAGAGCTAAATGGACATTTAAAAATTTTTATTTTGATATTTTCGGTCGAGGTCTAAGATTTTGCCATTATGCGTTTTGCCTCTAACAGTTTCAATCCACCCCTGGTCGTAATTTCGTATGAAAGTGAGGAATGTTGCAGAAGAAAAGCTTACAGGGAGCATTAGTATACATGAATTAGGCCTTAGCGACCTCTTTTGTTTACTATCGTATTTAGAATTTAACACAGAGCTATAAATGAGAAATTAAGTACGAGTTAAAAGTAAGGTGAATTCTCGACTGTACCGGAGCCGATTCATAAGGTTGCACAAAGCTGGCGTAATAGTAACATGCGATTCCTATAATCATGATAGGAGGATCCATAGAAGGACAATGAGGTATCGAGGAATAATCTTGACAAACAACGTGCTAACTGCACGAAACAGAAGTCTTGGGTTGAAATCTCTTTGATGTATGAAAAGATTAGTGTTATTCTTCGAAGCTTGAAAAGAAAGTTTGTATGGAAAGAATTGCACCTTCACAATATAAAAGGTGGTAGTCATTCGAAGTTATTCAATGGCGTCTGGAAGATGAGACTAGAAAAAGATATTAGGAAAGCAGTAAAATGTGGAATGCCTTACCTATCGGGAAGCTGTGGTTTTTACAACGCCTTTTTACGGCTAAGGATCAACCCTGCAGGATCGGAGCCACCGTTTGGGTTTCCTCGTTAGATAGATCATATACTACGTGTCTCCGAATACAGTTTCATTTCATTGTTTGGCGCTTTCATACTGTATGCGGGGATAAAATATTACGTCAAATTTCCTGTCAAGATAGCTTTCTTCGAAACCTTGGATTTCACGCGAAAATGCAACTATCCAAATGCTTATGATAAAATTTGTCATTCAGGGCGTCAGTCTTTCAATAAAAATGATCTAAATGTATTTCGAACAGAATAACACCTAATTTTTGTTTCTATTCTTTCTTTAGCACATAAGTTTGTACTATATTAAAACATGACATGACAAAACTAAACGAAAATTTAGGATACTAAGCGAAGGTTCGAAATATTCGCATAATTAAGAGAGAACTTTCAGCTGTCTAAATTAGAGAGAAAAGAACTTATATTCTTCTTATTTATCCTGCAAACTACCAGTGGCGTCCGCTGTATGGTTTTTCTAATGACCTTTACCTTTACTACAAATCGGCATATCTTGCTAGTTGAAGTAGCATTGGTATAAGTTCTTCAGCAGCTAAGGTCATTTTTCGTATTTAGGCCCCCATCGAGAATCGAACCCATGACAGCTTTCACCATAACCGCGCTACCCACGTGGCTATCCGGGAGCTCTAGCATACATTACTCTTAGAAAAAAGGCCACAAATTACCATACCATAAAAGCGGTTTCGAAAGCGAAAACAAAATTTTAATTAAAACGAAATACCGCAACGAATGGCATTTTTTTCCATTTCTGTAGATTTTCTATGCAGTACGTGCGATAAGTTGTTCTGTTTTTCAGGATGCTCATGGCTCATTTGTTCTATTTAATTCCACAGTTAATTTTGCGTGAATGAGTTTCGATATGTTTCTTTTTGCGCCTCTTCTCTCTTTAGTTGTCATATATTACAGTGTCTAATTTGATGGGTTTAAGAACGCGGAAAATTATACTTCGAGCTCTATTTCCAAGTCGGAAAACTAATCAACTCTTTAAATGGTCCGTTCAATTGAAATCCTTCGCTGACGACGGCTTCATCAACTGCCGGAGGATTAATAGCGACAGGGCCGCTTAGTGGGTGGAGCTACTGGGCGCTCGGTTGCCACGGGCCCCTACAATACTTGTATGACGTCTTGGTCCCTTCCAATCCGTTCGAATCAAAGGAACTGAATGAATATACCCCAACCCTGAATTGGGTAAGGTTATCCTATTATTTTCACTCGCAAAGGCAAAACTATTTGCAAGGTATCGGAAATGAATACAATTTTGCGATTTCATACATATAATTCACCGCGACATGGAATGTTTAGGAGATTTTCAGAATGATATAGACCTATATCAGTCAGTATTTGAATATTCTAAAAGTCGAATTCCGCATTTCAGCCTCGGAAACGCAGCAATACAATATATCGCGCCAACTTAGGTGCTGCTGATATCTGAATAAGAATTATGCTACCATAAGAACCAACTCGAAATTATCTTCGAAGCGCCTACTTTTACTTGTACGTACATGTGTGGCTGTAGGTAAAAATATAATAGATTAGACGTGTGTAATCAAAAATTACTAGAGAGTACTTACACCATTATAATGGAGACTTACCACAAGCTCGAGGTTGAATTAATAATTCCATTAAGACTAGACGAGATTAAATGACAGGTTTTTCGTTGCTACTTCGTCAACACAATTTTCCAAAAAGGAACTCTCCATTTTACGGACCCTTCGGGTACATGTTAACGAGGCTTTAGCGTAAATCTCCTAAATGTCGGAATCGTGTGAGGATTTTCCGACGTCACGCCACTTATCCCAACAACAATGGGTCTCTTGTTCTCTTTTGCCAACTTCTTTGACCGGAAGTTATAAGACGCCACGTACATGTCACGTAATATTATTACCTCATTTACGCGCCAAAGAAAAGGAACGATAAGAATGAAACTGAGAAAGAGATCGTAAATCTGATGTCCCCAATCTTAATATTGTGAAGGGGGGCGTGGTTAAGAAAATCAAAAGTTCTCCTGTATTTTCCACATAATGAAAATTTATTAGATGCGGCTAATTTCTATTCAGGTTCAACCTGAATATGTCTACTTGTAGAAGAAACTAGTGATATTTTAAATTTTCGTCATTTCTTACTTTGAAAGAGCTAGCTTGGCTATATGGAGCATCGCAGGATGCGGAATAAGGAAACGCTTTTCACATAGATATACCAATTAATTTTTTCATTTCTTAAGATATATTTTAGAGATAGATATAGAGGAGCACAGAAACGGACTATTTTTAGAAAGAAATTTAAGACACGAGAATATAGAGAGGGATAAATAGAGTATATAGAAATATCTTGGATCCTAGCCGTGGTTCTAGCTTTCTGGTACCGATTTCTCGAGGTTTTTTTTGCAAGTATTCACTTACATATACACTCATCGACCAAAGGATTATTCGTTAGCATGAGTACTGCAGTGAGATTACAGTAAGTCTCATAGTTGATGTTAATTTATTTATTGAATACGATTCCTGAACAGCAAAAATTGATCAATTAAATTGAATCGTAACAGTAATGGAGAGAAAACGTAGATATTAACAAGGAAACAAGAAAACAAGAAAAACAAACAGGAAAACGACAAAAAAGAAGAAGGCTAAATAAGTTAAATACTGAAGTTAGTTAATGGAGGAGTGAATTAAAACGAGAAAACAGTTCAAGAGAAGGGCTGAGGGACAAGAGATAACTGAAAAGTTTTGGGATTCGATATAAAATGAATCTTTGGGATATGGAAAATCGGAAACGAGGTATGTGAAGGAGGTTAGAATTGTAAGGACGCAAAGGGGGAAACAAGAGAGGATGTAGTTTAGATCTGCGTCGGCCGTTGAAAATTGCATGTAGAATTTTAATGTCAAAAGATTTCGGCGACGAGTAAGAGAAGAAATGCATAGTTAACATTTTGAAATGAATAGCCTTTCAACTCACCGCCCTTAACGATGGCGACTATTAATTGAAAAGTTGACGCCTTCCGCCTAAATTTATTAGCAGCATTCTTTTTAGTGTCTGCAGTGAGAGCGCGGGTGAGGGGTGAAGCGGAGCTCGTAAAATGACTCGGAATTCGTTGGAAAGTCACGAAGCGTGTCAAAGGGTGCATTTTTCGCTCGGGAGCTGCGGCGGGTGTGTGTCTGGGGTGGGGGAGCGGGCGCAATACTAAAGAACTCAAATCCGCATTCCTCAGAACCCTTACCCCCATACTCGGAGATTGGTGCGTGTCTTATCGATCCTTTGGTGCGGATTCATGAGTGAGGACTGTCTCGAATTCTGCGAAACGTATTTGTAATATCCTGTTCCAGGGTTAAGGAGCCTTTTATCATCGGAAGGCGACATAAACCGTGCAGTCGCATTAGATAGGCTGCACGTGAAACCATCAGGCCACTCTTGAGTTGCGTGTTTCCTACGTTCAGTTAGTTTAGTTATTCGGTATAGTTTAATATGGAAATTGTACAGAATAATGGAATGTTCTCTCGTTACTGTCTTGTTAACGCTCTGAAGATTCTCTCTTAGGGAGCGAAATATTTTTCATTTCGTATTTCATGTTCATTTTGAAATTATCTCTAAATCAGTGTAATTTGTGAAGATGATTTATTTGCTTTGGAATTTTTGAGGTAAATATGTATTTATTCTTTCTTTTTTGTATAATTTTGATCAATTTTCTTCTTGTCTTTCGTAACTCTTTTCATTCACTTCCATCACAACATTTAGTTTTCTATCTGCAGTTTTCTCAGAGTTTTCATACTCCCCTTCTTATGAGTATTTTCCGGCAGTGGAAATTTTTTCCTGAGTCCTCACCTTAGGTTTTTTAATCCACATATTAGTTTTCTTCTTGTACATACTTTTGCTAGCTATCTCTTTCTATTCAGCCTTTCTCAGAGGACAAAGAGCTCGATGTAAGAAGAGACTCCCTAGTCTCAATCTCGCCCTAATGAAGTCCCTTATTATTATATTATTATTATAAATACAAATCAGCTGCTTATCGTAATTTTTTTAATGTTTTTGGGTGTTTGTAATTTATCGTCGCATTTGCATATGAGAAAATTCGTTCTCAGAGCGAACTAAAAGAAAATATTTTCTATTTCATATTAGCAAGAATAGGAAACTTTTGAGTTATTTTGCCGGTACATTCAGTTATTCCGTTATGGATTTTGGTCATAAAAGTCGCCCGCAAAACGGAAGCCTCGGTTCGATTCCCGGTTCAGTCAGATGGATGCCCATTTTCCTTAAAATTCAAATAGAGTTATTTATTTTTGGAAGATTTTTAATTCTTTAAGGACAGGGGAAATTACTCATTTTACTCAGTCCCGGAATCCATAAAATTTTTCGCGTCACACCAGGAACTTATCTCGTTGGGGAATCGATTAAGGGGGCCGTACGGAAAATTTATTTATAACTCAAACTAGGTCATGCCCGCAATTTTGTGTTATAATTATACGAAGGAATAAATACGTCAAAGTAATTACAAGTAATAAACATTAAGACAGAAAGCATGGAATAAAAATCTTACAATAAAATCACAGAAAAAATCATAAAAATAAAACGCACAATAAAAAAATGTTAAACAATATCAAGAAGTCAACTAAGGGCTGACAAGCCAACATCTATATAAAAAAATTAAAAACTAATTAATATTTACTAGTTACTTCTGGACTCAAAATGGGAGGTTAGGGCTTTTCTTAAAGAGTCGAATTTAACAGAAAATATGTCTACTGTACACAGTTCTTTTAGTATGTTATTGGCAAGAGTATGCATCTTCATGATTTACGAATGTTTGTAATTATTGACCAGGCCGATTCGCGACGGAACATTAAAATTTACTACTCCAATCTGCTTAGAAGCGTCTAGAGAATCTCAAGCAAAACTTCTTTCAAAAAACAATGCATTTTCCAGCTGCAGAAAATAAATCTTGGATTAAAGGGTGAAGAGGGCAGTAGAGGGTCAGGCACACACATGCGCGCTTTGTATGCCGTCGGGGGTGAAAAAGGGGCGGATTTTAGGGACGAGAAAGAGATGGAGTGGAAAAGCAGATTTTTATTTGGTTCTGCCGTCTCTTTTGGGAGTGGCATTCCGAGACAGCTGTACACGTGCTCCTTTCTAAATATCTTCAGCAGTAAAGTGAGCCACTCCTACCGACACTCTGCGGTATATCCACCGGGTGCTTTAAGAGGATGTGCCTTAAACCTGCGGACTTCTTATCCAAAGGTTCTCTTTTCTCTTTGACTATTCCTCAGTTTTGCTATACATCGTATTCATCTATGTGAAGAATAATAAGTAATAAATACAGTGCACTTTTAACTAATTCGACTATTCCTTGCATAGAGTGGTACCGGATTAGCGAGTATACCGGAGTAATAATAGTGAACTTTATTTAGGGCGAGATTGAGACTATAAAGTCTCTTCTTACATCTAACCCTTCGTCATATAAATTAAAAAAAGAGATAGCTTTAAAAAACAGAACAGAGAAGAAGACTACTTTGTGGATTTAAATACCTATAGTAAGCTAAGTGCTTAGGGAAAAAATCAACTGCAGGAAAACACCCTCAAGAAGAGGAATGTGAAAAACCTGAGAAACCTACAGATAGGAAAGCTAAGATTATTGGTGAAATCATATAAAAATAGATTTTAAAACGTAAGAAGACATACCAAAAATATCGTACACAACAAAAAAGAAGAAATATTTAGATAATACAGTAAGTGTCGTTAATTTACATATTTATATCAAAATGATAATAGGAAGAAAAAAATCTTTAAAACATATAAATAAACTGAAAGTGCATAAAAGCAGTACAGTGAGAACTTACAGTGCATAAAAGATCACAGAGTCGTGAACAAGTTTTCAGTGCTCACATATAGAGAGAAATATTTCATCGTAAGTAAACGGAAGATATGTTATTACTTTCCTTAGAGAAGTTATCGGAGTTTTGATAAACCCTTATATATTACTTCTAAATATCCGTTTTCGGTGATCAGTTCTTTCCTCCTTCATACTCCATCAAACATGTAAATGAAAAATCATATTAAAGAGAAAATTTCCGCTTCTTGATGAAAATAGACCAACAAATGGAAATGCACCATTTAGTAAAATATTGAGTTACGATTTAATTTGCCCATAGAATTTTGTTATTTGATGTGTGTGAATGAGAGAATGAAAACAAGGGAAATTTGAAATGAAATTTTTATTGATTCCTTGTATTTACATATATTGATATATATTTATAGAAAGTCTTATTATCAAGAAATAAAGGTACCCCTGAGAACAATCCTGGTAAGGAACTACCAAACACCAAACAAACTATAAAGGCATACTGCTTCATACATAATTCTGCTGTTATTGAACCTAATAATTAGTGTGTATAACAAAGTAATATTTGATTTCAATGAAAGGCCGACCACCCAATTTGTGGACTGAAAGTTCTCTATTTTCACGTAGTAACCTTTAATAGAAGGCAACGCTAGATTTTTATACTATTACTATTATTTTATATTTTATCTAACATATGTGCAGCCTTAGTGTTAGCACATGAACAGCCAAGTATAGCATATCATAACATGTAAAACTTGATTTAATATCTGACTGACAAAGTGTAGATACTTTTCTGTTAATAGGTAAATTCCGAGAAAGCAGGAAGAACTAAAGATAAATTTTAGTAAATTTAGTTGTAGTAACACATACGGTGGAACCTATCGCCACACGTTTTTGCTACTATAAGGTTTTCCGCCTTTGCAGCACAACATTTCCTGTTTAAACTGAATTCCTTGCCTTATTTTCTTTTCTCCTACTATCCATATTGCTTATACTGATTAAAATTTAGACTTGATTATTATTTGTGCATATACGGTACATATTATCAATAATCTTGATTCGTCTTGTATCACATATCTGAGACCGCTCGATTCGAAAACCATAATTCAACTTTTCGACTGCTTATGCATTCAGTTGTTCACCATCATAATTCATTAGCTTTAGAATATCTCATTCCTGTGGTTTCGAATATTTTTGCTCTGCTGTCAGTGATAAACTAAATTAAACCATCTACGTATATCATAATATACCATCGATATATCATTATCCATCTGTTTTCAAAGAAAAAGAAATGGTTAAAATGATAATAAATAATGTTGATTCGATATGTTTGTTCAACTTGATTTGGCTGTTTTTAATTGTCATTCTTGTCTCTTTTAGACTATTTTGATTGACAGTATTTAAGTGTCTCAATCCCGTTACAAATAATCAGTAATCGTCTATCTATAGCACATTATGCATACTCCCGTGGACTCTACATCTACATCTACATGAATACCCTGCAAGCCGCCTTTCGGCGTGTGACACCAATCAATTGAGCTACTTTTTTAGCCTATTACTATCGCGTATCGTTCGCGGAAGGAATGAGTTCTTAAATCGACTTGTTCTAGCGTCTATTTCTCTTATTTTGCTCTCATTGTCGCATCGGCCGAAGTAACAGGGGGTCGCATAAAATCAACTACGTCATGGGAAAACGTGCTTTCTCTAAATTTATTAAGGAGTCGCAACCTAGCTTCTAACCGCCTTTCTTTTAATAATGCCCAACCTGTATCTGAGAGCATCTTCGTGACGCTTACCTTTTTCTGGTAGTATTTTTTAACTAAACGTTTCACTCACTCACATATTAGATGGAGCAAAATTAATTATTTCGCAACCTGTATTCTGTATTAAGAGAACATCTTCGAGTGTAGGGAACTTACGACTTCCGTGAAACAGCCAAACGTATAAGTTTTTCTTCTAACTATAAGCAATTAACTGAGCAACTTAGAGTGACTGTGATTTTCATGTAATTCCAGGGTCTTACTTGCGCATGCGAAAAAGAAATTAATAATATGGAGACTAAAAAGGATTAAAATATAAATATGTATAGCTAAGTTGTTTTCTTTTTCTTCAGTTTCTTTTTTGGAATCGCTTGTTATTCACGACGTTCCTTTTCTGATTCACTAATGAGCACTTTTTTATGCTATCTTCGTAGCTGTGCTCTCTTCTTTTTATACCCTGCAGGCCTTGGGAAAAGAGCGTGATGAATGTTTTAGAGTTATTCATAGAGTGCTCAGTCAATGCATATGCATGGTCGGATTACAATCGGGTATGCTAATATTGGAAAGTGCAAGCCAACAGGCTCTGGCTTCGATGATAATACATACGCATATACGCTAACTAATATCAATTAGTAATAATAAGTTTTATATTTCTGAATGCCGTGTGTTACACCACAGTTTGTTTTGGAATAACATGCAGAAATTTGCATCTGAAAGTAACATTTCGGGAGAAAATGTACATTCCGTTTATCTTCTTTTTTATCGATTCTAATTATGTATTTTTAGTGCTCACTAGGCCGGCCCAATATGTACTTGCAGCGTACTGGGCAGCGTGTCATGTACGCACCCTTTCCATTAGGTACTTCTTAAGTTATTGAAAGACAAACTTAATTATAGAGAGATTATTTCTTCGGTTCAATTAATTTAATATTATGAGTAGTATTTTTAATCATTATAATGGCTCAAATAATTATCAATACAATATTTAAAATTTAAGATAAGGAGTTTTGATAGAGCGAATGCATCTCAACAGTCGGCAGTTATTGTATCTTGCGAACGATTCATTCATTCAAAAATTTCCATTCAAAATTAACTCAACAATTTCGATCAAGAATAGTTGCTTATAACTAACCGAGAAATTTATCAAAAACTTAATAAAATCGTTTTCTACGACTCGACCAACGTCACGCGCTCCCAAAACCTCTTCGCCCCGGGCAATCGTACGGCTTGCCCGTATCTAAGAGCGGCTACGTCACGCTTATTACTTATTACTTATTTTAATTATGTTACTTATTTTCATGATATGTGTTTCTATACCTAATTTACAATCTGATCGTGATTCAAGTTACATGTCATATCCTTAGCAAATTTATAGAAAATACAACGAAGTCAATATATCGCTATACATCAGAAGTATATCACTGATTTTTTGTAACTAATTATTTGAGTACGAGAGCACGGAAGAGATTTCGACGAAATCAAGTGATTATTCCGAGCATTTTTATTTGGCTAAATATTCAGACAGGGTAAAGGGTTAATCTTAGAGTAGTTACAACAGCGAAGCCCCGGAAATTTTCATTCGACGGTGTCGTTTTTCGTTCGGAAGACACGGGCGGCACTGCTGAGGGCACTTCCTTCCACAAGAAGAGTGGGGTTACAGCATAGATGGGGGCGACGGGAAGAGAGCCTTCGTATAAAAGAAGAGTTGAACGAACGGAAAAGGGGGAAACTTCCGGGAGCGAACGGTCTGTTAAAATATAGTTTGATCCAATTCTTAATTTTAATGGAATCTAGAGAACAAACGTCGTACAGGTTATTTCTCTTGATGCAAATTGTACACGTTCTCAAATTTTGATTTAGAAATACTACTCAGAAAAACCAAATTTGAAATTAATTTTATTGCAGATTTTATTTATTTATTTCGGCATAAGGGCAGTTTACTACTAATAAGTTAATCAATAATACTAATCACTTAATACATGTAACTGAAGTCTTAATCTGTGACTAAAATCAACGACTCTTGTTAAATAGATTATAATAGATTAAAATAGACGAAATAGATTAAAATTATTGATCACAATCTATTTTAGACTCATTCGGAGTAATCCTGAGAAGACGAGCAACCTTCTTCACGCTACCTTGGCAGATCAACGCAAGAAAACTATTTGAAATAATGTATTCATTTCGATGCGAATCTCAATTACATTAAAAATACAAGAATTCTATTCGAGGATGGCTTTCCATTCACAGTAAGGATTACTGTAGTGAGACATCTTAATCTAAATTATTGAGGATACGTAGTGTGAAGATCGATTCAATCGAGAGATGAGCCACTTTATTTGCATCAAAATGCATTTAAATGCGGCGTACTGTTACTAAATAAGGTTTTGTAGAATCTCACAATTTTACGGTGGAAATAGAGAAAAATAGGAGACATTTAAAGCTGAAATCTAAATGTTTTGGCTCCTTTCCCTTATAGCATAGTAGAACACGAGTATTTTCGGTGGACACTCTTTCAATGATGGAATATAGAAAAAAATCGAACACTTGATACATGTCTGCAATACTTCACCTGATATTCGACTTCTTCTGAATAGCTTGCCTTCAAAGGTACGCTAATTTCATTAAAACCCGGTTAAGACGCTCCCAGTTAAGACGTGATCCCTCTTAATACACAGTTTCTTCACGGTCCTTGTCCCTTCTGCACGAAGCACCTGGTAAGATTACAGCTTCAAACAAAAGGGTATAATGATTACTGCATTGTAATAAATTTTACTGAATCATTTCCTAAGACCATAATTACCGATGTTTCGAAATAATGCTCAGTATTCAGGTACAAATGAAGTGAATGAATGGAATTGTTTCTTTTGCTTTTTTGTTTTTCTTTTGTATTGTTTGCTCATATTGTTGCGATACTAAGGTCGTTATTGTCGTAATAAATGAGTTTATCAAGAGCAGTCAATATGGAATTTTGTTACATTCACAGCCATGAATTTCAGTGTTGAAACATTTATCTCCAAGTTAGATAATACTTTGCTTAATTGTAAAATATTGACATAATAAACACTCAATTTAAAATTTGACTACCGCAATCGCTTTTCGCTTAAGACGCGGATTTTACATGTCCCCAGATGCTCTGCAACCCACTTCGGCCAATCCTTCGCCTCATTGGGTAAACAAAATTTTTCTTTTAATTATTTAAGTCGTCAAGTCACGTTTCACCTGATCTCTAGAGTGATTTCTTGTTAATTTCTTCTGTGGAATGACTAATGTTGTCAGATAAAAGCGGAGCTGTCTAAGTACTACCGTCGGAGCCTATACGAACTCAAAGATAGATCTTCGCTATTACTTTTTTCTCATCGCAGAACGTAGATTAATAAGTCGCCATTCAATGTTACCTAACATCATTACCTTAAGAAGAAATGTCGAAAAAACCAGAAAAGCGGTGTTTCATGAGCTGATGTGGTCGTCGCGATGCCAAATTACCACTGAAGTTAAAAAAAATCGTCAGCCTTCCTTAATTAGTAATTCATTCTTCTTAATTCTCTAATTAGTAAATTTCCCTCAATTTAATTTCTAACTGGTAACTACTGGTTCATTGTAGAGTACAAAAAGAGTAAAGTTTAGTAACCGAGACGCTTTCTTGCTGCGGATATAAAAATTAAAAATATGATGTAATATTATATATCATAGTCCCTTATGACAAAGGGACTTGATAAAGGAATCAGGAAGAGATTGGTAAAATCCTTGGTGTGGAGTGTAATGTTGTACGGGCGTGAAACGTGGACGTTAAGAAAGAGGATGTCAAAAGATTGGAGGATTTTAAGATGTGGGTGTGGCGTAGAATGGAGAAAGTAAGTTTGGTCGATAGAAAAACGAGGAGGTTCTAGAGATGGTTGGGGAGGAAAGAGTAATGATTGAAGTAATTAGAAATCGAAAAAAGAAATGGGTGGGTCAAATATTGAGAGGAGAGGGATTATTGAAGAAAGCGATCGAGGGAAGAATGCTAGGAAAAAGGCAGAGGGGAAGACAAAGACAAAAGTTATTAGACGAATTAAGGGGTGGGATAAGTTACCGGGAATTGAAGGAGAGGGAAATAAATAGGGAATGTGGGGGCAAATGAACCTACCGAAAGGTAAGACCACTTATAATAAAAATGATGTAATAGAACAGCACAACCCGGTTAAGAGGCTATCCCGCTTAAGGTCCTATTATCCTATTTCACTAGATCCCTCAAAAATTATCTTGACTGGAATTTTATTTTGAATAATCTTGCGGTATCCGAATCCGAAAACTAAATTGGCAGCCCTCGTGAAGGTGTATATTCGAACGAACGCAGGCAGTTCGCAGCCAACCGTCTCCTGCTGGGCAAATTGGCATTCACCGGTGAGCCGATGTCGACGGTACCGTTAAGCAGCCCGCATTTAAAGCGGCGAGGGAAAAAGGATTACCACTTTTCGTCCCTTTAAAATTAAACAAAAGGCTGCACATCGAGTTCTTTCTTACGATTAGGGCGACAGATGTCGGCCACGTGGGCCAATTGTTTGTTGTGTCGGCAATTGAAAATGGACTGTCCGTCGTACTGAATTAGCCCGATCCTCACTCAATTCTTCGCCTCCGGGGGCTGAGAGAGGGGGGGCCCCGCCGTGGCCCGCATGCGCTCAACTTTAAAGCCCCCATTTGGTCCCATTGTTGCCTTGGCGACACTCCTTTGTTATCTCGGCCGAGAGACGACAAAGATTCCGTTGCCTTGATTAACCCTTCCGAAAAAGGTGTTTAAAAGCCTTATTCCTTAGGATGGAGTTTTAATAAAACCTGTTACCCGGCGATGCATTTGCAGGACGTAAATTAACCGACATATTATTATACGTTGGTTATTAATGCTCGCTTATGTTATACACATCTCCCTGCTTTTTCCCGAAAACTCGCGAAAATTTATTCTTATAGATTTTCCCAAGACACTCTTATCCAAAATTATTAACGGCAAAATAAATTAACATACGTGAAAAGTAGATTCCACGAGGAAGATTTTGGTGTCAGAAAAGACCTTGTTTCTTGAATGATAGATCCAAATTCATCGCTTCAAAATAATAATAATCTGCACCCAATTTTATTGAAAATATTACTTCCTTATTTTTCCTTCGATTATGACAATATTTAACCTTGATTTAATTGCACTATGCCATAAAGAGTTGATTTTTGTATATGCTGAGTGTCTTTCAAGTAAGTTCCTGTCGACTTTCTTTTTCTGGGCAAGTTTAGCAACAACGCGCGCCGTTCTCTTCTAAGAAATACACAGACCCATATTCTTTACGCGGTGCATTCATGACGTTAGACAAGTATAGGAACAAATCTTGAATTTTTGGGATAGTTAAGTTTGACAGTTTTAAGTATTTCTTTTCTAAAATATTCTAATCTTTATTCTTGCAGATCTCGCCCAATTTCAGATTGCACTTCTATCTCAATGTCATGATTACCTGCATGAAGGTTGTTGCATCTATTCAGCCCATTAATAACTGGATAGATGACTCTTGCCTTGGCGATTTAGAATTGGTTTACTCAGAATACCATTCTGCGCCATAACTTGCAATGCAACGAGAAATTATTCACTAAGTTCGAATTGTTTCCGTGTATTTTGCGCTTAAAATTTCTCCTTCTGTCTTCAATAAAATAGTAGAAGTATCGCCAGGAGTAAATAAAGGAGTCGTGAAATTGCATTTATATAAATTAATTACTAATTCCGCCTAGTTTCACATAAATTCGTTTCAAATTATTGCATTCTATACAGTACATTTGTTGTAGTTACAGGAGTAACTAGAACAATTAATTATGACGCTAGCCATTGCCAAAGAATTAACAAAATGGTCTTAAACATCGCCAAAATTGTTTTGTCCCACCTTGATAATTCTGTTGTGACAGTTATACAGACGACCAAATTCCAGAAATTTTCAGTGTGGTATGCTTACCGTGGCATTTTTACTTGCCAAAAAGAGTGAAATTTTTATCTGTGACATTTTTAGCGCACCCTACCATTCATAATTTACATACTATTTGCTGCCATTGCATTTATATTTGTATAAACCGATCCTCTGATGATAGAACTCCATGCTGATCCCTGATTATTCTTTCCTTTTCTCAAATTGCCTACCATAAAGCTACTGGAATCACCCCACGGGTGAAAGAATGAATCGATCGACTGATGTTTCCATTGCAAAATTCCATCAGGAAGCCATTCGTATCGAATTCTTTCCCCAGACGGCCTCTTTTAATCTGCCTTGACGCGTGTTGGTTCCAGGTGGGCCTTCGCTTAGTGGGACTAATTGGGAGGTGTCAAATCGCTGCTTTCACGGCTCCTTATCTCTGGATCTTCCACTCAGTTTCCCTCTTTTCGGGAGCAAAATGTTTTCGCCTGTCACCCAGCGACGGCACAACAGTTGCCTTGGCAGCAGCCGTGTCCGAATTCTCCATTCCTTCAGCTGTGCCTTAGTCACTCCGTTCCTTACGCAGCACAATTAGCTGAGCATAACCCTTTTAGACTTTACATGCTGATTGATTTGAAAATAGATTCGATCCGAATATCCCTTGTTGTTTCTTTTTATGCAGATCACTTTTCTTAAATTCTGAGAATATCTCTCTGATGTATAGGGTGTGTCTTTGCCTATAGCAGTCCCAAATTTGATTCCTGATGGAGGCCAAACACGTGAAAATATTAAGAAACCTCCTGAATTAATAGGCGACGTATCCATTGCGATCTAGGAGAGCCAGTATAAGGCGGTAAGGGAGTATGTACTAGCTTCCTAACTTGTGTCACCTACTGCCATGGAATCTTACCGGGACTGAGCCGAAAGCCGAAAACTTATTTTATTATTTTGTGGTTTTTGCCGGAATGAAAACCGTACCCGAACCGAAAAATTGCAATTCTAAACCTGAACCAAAATAGAAATCCATTATTTATCCCGTTCCGATTTTCGGCCAGACTACCATTTCACTTCTGCGTAAATAGACCAATATCAATAGATATCACCTTTATCTACGACTTGCAACTGAATATTAAATTTTCATTCTAAACTTTATATAATTGTAAAGAAAAAGTTAGTTGGGAATAATACAATAGTCGCTCAAAGGGTGTTAATATATTTATTATGGTCAGAGCCTAAAAGTATCTCTTAGAACTGGTTTTACTTTGGTAGGAGCGAAACTGTGCCGAAACTTAGTTTTTTCATTGAACCGGAGAGAAAAATCGGAAAGAAAAACATTAGGGTTCCATTCCTACTACAGACGGTTCTTAGCTTGCTACTTGGTCATTCATGAGTTTGTGGTGCAATGAATTTTATTTAATATTTTATTGCTTAATAGTTAGGAAATAAATGTTAGGTGTTTTATGTACATACAAATGAAACGCGATGGCTTCTTATTGATTCCTGTTTCATCAATTAGGCTGAAACCATAATTGGGAATTCTTCCGAACTGGAGTCGTTCCTGAACCTGTTCCTATACCAGCGATCAACCATTCTCCTTCAGTAGAACACTTCATTAACTGCTATTTTCTTATTGAACGAAAGTATCTCTGTGCGACGGACGGTCAAAAACACTCTAAGATAGATTTAAGATCCAATATTTCCGAATGTCATCGGCTGGCGTAAGATTTGGGGCTTTAAGACACTCCGGATCATTTAATCGGTCAGCCGAAATAGGCGGTCCGTTTGAGAGTTGTACGGAGCACCCATATGTTAGCGAAGGAGGAAGTGATGGAAATCCGATCGTATCCTGGCGGTGACAGGAAGAGAGGGACAGAGGATGGGACTTCATCGCCCACATCTACGTATATATATGTAAGCATAACTATTGGTGCACGGCAGGGGGTGTAAACACCGAGAGAGCGATCTA
Source organism: Pachydiplax longipennis (assembly GCA_036926295.1). Classification (NCBI taxonomy): domain Eukaryota; kingdom Metazoa; phylum Arthropoda; class Insecta; order Odonata; family Libellulidae; genus Pachydiplax; species Pachydiplax longipennis. The sequence continues at coordinate 34,239,170 of JAVFKF010000019.1, forward strand.
TATCATTTGGTTGTTACTGTCGCGGATCATTTTTGGAAAGAATTAGTTCTTAAAAATCTGATTAAAATTAGATAATGGAAGTAGATGAATAAACTATTTAAAATAAAATTCTGGAACATTTAATGGAAAGCATTATTATATAAAGGAAAGATAAGGAGTTATAATGCAGAATGAAAATGCTGATTAACTGAAAAATTTAATTCCTTGAAATATCCGATCAATCTCAGGAAATATCCTCTTCAATTTCTTACTTACATAAATAATTCATTTGCAATATATAAATGCGTTACGAACGCATGCTTATATGTGATATCGGCAACTCTGTAGAATATCATCTTCAGATAGTTGGAATTCTGTGTAATGTATCACATCCAACAACTTATTTAATATATTTTATCTGCCTACGAGCAATGTCTTGTGGATATTGTATGAAATATGTATCTCCGAATAACAGTCCAATTTGTATTATTTCATCTTATCGTTTGAAGTATTCATTCGTATTAGTTAAAAATCTGAAATGAGCGTAATTTATATTCCGCTCTCTAATTTTAAAGAACAAAAAGTTTCTCCAGTGATATATAATGCTTAAAAATCGAAAAGTGAAATGGTCTCGCATCGCCCGTTATTCACCATTTTTACTTGCTTACTTGCTCTTTTTCCTCTCCTACACTATATTTTGACCAACTTCATGAAAAGACCGCATAAATCTAAAGGCTTCATGCATTCCTTACGGGAGAATGACGCACGCTGTTTATACTGTTATATCAGAAATCTACGCTGAAGGTCTTCAAAATTATCGCCAACTTTCTCTTTCTAAGCAAAGGTTATGGTGGATCACGCCATTGCCCCGTAAGTAATACACGGGGTCATAGGATTTATATGATCTCTTCCTAAAGCTGGACGAAATATAGAGGAGAGAAGATTTAAACCGAGAACTGCAGCGATACTTCCAATACATTGTCATGTGAAGCACATTCTCCATTTCTGTGCTTCTAGTTGGCAACTGAGGGAAGGATGAAGGGTTGTTGTTTAGAGGATGAGCCAAAAAAGTCCGAGAGGTGGAGTGGTGGCAGTGTTTCACATAAAAGGTTCTCTTTCGGGAGTGCACGTTGCATGCGGGTGTCTCTCGGAGTTGCAGATGTGACGAACGATGGGGGTGTGATAAGACGCGTGGGTTTGGTCCATCCACTGTGTTGCATAATAGAGTGACGGACGAGCTCAGCTGCTTGTGAACAGATTTATCAACCGCTCTTGCCCATAGTTTCGCAACGTTCATGCAGATGTGCAGCCATGTGACCCTCCTTATAGGTTGAGAAATATACTTAGAGATCGCGCGGGATTTTCTTCCCATACGACGGTTTTCGATGATGAAATTTTCCGCATCCCCTTACGCCTTCCTTAATTTTCCATGATTTTCTGGTTTATTTCACGCTGTACTTCATTCTAATGCAACCATCTCTAGGAACCGAAGAGCTTTCGGAATCGATCTTTTATTATTTCGTTTTTTTAATAGAGATTTTTTTATTATAATCTTACAATACTGAGTACATTATGATCAACCCTCTAACAGAACATCTTTCACTGTACAATTAACGAGCTATAAGACAGATTACATAAAACAGATTGCATATAGAATTTTAACAATTTCACGATAGTTAAATACAATTTTAAAAGAAATAAACATTAATAGGCCTGTTAAGCCTAAAATGGATTGTCAGCAGGTGCCTTTTAAATAATGAAGTAATAATGAACACAAATGTTAAATCATACATCCAAACCAATTAAATATTAATTAAAAATACTATTTTAGATGCTGTTGCGGCTCTTAGAAAACATTTTAATTTTATAACTACTACAGAAAATTATTTAGTTCTATAAGCATAGCACTGCAATTAGGCGCAGGACCTGGTGGCAGTGGTTATAATATAGAAAATATTTACGTTATACCAATAGTCAATAAAAGATTTCCAAAAATGCCTGATATCTTCACGATATATTGATATAAATTTGCCCAAACATGAATGTAGTATTGATGAACATGCTTCGTCGGCTAAAGTCAATTCGTATATGTGTGCTCCCACCGGGAATCGAACCCGGGATCGCTTTCACCAAATTTGACACGCTACCCACATTACTTGTGGATTTGGTGTTATTATGTGATTATAATATCAGATTATAACAACATATTATGTTCTTGTATTATAATTCAAGATTATATTAATACGCAGCACAACATCAGACATGTTAGATGGTAAAAATTTAAATTATTTAGGGTGAAATGAAATATAGATTAGAGTGTTTTTTTTTAACAGATTAAATATATCGTCCTCGATTTCTTCCTGTTTCTTAATTAGGATTTCGATAAATATGGGTCGAGAGGGATTGCTTCGACATTTCTTACTCTATAATTTGCAAGGGTTCATTGAGATTGATTGATACCGCTACTCACTGTTCTTATTGAGGGAGATCGTTATGAAATATTAATTTTTAAATTTCTCTTCTTCTACATCTTTTATCTTCCTTATGCACCACATGCCATAGTTAGCCTTGGCCTTCAATATCTCTCCAGAATGGTCTGTTTCTAGTTTTTTTGCTGCCAGATTGTATAACATTGTGTGTAGGTCTTCCTTTACGTCATCCTACCATCTTTTTTGTCGTCCTCCCTTTTTTTGCTGTCCGTATTATATTTGTATGTCGATTTTACCATTCTATCATCATTTATTCGTTCAATATACCCCAACCAGCTGATACTTTGTGCTTTTATGAACCGTACTATATTCTCAATATTTATGAATTGATCTATTCCCTCTTTACATAAAATCCTCGATTGATCGTTCCCTTAGACCAGCCCATATTTCTTTTAATTAACTTTCTGTCAAATATCCTTTAATGATTTTCATTTGTGGTTGTTGCAGTGTTTATCTCTGTCCCAAAAGTAGCTTCAGGCCTTATTGTTGTTTAATATCATTTCATTTTTATGGATCCCGAAATTCACTTGATTTGAGGATATGTTCATAAAAAGATTGGTTTGTTTAGCTTTTTGAATTCTATCATGTATGTTTTCTCTATCATGTTTTCTATATTATTCCTTCTTTTGAATCTCGAACTATTTAAATACTTACTCTCCTGTAAAGTTATAGTTTGCTAATTTTAGATCTCACAATAATTTGCATTTCTTGATATTTTAAAACATTTTGTTTTCTCTTCATTTATGTGTAATTCTGTTTTTAATTTAACTTAATTTTGTGAATTTTAATTATTTTACTTTAACGTTTGATAATGGCCCGTGATACAATCAGATTAATCTCCTCTTGGCTGGAAAAGATAAGTGGTAATGGAAAGATCAAAATTCAAATATATGGAGAAAAATATTGATTTGGTAGTCTTTGAGTAGGTAGCGTCGAGATCATTTTCGTCTTAAGGCGTAAGGTTAGTTTTTACAGGACTTATCAGCCTAACTCGCATATCCTTATTTTAATATTGTCTCCTTTCAGTAACAGTCTGTTATAGGAGCATAAATGCAAGTGAAATGTTGGTATCTCAAGGAGCTTTGATGAAGCTAAGAAAATGGATATCATACGATCTTCAGAAAAATATTTGCGATTAAAATGAATTGAGCCTTTATTCTGGATAGTGCAGTCATTTTTGAGAGAAATCTGATCATTAAGGTGTGCGTAAGAATAAAATAGAATCCTCTGAGAAGGAATGCATGTTCCAAGCTTTCGGTACGCGAATCATATAATTTATTCTGGCATATACGAAGGCAAATTATTAGATGTCATCCTAACTATCAGCTTTTGCTTCTATATTTATAATTTATTTACACTTTTTCAATCGCTATCCACTAAATCGCTCTATTAATTTATTTCAGGATATTTGGTTTAAAGATAACAAGCTAAAACGAGGCGTACATGATGGAGTATTCCTTCTTAATTTTGCAATCCTTGCTTACTTTTCACAACGGTCAGTCGTCATATTGCAGCTGTGGAGCATAACGGGAATATCCCTTGTCTTTAATTCTGTAAAATTTATTAATAAATCTTCCATGAACATTATGACCAGGAAGTATATTGATTTATCCACTGCTTAGCTATTTAAGATATTTGCAGTCTCAAAAAAATACCGAAACACTCCTCGGTTGAGGTGCCAAAATATCTTAAGCCGTCACAGTCCCTTTCGTTCGGGAATTAATTAAAATTCCAATAGAAGATCTACAACCGTTCTCATCTCATCGGTCGATCGCAGATTCTTTTCAGCCTATCGTATTCAATCATCGATATCGGCAAAGGAAGTCGGGTATTTTGTATAAAAAGTGTTGTCTTTCGCCGTCCGTCGGAACACGACCTCTTCATGCATAACTGTATAAGGCATCGAATTCCTGAGCCGTTGGCAGGAAAGGGATACAGGAAGCTAAAGAGGCATGTCTTCGTCTTTATATAGTATACGATGTCTTCATTGGAAACCTGTCAGTGGGCTTGAATGGGCACAGCTGCCGAGGGCGTTGGAGGAAGGAATGGGGTAGATTAGCGCAGACTGGAATAATAATTACAATGATGATAGTCATTACGTGGGTGGGACTGAGACATCTGAACCATCTTCATTGACTAGAAGTAATTAAAGTAAAAACATTGTGGCGAAAATAAAATGTTGGGTTTGTAGACGAGATGAAATTTAAGCTTTTACTACGTGGTTGCACAATTGTGTTTACTAGATTTGTTATAACGTAGAATTACTCATGGTTTCAAAAGTACTAATGTGTTAACTAAATGAAAGAAAGGAAACTCGGCTGTTGATGAATTAGAAGTTCGAGGAGGTGCATAATTTACATACACCCTGAGGATGGAGGCATAGTCTCCGAAGTGCGATTTAGGAGTTTCCCAGAAAGTCGGTTTCCTTGCTCCTTTTGAGGAATCGGTCCAATGATAACCGGAATATCGGCAATTGGACAGTTTCTCGATCCTGTTATGATAACTGAATGTCAAATTTTGACAAAAGGACAGTCCGTCCGCTTGAGAGATTTGGAGAATTTGGAAACCTATTCCGAGAAATGTTTATCACGAATGACCTCTGATGATCAACGAAGCTTGCAGGCACATGTATATTACCTTAAAAATAATATAATTTTAAATATGAGTAGATGAATGCGTAGAAAAGAAATCAAAATTGAATTCCAAGAATTATTTATTCTATTACCTAAAATGACTTTCCTTAAATACTTAAATTAATGTTTACAATTTAGGGGGACAATTTTCTTTTTCTTATTTCTACTAGAAGGAAAGTGTCTTCTGACGGTAAAGCTTATTTATCTCTTGATTACTTCTTCAATTTGGTCATTTTGGTCCTGAGTGTCATATAAACTTCACCTTTATGAAGATATTTAAGTGTAGTTTATGGTCTTGCATCATTATAGTAGTCATAATAGTGTAATCATTCAGCGGGCGCTAATCTTAAAAATGATAACGGAGCTTTAAAAGCTCCACTCATTTCATTCAGTATGTTCAGCAAAAAAAGATGGCGCGGAGAGATAAATTGGCTGTCACATTCGAATAGTAACATCTGTCTGAGATAATACAAACAGACTCCGTGGGGCCATCAGCGCTTGCCACTGCAAATGAGATGGTCAGCTGTTAACAGAGGATAACGGGAGCAAAGTACAAATGTTGAGGGATTCTTTTTGATCAATTTGAATGATGTTTACATGCTGTAATGATCGTACACAATCTTTCGCCTTCCGCCATATTCAATCCATATTCATTCAATAAGTGTGAGATGGTTATAATTTAAAATTGCTTGCATTCATATGATGGTTTTTATCCCGTTCCTTCATCGAATCCATTTTTGAATTTTATGTATTCGTATACATCGATTTTCTTCGTTGACGCTAACACTGTTTATTCCTTACTATTTTTATTCAAAGAGGAACTAAAACTGAATGAATGGGCTCGTGGAATTAATTAGATAGGTAAACAACGAAAAATAGTTCGATTTACTATATTTTGTTTGCTTTCTGTTCGAATGTCTGCGATTATAAGAAAAAAAATTCAATTGAAAAAATAATTGCACCTATTCTTTCTTCCGTAGTTACTACTTAGACGGAAATCTTTACTTACAATTAACGGTTCAATAAGACACGTTTAATAAAACATAATCAATGTTCAATTTTCTTCATGGGATACAATTCTCACAACAGGAGGGTTAATGATGAACAGAATCAGGAAAATTTTCAACACTTATTAGTTTTTGAGTATTTTCTTATCGAATTTCATTACCCTCCAATTGAAAGACGCCATTAACGTCATTTTCACCATTAAGAAACCCGCTTAATTCCGTATTAACAAATGGATATAGAAAGTAATGGACATATCACATCCACGAATGGTGGACAGGATACTGAAATTATATCAGTGTTTCTTGAAAAATTAAGTATGATTCGTAAGAAGTTCATTATTTGGGGTATATCGATAAGAAGCACCGTTTTCGATATGATTGATCGAATTCAATGAGATACAAAGGCATTCATCATAAACACTGTAACATCTCCATTTTGTCAGCTTTTACCGCATTTACTAAAAATTATCCTGATACCACTTTCCGAGAAACTCTTTTGTAATATTTTGACTTCAACACAAATAATTTCGCGTGGTTTTAAGGAAACAAAAATTGAACAGACGATGAAGGATCTGACCAAACTATATTCACAATCTCTATGAGGTCATTTTTAGTTACTCTGCACAACGAAATAGTTTCTAACTAAATCAGCTCTAACTCTTCCAGAAGTTGCTGTAAAATACATTTCTAAGTCTGTTTTTCGATCGAATCATTTTGTAACCGCTGCTGAACTAGTCTTTTGGTTCGCTGTTCGCACTGTTCTATCAGAAATCAGTTTTACTCTATACTGAACATCTTCAAAATCTATCATTGCCAACTTTCTTTTTCTATGCAAAAATCGCAACAGCTCGCGCCATTTTTCCATACTTAATACACAGGATCAAATGATTTACGTGGTCTCTTCATAACGTTGGACGAAGTAAAGGATAATTTACTTTTTTCAGGTATAACAAAATATATCGTTTCTTGTTCAACTACAGATGCATATGAATTCATTTTAGCGAGTTAATATTCAAAGATATTCTTAACATTTGATCCAAACAAAATTTTCCATGAAAATGTTATGTTACCGATGAAATACCCGCGTAATTGAATACTGGCTCTTTTTTCTCGTTCCACAATTGTCCTGAGGATTATCAAGGATAATTAACCTGAAACCCTGGAGAAACATTGCTCTACTCATAGTCTCCGGATCAAAAGCCCCAACATACAGCACGGACTCTAATCTTCAATTCGCATGACTTCAATCGCTTCCAACCAGCCAACTGAAAAACATCTGCTTCAGTATATTTAAACAATCACTTACCCACCCTTTTTCGAGCGACGTATCATCCACCAAGCATTCCATAGTTAATAGCTTCATCTGTATCGAGTAATTCACTTTCGCTCCTCACCCCATAAACGCTGAAATTGGTGTCGTGCATTTCCTTTTCAATGAGGAAACATAAAGCCGACTCCCGCATGGTCGCGTGCCGTAGAAGCGTGCTCATTCGGGTCACGGAAATGGCACCGCTCGCCCGTGACCCCAACCCACGTTTCATCAACAACCCCAATTTATGCAGCGTTTCCTAGAAAGGGCTCAATGGGCTTTTATCTGATCACAGCGGGGATGGTTCTGCACGGAGAGCGTCTTTTTTGTGCAGGATGTCCGAAGATGTTTCCTGAACGCCAAAGGAAATCCACAGCGAGCGGAAATAGCTTTCAGCAGAAACGGGCTCTTAAAATAGATGCCCAAGTGGTTTGGGATTCGGAACTTGCGCAGTTTTTCGTGCATTAAACTGTTCGTTTAACTTTGGGTATGTAATGGAGAAAAATATGCTCATGGAAAGTGAGAGTGGAGCACTCTGCTCTGAGCTCTGAGGGTATTTTTTAAATAATAATTTCTTTTTATTCTATTTTGCGTCTACCTGGAATCGAACACATGACCGCTTCCATTTAAGCCGAACACATTGCCTAATTGGCTGTAAGAAAGTACAACAGTACAGTATTTATTTCTCACACATAATTTATTTCATATACCAACATGACAGTATTTATTTCTTATACATATCTACATCTACATATGTACCACATTTATGTGTACTGCAAACCGCCTTTCGGCGTGCAGGGTATATATTATACATATATTATAAATGTTTATATTTTATCATTATACAAGTAAGTATACACAAGGGCAGTGTGATATATTTATTCAGACATCTTAAAATTCTTAATTAATTCCATTAGAAATACGCAAGAAACACGAATAAAGGAATAAGAAAGAAATAACGAATCGTTTATACCTTACTTCATGGCATAGTATAATGTAACCAATTACATTTCAGAGCAATGTCATGCAATTGTTTGGGGTGATCAGAAACCTCATTGTATCTGTTATTCGCAGTTGCCAAAGTCGGGCATGCCCAAAATATTTACTCACCCCGCGAGATGGGTAATTCCATTTACTCAAAGGCTGAAGGAAACTTTTATTTAAAAATGAATATGTTCACTCTTCTACACTCGCGAACCGAGTATTTTTCTTTAACTAAATAGCCGAAATCATGATTTTGTGGAAAACGACCGCAAACATCTCCAAACTTCATCTGAATAACATATCCACTGTTGTCTTGATTCTTGGTAACCTTATCTCATTGGGGATTTCAAGGTTTAGTCGACATAAAAGATGAATCTGCCTGTTGTCTTTGTGTGGAATGTTGAAAAACACTGCTTTGGTGTACTACGTCCAACGTCATGAAGAGACCACGTAAATCTAACAGCCCCGTGTATTACTTACGGGGGAATGGCGCGAGCTGTTATGAGTTTTGCATTGGAAAAGAGAGATAATGATAATTGATTTCGAAGGCATTCATAACAAAGTAAAACTGATTTCTGATAGAATGGTACGAACAGCGCGCACCATTCTCTCGTAAGGAATACACGGTATTAAGATTTATGTGGTCTCTTCATGACATTGGACGGAGTATATTAGGTGAGAGAGAAAGGGGGTTCGAAATTTCATTATGAGCGCAGGGCCATCTGCACACCCTTCAGAGCGCGTGGGCATGAAGATAAAGGGATGCCGACAAGGTGGTGGACATGGCAGTGACAATAGCAGGATGAGTCACGGGGCAAACCTTCGTTAAAGGTACGAATGACCATAAGTGGCGATATGCCCCGAACACATATTTATAGGTTTGCTCTCTGGGTGCAGATCTCCGATGTCCTGTTGCGTGATGTAGCTTCCAAGTGAAGGGAGAGAGTTAATTAGAGGGATGGTGATTCCATGAATTGCCTTGTGGGGATGGTGACGTCCCCAGAAGGAGCTGGACTTCATCTGGGATATTTGCAAAAGGACCAAGCCAAAGATTGAAACAAATCATTTATTGCTAAAGTCTTGTCGCGAAGAGTATTTCCTTCAACATACATACAAAGGTGAAATTATCGGGTGAAATTGAGACTGGATAGTCCCATCTTACATTCAACTCATTAGAATACGAGGGTGGTCTGAAAAGTTTCCGACCCCAGATTTTTCAGAAATCTTCAGAAAATTTTCAGAAAACATGTCGAGAAATGGCGAAATGTCCGAAACTTTTCAGACCACCCATTTATATATTACATAAAAGAAGAAAATGAACAAATAAAATTATGGCAATATTTTAGGTTTACATATTTGAAGAGCATACGTGCGAGTATGCGTATACAAGCATAAGTTCGAATAATATCACTTAAGAAGAAGATTAATTAAAATAGAAATGACGTGAATATGAAATGAAATATGGTAGAATTATTTTAAGTGCTTTGACTGCTAAAATCATTTAGCATATATCGGCCCTTACCGGGAATTGAACCCGGGACCGCTTTCATCAAAGTCGAACACACGGCCCACTTGGCTATCCGGGGTCCCAAAGTGAAATGTTTATTAGTTTTCTTGTACAAATACTATAAATATGTATACCTTGTTAGAACTAGTATTGACAGTAGTATTCGACAGCTGAGGTAATTTCGCACGTGGTCTCCCACCAGGAATCGAACCCGGGACCGCTTTCATTGAAATCGAACGTGCTGCCTACAAGGCTATACAGGAACCTTATATCTTAAAATTATATTGATACGCATTTATATAAAATTTTTAAATTTTAAATATTTATATAAAGTTTTTAAATTTGAGGAATGGGCGCCCCTGATAATAATTCTGGTTAGATTCGAAAATCCTTGAATTTATTCAAAAAGTGGTGTGCGAAGTAAAAAAAAATGTGAGGTGGTGCTTGGAAATAAAGCGGATGACCGCCCAAATTAGATGGTAGCCTCATTCACGGACTACCCTTTGAAACAAAAGCAAACATCAATTACGCATGAATTACCCAAATATGGCAGCATTACTCATGTCCAGGAGCGATGAGGGCTGTATTTGCGATTTGGGAGGCGGTGCAACAAGCAGCATGAATGTTTTCTACCAGTATTTACACAACCACATCATAATTCGTCATAATTTCTCGTTTTTACTGAGACATTCGTCAGCTGAGATATCAGCGCGAACTCGTTGAAAGATGGCCTAACTTCGAAGGCTACCTTCATTTCAGTAATATATGTGTATGCAAATAATAATTTGTATGTGTATGTAAATAAAATACGAAAACGACAATAGTTAAAAATAATTCGATAGGAAATCTAAGACATTAATTTTCGTCATAACAGAGTTGGAAGAAATGGTAAAATAGTGAAAGTTCGTATAAACGTCTTTTTTTGGGCAAGATAAAAAGTGTGTTTTCATATAATCCATCATCAGCGTAGATTTATGACATAAAAAGAAATTTTGTAGATGATTAGGAACTAGAAGGATTAGAATTTGTGAATGTAATGAAACTACTATAGTAAAGGCTATAATTCGCAGCAGGAAAAAGCTACTTATGTGGGATGTTTATGAAACCTACTCCAACAGAAAATACCGCTGAAAAGTCACAACAGAGGTCTCCATTTACCCCATTTAATACAGCTAAATGTAGTGTAAAATAAATTGAATTACATAGTAAAATTCAGATGTAGATAAAATGAAATGGTTAAGGGATTATGGAATATTAAAAGAAAACGGAATTTGAATGACAAGAAGTACTTCAGGTCGATAATCTTTGATTAGATAGGAACGCAAATCTGGAAATAAGAATGAACTGTATTTCTGTGTAGTCTTTTGTCAAAGAGGAGCATGGAAAATTTTAACTCGAAGACATCACTCACAAATATATATCATTACGCAATTGGAACATATTTGAAACCATGGAACCTCAAAAGCAGAGGATGAAAGTTCATCCGGCCCACATCCGCTTCCTTGCGATTTATCTTTCTTCATATTGCTGTAATATTTAAGGCGGATTTCTCGGAGCGATGTTATTACGTAGCAGTTTGATATTATCATTACATCCCATTAAATATATTAATTGGTAGCATTTAGTGAGAAAAATGTTATTTTCATAGGTTCTCACATTCATAAAGACTTTGTATCAAAATTCGCTGAAAGAATTTTACGACATCCGATGTATGACGTTAATCTGAAAGCGAGAATTCCGTTCAACATGAACCTAATATAATAACCCAGGTCCTTGTATCTACTGCGATTAATAAACGTCGAAAGAAATTAAAATATCGTTAAGATAATGATGCATTTCCTTGTTAAAATGTCATTATTTTCTTAATTACGTAACGTTGCATGTCTATAAAAACTATAGAAGAAACGCAACTCTTAAATTGACGATCTCTGGGAACATCCTGCATAACTGAAAGATGGAACACATTTGGTGATTATTTCAGACCTATTTTTTACATAGCTTTTCATCTTTCCTTCTCTTGAACATCGGTTTCCATGCTCTTACCTCTAAATTCGTTACTTTAATAAATAAAATTAAAATAATTAAATAAAATAGAAGTTTTAGATTAATTTTAAAATTGAAAAAATAAAATGATATTAAAATTTTAAAACAAATTAACTCTTAGTAAATCATCGCGAGTCGCAGTAAACATACTTTCCTGTACATACATTTAAACTATAATAGTATCTTTATTTCATTTTATCGCACTATTATTTAATGTAAGTCTTAGAATTTTTTTCGGGGTAGATTAAAACAGATTTTTTTTTGCTTTAACTCTCGAGACCTAGGTTAGGAAATATTATGAAACTCACAGGAAAGAATTCGCCACACGGAATTAGGCCATTGCGGTCCGCGGGATGGACTTCTTATCTCTTTATTTGCACATTTCACTTCCTCGTAATCTTCTTTTTTAGAAGATTTCCGAATTTAAATTTAACGGAATAAAATCAAAAAACGATTACAGTTGTTGTAACTGTGGAAATAACTTTTATTTTATCATTATTATCTTTTCAATATCGTTGAAGGCAATAGTTTTTACATTACTGGTAGACTCATCCACTTGGCTCACTGTATTTATAGCAAGATATGCCAGATCATACATTTTGCTGGAATTTCCTTTATTCAAGAAAAACTTGCTGGAGTCCTCACTTTTGCTGTTGTATACTATACCCAGAGATCTATGTGATCTAGTAACATACAAGAGGGGGAGGAGTGGTTCATACAGTTTCCTTATGAACTAATCTCCAATTCACTTATGGAATGCCATTTTGTCGTCAAAAATGTAGAAGATGTACAGTTATACCGGAAAAACTTAACATTTCTCGACAGAATAGTCTGATTGGTGATACTACAAAATCATCAAAGAGGGGATATCTTTTATGAGAGACATTCAAAATAACATACACTATCCAAATCTCTCATATTTAGATACTTATGGTACTAGCTGATATCATCATCTCATTCTTTCTCATAAGCAGAGCTTACAATCAAGAAAATTACTCATTAAATTACAAATAATTTCGTATGCAATTATGAATACGGTGAGAATGATATCGAGAATGTGAACAGAATCTTTTAATGTGGGTGAAGTTCAATCGACGAGACATATCATAAGAACTACTAACTTTGCAATAAATTCACAAAAGCCCGAGGAATATAAATAAAAATCTGATGTTATTCTAAAGTTGTTTCAAAACGTAGAGTCGAAACCATTCGGGCATTGCATGAAAACAATTTCGCACTCCCCGGAGTGAGTATGTATGTAATGTATGTATTTATTAATTTGCCCTTTTTAATTAACTGCTAAATTTCTCATATGTCATTTTTGCATGTTTTTATTTTTCAATGTTTTATTCTATTATTTTTTGTGATATTTATTATTTTCTCATGACGTATTCCTGCAACTTCCTCTTTTTTGATTTAATTTTATTATTTTGTTATTACTTTTGTATTTTAGTTTGAATGTTTTATCTTATGTTTTTATCATACTTTTTTATTTACTTTGTTTACTATTGCATTTTTTCTTTTCCTGATTTTATTTTATTATTGTTTTTGTAATTTCTTTATAGTACTGCTTTTGTAATTTTCTAATCATACACAGTTTTCTTTCATAACTTTTAGCTTGTACTATCAGTAGGTTTGCGCAGGTTTTTCACACCCCCCTTCTTTGCGGGTGTTTTCCTGCAGTGGATATTTTTTCCTATGATATCACCTTAGGTTTTTTTTTTAAATCCACTCCTTCTAAATTTTTCCTTTCTATTTCTCTATTCACCTACACATAACTTTTTATGTGTGTATTATTTTTGACGAAAGGTTAGATGGAAGAAGAGACTATTCAGTCTCAATCTCGCCTTAAATAAAGACCTTATAGACCTTATAGTATTTCGAGCATTGCCCGAATTCAGCAAGTATGAATAATACGTATATACGTGCATTTCCCCACAGCAATCCCGTGCAGAAGTCATCCTTTAAATGTAGCACTTGTCGAGTCATGAAGCCTCCCTCTTTTGTGTATTCGTGATCGTCCCCTAGGCACGCGTGCCAGCCATGCACGCCCCTTTTAAAAGGACCCCTCCTTCGCGTGCCCTTTGACGGGGGGCACCTGGCAGTCATTTACATAGCGTGCCTTATGTTCCGTCGGACACATGGGCCGATACCCATCTCTCCCCAAAGGAAGGACGCTCCCCCTGAACAAACAATAAAGAGGGCGCTTAAAAAAGACTCTCTCTCGTGCAATAATTAAGGGGTGGCGTGCGTTTTTATGGGGGTTCTAAAACAATCGAGAGAGAGGATGATTAGGTGTGAATCCCATACGGGTATGATGTCACTCCTCTTCCGGCTCCATATCTACCGGAATATGGAGCCATTTTGCGTCACTTCCTGTCATCATCGCACATACATTAGGTATGTTGTGGATCATGTGCAAAACGCCCATATATAATTGGCTCTTTATACAGCGACAAATATATATGTTATTTTCAATAGCCGAATTCGAGCATTGTCAGATATTATGTGCTCACTCAGATGATCCTCTACTGTTACCCCACATCATGTTATTCATGAGGGTTACTCTAAGATATTTCACCAATACTACTATTAAACAGTCAACCCAAGTAGGCCATGCGAAATGATTAACAGTAGATTTTTTTTTCGAAAAAACTAAATAACAATAACACTTGTCTACGAAATTTTTCTCCTATTTATTTTTACGTTTATTCAGTATTTATCAATGCAAACGTTGATTTCAAAATTTCTTCTTCAAAACCCAAATTCATCCCTTCCTCAATTTGAACATTACAGCATAAAAATAGTTGTGCGAAGTTATTCCTCCTATTTACTAATTTAGGCTCCCAGATAGCTGAGGTAGCGCTTTCGACTGTGATGAAAGCGGTCCCTAGTTCGATTCCCGGTGCGCCCACGGCCGAAATGATCTCAGCTGTCGAAGCACTTTTAACAATTCTAATGCTATTTTTACTAAGTTGGTATTTTCCTTTTTACTAAGGTGGTATTTTCTTTTTTACCTTGTTTGTGTCAATTGGTGTATAATTATTTACTTACCAATATTTTGTATTTCCACTTTATTTTGTATTTCTGCCGAGTATTATTTAGTTCTTTTGTTTGTATTTTTGCACTTCCACACATTTCTATACTCTTACTTGTATTTTGCGTTGATCAATGGGAACACCCCTGAGCATAATAAAACTATTATTATTATTGAAACCCTTTGATGGAATCTCATCGTCAGGAATCTTTGACTTTTAAGAAAAATCTCAAGGTACTCATCGTTCCAATTATTCTTCATATATGCGATCTAGCCTTATCTAAGGGAGGATACATGTCACGCCCACGCGAGAGCCGATTTTCTGACGGAAGTAGCGTGTCTCGTCGGCCGCAAATAGACTCTTCTTTCCAGTAAAGAAATAAACAGATAGCAGGCCGTCCTTCCGTCTCAACGGTCACGCGAGAACTACGGTTCTCTCGGTGAAAAAAAGGCCATTTAAGTATAAGACGACATTTGGTGCGCAACCTTCAGCAAGGCCTTAGAAACACGGATTTGTTGTCGAGGGGAAGTGTTCAGAGGATAGCATATGGTGTAGTAATCGTGGGAGAAAGAGGTGGGCGAAATGTTTGCGAGACTAAGATTTGTGTTTTATTGTGTGGGAATAGAGTCTCGAATGAGGTGATGCATTTGGATGAAATCTTAGGCTTCAGCTTTCCACACACCTCAACCGCAATGGTAACTTATTCTTGAAGTAGCTATTGTCGAAAACAAGACGAGTACGCGCTGTAGGATTAACGTACAGAAAATACTTTTCTAGATTTATTGCAACGAACGCCATACCATTTCGTTTCACCCTTATAGATAAAAGTTTAACTGCGAAACGATTTTGGTTTTACCTGGAAGGGCCTCGTATTTAATGTCTTTTAAATGAAAGCGATCATCCCTGGGAAAACAGATATAATAAAAGGGTGACAAAAGGGTGCGGATGCTTATTTCATTATCTTATTAAGATGTTCAACCGATTCTACTATTAAACAGTCTACCAAAGTAGGCCATAAGAAATTATTAACAATTGACTTTCTTTCGAAAAACTAAATACCAAACACTTGTCTACGTAGTTTTTCATTTTAATTCAACTATCTAACCAGCACATTCAACAGTCACAGCAATTTTTCATGCCCGTTTTACCTTAGAATTTTTCATAAGTACACGTCTTTACTTGCAATATTTCCTTTCATTCTTCGCCGAATGCGATCATCATAAAGTTATGAGTCTCTAATGAATAACTAATAAATAAATACTATCGATACGGCCTAAGTGATATAGGAACTCAATAAATACTAACAAGGATATCGCACTTCTTCAGCAGGAAATGTTTATTCCATCCGGTTTCCGATTTTGGCGATTGATAAATATTCAGACAAAAATTTCCTGTGGAGGTCTGATCTTTTTATTTTTTTGTAACTAATTAAGAGTTAAACCTAGTCTTCAATCTTTCTGAACTCATCAAGATGATGAGGCCCGATAAGATTTAAAAGATTGCAGTCGAATTTAACTAAAATATGGTAAGAACGAAAAAGGACTCGGGGAAAGGAAATGATCAACAAAATATAAGCGACCTCGGAATCATCTAAAAATAAGACACCCAAAAAGGCAGATTCTTACACAAAAAGTTCTAAATGGTTAATTCGATTAGAAAGCTCGTAGACAAGTGGGTAACACGTTCACCTCACTGAAGTTGTCCTGGGTTAGATTCCCAGTGTGAGTCCATATGTGAGAAATGACCACTGCTGTCGAAGCACATTCAAGAATACGATTATTTCAATTCCATAAGAGAGAGTAAAAACGAAGAAATGGTAGGAGTATCTATGTCTAAAGATATAATTCTATCGTACAGAAAACGTATGGAAGAATTTTGATCCTGTAGAAAGAACTAAAAACCACTTTCCACGGTTCCAAAAGGTGGCATTAACAGCATAGAAATAAAAATATAAACAAACAAACAAAAGATAAGGCTTAAGTCAGACTGGAACATGGAAAAGTAAGGGACGCTCCCATCCGATGCGTTACGACGTGCAAAATAACCTGTAAAATTCGTTTCGGAGAGTGTTTCAATGGGTGAATCGTCGTCGACGTTATCTCCGATCGGCAGGGGGAAATGACCAGGTGTTTGGCGTCACGCAACGGGGGATGCGGGCCTTTCGGCGAGACCCAGCAATTAGAATTGGAGTCAATGGATGAAGTTGGCTCTTCAATCTTTTTCCGCTCGCTCTACGACATTGATATCAAAACTGCGTTTAATGGTTCAACCTTCCATTGTTCTACTTACGAGTAGATGTGTAGGAAGGTGCGACTCAGCACTGAGGCACGCGGGAACGCTTCAGGATGGATAACCTGGCTGCCCACGACCATTTCAAAGAAGACCATAAGCTTTGAAAAACCTTATGAAAAAATAGTTAGCAAAAAGGGTAAAAGAGGGAACTTTTAAAATTTTTTTGATCGTAACACATACCTTGTGTTTACGAAAATTTTCTTATCGCTTAGATTCGGTTGAGTATTTTTATGAGTGAATCATAAAAATTGGCGGGGATACTATAGATAGACGTATTAAAATCTTTCTATATTATTTCTAAACATCTATTTTCGGTCACAAGCGCTTTTCTCCCTTCACACTCCATTAAAAAATATAAATGACAAATCATTTAAAAGAGAAATTTTACCGTTTCCTGCCAAAAATAGGCCAAAAAATAAAAATACGCCATTTTCTCTGAAAATCAAGTTAAAATTTTAATTTTTCCATTATGTTTCGTAGCTGGGTATGTAGATATCGATATCTATCGATGCAGACAAATCATTTATAAACGGACACTGTGTATGTTTTTAAGTACATAGTTATTAGTACATATATGTACATGTACATATATATTAGTGTTTGTGTATTTAATTTTAGTGATTGTAGTGTTTGTTGAAATTTATTTGGGTGGGGAATATAGTGTGTGTCCATCTGCGAATTGACTAGTTACTATTATTATTAATTCTGATTTTATATCCAAACTTTAATTCAGATGCGTAAATTTATGGCACTAATACTAAGCGATGAGAATTTAAAGAAAAGAACGTTAGGAAAAATCATAATGGGTCATGGCTATAGGATGAAAAAAATGAAATAAAACCCAATGGAATTCTAAAGAGGCCGAATGTAATTGCTAATAATTTATTACTAAAAATTATCCCTAACAAATCGAGAATTTTATGGTTTCATCGTTTCTAATGAACGTATCATACGGTGTAAAATTTTGTTTCTGCGCTCTTCCATTCCTTGTAAGGATTTAAATTCCCTTCAGTGACTTGCAACTTTACTCAGAGCCATCTGAAAATGAGGGCTATGGGACGGTCGCTAGGGGGGTCACTCGTTACGGGCCCAACGGATAGGAGAGCCGCTTACCTACGAGGGGCCCGCGTCTCTGGTTATGAAAGCCTTTGCGATTCTCCTGCGGAAATTCCCCTCTGCAATAATTAATTGAAAATTGTTGATGCTTTCTGGCGATATCTGGTGGAACTTTTCCATAATAAATGCGAAAGAAACAATCTGTCTTCTATAAATTTAAAATTATAAATTTATAATAATAAATTTAAAATAATAAATTTAAAATAATAAATTTAAAATAATAAATTTAAAATAATAAATTTAAAATAATAAATCTAAAATTAAAAATAAATTTGTGGACGAAGACAGTTTGTTTCTTTCGTATTTACGTATAATTGAAAATTGCTAATCGGAGTATAGGCAACCCCACCATACACGTCCGTTCTAACCGAGTATGTAGGAAATAACGCATTGTTCTCTGGTATATCTTTCATCATATTTTCATTTTCATTCGTTAATTTTTTCCTTATTACTTACTAATTCACTTATTATTAATAATAAATAGTATTTTCTATTAATATTCTCCATAAATAACCTTCGCGAGCGACATTTTTACAGTTAAGGTAGTTAACGACTATCTTAAGAACGTGAAAGGAACTTGCATTCGTTTAATATAGGATGTCCTAATTATAAATAGCGATTACTTTCAAAAATCTTATGTAATAATCACCATTTTCTATTTATTAATATGTTTATCTATCCAATATCAACATCTCTTGAAAGAAATTCATGGAAGC
This sequence comes from Pachydiplax longipennis, assembly GCA_036926295.1. NCBI lineage: Eukaryota > Metazoa > Arthropoda > Insecta > Odonata > Libellulidae > Pachydiplax > Pachydiplax longipennis. The sequence continues at coordinate 34,258,283 of JAVFKF010000019.1, forward strand.
AATTTTCGGAAATTAATATCACGTACCTCCCGACGTTATATAATTATGAAATTTAGAAAATCATTGGAAGCCTAATGGTGCATCTAACTTCGATATTTTTGCCCAGCGTATCCTTGGTTCGATTCCGGACGACTCGACGCAATGGAAGAAATTTTCGGAAATTATTACCATGTACTTCCCGACGAGATAAGATTATGAAATTTAAAAAATCGATGGCTCGATTCCGGATGACTTGATGCATCAGAGATACTACGTATTGCTCTGTGCATATGATTAGATATATTAGAGATATTATACCTCGCGCTGTACCCCTTTTTTCACTTCCTTAATAAGAACGTCTGAAAAATCACCCTATGGGTGGGTCTATTTCTTCATCCCTGCTGTATAGATAGCATTACAGCTTGAAGATATAACACTGCATCACAGATCTTGCTCTGTGCCCTTTTTTTCGCTTCCTTGAGCAATTTGCCCTGAACAGAGCCCAAGACACCTGCGCCAAAAGAGCGACAAAAGAGTGTCAATTGTGGTTAGTCATCTCAGCCGAGAGGAGGCCAATGGCGTGGTTCTCTCGGACTGGACCACCCGTATCAATGGAAACCCGATATTCCGTCTCCGCCACACGGACCCTGCTCGCTCCACGACCACATGCTACAGCTGTACCAAATAGCACGCAACCATTGATTACTTAATTTACTCATTTGGAGACTGTCGAAAATTTTTATGTCTTCGGAAGACGGTCGCCTTAACTCTTTTCGTTGTAATCTTCATCAGAGAGAATTTCGCAATATGTTGAGTGTGCTATCGGGGATAATTAATGAAAGTAAATGCAACCTGCTATTAAGGATTATATTTAATGGGAAGTTGTGCTCGTTATATTTTAGCGGTGGTTTTAGCATGACTCACTTGACACCGGTAATTTTATATGATTAAAATTCTTCCTCGATTAATTAAAATCCTATAGCCTCGTAATCTCGATCTATGTGTCATACATAAACTCCTGTCTTCCGTGTAATATTCAAAGGTAATATATTTAAGGAAGAGTGTTAGGGTAAATTTTCACCCGTGAAAAAATTCCAGGGAAAACGGATTAGATGAAAGTCTGACGGGACCGGGTATCGAACCCGGGATCTTCCTAAATCCGGAGGGCTGCTGCTGCAAGGACAACTAAGTTGTCTCTTTGCCAAACATTTTATATTTTTCATTTCCAGTAATTTATGATTTTTTCCCTACACTTAAAATCGAATGTTTCTTTAGATTAATTACGAGTTTGTCATTTGACGAATTGATCATTTGATGAAATTATTAAAATATTCCTGCATAAATACTTCACCAGTACTTAAGAATCGGGAACCAATAAAAAAACGTACTTATCAATTTTCTCTGCTACATAATATTTTCATGTCATTATCCTACATAAAGGATTGAGAAAATTCCACTCTTACCGGGACTCGAACCCGGATCTCCCACTTTCCGATTTTGACTCCTGGCTACAGCGGACTTTTTCTCCTTCATTTATTGGTGTAAATTTAAGCATGTCTAACATGAGTTTTAATCATTTACATATTCGCATATATATTGAACAATATCGAACTAAACATTCATTTCTGAAGATCACTTGTATTATTATTCTTAATTTCAACAACAAATTCAACAAATCACAATACAGAATTTCAGTTTCAAAAGTAATATTTTAACAAATTTTTAAGCTTTTAAACGTACAAGCCAAAAAAACGTTTTCTGAATTTCGCTGTAAAGGTATTTAAACACACGAAATATTTTAATCGAGGTGAATTCTTCACGCACAATTTCATTAAAAGTCATCCCGTCTCAGACACAGGTTTAAACAGCGGAAATTGGTCACGCTCAATGAATTACGCAGGAGCCAAAGGAAATCGTAAGTATCGATGTATCGGAGAGAAAGATATTGCTGAGGTGGACAAATAAAACGCTTGACTTATTCGCGATGGCATCTGAAATAGCGCAACGTGCGGACTATCTTCATGGTGAATCTTATTCCATAAGAAGTTGACTGTTCAAGAGAGGGAGCGAGTTATATAATGCGGAATATAAGAAGGCCTTTTTCGAGTTTTCCTCAATCAATTCTTGTATCGCAGTAGTGGATCAAGACGCTTTTCGGCCCTCTCTCGGGAACACCTGCCTGTTTCGGCGGAATTCCACGAGGAGGTGCTGTCAGGAGAACAAATGAGTGACCGAAAATTCGGACATCAATCCTAGCTTGTCTCTTCTCCCATTCTTTTCCCAATCCCTTTTTGTTTTTCTGCTGCGTCTCAAACTGCTAATGCGATGCTGACATATCTTCACTGCTTAGAAGGAATTTCAAAACGATCAGAAGTTCCGCGGTTTTAAAAGCGTCGTTTCCATGTTTGTGTTTGTCGTCTATCGGATCGTGGAAGTAGTTGTGAACCCCTGGCGATTTCATCCTAATAGTTCCCTTTAATATTATTATATCCGTTTCTGATGATTCTGTATTTCAATTTTTTTCTTCCCCGAGAAGATTTGCTTATATATACATGTTAACTTTCACCTTATCCTATACAATTACTATTTGAGGAGTAAGATAGCTTTGCAATTGTCTCCATTTCTGATTCCTCTATATCACGTTCGCTTTTTTTTACATATATACGTTAATATGTTCTTAGTAAAAGAAATATGCAAAAATTTATAAAAAGTTTTAATAGTAAAATTAATATCCTCCATCTTTACTTGAAGGAATTCTGAAGTATTCATCTTGAAATGAAAATACTGGGTAATTTCCACAGAAAGAAGCTACTTCTTGCCACAGCAGAATTAATTTACCGTCGAAAATACTACTTCTACTATGGAAATTACTTAATGTTTCCATTTCAAAATGAATTTGAATAGTATTACTACTCTGTTTTTTCGCGGCCTTGTCAAACCTAATAGTGTTATTGCAGCATAAATTAGGTTAAAGAAAGATCATAGTGTCCGTCGAAGATTCTTCTATAATTGCTTTCGTTTTCGTAAAGGATCTTTTAATGCAGCAAAGCTGAAGAACATCTTCTAGTATCACAGAAGGATTTTAAAATTGACAAGAGAATATTCTAGACATTTTTTCTCCAAACGTATCTTAATGTGACATTAATCTTGGTGCATTGATCTTATCTAAGTGTATAGTATTGCGAGTTGTTTGAATACCTTGTTATAATGGTCATTGAGTTTAAGTCGTTTGTCGGTGTACATTTTGATACACAGCATAGGGAAACACTTCGTTGACCGGTTTCAGTGCTAATCGTGATATCCTAGGCCAGGTGCGGCGAATCTATGGCATGCTTGCCTAAAGCGGCAAGTTAACTCTCTGACAGCTATATTCTTATTATATAATCTTCTCTTCTTAATTTGAACCCTAAAGTAAATAATTTTGAATGTCGTCAGCTTGATGATGTATTATCTTCATCAGCATCATCATAGTGATATTATTACAGAGATGAAGTCGAAACCAAGCGGGACATTTTGGCATCATAATGGCGTATAAGATTTCATCAAATATAGCACTCTTCCCACTAAATGTTCGCCGTTCTTCTAATAGGAAAATCAATTTTCCAAAGGAGTCATCAAAGGGGCACGGACGGTCATACTGTACCCGCCAGTGACTCGTCTCACAATAATTAGAAAAACTTACAGTAATTAGTAAATCTAATCATATTTAGTAAATCAAGCAATAAATAGTAAATCTAGCAATAGTCAGAAAATCTAACAATAACTCGTAAATCTAAAAATAATTATTAAATCTAACAATAATTAGCAAATCAAGTAATAATTAGTAAATCTATCTAAAATTAGTAAATCAAGCAATTATTAGTAAATCTAGCTATAATTAGAAAATCTAACAGTAATTCGTAAATCCAAAAATAATTTGTAAATCCAGCAATAATTCTTAAATCTAACAATAATAAGTAAATCTAACAATAATTAATAAATCAAACAATAATAACATCGTTCACGAGAAGTTTAGAGGAAAGCCTAGCTCCTAACTTAAACATTTCTTATCAGGAATGGGAATATTACAAATGTAACTAGGTAACAAGAAAGTCAACATCGGCGATTCCTTACAACTCTTAGGAACTTAGAAACTCGAATTCGCCAAAATGCAGCACAAAATGTCCGTCACAATGTAACATTCAATGAAAACCCCAAAGCATTTCATCGACTTGACCCATTTCTGGTTTTCTCCCTTCATCTCTCCCGTATCATCCCGCTCGCGTCTTTTGTTCCGAAAAAGGAGACTTGTTCTACGCGGTCGAAATACGTAATGAACGAATCTCATATCCATTTCGAGTCACGCATCAAAAGCGAGGAGAGGCGCGCTCTCGCAAACAGCGATTTAGCGACCGCTCTGGAGAATGAGAAGCGAAAATTCAGGTTGTCGGGTGCATCTCATTTACTCCAGGACGTCGCAGGGTTTTCCCGATGCATCGGCTGGATTCAGAGGTATTTTAGCGAAAGAGAGGAACATACGAAAACCATTGTGATGATACGAAAGCTACGGAGGTATGAGTAATGGTGGGAATATATATATATATATATATATATATATATATATATATATATAAAGTGTTCTACTACCTTTCGGTAGGTTCATGTGCCCCCACATTCCCTCTCCTTCAATTCCCGGTAACGTATCCCACCCCTTAATTCGTCTAACAACTTCTGTCTTTGTCTTCCCCTCTGTCTTATCCCTAGCATTCTTCCCTCGATCTCTTTCCTCAATAATCCCCCTCCTCTCAATATTTGACCCACCCATTTCTTTTGTCTATTTTTAATTACTTCAATCATTACTCTTTTCTCCCCAACCATCTCTAGAACCTCCTCGTACGTTTTTCTATCGACCCAACAAACCGAATGAAGACAATCGATTAATACGATTGTTTGCTTCCATCGAATAATTCGAACAAAGCGTTTCGATCTTTCACTCTATCCCAACAGAGTAAATCTAATCGATTGCTCGAAGCAAGTTTTTCGGCTTTCGTTCGGCGAATGAAAAACTGAATGATGAAGTGGCAAATCTATCGAAGCTACCGGAACGAAAATCCCCATGGAAATGAGTACATTTGGATCTGAAAATCCATGTGGTAGGACCCTCAATCCAAACTTTCGCGGGACACAAATTTAAGGATTATTTTAACGATCTTTTATTCTTCGCTATTATTACAACAAGGTGGTGCATTAATGGAAATCGAGCTCTTCTTACCGGGCGGTTTCTCTACCATCTGAGCTTTTAAAGAAGTAGAAATCATCATATTGCATATAGTCGTAGCATCAAGAGGAAGACCCGGTCTCGAGTCCCAGTTCTTCCACTTTCACTCCTTTGATCCTTTCCAGAAGAGCAAGAATGTGTAATGCGTAACCAACTGAATTTATTCGAAATTCAACCTATTCTTCCCAAATCTAGATATGGTTGATGGATGATAAACGAGTCTTGCTTTCTGTTATGTTTTCCGTGTTTCTAATGAATATTTGTTCCAACAATCGTAATTCCTACGAAAACCCGAATTCTCCATAGGTAGTAACTATTACTTTTATTCATAAACTTTCAGTAGTAATGTAATGAAAGAGTAGCCTAGCAAGACCGAGGCTCTGGGTTCAAATCCCGGTTTGGGCATGGATATTCGTGTCGAAAATTAAAGGTTTTCTGTAAGTTTCTTTGGAAGGCTATGATTTGCGGCAACAAAGTCGTCATTATTATTATCTATAAGAAATTATCATCGAAATAAGTGCACCTAGAATGAGCTACAAAAATAATATGATTATTATACATCATTGTTTACTTGTTGGAACAAATAAACATAACTCCTAGCCGTATTGCAAATACTTAGCAAATAATTAGCCGTGCTGCAATACGACTAGGAATTATATTTATCAGTTCCTATACATAATGGTATATAAATAAATATGTAGGCCTGATTCTTTCGTGTATGTAACAACTTTCAAGCACTACATTCTTCGCTTCAACTCTTGGATTTTCATATACTACCAAATTAATCATCGAACTGCAAATACTGTTCTTGTTTTGACATAGAATTCCATTAGCTATTTTATTTTTTTTAAATTTCAAGTCGATCTATTTTCATTCATTTCCCATTTTCTAGCAAAGGAATTATGACTCAAGGACTCTTACCTTCTTTGCACGTGATAGGTTCCGATAGATTGATTCTTCAGCTTATTTTCGTTTTCTGAGCGATCTTTTTCCAATCCATGTTCGGAGATTCCCATCCCCGATTCCGATTCGTCCATCTGCTTCGGGAAATTATGGAAAGTGTCCCGAGAACAATCTCTATGGACCGCATCCCATTTCGGTCGGACACCTGTTCAGCTCGCTGATTTTGGAAGGACCACGTGTCCGCCTTTTCAGTCGAAGCACTCCTTCTGCGGCCACAGCTGGGCCTCCCCTCGAATATGAAACCGAAAACGAGAAATTTACAGCATCGGGATTCGAGATTTGCATGTATTTTCCATCCTTTTTCCCCTCTGCCAACTTCAGTTTTGCGACTTCGCGCGAAATATTTCTTTGTCAATTATTTGCAGCAGGTGTGCTTCATAAATCTCATCTACTTACCTTTTAAGCGAACGCTGTGTCCGAAAGCGTATGAATTTATTAAACAAGCTTGAGAATTCACAAAAAAGTTTCTTTCAATGCGTTCGTTATCTTTGCCGTGATGGCATCAACTTTTTTGTCGCTACCTCGGAAAAGGTGTTTTTTTTATGGAAAACCATTTTCAGACAGTAAACACAGACGACTGGAAATTGGCTATAAGAGGTCTTCAACTCTGGTATACAAATGCGGGTGCAATACCCACAATAGAACATCTATCTTAAAAGAGATTGCGAAAAATAATTATAAGTCAGTCTTACAATTTCTGTGAATTTCATGCAATTACATGTAGTTTTCGATTGAAGAAAATTTGCTTAAATTTGTAACATTATGCCCCCTTATTATAAAAATTAGGCAATAAATTATTTTTTTGAATTATCCTCTTTGTGATTAATTAGCTTTTGGCAGGAATTTTATTTTGGAAATGTTGATTACTCTTCCGTTGAGATACAAGTGACTTTTGCTAGGTTGGTTGCAGACTACCATGAAGGGAAGAAAATCAACTTTTATTTTTATGAGCAAGGAAACATGAATATATTTCTTAAGGCCCCACCGAAAACCCAGGCATAGGAAAATTACAGTGAGGTACCAAGGAAAGGTCATACCCAGATAATCATCCCTTAAAAGGAAAACTATGGTTATCTGAGAATCGAACCCGGGATCTCTCGCGCTGGAAGGCAATGCTAACCAGTATTTTGGGAATAACCTTTTTTAACCTTTAAGCCCAAAATATTTTGTAATCATTTGAAGTAGTCATTTTAAGGCTGTCAACAGAAGTGGATGTACTGATATATATATATTCTTTTTATACATTCAGCATATGCCATCTCTTATTGCCACAATAATGCATTTGATGTCTCCCCCTCTTGAGTTTTCATATATAATTTTATCGACTTTATCAAACGCAGAAAACTTATGAAAGAAGCACTTCAATCCTGAGAATCCTGAGAACATATACAGTAATTTATTTCCATGTCATCATAGTAATTTTGATTGTATTATATCGTATATTATAATTGTTTAATGTATCATATTTTATACTGTAATCTTTTTTATTGTTCCATATTATTGTCATTTATACAGAATAATTTTTGGAATTAATAATAATGTGCTTTAGTGTTATGTCACTTGTTTGCAATGGGTATATCCCGTTAATTGAATAAATAAATAAATAGTCTCCCAGTCTTTTACCCCTTGATAACTGACTTTTTGTACAATTTAACCATAATCGCTAATTCTTGTCCCACTGTTTCCCCCCCTTAGCATATACTTTCAAAATCATACCTTAATCAATCTATCCACATTCAGTATTCGATACACACATTTCTTCTCCGTTTTATGTCTTCAGTTAAAACCCCACCGTCTTCAACTCTTCAGCCTTTGTTTTTCTACCACTTTACCTTCCGACGCCGCACTTTTATTTCAATTAATTTTTATGGCACTATTTCGAAAAATAAATTGAATGAACCTCAATATCTCGACAAGGGGATTCAATCCGGAATCTTGAAACGATAAGATAAAGGAATAAGAATAAAAATAATTTTAGAAACACTGCAGCACTGCTTAAGAACCCATGAAGATTTGGAAGAGAAACATATCGACAAAACCAGGACTCGAACCCAGATCTTCCGCTACATTTTAACGTTTCTAAAAACGATCTTTGTATAGAAAATATCAATAACGAAATGAATGAGAGACGTTTAGATTTATATTTAGATTTGTATCTCACAGGCCACCAGTGGCGTATGGCAGGGGGTGTAGTGACACCAGCATCAATGTCTAATCTACCCTATTATTTCTACTCACCTATTTTACACATTATGAGGAGTTTAAATGAACTTAGTGATGAAATTGATATATTTCACATTAACCTAGAAATCTTAAGAAGAAGATTGCGATGGAATTGATTTTATTTTTATACTCTTCTACTTTTAGAATGTTTTTTTCATTTTATTCTTCTAAAATTCTCTATTATAGATGTACTTGATTTTAATTGTTCGTATTGCCTGTTAACTACCTGAATGTGTAGATGAATATGTTATTATTGCAAGATTATATTGTACTTGTATAAACTTAAATATATATTATGTTTATGTGTGTAAGTACTTGTATATTGACTTTAAGTTATGATTAAGATTAAATATGTATATTGACTTATTTTTGCATATGTGATGTTAATATACTTTATGCTTTATTCTGTGTATTTTTTATATTGATTTTGCATTATGTGAATGGGTTTTATACCCGTAATAAATTTATTATTATCATTAGTTTTCCTAATAGCCCGCGGGAAGAACGACCAAGAATAATAACTGTCCGTCATTGCGATTTCCTCCTTATAACGCTTTTCCGTGGATGAGATTGTGCTCGTTACCGACTGGATCCAAAATTTCACTCACCACGTACAAAAGTTCTGAACCGGCGAACTTTTCGAGAAGCATTCGTCGGTAATCATATCTTCTCACCTGCGAAGTTGAGTGAAAAAAGCGTGATTTTAAATTCGTGTAATCGAAGAGAAGTGAAGTCGGAGAGGCCTTAAGACACGGATTCGTGCCCGCATCGAATCACTGGAGTCGAACGTCTTTTGACGAATCTCGTCACGCACGTGTGATTTGAGGCGTTTTCCGCCACGGCAGGCACTTGGATGCACACACCTTGACTCTCGCCAGTCACGTATCACTCATCCATTTCAATCCAACGATTCGTGATTTCTGTCTTTCGTCCTGTTGTTGCTATTGCAATCGTTTTGGATTACCCGTTTTTATTAGACACAGTAAATTTATCAGAAACAGCCCTAGGTATCTTTTTTTCCCAAATAAGTAGCGTTTACGGCGCCCAAGCTGGTAACTGTTTCAATTGAAACCATTCTAATAATGGATAGCATTAGGTAGATAGAATTATTAGATGAAATTGAATTAATACGATTTTTTGTTACATTATATTTTTATGATAGGAGTAGTAATTTTAAAGGTGTTTCGATAGTTTAGACCATTTCGCAAGTGGGGGGGGGGGGCGAACTAAGGACCACTTTTACCAAAGGCGTACGTATTACTTACTTGGCTATCCGGAGACGCAGTATTTTTATGGTGGATTTGTTCATAACAAATACAGAATCGAAAAATAGAAAATTTTCGTTCTGCTGCGTAACTTTGACAACAAACCACTCCCAAATGTTTTTGAGGATTCAAAGATAAAAGGCGAATCTCTTTTGCTTTATTTTTTATTATTATCTTAAAATTTTTCTCTCGTTCCGTTAATTTGACATAAGTTCTGAGTTATTAATATTATTGATGATAAAACGTCTTTATTTGGGTGGGAATGAAATAAGGGTCTCCTCTTCCTTCTATCCCATCGTTATATTATCAATGGCTGGTTTTAAGAAGAAAGAAAAAAGGAACTCGGCGTTCAATGAACTAAGAGACAAAGGTTCTCCAAGCGCCGACAGCCGCAACCGTCTAAGGCGATTCCCGGGAAACGGATAATCGCTCAGCGGTCACCAGTTATTCAGAATCCCGATGCACGACATATGCTCGTGTCAGTTTGCGCTTTTGTAAATGGTATTTTTGAGGTGGATAATTTGGGTCAGTTTCATCTACCTTTTTAATAAATTAAAGATGTTTGCTCCGTTATAACCCTAGGTTTTCGATCCAACATAAAAGCCGAAGAGGATTCTACTTATCTGCACTAAAAATAGCAGTAATTTAAATAAATGCGATCATTACGGTCTTCACTAGCAAAATTTGTCTCCCCAGCTTCCGGATAGCAAAGTCGGTAGCTCGTTCGTATTTGCGGTCCTGAGTTCGACTCCCGAAGTGGGCTTATGTATGCGAAATGACCTTTATTGAAGCGCTTTAATAATATGCAAGTGTCCCTAAGAAATTGTATTATAGTTTCATGACATTATTTCACCAGCAAATTTCACCGATACAATTACGATGAGCAGTTTAAAATTCTCTCTCGTGCTATCCCCGAAATTCTTCATGATTAACGAGCAATTTATCCTTCTCCGCTGATTTAGCGCATCCTCCCACCCGCTGATAGTCCTTCAATACCTTATAGCTCGATCCCACTTTTCTAATTTTCCCATTTCCCTATATTTTCCCTTCCCCTAACCCCTTGTGTAACTTCCATCTTCTGCCACTAACCTCACTATCCCTCTTTCCACAGATAATGAATAGCTTAATGACAATTTCTATGATAAAAAGATAGATTTTACGAGAATTCTCTAAGGCGCAGATTGGGAAACCTTGAAAGAAAGGAGATTAGAAGTTAGGTTACGATTTCTTGATAAATACATACATGGGTGGTCTGAAAAGTTTCCGACATTTCGCCATTTCTCGACATGTTTTCCGAAAATTTCTAAAAATTTTCTGAAGATTTCTGAAAAATCTGGAGTCGGAAACTTTTCAGACCACCTTCGTAGAAAGTACTTCTGCAGAGGACGGAATTCGTATTACGTAACCTCCATGCTACTTTGGCCAATCTGACAATGAGCGTAAAATAAGAGAAATAGATACTAAGATAAATATTTTTATCGACTCCTTTTAGCGAATTACACGATGTCATCAAACTGAAGAAGTAGCTTGAATGTTAAATGTTTAGATACAAAGTATTTACATCCACTGCCACGCTCCGAGAGGTGGATAGTGGGGGAATAATTTATATATCGATGTACAGTGCAGTTACCTGATGATCGTTTGCAGAAACCGGCTGAGATATTGCAATAAATTTGTTGACAAAATACTCCCTATCCTATTCAGCAATCATGATGGGGTTCCACAAAACTTCACTCTGTGAATTTTATTTCTCGACAGAATTAAGAAATATATGACGTTTTACCATAGCGGAGTTTTCCCATAACGGGAAACAAGTTGTCTTGGTTTACCTTCACATATCTTTAAGATAATCTACCTAATCAATGGTCAAGTATATCGATTCTGAGATCAAACTGAACGTTCCAAAATCATCGGTATCTAAAACGGCAGACCCAATTTCAAAGTAGCATGATATTGACCGTCGATTTCGACGTAGGAACTTAAATGATCCAAATAACCTCATTCTGCCCTCTAAAAAAATCCCTCATCTCATTGAATTCAAATCGCAAGCATGAGGAATGAAGCTCCATCTTCAGGAATAATCGGAGCAGAATGGTTTCGAGGTAGAAGTTTTGAGATGAGAGGCGATCATGTGACGTCCAGTTGGTGTAGCAGAAGTTAATAGGACCCCCTCGTCCGCTAATAGGAGTTCCCCATGTAGGTGACGTCCCTTCCTCGAATGGGCCCTCGTTTTTATTCCAATTTGGAAGGCTATTAAAGGGAGTGGCTGAATTAAGAGCACTTACCCGATGGACCAGCTGCTGCTGCCCACATTAAAAGAGCCTCTCTCAATAGGAGAAGCTCGTGCAAGCAATAGAGAAGGAATGCAGCGCTCGCCTCCTGTCAATTGTCCGATTTTGCATAAATAGCGGAATTTGCTTCTCGTTTAAGCGAGCAGGGCTTTCTCGCAACCTTTCTGTGGGTCCACTGTAAGCTCCCTTGCCAAGTATCGCATTAAATGCTAACAGTATTTATATATTTATATCTAAGCATCCGTTTTAGGTGACTAGCGCTTTTTTCTCATCATGCTCCATCAAAACATATGGATGGCCATTTTAAAGAGAAATTTTCCCGCTTTCAGTTAATCATAGACTAAATGAAAAAAATTAATAGAAATTTAACTCTATATATAGAATAAGGATAGAAAAATGCACCATTTGGTAAAAAAATCGAGTTTAATTTGCCCTCACGGTTTCGTCAATGGATGTGTAGATATCGACATCTATCTTTACAAACGAGGTACATCGAAACGGTCACTGATAAACTATGGTTACTTTTTAGTACTGGCAATTTGCTTAGGATCAGACGGAGTGCTTGACTTATAATCAGATAGTGAAGTTATTCCATAATAACCACTTATTTGTCACAACATAAATGGCCTCTTACAAGGTAATTGGAGATGAGTTCGTAAGTAAATTGCTTTAAACTATCCCCCCTTACTTGACAAGTTTCTAGATCCGCCACCGATCAAAAAGTGCGTTGTGTATTACTATAGAACGAATACAATCTGATCATTTAATACGGATTTGTAGCAGAATTTGACAGATAATATGTTATTCATAAGCACCCCAGAAAATCTTTGCAAATTTTCTTACTTTCCTCCCCTTCCAAGAATTGATGAATTTAATTTTGAGCAACCTATGTTCTATCTAACATGCTTCAAAAGAAGAAAGAATGAGTTGACTACCGACTACTGAAAGTCTATCGATATCGCATACGACGGAGTCTCACATTAATTCAGTTTTAGGCAAACATTAATTAAGACATACACACTTCGAACTCGTATACACACTTACAAAAGAACTTCATATGTTAGAAAGCTGAAAGTATCCGTGAAGCTAAAACTCAGCTGGCCTTAAGTGGGCATAGGAGTCCTAACAGAAGTCTCCATTTACTAATTTTAAAGACCACACATAGATATTGCGTATGAATTTTATGTGTGACTCGAATGACCTCTGAGATTGCAAGTTCATCTCGTCAGGTTTTTAGGACGTTGGTCCTTGAACTCTTAAGCTTCCAATTGGTTCCTTAATTACCATATTATAATCTTATAAGAGCTTTAAAATAAATTGGATTTTAGTCAGGGGGAAAGGTTTTCGGGCCGAGAGTCTCAGGTCTAGGGATTTTCATTTAATCTGGGCGAGATTGACACTATAAGTCTCCTCTTCCATCTAACAAGTAATCTTTTATACAGATAATTTTAAAGAGAAAAAAGAAATTAGAAGTATTCGTGTAACAAAAACCTAAGGTGTTCTTAGGAAAAATCCAAAGCGAGAAAACACCAACTAAGAAGGGGGTGTGAAAAACCTGCGGAAATCTACCAGTAGTAGTAACAGCTAAAAGATTTGAGAGAACATATACACTCTTTCACGCACATAACATGTAAATGTGCCTGAGTGAGCTATAGAATGAAAGAATACTGGCGAAAGAGAAAGGAAAAGAAGAGAACCGGAAATGAAAATGAATAAAGTTGCGTAATCGCAGCTCAGAGATGGTTGAAACGATATTCATAATATTCATACTATCGTCTACTTAAATGCGATTATCCGGTATTAGAGCGGGTTAGAATCATGCGCCAGCCAACTATTACTTCCCCATGGATAAGTCCTCTCTGAGGAGGTGGTTTCGCCCACTTTCGGAACCAGTGGCCTTCCAAGACCGCAATTCCATCGAACGGAGGTCAAGAAGGCCATCTGCAGACAACACGTGAGCTGCAACCGCTGCCCGGTGGGGCCTTTAAGCCCTTCGACCCGAATCGCGGGCCGATTCGACACGCAAACCCACTGATGACAGGTCAGAGGATGGATCTGCCCTGACGACCTGGATCCATCACAAGATGTCGGAGCGTAGAGAATCGGACGCAATTACGATGCATTCTAATTCTCCTATACCAGAAGAGGTCCTCTCCACCGTGCATTTTTTCAGTCTTAGGTCGCGGCTGCGGTCTCCCAATATAACAATCGAGGTGACCGCATAGGATCGTAAAAAGATTTGGGTTATGCATGCGGAGGTTAGGTAATGAAGGGGCATTCTGAGTAATTAGTTTCGCATTGGCAGATGTTTGCTGGTGGCCCTGGAGAGCGTACCCTTTGATATGAATCTGATCCATGTTTTATGATAATAATTGTGAACAACTTAGCCACAGAGGTATTACATATGTATTAATCCGAGCTAAATGTAACGCTACTATGAATGATTCCTGTCTTTTCACACTGCATATCAGTATGATAGCTAAATTTGTGCTTTAAAATCTCGTTTTAAAACGTTTTCATACCTTAAGATGTACGCAAGATACTAAATATTTATAGAAAACAAGATCTGCAAGCGTTTCTGAAGAACACCTTGTGATAGTATGGGATTCTACATAAGAAGAATGTTTAAATATTACGCTAAAATTGCTTCATAATTTAATGGATTAAACCATTTGATTATCATTATGCACAAAATATTACGTAACGCGTTTTCGAAAAACGTAGTCGATGTCATGCTTCTGAAATGTTATGTGGTCGGCTTAAATACTGCTAGAAGAAATATGCTACAATTATGTCTACTGCTACAATTAGTCGCCTCAAGAAATAATGGATTAAAGAAGTGAATCGAAGAATTAAACAGGGCTGGAGCCCCTTCAGAATTCACCTATTCTGAAGTTGAAATTGCCTATAGCATTGGAGAGGAAAGTCTTCGATCAATGCATTTTACCAGTGCTGAAACCTGGGTGTTAAATGAAGCTATAAAGCAATAAACCAGTGACTCCAGACAGCACAAAGAAGTATGCAATGGGGTATGCTTGGAATTACAAGAAAAGACAGGAAACGCAACATCTGGGTGAGAATGATGAAAGGAGTGACAGACCTCGTAGATAAATTAAGACCACTGAAATGGATCTAGGAAGGGAATGTGGAGAGATGAAACGATAACCATAGGAAATGAGTTCTCAACTGAACTCCAAGATATGTGAAGAGACCAAGAAGAAGACTTAAGAACCGATGGAACAGAGAGATCATTAAGTACTTAGGGGTGACATGGCAAAGAGAAGCTCAGAATAAAGAAAATTGGAAAGCGCTTGGGGAGGTCTACATCCGACGTCGGATTGAAAATGGCTGATGTTGATGATATGTAACATTGCATGCAGATATTCTTGGATAAAATCCTATCACAAAGAACCTAGAATGAAATAAATTTAATGTCATGTTAAACCATGTCATAAATTCATCAGCTGCATGTCATAAATCGTGTCAAGCAAAAACTTGTGGAGAGATGCCAAATCTAGGAAGAGAACAACCTTGTAATAAAATACGTAATCCCAATGATGTCTGGTGGAGCTGATTCATATGGAAACAAAATAAAACGGACTGACTCTTTCCACAAAATAATAATTTCATTAAATATTAATCTGTGGATAGAGTCACGTTTTGTGATTTGTTCCAATAATAAACCTCATAACTTGTATTTAAATATATATTCTGCGTAATTAAAATCATAACCTTTCCTGAATAGAATGAAATTTTGGGTTGAGGAACCTAATACTCTTAAATCTGCCCTTTCTTTCTCTATAATATGAAAATATGAAAAATCTCCTTTAGGCTGCTTAACGATTAAATTCTTACTTTTACTATACATGGGTGATCTGAAAAGTTTCCGACATTTCGCCATTTCTCGACATATTTTCTGAAGATTTCTGAAAAATCTGGGGTCGGAAACTTTTCAGACCACCCTCGTACATCTCCAACGTCATCAAGAGACAACGTAAATCTTATGGCCCCGTGTATTACTCACGGGCGCGAGCTATTGCGATCTCTGTATAGAAAAAGAAAATTGGCGATAATTCATCTTGAAGACATTCAGCATAGAACAAAATTGATTTCCGATAGAGTAATACGAACAACGCGCGCCATTCTGCCGTAAAGAATACGGTTTACTTGTTCTATTCCTGACATGGGACCAAGTGTAGCAGTTACGATGCCTTACTCCCTGAATGTAGGCAACGTTCAACTCAAGAGTAAACGGATGGCATCGTATGTGATCCAATGCTTTCGCGAGCGGCCTTCCAACGAAAAAAAACGTTCCCATCCTTGGACCGATGATTTCAGAAATTCCAGAACCTCGTTGCAGCGGGGAAAGCAAATATGCAGAAAGAGTGAACGAAACTCGGCCTCGTAAAAAAATACTTCCAGCAGCGCACTTGGCAAGAGACAATAGGATTTCTTTTCCCCGCTTTTTCAGCCACAGCCGCTGCATTGTCAATCAAACGTGGCAATGGTGCAGTGTGCGTAGCAGCAGATCCAAGGACGCGGAGGAACTAAGTGACAAGGTCGCGGGGGATTGAGCAATTTCAAGCAATTGCAGCAAATGCATCGCTTGCTGTATTTCGCAGCACTCTCGACGAGTATTTTGGTCGATGGAATTCGTTTCAATGACAAGGAGCTGACAGAAGAATGCAGGGCTGAAAATGAAATCGAATTCGATAGTAATACGATATAAAAATTGTAATACAATAATATAAATTATAATACAATAATCCTCTATTCATCATTTCAAAACGTATTTTCAGTGACTGGGGCTTTTCTCCCTGCACACTCCATCAAAACATTTAAATGATTAACCATTTTAACGAGAAATTTGTCCGCATCCTTGTAAAAATAGACCAAAAAATGAATAATGTACATACCATCTGATCAAAATTTCGAGTTTAAATATGAATTTTCCCATAGAGTTTTGAATGAAATCTACATGATCAGGCGTAACTTTGTGGAAAGCCATTATGTTTAAAAAGAAAGACAAGTAATTTTCCAGTAATAAACAGTGTGGAAAATTACCAGTGTCTTTCTTCTTTACGATAGAGTTTTGTTGCTGGATGCTTGGATAGCGATATCTATTGATACAAACGAGGTATATCGAAACAAACACTATTACAGGATATGAAGAAGTGTTATTTTTTAGGGTTTGTGTATTCGTTTGTAGTGATTGGAGTGTTTGTTAAAATGTATTTGGGTGGGGAAATAGAGTTTCTGTCCGTCCGCGAAATTTTCGCACCGGACAACTAGTATTATAATAATACGATAGTAATTGTAATTCTCGTATGCTGCTCTTGCTATCAGATCTTGATGAAAGTTGTTTCTGTTCTCTCTTTGTTCGGGATAGAGTAAAATGAATCTTTCATTTACTTTCATCAGTCTAAGTTATAGCTGTGATAATATGAAATTTATTGAGGTATCCTGAATTTATCTCAACTACTCTGAATTTCAAATTCAGAGTAATTGAATATTCAAATACTCTGAAGAGTTATTCATTCTACCAATGAGCTGCACGTACATAGACGTTTTTCACTCATCGAATTTTGGCTCAAGGGCAGAATACTATTCTCTTCACAAAATGTTTGGTGGATATGGTGGAAGGTTTGAGTACCAAGGGGCCGGGCATATGACTTTCCTCTCTCTGATTGCACTCAAAGAAACTGCCAAAATTGTCACTCACGGTTTTGAATTATATTAGTACTAGTGACCTCTCCAGTCAAGAAATATGTAATTTAATTTAACTTTTTAAACTCTAATTCTACATGGGCAGTAATTTTCCGCGTATACATAGGATAATAAAATGAGCAAGAGAATCAACATTGCGTTTGATAATTTTCCACCATTCATCATGACAGAACTAATTACAACCAAGACAGGTTAGAATTAAATTAAATTCAATAGTAAATCAACAATAATTTAATAAATAACTTATTTATGCCATATATTTTTACAACTATCAACCGCAATAAAATTTAAAGCGAGTAATATTTACAAAATTCACTAAAATACGACTTTGTACAATTAACTGAACACTAATCTGTACTATTCCTTTGCACACCTGATATTTTCTAAAATTCTCAGAAAAAATTTTCCTTTTCTACCCAGCACCTCATATCTTGATTTATTCCCCGCTCCTTTATCGTGATAAAGTAACATACTGCTGCTGCCTTTTACATAATCGAACTGATTGAACAACACTCATCCTTAGTCGTACGTTTGCCTATGCTACCAGTTTATCGCAATGGGAAATGATTGAATCACAAAAGGCTGCCTCCTCCTCAAAGAGAATAACAAATAGTCCCTATTTCGATGCCAGATCAACCGGATACGGCGATTGCCCATCAAGGTCGTTATTATCACCACAAGGACTTATTATTTCACTGCGAATAGATCTGAACATCGTACTAGATCATAATCACAGGAATATGGGATGCGATTCATTAAAGATTGCAATTCACATTGTATAGTATTACTTGCGATTCAAAGTAAAGGAAAAAGATAAAAATATATGCCGAAATTTCATCATAACCCGTTAATATTTTCACAAGGTTATCAAGCACTGTTGCAGTTCCAGAAACATTCTTTCTGTTTCGACATGCAATCCAATCCTTCATTGACGTCGATTATCCATCTCCAAAAGATCCTTTTCCTACCGCAGCCCACAAACCTTCAATCCAAAACCTTCCCACAATCCTCCGTGAAAGATCTTTCGTCGCTTACCTCAAATATATTCTCAGTCATTTAATTTTCCGTTTTCTCTATCGCACTAAGATTTTGGAAGTATTCGTAGTTTGTTACTGTCTGTTAGCTTGTAATCTCTTCTGAAAATTTCTTTCTTTCTTATGCTATGTGTTGTGCGATTATTAATAGTTATTAAATTCGATGTAATGGATCAATCCGGAGCGTTTTTTAATATTCACAAATAATTTTTTAAATTTATTTATGCGTAGCCTTTACTTGTCTTTTTATTTTTAAGAGATTGTTTATTTTAGCCTCAGAACAACCTGAGTAACTCGAGGCTTTTCAGGCGAATTTTGATCATAAAGACCACTCTTACGACTGTTTTAGTGACAATCAAGTATGGCTTTTCCAGGATTCTAACCCGAATCAATACTCGGAGTGTTTACTTACTCTTACAGGGCTAGAATATTTATCCATTCATGAGTAGAATAAATAAATTTGCTCTTCTGTGAGAAAAAGTATCAAAACAATACTTCGCTACGTGATGATACCATCAATTCGAGTATTAACAAAAACATATTGATAAAGGTGTTCAGCGATGGTTTAAATGGTGTATAAGTAGTATGGAAGTGTAAGTAGTGTGATTATTTGTAATTTCGTTTTAAAGGTTCGTAACAAAGATTACCTGTATATACAAAAATATTTGGGAAACTTCTCCTTAACAATATAAAACTACGCCCTATTCTACAAATATAATCTATGTAAATCTTAACGTATATGTTAAAATAAACTCAATTTTTACATTGATAAAAATAAGATTGTATAAATTATGTAATTACTCAGCAAAATATAAAATCCTGTCTACGTCTCTTAGTAATCATTAAAAAGAAGTATATAACAACGATATGAAAGGTTATAATCATGACGATTAAATAAAAAAGTTTATAATCAGTTCAATAAGAAGGTTAGACGTAAGAAGAGACTTATAAGTCTCCATCTCACCCGGAAATAAAGGCGTTAATAATTTTTATCATTATTATTGTACGAGGAAGTCCTGCCTATACATTTCTATGCTAACTGATCTTCACAAGAACGATTCCATGATAGAAATCTCCCCTCTAAAATAATTGCAACCATTTAAAACATCCTCGAGTAGAGTTCGCTTTGGTAAGCGATAAAACATGCCAAAACGTTTTCTAAGAAATCCACGAGAGAGAGAGAGAGGAAAATAAGGAGCGTACCGTCGGTGTTTGCAGAGCGGTGAAAAAATTTTCACCGTGTCAAACGAAGAGGCGGTCCATTTCCAGCGATGCTTGCGCAACTAATGGAGATCTGGAAAGAGGAAGATCTTTGTGCTCACCACAATGGACACGAGTGTGTTAAGAGGGAAGCGTGCCGCGGCGAAGTGCAACGGAACACCTGCCCCATTTGACCCCGCCATCTTGGAGAATAGAGGGCACCATTGTTGCTTTGCATGTCCAATTTATGGCTCCTTGGGGAGATAATGGTTGCGACGGAGCCGAGACAAATCCGTGAGCGCTGAGATTAGCTTCAGTGGATTGAAATTGCTTGGTCTCAAACTTGAAAAACCTCCCTTCGTAAATCAACGCTTGGGAAAACAACGGGGAATATTGAATCCGAGGCGGGATTTACCACTTGTCGGCGTCTGAAACGCAGTTTACTGCTGATTTCATCCGGTATTTTTCATCCTTTCGCGACAGTTCTGAAGTCTCCTTGTTGGGAATCTCTTCATTGCTGAGAATTATTGGAGAGATCTCTGTTAGAGTGGATATAAAATATGTCTTTTAAGGGCAATATTGGGACTAGAAAGTCACGTCTCTCATTAAACCATTGATAGATTGTTCTACAGTACACACAAAGTGGATTTATAATTTAAACAATAAAAAATATAATACACATGCTGAAATAGGAAAGAAAAGACAGATTCGTTTTCTGCAAATAGCTGATATTTTCATCACAAAAAGATTATCCACTACAAGAAAAGACCCACGAAGAGCAGAGAGGTGTGAAAGAACTTCAGAAATATATTCAGAAAGATTAATTGAGATAAAGTCACGAGAGAAATGATACCTAATTTCTTCCTAGATTATTTTCTTGGAATCAAAATAAATCAGGAATAAAAAGATTTAATTACCAGAACATTGAGCAATCTACCAATTACTGTTGTTAATCAGACGTAGCTGTTTACTGATTATCGTAAATTTTGAAAAAAATACTGATATTTTATGAAAGTTAGTCTATTTCTAATGTTATTACTACATTTAGATTCTGAAAACACATAAAGACAACCCTAAAAATTCTGTAGGCAACACCTACAATGCCGGTGAACAAGGCAAGAATGACTCTTCAGGTAGGTAAGGCCATTATGGAATAGAGTCATGCTTACCTAAATTACGGATAACTCTCCCCGTTAGGTGAAAGTCCTCACGGTCAACTGTGTCTTGGAGTAGGAACATTGAGCTCCTTTTTCATTGAAAAAGTGCTTCACAGAATAATTAAGGAAGCAAATACTACCATAAGAAAATAAAATAATGACATGCACAATTTATTTTTACAAAATTCGAGTAAAAGATAGACAATATTGTTTCAACCGCTAGGATCTTTGCCTCCGAGATGTGCATAACTTCTGTGACATACAATTCTTTTTACAGTAATTCTAATAAAGTTGGGTTTTTTAATTTACGCAAATAGAGTTCAATATTTTTATAAACTTGTACGTATCATGAAAAATGGCAGATGACACATTAGTTGAACGCATTTCTCCGTAAACTAACGGCATTTCCTTCAATTTCTCTGACATATTTTCTTCGATCGTTCTATAATTTCATCTTCAGAAATATACCGTAAATTTCATCTATCCATAAATAATTTTGTATCATAATTATTGTGAATTCATGTCTTTTAATATACGCTGAGCAAATAAACATAAAAAGATGTTAAAATCGAGGTAAATGCGAACGACGTATTTTGGCCGATAGGATAAATAGTATGAAAGTTTATTTCAATAGAATTCTTTAATATTGTTTACCGATGTGTATAGACATACCTACTTCGCATTACGACAAATATGGAGTGAAAAATCATCAACTTCAAAAGGTTTGCAGTGAGAGTAATACACAAAAATAGACAGTATAATAGACATAAACCGACTTAATCTGTTTGGGGTGCGAATGAACCTCTCTCTGGACCAGTGATGGTTCGAATGGCGGCTGGACTAACTCTAGGTTACCGTTACCATTTCTTTTCAATAGCATATGGTCGAGATATGTTTCGGAACATTTCGGTAGTAACCCAATTTCTGACAATGTGAATGTATACTGTTCTTTCTTATAATTGGGGTGGAAACTCTTTTGAAGAGAAGAACCGAAGCAAAGAAAAACATCTTGCGTTCGTCCATAACTGTAAACGGTGACAAGAGAGTCTTGAATGGGCATTTCGGAAGGTAAAATAGGATTTCCTTTCTCTCATAATCCGTCCGCCCACTCTCAGCAGCCGCTACAAATGGCAAGGGAAAGATCGCCGTGATGAATGGCTATCCATTTTCTTCCGATACTGATTGGGAGAGATTTAAGGTTCACCTGCTCTTCCTCCTCGGGCTCTTTTAAGGGAGATAACGGTATCGCACGCCACTGTAGAGAACCACCTCATGTCTGGTTTAAATGAACAGTTGCTTTTTTCGACTAAATTAGTCCTATTGCTTGAGTGCGTACAAAGCAGGCAGGTGTTCCTTGAGCACAGCTGAGGCAAAGATTATTTCATAAACTTGAGAGACTGAAAATGTAAAGGCCTTTGCTTGTTTTACGCCGATATTTTAATTCTGAGGTTCATTTATTTATTTATCATTTACGGGAAAATCCCTTAACAAAAATGCATATGTATATAGTACAAAGTTTAGCAAATTTTAGTTTTCATGGGTGTAAGGACATAAGATATAGTCTAAAATGACATAAAGTATAAAGGTATACAGTATAGTATATAAAGTATAAAGACATACAACATAACTTAGAGGAAGGAGAATAGCATATCTACAATAACAAATATAACAATCAAATAATATGAGTCATGTATGAAAGGACTAGTAAAGAAAAATTTCAATTTAAAAGAAAAACTAAAATTTAAGAGAAATTTACTAAATTATTACCCTTACGCAGACGCGATGAGTTGCTGCCCATCACTTTTTCTAGTATTATTCTTTACTGGAAAAATAACCTATCTTACTATAGGTTCGATTCGTTCGCTACCTCCCTTTACTCATTGATAGCTCCCCAGTTTCCATATCATCTAGTTTAGTTTGCTATTGTATTCTCCTTAGTATTTTCTCTTGCGTCCTACATTCACTTACTTTAGCGATCTATCGCTTCTCGATTTCGTAACCCAACCATTTTCTCTGCCATCTCATAATTTCTTCAAACGGAATTTCACTTTCATTTTCTCATCTAATTCAGCGCAATATCTTTTGTTTATATATCAGCCCAACTTATATATGGAATGACGATGTTAATTTATAGTTATAATCGTTTGATAATCGATATTACATCAATCTAAATTACAAAATGCCGATAAACTTTTCGAACATTCAGCTAAAATAAACTTTATTTATATTTAAACCGGTGCTAAAGTTTTAGTCCGAATATTTTCATGTGTAATGATAGTATTAGCAAGAGGTTCTGCGAATTTTGCTCGCATATGGCGCAATTTTGTTGCTGCGAGCGGTGGATATTTTCAAGTATAGTTAATATGTTTTTGTAAAGAGATCAGTCAGACAATGATCATGGTCGCTTGATGCTTCTTCTGCATTTTAAGCGAATTCAGACTGGTAATGGGTATCAGGAAACAGTTAAGGAATAATTTGGAGGTTGATTTTGTTTTTAGGAGGTTTTGATATAAACGATTGTTGGGAATTTTTAGGTGGCTTAGATGTTTTGAATTTGATTTTTAAAGTTTCTGAGGGAAGGGATTGGAGACTGACAATTAATGAATATTTAAGTCTGAAGTTTGTTTAGGCTTTTGTTTTTTTCTTGCTTTTTATTGGGGATGAATATGAATTTGGAAAGAATCATTTTTGGTTGATTATATTTTGCCTTGCCTTTTCTCTCTTGATGGGTATAGCGCCAAATGTTACTTAAAAGGGTTGATGTTTTCAAGATTTATGTTTTAAATTTATGTTTTTGCAAACCTCATCGGAACATGTTTATACCATTTCTTATAGTTTCCGTTCATCAATGACGTCTGTTGGAAAAATTGGAAATAATTATGGAAGTTAATTAATCAAATTTTACTGGCCTCCCAAGTATAATTCAACAATTGGCACTTTTCTATTTCTTTCTGTTTCCTTTTATCCAAGTTTTGAATCAATCCTTTATATTTTGAAAGATATTGTTGAATACCACACAGTTTCCCCGCTACTGGCATAGGTCGATGAAGCCTGCAGACAATATTCGTGACAGAAAAAGAGTCGCGAACACAAGAGATGCGACAGAGCAAGAAACGGCACACTTATGCCTTTGAAAATCCCGCCCTTGGCCCCGCGTGGACCGTGGCCTTCGTTCCAAATTCAAAGCGAAAATTCGCGGGGTGATTAGAGGTCGATGGTGATAGATTGACACCAGGATTAAAAAGCCCCAATCCACGGGCGCCATCCCGTTCCAAGAGGTACTTCGCTAGGGTGCATCCATCGATCGGTGGCCCACATGCAGCATCTCTGCGTGAATGGGTCACGTGGCCCGTCGCCCCCTCCATGCCGCTGCGGCTGGGGTACGAAACAGCCGATGTTCGAGTAATAGGCGCGCATGCACTGGGAGGAGGATTCCCAATGGAGCCCTCGATTCCCTCGCTTCCAATGGGGCGAAGAGGGGATCCGGAGCGCAGAACTGATGAGGAGGTGTGATGTATGCCCCATATACTTTACTTCGTCCGATGTCGTGATGAGACCGCGTAACTCTCATGGTACCGTGTATTCCTTACGGGAGAACGTCGAGTGCTGTTCGTACTGTTCTATAAGATTTTTCAATTGATTCTAGATCAGTTTTGATCTATGAAAAAATATCTTTGAAATCAACTAGTTGCCACGTGCGAACATTAAAAATTAAAATGAATTTGAAATAAATTTAAATTTTTACCTTATAGCAAGTCTAATGTTATGCTGCGTATTTGTAATAATCCGTACATATTATTTCTAAGCAACTTTTTTCGGTGACCAGCGCTTTTCTCCATTCACACTCCATCAAAATGTATCATTAACACGCCGTACGTAAGAGAGATTCCCTCTTCCTGATGAAAATATACCAACAAATGAAACGTTCACCATGATACCGTATTTCCCCCACCCAAATACATTGAAAATAACACTCCAATAACTACAAAAGAATGCAAAAACAATAAAACATCCCTTAAAACATAAAATATCGTTTATTAGTCGAAATTACGGGAATTCGGACAAAAATGACGACAATATTGCGAGATTTCGCTGGAATAAAAAACCCATCTTTCTGGTGAAAAGATGAATATTAAACTCGACTCTTCTGAGAAAATATGAGATAAGAAAGGACCGTATAAAATTTATGAGGAAGGAGAGCCAAATTTTCGTGTTAAGATAATTATTACTGAACTTGAATTTACAAATAATATAACTTTCTGTGCTTTATATACATAAACATTGTATCATTTAATTTTCAATGTAAGCAGTAATATTTCTTGGTTTCATGATACTTTCATGTTTTAGGTTTCTTTCCATCTAAGAATTAATAAAATTTTATCAAGTTTTAGACGTGTTCATAGCTTCGTGTTTACAGCTTCAGTTTCTATAATGAAGATTATTCAAATTTTGAGAAGAATTATTTTTATAATAGAAAATCAAGAAGGACCAGATATTTATACATATTTTACAGGTTGGATTTAGTCTCGCCACTTTTGACTGAGATATTCACTAGTGTTGATATAGAAATAGTTGTTTGATTTGGAAATGAAACAAACAAGAACTAACGGACATCATTGAGAGTTCGAGAATTGTGTGAAGAATCGAAGATTCCACATTTTATACAAGAACAAATACGCATTAATTATTATAGCTAGGCGTATCTCAGGTCTACAGAATTTATTTTCTAATAGATAAAAATCATTGAGTATTTATAATTGGTACTTGAAATGTTACATTCAGTTTTTTTTTCAATTCCGATGAAATGTGTTTGGAATCGGAAATCAGGTTAAATATTCCTTAAATTCCGTTCCAAAGTTTCGATATTCCCTATTCCGATTAACTTTCCCATCGCTGAATTTTACACCCCAGTCGAACCAAGCGCAGGAGGACACATAAAAATGTGACGCAACCAAAGCAACGAGTGCGAGAGAATGCTTCTCCAAACGGAAGTATTTCTCATCTGTAAATTTATACGATTGCGTTTTATTACTCCCATTTGGACGCTCCTTGGTGGGACCCGTCATCCACTAATCACACCTGGTCCGATCAAAGCGTTCGTTGGAGAACATTCTCACGACATAAACGCGATGTCCACTACGTCCTTTCATTCCGTTTTATGTCTTCCAACGGACTTCAACTCCTTAGCCGAAATAAACACTCGGAATCCACGATATTTTTACGATCGCAGGATTTGTGCCTGACCACTGTCCCTGGAACCCTTTCAACGGATAGAAAGGGGGCGTCGACCGACTCTTGAAAAAATCCGTCTTCTTTCTTACGTAAGCTCATTGTTTACTGCTTTCCTTTTCCGGATGACCATTTCAAAGGGTTTTATTACCCTAGCAAGGGTACTAACTCTATCGGAATGGCAAGCCCAACGTCTAAACTTGCCCTGGGAGATGTAGCAATAGTAGATCTTTCAAATCACGTCGGTCTTGATTACTCGGGAATGAGTTATCCGGATTGTGGATCTAGCGGTATGCATGAGTGTGCGTCTGTGACAGTTAAGAATATTTTCGTTTGTTGAATCTGACAGACAGAAATTTACAATTAAGCTCTCTGAGAGCGACCCTGAGGTTGTGTATGATACAAATTTAATTTTCAACCCTCTATTAGTCTCCATATTGTACTTTTATGCTGTTTTTCCATTTTCCAGATGTTTCTTCCATTTAGATACTCGAAAAATTATTTAATGACCATTATTTAAGGACTTGCTTATAATTTGAGAAAATATTTTTGTTTTGCCTTAAAATAAATCGAAAAATTATATTTATTAAGGTAGTTTAATTATTCTTGCTCAAGTTAATATCACTATAGTATTGAAATTTAAGATATCGGGTTAACACCGTAAGCGAATGTAGAATTATTCATTACTTTATTAATATGGTTTATTATTCAGTATATCTTTGCCCTTCCTTCTCTCTATTTTTCTTGTTTTATTACTTTTGCTTTATTTTTCTAAACTACTTTTTACTTGTATTTAAATTCAGCATCTGTTCACATCTGCATTTTTCTAAGTTTGAATTTACGTTTTTTTCTGTTAGTAATACTATTACTTATCACTTATAACGTTCTTTTACTGTTATTTTCACTCATCGAACATATTTGTAATTGTTTAATTTACGTGGAGATGTGTCTGTATTATTTTCTGACTTTCAGATCTACTTTCATCAGGTTAATCCTTAAATATTAGTTAATTATCTGTAGGTTTCTCTGGTTTTTCACATCCTCCCTCTTGCGGGTTATTCCTGCTGTGGTATAGATTTTCCTAAGAGCAAATTTATGTTTTTAAACTCTCTATGTAGTTTTTTTATGTGCACTTTATTCAAGCTAAATCTTTCTTTTAAATTTCATGTGGCAAAATTTCATTATATGCAAGAAGAAACTCATTAGTCTCAATATCGACCTGATAAAAGTCGTCTGATTAATACTGTTATATTTAAATTTGGAATCATGATCGTTGTATATCTGGTCAGGTGTTAATTTTAATAATATTTAGATTTTTATGGCCGTAAAACAATAATTTCTTGCAAAATAAACAAATTAGGGTAATTATTAATGAATAAGAATTATAAAGGGTCAACCATGTATTACATTTGATACACATTAAAAGTCAACAGAGTGGATAGATACAGTACATACAGCAACGCAAGAGAAGATGAAGTTTTTCTAAAAATATAATCGAATATTTGACGGCGCGACAGTTTATCCACAATGGTTTTCCATCATTAGTATCTATGTTAGCCAGTAGAGAAAGTATTTCCATTTTCCTTTGTTAAATATCGTTTATGAAATTTTTAAAGATATTAAATCGCATTTCCTGTTATCGCGATTTAAAACGATTATTTAGAGCATATCTTTCTAAAATTTTAATGCATAAAATTTTATTATTATCGTTGAGTTTTTGTCAACATATATTAATTTTTTAAGGTTTCCTTTACTGAGGACCACCCAATCTTATTTCATCCTTTGTCTTTGTTTTCTCGATGTTCGAGTCATTCATAACTTCTGTAGAGTTCTTGTGGAGAAAATCAAGTCGAGAAAATTAACTATCTACTTTTATGAGGAGTGCAATCAATTAATGCCCTAATTGTCTTCGACAGCATGCTTTTAATAGAGCGTGCAGAATCAATAGTTTTGAGGAAAATATAGGTTGATTCATCGACTAAAGCTTCCTCAGACCATAAATTTCTTTTCTGAATGTTTGGAGGAAGTGGGAATTAGAAGGAAATGATAATTATATATACGGACGAACCGGGCGGTTGCCAGGGGCGCTGGTGTTTTGGGGGCCCATGATATTTATTCGAATATTTGCTGAGGTGTGAAAACATTCGTGCGTGTTTCTTTTGCTATATGTTTCAGTGATAATGAATTTTTTTTATACGATTGGCTTAATATTTACTAAAGCAATCATAGTTGAACCACAGATAAAGACTGTTTAACATTGTTATTTGATCATAAACTGAAATAGTCAAGCAATTATAAAAACGTCTCAGAGAGGTTTCTGATACGTATTTCTTGATTTTAGTGGTTAAATTGATCTTGAATATAACGTTTATTAAATCAAAAGATCGCTACAAATAATATTGCTATGATGCACTCGTTTTTTTATGAAAGGATCGATTTCTTTAAATATTGATACTTGATGGTAATACTTTCAGCAATAATGATGTTATAAGAATAATTGTTATTTATTAGATTCATTTATTACATTAATTTATTAAATTAATGAATTATGTTGGTTATTAGATTAATTATATTTAGTTATTATTAATTTATTAATTATTAAATTATAGATCGATATATAGATAGATATAGATAAATAATATAGGTTATTAATAATTAAATTATAGATCAAGATTATTAAATTTATTCTTTCTGAGATTACTTTCTACTAAGTTTGAACTGTTGATATTGACAAAAAATCTATACTAATTGAAGAAAATTTAGTATTAATTACCTTGAATTTTCATTTTTAAGCGAAAATGCGTAACCATGATTGAGTAGTCTTAATTCCGCGAGGCAAAAAAAATCTATCGCGTAATTCTATTTTGGCTAACGTGTCATTGGTTCGCCACCAACGGCGTAAGGAAATCCTTAATACCTTAATCCTTAATACATTAATCCTTAATACCTTAATCCTTAATGTGGATGAATCCTAATTATCTGATATCTAATAACCTGAGTCCTCCAAATTGTTCCTCGCAACTATAAAGTCACATTTCCTTTTTTCCAATTTTTAACGTTTTCGGGATATTACTATTTTTTAATCAACCCCGGATTTAAAATCGACGAACAATTTAGCACCAAAATGTTTACAAGGATGCGTAATTGAGCAATGACCGGATGGTGACGCCTTACGAAACCTTTAAGCAACTGTTTCTCAAATCCGTACCCAAATAAAAGACTTCTCGTCTACGGGGACCCACAAACCATTCCGTGATTTCTCACGAGAATCAGTCCATAAAAACGTGTAATAAAAACGTCGAAACACGTGATCGGTGATATTTATCGACACAGCTCTGAAAGGGTCGGAAGTATTGGTCAGCAAATGTTCCTACGGCGGAATGACAATACAAGGTCTGCACGGAAGCCCTTTCGGCAGATCTTTACCGTGGTTCATGAGGCGGCTACCTGACCCTAGAAAGGGTTCGGACAATGGAGTGCCAATAAAAAGGGAAGGTCACCTTTTTGATGGCATTATATCGGCGTCGCTGTGAGGAAAGGGTTTCACGCAATTAAACGGCGGTGGCACGGATTACTTCCTTTTTACGATCGCCTCTTTATCGTGTGTGAATTTTTCCGTTTGATTTTTCCGCCTGCGATTCGGGACGTGTTACGAAACTGAATAACGTAAATCAGAGTTGTTTCCTTGTAGAGAAAAGGCAATGTTTTCGATATTGCCCGGGAATAGGAGCAGTATGCTCTTCTTTTTTCTTTTTTTAATCAAATGATGCTCATTCTTACCTTATCCTTGTTAACATTTCTTTTTGCAAATTATTGAAATATGCCATTTACATTTATCATTATGGCTGTAGAAGTTTGTCTGTTATTTTTCTATTTGAACTATCGATCAATTTGGTCTCGTCACTCATTATTAATTAGTTCTAAATCATATATGAGTTAGATTGTTGTCGATAATCTTACTCTGCATTTGTACAATAATTCATTGAATTTAATTATATAAATTGGGATTAGGATATTTGGGATGCAGTTAATCGTTAGTGTATATGATTTTATTGCTGGCTCTATAATTTTTTCATCTTTTCCAGATAATGATAAGGGTTTTCTGTTTTACTATCTTTAAGTTTCTCAGGAGGTTTGAGTGGAGGAGCTCTCGCTATTAACCGTGAAAGTAAAAATTCCCTTAATTCATTCGATTTCTGATTCTACACCTTGATGAATGTGTCTCCCATGTGCCTTTTATGTGGTATATTGTAAAGTTTAGCTTAATTTTATTTATCACTATCTTTCGTCAATGTCAAACTAAGACTGCAAATTTTTATGAATTATACTGAAAATTAGCATTAATTTTCATCACTGATATTCGAGCTCAGTGAGGAATGCGAGAGCAAACTACTTCACTCCTACGGAAGGGATGAAAGAAATTATGCCAGTTCGATAGCGAAGCATGCCGCACTAAATAAAGCCTGTAGAAGTGTACTAAAGTTTCTTTCATTCTTTGCAATAGCCTTCCACGAAGTAACGCCTTCCCACATTGAGTTTACCTCGCTCCTCATCGTACATGGAAAGTTTGAAGCAGTTTGTGGATAGGTTGCGGTTCAATGCGGACTTTGGGCTGAATAATTTAAAGACATTATATTGGTCTGATATTCTCAAGATTCAAAGATGGATTTCAAAAATAAGGAAGTTTAACGCGCTTTTATTGCTAAATTTAAGAAGTTTCGGCATGAATATAGCGACTTTAAGAATGAATTGTTTCAGGTTAAGTGGCGGTGGAAGATATCTTAAAATCAGTCAGGTTGTTTTTTACGGATTGGTTTTGTACTTTCCTGTATAAATTCTTATCTCATCTTTTCTTTAAACATAACAGCTCCACCGTTTCCGATATTTAAGTTTGAACTACTAGCTCTGAGGCAGCTACTTCGTTTACTATTTGTATATGGCCCTGATTTAGACAATGCTTGCCAAAACCGTGGGAAACACATAAACCGTGGTCTGTATCGCTTCAAATAAAAGATGAGCAGAAGTTTTGAATAGGATGCGTCAGAAGACAATCGATTGAAGGGAGTAAATAAGGCGGTTGCATCAATTTTATCGCCGCCATTAATGCTTTAATGACACTTCAGGAAGAGAAGGTAACGGTGGGAATTTGAATTTGACGGTGCATTTGAAGGAGAGGTAAGAGATCGGGTCATAATAGATTTAGAGCTCCATTATTAAATAGAAGCGATGAAGAAATTATAGCGAATAATTTTATCGCTGTTTGAGTACGTATCATTTGGCCTTCCGAAGAAAAGAATGGTCGCTTTAGAAGTGTGGGGCGATTTTTTGCCTCTCGTTTGCTTAGTGAAAAAAACAATGCGATCCTTATACCCTCAGCGAGGGCAGACTTATAACTGAAAACCGTCCCAGATACCAGGGGTTTTTAAACTTAGACCACTATTCTGTATAGCTTAAACATTTATTTCTTTTAACTCTATTTCAACGGAACTTTCAAAATATTGTCTTAACAAAATCATTGCTACTGCTGATTTTTATATTATGTGCTCGTGTACGGTAAACGATTTTAAGGTTTATGCGTTGGTATTGGTCATTTGAAATGGTTAGTATCAATCAAAGTCTTATTGATTAAATTAATCAAAGTCTTATTTTATATTAAAAATAGAGATGTATCGGTGAGCCCTCCGCTCAGTACTCCGCTGAAGTTTCAACGTATGTATGCAATCATGGTCTGTTTAAATCATATATCATCAACTGGATGATATATTATTATGTGATGTGATATTATTCGATATAATGGTATAATGAGATATTATTATCACTTATAGCGAGTCTTATTTTTGCATTTAAACTGAAATGAAACTAGGGTGTATTCAATCACCAATAACAGTCTTCATTTTCCTTGATTTCCATACTGCGTTCATGTTATTTGACCAGTAAAGAAAGTCGAAATTGAGTTAAGAGGTTAAGTATTACAGTTTGTAGCTATGGATCATAATTTTATTGGTGCGATTGTAGAAGCATACATAGGATATGATTCCTTCATTAGCCTCCATTACTTTTTTGTGATTGTGAGTAAACACACTGGAAGGCGTTATAGCATTCCAGCTTTTCTACTCGATAATGGACTATTTATATTTTTATATACAGGTAATAGATGAAGCGAAATTACAATCCTTGGAGTATCGTTTTTAAATCCTGGGGCACAAATGAATATTTCATGAAGTAATAATAATGGTGATATTTATTCCTTGTCAGAAAATACATATCGTACTACAAAATAATGTGAGAAATATAGGTACCCATAAGTAAAAATCAAATAAGTTTTGGTCCATTACTTATAATCAGAATAGTTTTGCGGTTATCTACTCTTAAAATTCCTTACTACTTCCGAGGAAAACAATTTCTGCCTTAAGCGTAAAGCTTAAGTTGATCATAATGCTCACCACCGCTTCGGTTACCAATCGATGAAGTGCAAATCCCACGGTCCTTGGGCATCTGGAATATCCCTCAGGAGCCTTTTTACTACTTCCCCGCTTGTTTGCCCCTTTTTCACCAGCCAATGAGCTCCTTCCTTATTTTATTAATTTTTTTATGTCCCTCCAACGGATGTTTGGGGGTGGCGAGGGCCCTTTACTGCTGCCCCTTTTTCATAAATCACGCCGCACGTAATTGGGGTCAGAGGGACTCACGGGACACGTGGGTGGTGCACATGGACAAAAGGCCAAGAAATGCTATTGGGGAGGGTTCCTAAAGTGAAC
Organism: Pachydiplax longipennis; assembly: GCA_036926295.1. NCBI lineage: Eukaryota > Metazoa > Arthropoda > Insecta > Odonata > Libellulidae > Pachydiplax > Pachydiplax longipennis. The sequence goes on from JAVFKF010000019.1 coordinate 34,291,366, forward strand.
TAGCGCCTGAGCGTCTGCAGAAGATGCTGAGTTGCCGTTTTGCGGCTGCTCTAGAGTAGTGATGAGCGATTCCGATCATTTACTGTGCACATTTACATTTACATCTTAACCATGCAAACCGCGCATGGTAGAGGGTGTAAAACACCGAAAACCCTATCTACCCTTGACTGCTGTTGGCTTCTCTAATACTTCGCGATTGACCAGAAATAACCAGCTGTAATGTACAGTATTAATAATATTAAATTCATTATACAATATACTGTACATACTGTTCACTAGTTTACTTTCACATTTACATTTACATTTAAATTTAAACCCTGCAAACCGCTACTGGCGCATGGCAGGGGGTGTAAAACTATCTCTCCTTGACTGCTTCTCTAATACTTCGGGAAAAAATGACCAGAAATAACCAGCTGTCCTGACAACTATTTAGCTGTAACGCTTCTTCGTTTTGTCTCGAAGATCACGTACGCTACTAACAGATATGACAATATCAACTATCTCCTCCCCGAGATCCATAGTGATGAAATTATTAAATAGCTTCCTACGGTAATCAAGTCTTCTATCACTAAGCGAATCCTAACCGAGGGATTCTATCATAACTGAAACACTGCTGTCAAATCCATGCTAATTCAAGGAAATATCCATTGCCTCCTTTCCTAGCTTATAAATAAGTTTTTCCTGATTAACATAGCGTAAGTCCGACTTTTGATGGTGTTTAGTAATTTTATTTTATACTAACATAACCATCATCGACCTATTCTATCATCTCTCTATTTTGCTGTTGAATTTCATAAAATACTCATGAATAGCACCCTTCATGTAATCAAAAAAGGGGATTAGTATTTATAATATCAACGAAGTAGTTTTTTCTGCGCTACGTGTATTTAAAGGAAGGGAAATCACGAAGTTTCCAGTTTCTTTGGGGAAATATTTTAAAATATTCAAATCAAATGTTGAAAATTTTCCTTGAAGAAATTGTTCATTCTTATCTGGGCGATCAAATATCTATATGTATATCGTAGTCCTGCTTAAGACGAAATTCTGCACGCCAATTCAACTGAAAACTGTTATATTTCAACTAGTAAAACCCTGTATTCTCCTCTATCTGTCATAGTAATTTCTGGGACGAGTAAACCACTCTTTAAACAGTTTCACCGCACTCATTCACGTGTTTGAGCACTTAGAATTTTTCAATGCATTTCAAAGATACCTTTCTACTATTAGCGTGTTTCAGCTACTTTTCCACTTAAAAAAACAAGCATCTCTAATATTGATATCACAAAAAATTAAATTACATTTGCACCGAGGCGGTGGGGCCATTACGTCGGAAAGCGGAACTCTCTGAGAAGTACTAACGACCCGAAAGGCTATTCCAGAAGCGTGATTATGTATCTAATTGAAGCAAAAAAGGACCTCTTCCACAATATAATGGCCGTCGATTTATTCCTAAGTGAAGGTTATGAAAATGAGGAACGGTAATTGGGAGCGTTCTCTCGGATTTTGCTCGGAATTGAATATGAGTTCGACGGAGGAAATTCCTTCTTTTCTCGCATTATGCTGTTAATTTTTTCTATCCTTCCACTTCTAAGCCCGTGCCTTCGTGGGCATTATGTATTATAACTATCATCAGTAGCAACGGTATTTTGCCACTCCCTTTCTATTCGTTAAGATTTTTTTTACATCCATCCGCAGCTATCCAATCTCTGAACTCTTAATCAATTCTTTATAACTATCTTTCAAGTAAAGTCCTTCGCGAACCTATTTCCCTTCGCATTTCATATCTAAGGTACGGTTGGTGAGAAACCGAAATTTGTAAATTTTGAAGTGGGTAAAACAGGACGAAACTTGGACCATGTCTTTATATATTTATTTGATTCACATCAAAGAGAAAAACACATTCAGAGCTGACATCATTGTATATTGACTACAAATCAAAAACACATCAAATTCACAGAAAGTATGCTTTAATGTGTGAACTTAAACAAATCAAAAAACAAAGTAAAAAATATATGTTAAATATGATTAAAGTAGAAAATTTAGATTTAATTCAGGCTAATTTTGTGTAGTTTTAAGACATTTTCTGTGTGCGCAGCGTCAATATTGCATCTAAACTCTCGTTTAAATGATTTATATGAATTAAATCTTCGGATCTAGTAGTAGTATTGTGAAAAGTGCTTCGACAGCTGAGGTCATTTCGCACGTGGGCTCCCACTGGGAATCGAACCCGGGACCGCTTTCATTGAAGTCGCTGCCCACACGGCTATCCGGGAGCCCTATTTTAGAGCCCTTACCTTATATTCTGTCTTCGAGTTTTTCCATGCAATCGGGACCACAGGAACCATTGACAGGGACCACTGCGTGTATCTTATACTTGCTGAAAATTTGTATACTATCTCTTTTGAAAAACAGGAATTACCAAAAAATTTAAATGACATTGTCTTCACTGATGATCTTTTATTCATTATCTTTACCTGGATGCCTACATAATAACCTTCCTAATTATAAACTAATAAAAAATAATACACAGAAATAATCATGACTTCATTTTATGCATCGACGATAGTTCCTTTCAAGGTCTGGTATACATCAAATGCTCCGTAAACTCTTTCCGGTATGTTCGATATGGATGGCCCTTGGTCCACACCATCGACGAAGAGGTGTAGAGCTCCAGATTTGCTCCTCATAACCCCAATTCGCTGTCCAACCTTCACAAGACAAAGGAGAATGACATTTAGAGTATGGGAGTACTCGTCAGTTCCCCTGTTATACACAGGTTCCACACATAAGACATGAAGTAACAATCTACAGAATAAAGGCAGTCCTGGAGAAGTTTGATTGATAAATATAAACAATGATAATAATAATATATTTCTTCAATTATGTCACAGGTACCAGATCCCTGCACGGCATTTCCTTTGAATTATTTTCAAGCTTTGATTTCACAAAACAATTTTAGGAATGCCATTGATAGAGTTGCACAATTGTGTTAGTTAAAACTGCTAAGACTATATATCCTAGCCTCGAGCAAATATAAAATATGGAAACGTTGATAAATTCTTTAGCATCCTCGTTGCTTCAATAAATCTCACACTTAATTTATTCTTATAATTAAATAAAATCCGAAAGCTCTGAAGGACAATTGTATGTCATTTTCTATTACAATAACTTAAATTTAAAAATAAACTTCACTAGAACATAATATGGATCATCGCATAAAAACTTTCGTATAAGTCATAACGTAAATGAAATATTTTTCCATACCTTAACATTTCTCAAGTCATATTTCGTTCCAAGAGATGTTGAATTGTAGTATATATCTTTAAGGTAAAACATCCACTTGCCGGTGCTGGAAAATCAAAATACGTGGCAAATATGAATATTCTTTATATTGAAAAAATCCTTCGATAAAACTGATGTATATTGGTAAGTAATCATAATTCAAACCTTAGATGGTTCAAATGTTCAGGAATATCGAATGTTCCCGGTGCTTTACTGATGACTCCTAATCCGATACCCCCAGTGGCACCCGGAACCAATTCGTCGATGCGAACAGTGAATACTTCATCGTTTAGCAGAGGCCTATTCGTAAGTGCTGAACCATAACCCTTCAAACTGAGATCAAAATTTTAGTTAGAATCTTTTCAATTAAAAATTGATCTACCTTCGAGATATGAATCCATTATTGATATTCGAGGTATTTACTTTATTTTCTGCAGCGTCCTATCACCATTCGACACAGCTGCGTTACTCGAGCACTTGTGGTGAAAAAACAAGCTCTTCCTCGGCTCCTCAGCGGATACATCTGAAAATAATAGTCTTCGACTGATTTCATGATCTTTCCATCATAATTATACTCATTGCAACAACCATATGACTAATCTGCAGCCAACAAAGCCTGGGAGCAATATCCGCTTCTCGGCCGATCTAAGAAACCATTTGCTTCACAGGAATGACGTTATGGATATAAAAAGAGTGAAATACAAAAACGTTGTCACCGAAACATACCTTTTATAACCCCTTGGACGTTGATGAAGAAATTTTCCTGACAGTCGACGGCCGAACGAGTCAAATCCACGTCTAAATTCTTCGATTTCACGCTTGTGTTCTGAGAGGCAGAAAACTTCGTCACCCACTCGTCTTTTTCGTTCCGTATGCTGTTTAAAGACAAAGATAATCTATGCCTCTTTCCTGTACCGCCACTGCACACGGGTTCACCTGTTCCTGACACTCGTAGGAATTGGTAAACGCAGAGTGATAGCAAGAGCAAGTAGCCGAATTTCTCCATTTTTCTTGAAATAAACTGCTGCTGCTTCGCCGTGACTTAATCAATGAGGAAATCCTTTTCCAAACCTTATATACACTCAATTTTGCATGATGAAACTATCACATGCTCAGATATATTACCAAGATACGCAGTGTTTTGGATGATAGGGTTAAAGCTCAGGTCATGGCAGCTTCCAATTTCCAATTAAAAACGGGATCAGCACATCGAATTCCATAAAATAATCTAAGCAATTAATATTTTGCGTCATAACAGACTGTAGGTCAAGGATATGATGGCATCTAAAGATTTGACAGGATCAGTTGGAAGCAAACATTTTTCAATGTGAACGAAGAGTACGTATGTACTTTCCTCGTTCGGAAAAAATCTTGCAAATGAATTTACGGCTTTCATTTTACTCGGAGACTGATTCTTCCTATGAATTGTAACTCAAAATAACTTTTTTTCATCGTGGGAAACATCTACCAAGGGTCGACCAGACGATTCTGGTGAACCAAGCTTAGTTTGTTGCGAAAAAATTTCGATTTGCAAGACGTAAATAATAATATGAACGCGTCTTCATTGAAGGGAGAAATTGATTATCTAGTCTCTTCTTACACCTGGCCTTTTGTAATGACAGATCTTGAGAGAGAGGTCGTCACCAGCTCTTGCGTAATAGCTCTTGGGACTCTGAGAGTAGAAGGAATCCAAAGGGTTGCCAAAGCTTCTCGGCTGCGGGGTTCATTAGAAAATTCATTGAACAGAGATTCTACCGCACCTTTGCTGTACATGTCACAGATACGTCAGGCCTCTTCCTGGAATGTAGAAAGAATCCGAGTATCAGAGACCGCCTACATATCACCCAAAGCTCATTTCGGTGGATTTTCAGGAGGTAAATGCAGCATTATGCGAAGGGAGTATTTCTTGAAGCTCTTTTACCTGAACAGCCGAGTTCCAATGTGTTTACTTTAGGAAAATTTTTATGTAAATAGAACATTCCCCCCAAAAAATTAATTAGGAGGAGAAATAGAGAATATAGTTTTAAATTTCTGATCCAAAGTAATGTATATGATGACGATAAAAAATCAAGTCAGTGATTTAGAGGCTCCCGAGTGTTATTTAATTAAGAACTGTTAGCAACCAATCAACAAATTAGGTAGGATCCTTGCAATCACGTAACAAACCGATAACTCCTACTGATAGACTTTATTCAACTCACCGGTATGCTGTTTCTTGGTAGCATTAAGTAAATTTTTATTTTATTGCATGACATTGTGCTTTACAACATGTGACATTCTTATATTTGTGTAATCTATGCTTGCAATATGATTATATTGTATAATTACAAATAAATATTCTTCACCATCGGAATATGAAGCATAAATTCACTTCAAGTTCTATCGAGAAAGTTTTGCATTAAGGTGCAGAAGCTTTTAAAGACTGTTCGAGGTTTTCTCATATTACTATCATTTTGTTTTCCCTCAGTTTCTGCTATTTACAAGTAAGTTCCAAATCTACATAATCTGTTTTTTTTTATGTCTTAAATGCATAATATAAGAGGAAGTTAGAGAAGATCACTTTGCTGTTATATTAAAATTATCGAAATTGCACCATTAACTGGAGATGGGAGTTTTCAACGAAAAGATCGGATTGAATCGTTTGCTTTGAATCGATTCAAGCTCGAGATCGTATTCGAAAGATCGATCGAATCGGATCGGATGAGATCGGTTATTCTATCTCTCTCTAGCTGTTTTGAATCGTTTACAACAACGTTTATTGGCTGGAATGGTCAAGTTACACTGGGTTTTTAGCATCTGTGTCTGTAATATCTATCCTGTAGACATTACTCAAGTTGAACGTTACGTAAATAAAGTTTTCATTTAATGGATTTTAAGCTATTATCGTATTTTTTGTTAAAACAAAACTTTTGAACAATTTTTCTTAGTTATGCTTAGTTTCAGCATTTGAGTATTGATAATAAGAAGATATTATAAAGTAGTTTTGTTAGGCATCTTCTATTACAAAAGTGACAGTAAACGAAAATTCACACAGTTATAAGACGATATGAAGCTTTAGAATCAGTCCGTCAGGGTATTGAAATTTGAAAAGACAATCAAATTAATAAATATATATGATTTAAATGCAAATCTAAGAATATAATGATTGGATTAGTTCGTACATTATTATTTTAAACTAGCATAAAAGTCGTAAATATGCTGAAAATAGACCTCTATCGCGTACGTCCGAATCGATTCACAAAGATCGGTTCTTCGTTCGGTTGGATGCATCGAGTCGGATCGAAAGATCGGTTCTAAAAGATCGATTCAAAATAATCGAGAATCGGGTTAAAAGAATCGATCTTGAAGTAGATCGGATCTAATTCGCCCATCTCTACTCTGTATCACGTATTGTAGCTAACTTTGAGGACATTTTATTATTATATACCATGTTTTAAATTTTAATATATTTATGTAAATATATTATAGTGTTAAAAGGGCGAATGAACAACACGTAATAAGAGATCAAGAATAAAAAATTGATTTGGATCTAAGGTAACTAAACAAAAGCACTTTATGAAAAATTCGATCATTTGGTAGATAAACGAAAAATCTTCTATTTTTACACAAGAATAAGTAAAAGGAATTAGCATTAAATTTTATGTATAGTCGCTATTTTAGATCTATAGATTTTAGTTATACTGATAGTAAATATCAATAAGAAAAAATTACACATTTATTATTACCAAGAATAGAATATTGAATTTCAGAAAAAAATTCCGTGGATTCGTTTTAGAAATTGGAAATTTGCTTAAAATTCTCCTACTCTAATACTCGTAAAGAATTCCGATATTTCTGATTCCCGATTCTAATTCCCATTAATAGTTGTATCACTAACGATTTTCGCTCTTGGGTAAAATGAATCAAAGTCCGCCTTTATAGAAAGCCTGAAAGAACCTGTAACTCATCAGGGATGTCGAGAAGAATAGGGGAAATGGTCGGATGAAATGCGGAGCCTGAAAAGGTGAATGAAGAAAGAGATTAGCGTGGTAGAGGAAAAGAAAGGTTAAATTCTCGAGTTTTGGGTTGGGAAAACCGGTTGATTGATTTAATATTGGAAGGAAAAAAGTAAAGAAATACGAGGAGGGAGGAACCAAGGGAGAAGAGAAGATTGGAGTAGTGATTTTAGATTATACTTTTCCAGTTCTCCATGCTATGCCTTCCATACTCTCTTCGTGCCATTCCTTCTTCTAAAGCATACATATATATGCTCAATATAGTAGAGAAATACACATTTGAATTTTTATTAATATAATGATAAATATTAATAATATAATACACAGAATATAGTAGACCACTCATGGAAAGGTATAATAAATTAAAAGAACCAATAAACCATGCAAAATGTGGGTAAGCCCAATGTACATTTCGTTCTCTAAGAGACCAACAGGTAGACCACCTTTTTAGTGGAATATTGGTTCTATTAATTTATTATTTAATAGACAGTTGAATTCTAAATTCATTGGAAATGACGATTGCATAATGAAAGATTTTTATTATTTTAATTATGTATATATAAAATAAATCATTGTAAAAATCTTGTAAAACCTTTTCAACGTCTGTACAGTTTCTCTTAATTGGCTTCACATTAACCGGCTGACAGATTAACCGGCCGGTTCACAAGGTACAACGGTCTGTTTGCGTAGAAATACGCGACGCAATATGGTTTCAGTTTAAATATTTATTTTTAAACATTATTTAACACTTTAGATGAGAGAATTGAGAAATTATGCATTCAAAATTTCACTAAAGGGTAATAAAAGATATTACTCTGTTATGAATATGTATGAAAATGAAGAAAATGTGTTTAAAAGGAACATATCTCCATTTTTAATCATAGTACCTGGGAACTATGCTTTCCCACATATAGTAATTATACGTATATTAGGTAAGTTTTTCTCATTGAAAATAGGTATAGCTACTTTGATGGGACTATTATGGTTTCGTTTTCCACATTTAACATATTCAATTCATAAAAACTTTGTTACCGTCCCTATAGCAATATTCTTGCATCTTAAATATAAATATCCCTTTCATTGTTCTTTGGCAAATTCAATGCAACGCAAAAATGAGATAACCAAAGCTGAATTTGTCAGAAATTCGTAGAAAAACCGTAAGATTTACCCTGAGGTAGTCTGCAATGTATTGATACGATAGATCATACGATAGATCATTGGGATAGATCAAAGTGGTTTATACATTAACAATTTTCAATTCTTCTCGTTGATTTTTATTTTCAACATAGCTTTCGACGTTCACTTAATACCATGGGCAAATTTAAGCATTCCAAGGTGCGGGTACGGTGTTGGTACGATAAGTGAAAGATAATGACTTGACTGGGACTCGAACCCAAGTCTCCCACTTTCCTAGGTCCTAGATTATTAGAAGCTCTAGGCACAAGGACCACTTTCAGACCCAACCAAGAGACTATTCATCTTAAAAAAAACGAGTAAACTTTCTTTTCTAGGCTTACTTAACGACCCTCAGGTTTCACCTAATGGCAAATCCTTCCCTTGAGAAGTGCCACTTCTTTTTCTGGTATTCCCTGGGGCGGATTACTCCCTTTCTTACAGTCGGAAGCCGGCCCTGGCCAGTAGCCCACACAGTTATTCGTATCTAATTCGAATTTCCAAAATGGCGCTAACCTGCATTCTCCTCCAATGGGAATCCGTATCTGGAACCACGTGACCCTTTTCAATCATCGTCTTGGGTGGCCCGCTTAAGGACCGCATGCCGTGTTATCTTTTTCATCCCTGTCCATCGTTTTTGCCTTCGCCACAAATCAAAGGCGCCGGAGGTGCTTTTTTTTCTCCTCTTACAAAACGATAATTCATAAATGGAATCGTAAAAGTATGCGATTTGGTTAACGGTCGCAAGATTGAGTAGATCTCCATTGTGTTCGGACGAAAATGGATGGTGATTTTGTAGAGAATCTATATTTCGTATTGCTGAATCGTCAATGATTTTGTTTTGATCAATGATTTGTGCTTGCCGAATTTTTTATGGAAAGAACTTGCGAATATTTGATTATTCAGCTGGCGGGTTTCTTTGGAAGAAAGAGAATACTTTGCCTTTTCGTTGGTCTTTCTAGCAGATTTAAGGAAACCATACTGGTTTTTCTTTGTATTTCTTTGATACTTTTACTGAATACTCTGCAGAAGTTTCCCTACGTTTTCCTCACCTCAGGTAGTACAATTTCTGATACAAGCAATTCCCTTATTTTTGGTGTTTTACTAGATTTAAGAGAAATCTACCGATTCTTGAGATTCTTCAAAAATTTTGCTGAATACTTTGCTGAGGTATTGCTCCGTTTACCTCATGCCACTCAGTATCTGATACATCCGTGTCGGTACCAATATTCAGTAAAATATTTTCACTGTTCAACAGTTAATTGATAGAATTTATTAATTCGGCATCAAATTTGAGGCATGTCTCCATCTTAATGGAAAAATAACTAGAGAGCACTTATGTCTAACCACCAATATTTAAGTAAGCTACCATGTTTTCGAAACTTTTCATGGATGATCTAAGGTAATCATGGTATCTTAACAATATTGGTAGTGAAGGTATAAGTGCTTTTTAGTCTTTATCTCATTATAGTCTCATGACTCTTGTAAATTCTTTCTCCTTAAAATATCGATTCAAAACTATTCTTTAGATTTGGATATAGTCTACAGTAGTGTACACAGTTTAGCGGGGTCGAGTTGAGTTTCTTCTTATATAAAAATAACATTTCTTTCAAATTAATGAAGAGTATCTTACATTCCTGGAATGGACGTTGATGATTTTGTACCCAAATTTTCGGGAAACAAGGCTGCAATAAAAGCATCTACATTATTCAGACGAATTTTGCGTAGAATTTAGCATACAGAAAATACTCTAAAACAATATACTGGAAGTGGAAATGTCAAAAAAGAAATGTTTTGAGTGGAACTGGATTACGAAGTGAAGGCACTATTACTATCTCAAGAATGCGTAAGAATCGAGGAGAATTGCAATTCTACACTTTTGGGACACTCTCGATAAAGAAATAGTAAACTCCCGATTATCCATGGGTGGGTTAATCGTGCATGATTTTTACTCGCCGTCTTTTTTGCAATATTCAATCCCAGAAGACATGTTTATCCCGCTCTAACTCAAGTAGGACTTGAAAGATATTTTCTATGGAGTACTGGAAATGCAATTATAAAGACATTATCTAATCGATGGACGAAGCCTTTACTTGGTGGAACTCCATACTAGGTGGGTATAGAAATGACTACGCTGAAGTTCCACAGTAAATTATTCCTTGTGGAACTTTTGCATAGTTATTTATATACTCAACTAAAGACATTATCGCTGATTAAAAGATCCGAGTTCGGGTGAAGAAAATTCTTCATGAGAGGATTATATTTAATTCAATATAGGAATCGGAAATAATGGACTATACGAGCAAATAAGTAATGATATTTACAGATCCAATGAGCTATATAAGAAATTGAATTCTGATTATTTGTGCATCCTATTCCCATCATTAGACGAAAAATCGTTACTTCACTGTTGTTGCGTATGTCATTCATGCGTAATTAGGAATCTTAAACTTATAGCCGGCATGAGATAGAGAAGAAATGAAGCAATTAATGTGTATTTGTTAACGGAATTTCAGATCGCTATATCTTCAGTAGTGTTATCTGTTATATCTTATCTGTTATATCTGTTATATACCCACTCTCATTCCGTAATCAAACCATCGAGACAATACCGGTAGATTGGTTGAAAGTGACATTAAATGATTAACTTTTGTCGTACATCTTAGAGTTTTCTAAATTACAACCTTTACGTAGATAACCAAGATTCCTATACTGAATAAGAAATTATGAAGATACTTTAGCAAGTTTGAAAAATTTGGAAGCAGGTAAGATTAGTTTTTCTTTACATGAATAATCAGCGTATTTCAACCTAACGAACTCTGTAATGGGTGTTATATTATATTCTGACACATAGCATACAAAATACTGTTTAATATAGTATTTTTATTACATGAAATACGTACGATATAAAGTATATTGCGTATTTTGATGGTAACTCTCCTCATTAGATAACCAATTTAGCATCGAAATATTATATTATTATTAACTACATTGTTGCAGATAGACTTCTTGTCTGGTAGCAACAACTACATTAACTTTTACAAACATCAATTATACAACTCAGAATAAACTATATAATACCCTCACAAGATGAAATACTTAAATGCAATCACTTTACAAGATACAACACTCCAATACATCACAATTCCCAACTCCATTACTAATTCCCTTACAAAAAAACTATATATACTATAAATACAGTAAAGCAAATACAGTACCTTGAGTATCTAAGCACTAAGTATCCAACGAATAAGTAATTACATATGTAAATAATTTCATAACTTCCCTAATTTCGTGTTCGGCCTTCTTTCCCGCCATGCTGACAGAATTAAGTAATCGCGGTGTGGTTCAGTAACTCTCCGCCGCATGCGCTGCCAACGCTCGACGATTAATCTCTATCATGGAGCGTGCTACTGTGTATCTGGCGGAGGATGGAAAAGTTACAGAATCGCACGCGGCGTTGCCACGTGATCTCAGCTCCCGTGTTTCGGAAGGAGGCTGCAGAGAGATGGGATTGAATTCTTCCACCAGATGAAGTTTCTTATCCGCCCGCGAAAATATCGGCGCGTTGACTAACTCGCAAAATCGCCAGTGTAACACTCGTAGTTATAACTAAATGATGTTCCACTGCTAGTTCTTTATAACGGCTTTTCATCATTTGGCAAGAACTTAAACAGGCTGGCGAAGCGTCTCGATGTATCCCAAGTAAATTTCTATCGAAGAAAACCGTACAGAAATCTGCTGTGGTCTTGAATAAGAATTTTTTTCCCGACGTTTAGATTCTTTAATTTCATGAGATGTTATTTTTGTAGCTCTGATCTGATATTACTTTAAGTTGATTCTGGGATGAAACTTTTGATATGTGAATGATGATAACAAAATGTGAGAAGATATGAGCATAAATGGCAGGCTTTAATTTTAAACATAAGTCGATCTCACACATATTTAATACGTTTGCCTCAACTTCAAGGAAATAGGTTATATCTGTTTGAATCCGCTGAATCTGGGTGGTTTTCATTTTTTTTTAGATTACGGCATTTTTTTCTGGAATTATACGTGTACCGTAAAAAGTGCAAGTTAGAGCAGAATAAGCCTAGCTCTCGGTCCCGAATACATACCTGAAGTATTCAAGGAAGTAGGGGAGGGAGTAATTCCTTTTGGTAAAGTAATATTTCAAAAATCTATCAGCAAAGATAAGGCCCCGAAAGATTAGAAAATTTCACATTTCATCCTAATTTTTAAGAGCGGTATAAAGGTTATATAAACCTATAAAAATGAATGATAAAGCTGCCCTTTCAACGTTATGTGGAGCAAAATATGGAAACATTCAATTACTTTTTCTACTATGGGTTTTTCTATCTAAATTCTAGTTATGAATTGATGACAATGATTATTTCTACAGCCTCCGAGGGAGAAACTATTAACACTACAATCGAGAAATATCTCAGAGTAAATCTCAGGAATAAATTAATATATTACTCACATCCGTTATATAGGTGGAGTAGTAGTTAAAGAGCTTGACTTCGTCAAAAGAATGATCTGTAGAAGCTTAGGATAAAATCCGCCAGTGATGTTACTTTGAATTAGTTAGGTCTTACCTTGAGTATTTATGTAGTAGATAAAACAAAATATTTACCCTATCTTATCCCTTTGCCACTATAACTTGCACCAAGCTTCTCTTGACTTCCGCTTCTCCGTTGACTCTATTAATCCAAAATCATTCACTTTGTAATATCAGTATGTATATGAAGCTTAAAACTCTTGAACCAGGAGTTTGACGGCGTTACATTAATATAACATTTCCAAATATTGGGGCCCTGCAGAAGAAACTTAATTCAGACACTTTATTTGTCTTCCAAAGCTAGACGCTAGGTTACTAAGAAGACCTCCCTCAAAATGTAGGATAAGCTCGCTTTTATTACGAGTGGTTTCGGTTCGAGACCTCACCCTGCATAAAGTGTATGGAACCTTGCAAAGAAAGTGTTGTATTCGCGAATCAGAAAAGGTGCAACGAAAGGTTTTGTAATGAATTCCTACAACATATCGGTGGGCGTTACTCGGATGCTTCAGGACGCAGGATGGAAATCTTCGGAAGAAAGAAGGTGTAAACGAAGCTATGATTTATCAATAAACTCAGAGAGAATGCGATCTTAGATGTAGCCGATATTATACGCTCTTCCTATTATACAGGTCGTTCTAATACCGCGAGAAAAATCAAGGAAATGGATGTTAGAACTGATCGCTTCAAGAATTCTTTTCTTCCGCGAAAATTACGAAAAAGGTAGTCGATTAATTAATTCATAGAATCATAGAATCATGGTGCATGTAGGTAGGAAACTTTTGCACCCAAACGAATCAAGGAAAATTTGAAAATTGCAGAGGAACAACCGAAGCATTCTCCTCATAACGGCTTGCGCTGAAATTACTGCAGTGGAATTTATTTTAAAATGTTTCTATTTCCTACAGCAAAAATTAATGTATTCGTCAAAATTAAAAATAAAAATTCTTCAAAATAAAAAAATTGTGAACATTTTTATAGAATCAAAGACATAAAATACCCATAAATAATGCCGTGTTAATTGCGATTGATAAAAATTAACCACAATTGCTAAATAGCACATCAATAACTGCAGCAATTACTATTTACTTTACTACCATTTCCGCACTAGTAATATACCTTATAGCAATCCTCTCTTCTCCCACGTTAATGAATCCCAACTTCTCTTCATACAATCTCATTATCTGCAGAGTCTTAAATAGGACTTGAGTTTTCCAACTCTGGGAGAATCTTAAGCCGTCTCTCCTTTTTCACTACCATTACTTTCATTCTCTAACGCCAGCATACCCCAAGATGGCATAAAATTTCCTTGATAGTCCTCTGTTCAAACAGGAACAGAAACGAGTAGGAGTAACTCCAAATAGAGAAGTTGGAAAATGAGATATCAAATGGAAAAGGAGATGGAAAGGCAGGAAATGGAACCAAGTAGGAAAGGCGTGAAGGCAATTAACACACGACCACCAAGTCGAAGGCACGTGTTCGCTAAGTAATGTATTCCGAATTATGACTTTCCGACCATTAATTCCGCCGTAGAATACAATAGATTCCATTCACGAAAAGTCTGAGAGAAACAGGAGGATGGAAAAAAGGTTCGCACAATTTACCATCTTTCGCTTCCTATCTTTGCACCGAAAACACGTCAACGAGTTGTGCAAACAATCTGATCGATATCCTTAGAGAACTCTCGTGCTGTTCATTTGCGAAAGGGAGCTAATTTGCGATTGATATTTTTAAAGGAAAGATGTTTGCGTGGAATACTACGTTGCGAAAATGAGTAAAGTTTATTCAAATGAAGAAAATATCCTCGAGTACGTGGCTATCAAAGCCATGAAGCAAATATTCCTCTGATCAAAAGTTATTTCAGGTACGATAAACAGTGGCACTTACTCGTTTTCTATACGGTTTTACGCAAAATAAAATTAATACGATAAAGCGCAATTTGTGGAACTCTACATGTACGAATTTCGTGTGTGAAAAAAGAAAGAATGCTTTGTGATTTCCTGTAGATGCCAACCCGTTGGCGACACTAGTCGAACGATCAACCTGCCTTGGAAATACAAAATCTTTCTTTCGATATATATGTAACATGGAATTATTGTTGATCATTTTTTGAGACGTGACAGATTGATCAGATAAAAAATTTATATTGGATATTTCTTACCATTCACACTATCAATAAAAGTTAGAATAGCTATGAGAAAATCTGTAAGGTATGCACGAAATTTTAAAGTAAACACTGAAACACTTTACAGTAATATACATACATAAATGTACTTATTTTTCGGTTTAGTATGTGTTTACATCAATGTAAAATGTAACTTTCGATTCGATTTCGATTTTATCCACATGTATCACAGGATGAACTGTTCTTCATTAAATTCTATTTATACCATGTACTCAAGCTTCCTCTACCTGATGATGGTACTCCGAGAGCGTCAATGGTAGCAAAATTAAAATTTGTATGGAAAATTCCATTCCTTTTCTTGCCCGTTAATTTACGCTGATTTATTGGAGATGGACTTTAATTTATTCGGAGAAATATGTTTTTACTTATTTTTGTGGCTCTGTTTTGAACGGTATCTAACTTTGATTCCCAAATCTCAAATTTTATTACAGTCTACGCCATTTATCGTATTTTATTATCATATTTGATCATTTGTGGAAAATTTTACGTTTTTGCTTTAACCAATTTTCCGCTCTGAGGGTAAATAACTCAGAATAAAGTTTCATAAAGTTTAAGCGGATAAGTTTTATCATGCAGTCTGGCATTTCTACGAGGAGTGCCAATGAAGACGGAAAGAGCCAGAATCTAGTACTTCGGCGAAAGCAGTCCTGGGTACTACAAACACTACTACTAAATTAGTTGAACAGTCAAACTAAATACGGCACACGTTGAAGATTTGAGACGTGCACCGAATTTATAAGGAACAGGGATAAAGAAATATTCGAGGGGTTACTTGATCAACGATACGTCATAACTATGAGACAGATTCCACACAATACCAGATTTTATGTTACGTAAATGTTTCGTGTACAGTAAACAAGACTCCATGGGTCCTGATACCTCTTGTAGATATTTCATAATACTCGCCTAATGATGGACCGTGTCAATCTTACACAACTTTGACCGCGTGCCATTACGTGCAGGCAGATGATCTCTTCACCTGGCCTCATTCGGATTCCACGGCTCATTGACAACTCCTCCTTTCTGGCAACACGCGCCCCTTTTTCTGCATTCTATTCGGGATCTCCGTAAGGTCTCCGCCACATTAATCGAACCACAATTAGGGTCCTATTGAGGGACCTGTCCCGGGCCCAAAATGGATGGCCGCCGACGGTGGAGACATCTGCGAAGAGAAGCACGCGACTATGGCACACGCCGTAGGTAAAGCGACTATTGCGTCACATTGAAGGGATTCATACTCTTTTAGAAATTTCGAGGTATCTGATGAATGGAGAATGAGGGATTCCCATTGCTTTTACTCTGGTCTCCTCTTGGGTTGTATGTTATTGTATAGGTATAATGATATCCATGCAGTTTTCCATGAAACTCCTTTTATTCCTGAAACTAAGCATACTTTTTCCTTTTGAATCTCATTCTACACTTTCCAGATTTTTCTTGGCCTTCCTCTCCCTTTCCTGGCATTCACAATAATCCTCCAGTATTTCTAGGAAATGAAAAGATACCGTTTCGCCGCCATGATTTTCTGAATAGTTTAAATACAATTCGCAGAATATTTGTGACTTTTCTTGTAGTTACCTAAGTGGTCTTTTTGGGATCCTATAGACAATATGTAGAAGAAGATTAAACTAAGGATATTCACGATATCGTTAGGTTATCGTGAATAGCGTTTATCACAGTATGAACAAGTCTATTCTAGGGTTCTTCGACGTTTTTTAATACACCGCCCCCCTTGGTCAATGCTTTATAACATAAACTTTACTAAATCTCGATTCCTTTGGAAAGAAAATACTAAGCAAAAAAATAAGAACATATTTTATAGAAACAGCATTCATTCTACATTTTTCCTTTCAATAATTCTGATAAAGTTATAAACTGAATATTTACCCATAAAAGCTTGATTTTTTTACTGAAGAAACTTCTTTTATCCTAGGACCCCTAATGTACTGGGCTTCCATTTATTTCAAAACGCCCCACTATGTTATTATTTAATTATGTTGGGTTGGCTTGGAGGAAAGTGATTTTTACGAATCCAGGTAATAAAGTCATCATAAAAATTCACAGAAAAAGGTCCCAAAACCAAAAAGAAATAGAAGATAGTATAGAAAAAAAGGAACAGATTTATTGATTTATTACACAAAGTTTTCTGATGTTGGAGGCAATCTACCTCCCCTTGCGGACCACTCGACTCAATGCAGCTAATTACGTACTCGTAAAATGAACTAAAATTACTGCATTATATGCAGCAATAACAGTAAAATATAACTGTGTTATGAGCCTCTGCGATGATGACGCTCACTTACACCATCTATTGACATTTGCTAGACAAAATCGGTTTTTTGTAAACATGCTTTTATGACTTTATAATCACCGAAATCAAATTGTGATTTTTATTCCACTGACTTTATTATCAGTCACCGTTTCTCGCTAGACCAAAAGACCCATATAAACTCCCATGAATTCAATATTTTACTATATTCCTTGAAAATATATGACCCGATTCACGCAACAAACGGCGAAAGTACCTCTTGAAAAATCGAGGAAATATCCTAGACCCTTCTTTTTGCTTATGTTTGTAATCTTTGGATATGAACCATCAAAAAACATTTCTCCGCATTGGTCATGCAACCTTTACTTCAGCCTGTATTTCAATCATAATTCATATTTATCAAAAGTGATGCAGTTATTTTACAGTACAGTAATATTTTTAGGTAGATCTACACAAGATTGATCATAAATCATTACTGTATTTAAAACTTAATCTTGGTTATTATATATTTTTGGTTGTTTTGCAGTTCTCTTAAAAATATGCCAAGTTCTGCTAAGTTCTGACCATTTTCATTTTCACTGCTGCCTTGAGGTCTAACAATCTTTTTTCTCTGTTTACAAAAAACCTGGAGGCAAAAATCGAGCGATTCTTCGCTCATATTCATGTCTAGAATATCTGAGAGTGAACAGATATTTAATGAGACAAGCCATGGACTATAACTACGGCCGCTGAAGCCGATTCAATTAAGATGCCCTTGATGAAACTTTCGCCACGGTGGAAGCAGGCAGTCCCCATCTTTTCATATTCTGCAGCCTAAACAACTCCCAAGTATTTCTTTTATTGTGACATGTGCCCGTCAAACGTTAAAAACGACGACATAAAATCTTCTGTTGCCATTGCTGACAGAGGCGTAGCCAAGGCGGGGTTTCGGGGTTCAACCCCCTACCCTCCCATGAGAACAAATAAAATGAGCCATAGGAGAGGATGTTCTTGCTATGAAGAAATGAAAGAAATTGAAAAAAACGGCATTAAAACTTAGGAATTTCTCAAAACTTGCCCTCTTGCCAATTTTAGCGAATGCAGCTATGTTGCGCCCTATATTAGCACTTTCCCTGACGCATTGTTTGAGAATTCTATTCTAAAAATTAATTTTAATTAAATTTAACCAAGCGATACGGAATTTCCAAGAAATCTTTGCTTTGTTTTATTTTTACTTATTCAGTACTTTGAACTTCCTTCTTTCCAATTTATTTGATGTTTCTATATATATTTGCTTTGTAACTATTTTATTTGTAACTATTTTATTTGTAACTATTTTATTTGTAACTATTTTATTTTTTATTTCCTTTGCATTTTTACTGTTTATATTTTATTTTGTTCATCCTTTTTCTGTGGGTGTTTCCCCGCAACGTAGTTTACACTTTCTCGACCTTAAGTGTTATTCTAGTATTTCGTAATTTCTGTTTAAATTCAAAGGCAATATTTAAAACCTAAACTATCACATAGAAGAGTCACAGGAAATCTCATGTTAGAGAGTTAAGTTTTTGAAACGTGATTTTGCTTTCCATTTCTATTTTTTTCCTGGAAGATTCCCTTTTGTGCCGCTTGGGGGATTCGGAAAATAAGTTTCTGTCGCATTACCATTCCCAAGGTTTTCGTTGGACCGAACTGTGTGTGTCTGCCGCTACTGAGAGCTTCACTGCGTTTGATGGGGGGATTCCACGTGTTGCTGAAATGGACTGGCTCGTCGAAGACGTCGGAAGGTTTGCTGCATAATATAATATAATCACAATTGATATATGCAGGTGACAAGGGAATCTTAAATTGAAATTTAGTTGAAAACTTAAATCCACCAAGAATCCGAGTATGATTTCTTGTACCGCGCGATTAGAAATTGTGAAACAGCCATTCCCGGTTCTTTAATATTCTAAGCGTAGCCTGTACTATATTTTTCTATGTCATTGATAACTTAACGTGGGTTTTTTTCTTTACCAGTTTCCATGCCGGATATCGGTTGCTAGGAATTTAGGTGGACTGCGCCCCTGCCGTTTCGCCTTGGGTCGACATTTGACTCGACATGATATCTTAGATACTGGAGCGCCTCGTCTGAAACAGCGTGTATTTCACCAGTTCATTCTTGTACAGCTGAAATCATGAGGTATTCGAAATCAGTAAAGGTATTCAAAGTTATGAGATTTGTGTTAAGGCTGAATCGTGTGAAGTAAAGATTACGTATGACTTTAATATTTTCTATCAACACTGAACAGGGTCGCACGGTGCATTTTTCTCTGCTTTCCTGACGTTTAGTTTCGCTCAAACTTCCGCTGGCCATATTTCCTTAGGATTCTTCTACACTCAGGAGAGTTCTGAAGCATTCGTGATACATGAGCTTTGTAACTAATAGGTATTTTAGTTTGATTACCTACGTAAATTTCTTATATTTTAAAATTCACTAGAACGGAAGAATACAGCAACAACTAATTTATTTATAATATTGTCCACTTAGTCATGTATTTTTTCGCATTCTACTATAATAATGCTTCATATTATCGTAATGAACGTATCACTTGAATATTCATATATTTTTATGGCAGAATCACGCTAATACTTGCGATTTTCAATGATGAATCTTTCCTTGGTAACCAGTAATTTCAATTTTGAAATATAATAATTTCCAAATAAAGTTTTGTTTCAAAGTTAAGCATTGCTTATCTGTGGTATTAAATTATTTTTCGATGATTTGACCTAGACTACAATTTTATTAAGTATGAGGGCTTAGACTTCTATTCTTTGACTTAAGGCGAATTGTTGACGATATATGACTCATCTAACATATTTCTTTTATTTCTTTTCACGATTTTTTCACGGCCAAAGACGGATGAGTGGAAATACAATGACGATTTCTGAAATAGGTATCGAGTATATAAGGAATACTTCTGGCTGCATTCATTGGCTGACTGCGTTAGTAACTTGATAATTTTATAATATTTGATAATTCACTTATATTAATAGATAATATTATGTTGATTTGATCTATGTTGTTTTTTTATTGGTTTGTTTTATCATGTCTGTAATTTTCCCATAGGAGAACGTTGCAATCGTGGCTGCAGCCTCTAGGATTTCATCGTGAATGGTGAAAGTACCTTCTATCACTCTTTAAGTACCATGTATCACTCTTTCCGCTGCTTAACTGGAAATAGGTTTGCTCTCTTAAGTAATAGTAAAGAATTAGATAGATTTTTTAGTGAATTTTTTGACGCCTTAGTCTAACATCAGTAGGAAAGCTTTATTGTTTCAACTGAAGTTAAATATTTCAATTTTAGAGTACCTCCTAGGTGAGCCATGTGGTCTAAGCTTATGAATGTTTCTATTTCTAGTGTCTTTTGAATGCAGATTAAGAAAACTTCATAGAGGAACCAGGGAAATATTGCCGATGATCGTTCACTATTTGCATTTGTTGCTCGTGTCTATTGAAGTGACATGTGAAGATGTAAGATGCTACTTAATGGACAATAGAAAGGAAAGGAACGATGGCATGGCATATAAAATTCCTATCGAAAGCGTTCTTTATGTGTGATATTGCTTGTGTATGGTAAGTATATATGATTAGTTTGCGTATATTAAATCTCTGTTTCTAGTAACGTGGGAATTTCTTCTTAATTAATGTTACTTTTGATTAAAGGTACTCCTAAGATCTGTGACGATACGGAAGCGATATTTCTAACGCGTGTTAACCAAATTTCCGATGGAAGAGTACGATGGCAGATTACGTACGTCTGGAAGGAACTGCACTTGCGTCTGTACCACCTCGTGAGTGATCATCGACGACGTGAATGTTAAATTATTTATTCAAGATAACCTAATCTATTGATGTCCTCTTACTTGAAAGAATAGCCTTTTCCTTTTGTAGTTTTCAGTGACACTTGTATTCGGTAAAGGGTATCTTTGGAGTCTGTATGCCGTAAGAAGCAAGTGGTAAGGAGATATGAACAGCTGTGAGACATGGCCATCGGATTTATAGAATTCATGTCTCCAATCCTTTTCCTTTCAAACCATTCTGCTAGATGTTCAATGGAGCTTTCTTAAGATCAAGATGGGGCAGGAGAATGCTCAAATTCTGGGTATCAATTATCCAATCGGAGGAAACTGTATTATCATGAATAGGGTTGCCGCATTTTTGAAACAAAATCGGGGTATTTCTATGGAATTACTGATTCTATAAAAATTAAATCTGGAAAGGCGAGACAACTGAGAGAGTGAAAATTCAAATGATAATTGGAAGTCGTTAACTGTATTTGATACTTATTGAAAAATTCTAATTACTTCAATGCATATTAAAGAGTTAAGATTCTTTTTCGTAAGTATCGAAAATAGATTACTAATAATTACTCATTCTAACTTGAGTTTTGAACTTGCAATTTCCGTTGCATTCTTAAAGATTTTATCCCACGCATGCTAGTATTAGTTAATCGAATTAACATCGAGGGATTAGAGAGAAAAAATGCTACCTGTATAAAAGGGTAGTCCTTGTTTTGTGAAAATTTGAATTTCTTTCGGGAAGCCCCCTGAAATTGTTCCATTTGGTTAGTAAATAGTTTAAAATATAACTGGAGTCGGATAACGGAAGGACGTGCCGCATCCTACTTGAAGTTTATAAATTTCAAGAATTTTGGCTTTTCAAATTCCTTGAAATTCAAATTTTCGCAAAATAATGGACCACCATAGTGTATAACTAAGGATCAGAATGTACCGAAGAAATGATAAGAGCGGACAGGCTTTAAAAGGAAATTATTGCCATCGAGTTTATCGGCTCATTTGCATAAATTTATTCTTAATTTTAACAATTTTTCTTTCCTAGATGTCAAATGAAATATTTGTATACTAACTGCTGTTCTCATTCGAACAATCAATTCATGTATGTACTTGTATTTCTAGGTCAGTTATTTGTTACACGTTTGATTGAGATAATAAAGTTTGATATATTTATGATTGCTTCATTCTCCTCGTTGCTGTATGTAGTGTGTATTTTGATCGAGAAAGTTAGTTTTAATTATTTATTTAGGAAAAAATGAGTTAGTGATAAAAGTAAATATTAATCATGAGATTTTCGGTATTAAAATTAGCAACAATTTTTCAATGATATCCTAATCGAAGTATTTTCCAATTTGCCATGATTAATTTACTCATGTAATGATTGGTATTTTTAGCAACTTGGTGTCATGGAGTTAATGAGAAACTGATTCTTTTAATACGGAGAAGAAATTCAACTTAAGCAAATAAAAAACTTTTTAAAAAGTATGGTAATCGTTCATCATCCTAATAAATTGAAAATATTGGTTTCTTTTAATGGAAGTTAGAGGGAGGTGCTTTGGAAAAAAAACATCGCTTTACTCAGCGATTTTTACAGTTAATATAGATAATACATTAGTATCAATACAACTGTTTACAATTAATCAAATGTTAGTGACACGATGTGAACCAATACTTAAGTAATACCTGATAGATATATTGTATAGATAAAATGCAAGCATCGGGAAGGTAAGAATAAAAAGTGGGCTTTGGTTGCCCTGATAAATTGTTTTAAGTAGGGAGGATTGGGGAGAGCTTAGTCATTCGAAGTGCCCGAATGCGCTTCGATAAGGAGAATTATAAAGGAAATTTCGAGGCACCGATATTATTAAATAGAATATTTATTCGATATCGTTTTTCAAACATTTTGATACCCAAATCAATGCCTTTAAAATTAATTACGTGGACGTTTTAGTATTACGGGAATAGTTACGGAAATTTCAAATTAACGTCTGGAGAAGAACTTAAAAAGGATTGTACTTTTAGCACAGATTATTACCACAATTAACGTCTGTTCGTTCATATACGTAGGACGCGATTAATATATTTCCTATGAAAAGTAAAACGTCTTGCCATTGAAATCATTTACACAATCTTAATCGGTAAGTGTTACTCGGATGCTTCAGGAGGCAGGATGGGAATCTTTAGAAGAAAGAAGGCTCAATCAGAGATTTAAATTACTAGATAAATTCAGACAGCACGTTCATAGAAGATGTAGCCAATATTATGCGCCCTCCTTACTATATAGGCCGTTCTGATACAGCGAGAAAGATCAGAGAAATAGATGCTAAAACCAGTCGATTCAAGAATTTATTTTTTCCGAGAACAATACGCGAAAATATTCGACTAGGCAAATAGAGTCATGGTGCTTGCACCCTCTGCCACACGCCGAATGGCGGCTTGCAGGGTACGTATGTAGATGTAGATGAGATCTTGTATAGATTTGATAAAATATGTAAAAATTTTAATATTACGAGAGATTTTCCAAAGACGATTCTCAAAGCTTTGAGCCTCTATTAACATCAAATTGTAATTACTAATTAAAATTATGATTTATAAGAAAGCTTTCTTTATTTGCTATTTTGATTACGATCGTGCATTTAATTTACTTGCAGAATAAATATCCTAAGGGATGTTGCTAGACTGTACTTTAATGCATATCTGATATTAATGCTTGATTTAATTTCTTCCTTCTTTACAGAAATACATCATCAGCGATGGAGAAATCGGAATGTGTTAGAAAAATTGATCTCGTCTTCTTTGGACATTTAGATCTTGTAACTTTGGACATTATTGTGTTGAGAATTACTTGAAATATTATATTTCTGAAAAGTATGTATTTTGCTTATTTTCTGTCAGTATTAATTATATATATTTTTATGTAAATAAATTATAATAAAAGCTTAGAGAAAATAAATGTTTTAATTGTTTTTCATACCCTATACTTAACATTAACTTAATTTGATCCATTAAGGATAGATTTCACGATTAAAATTACCGTATTTTGTTTAAAACCAGAGTATAAAGATATTCCCCGATAAATGGTTGTTCAAATTAGTCATACAAGTAGATCAAATAAATGTGTGGCAGGAAAAGTGATATTGATTACAAGATTCTTAAATTTACGAATTA
Organism: Pachydiplax longipennis; assembly: GCA_036926295.1. Lineage (NCBI taxonomy): Eukaryota > Metazoa > Arthropoda > Insecta > Odonata > Libellulidae > Pachydiplax > Pachydiplax longipennis. The sequence continues at coordinate 34,315,806 of JAVFKF010000019.1, forward strand.
TGGAAGATTACAAAAGATACGGGGTTCATAGAACAAGTCATTTATAGGAAAAGGCAGAAGTCGGAAAAGAAAAATTAGGAAATTTGAAGAAAAAAAAGTCGACACTGAGTGGATCTGAACCCCAACTTCCCTTATGGGAATCAGGTATCCTACCTCATCTCCAATTCCTTCTTTGTAGTTCACCATGATTTTCTAGGTTAAGTATTGCTCGCCCTAGAAGACATGCAGCGCCCTCAGGACCTTGCGGAATTTTCCTGCGTTTTTTGAAGGACGAATTCAGAATTTGGAGGTCATTCAAGGGCAAAACCGCCTATTTTAACCCTTTTTTCGAAATTTACGAATAAGCTCTGCGAACTTAACCCTTTGAGCCCAACGACCTTCCAAGGAAAGCGAAAGTTCGTGACGTTTCTATGACGTCGCTTCATGTGACGTAGTTTCGGCGCCGATTCAAATTTTCCAAATTTAATTTTCTTTTTTAGAATTATATTTTCGGAAATTTAGCCATTTTGAATTTATGATTCCCTTCTTCTTGCTCCATCTTCCGCCATAGTAATTGACTATCGTTATTATGTATTTTTACCCAAAATGCTTTTCGTGTTCACTGGGCGCGGATTCAAAATAACTAAATTGATAATTATATTTTTTATTGTGCTACTACTTATTTTAAGAAGATATTTTTTTTTGGTTTTTAACGGCTACTACAGAAAAATGACTGTCGTTTTGCTCATATTATTCCCAACTTCCTTTATTTTACTTGTAAATTTTTACCAGAATTAAACTTCATTAGCAGTAATTTTCATTCAGTATTTACAATATTTCAATAACTTAATTTTTCCATCGACTTACATCAGATTAAAAACACAATTAAATGAATTTCTCCGTTAAATACTTTGCATTTATCGCTCTATTTTAAAGCGGTGATTAAATACACAAATACAATAGACCTTTTTACAGAGCAGAAATGTAAATATTTATTAGCAAGTATACAGGGCTCTCATGTTGAAAATATACAAAATAAAGATTTGATACAATTTTAACTATAATAATTATTTTTAAAGTAAGATATTCATTATTCTCATATGTTCTTGATCTACGTCGATCAACTCCCACGCAGTTCAGCAGTATCTCCTATCTCCATCTGCTTTCCATCCCTGATGTCTTCCAGAATCTCGAAGGCTCGAAAAGTGAGCGCCAGGACCAATGAGTACTAGGGAAATATCCTCAGAAGGAAATTATAAAAACCATAACCTTACGTATCTTTGGGCACCATTTACTTCTATCTTCACCATATCAATATTGATATTGCTGGAATGAAGACCAATTTTGTCCAAAAGAAAAGAATTTTGCTTTTAAATCGCCGGGTTACGGTGTTTCCGGTAAAAAGCTATTCCAGGACTCGCTTATTCCATGCTTCTCTTCCCAAAAATCCGCATGCTTACAATCCTTTACTCAAACGTAAATAAATGAGTAACAACCGTCTCAGTTAGCACAAATGATGGGGAGAATCAACATTTAAACATCGGTGCAACACTCGAAAGTTCTAAAATTTAAAAAACCAAAATTTAAATTAAGGAAATTTATTAAGCAAATATGTAATAACTCAAGAAAATTAAAATAAAGGAGAATTTAAAGTAATAATCACAATAAACAAGTTAAATAAACTTTAATATTCCGAGCAGTACAAGATCAGAAATATCCAGCACTAAGGCTGCAATCGTGTTTAATAAATATATGAATAACGAGTTACGAAGTTATGATTGAGGCCAAAAATTTTAAGACTTCAGTGAATAATAACGTAAGATTAAGATAATTGACACAGCGTAGATACGATTCCGAAGGCAATTCTGTACCCAATGGGTGCCCACCCATCCTAACCTATGCTGGCTAGCTTAATTATTGTGAGGCTCAATTCTCCTGGTACTCGGGTGTTCGGCGCTAACATGTCTGAAGCTCAGCTAATTTCATTTGGTCCACCTGGGATGCCCATAAGAAAGCTATGTCTTTCCTCTTCTTCAATCAAGAACACAATAAGCGGCATCTTCCTGAAAAATATTGAAGTAAGATTCGAAGGTCAGAAGGTTAGACTTATTGCAAGGAAAGCGAAAATTCTACTTTATTCTCATCAAGGTGACGAATTGCAACGCATTCTGACTTGGAATATTTCTTGCTACCAAACTACCAAAAGCTAAGTATTTATTTAGGTATCAATGTATGTTTCATACTTTAAATGTTTAGTTAATCACAGCGTAAATCAAAGATAAACAATAGCCTTAGTGTCTATATTTACTCGTATAAAATACAATAAACACGTTTAAGTAGTTGTCTAATCATAGTTTGAATTGAGAACTTTTATTCACCATCTAATCAAATTCCCCAGCACACCGTAATAAAGTTTTACCTAAAACGTTAATTTCTATGTGGAGCTAAAAATTTGATAACTTACAGTAACGAGCCTTGATATATTAATGAATCAGCATTGGAAATTGATAGGCGAGAGGGTTGACAATTGTCTCCTCTACTATTAAAAAAATAAGCTCTATTATTAAATAATAACATATTCCACGATATTCCTTTTCCATTGAGAAATATGCATGATTATTTTGCATGGTTAATTAAAAAATTTCAATTTTCTTATTAATTTATTTAGATAATGTGTGGCTATTTCAGGTATGGTCATTCCAAAACTTCAACATAGACCGTTCTATTGTGGTATGTTGTGATCAGGTATGGTCATTCCAAAACTTCAACATAGACCGTTCTATTGTGCAGTGTGTGGATCATAGCAACATCAATGACTTCATGAAGAAATAATGCAACTCAATCTAAGCAACGGTACCAGCAGTGCGTCACAGAGTAGAATGCTCACATTGAAAAGTGTCTCCTGCATCGATAGAAATAAAGTTGTTTCATATAAGTGACTTACTTTCTGACTAACTCTTTTTATCCAGGAAAAAAGGACTCGTAATCCCTAAAAGATGAGCGGATGGTCAAACGTAAAAATCGAAATAATAAGGGTAGTCTTCCACCTATAATAATGTAGTATTTTTACATTTTATGTAGCAATTTTGATATCCCATATTTTATTTAGTAAAAATTAAAAATTTCAGTAAAGAGACGCTTAATACTCTCGTTTACCATATCTATTAAAATCAAGTAAAATAACTTTGAAAAAAATAGAACGCAAAGGAAAAAAAATTCTACGTATACGTAACATCTCTCCTCAGAAGTAAAAATGGCTGGTCACGACCCTGAATGTAAGATAACACGAAAAATTCAAAAAAAATTCTTTTGATATTGTGACTCAAGCTACAACTCGTCAACTAGAATTTCGGCTACATACGTACGTGCTTAATCTTATACAGCATTATGGATTATACCTTTTGGACTTTGCATATAATTAAGGCCCTAATCAATCTTATGACCGCGTAAATGTCTCCTGAATAAATTTGCTCTTCTGTTGTAATTGACAATTACATGTGATATCTGGAGTGAGTTAAAAGTGGTAAATGAATAACGTTACCATTAGAAGTGCGAGATAAAAATCGGCCATTATGCTAAAGTAGCAGAATCGGAATGAATAAATTTATAAAACCTCATTAAATGAATTGAGTCTTTAATACTTACAGCAATAAATGCTTGAAAAGTAATAACTAGGAGCTCATTTTGTAATTGATGAAATGACGAATGAAAATAAAGTTGGCATCAAAGGTTACATTAGAGTTAGGCCAGGCCATCTTGCGTAACTATAGTGATTTTTTTGGAGCATACAGAAAAGAAAATCTTTTATGAATTCAAATAGAATTCATAGTATTATGATTCTGTATAGGAGTGGCAGATTGAATTTTGATAAACTTTTTTTATGAAAAATGTTGACGAACCTGAAGGGTTTCAATGCATAAAAGACCGGAAATTGAATTGTGCTTATCCGACTTATGCTTTACTTGCAAAGTTCAGCATTACAGTAGTCCAGATGGCACCGAATGACAAAATGCGCTTCTGAAATCGTTCTTTATTTCAACCTTCTCCTTAATTTGAATCCAGTCTCGAGTAAATGATCTGATCTTTGTTTACAGCCGTGACTTAATTTGCTTCATTCCTTAGTTTCCGTTTTGATAAGGGTATGGGTGCTTAGTAAAAAAAGATTAGAAAAGAAAAAAACTAATATACGCCATAGGAACAACTACTCACAAGTTACAAGTCTAATTCTTCTCTAATTCAGCCAAGAGAATATGAATTTCTATGCAAATAAATTTAAACACCCAAAAACTAAGTATTCTTTAAAAACAATTTTTCTGTTCGGACGTCTTTCACAGTTTCTTACCTCCAATCATTGTTCCACCTTTTTTTTGAATCTCAACAATATAAGCAGTAAATCTGGCGAACGATGAGCTCATTGGAAGAGGTTTTAACGCAAGATCTCTGATCTCACCGACCTACGTCATCCTTCGCACGCTGCTCCATTCATAGCTTGGTATGATCATGCTATATCCTACTGCTGAGCCAAGGGTAGCCACCTACATATATAAAGAAAAATACAAAGCAGTTAATCTAAGAGACCAAATGGGCAAGATGAATAGTGATGAATTGTCAATTGCGTTTAATCCCAGCCTTTTCTACATTACTCACGATGGCACTGATGTAGGAGATCGTTGATAGAAAAGGAGAGGAAGAACCGGACAGGCTTTGACTAGTGGTGTTTCGTCTACTCGAACAAACCAGAAGCCTTACTTCCTTCGTTCTTATCTCCGCAACCAAGGCACCTTGTTTCCCGCTTCAAGTATCTTGCGAGCATGCTATTTGCAAGTAAATGAAAAAAGAACAATAGTTAGCAAGGCAGTATACATTGGAATTCTTTCTGCATTCTAAACCAATATTAATATTCTACTTCTTTAGTAGCAGGCAATCCAGCGAGAAGGAATTCTACAGCAGGTTTTTACTTACGAAGGCATTGTATGACCTGCATACCCTCCTTGGCGTAAACTTATTTTCCATGCCATCGTGAAAAATTCAGCTTTTTCCAGATCCACGCGCTGCAAATAACACTACCGTACCATCATCGGCTTCATTCCACCGGCACATTTCTCAAATAGTCTGAAACTTCACTTGCTAGATACAAAAGATGAAAATATTCATGAACTTAGACCACGTGGCTCGCCAATGAGACACTTATATCTAACTCATTTAAAAGATTCGAATTATTGAAAATGAGAAATATTTCAAATTAATGAGCAAGAGAGTCTGAATATCTGCACTGAAAAATCTAATTGTTACTTAAAAGAGCTTACCTCACTCCGGAGCGGTATACCTGCGGAGGAAAGGGTCAATTCCAGGTGTTTCCCTCTCTTACTTCCTCGATACTGCCGTCGCGAACCCAAGGTTTTTCCACGGGGCTCTCTGGCGTCGACAGGTTGAACTTCCAATAATAAAGGAAAACAAATTTGCGTTACCTTTTTAACCCCGTGTGTAAGGATTGCATTTCCTCTCAGGAGCGAAATACTTCTTACTAAGCGAAGATTATTCAACGCTTTCTTTTATGAGTAAACGTTGCATATATTTCATTTTATACATTTCCCTTTGTTTTTACATTTTGGTTGCAATTCTCCTATGGAAATTGAATGTGGTACACCTTTATGTTATCTGCTGGCAGAAGCTGATTTAGAAACTATACTTGCAAGCTGCCGGGAAAATTTAAGAAAAATTTCTTATGAGTTAATCTCCAATTGAATTTTCAAACGTCATCCATAGATATTGTGGTATAGCCATCGTGGAAAAACTTTTCAGTATAACTCAAGCTCACTCAGATAATAGGCAAATTGCTATAAAATGATGAATTATATGAGAATGAAATCCTAAGTATTTTTCCCCGTATGACAACAATTGCCTAATTCCAGGTAGTCTCTATGCATTGTTCTTTGATCTGGCGATTAAAAATACGATTATCAACTGAAGTCAGAAGATTTTGATTACAGTTGTTAGCTATCAAACTTATTAGAAAGACCGAAATGGAGTACAGCTCTAAAGTATAAAACAGTAAAACACTATTAAAACGCCCCCGCTCTTAATAGAGAGCGTTGTAACCGGGCGTTCAGCGATTTAACTTTATCTTGCTCAAAGCGTGCCTTTCTCCGGTATAGATCTTTTTAACACGAAATATATTTTAAACATATAGTTTAAGATGAACTGCCTACCGCGGAAAAGGTGTATTTTTCTTGTCCCCTGAGGTAACGCAACCCGCTTAACACGCCATCTTTGCCCGAAAAGCTGGCCATTCCCCAAAATGGGGCGATGGACCTACTTAATATTTGTTCAATGTTCTATATCTCATTTTCAGCTATGGAAAATACGGTAAACTAAGTTAAGTCCCATTTCACTTTAATGTGTTTAGCGCTTGTTTACAAATTAAAGAGGTATAAAACCCTTCCATATCGTTTTCTAGCGTGCAAGAAATGAAGTATTGCAATATTCCGGTTTAGACGCTATCTCTCTTATTGTGCGGTCATTTTTTGGTTCTCATAAAATGTCTCTCACGTTTTACTGTATTGATTACAGCCTACAATTAGTCAGGCTAATTTGTAGATTAGTAGACTAGTCAATTTGAAATGAAATTTTATCCTATTAGCACTCTTATAGATGGTAGTATTTTCAGAAATAAGATTCAAAATGCCAGCCTCTTGCTATCAACGGATCATATCGTTATATCGGCAAAATGTTTGTTTGAGGAGTACCAAGGTAAATGTAGATCTGCCACAAGCCTCGCACTGTATCCATATAAATGAAAATCTGTCTGCATTTTAGGAAGAATTTTGTTTGCCCCAGGATTTGAGAAAATTTCGCGTATGCTCCATGGCTCTGAACCTCTCATTGACAATTTCTGCCAACGCCCCTGGTTGCGGGCATTCAAGTCTCCAGCATCATATGAGACCATTCATGAGACAGGTGACGCTAAGTAAGAATAAATCTGCTAATGGGGAGTAGCTTTCTTACGTTGTGTGGTTTTTATTTACTGATGTGTGTTACTTAATTTTATTTACATGCTGGAATTGTCTTCTTTTTGCTCGAAAACCTAGATTTAAATAATATTTTCATATTGTTTAGAGTATATAGCGAAGCGAAGAAGATTCCAGTAGTGTTAGGATCTCAGAAGACAATATATCTCAAACATCGACCGTTTATGCAATCGGAAAATGTATCTTCTCATACATCCGCCTTTCAGATATAATGATCACTCCAGGAGTTCATGGACAAACCGGGCGTGAGAAAGTTCTCGCGGGAAGTTCTTACACAGTTACCGAAACCACTGAGTAAAAGGTTATTTATTACCAATACATTTTGGAATTTCATCACCTTAATGTTGCGATATGATTCACATTCTACCGTAAATGGCAAAGGGGTAACAATCGGTGCTTAAGTTTAAGAAATTTTTTCATAGTTCTCGTGATTTCGATTATCGCATACAATACAATGACCAGAATAAAAATCTTTGTCGAATTTGCTTTTCATCTGCTCCATTTGAGTTCTAATTACCTTCGTTACCGGTTAATAGTGGACAGGGATGGGAAATTATTTGAATCAGTATTTCTTTATAACTTAGATGTGATTATTTTGGATTCTAACCTGGGACTTTAAGCGTTAGGAATATAACCTGTAGTATCTATAGTTTTTCGTTAAGCGCTTCAACAGTTAAAGTAATTTCGTATACATGGGCCCCTACCGATAACCAAACCCGGGTCTGTTTATATCGGAGGCGAACGCACTACACACTTGGCTATCCGAGAGCCCCCAAAATAACATACAAGTACGCGTAATCCGCAAAATGACAAGTCAGTAATTTCGAAAGAAAGGAAAAACCGGGTTGCATAAAATTAATTTCAAAAAACGCTTTTTTTACTCAATATTTTATTAAAGGCGGATTTTTAACATAAGAAATAGTTTTATGTATTTAATCTCCATCTGCAGCAATCTTTTTTATGTATTAAGAGTCTAGATAATTCTTTGGTTGATTTCGTTAAGGGTGCCATTTTTGTATTATATTCTGCATTACTTACATAGGTTATATTTTGTTTATTAGTCTTTCCAATGTAACTTGTATACCTTAAGGGCTTCCAATTGGCGTCAAATAAAACGAAGTCAACTTATATCATCAAAATGATGATACAGCTCTAAGGGATAAGAATGACTTGGTTGAGTATAAAAGTTTCCAATGAAAGCATCAATAAAGTAGGCAATATTTGTATAATCTAAAACAAAAAAATCAATGGATTAATAAACTTGTATTGTAAATAATATTGTAGAGCGAGGATACGTAAATTAAGAATATATTTCCAGAATTATTTAATGATGTTTCTAGCGATAGGAAGGACAAAGGTATATTAAAGTTCAAGCGGAAATACTGCTACTTATCCCGTATAATTTTCTCCACTTAATCATATTTTTGCACACGATTTCCTGTTATAAAGTTTTGTGCCAATGAATCATTTTCCATCCGTCGTTTTCAAAGCCAATAATCAAATCGATGCATTTTATTTTCTCTCAACTTCAAGATCCTGGATTCTTTTTGTTTCTTCCTCTATCAGCCATTATTTCCAAATTTTAATTTCATTACTTCCTTCACATATTCTGGTTCGCATTTTACTTTCTGCACCTCTGGTTCTTATTGTGACGACTTCCTTGAGTAAAACCTTTTTTTAATGTCTTTCTTTTCTTACTTAACATTCCCGAAAGCAGAAAAAATTGATTCATTTTATTAGTTTTATACATATATGTATGTATAAAACATTGTCATATGTATAAAACATTGTCTACATTGATGCCGACGAAACCGCCTTTAGAAGTATGGAATAGGGTTTTATAAATTATAAAAAATGATTTTTTCATTTCCTTGCTTTCTGTCTAACTTTCAGAAGTGTTTTAAGAATATATAAAAAACAAACTACATAATATCTAAGCCTTTACTTAATAAACTCAACATACATTGATAAAATTTCTGAATAAAGGTAGGTACAACAGAACGAAAACAATCGTATAATTCGATGGTTTACCACCATCGATTAATTGGAATAATTCGATTTTCACTATATTCTGAACGAGTGAATGTATTAGATTGTTCTAAGCAAGTTATTAAATAATATTGTGGAATATTATAACGTTGACATAATGAAGTGTCAAATCACTTCTTCGAAAATATTAAGGATAGATTTAATTAAATTTTTACGAAAACATACAAGGCGCGATGAATAGACATGGATGAAGATCTGATAAACGTCCAAATGCAAAACCACTGGCCAACAAAAGCGAATAAATTCATTGGAATGAAAACAATCGAGTAAATACCAAAACAATTGAATAACTATTTGATTGTTGTCACATCTCTAGTTTTGGATTTTCTCAAAATTTCGATTTAATGTTAGAAAAAAGTAACCTGAAGTTTAAAAAAATCTAAAAATCGAATTTTTATAGCCATATTAGGAAACGAATTCAATTGCGTGAGTATTAAAAAATGAGAATAAAATTGGTGTATTACTCGAGTGCGTAAGAGTGTGTGTATAGTGGGGTGAGTATACTAGAGTTAAACCAAATGGCCACCCATCTTATGCCTTCCTACCACCTCCTCTCATGTCAGATGAATATGCGTCCATAATTAAATCCAAACTCGCGAACGTGCTAAGTCGCATGGAATGATAATGGAGAGACAAAGCTTTCCTAGAGTTCCTACACAACTCCAACTTCCCAACTCGTGACCGTCTGGTCGTAAATATATTTAAGAAGGGAAAACAAAGCTATTCTTTGTCATGGTGTTTATGGCATTTGGAATTCCACTGCGCAAAAGTAATTAAGTTTCTGGGCTACAAAATGAAGACTTTGCTGACCGAAGCATTTTAAACCCTTCAAATTTCTGTCGAGTAGCGAATTAGTTAGACAAAGGAACTTAGGTCTTTATAACCATAATTAAACGAAGAAATTGTTTTTGGTATTTTTAATAAAGCTAGATTTATCATACGCCCCGTTCTGAATGGAACTGTTTTAACACTTGGTCCTGGTCATTTATGGTTCTCCCGGTTTGATGGATAGATTCAGAGAGAAAATATAATCTATGATACGGTGATTCAATTGAAAAATAAAGTTCAAAGGCAAAATTTCATAAAGTAGTAACGCTGCTGAGTTACCACTAATAGCGTCTTATGGGGATTGCATACTTAGCCCGAAATGTTTCTGGACCGTTGATTCTGAAATCGCAATGTAGGCATTAATAAAAATAAAATATCTACGTTTACACTATTCAACGCTCAAAGGATGAAGCTACACCTTGAGGGTTTTTACAAGTAGACAACTGTAAGCATGCCCTAGAAAAAGATCAGTAAACATTCTTAAAAATCGGTCATTTTCGTTCAAGTGGTGCTCTACTATGAGAGGCAATACGAAAATTAACTTTGACTCTGGGTATAGCTCCATTCTTCATGTTTGAAATGAAATGAAAGCACATGAAATTAACTCAAACTATGTTTTAAGGCAGCGTCTCGATTTCGTCCTGGATTTACCCGCTTTACACATCACGCCAATGTGGGTCCGGCGGCAAAGATCGCAGGTTCGAATCCAATCGAGGGTGTTTTCTCAGTTCATTTCCCTCCCGCTTTGTTTCACTTATTTATATTTACTAAATTTTAATGCTACAAACGGGAGCAAATACTTGTTGGTTTATGCTTTATCAATGATTTTAGCCGAATAATACACAGCGTCGCAAACGTAGCCAACGCAGTTTTTCACGAATTTACGCTTCTATTTGAAGTCACTTTATGATCATCTAAAGAACATGGCTTACGATACGCTTTGGAATTTGGATGATACACACCAATGATGATGATCCGTACACACCAGTGTTGCACATGAACACACCACAATCATGCTCTAGGCTTAGGAAACTATTATAAATTGTCATAAACTAGTACATCATTTACAGTATGTTATATTTACAGCCATAATATATTTCTGTTTCATGTTTTAAATCAAGGGTTTTTATATAATTACTTGTGCTTGTAAATATGGTTGTATTAGTGGTTCCTTAACGGTAATATTGTATAAAACTTTTTAATGCCTCTTCTTTAATCGTTCCTTGACATGATGTAGTATAAAAATTTATAATGCCTCTCATTTAGCGGTTCTTCTCCATGATGTAGTAGAAAACTTTTTAATGGCTCTCATTCAGTCGTTCCTTTACATGATTTAGAATAATATTTTATAATGGGTCTTATATAGTCGTTCCCCTACATGATGAAGTATAAAATTTTATAATGGCTGTTATTTAGCCTTTATTTTCTTAATTAATACAATATTTTGTAATGGCTCTTATTTCGTCGTTCCTCTGATGTAGTATAATATTATGTAATGACTCTTATTTAGTCGTTCCTCTACATGATGTAATATAAAATTTTATAATGGTTCTCATTTGTCGTTACCATCGGCAGAGGGGATAGGAAAACAAAAGCGTATGATTCATCCGGTGATGATCACTCCACCGGAAGACGTCTCTTGTTTTCCGAAGGACCCGATCAGCATCCGCTCCGTGGATTCTTTGAGGCCCGATTTGGTTTTTTTCGAAGGGAAGCTCCATTGTTAAGGATCATCTCGAGGGCCCAATTTCCTCTCTCCGCCCCTCCAATTCATTTCCTCCCCGACCAAAATACCTCACTCAACTCGTCCCATCAGCGGTGTTTATTTCAATTTCAGAAGAAAGTCGTCCCAACTTTTTCCTCGGCATATTTCTCTGGGGCGGAGTTTTCGAGTGGTCCCCGTAAACTTTTCTTCACTTACCGAATCAACGGGACGTATTCATACAATTTGTTTCCCAATTTCGTTTCATTGCTTCAAGTGGAGATTTTACTTCTTTGAGCAGATACAAGCATCCCGTCATCGGGGAGTTACTGTCAAGTACCCAACTATGGACGTAGACGCCCATTTTCTAACTGGTAAATTCCGGTTATCCGGGACTCGAACCCGGGTTTGAAGAGTAAAATTTCCAGTATCAAGTTCGGTTTTGGTAGGAGTTTAAAATATATGTAGGAAATATTCTTCTCGGCTTTAACGATTGATATTTTCTTTCTTTCTCCTTGTTACAATTTTGATAGAAATACATATTTGAAAGTATGCAATTCGCCACTGAAGTGCGGCATAGAAATTTCTTATTTGCCCGAATGGTATACCAATCCCCCACAACTGCGCCTCAATTGACCGATGCGTGATCGCCAAAGTCCGAAGTTTTGGAAAAAGGCCATCTTTTGGCTCTAGCGGTAACATAAACATTCTCAGAAACTATATTCATAAGGAAAAAATAATATATATTTCGAAAAACTTCATTTTTTAACATCAACCATTGTTTTAATTTAAAAGAGCGAATGGTAGTTGAGCAGCGTGAGTTATTGTATCTTTATAAAAAGTTTACTTTGTGCCCGTCTGTCTTTCCCTCCTATTCGTTCCAGAGCGGCCAACTACCGCCCACTAGTTGGCGTTTCAGTTTTCAGGTTGGAGGTTAGTATATGATGAAAGGGATGACGAAGGAATAGATACATTGATCTATCTACATAAAAATAAATGCAAGACTTTTATGTGAATTAATTGCACCATTAAAAATAATTATCTTACGTATATGTATGTACTAGAATTAATGATTTCCATGAGCGCTAACTTACTTTATTAAAACGGTAAGGAAATTATACTGCAAACAAGAGTACAACGATGGGCGTTAAGTAACAAGAAGTGAGCAGCAATAATAAGAATAAGCAATTGGGGATCCTCAGCCAGCTAGTTTGACTACTGCTGCCTTAAAGTAGCAATTTCAGTTGCTCTTATGCGTCTCTAAATCAACATATGGAAATTTATACGTTCAACGGTGTTTCCTAACGGTGGATAACTTACTTACGATATATTTGATGCGTTTTTATGACACTTACACTTTGAAATCGTTAACTAAATTAAAATTAAATCGATTAGAATTTATCTAGTAATAATTCTGATTTTTGTTGAAAATTAAAGAGGGCATAATTTACTGCATTTACAGCTGCATAAAATTTTAAAAATTTCACTTCCCGTAACGTTAGAATAGATGAAAAGTGCTGGACCAACGGTTAAGGGCCAGAAGGAGAATGATAAAGTATTCGCACATGTCAAGTCTGAAGGGTTCTAGGGAAGAGTTCAGAACGCGTGAGCTCATCAGGGACCTGTCTCACTTCTAAATAGCTGTAACTCCTATCCTCGTGGCAATTTCTTAAATCCAATCACAGATTATGACATACGGGAATTTAGGGGCACTTAGACTTTCCCGTCAAACGGAAATTTTTCCAGGATATCGTGATCCCGTGAAGACAAGCACTACATGTAAGGTATCCTTTTCGTGAGTAATTACGGAGACAGCTGCTTCCGCCTCCCTCTTATTCCTTTTTAATCTTCGCTTCCTTTCCCTTTCCTCAGCAATTTCTCTGTGCCAAAATGATTCCAATCGATCAGCAACACTCCGATTCCATTTCTCAGAGGAAAAGTGCTTAGCGATCGTTTGGGAGAGAAAAAGGAAGGAAGAATGGCCAATCAAAAAGCGATGAGATGGCGATACGGATTAGTGGGCACTGCCCAAATGGAACGCAATTATTGGTCCTTGAAACAGAAATCCTCTGAGTATGTGATCGTTCTCCAAAGAGTGGAAACCTCAGAGTTCGTCAAAATGAATTTCGGGTGGAGACTGAAAACTGTTTTCGTAAAACTCTTTTCGTTTCAATAATCAATTTCTAACCGAATTTTGTATGTTACATTTTATGTTTTTAAGCTTCTAACCAAAACTAATTTACTAATCAAAGTGGCTAAACGAAATTTAAAAGAAATTAATTATTAAAAATTTTTAGTATCACTTCAGCGGATGACAACAATGAATCGAAGAGGAAGAAAACGCGGGCTGCAGTGTGGGGATTTTAGGAGAAACAAAAGGACAAAGCACCGCGTATCGAATCCAATTGAATTTAATTTAATATTCTAATATATAATTATATATTTATTTATTCCATTTGATGTTAAAAAGTACGATTCACACATCACCACTTAAGATGTATGTACGAGTAATTAATACGTAGTTAATATAATATCTTATATTGCTTTGGTTAAAGCGTATTTAAGTCATTTAGCTTTCTTTTACACTCTAAGACATTCTTTCAATCAAGCTTCTATTTCGGTTGGGCTATAAATAACGATTTTTAAAAACAAATTGGCAAGTTAGGTAAGATTCTCTCGCGCTGCCCTAGTAACTTACAAGGAGTGACTCTCAGTTTTGTCTGGGGATTTTGATAAAACTTTTTGTGGTATCGCAGAAAGTGGAGTGATGAAAACTGTAACGGCGTTTGTCTGAATGAGCCTTAGTTTCTCTTCAATAATTCATTATTTATTGATTATCTTGGTATAGGCAACCCCGCAATACACGCCCGAACATGTCGCGCATAACAAGTTTTTGCTAGTGTATTTTAAACTAATTTTTCTGTCTTTTGCTGATCTTTTCCTTGTTACTTAATAAAATACTGTATTAATTAAAATTTATGTATTAAATATATAGTCTCATTAAATAATCTTCGTTAGCGCTATCTCTTCCTTTTTGTTTTTGTGAGTTTCGTCTTTGAAGTTCGCAAGCTGACAAGCGTGTACCCTTTGACTATAAATTCGAATATTTCCCGTTAATTCCAATCTCCTAGTAAAAGGAAAAAGGTAACTGAGCAAGTAAAGGCGTTCACCTACGAAAATCCACAAGGAAAAACGTGCATGTTGCAGAAAAAAAGCTTAATTGGATAGAGATTGGATCCGGTTCGAGTCCCAATCCTGTCAAAGAATCTTGCCCGTTATTCCTCAAGAATTTCCCAATCTTCCGCATGACACATGTAACACGAACTCTCCCTAGAACCTCTCTCAATGTCTTATCAAGTTGTCTCAACTCTCTTCCTCCGAAGAAAGAGAATTCGCTTACCGTTGTCGAAATTCCCTTTTTTATCTTAACGCGTGAGGCGAAAGAGTGAAACCCTCTCAATAGGTGGCGCCTAAAAGCTTTCCCTCCCTTTTTCCGTAGTATCATTGGCGCCAAAATCAGTTCCGCTTCCATCCGCAGCGGCGCTGGCGTCGTCTCCATTACTTCTCTAATGGCGGCGCCGTCTAGGTGACCTACCGAACAGACAAAGAGGGTGAGCAAGTGGTCAAAAGTGGCTCCCAAGTGGAAGCTCTTGTATTTATCTCGGCTGCACCTTGTAAATACGTTGCCAACGCAACAAACAAAACCTTTTCCTCCTTTCCGAGGGACGGTGGTCGTAAATTTCGACTGTGTTGCTAATGTGGGGCTGAGGAAAGGGTGGATCAGACACTCAACGTTTGCGATGGAATGGAAAAATGGCAGAGGGAGTCGTCAACGTTGCTGACGTGTTCTCCGTAACGTTTTAATATCTAGGGGATTTTTACGAGCGGGTGTGTGGTGTGAGTGATGCTTATAAGCATGTATGTGCCATCCCATGATCACTGGAATTAACTTGCTGAAGAAATCTGTCGGATTTACTGTGAAACAGCCACTAATTTAAGCTACAAGAATTACAGAACAGAAGCTGAACAGAAACAGAACTGCCTGTTAGTTGAAAAGTTTTCAAAATCTAGATTAAATTCATGAAAAATACCAGATTAAATCTCGAAAAAATCTACATGAAATCTAGATTTATACGTCATGTAGAGGACATATCAACTACTTCAAACCAGATTAAATCCAGATTTTTTTCTGGATCCAGTGTGGCAATTATTTATGTTAAATCTGGATTTAATCTTTCCTTGGTTTTTAGGGTAAGGATTGCAATCCCGGAAGGATATTGCAAACATAGGATTATGGGATTATGATTCCCGCAATCTCGAGATTCCACGAGCCCGGATTTGAAGAGAAATGATCAATTATGAGGAAATCAATAGATTCATTTTTTATGAATGATAATTTTATATGGAACATAATATGCATTTATATATCGGTATCATGATCACAGTACTATATAAAAAGAAGAAAGCTATATTTTCAATATGTTGTTATCAAAACAAAAGGCGATATACGGGAAGTTCAATAACAATTGTTTTGGATAAACCGAACGGAGTTCTCTGAAATTGCGAAAATAAAGAGTACCTTCAGATTAATATTCTCCTTAAAGAAAACAACACAAATATGTGAAAATTATTTCAAAAAGCAATATGTTTCTAATGTAGCGTCAGCAATTCGTGCATTAAATAATGTGTATGGGTATATTTTTTTAACAAAACAACTTAATATTTTTATGTAAGTGCAATCAAAGAATGATTCTGAAATAACCTCTTAAAGATTTACCACATGATGGAAAAGTTACGAAGCATTCCACTCTCTTATAGAAGGCTTCGAATGCAGAAGGAGCTCTCAGGTACGGATTTACCATTAGGTACTCTAGTTGAGGGCCTTAACGTTAAAATGTTTAAAGGGTCATTCAGAATAGATCGTAATACTCAAACGGGGGAGGGGGAGAACGAAGACATAATTTAAGCACGAAATTTGCTTTTATTATCTGATAGAAATATATCAGTGCACTGAGCATTTAATACTCTTGGTTCAATATAAACGATATGTAGATGATATTCCTCAAGGAACTGCGTCCTTCAGTACCGGAAATTTTAGCGGAAATCGAAAAAGAACCTTTATTTCCGCTCGAGTGAAAATCGCACCAGAAAAGAAACGAAAATACTTGAACCGAAACCGGAAACCATTTTCTCTTTTGCTTGCATTCTAATTAATGTAGCTGTAATTATGTTTATTGATCATGCGTAACTTTGAATAAAAACCCAATAATCAAAATTTTTATCTCGGTTACTGACTTCATACTTGGATTAATTGTTTAATATCGCGAGTTTTAACTTAATTTTCGGTAAAATGCTACGTTATTAAAAATTGGAAAGGTAGACATATCAAAATATTGTAACGTTTCATGCTTTTAAAGGGCAAAATCATATTTCAACCGAAGTTGTATGCACCGCAATGTAATGCATTGCAACTGTGCAAGACTATGACGAAATGGATCCATAGTTATTCATTTTGGTAATATAAATAACCGCCGCTACCTTGCTGTATCACTCTAAATTTAAATTATTCAACGTAAAATATCTCTTTTGGAATATCTAGAGCGCATGGAAAGGGTTATTTTCCTTTCGTAAATGTACGGTCAAAACAAGAGACCGTCTTTTAGACCGGAAAATACGGAAATGTTCTCTGTCAGCGTAAGCATTTAGCGAATCAATTTCAGGAGAGGAGGACATCCGGCTGTGGCGCCATGTGTACTCTTCCTTAAATCCCAAAAATGCAATTTCCGGTGCTTTTGGACGCGTGCTCCCTCCGCAGAAAAGTGACCCTGTCCACGCGCATGTCATAACTCATTCCAACGGCTCCTTCTGCTGACAACACGACGAAACAGAGACGGGATCCGGGCCAACCGCCCGGGGCGCCGGGATTTCGGGGGGCGTAAAACGTTTGGCATGCATAGGTGGTTTGGTGGGGCGTAAGAATTTGACAAGCATAGTGGATTATCTAAGAGTTTGATTATTCTATAGTAAAGAGGTTTATTATATAACATTAGAGAAGATCTTATTCTATCAGTATTCGTGTATATGGAATGGATGTTGTTCTGATTTGCGATATCTTAATTTTATTCTCACAAAATAATTCTTTCAAAAGAAGAAATTCAAAAGGAACTATTCTAGAGATGAAGCGAAGTGAGAGGAAGACATAGATTATCTAAACATATAATAATTATTTAATAGTTATGCTAGATAATAGACTAAGAGTTATTATATTAGATAAACAAATACAGTAAAATCTGATTATAGTGCTTTTCTGAGAACCTTGCAAAAACGCGGGGAGTTTAAAACTGTGTAATGCTTGTTGTCTCATCGTCATATTTTTTAAAAATTGTCTGCTTTCCGCACAAAAGGAGTGTCACTAACTTATATTTGGTCATTTTTCCTTCTACAACGAAATGATTTTTGCTAGACTTGCTCAAATCGTTATTCATCAGTTGTCTATTTATAAATTTGAAATATTATGCAAGGCAAACTGTATTATGAGAGTCTGATTATGACCTTTTTCTGCTTAAGATACATTTTAGCTTGTTCCCATGAAACGCATCTTAGCATATTTTTACTGTATTTCATAAGTAGATAAATTTTAACTAAAATTAATTTAATTCCTTTCCATCAAATTTAATATATCGTCATCTTTGTTTAAGAATAGCTTATGAAAATTTTAAAACATTTTAGTTTGAAAAGTTTACCTAACTATCCCATACCCAAGTGCCTTTCTATATTCCCATCAGGCGGCTACCGGAAACCATTATTTCCTCACTCACTCACTACAACCATCCTTTCAGTGCTACTACACTTACATCAATAACAATAACATCGCTTATTTAATTATGTTTTGCGAGATTTAATCTCCATCTCGCCGCCTGTAAGGAAATATTTAAAATTAAAAGTCCATCAAAACAGCTCAACTATGAAAGAATCGGGATTGCTTTACATCAAAACGCTGGTATTGATTTAGTATTCCAAGGAGAAACATCAAACAGTGATGCTCACAAGTAGTATAGGAATTAACTCTTACCTCTGATAACCTCTTAATAAATTACAGCCTTCTGGCGAAGAGATCTGGTAGGAGAGATTACGAAACAGGATGCTCTGAGTTTCCAATGAATCCATTCATATGCGCCCTCATTGCACAAGTGACACACTGTGAGAATCCCAACTGTGCTTCTATTTTATTTCAGGTTATAGCAAATCGGCCAAAAGTTAGGATAAAAACTAATGAGTAATTTAGTATCTGAATAAATTTCTCGGTCGTTGGCGACGTCTTGTAGAAATAAGTCATGTACAAGGGTGATCTGAAAAATTTCCGACATTTCGCCATTTCTCGACATGTTATCTGAAAATTTTCTGAAGATTTCTGAAAAATCTGGGGTCGAAAAATTTTCAGACCACCCTCATAAAATGAAAGGAAACCTTGTATTTTTTCCACAGAATAATTTTAATAAAACACAAGAACATATTTCAGCGATTCATAGCCATCATCAAGTGAATTCTTGTTCAATCACTGAATCCTGATCGTGTATTGTTTATTAAAATTATTCTCTGGAAAAAGCACAAGGCATCTCTTCTTTTAATAGTAACTAAACATGATGATCAGAGGTTCGACTTAAACCCGCGAGAAAAATTATTGCTTATATATATATATATATATATATATATATATATATATATATATATATATATATATATATATATATATATATATATACCATGAGTGTCTCGTACTGAGAATTTTTAAGAATTATTTGATTGCGGATATGAATTATAAATAGATGTCAGATAAATCGAACATTGGCAGAATATAAACTTCCCTTACGAAGATAGGGAGATACTCAATTCGATATAGCTAAAGCACTTCCGTTCCAGATATGAAACGCTGCGTTTCCGCTTCCATTGAAAATAAACGGAATATGAAGGAAATGCATTAATCTCGCATCAATAAAAATTCGAATCTTAACATCGTTAAAAGACTTACTGACTGCTTTTACTGCAATTACAGGGTGGAAAATATGTCGATAATATGATCAGTAGAATACCATGTAAAGATAAGCGGCTGTAGCTATAATATCTTACTCATTAGAAAATTAAAATGCGTAAGAGAATAACGGAAGCACATTCATCATGGATGTCGATATGCTACTATATGAACATGTTGGTCATTCTATACCATATATTTTCCCAAAGTAAAAGAAGCCTAGTGATACTAAAGGGCTTTTCTTAAGTTTTCGAATGAGCCTTTTTCCCATAGCTCAAACTTGCAAAATTGGTGACTAAATCTCATTATTAGCAAAAGAAACTGTTTTTTGGATTCAGTTATTTGGATTGTCGCTGCATAAATGAATCCCAGGCTAAGATTTTTCTTTATAATTAATAAGTAATCGTTGAAAGATATAGTTGAGCAATCATTTAACAGAGATTTTGTGAGGAAAGTTGTGACATTCATTTCGAGTACAGTTTTTGAGGATTTATTTTGAAGCATTAGATGTTTATCACCGATTCTCACATCGAAGTCAGTTTGTAAATTAATCGATTTTGTTGAATCATGGACAGAATATGATGATAGCTGTTTATCAGCACTATTAACTCCCTAAATGTATAATAATTTTAGATTATTTAACATTAATACAGTAAATATTCAATAAAATAACCATCTTCAAATCAAAACTTTTTGCAAATACTCAAGTGAAAAGGCATCCGAGTGACTCCTTTCCCGGAACCAATCCTACCGGCTCTGGTTGCAAGAGATAATGTATGTTGCAATGATGAAAAGCGTTGGCAAATTCTCGCGCTCTACTGTGAGACTTTGCAGTAGCACATTACGAACGACATTTAAACGTCTTCCTGGAACTTTTTGAACCCCGGATGCTTGAATCCCGATATGGTTGCGCCCACCTTTTTGCTTGGCAGCGAAAGTTGGGTGAGTCAGGAAGAGCATATGAGTAAACTGAACTCTCTTCGAATACATTATGCGAGACATGAAGAGGAGGACTACTTAATAAACGATGAGGACAGAATGCGTCAGCTAAATCAATAACAAAACTAAGACTTGCACACTCTAATCACATCTATTCTTCTATATACCTGTCCAGTCGCCTATAACAGTTCAGAAGCAGACATCAACTAACTCGAAATATTTTACAACAGACTCATTCGCTTAGCAACATCTACAAACAAACTCGTACTCTTACACAGAATTAAAAAAATATCATTCACCAACCATATTAGCTGATAAAGTGAATAATATTGCCAGGAAACTTCATAAAAAATTGTATATGTAGATAACTCTTTAATTAAAAAAATGTGGTGCTCTTCCCTTAGATAAATAAGACAAAAAAACACTATAGACATCCTCAAAAAATCAAAAACTCATTATATCTGGAAAAAAAATTAAAAATTGAAACAAAGAAAAATAAAATAGCCCAAAAAAGGTAACAAATGTGGCATCACCAATTTACATTTAGTAAGAAATTTAGTTGGGATTAAGTTAAGTATTATATTAAAAAATTATAGATCATTCAAAATATGTATCTTGTTTCACTTAAATTTAATGTGACGAGAAAATAAAATGAAATGAAACAATAAATGAAATAGCCCAAAAAATAATCAGTTACAAAGGTAGCATCACCAATGTATATTTAATTAGAAATTAAGTTAGGATACAAGTAAAGTATTTAAATAAGAAATTATGTCTTCAACCTAAACATGCTTCTTGTAACAGTTATATGTAATGTGCAAACATTCATAAATACTAAGAACATAAGCTAGGCTCAGAAAGTTAGAAACAAGAGTACTCCTCCGTAATGGTAATCTGACATGCGTTAAAAATATAAGAAATAGTGATATCAACTATACTTTATCAATTGTAACACTGTAAAAAGGTCACAGCCATAGCCATCATGATCACATCTCGGACTGACTTAACCAAAACAGAAATAGAGCTTTTCCGCGATGGGTTTATCACATGGAAAAGTTTATGTAAGGTCCCCTGCAGACTTCCCTTTTCGCCATCAGGCAAATGTGGAGGAATTCCTCCCCAAAAAGGCAGATGCGAGTAGGTCAGAAAGTGGAGGGTCACTGATTAACGAGAAAAAGGGGAAAGGAAAGAAGACCGGAAGTCGGCCATTTAAATCTTTCGACGTAGCGCGTAGGGGAGCGTGAAGTTTCACGCAATTCACTCCCGAGGGCGCCATTTTACTCCCGTTGTTGAATCTCAACCACGTGATTTCCTGTATACTTGCCTCTCCCGGATCTCGAAGCGTAGCTAGAAAAAAATATGTCTAAACAATTCGAGGAAACTGAAGGGTTGGAAGACGTAACTTGCAGCTCTTGGAAATGAAGCAGGATTGCATATAAAGAGGTTACCGAATAGGGTTTTACTGGTTGATTTATAACAGAAAATGTTCGAAAGTACAGGGTTTCTCAAAATTTTCCAGATGAACTAATTCTGATTCTTTATCTTTTCAGTTTAAACCTGCAAATATTTGCAAAAATATCACGGAAGTACTAGATAGATAGTAGATTGATTGCTACAATTTGTGGCTCGTCACGAAGGAAGAGTGCTATCTTCCCCCAGAACGACTAATATACGACTATATAATATTAAAGTCTACTTTACATTCTTATCTGTTTTCCGTGACCGTGTAATAATGTTAAAAGTATTCTTGATCTCATACAATTTTCCTTTCGAAGTTGCCAAATGCAACTAGGGAATTCAAAACACTCGAGTTTTCATGCACCCGGATAGTTGAGTTTTATGTTTGAATTAAACTCGAGTTTTCTGAGAAATAGTTTCTAAAATTCAAAACTTCTTAATTTCCACATTTAAATACACGATAAAATTAGGCAAAGAAAATTATATCCTGTTAAGCTTCAATTATTTTAATAAATCAAATATTTTTAGTACTATGCCATTTAATGTATATTTGTTTAAATTGCATCGTACCTCAATATTTCCGTTAATATGATATGGAAATACTTTTAACAACAAATTCGACTGGCGTTAATTATATACGATTTTAGAAAATCTAAAATAATCTATGGTGAATACATTTCATTTTATGATGGTTCTGGATGATGTACCACTTTCTGATTGTAAAATTATTTTCATCAGTACATCTCTAATGAAGAAAAATTTCATTCCATTTCATAAAACTTAATGAATATAGCAATCGAGTTTCAAA
The DNA here is from genome assembly GCA_036926295.1 of Pachydiplax longipennis. Classification (NCBI taxonomy): domain Eukaryota; kingdom Metazoa; phylum Arthropoda; class Insecta; order Odonata; family Libellulidae; genus Pachydiplax; species Pachydiplax longipennis. The sequence goes on from JAVFKF010000019.1 coordinate 34,338,626, forward strand.
CAGGAAGAAACGCATTGAAAGCGATAAGAATGAAAAATGGACGGAAAAAGTATATTTAAACTTACCGGTACCGAAGCTCATCTTCGCCACCCATTCTGTGAAGAAATAATTCTATGGACTGTAAGAAACATAATTTTTGGTGCCTGATGCTAGATCTAACTCTTTGAGTAGTTGAAAATGTCTTTGAGTAACTAAACGTCGATTACACCTTTCCCTATATATTAGCATTTCCTTAAATGCAGCATTCACGATTAGAAATTCGAACTTTTAGCATGAAATTTCCTCGAGAATATTACAGCAAATCGAGAAGATGATATCGGAATTACTGTAAAAATCTAACCATTCGATATGCCATTATAACGCTAAAAGATTTAATGCTTACTTCCGATAGTCTTCTCATTTGAGGTGATTTTCCCAACATCTCTTCCATAACTTTTCGAAATGGGGAATCGCTAATGCATTCAGAATTAGAGAGACCGAAATTGATTTGAACAGGAAGCAGACAAGTGGCGTCCTCGATCTCCGAGATTAAGGCCTCACTTCCGGAGATATTCCGCAATCCCAAAATATACGGCGATCGTCGAAAAAAAAAAACATATTTATTCCTATTTTTGAAGGCCAATTCATTTCTTGAGACTGAATAAACTCTTTGTACAGAAAGAATTCGCGGTGAATGTGCTGCCGTTAAATCCGCGATTTTTTCGATTTGGACAACTAAACTATTAAATTTATTCTTCATTTTATGATCTTATATGATAATCACCGTTGTGTATAAATTCATTTCTCTGATGTCAGTAAATCCCGTTAGAAATACATGGAAGAAATATCGGAACATTAATTTCATGCAATGCACCTCCCGACTTGTTAGGATTATAAATTTTTAGGAGCTGTTAAAAGTCCAATGGAGTACGGACATACGGATATTAAAATACGATGCTGTTTCATGTTAATGTAGTATGCAGATAATTAAATAAGATAAAAGTACCCCATTAATTCATTTAGTAATTAGGGGAGGGAGGATTGATTTGTTGAAATAAACAAGCCATGGCAACGCGTGGTGTATGAAGAAAAGAGGCGAAATGAGAACTAAAATGAACGTTATATAAATATTAGAGTACGAAATATACGAAATTTATTAATACCTATACATCTATGTAATTGTGCGTCATTAAAATTAACGATTGTCTAACCAAGTAAAGAATTTCTTTATTGCAGTGGAAAATTCTTAGTTTCTTCGTATGAAGATTCTTAGCAAACCTGAAACTCAATTTTCCGAAAAAAAATTTCCCTAAACAGGATTCGAACCACTGAGGATTAACTTTCGGATTAATCTTTGGAAATTTCGGAACTTTTGGAAACTAGAAATAGACACTCTGATCACTCGGCCATTCTGACGATTACAATACTTCTCGGTTATTATTCAAGAAAAACGTTGGTTGACTACTGCATGCCAGATAATGACAGATAATATGACACATACATTTAAATTAATCCTTGACATTTTCAGCGGGTTATTTTGATTTACATCAGATACATGCGATATTAGTAGTTCATTTTCCTATAAATTAAATTAATTTCCGTCATTTTGTCGGGGGAATACACTAGTTTAATTATAATTACTTTGATTTGAATTCAATTTCACTCATCTAATTAGGCCCATCAAAGCTGTCCTATTCAAGGAATGAAAGAAACTCAGCAACTCTATTACATTTCCTGGAAGTATTTCAAATTTTCTTTCATTATTTGTAACGATCTTCCACGTGGTTACGCCTTCTCACATAAAGTTTATTCTGTCCTATACATATTGTTAAATATCTAGGATATCTCAAGCAGCTTTTGCTGAGAGAGGAATGGAACACAACTTTAACTCTTTACCACAGGTCTGTGGTAAAGAGTAAAAATCCTGTTTTTTCCTATCTTACCATGGAAGTAAAACGGAGAGGTGAGGCCGAAAAAGTGGCTTCTGGTTTTTGCTATTTGATTCGGAATCGCATCCAGTCTATAAGATCTTATTATGTCATCATATTACTAGAAGTCATGTGGAAGAACTACTTTCCACCAAGATTACATACATTCATACATACTTAAATAGAACAAAGCGATACTAATGTACTTAATTAAAAATGTGGCATAGAAAAAATAAAAGTAACATAAACAAATACACTAATTCACTACACTAATACGTTTAATTTCGCTCACACGAATACAGTTTTAAAAGATTTCAGTTGGTATTGCAAACCACGAATAAGTCAACGTAGCACTGTGAAGTAGAAAGTGACATTGAAAGAGAAAGAGAACCGAAATACGCTATGGATTCGAATGAAATTTCCTTTCTAAAATATACGTTAGGAGGTGAATCACTATTTTAAAAATGCGACTAGGGAAAAGGTGCGCCCCTCACATCCGGTGCCCGGGTGCAGTACACGCGCCGCACCCTACTTTTCTGCGGATATGCGTTTTTGCTAAAATTAGCATTCCCTTTTAATACTCAATTTAATTTCATAAGAGACCATTTCTATTTTATAGCTAAATAACTTCATGAATGGATTTTAAAATGAAATCAAACTCTTCCTAGGCTTCCAAAAAATATCACCTTAATAAAGATAAAATTTGGTTATAATGCTGAAAATATTAAAGTGGGGAATGGATGGAGTGAATTATTATTAGAAAGATATGATTTACCTCCAGGTCAAGGCTTTTGCTTCCTTACTCCAACGTGGAAATAACGGAACTGGTCTCTCTTATGCGTCAATGGTTCACCTTTTCTAGCATTCATCCTATACCCTCGATTTGCCATAGTCGTCGTTGTATCTTCTTGTATGGATTGTGGAAACCAAGGGATATACGTATATCGCTTGTTCTAATCATATCACCAATTCTAAGTCCATGGGTCTAAGCCACCTATTTCATCCATCCATACTTGTCCATTTATATAATAAGCATAATAAGATCCACCTCTACTGGAAGATCTTACTTTGATAAACTAGCTGTTACGTAGTTATTTAGAAAATAACATGGTTTAGCTTGTCACTAATTTTTCTAGATGGGAAGGAAATCGTGATAATTTGGAGTACCACGGATTAATTTTGCTTAATCTTTTCAAAGCGATTCATTAAAATCATCTTCTCTCTTCTTTTCAGAGGAATTTTAGATCCTCATTCTTTTCAAAAAAATTTCTTTTGGAACCCTTATCATGTGATTGGAGTCGAAATTTCTCTTGCATGAATAGAAGTCCTCAAATACATGTAATATTATTACCTCTCTGCTTGTCTCGCTTTCCGAACGATATATTTGTCTCAATTTTTACAATATCGTCAGGTTCTTCCTGTATTCTCTCGTAGTCCACACGGAAAATTTTTCAGATTGTCTCCTGTATCTTAACACTTTCTTTCCTTGGTAAGACTTCTGATGGGATTTCCTTTTCCAATCAGCGAAACACCCAGTGAAACGAGGCTAAAATATGATATATATAAACAATAATACAGTTTCTATTCTTTTTAACTACGAAGACTCATTTTCACTATCAATGGTCATTTTAGAGACGCTTGAGCTTAGAGTAGTAGACCCATTTAAACTCTCTGCAGCTGAAACGTCGCTAACATTAGCCTCGTCATCACTCACTCACATAACAAACACAGTTGGTGTGCCACAGAAGAAATTCCCAATCCCCAGTACGCCGTTGGATATACTAGTTTCACATACCACATTCATTCGTTATCCTTTCTTTTTTGACTCCTACTTTGGAACAAATTCTCTTCATATATTCCAAATGCGTTCACCTTACTCATACGCCTCTCCTTACACGCAACAAGGGAGAATAGACTCAGAAGAGCAGCAATATTCTTGGTGCGACCGCCCGCACACGTAACCTTCAGCCGAAACGCATTAGAATCGCAGCAGCGCGAACGACTTCCTCAGCCCGGAAAGGGCGTTCGTCCATAGACAATGCGCTTTCAATCGAGTGGACGATGGTCAAATGAGGCGCTAGAAGGACAAATGTTAATTAGCCGAGGCCTTGGAGAGATCCTTTGAGTTGAAACAATTGCAAAGGCCATGGGCTGCAGAAATACATCTATATATACCATAATAATAATAATAATAAAACGTCTTTATTCGGGCGAGACTGAGACTGAATAGTCTCTTCTTACATCTAACCCTTCGTCAATTTGTAAGAAAGAGATAGCAAAAAAAGTGCACGGAAGAAATTTATATTGTGGGCTTAAAAACCTAGGATAGGAAAAATAGCCCACATCAGGAAAACGCCCCAGAAGAGGGTGTGAAAAACCTGCGAAACCTACAGATAGATAAGAAACTGAAATTTATAGAAAAGGCTGGAATCAAAAAGGAACGAACATATTTACACTTCAAACTGCATATAGAAATAATCCATAAAAGAATAACAGTTAGTAAAAAGGAAAACAGAGATATGAGATAAAAAACACTGAATATACAGAATGTCATATATGAAAATGGCAAAAAAAACTAGTATGGATACAGAAAAAAGAAAAAAAAAGAAAATTAAAAAAAATTCACTATCATTTAACAACTTCGTCAATGTTCTTTCGAAGAGAAAAAAAATGAAAAACCACATATTTATCATAAGATACCGGACACCATGAAAAATAATACAAAGTGAGAATAAATGAGATGAAACATGAATGAAAAAATAAGAATGCAAAGAACAATATCTTCCCAAGAGAAATCCTCGATTAGTCAAAGATTCTCTAATTAAAAATTTATTTCCAATGTATTTGTATTTAAATGACACCAACTAATTCAATTAAATTTATTAATGAATTAATATTTTAAGCAAATCTGCCTTTATAAGTGGTTTGGAATTGACGTAGATTATGTTTTAGCTATTATTATATAACTTTTAACTCATTGGTCTAAGTTAACCCAATTCAAGCAAATTGACGTCAAATTTCAAAAAGGAATAATTACGAAAGATTTTTAAATATATACGATAATGGTGATGTTCCTGTGATCATCATAAATAAGAATTCAAAGTATTTGAATGTAAATAGAAATGACAGAATGGAAGCGTTAAAAGTATCTTGAGGCATATGAAATTAGGCCTAAGTTACCCGAATTCATCTACATCTACATAGGTTCCCTGCAAGCCACCTTTCGGCATCTGGCAGGGGGTGCATGCATCATGACTCCAATTTCCTAATCGATTACTTTCGCGTTCTCGGAAAAAATTAATTCTTGAATCGATTAGTCCTAACATCCATTTCTCTTTTCTTTCCCACAGTTTCAGAACGACCTATGTAACAAAGAGGACGCATAATATCGGCTACATCTTCAATGAACGTTCTCTCTCTGAAGTTAATAAGTAAATTTAATCTTTGATTGAACCTTCTTCCTTCTCAAGGTTCCCGTACTGGCTCCTAAAGCATCAGAGTAACTTGACGAGTGCATCTAATTAATTTTAATCTAAATATATATCCTTTCAGAAAGTTCAGCGTCACTCTGAATCCAACTTTGATTATATATAAGTGTTTTTACCTTTCGGTAGGTTCCTGTGCTCCCACATTCCCTGTTCAATTCCCTCTCCTTCAATTCCTGGTAACTTATCCCACCCCTTAATTCGTCTAACAACTTCTGTCTTTGTCTTCCCCTCTGTCTTTTCCCTAGCATTCTGCCCTCGATCTCTTTCTTCAACAATCCCTCTCCTCTCAATATTTGACCCACTTATTTCTTTTGTCGATTTCTAATTACTTCAATTATTACCCTTTTCTCCTCAACCATCTCTAGCACCTCTTCCTTTTTTATCGACCCAGCTTACTTTCTCCATTTTACGCCACACCCACATCTCAAAAGCCTCTAATCTTTTCATATCCTCTTTTCTTAACTTCCACGTTTCACACCCGTACAGCATTACACTCCACAACAAGGAGTTTAGTAATTTTTTTCCTGATTCCTTTATCAAGTCCCTTCGTCATCAGTTCCCTTCGTTACACGAATGCTTCTTTTGCTAATGCTATCCTTTTTCTAATCTCTGTTGAGCATCTTCCATCCTTAGAAAGAAAGCTGTCCAAGCATGGAAATTGATCTACTTTTTCTAGTTTTTCCCCATCCACCCTTATCGTTTTCTTTCCCTTGGAAAACCTCATTATTTTAGGAAGAAAAATGAATTTCGAATCACTTGAAAATGATGCTCCATGCATCGAAACATGTCGTGTACTCAATAGTGTGCTAAGTTGCGTGTAATTTGCATAGTTATATTAAAGACGGAATTAGTTTCCTTTGTGAAAAACTGCTCCTCTTTATTCTTCCTGGGATGAATTACCACAAAGTAACTCATATTTCGGTGACTTTTACTCATTATTTAGGTTTTTTTTACATTTACCTTCATTCCAAAATCCTTTGCTTTATTGTTTAGTGCATTCACCAGGATTTGCAACCCCTTTCTGAATGGTAAATCTTTATGAGATTATCTTAAAGTCGTTCTTTGTTTGCACTTATATGTAAATAAAAAGCGCGAATGATCGAAATCCTATGAATAAATGTATTAGGCGAGCAAGCTTCATCTAATCAGCAGCCGACCTCTATTTGGAAGCGATTTCACTAAGGATTGCAACCCTGGGATACCGTACAATATGCCACTCCCAAAATAGCAGGATGAGGAAGATCTCAAAAGCGCTATGTTTTAAATATTTAGCTCCACAAATCCAACCTTGATATCCACTCTGAATCCAACTTGATATCCGTTCTGAATCCAACTTGAATCTGCTGAACGAAGTCGTGGAGAGCACCTTGGATTCGTTGGCCGCACACTCTGCAGACCATAACACTTCCATCCGAGCGTGTCTTCTCCACGCCCTGACGAACCTTTTCTCGACCAAGGACTCGCCTTTCGAGGACTTAAATACACGCATAATATAAAGGCACCTCGAAATACGGGCACATGTAAAGAATGGAGCGCTGTTTGGTTGTCAAGGCGTTTCGGAATGGGATTCCCTTAAGAATTGGGTTTCGAACGAACAAATGTTTCCGAGCTCGTTTTGCGGTCGAAGGATTCGGACTTCTATTCTCACTTCTTTGCAGCATAAGGAGCTCTGTTAGGCTCGTTTTGATTGTTTTCTGGTCATTGGGTGGGATTCTACTGGTTGCTCGCGTATCCCCCAGCTGTTTATGAAGGTCTCTACCCTTTTTACCTTTGTAAAACGTTCGTAACTTGTTTACGAAGGCAAGTGAATGGAATGAGGATTCGAATCTTTCTTGCGGAATACTTTTCATCTCAATGATGCATATGAGGAAAGAAGAATAATGTATAAAGATTGTAGTGAAGGAACTCATATGAGGAATACTCTCCAAGTGAGGAGATCAGAATACCAAAGGAAGCTTTTTGAAAAATTTATCGGTTCAGAAATTAAGGCGAAGTGGGTGAAATTTTAATCCCACTTGAGGGTTGATAAGAAATTTTAGTTACAGGATCTTATTCCTATGGGGTATACGAACATGCACTTTAGTCTTAGGTATTGCATTTTCCCTAATTAATGTAATTTGAATTTTTTTTTAATAATTTAAAGATGCAATAAAAGTAAAGTAATTCATTATCAAATATTGAAATGATCTCTTGTTGCGACGAGCGGATTGTTGTAATTCTACGTATATTATCCCATCACTATCTTATCAGATAGATTTAGAAACCGGTTCGGCGAACTCGGAAATTTCTAATAACCGGTGCGCACGAACCGGCTAAATCTCATTAATGATTCCGATCATTATTTCCTCGAAACATTAGAGAAGCTAATAGGGTAATTGGTAGTAATAGTAATATCAAAAGCGCTCAGACTGTCATTTCACACTTGAACCTCCATCGAGAATGGAACCCGGGACCGCTAATAGGGTAAATACATTTGGTGGGGATGTTGGTGTCGGTGCACCCCCTGCCATACGCCACTGACGGCATGCTGAATGCAAATCTAAAATCCCTCTACCCATCGAAACAATCGTCTGAAAATTATTTCGATGAATCACTTTCCATCAGTTTAATTATCAACAGAAAGTGCAGCAAGGGCATGCGGCTCTGAAATCTATCATCTCTAGATATCCTTGATTCATCATTTTATTTACTAATCACCACTAAGCAGTTCGACCTCATTAAGGGAGAGAATTAAGTTCGTTTTGAGTTGCAGTCGCAATAATTCCCTCCATAAATGCTAGACGGAGACATTCCCGTTTCATTTACGATGCACAATTCCGAAGCATTTTAAGTAAAGAGAATAATCTCATTCGAATAATTGCTACGCTTATCTTCGGCGGACACAGAGGCGGCGGCTTTTCCTCGTTAGGATTCTTAAGATAAAAGAGACGCTAAAAACAAATCAATCCGAGGAATTCTATTTTCGCTGTCTCTTTGAAATAGAGCCGTCGAGTGAAGCTGCTTTTCTTAAATCGGCAGTTCGTCTCTGTTAGCAATGACATGTTTATCCGAGAATCTGTGATCAACCAGAAAATGTTCATATTACTCTCACGCCATAATCTTCTATAGCTGAGATATTCAAGCTTTTATCTTCGGAGTGCTGCATTATCTCCTGTGTAGTTCACCGGCATCAGATTGTGTACTTCGCTGTTTTTTAGTGATGATAATTCATCGTTATCATCAAATCATTGATTATCGCGCCATCGTAATAGCTTATTCCATGATATTTATTTGTATAGTTTACTTTGTCCACCTTAGTTGTGTAGAGGTTAAATTTCATCGAAATTTCCCTATTTTCCACATCGGTAACATACCTTCAAGGAAGAATATTTCATTGATAATTAGCAGAAAATAAGCTTTTGTTCTAAAGAAATTCTTTTTGTTCTTTAATTTCCGTTCTTCCTAATATTCCCTTGCGACTTCAGTTCCCTTTCCAATCCCTTCCCGATTAGAATGCCAATTGCGTTTTCGCCTCTGATGACAGCGATCAGCTTTGATTCCCGGTGGGAGCTCAAATGGAAATTACCTCAGCTCGAATTAATCTTAAATGTACTAGCACTCAATATATCATTGATTACAAAAGATGTTATGATCAATTGAGGTAGCCGTCAATTGGTAGAACTCCATTACAGGAAATAATGCAGTCACTTGGTTAAGTTCTAAGTAATGAATTAATTGAACTTTAATCAAAATTAATTAATTTAAAAAATAATTACTAAGTAATTAAAATAATTCAGTAGAGCTTTAGCAAGTGATTGTATTATTTCTTGTAAAAGATGTTACATAGATAATGTTAATATTTCTTAAATTTTTCAAAAATTTATTCACTAAATCTTTTAGAAGTAGTTAAAAAATTTCACCATTGGGTTTCCAGTAGTGTTAGAATAATTTGGGTGAAATACTTTGAAAGCGTAACGTTCCTTGTCATTGACAAAATGTTTCAGAAATGGCACAGTTATGCTCCCCCAAACTTCAAAGCCAGGATACACTTGTCCAAAGGGACCACTCCGACCGCCTCCCCCTTGGATCTACCAATCATTTGGATTTCAGGAGTTTTGCGTCATAATTGAGCTATCTCAAAACTTAACGAACTATTTCTAAAGAGAAACATACTTGAAGAAAGTATGGGACCGGGAATCGAAACCGGGATCTTCCTCTATCTGGGAGGCTGCTTTGACCAACTAAGCTATCCGATCAGAACAATTTCTCAAGCCGTTTTGGGAACTTCGCAGACTAGGGCATATGTGGTTTTAATTTTGGGATTTTTCCTGGGTGCACGCCCTTATGTGCAGAGTTACCTTTACCCATTCCTTGAACTATTTCTATGTTCGCCATACATAAGTGATTGATACCGTAATAATAGGTATGCGGTTTAAATGTCCTAGTTTGCAGTGTTTCTTCATAAGAATTAGTTGGAAAACGTTGAGTTATAGAAACGGACAAGATCGAGAAGTCATTCATTTACTTATACGGCAAGATCATTTTACTCTCCAATTATAAATGATCCATCCCGCATTTGCTATCCCAGTACAATGTTGGAAGTTATTCTTTGAAAGACGGAAACAAATACTTACCACGATAACTCAATCGCTTGAAGTCGCCCATATGCTTCAAGTGCTCCTTTAAATTTCTCTCTTCACCTTCCGGTACGTGATGCCTTATGGTGCTTCAGAACATTCCGCTGCTACGTGACGATACGACGCTCCTGACATCTGCCGGATCGAGATGACAAATGGCCCTTGAAAAAATGTCTTCCTTCGAGCTCACTTATTCCGTCATGGAGACAGAGGTGCCAATTAATTTTTTACCATAGATGCATCCTAAAATATAGCAAAAAGTTGCCAAGCTCAAAAGAGGAACTTAAATAGGGTTAAAAATTATGAAAGCTGTATTTCGTTTGTGAAAATAATATACAGGTTCATACATACAGATAATTATATCAATATATATAGATATAGAATAGATTACAGAGATAATTTGAAATTGAATAAGTCTTTTACCGAGCTAACGTTATACAATTTCATAAGTAAAAGATGGTAAATATGAGAACCTAGAGGAGTGCTTACATAATAATAATAATAATAAAACGACTTTATTAGAGGGCGAGATTGAGACTATAGAGCAGATTACTAAATGAGAAATAGAGACATAAGAGCAGATTACTAAATGAAATGATAGATTTCGTAGAAGTAGAGATATATCTTTTAAAAATGGAAAAAGTAGCTAGAATTAGTGTCAAAATCTCTGGATTGGTATTTATATTCTCTATAGACAACACGTTCTTGGATGGCATTGTAGATATTATGTTTCCTCCTGTTACATGAAACGATGTGATATAGCGAAAAACATGTGGGGAATATATGTTCGGATATAATATGGCCGCTTCAAAAATTATCTTTTCCTAATAAGGATGGAGTATAAAGAATATTTCTTTGGCAATGGTCGATCTCTAAATTCTAGTCGCTCTAAATTCTCGATTATCCGAGATGATGGGGATACGATGCACGAATATTCAGAAAAGACGGACAGTTCTAACTCTCCGTTTTAGTTCTTATAGCGTGAACAATTTTCGTAAATGAAGAATTTAAAATTAATTTCGTTATTCTAGATTGTTTAATTGACTCATTGAGAGTTTTCTCCACCAGAACAAGGTTCTTTTTACCAGCGATAATACCATTGTAGTCGTATTCCCACTGCTCCATAGAAAAGATCTTGTGCTAGTCCTGCTTGTATTAGAATATACTCACGTTTTATGTTTTGAATGTTTTCTAAAGGAGTGCGGAAAACATACACTAAGTGTAAAAAATCGTGCAGGGATAATCTTCAAGCCGAAAAATCCATCCACACATAATTGGGAATTTACTCAGTATCGGCTAAGTAACGTAGTCGAACTTCGTACCTGATACACGAGGAAGAGGTCTTCAGATTCATCTGATGTCATGCCGTACATAATGCGTTGACATTTTTGTGAAACGAAGGTAAATAATACTACGTTTCTGGTATTTATCGATAATATTCTTGAGGAGAAATTTTTCTCGGGTTCTCATTCTCTTGGTAAGAAAAATTTCCATCGGCGTTTCGGCTACAAACTCAGCATCCATCTTCAGGTTTCTACCTCAAGACATTTTTTCCAAACGAAGATAAATTATTCTACTATTGTGATATTCATCTATGATTTCTTCACAGCATTATTTGGGAATGAACTAGGAAAATTATGTAATCAATCGACTCTGGCATCGTGGAAAGACATTTTAACTAAGGAAAAGAAACACTGTAAATTTCCACACTAAAGTTTTTATATTATTTTAAAATTAAATAAAAACTTTTGTGTGTACACTCTTGAAATCATATCAATTACTTCTGGGAATAATCTTGTCAAGGAATACACCTTCCGAAATCCTCTCCTTACTCTCCCTTCAAAATTATATCTTACTCTCCTTTTACTAGCTACGTATATATTGCTGAATTCTTCCTATACTTTACCTGAGTCTCTGTGCCGAAACATGTCGTAAAATAAAATAAAAACTTCAGGGGAAAAACTTGGGGAAAAAAACTTAAGTATGGAAATTAAGTGTTTATTTCCCTTAGTTGGGAATATTTTCTTTATTACCATTCATTAGTTGTTTTTACACTGAGGCCTCATTCGTTTCAATTCTGACGTCCGTTCATATTCGATTGGGAACATTACGTCTCAATCATCAGTGGGATACATATATTTTCTCCGTCTCCAAAGATGGATGCATCGAATTCCTTACGAACCTTCCTCTTCTCCCTTAGTTCCCGCTTAATTTTTTGTCCCAAAGTAAAGAGCATCTTTATATTTGGAGCAGCTCTTTGAAGGAGTGACTTATCCTGAGCGAGGCAATCATCCAGCATTCCAGACCTAATTGTCCCCCCAAATCCCCGCCGAAGCATTGGAAGGGAAAAGAATACAAGACAGGCCCCATTGTTGCTCCGGGAGGCCCTCCGAAGGGCCCTTTTGGACACAGTGCACAATGGACGGATCCCAAAGACGGGCCTTATGTCTATTGAAGCGAGGCACTATCCCGAACTCTTTTCATGTGCCACTCTCTCGGAATGTTCCATTTTTTATGCGCTCAAGAGACGATAGAATTCCTTCGCAGCATCGCACGGATTCTTTTGCCTTTCGTAACTATCACATTCCAGCGCGATCTCTTTCCATTGCTTCGCAAGACATTCCATCTCTCCCTTGGGTATTTATCTCCTTTGAGTGCCTCCCGAATTGCGTTCAAATTTAACTTCATATTCCACAATCGCGTCATTTGAAGAAGTAGTCTGTTTTCCGCGGGTTTTATTCGAAAAGTATCGCGCTACATTATGATTCCGCAAGATTTCTGGCTGTTTAGATTTTGATTGACATACATTACATAGCATTGGTTCTTACCCTAAGTGATCTCTTTTCCGAGTAAAAATTTAGTACCTCGGCATCCTGACTGCGGTCACCTAACCGCAAGAAACTTCTTACACGGTAAAAACCCGCTTAACCGACCGACTAGGGATGCTCATATGGCCGGTTATTATTTTCAGCCGGTTAATCCGACCTGTCTCTATGTTCTTTACGTACGAGCGTAAAACATTCCCAAGGCATTATGAATAAAATATGGGAAAATTTTTCTTTTCAACACGCATTTATTCTACCGTCCTACGTAATAAAGTAGCTTTTTTCATGCTGTTGTTCTTCTTTTATGTAATTGTAATGTATTATCTGTCGAGCCTCACTCTGATAGGTGATGATATTTTTATTTTTCCATGCATGTTTCATCTCATTTATTCTCACTTTTTATTATTTTTCATGGTGTCGAGTATCTTTTTATGAGTATATGGTTGTCATTTTTTTTCTCTTCGAAAGAAGAAGACGAAGTTGTTAAATGATAGTGATTTTTTTGTTTATTTATTTTTTTTCTTTTTTCTGTATTCATACTATTTTTTTGCCATTTCCATTTATAACATTCTGTGTTTTCAGTGTTTTTTTTTAATATCTTATCTCATGTTATCCTTTTTACTAACTGTTATTCTTTTATGGACTTTTACTATGTGCAGTTTAAAGTGTAAATATGTTCCTTGCTTTTTGATTCCAGCCTTTTCTATAAATTTCAGTTTTTTATCTATCTGTAGGTTTCGCAGGTTTTTCACACCCTCTTCTGGGGTGTATTTCTGCTGTGGGCTATTTTTCCTATCCTAGGTTTTTAAGCCCACAATAAATGAATGAATGTCTTCTGTTTTTACACATTCAGTGTGTTGTTGGATGCATAATCTACTTATTTTCTTATCTAAATTGTTTAATAATTTTGTAAAATATAATATGTGAACTGAAGCGTAGTGTTGTATCTGGTCTACAGCAGGTTATAATATGAAGCCGGTTTAGAGGAACTATACTGTGCGTCTTAACACTGTCACTTGCTACTCCTAAATGCAAGTTCCTTTACCCAATTTTAGAGGAGAGTTTTCCAAATTCGAGCGCTAATTAGGGTTAGGTTAAAAATAATTAGGGTTCATCATTTAGCGAACTTTGGAAATTCAAATCAGTCGGAGGATTAGGATAAGATTAACTCGGCAGAAATTTTTTATGTGTCAATGAAAGGAAACCTTTATATGAGTAAGAATTAGTGATATTTTTGCAAAAGTCTTTATTTATCGAGAGTATAAAGTCTCCTCTTCCATTTAATCCATCGTGAATATCAAAGAGTTCATATTATTATGTAGTAATAAAAGTGATTTAAGTTAATATCGCATAAAATAAATGAGGTTTTTGTTTAAAAAAAACTTGAATGAATTAGGAAAAAGAATCCACATCAGGGAAACGACCACAATGTAGAGAGTATGAAAAACCTGCAAAAACCTATGGTGAGTATTAAAACAAACAAATAACCCTTATCATATAAAAAGATTAGACATAACGAAAATTCGAATCGTGTACCCCACCGATAAAATTATCAACACATGACAAATAATATAAGTTATAATTTAGGTAGATAGTCAAATTCCACGAAAAGTCAAAAAATGAAGAGTACGATCAAAAGCAAAAATTTGACATTATGCGATTGAAAAAGTGCTGGTTTCACTTTGCACAGTCACAAAGATTCACTAGCAGGTCAAGACTGATCGATAATTCAAATAAAAATATCAAGGACGCACATAAAATGGTAAATGAAAATTACACTATTTCAATTATTCGTAAATACACTGAAAAGATAAGGATAAACATCGTTTTGATTATCAAAATAAGGGATCTATTGTAATATCGGGTATATGAAAAGGAAATGGAGAACCTAGAGAATCCATATTAGGAATCACTATCCCACACAGGGATTTAATAATCTCTCCGAGATCATAGCCCCAAAATCCCTTCCCTCACTATATTGCTCTGGCGTAAAATTCTAGGTTACCAACAGGAGAGAACCCTTACCATAATGATCGAGAAAACACGGCAAAGGAAATAACATTTTATTTTTGGCGAGCGTCCCATAGCAAATTATCTGCAGAGAAACGGCCCAAGATCATTGTGTCCCTTGGGATGAGTAACCCAATATTAGGCAGCTTCGAAAGGATCATCTTCACCTAATGGCTGAGCACTTCTTTTGTTGGACGGACAAGGAGAGCACAATGGTCGTCCCTTGACCACGGAGGACACTCTACCCTTGTCGCAATTATACCCTTCCATTAGAGGACAGCTGACAAATTTATATAATACGCTCCATTAACCTCACTCAATGGATGCGACAAAATACCCGCAAATTCAGGTCCGAAGAACTGCTAAATGTTCACCTTGTCCTTTATTTCAAACCGCACTGTCGATCTATGATTTCCAGCGTTTTGCTTGTGTTTTTCGGCTAACACGTCCTCTACAAGTATTTTTCTGCAAACCTGTCTCGTATGTCGGTGATGTATCCTGAAACGTCGTAAACATGGGATCCTTAACATGGGGCCCATGTTTATTAAAAATGTTTGTAAAGCAGATTGGTCTATTGGGATGTATCGGTTGATTTATATTTTTCACAAATTGCGAGGGTTTGCGAGATATTTGTCGAAGTTTCGACGATTTTTAAATTAAAATCATCGAAGGTTATATATTCTATAATGTGTTCCAATCTTTTAGTAAGTTATGAAGCATTATATGGGAATGAAATCCTACATATTATTTTCCGTACTATAAGAATAGCCTAATTCCACGTTGTTTTCCGCTGTGTTTACCTATTTGAAGATAAATTAGTTATCCTGACTTTCTCAGTCTTCAGTTTCCGACTTATCCCGTTTCAACTTTCCTGTTTCGGATAAAGAAGCTGTTCCTTTTTACATTACCTCAGTGCATTCTAGTTATTCCATTTAGTAATGATTGATTAAATGGGAATGAAATCCAATGTAGTTTTCTCCTTGCTGCAAGAATAGCTTCATTCCATAGGTTCTCTCTTTGAGGTATTTCAAGATCTGAGGATTAAGATAACGATTTATAGTTCATATCAGAAGATTTCAACTACAGTTTTTAACTATCACACCGACTAGAAAAATAGGAACGCTGTACAGGACTAGTTTGATAGTATCGCAGATAGGAGAGTACGTATAACTATCAAAACTATGAAGCGATGCATTATTTTCCATTAAAGCACATTATCCTCTTGTAGCGTAGTCGTATCTATTTCTATCTTTTGCTCTTACATTACTTCGATTTCCTCCGAATTTTTTTCCTATATTTTCAATTGAATCATTTTCATGCACCACTTCCACTCTTCACCTCGTTATTAGAAAAGTGCTTAATTTAGTTTCTGTATCTTCACTCTATTGATTTTCTTTCCAACTTCATCCCAAATACCTACATATATATGTAGCCGCACTCAGGGTACTTGATCAAGCTATTTCTATATTTATTTTTAGATAGATATCATTGCCTTGTTCATGAAAAAATGAAGGAGACTAATGACTATTGGATTTATCGATAGATATTATATTCGTTTCACTCATTCACTTGGATATTACTACAGTTACTAATACATATAAAAATAAAACAAAGCTACACTGATGTATAATAAAAATTGTGAGAAAATTTATTACAAAAACAAATCAAACATTTTTCGTAATTGCTGATTTTATCTGAGACGGTGCAAAGAAGGATAGGAAAACAGAGGGAAATTTGCAAGAGAAGGAAATTTATTTATATATGCGTAAAGATTATAAATATGAAATAGGAAAGGTGGTTGTCATTATTGGGTATTTCCTTGTGTTCACTCTAATAAAAAAATCGCTTTTGAACCTCTCCAATGCAGAACGTCAGAAAATTCTATCATAAAATATCCAAATTTCAAATTAATTTAGAAGTATTTGCCGTAGTGACACAGTATAGAAATAAATTTAAGTATACAATTAGTAATGTCATTGCTTAAACCATGTGAAATAACACATTGTCGGTTCAAAATTCATTTTAATTCCATCCAAAAATACATTAATGAACAAATGACTGCGTTCTTGCACGTATAAATTAACAAGGTATATAACTCCGTATGGATGAAGTGAATAATTCAGCCCCACCGATGTACTCAATGCTACGGGCCTCACTAGAATAGGTTCTTCTGAATGCACTCACACGCACCTTACTAGACACGAACTTCTCCAACCGTTTTCCCTTTCTTCCCCTTCAAATCATGGACTATCGCCGCCCGCATCAAAACCCACGCATTTAATTCCCCCACTTCTCCCTAGGTGTCCCCTATTTCGTTCTTAAGAGACGGAGAGAGAAAAAAATGAAAGGATACGCCGGTCATTTATTCCCTGGGCGACGCCTTAAACGACACAAATGGTCCCTCAACTCGTTTTTTTCTTTCCTAAAAGGGACGGCTTTTATTTGTTGGGTGGGTGTCGATGAACAGGGATTTCTCGGGCCCAATTTGGGTCCTCGTCTATATTGAAGGTCCTTAATGGAGCTGCTATGAGTCCAAATTTTTTTTTCGTGGATTGATCTTTAGTGCGAGACGTTTACGTAAGGTTCTCAATATGGTTTCCTAGTAGATTGGTGCCATTTAAATGAAGGTAAAATGAGATTTAAGTAGCTTATTAAATGGGCGAGGAACTGTTTTTTTATCGTAAGGTCTCATGTATGTATCATTTGGCTGCGTGTGAAACCATCCAATATTTCCTTTGTTTTACCGCCATTGCAACTGTGTCACCCACGGTGAATACCGCCTGGATAGACCCTATCCCTTAAAAGGGATGTACTTTACCTACCACCATTGTATCACTAATTATTTGTGTAATTCTTTATACATCATATGTTTGTGGTCTATATTTCTATGAATTTTAAAACAATTCGATCTTCATCACTTTCCGACATTTAGTTGATTTCCTATTGTGGTATTCATTTTATTAATAAATATTAAATATCATATTTTATATTTCATTACCAGTAAAATTATAATACTCCTACGAAAAAATTTTCGATTCAAATTATGGAATTTCCAGAAATATTTTTTACCGGCAAGTATTTTTTATTTATTTATATTTATTGTTATTCATATGATTTTGTTCGTTTTTTCATTCAGTACAATTATGATTTTAAAATTATGAAAAAATCGTACATTAATTACATAAGATAAAAAATCTTTCTCCTGAGAAAAATTCGAAAGTCATCCTTTGGGTTTAACAAGGTTTCCTTGTTAAAATAAAATATTTAATAATAAAAATTCTATAATAAAAATTATGGAATTACAACTATATCTTGCATACTCGAGAAGTTTTAATGTATGATATGCCGATACCCTTACAGGTATACCACTTATGATACCAATATGCTCTTTTGAGTTCAGTGGCATGACTAAGCTTGCATCCAGTTCCATGAGTGCAAATATTTATTGAAATCGGAATCGGCACTGACGTGTATCCCATAGAGCGGCGTTGCGTGGCGTAGTAAAAGCATCTCTCGTCACAGCTTCCGCTCGACCGCTGAACGGCGCCCGTTGTCATAGAGACGAGGTCTTGTGCAACATTCAATAGCCGTGCGATCTCGCCATTCTATCTCCGCTTTCCCACGCCAAGACAACTTGGATCCGGTGCAGAGGAGAAAAGGCAGAGAACGACTTCTATGTGGGCTGTTTAATTAGCAACTGACTCAAAAGCGTTACTATATGTTATAAAATCCGCATTAGAGAGGCGAATAGCCAATATTCAACGATTTAGAGGTATAGGTATTCTGCGAAGGATAGCGAATTTCACTGCTGATTATATCTAAATAGAATATTTTTGATTTCATTTCCACCTGACGGAATAAACAATGCTTGGAAACATTAATAATAAAATACACATTATTCAGGGAAATAATTAAAATAATTAAATGTTCCCGATCTTTCATGAATTAAATGTTCTTAATCTCTCATCATAGTTCGAAATATAAAGTTTATAATATAGGAATCACTTTTTCGTTTAATTTGCATCTCATATTGTATTGTATAGCGTCTGTACATAATGATTTTGTTTGCATAGTTCTGTAATTAATTATCGTCATTATGTGGAATCGATGTGATAAAAATTAAAATTAAATGTATGAGTCGTAATTTTTCTCATTTTCCTGCGACTAAACGTAAGAAATAACCTAGTTATCATTTAGAGTATCACATATCATTCAGAGTACACATCGGTAAATTTATTTAAATGCCAAGCTTAGGATGTTTGATCTTCGATATCCATTTAATGAACATAGTAGTAATGAAAAATGAATAAAATTCATCAATAGCAGTGAAAAATTAAAAGTACGCGCTCAAAATTTTATTCAAACTTAAATGTATTAAATTTCAATCACTTGTGTTTATAAAATCAATATCCTTATGGAATAAAGGAATGGCTTACTTTTTTAATCCAAAGAAAACAAAACTGACACCTGAAATATACGACACAGGGTGTCTCAGTACAACGTTTCAGAACTTCTGAGAAGGGTAGGGAACATCCAGATAACTCGGAATCGTACAACAATGCAGGATCGGAGAAGCTTTCCTGATACGGTGGTTCACATAGAAACATCAGAAATAATAATACGCCACCTAAATGATCTATAGCACACTTAGAAAGCTACCATCGGGCAAAAGCAATTCGAGGTGTAGAATCACCCGGTTGAAGTGTTTGGACACTCTACGTGATACAGTGGATATAGTGGATATGCATTTGATGAAGTGCCATCTAAGAGAATATAGTAGAGGTGGTCTGAAGATGAGGTAGCATCCTCGAAACAGATTGTGTTTTTAGTTCACATTAATATATATGGAGGGGAATATATATATTCATGAGGATGAAGTCAGTTTTTGCTTTCTTCGTATTAAAACATGAATGAGTTCCACCAAGTATCGCTTGAATCCTTTCATTAAATGGAAAGGTTTCCTTCGCGCAGTTGGCATTTTCCCCTTTAAACGTCCGTGAGGCATCGCTTTATCTCCCTCACTTTCCATACTCCCTTATCTATCGAACATCTCTCATTGAAACTTCCGCTCTGCTACTTGCTTTCGAGCGAAAAGCTCGGCCTTCAATCCCTTGAATTCAATCGTGAATCGGGCTGTTAAAAGGTCGATTATTTTGGAAATCGATGTTATATCTTAAATTCATTATCATCGCTCTAATTTTACTTTTTCTCGGCGAGATGTTAGTGAAAATCAATCCTTGCAGATCGTGAAAATACAGCGAAAAACTATGAAGTGATATAGGAAATGTGAATGGATAAATATTTTTCATGTCGTGAAGACAGGGTTGTGGCTAACTTGGTGCAATACGTGCACTTCCTACGAGTGGCAGCCTAAAATGGACGGCATAACATATGAACTGGAAATAAGGTGATATTAGGATGCGGTAATGAGGATCTACCTACTATTTAGGGACCTGAACAAGTTTTCTGTTAAAATTTTCTCAAAGATGAGATTAGAAAGACTCCCAAATATACTTATTATTAGAGAAATTTAGAAAACGGCGAAAATTAAGGAAGAAATTGTTTGATTTATTCCATGTTTATAGTATGGGGTGTCTCTATATTGTTTTATGAAGTAAAATATTTGCAATCATTTCAATCCTATCCCACCCAACTGACTATAATGACTGGGTGCTTTCGGATTCGTGATACTTGTTATCTGTTGGCGTTTTTAGTTATATTTAACTCTAGGATCCAGCTACTTTTAATATGTACAGGAAAATTCACATTTAAATCCCAATTTTCTTATTTTGCGAAGTTAAATAACAGTTATCTTACCAAGTTAAAATCAGAGCTGAATTGAAAATTGCGATGAATTATTCATATCTATGAATTTTTATTAAAAAATGAGGACACGTTTCCCTAAATTTAACGAGAATGAAAATAAATTGCAGTACTTCCTATTTTTATATATAGTAGTTCAATCACTGTGTTAACGTCATTTTTTTAATAGTATTTTTTTTTAAGAGAAGGATAAATATCTTTAATTCCTTATAAGGTCATTTTTAATCCTTTGGGGAAAAAGAAATTCAACTTTGCATATTTTTTAATGGTATTTTTTTAAAGAGAAGGATAAATATTTTTAATTCCTTATAAGGTCATTTTTAATCCTTTGGGGAAAAGAAATTCAACTTTGCATATTTTTTAACAGTATTTTTTTAAAGAGAAGGATAAATATTTTTAATTCCTTATAAGGTCATTTTTAATCCTTTGGGGGAAAGAAATTCAACTTTGCATACTACCAACGCATACCCTCAGCACTACCCTACATAAAGATATGATAGCGCTTCCTTAATCTGTAGACAGGTTTATGAGCTCTAAAATACTATCAAGAAATCCCTTTTCTTTGTTTATTAGGATTGCTTAAAAACGCCTCCCTTTTGTAAACCTTAATCTTTGACTTCCCCTCTGTATTCAATACATCCCCTGCCAATCTATCTCCTACAAGCATTTTACCCACCGATTTCTTCCTTTATTTCTTTAAAGGATAAGGTTTTCCTGTCAATAACCTCTCTCTGCGGTCACTTCGTCGCTTCGTATTTAAAACGGGATCACGATTGCTGAGAGATCGAAAATTATTGAATGTGGATGTGTAGAATGTTACGAGAGGAGGTTACACGGAGGTTATTCATAGATGTGGCGACCTCAACTGTGGCCATCCGCAGCGGATCACTTTCTTTTCTCACCACCGTGGGAGAGAAGTGCCCCCGCAACGGAGGATCGAACCTGGCTCTCATCGAGGGAATTCTTCGCTTACACACCTCCAAGATCCTTTGCAACCATCCATTCAGCATAGGTGAATTCGTATGATATAATTGAAATAAATTTCAATAAGCTTTAAAAAAAAAATCCATAATCCGTGATGATAGAGTTGGAAGGATTATGCAAAGGTACACGTGTGCCCGGTAGATGTAATAATTGAAAAACAGAATCAATTTAAAGCTCTAGATAGAATGGACGTTTAAAATCTGGGGTGATTGAATCTCATTATAAGTACTGTTTCTGTATTTAAGTAACTCTTTAATTGTAGCTTTGAATAAATCAATGCTCTAAGTTATGTAAACGAGAATTTTAGACCTTCCTTGCTTTAGTGCATCCTGCGTAATATATACATCCAGAAAAAAGGACGAATTTAAGCTATCAAATTCGGTGTTACACTGAAGTATTCTCTACAATGAATTTAGGGTTCGTCTTTAGATGATGTCACAGGGATTTCGGGATTTCTGAAAGTCCCCCCTCTGAAGTCAGACACCCTGAAGATAGCTGCAAAGTGTGCACCAGAAGCGTTGGAGGCAATCCACCAGACTATGCGGCAAGATTCCCAAGAGAATTTTCTTCAATATGAATATTATATTATGAATATACAAATACACCCAATAGAATTTCATGTATTTTCTCTCTCTTTCGTCCTTTAATATCTTTTCGGATGAATCGATATAAAAGGTGGAATGAAAATGGTATGGGAACACTTATACCTTTACCACAGAACTTTTCTTAAAGGAACGAGGGTGGTCTGAAAAGTTTCCGACCCCAGATTTTTCAGAAATCTTCAGAAAATATGTAGAGAAATGGCGAAATGTCGGAAACTCTTCAGACCACCCATATATAGGCCTTCTCTTATCATTTTCATTATAAAAGACATCCACCACATATTCGAGGATGAATTAATAGATTCAAAGATTAAGAGATGTTTTATTAATAAATGGCAGAGTGATAGTGCATGATATAGCACAAAGAATTTGATTAGTGTTAATGTCTTTTTAAAACGTGTCGGAGGAAATTATTCTAGTTAGTAGAATTTAATGAGCGGGCAAAGGCTTCATTTCCTCTAAACGAGGCGACAGGAAGTCACCCTCCCGTGACTTTGAATGAATTTTATTTGCCAGAGAGAGAGAATGGCCGATAGCTGAGAATGGCTGGGAATCGGCTGATGAATAAGAATCGGGAGCACCGAACCGCACCGCCTCATTCGCTCGGATTTCCCGTGAGAACTGCTTTTTCAAGCACTCGCATGTACTCCATGCAGGCGCCACTTGCTAAAGTATTCGACGTCGTGGAAAATAAGTTCGTTTCTTCTCTTTAACTTTCCTCTATGGGAGATTTACCAATTTTTACACTAGGCGTTTGCTGAGGACCTCACCTTTAAGTGCACCCAAAAGGTGTCGTTCGAAATCGTGTATAATCTT
Source organism: Pachydiplax longipennis (assembly GCA_036926295.1). Lineage (NCBI taxonomy): Eukaryota > Metazoa > Arthropoda > Insecta > Odonata > Libellulidae > Pachydiplax > Pachydiplax longipennis. The sequence goes on from JAVFKF010000019.1 coordinate 34,361,697, forward strand.
TTGATGAGGCCCCCTAGTGGTCTTTGAGTAGGTTTACCAGAGGTCTTCGTTTTAGAGGACATGTCCTAGTTTTCAGAGCGTCCTAGGGCGTGGTCAAGAATTTTTCTAATTCGACATAGTTCTAATAAATATCGTCATGAAAAAATTTTCCTTTCAGTTTTTATGCGGAACACGTTTTTTTATGCCTGTATCACAAATAAATGTATGCAAGGCTTGCATTGAGTACATATACAATCTAAGTATCATGGGTGGCAATAATAAATATGTCATGCAGATAAGACTTAAGACATAAAAGGCCTTCCCGTGGTTCTTAACCCTGTGGTAGTCTTTGGAGTTAATGGTCGAAACGTTGGTTTATACCATGAAACCACCGTTTAGACACTTGAGAAATTTCTTCTAAAATATGCCGCGAAGTTTTTAACATCAAACAATATTTTTAATTTTCTTGCTTCGTCTTCGTTTCAAAATCAGAAAATGCCCTAGCTCTTTCCATTTTTGTTCTAGTGCTTGGTGTTTAGAGAGTAACCCTACCCTTGCGCCTGTGGTCTCTATGCTCCCTCATTGCAAAAATTAGCCCGACTAGGCCCAGGATTTTCCTCACTGAATAGTACTAGTGCGCTTCTATAACAGATGGCAAAATTCTGAAATAGTGATACATATGAGTCTCCTACCTTTCGGTAGGTTCATGCGCCCTCATATTCTCCATACAGTGCCCTTTCTTTCACTTCTTGTGAAGTATGTGAAGTCTGAAGTCATCACACCCCTTAAGTCATCTTAGATCTTTTGTCTTTGCCATCCCCTCTGTCATTTCCCTATAGCATTCTTCCCTCTATCACTCCTGAAATGGTGAACAGTAATTAAAAATTGTAATATCAAAACTGCTTGGGGGTTAATACCCTCTGTACCCCCTTGAATCCCCCAATGCACAACACTCTTTCGTACAAGAAATAGATGATTTACTTCCACACCAACTGCCGCGCGAACTTAAGGTCGTTGTTTCTATAGAAAAACATCCCAGAGGAAAAACAAACTCGTAATGCTTGAAATGCGGAATCGATCGAAGGCACTCATTTGTTTTTTCCCTTTAACCGCCACCCCATCTTTACGACAATCACCTTTCTTCTCTTATTTTTCCTTCGACGGCGAAAGAAACAACGCTATGGATACGAAAAAAGGTGCTCCTGCGGTTGGTTTTTCTGGATGCTCTTTTGCGGTCATTTGGACACTATCCGTGGGCGATTCGCTTGGACGCCCAGTTCTGCATCGACTGTCCAAGTAATTGGATTTCTTCATCGCCGCGCCTCCCATCTACCACAAGCATCTTCGGGAAGGTGGTTTTCACAGAAACAAGGAGAAAAGGACGGACTTTAAATAGTATGACCGTACAATTGTAACGTCCTGTTTTCATCGTCCCCCATCCCGGTCCATCTTCCCGTCCATATCATCAGAATAACGTACTTTGTGCTATTAAAGCCCCGAAATAATTGTTTTTGTGAAACTCAAAGTGAATATAAGGAAATTATAATTTTCGGTTACCAAAGAGTCAAAATATACAAAAACTTTACGACAGTTTAAAGCGAATCCACCTTTAAGTAGAGGTAGAAATAACCGAATGAATCAAATATTGGAATAATTCGACAGTTTGCTTCCATAGAATAATTCGTAAAAAGCATTTCGATTTTTCACTAGATCCTAACTAACAAAATAAGGTGATCAACTTTTCGATTTTTAATTTGCTCGCTTCGTGTGGTAAGCATTTATATATAATAATTATCTATTGGTTATTTTCTCAAACTTAGCAAAATTTTTGTTCTCTTCTTGTTGTTTTCAGATTAGCACACATTAGAGAGCTCAATTCACTTATGTGAAGTGAATTGAATTCTCAATCTACTTTACTACTCAATGATACTGAATCTACATTATTAATAAGAAAGTTGTTAAATGAAGTTACTCAATAATCGGTACTTTCTGCATAATTAAAATACAATTGAAAAGAATCGAAGCGACTTGATGGTCCTGTGTAGCGGAAACAGGTCGTGAATTAAAATATATCTTGTAGAAATTACAGATTTCCTCTCTTTTTTCAATATATCGTTTCACGAAGTCCGGCTCATCATAATAGAACGCTTATTTTTACATTTAAGAGCTTTGATTCTTACTTAAACTTTTATAGTTTAAGCATTAAGTAAGCTTAACTCAATTGCAATAACCACCTCATCCAGTATTGATGGAATTGTAAGATTTAGACATAGATTGTTCCACACAGTTCCACATCATATACTGTTATTTGTGCCCTTTTATCAAAAATTGTGTGATGTTTATCTATACGATTTCGGAATGAAAACGTCTCGAAAAAATCAGAGATCGTTTTCTCATTCGTTTTGTTCGTGCAGGTGATTCTTTCGTGCGATTATCCACCCAAAAGAGGGAAAAGTGGTTCTTTTATTTTCTCTCTCAAACAAACAAGAGCCACTTCGCTTGTCCTCCCACTTTTTCCTCTTCTGAGATCGCCCACAAAAAAAAAAGACTCCGCCCTTCCGTCTGCCGCCCTTCCGGGATGTGCACCAATGAGCACGCCCAACTCAGGTGCACCATTTAGCCGAGGACATATTTAAATCACTAAAGGGAACTCTTCAGGATCCCATATCGTCGAGACTATTTAAACTGTCGCTATCCGAAATACGTTGGAATATTGACTTCTGCCCAGTTGCCTTAGCAGGGGCGTACAGTAGGTGATATGGCTAAATATGGGGGTCTAGAACAATTAGCCGAGTGTATTATCGTATATTGTATATAATAAATATTAAATAAGGAACACATTTATTAATTTACTACTCAAGGTTTCTGTTTACTGATGGAATTCCCTGCCCCCCAAACACCCAACCCAAAGCAGCTAATTACTAGCTAATTAATTTATTGAATACATTTTTTTAAAAAAGCAAAATTGAACAATCACAATGAGTAGTATATAAAGAGAGCTGACTGACGAAAATAACTGCATTTTATACTGTAATAAAAGTAGCATCTAATTATGCTGTGATCCATGTTATAATTACGTATGCTCATTTATATCCTTTGCTGACATTTGCTAACCATAACTGTGATGTTTTCTGTGAAAATATTTCAGTGAAAGAAAATTAATTGTGACTTTATTACTGGTCATAAGGAAAATAGTCTTAATTAAGGAAATTGCTTCTTAACCATTCTCTTATCCCGTTACATTTTGAAAATACGCCCATTACCAAGTTATAATCTTCTAAACTAAAGGAAAAATTCCCAGATATTCTGTAAGTAATATTTTAATTCCTAATAATATAGTTGAGGCAAATGGAAAATCGCCCCAGTCCCTAACGTAGACGGACCGGGACGCACAAACTAAGAAATCTATTCATTTTCAGATTTACACTTACACAGGAGAGAGTAAGGAAAATGAGACTTTAAAATAACTTGAATTTCTTTCGAACTCCTTTAGTCAGTGAATTTCGGGATTGGTTGCTATCGGTGACTTTGTTCACGTGAAACGGGATTAACAGAACGTAGTTCTTCACAACATCTAGATCTCGATCTTGATATTTTTGGATATTTCGACGTCCTAAAATTATTGCAAATTCCACAGTAATTTTTGGGGAATGTCGGTCAGAAGAACAGATTGCTGCACGTTTTTGTGATCCTCAACCGTCCATTTCTCACAGATTTATTGGGTAGCTAGAAAGGCCTTCCTAGAGATTTCGGATCAATATTCCGTCCTATCCTATAATTTTCTCAGAATAGAAAAGCGGTTGTTTCATTCGAAATCGGAGCGAAGCATTTCTTCTCTCCACATGAATTTCGTTGATCTGGATTGAATTTCCTCGGTTGAGAATGAAATCACCGCGGGATTAGGATCGGGAAATTCCGTCTTAATTTTACCTAACATCCGTCTTTCTGATTTTCGTTTCCATCCATGTTTTTGGGTTTATCTCATTCCCACGGTCCCAACATTCCAGCGATGCTGAAGACAAAGCAATGGGAAGACCTACATTCATAACAATATCTTTGATAACTTATACCTTTAGGTGAGCCACGAAAGAGCACCACAGTACAGTAGGGACTCAGCATTTAAGACTCCATTACTCATCTGTAGCCGCCAATAAATTCCAAAAGACATGATACGATACTTTTTCTCTATTACGGTATTTTTCGCGTAATCGTTATTTCATTAAATAAGATATTTTATTTATACCTTATTACATTTTATTTATATCATATATGCATATATTGATAAATATTTATAGAAGATCTTAATATCAATGTTCAACCCATCCTTTGTAAAGGGCACGTTCCCAATAGCTTATTGAATGTCCCAATTTTGCAAATGGGCATTTTACTGTGATTATGATTCCAATGTTTAACAATCGACGTACCTTATCCCTAAAAGAAAACCTAAATGAAGGTTTCGTTGAAGTGCACCAAGAACCAACCTCCAGGGGTGCCGTGAGTTAGAAAAGGGGGTTTGGCAGACACCATCGTAGCAGAACTCGTGCAAGTAAATTATTTATGACGGATAATTTTTAAGCCAATTATCTTATTATTCTCTTCTCTCAATGCATAACGTGAGATAAGGATGTAGGATATTTTAGTGAGTACACAGTCTTAAGCAGGATATCGAACAATAATATTTCGCCCCGGTTTTTTCTCCGGTTCAACAAGAAAACCCAAATTCGGTTCGGTTCCGGTTTCGTTCCCTGTGCCAACGTAAAACGGGTTCCAACAGTTTTTTCCGCTCCGACCGTAGTAAGATACTATCCCTCCAAATGTTTCTTTTATTTTTCTAGAATTTTTAATATTCACTGCATTACGCTAAACTTTAGAGCAAAACTTAGCAATTAGCGGCAGCAGGTTCGATTCCCGGTGGGAGCCCGCATACGAAATTACGTCACCTGTCGAAACACTTTTAAGAATACTACAACTACAAGAAATGCCGTCACCTTTAACAATACTACAACAACTTGGCGATTGTTAGCTAGTTTAAATCATAGTTTAAATGGTATAGTAAGCCTTCCTTCAATTAGAATCGAGTGAATTGTTTGGATCTAAAAATCAGAAGGGAATGAATAGTAGTTTTTGACTTCGATTCGGGTTCAACAATTATAATTTCTTGGTTTCGGGTTTGGTTTCCACTCCGGCAAAGAGAACGTTTTTATTCCGGTTGCCGGTTTGTTTCCGGTTTTCGGTTCAATTCCAGGTTTCGTTTCGTTTCCTCTTCAATACCTTTGTTGTACGTAAAGGTCAGTTCTTAAAGATCGTTTATAATAATAATAATAATAAAAGGACTTCATTTTCGGGCGAGATTGAGACTGATGAGTCTCCTCTCACATCTAACCCTTATATTATAATAAGATTTAAAGAGATAGTTTTTGGGGCTAGCAAAAGAAAAGTAAAAAAAGAAAGTGTTAATGGGCTTTAAAAAACCTAAGTCAGCGCTCAGGAAAAAATAAATCCCTGCCGGAAAACGCCCACAGGAAGGGGGGCGTGATAAAGCTGCGAAACCTACTAACAAGAGCAGCTAAAATTTGGAAGAAGTAGGGAAAATGAGAAAAGGAAACGTAACAGTAACACCGCTGAAAAAGAATTAAAGATAAAGACACAATAAAGTTACAATGATATGAGAATAAATTGTCGATGAGGACAGGTGATGATTTTGAAGAATCTTTTAGCATGAAATCTACATGCTCAGGCGTTACTTTGTGGAATGCCAGTATGGTAAAGAAGAAGTAAACTAATTTTTCACACTTTTTTTATTGTCGACCGGTTTTGCTACCCGGAGTAGCATCTTCTGGCACAGAAAATAAATTTTCGGAGTTTAAGTATCATGAAGGGTTGGAGGGGAAAGGGAGGTTATGGGAGTACCTTTTTGGGAAGAGAGATAAGGGGTGAGGTATGGGGGAAGGTGTGTTCGTTGGTGAGGAATCTTTTATCGGCGGAAAAATTGACAATTCCGATGACTTCTAGGAGAAAAAAGGACGCCGTCTAGACATTCTGGAAGGCATCGAAATTGTTTTCCGAAACTCCGAAAAATTATCTGTTCCTGAAGATGCCACTACGTGTAGCGAAACCGGTCGACAATAAAAAACATTGTGGAAAATTACGAATTTACTTCTTCTTTACCATCTTTTAGCATGGTATCACGTGGAAGGCACACGCATTCATGGTTAATCCACTAGATCGTACGATCCTCAAAGCGCAATCACCTCTTTCAGCTATATTTTCCCCTAAGGAGGCGATATTCGTAATCTCCGCAGGATCACTCGGTTGCGTGTGAGTGGCGATCGGACGGATAAACTCCCCCGGTTAAGGCCATCGCTTCCGCCGGACGACTCTTGCGTGAGCGTGGTCACCGCAACTTCCTGTCCTTTTAAAACCGCCCTTTACATACTCAGCGTTCATTTCCCTCTCACTGCTTCCAATGAGGCCCGATTCTCAGATTTACGCTCAGTGATCGCTCCCATCGGACAGGACTACGCTTCAACTGCGGACGACCGCCCAAGGAAATAATCACAGTGGGCGCCAGTCCTTATATACATCTACGTAAATATACATCTACTTCTACCCTACAAGCCGCCTTTCGGCGTGTGGCAGGGAGTATATTATTTCTTATATTATTATTATATATCTTATTTCTAAATATCCGTTTTTGGTGACTAGCGCTTTTCTCTTTCTTAGTTTTAAGTACGATTACTGTATATGGACATGTCACCAATTCATGGCAGAATGATTTCTGTTTATAGTAATCAATGTTTTGTGACGCAAATAAATTATTATTATAATTATTTTCCGATTAAACTATCAAAATATATAAAAGACACACCATTTTAAAAGAAAGTTTCCCACTTCCTGCTAAAAATAGATCAACAAATGAAAAATGCACAATTTGGTTAAAAAATCGAGTTAAAATTTGAATTTGCCCATAGAGTTTCGTTACTAGATGTGTAGATATCGATATCTATCGGTTCAAACGAGTTATATCGAAGCGGACACTGATACAGAATATGAAGGTGTGTTTTTAGGTATGTTTCAGTGTTTGTGTATTCGTGTGTAGTGATTGGAGTGTTTGTTGAAATGTGTTTGGGTGGGGAAATAGAATATCAGTGTCCATCTGCGACATTTTCGAACTGGAAAACTAGCCCGATACTATCATCCAAGCATAAATTGTAAAATGTATCGAAAATTTTCGGTAGCTTATTCAAGGACGGTGAGGTAGAGGACTCTCACTCGAAGAACGGTTTCGGATGAAGAACTTGCGCAAAAAGCTTCTTGCATTCTTTGAAATGGACGTGGTTTGGCTGAACTTCGTGGTACGCCATCAGAGGTGAGCAAAACCAAAAAGATTTTTCTGAGTCATAGTCATTTATTGTGGCTAACTTCTTGTAGTGCAATTTTACAATTTAGCGATTTCGTAGAAAAATAGTCGATAGTTTCCTTCTTTCAGCGACGTCTTAACCCTATCTAGGACGATGTGGTAAATCCTCTTTCTTGCCTTAGCTGTCGAAGCATTTTTATTAACACTACACTGGAAGGGGGTATATGTACCCCATTGTGCTATAGTATTTTTTAAAATGCTTCGACAGCTAGGGTAATTTCGAACATATAGGCTCCCTTAAGGAATCGAACTAAGGACCAGTTGAACGCGTTGCCCGCTTTTCTATCCGCGACCTTCTTTTAAGAAATCGAAATATGATAGGTTTCACTTATTAAAAGATGATATAAGTTTTAGTTTATCGATAGTTTGTGGGTACTCTAGACACATATTTAGGCATAAATTGATATCTCTGCTTACTCACGGAGAATTTTCCGCAAAGAAATACTAATAGGTGAAACAAGATACAAAGACGTTTTATAATGATTTATCATTTTCTTCTATCTTGCTCTGGTTATCAGAACCTGTTTGTGGAGATAGCTCCTCCCACTTTTCTGAGGATATTGCTCGATAAGCGAAATTTCATTTCGGCGCGTGTATAGATAAAGGAATTTTACGAACTAGAGATATTTAAAATGTTATGGCGTTGGTGGCCGAGTGGTTAGCGGTTAGTTCTAGCGCTCCGACTCCGAGGTGCCGGATTCGAATCCGGATCCAGATCAGAGGATTTTTCGATCCATAGAGGGAGGAGGACTAAAGCAAATTTACGATGCACCGGTAGCAGAGCAGTGAGTAATGAGAAATACTTCATGAAGATACGGAAATTTTACGGCACCGTGCATTCCTTACGGGAGAATGGCGCGCGCTGTTCGTACTGTTCCATCAGAAATCAATTTAACTCTATGCTGAATGTCTTCAAAATCAATTATCGCCAGATTTCTTTTCCACTGCAAAGTCGCAACAGCTCGCTCCATTCCCCCATACGTAATACACGGGGTAATGGCACGAGCCATTCATATTAATCCTGTGCAGTTCTATTTAAATCCAGGAAATAAAATTAGCCGGAACCTAATCAAGAGTCATCTTTCAATTTCAATTTCGGGAAATGATGTTCTACATTGACTGAAATATACAGGCCGAAATTTTCCATTATTTTATGGAAGAAATTTCTGGGGAAATTAATTACCAATCGTAAGCCATAAGATTTCCGTGGACTCTCAAGAAGTACAATATAAGTGTAAATTTGCACGAAAAAAAGATATTTCTTTATTCGGCGAGATTGAAACTAAATAGTCCCTTACTACGTCTATCATCATGTAACATTCGAGAGAAAGGAAATGAAAGAAGTCCACAGACTAATTTGTGGGTTTAAAAACATAAGTCAGTAGGAAAAACTACCCCTTAGCAGGAAAACAAATGTATGAAGTGCGTGTGAAAAACTTGCGAAACCTACACATAGAAAAGAAACTAAAATATTACGCGAAAGGCAGCCATCTGAATGCAAGAAACAATAAATGTACACTTTGCATTGCTAGTGCAAAGAATCTTTTGCATAAAAAGGTAAAAATAAACAGAAAATAAGCATAGTAAAGTGCAAAAATTTGGCTACAAGATAATTCAGAATCAAAAATATTAATTAAAACTAATTGCAAAACAGAATTAAAAATTCACTTGCCAAAATTGATGTTTGGTAATTGATTGAATTAATAAAAAATAAATTAAAACTTCCAGGACATTCGGAATTGCGATGTATATTATGTATAATATACCGAATAATCTAATAATACACCGAATGAATCTAAAGGGATTCTCAAACGATATGACACAGCAGAAGTAATCATTTTGAAAAGAAACCGTTGGACGGCAAACATTCTTTAATTGCATTTGGGTTGAGGTGATAGTCAAACATCACTTTGTTTTTTGAGTCGTTATCAGACGCTTAAAGGTGTGGGGTGTTGACGCTTTACCGCTGATAATGTGGTTTTAAAAAGAGGAACGGGGCAAAGAAATCCGTTAAAAGATAACAGTTTAAATGGATCAAGAAGATCGATCTGGATTTAAGTATCCATGCTGTAGCAGACGTAAATGAACTCATCGCTCTTTTTCTTTAAATATATGATTGCGTAATATACACCGAAAAGAACTTAGGAATATATATAAAAAATGATTCAATATTAAAAAATCCAAAAATGTGTCGTTATACGGTAGCAGATAGAGTACTAATTTGAAAGACATACTCAGTACTGTACTTTGATTCCATTCCAGGGTTTCCGTCGTTAACCCAAATCGTACTTATTCATGGCGCGATTTCCTAGAAATATAATGTTAATCAATTAATACGTTCCGGTTCCTCTTGACAACTACAGTACATGCATGCCAAAAATATTAAAATACACATAAAAATCTCCATGGTAAGTTTTATTGAAATCTGCCTTCAACGGATGAGGCGTCGTAAACTGAAGCCTGTGTCCTAATTTAAAACATTTTTATTACAGTCAGTCGTCGTTAATTAAGGCCGTCGTTAACTTTCGTCGTTCACTAACGTCTAAGGTTCCATAATACTCCTCAGTTGGACAGAATCGTAAACATGGGAAATTGAATGCGGATATTAGTCTTCCTAAATGAGCAGGAAAATTGGAAAATGAAAGATATTTCTTAAGGGAGTGAGTAAATATTATAACGAACTTTAGGTATAATTTTTTTCTTTCCTACCTTTTTTTCTGATTATCTATTTATATTCGTATGCCACGTTCTTTTATAAACTGTGGATAGTTTTGTTTTCAAAAATGCAAATTTGTTTCTTCAAATCTTTTTAATATAAACATTAGAAAATTTCTAAATAAAAGTTTCTACTAGACTTCTACTCTCCTGATTGTCCATGGCTCTCATACATATAACAATACACTCCATTCGAAAGTTTCGATTAACTTTTTTCTGTATACTTCTATGGTTATTAAATAATAAGATCTTGTTTTGAAACTCTTGTTTTGTCGCGACTATTTTCCTCTTGAATTTGGTCTCAAATCCATTTTTATTGTTGATAATACTCCCTTGATAGCAAAACTTTTTAACCCGATCCAAATATTTTTAGCCAATATTTATTGCCTATGTTGGCGGAGGCAAGAAAATTTCCTAAGAATGAAAATGATTGTAGGCTGAAAGACGGTTGGTCTGAGTTGGCCATGCCGTTGTTTGAATCTCCGAGTGATTCAGAGAGATTCCTCGTATTCTAAGGAAAAGGAGTTTATCTGGTCGCAGGTGCGGCTGACAGGTGCTGTCGTGATAACGCAGAGTATGTCCGCTGGATTAAAGCAAACTTATCGAACCGTGTTTGGAATATTTGAGCAACTTAAGTTCTTCTACGAGTCGGTCGCTACTATTCCTTTTTACTACAGCAAGTTCGTATGTTTAGTATATCTTGTAGCAATTTTCTTCAGACAGAATAAGGTCGCTTCTTCGTATTTTTTATTTATTTGTTATACTGTTATCATAAACACATCTCTCTGTGGATCTAATGCCTATAATATATAGTAAGGTAAGAACTTTCTTTTAGGTTTAGCTTTTAATTACAAAGAATACTAATATTCTGATGTATATTGTATATATTAAATACTCATTTAATCTTTATCACTCTTTGCAATCTACCTCTCTTTTATTCCAGTCCTTCCTAAAGGTTTTGCAAGTCGAGCGAAAAATTTGTCCCTTATTAATAACGGAAAATATTCTGTTTCCATGGGATATGATTGGCCTAAATATAAATCAATAATAATATATCAATGAGCAATTCACGAGTTAAGTTAAACATGATTAGAAAATATAAACATACCAGCTAGGTTGATGACAAGGATGTTTACCTTTCATCCTCAATGATACACCATGATGATCTTATTCATCTTGTGTATCTTTACAAAAGTCAAAACTGAAAGTTGGAGTAGAATGAATAATTGCTCACTGTTTCGGTCAGGTTCGATATTTTTAATTGTAATAATATTGACCTGCCATAAAGGTATCAACCAGTTAATTGAAGATTACAAAACTTTAAATTTTAATTTAATTTTCCGCAATTCGTTGCAATGAATCATATATTTGTTCCTAATTCATGAAGAATAGGAGTAATTATTTCTTGGTTGTAATGGCACAAAAATCAAGAAGAGCTGGCCGCTTATCGACAACCGAAAAGTTTAGTAAATAAAAGGGATTTTAATACTATGAATTGCTTCGGGAACGACTTTGTGGCAGCATCCCATAACGTGAAGGAAATAACGTTTGCTGACGAGGAACTGTAGCTTACGGACATGATAAATGATGGCTGAAGCGGCGGATTATACTCAAATATTTATCTCACGAAACTTCTTTTTCGCCAAAAATGTTCTGCCCGTCGAGAGCGAACATTTCTTCAGTGATTGTGAGGTGGAAACTTGGCGTTTATTTTGTGGCGACGACAGTCCTTAATCACAAACATTACTTCATGGTTCGGTTGTCCGATCGACATCAGCAGTTTTGACAGAAAGGAAATTGGAACTCGTTAAAAGCTGTTAAAAACTATCCGTAAGCCGATAACGTCAATGAAGCGTCGGGCCTATTCCTCGAATGGAGAATTAACCGGCGGATAACTGACCCGAAGAATGACTTTTTCGACCCCTTAATCAGCTGTTTACTCCAGGAATTCATAAGTGCAAACTGGCGTCAAAATAAGCATTCTCTTCTCATAAAGCATACGGCACAGGTGAGGCGTTTGAAACACAAACGCAGATAATGATATCAGCGCGTTTTCGCAGTCGTCGGCAATCCGCCGTAAAAAAAACTACTCGAAAGCCACGCACTCCGCATTTGAAAATTATCTCCTAACGGTTTTCTCTTTTATCAGTTGAAACAAAACGGCTGCCTTTCCTCTTCTTTTAAACTGCTGTGGGTGGAGAGGAGGGCTTTCAGATAACTTGGATTGCACACCTTCTTGTGATTCACCGACTGTTTCTTCACGATTTCTGTTTTCTCTCCAACGGTTTCTCGTTTAAACTAATCTTGTTATTACGGACTTTAATCTGCTGGAGAGTAAACTTTGTGGGAGGACGATCTATGTTTCTACCTTGGATATCCTGCTCCTTCTCTCTTCTTATGAATTCCAATGTTACTCAATTTTTATATCCATTTAAAAGCCGTTTTCCGTAAAATTCAGACCTTATTTCGGTTCCTTTAGGTTATTTTTTTCCATAGGTAAAGGGTTAACCCGTTAATTTCCCCCTCTTTTCTTTTCTCTCATCTGCTTATGAATTCTATTATTATTCAATTTTTATATCCATTTAAGAGCTGTTTTTCGTAAAATTTAGTCTTTCTTTCGATATAAGTTTCTTCCTCATTCTGCATTATGAACTATGAATGTCGCCCCACTTCTTGATGTTTTCCTTTCATTAATCTAAAATTAAAAGTTCTATTTTCTTCCTCTTACTTCACACTTTTAACAAACTTTCTTCACAAATACCTTCCACTGACCTTTCCTCGACTAAGTCTACTTTCATCTCTGTTATACATAACACCCACAGCTAGGTTCTTTAAATTATCCTTCATTGTATTGTAATTTTAAATGTTTCGTTTTCTTTACGTTTTAATTTATAATATTCAATGTTTTTGTATCCAGCGTAAGTTATCATTCATCGCTGTAGTTGGATCTTATGATAAATTAATAATAAAAATCGAAAGTTTTTCCTCCGAGATGTCCTTGACGTTGATTGGAAATTGCCCTTCAGTTCCTGCGGAAGAGGTTAACTTATAATAGTAGCTTATACAGTGATGCCACGGCTAACGAGCAACGAGTAATCCGGCAAACTTCGTTGGCTGGGGTAGCTAATTCAACTGTTTGCTTTCATCGAATGATTCGAATACAATGTTTCGATTTATCATCTATCCTTGGCGCGTCGAATAATCGAATGATTCTATTAGGTTTTTCACTCCTTCCTCTCCGCTGAGTGAATCATTTGATAGATTCGATGTGTCATTCGCTTCACACCATCGAGTTAACCATTCGACATTTCACTCTTTTACCCTCTATCTTTCAGTAGTAGCATCCAGAACGAATTAAACCATTTTCTATAGAAACCTATGGAAAATAAGGTTTCGGCTGATGAATGTGATTCCAAAAGGAATTATCTTCGTTAGCGGAGGTTTCTCTGTATTACATTCAAGAAAAAGAAAATTTAGCTGAATCTGTCTGGTCCAATTCCATGCTTAATCTGCTATAGTTCTTCCGTTTGGAGAAAGATGGTTAAGGGTCCCATACTTTTGAAATAACAAAGCAATGATAGACACAATAACAAAGATAATTTATTAAAATTTGTTCAAAGAATATTAAAAAAGTCCCATATAATACAGATCATAAGTCTCTTAAAAACACAATTAAACTTTTTAATTTAACTCTAGAGAAATTATCAAACGGTTAATTTTTTTATAATCAACTTCCGTCCCACATGGAGACATCTTAATCTGCCTGTATAATAAAAGACCTTCTCGAAGTAACTCAAGGGATAACAAAAAGTATAAATTAATTTCTTCTCAACGGAATATATTAAGATTTTAAATAAAAGAGATGCGTCTCGCGCTCATTCGAGCGGAGCAAACGGGCGAATCTCAGCATTGCGTAAAGCATCTCCGTTCAACAGAAAATCATTCAACAGACACAGTCAATACTTTGCGCTTAAGTATTCAAAGAGAGGAAATTTCTTTGATGATTTTTCTTTTTGGCTTGAAGCTACGAAAAGTCAGTCTTTTCCCTTCGCCTCTTTTCATCCTCCTGGAGAGGGTTCCCTGAGAGGCGCTTTTCACATTAAATATGTTGATGACTAGTTAAAAAAAAATAGAATGTTGGTGACTGGAGTCCGAATTCACCGCTGGGCCCCGTCTTCGTCTTTGGGTTCCTCCGTCGTGTTTTCTTCACTTTCTTCCTTTTCTTCGCTTTTCCCATCATCTTCAGCGACCGCGGTATTCGTCCCCGCGGTTGCAGTCGCAGTTCCCGGGCTCGGTGTTCCGTTGGCTGCCGGTGGCACCGGTCGGACTGTGGGTTCCACCTTCTCCCATATCCAGGGGCCCTCGAGAGGGACTTCGTTCCGGAAATCGAAGTTCCATCGCTTGGATTGAATGTCCAAATCCCGCTGAAGCATCTCTCGGTCCGCGCTCTCTATCGGCCTTTCTTCGTTCTCTTCGTCTTGAAACAGCCTCCGACGAACCGTGTCTCTTCCGTCCCTCCTCATTTTTGGCGACTTGGGGCTGAAAAGATGAAAGAGAAGCTAAATTATGGTTCTGATATACTGGCTATCAAATTATATCAGATCACACGCAAAGAAAAACTCATTTGGTAAAGTCCACAAAAACTTTTTTATTAAAACTAGGTTTGAAGACCTGATGATGGTACTCCGTAACGTAACCTAGGTCGTTTTAGAAAAATGTTTTTGTGGACTCTACGAAGTGAGTTTTTCTTTGCGTGTGATCATGATGGAGTTATATAGATAGATATTTATTGCAGCTACAATTTACCTTAATTTTACAAAATAAATTTAAAGTAAAATAAACATTTCCATGCGTAGGTATAGCCAAAAGTACCTTGTCTGGCTCTACAAGATTTCTACCATAAGTTACCTAAATCCGTCAGATTAAAATTACATCAGATCGTAATTAAGTCTTTTACACGCCGAAAATTGTAAAAATTTCCGAAAAGAAGCTCAGAGTTCTGAAATCTAAATTGTACGTTATATTGTGTTCGTTTATAGGGAATTCTTCCGTCGAAAATGACGGGAATTAATTTAATTCATAGTAAAATGTACTACTTTTATCGCATACAGCTTATGGATGCCAAGATGTCCTGTCAAAAATGTCAAGGATTAATTCAAAAGTATCTGTCATACTATCTGTCATTATCTGGTATACGGTAGTCTACTTAACCAACATCTTTCTTGAACTATAACCTACATTATAAGGTATTATAAGAATGGCCGATTGGCTAAAGTATCTGGTTCTCAGTTCCGAAATGCCCCAAATTTCCAAAGATTAATCCGAAAGTTTATCCTCAGTGGTTCGAATCCTGTTATGGGAAAAATTTTTTCCCGGAAAATTAAGTTTCAGGTTCGCTATGAAGCTTCATAAGAAGAAGCTAAGAAGTTTCCATAGCTTGCTTATTTTAATAAAGCAAATTTCTTACTTGGTAACGCAACTGTTGATTTTAATGACGCACATTTACATAGATGCATAGGTATTCATAATAACTTTATAATTTTCGTGTATTTCGTACTCTAAAATGCATGTGAAGTTTACTTCAGTTCACATATCTTCATACATCACGATTCGCCACGACTCGTTTATTTCAACAAACCTAGCCTCTCTCCCCTACTCATAAAATGAATTTATGGGGTACTTTTATCTTATTTAATTATCCTTATATCTACATATATAACCCTTTTGGGCATATGGCAGGAGGTGCGCGCACTTACTTTCTTTAATAGAGTATAGAAAACTTAATGTGGGAGGGCGCTTTTATAATTTCGATTGTATATATTGCAATTCATACTGCAATGTTGATCGCAGTTTTCGATGTCTTTCACTGCGAAGGAAAAACTCATTTTATAATCTATCCAGTGGCCTTAATGATCTAAAAAGGTCGGAAAACTTCTTTCTCGCTATCTGCTGTTTTTTAAGCAATCCCACGCAGCACATCCCGAGAGATGAGAGCCGTAAATGGCATGCGTCTTTGGCAGACTGCTTGGCGTTCAGAGACAATGGCAAGCGCTCCACCTGCTCAACACAATGACGATAAGAGGCCAAGAAGCATCCATCCTTCTTCCCGCATGCTACACTGTCATACATCCGAGGAAGAATCCGTCGGGACTTTCTCAAAGAAGTAGGGACGCAGGATAATTTGTATAGTCCATAAGAGTCCACCTCATTAACTTACTGTTAAGGAAGGATTCCGCTACAGAGATTTTTCAATTCATTCTGCGTTCCGTAAATTAGGGATAATCGGTGAGTACAGATGAGTCTGAGATTGATTTTTATTTATAAAATTTCGGCCATTGCGAGAATACTCGAATAATAATTATGAAGTAAGAAAATAAAGAAACGGCCGTCCTCTACTCCTGCGGTAAATTCCATAATATCAACAGCCTAAAACTATACTAAGTGGATGTATCACTTTCACTATGACCACAATACTATTTACGGGTTTCATAAAATCCAGTCCCAATCATTAGATCACTTCTGAAACAATGATCAAGTTTTTTGTATAGATAATCTTTTCGCTTGTGCGTAAATAACGACCGATTGCAAGATATAGATTTGAAAGTATTCCTCGACTGAACTAGAGGAAAGGGAGAAAACTTCATTAAAAACCAATTGAGATCGGTGACAATGAACCAATACGAAGAGATAAATTCCTCGAAATACTCGTATTACAACCATTCTCTTTCATTCCATTTCTCTTTCTTTCACAAATACTTATAATTTTATCGTCCAGTAATTTTTTTTGCGAATTTCAAGTTTAAATATAATTATAAATTGGATGTGGCATCTGCTGGACAGAGGATCTGCCCGGAAAATGGAAGATCTGGGTTCGAGTCCCGATCCTGTCAGCCCTTTTTCACGTCCGTTTTCTCTTAGGAAGGTTTTCTTATAATCCAAGAGAAAGTGAAGCCTGATCCAAGATGAGGAATCGAGAAATGCGCTTTCTGATCGATGAAATTATAATAAGACACCACGTCGGCGATTCGCAGGAGTCAAGGTTCGAGTTTAGTCTCTCTCTCGCGTTGACTTCGATTAGTTCTGAAAGAAAAGCGGATCTTCGCAGTTTAAACACGTCCGCACGGATTGAATTTTAACCTTTATATTAAAGTTGCGAAACAGCGCAGAAGGAAGGAAAGTCCTAAGTGAATCGAGTAATGACCTTCACAGAATCAATTCGCTCGGTATTTTATCGTATGATTAAATCATCCTATGTTGCTGAGATTATCCTGAGATATAATTCTTCAAAGAATCATACGCCTTCAGCTTTAAATCACGTCATATTTTCTATTCCTCATTGATGCTTGTAACTTGTATTATGAAGGACAATTTCATTGTTTCTGTCGGGTTCCTGAATCTTTATATCATCGAAGTATGACACTTTTACAGATTTACTAACAACCATGATAGTGAAAGATAAAGGTAGATTGGCAAATTGTATCCCATATGGCCGAATTTAAGAAACATAGCTGAATTTTCCTTTGGCCGCTGAGAGAAAAATTTAGGCTCAAAAGACTTCATAGTTAATATACCTCAGTGATACCTCAGAACTTAATTTAAAAACAACAGCTTGCCAACACCCTTATTACTGTCTATATATAGTAAGGCCATTACACCTTTTAGAATGAAATATGAAGAAAGTATCAAAATTCTTAGGTATATCCTCTACGAAGAGCACTGATAAAATTTTACGAATGCAAAATTATTTAAAATTCTGTGTATGTATGATGTCAATATGAAGTTGATTTTATGTTCTATTTTTATGTATGTTTATTGTAAATCTTATTAACCAATGTTTTTTATTTCTATTTTACTTGAACTTCACTTGCTTCTATTGTATTTGGCGGATTTATTTTGTTTGTATTATAACTCAATGTAGCGGGTTCTACCTGTTTGGGCTAAATATATTAATAAGGGCTGCCAGATAGCCTAGTGGGTAGAGCGTTC
Source organism: Pachydiplax longipennis (assembly GCA_036926295.1). Classification (NCBI taxonomy): domain Eukaryota; kingdom Metazoa; phylum Arthropoda; class Insecta; order Odonata; family Libellulidae; genus Pachydiplax; species Pachydiplax longipennis. The sequence continues at coordinate 34,379,797 of JAVFKF010000019.1, forward strand.
GACTTTAGTAAATGCGGTATCGGGTAAAGATATAAATAAGACGAATTATGATTTGACAAAGTATTAATAAATCGTCGGGATTTTCGATCATTTTGGCGTAAATTTAGGTGAAATGCAATTTAAAACAAAATACCCTACTCCATAACCGGACTCTATCCGACCCAACCAAATTTATTTCAAAATACTAAGTCGAAAACTATCATTTCAGTTACACGGTGGCCAAAATGAGAAGTTTTTTTTCTGTAATGGAAATGCCCTTTTTGCGGAGCGGGTACTTCATTTAGCCCATTGCCCGAATTCGGTATTACGCATATCACCCGCAACAAGTAGTCTGTCCTTGCATGTATTCTCACGCTAATAACCGCGCTTTCTAAGCATTTCTCCGGCGATTCCCTCTGCAAAAAAACCGCATTTGTTTAGGTCGCTTTTCCATAAGGGGGAAGTAAAGGCGTAATGGGGATAATTGTGGAGTGTGACGAATGGACTGCGCTCGAATTGGCGTGTGAAACTGCTCTCCACATAAAAAAGGGACCTCATTCCCGTCCCCTTTGCTATTAATCTCTCGGAAATAGACGATGAAATTTATGTATTCGCCAACTGTGTAGGAGATTTTTATATTGGGAAAGCACCTCAGATATATAACAATGAATATCAGTAAACTTCGATGCTGGACTAAGAGATAAAGGTTCTCCAAGCGCCGAAATAGCGGCGACCGTCTAAGGGCGATTACCGGGAAACGGATAATCGTTTAGCGGTCCCAGTTCTTCAGAATCCCGATGTACATTTCGGAAACAATGCTTCCATCTTCATAGGGGTCCAATGCTGAATGCATTGGAAGCATTGGACCCCCTATGAAGATGGAAGCATTGTTTCCGAAATGTACATCGGGATTCTGAAGAATTGGGACCTCTAAACGATTATCCGTTTCCCGGTAATCGCCCTTAGACGGTCGCCGCTATTTCGGCGCTTGGAGAACCTTTATCTCTTAGTTCATTGACCGCCGAGTTCCTTTTTTCTCCTTCGATGCTGGAGTTCCGTTTCTAAGTCAATAAATGTAACATTTAGAATACAGATACCGTATATGTAACATTGTAACATTTAGAATATGAAACCTACTACCTCATAATCATTTTTATATATTCACAATCATTTTAATATACTCAATCAATAAATCTTACACGTGAATCGATCCCGAATCCATCTGAAAATCAACGATTACATAAACGAAAAAATAATTATCTGCAGTACTTAGTACTCAAAGAGAAACTGAAGGTATTGTAAAATTCTCAGTTAGTGTCTTTTGAGATATTTTACACTGATGATGACAGACCTGTGTTTCAGGAGATATCATTCAGTAGTAGTATTGGTAAAAGTGCATCGACAGCTGAGGTCAATTCACACGTGGGCTTCCACCGGGAATCGAACCCGGGGTCGCTATCTCCAAAGTCGAACGCATCGAATATTCGGATATATAATTCAATATCTATACTTTATCGATCCCATGCTTTCATTATTAACAGTGAGGTGTAAAAGAACTATACTATTTATTAACGTCAAATACGCGTATGAAACGAGATGTATGGATATCTCTGTAGATTCCTCATTAAAGTCCTTTTTGATCTCACTCCTACTGGAATTACTTTCTTCCGGGAATCGAAATTGCCGTACGTGCAATGGTAAATTAAATTTTGAAAAGTGAACTAAACGAGCATATAACTGCGGTTAGGAACGAATTAACTCTTTCCATAGAAAAATCGACCTGAATTTCAAGCTAAGACTCATAATTACGTTTCCATTTCATGAAAAGAATCTAAGCCTCGAATAACCCTTGAATCTGTATATTCAGACAAAATCAACTATCAAGGAAGATTGATGGATTGAAAACAGTCTTACCAACCAATTCCTTGCCAACCGGATCTTCCGGGATCTCTTTCAGGTGCTTGGCCTCTGCTGCTGGTCCAAAGTCTGAAAGAGCGACATACACCCATAATTAAATTTCATGTCAGCTGCAAAAATATAAACAAAATGACTTTATTACGGTGAGACTAAATAGTTCAATTTTCCATCCAGTTCTTCGTCATACATAATTTGGAAGAAGGAACTGCTTGAATAAAATTGTACAGAAGCAAACTGTTTTGTGGGTTTAAAGACCTTAATTTGTGCTTAGGAAACACCACAATAAGAAAACACTCGCAAGAAGATAAATTTAAAAAGCGTGCGAAACCTACAGATAGTTTACTAAATTTTTAGGAAAAGGCACCCTGAGACATTTGAAAGGCAAAAAGAAAAACATTATAGTAACGCTTTACATGGAAATCATCATTCATTCCATTGTGACGTCATTTAAATTGTATTAAGCAATTTTTGTACTTAAATAAGATTATTCGAATAAAAAAAAACGTAAAATGATTCACCTAGAATAGGTTTTGCCTATTTTTGGTCTCTTCGAGCACAACGTAGGTTCATCCGGAGGTATCAATAAAACAGACTAATTATTACCGTAACTATGATAATTTGTTACAATTTCATCCAAATTATATACGGATTTTACGACAAATATTATTAATCGGAACGCAGTTGATTCCCTTTATAGTTAAGTATATGGTACGATATCTCTTTGAGGGATATGGCCTAGCCAGACGGCATTCATCGTGGATGACGCATGATCTTTGGAGGGGAAGGATGAGTACTTTATAAAGTAATTCATTAAATATACAATAAATATATATATATATATACATAAAAAGCATATATTAATTTAAGCGTATAATTCCATTAATCGCGATCCCTCGAATCTCTTCTCTTTTCACAGTAGAAAGTTCTTGGAAACTAAGATAACAAATGCTCCGCTATTATGCCACAGTGATTGTAAATCGCTGTGTGGGTGGATGCTACTTTCACTTTCTTAGTGGGCGTTCGTCTTCGAAGATCTGAATGGATTCTGACGATATCAGAATTTACGATTCAATAGAACACTGTGTGCACCGAAGAGAGGGTTTCCGAAGATTCATAATTTTACAAGGATAAATTCTATTCTTATGGATGTGCATATATGTATTTTCGGAAGGGTTTTACGGCTTCTGCGATTCCTCGTTAGGGCTATTTTCAACCACGCTTATTATTACCTTGAGCTTTCTAGGTCAGCCGAAGTATTTTCACATTCTCTAGTCCGTATTCAGAAAGATCTAGCGTTTCTCTTTTATATCGGGCAGAAAACGCTGCAAGGGGAAATCTAACAACGAATGTACAATCTCTCGCATACTAAAATTATTCACTTGCCCAGAAATAATGTAAGAATTTCTTCTACTATAATATTCAAAAGGCTTACATGGTGTTCGACGAATGCAAAAAAATATTTAAAAATATGATAAGCCGGAATTCAGCGTTTTTTTCAAGATATTGAAGCTTGTTGAATGTACTGAACGTGTTTGTAACTTTTAAAATTTGGAACTTACACATTATTGCCTTGTAATAATAAAGTTACTAATGCATTATTCATTTTCACCTTGTATTTGATTTGAAATGGATTTCTTAAATATTCCTAAGATAATTCATTAAGGTCTCTAACAAGCTACAGAGTCACTTTAAAAATTTATTAAACAACGCGATTAAGCAATCCATCACAGCATTTGGCAGTACTCATTTCATATGACTAATCACATACGTATGCCTTTCGTAATTCCGTATAATTTTATGCGCTTTGTACTCAACAGCAAGATCACTCGTATATTAATGCCAGGATACTCCTTTAGAATCATAATAGGAAAGGGATCAACAAGCTATTAATTGCGAAGATTGCTGAAGTTATAGTTGAAACAAGAAAGATGTGAATGGGCGATTTAATGCAACTCATGCCATCATCAGAACATGAAGTTCCATGTAGTATCGCTAAATATTCTGTATTATTAATGTAATTGTAATTCATTATAAAATTGTAAATGAAATCAACATGTTCTGGCGTTACTTTGTGGAAAGCCATAATAAATTATACAACTTTGTAATTTTCCACGTATTTTTTTACGTGGAATATTACAAAGTTGTATAATTTTTTATAAAATTGTAAAATTTTCCACGATGACTGTAAATATACTATCTACACAAAATAATATTTTAAAAGTTAGTCGGAAATTGTCACAAATCTTGGTGTAGTATCTTGGTAGATCTACCTATCTGGCGTACAAGTTTCTAGATCCGCCCCTGGGATTTACCAAAGTCGGGAAAGGTTAATAACCTGTGGATAATTGAGCTGGGTTAAAGCAATCATATGCTTCATAGCGAATAATCATACCATGACAATTTAACCATCCCAATATCTCCGTTTAATATTCGAGAAAAAATCAGCGAAACTTTCAGGCTTCAGAGGTCGGTTACGTATAATTTGTTGTCCATCCATAAGAATCTGGATTGTTCGGTAGGTATGGTTTGATGTGTGCGATGAAGGGAGGATGTGTAGCGGGTGTGTGATGAACAGTTTCCTGGATGCACGTGGGGCGGGAAATGGAGACTCTCCCTCTTCCAACTTAGCCTCTTCACTCCCCATTTACTCGCCGCCATTGCATCAAAATGTCGCCCGCCTAACACTACGGAATTTCCTCATAAGTCTTGTTTGTTTTGCTGAGTTCGCCTGTTTTCTAGATGGTCCGTGGTCACAATGAGTAATTGGGGCTGTGGGCAGAGATGCGACAATCGATTGAGAAAATCAATGGAGTCCTCTGTACATAATTTCTAAGCATCTATTTTGGTGACCGGCGGATTTCTCCCTTCACACTACATCAAAACATATAAGAGAAGAACCTTTCGAAAGAGAAATTTTCCCGGTTCCTGCTAAACATAGACCTACGAGGGTCGTCCCATAAGTGCCCGACCTAAGATATAAATGGTGATAGTTGCCTGAAAAATAATTACTTTTCTAAAGTACGAACCTTATCAAGATTAAGTTTGAATTTTGAAGACACTAAGTCGTTAAATATTTGTTTGACAGTCAACAATAGTAAACACTCTCAGTGAATTTGTAAACATGGAAAAAATTAGTCACCGTTATGCGATACAATACTTTTATTTAAAAGGTTTCAGTCCAACGGATGTCAAACCTGAGCTGTATTCTAATCTGAGAGAATCTGCTCTCTCGTTTATGACAGTAAAATATTGGGTTGTTGTGTTTAAACGAGGCCTTCGAGCTTCCATGATGAACATCGCAGTGGTCGATCAAATGAGGTGACCACGCCAAATATTATAAAGAAAATCCACAAAGTGGTATTGGATGACGTCGACTGAAAGTGCGCGAGCTAGCAGACATGGAAGGCATCTCAAAAAACGCTGTACATCGCACCATTGGGCGTAAAAATTGGGTTAAAATTTCAATTTTTGACAGATGATGGAATTGAAATATTACTTGGTGCATGAAGTTGTGCGAGTAAACCCAAGGTTATACGAGAAGTGAATACAAAGTTATACGAGAATAACTGCCCGGAAAGTGGGTTCGAGTCCCAGTCAAGTCACAATTTTTCACTTCTCGTATAACCTTCAATTTTTTAGTTTCGCTACTGGATGTGTGTATTAGATTAGAATATAGCTCGGCGTTGTCATGCTTGGAATTTATGGCTTACTTGGATACGTTTCTGCTCTGTTGCTTCCCCAAACAAGGAGATTTAAAATAAATGTAACTGAATTGTTTCACTATTGGTTTAATCGGTGCAGGTTAAGAGAGCGTATTCCAAACTGTGCCGCGGAGCAGTAGTGTGCCGCGAGAGGTGAAACTGTGCCGCGGAACAAAGGAAGGTTATGTCGACGTGAAACTGTGAGTATTTTTGAAGTGTTTGTTAACTTTCCTACGCCTAAAGTATGGGTTAATGTGAAAATTAACCGTATTTTAACAATTTTGTACTATTACTGATTACTCTCTTGGTGATATGACTTGGTTAGTCTTAGGCTGAGTAGAAATTTTTAAGGTATATAAAAATTACAGGTACAATTTACATTCCAATCATTATTTTTCCTATGCTTACTTCAGTTTATTGAATTCTATGAGGATTTTAATTTTTTGTTAGCAAAAGATGGTTTCAGGAACAATCTTTTTTTCTGATACCATTCTGTCTTATAATGTATTTTCACAAAATATTTAGTATATAATCGACTGAGGTGACCGTAACTTGGTAAAACTCCATTACAGGAGAACTAAATCAAGTCATTATTTCCAAAATTTTTAAGTTTCTTCTGGTTTTTCATTCGCTGAGAGAATTCATAATCGCTTTAGCCTTCCTAAGGTAATGGAACTCCCAAAACCTCGCAACCGTCGAAAGTTTGGGATTAAGTAATTAACTAAGATTACCACATTTGTGACTATGATCTTTTTATTTGCGTTTAGTACTCGACGCACAAAGATTTATTACCAAAAGCAAAACTAAAATTAAATTTCGTTCATCGGAAACTTAGGAATAAAACAGATTATCTTACGCAGGGTTAAAGCGATTAATCAATTATTGATGACTGATATGATACTAAATGCGCGCCATTCTCCCGTATAGAATACACGATACCATAAGAATAACGTTGTCACTTCATGAAGTTGGAAGAAGTATCTCGTCTTTATTTCCTTCCCTTGACCATTTGCTTGCTCGTATCGAGAGCGGATTCTTAGCACTAAAATGACTAGGAACGGAAGGGACGGCCTTGAGACGTGATTCGGGGGAAGGAATGCGAAATCCTGAGGATACAGGATAGGAAACATGCTTTTCAACGGCGTAACAAACGAAATTTCTTTACCTTAGGTATAAATCTAGCTTAAACGCCCAATTGGCGTATCAGTTTTACGGTTACTGGAAAAACGAATTTACTCTATTCAAAAAATTAATTCCAACTTCATTGAAGAAAATTTGCAGAAGCCTTGTAATTTCCGATTCAGGCGCAGATGTGAATCAATGAAGATCAAATATAAAAAACGCGGAATAAGCGTCAGCACTATTTGCCACACTTTTACCGAAAGTTCTGTTTTCCTGCGATGCATGGTCGTTGTTACGTAATAGTTTAAACAAGACTGAGCCATGAATTTTGACTGGATTCACAGTGACTCAGATTACGCAGGGGGTCGATATTGGATCCTAATGTTTATCATTTAAAGGCAAAATATACTTCTTTGGAATGATGCACAACATGTTCCATTGTAACCGCAGATCATCATAAAGGAGCGCGTCAAAGCCCAGACTATACTATTTTTTATTAATTAGACGAAGAAAATAGAGTTAATGGAAAAATTTCATCCCGAAAGGATTTAGAAAACGGTTCTCTCACAAGAGAAAAGAAATGGAAATGTTACTCAAAATCCTGAGATCTAAAGTCTTGCCAAGGAGATTAAGGGAGATTTGAAATTATTTCCTTGTGAGTATTGTCTTTCTTAATAATAAAGGTTAGATGCAAGATGAGGCTTTTTAGTTCAAACAAAGAGGAATTATCATTATTATTACCTCCTGTAAACTTTCGAAAAGCAATTATATCTTCATAATATATAGTAGTTGTACAGTTATCGTAGAAAACTTCTGATTTTAATTCAAGCTCCTCGTAACACCCAGGGAAATTACTAGTAGTATGATACTATTAAGGGGAGTAACAAATTGATTTATGATCAACAGTAAAGCTAAAATTAAATTTCTTTCTACGCTAACATTGTGGTAAAATAGATTGACAGACAAAGGATTAAAGTGATTAACCAATTATTGATGATTGATATGATACTGCATGCCCCCCATATTCCCGTAAGGAATACACGATACCACAATATTTACGTGGTCTCACCCCAACATTAAGGAGTACTAAGAATCGAAAAGGAAAGCAAGTAGACGAGAAGAATGGAGATCCTTGAAAACTAACCTCCTGTAAGGAGAAGTTACTTATTGATTGATCACTCTTATGCCCTCAGTTGGGTCCACTGTAGGCCAAAACAGAGAAAATGATGCAAGGAGCGTCTCTATGATCTTTGCCTTAAATTAGGAGTCGCCGAGAAATGCTGAGACACTGTATAGAATGGATTTGGAGGCGATATTTCGTTAGGGGGCGCGTAGGGGAGGCGTTGGAGAAGGAGAGGGCGGAAATTCCCCCTCATCAGCGAGAACAGAGGGTAAAAATAGCACCTTCCGAAAGCTGCCGACGGCTGCTCTAGAAGGGGAATTCTTCGATATTCAATTCTCAGACATTCCTTCAGAAAGGGGAGAACTCCTGCACTCTCTATACGTTGCCAGGATATTATACGAAGTAATTTTAAGGCAAAATTTTGTTCCGTATCCAAATAATACGTCTCCCAAATCAAAAGGATTACCCTTACGATGGAGTTCATTTCGTTACATAAGCTTATGAAAAATCGTTCGAATGAAAAGGATTTTCAAGATTCGAACTCTGGGACGACTTTGAGGATAAATTGTATACCAACGACCTTTACGAACTAAATGTATAATACTTCGTTCTATTTTGGTACCAAGGTTTTGGCGAGAACACAGCCAAAGTACATACATACAATATTACACATTTGTTAGTAGTGTTAGTTAGTTTTGGAAACAAATTCAGAGGCTACTGTAGAAAATGGAGTGACCCTGGGTTGAAGTCTGCAAATTTCGGACAGTGAAACCATTAACTTCTTTAGATTTTGGTGCCTCATAAATATATTTAATCCTCTGATTTCTTTTGTCAAGAATTTAATCATATCTGAACTAAGATAATCCGATTACATCTACATTCTACGTCATATCTTGGCGCAAATGACAGAAAAATCACAAAAACTCTAATAAATTATTATTAAACATCTGTTTTTGGTGATCAGCGATTTTCTCACTCCAAACTGTATCAGAGCATATAAATGACAAACCTTTTAGAAAATAAATTTTCCCGGTTCCTACGACAAATGAAAAATGCACTATTTGGGCAAAAGATCGAGTTAAAATGCGAATTTTTGAGTTTCGTCATTGGACGTTAATTTCATTATTCCCTAAAAACGGATTCCAACATATTCATCTGCAAAGTTGTTTTCATTAGTCTCCGTAAACGAAGACCTCAACGTCGTACGCAACCATTATGATATTTTAATAAACCGGTCGCAACTGAAACATGACACAGCCGAATATGAAGGTTTATGTCACACACGTAAGACAGCTTACGTTGTCACTTCATTCAAAGAATCGCTTTCTTTTAATTAAATTTCCTAGTGTTCGTAATTTCCGCATGGGACAACAAGTCAATTGATGGTTACAAGACTACAGTTTTATAACACTATTGATAGTTCTGTTCGTGAACTCTAACCTAAAGTCAATATCCTCGAATAACTAACTCAGCAATCAATTCCCGGTTGCTATACAAATAATAATTTCTTTGTGAATCCGGTTTCTCTCAGCAAAATTCTACCCAAAATACCAATCTTTGCCGCAGTTGCTGTGGCTTGAAGATAATACACGCTGAAAGGAAAAGCGGAGAACGAAACGCGAGAGAAGCAAAACCTAAGGATGGATTGCACAAGAAGGGGATGTTTAATAACAGAGTGATGCCATTTCCTTGTGGGTTGCGGAAAAGTATCGATGCAGTTCTTGGAAACTGTTATCCTCTGGACGACGGGACGTGACTCTCACGCGATTCTGCGAACTTTGCAAAAAGAGAAAATCCTCAATAGGCCGTCTGTGAGGATGTAAACTCGATACTACAGACGTTTAGAGAGTTATCAGTCTAAAGTGGCAATTGAATATGATAAGCTGGATATTTAATAAAGATATGGGAAAAGATAACGGCTTACCATTGCTGATGGTGTATTTAAAGAGATTTGCGGGACTGATTCTTAGACCGATGTTTCTAAGAAAGGTCATGAGGTTACGAACTATACCAAAAGCTTCTGTAAATGTTCATTAAGTGAAAATTAAGTGAAAAGAAAAGAATCACGGCAGGATAAAGAATAATAAGATTCCTTACAGATTTAGGATTTGGCAACATCCTTATTTCAAAGACGGTCTTGCTCATTCATGATTAAATTCTTGAAAATAACATATAATCCAGTATTAGTGATCTATAAAAAACATATTAACTACGAAAAATACATTCGATGTGCTAAAATTGTTCAAGTAATAGTTGCTTTATCAAGACGTAAATGGGACGACAAGCTGTATATTGTTTTAAAAATGGATCATTTATTCAATATATATGTAATTACATAATAGTTTATAGCCTTTTGCTTCAGATATGATTGCGAAATTGGTGAAATTATTCAAAACGTCTTCCATTTTGCAACGATAATACGTAATTATTATTGATTTATTTTAATAGCGATTTCATTGTTTTCTCAAGGGATGAGTTAAATCCCAAAATCGCAGAAAATTTTACAATACCATACATTTCCGTATCCCTCTTTGCACCAAAGAATGGTGTAACCTGTTTTAGCCTATATTCTGCCTAATTTCCCATTGATCGACAAAGAATTGTGTACATTACAAGTACCACCGTCCCACGCTCTACTTTCCTTCTCCTCCTTATCTCTGAATGGTTCCTTTTGTCTCCTTTGTTAGCGATGACTGATTGTACAAGTAAAATAAAGATGTAGCTGAGCAGTTCAGTCTCAATCTCTCTGACGAAGCAGATTCTTGCTTAGTTATCGAGAGAACTTCCCAGTTTTTAGTGCGCTGTTGAGTATTTTGGAGAGTTATTGCTTTGTGAAGCCTCTCACTACTGATGTTAAACATTTCCTTGTTTATTCCTAGCTAAGATTGCTTCATTGTAGAGTGAAAATTACCGCAATGAAGTAACAAAGGAAGGAGCTTTTTTTGTCCGTAAAGCTGACCATTCTTCACAAATATGACGAGAAGGCAAATCAAACTTAATCAGCAATAGTTCTAGATGTCGTATCCTTGACGATGGTAGATAAAAACGATTTCATATGATCTTAAGATGTAATACACTTATTTAAAATTAAGATCTAGTAAAAGGCTTTCATGTTGTATTCCGACGCACAAGAAATTAAATGTCAAATTAAATGTCCAGATTAAAACCCCATCCTGCATGTAACACAGTTTTCATTGGGTTCCCTGAAATACGCCTTAAGAGGGTTTTTACAGAACTTGTCGCACATTTATTATAATACATTATAATCGCATATAATATTAATTTAAAGTTAAGAATAAACACCATTCGTATACAAAGATACACTAACTCGAGAGAAACGAAGTAGAAATCATGATGGAGTGAACATAAAGGCTGAGCACAGGAAAGTACAGAAAATTAATCGTGATAGAGCAATTAATCGGCTATTGTAATCAAATAAAATAATTACGATATAATTAGTAGTTGCCCTGCACGAAAATTTCAAAGACGGACGCTAATACTTTATTTCCCCATCCAGATATATTTCAACCAACACTCCAATCACTACAAACGAATGCATAAACATTAAAAATTACCTAAGTACCTTGTTTGTATCAATGGATATCGCTATCTACATGTTCGGTAACGAAAGGCTATAGGCAAATTCAAATTTTAACTCCAATTTTTCTCCAAATGCGTTTTTCATTTATCGGTCGATTTTAGCAAGAAGCGGGAAACACTCTTCTTAAAATGGCGTGTCATTTATATGTTTTAATGGAGGATGAAGGGAAAAAAGCGCTGGTCTCCGAAGAAGGATGTTTTGAAATAATATATATGGATAATGCATAAATATATATTGGTATTTTCAGATATAAAGAAAAATAATAGTAATCAATGAATGATGGTGCTATCTTTTCACAGTATTTCATTCGAATCCATATTTAACACGAATCAAGCCGATAAACATCGCAGTGTTTCTAAAAGTTTCACTCAGCGGCAGTGACTAGATGAAACCGCGGTCAATGTGTACTTTCAAAGGAAATCTGCTCGTTTCCACTTATTTCTGTTGTTTCTCGAAATAAGATAAACAAGCCATTTCCCAACGACTTTTCTCTTTCACTTTATCTAGCTTCTGTTAGGCGTTGGAACGTATTAGAAAGGCATTTCATGTTTCTTTTCCAAGGACAAACCCACTAACTCTTCTGCAAGTCAAAACATGTCTCCATGCGCCAAACACAGAGACAAGCTAATGTTATTTACTTAATATATGAACCCGTATCTCTTGCTGAGAAATACGTTTTTGCAGTCTTGAGGGCTCAATAATTAAAGAAAACTTGAGTTTAAGGTTGTTGTCGACTGGTTAAGCCAGGTTTTTGTGATAATCAGATTCTTCTGTTAAATTACGAGCAGTAGTATGCTAATATTTAATTGACGCAAAACAAGGAAATTTTACGGAAAGGAAGATTTACGGAAACAGATTATTATGAAATTAATGATAAATATTTTTCTTTATGGTGGAAAGAATTCCATGTTATATTTTATAATATGTTATACGTTATGTCTATGCTTGTTAAAATTGTCTACGCTTTTTTTTCAGTTATCACCTTCCGTGGGCATTATCTTGCAGGTTGAATTCGTTGTATGCATAGGTAAATCATAAACATGAAAATAACTTCCTCAAAGACAATGTGCATGAAAAAGCTAAAACGCCAGTTAGATGAAAGCCAGTTGTAGACAACAACATTATACAGACGAAAATGTAATTTAAATACCTTGGTATTTAAATTAGAGTTATCTGGATAATGTGTTATGGAATCAGAAGCAAGAGAGCAAGTAACAAGAACAAAAGCCTCAAGATTGACTGGATGCTTGAATGACACCCGTAAGGGTAACTTATTGTAAATTTTCACCAATTAGCTTGCAGTATGCAAGCAACTTTTACTCGTATGAAGAACAGACGTGATTATATTTTCTAGGGCTCCCGGATAGCCGTGTGGGCAGCGCGTTCGACTTCAATGAAAGCGGCCCCGGGTTCGAATCGCGGTGGGAGCCAACGTGCGAAATGACCTCAGCTGTCGAAGCACTTTTCACAGTATTTCTACTATATTCCAGAGTTTCTTCCTTTCCTTTGCTTCATTCCGCTGACATTAGCTAACCAAAATCGTGACTTTATTACCGGCCACCAAAAATTATTTATGACATATTTTCTATGACTTTTCATTCCTAGCCAAAATTGTGACTTTTTCGAGAAATTTTTAGTTTTATTTTATTTTCGGTCGCAGGATAATCTTATCATTCAATAAGTATGAAAGGCGAAGTGACGAATATAGAAAAGGCAAATTGCTATAATAACGTAAGGGAGAAGATCTTTCTGATATTGGATATATTAAGTTACTTTTATAAAGCGCTATAACATTGGTAGAAATAGGAATAATTTAATGAAAACAACAGGATGAAGGGCTTAGTGCTGTTAGGTCTCTTTTTATGAAGATCGTCATTATGCGATTTTGAAGTTATGCTGTTTATACTTCATCCAAAAATGTGTTTGAGCCATATACTACATATAGACTTGTTAAGGAAGCTCGCGTAGAGATAGTCTCAAAGCTCACTTCGTTTTTTCCATTCACACATAAAATTAATGAATGTAAAGAACAGTTAATGATACCTTAATTCTCCATCTATATGCCAAGGATTTGTTTTAATAGTCAGCTATCGAAATTGGGGCATTTCCCCTTGCATGTGATAATTATTGGAATATCACTGATAATTAATGAAGTGTGATATTCTCGAATCACAAAAAGTATGTACAATGAAAGCAATACGTTTTAAATATAACTGTTACGACAAATCGGAGAGTGTTATTGGATACTTCAGAAAGTAGGAATGGGAAACTTTAAAATAAAGAAATTTCAATCAAAGACTGAATTTACTCAGTAAATTCAAGAAGAGGACTCTCGTATAGGATGTAGCCAATAATATGCGCCCTCCTTGTCACATAGGCCGTTCTGATACTGCGGGGAAGGTCAGAGAAATAGATGCTAGAACCAGAGGATTCAAGAATTCATTTCTTCCAGAACGATACGCGAAAGTTATTGATTAGGAAAGTAGAGTCATAGTGAATGTACCTTCTGCAACTTGCAGGGGGTGCATTCACTAAGAAATATTCTTCTAGAAAATGAAATGAAGGCATTTAGTGAAGAAGCGAAACTAAGCAAATCAAAATAAGCAAAATTTTTATTGTTAAAATAACATTCATATGATGTTAATTTATTATCAAAATGAGCAACATTCTGTCTGTGAAAATAATATCCATAAGATTTCCAATGAAACATGGAAGAAACGTTTTAACGATAACGAAATGAAAGTATTTCAATCAAACTCACATTATGGGGTGGGCTTGGAGTGTACCAAACTCCAGTGTGTCAAACAAGGGTTAATGCGATGTTTTCTACATGCACTTCTCCGTAGAACGCACAGCGTAAAACGAATGTAGAGAAATCGACAGGAAAGAGACGTGAAAGAGTAGGCAAGTATGGAGTACGGTTAGCAACTAGATCATCTAGAATGAGATCGGCGCGCTTGTCATCGATGAAGTATGTTTCAACGAGACATTTGCCCGAATGGCCGTTTGAATGTGGAAACGGCGTCGGGGTCTTTGGCCTACGCGGGAATAGACCCACGACCTCAATCTCGGAGAATGTTTTCTCTTCGGTGCATGGCACTGCAGAACGCGGAAGGCATTCCTCCGTGATTCGAGCCCAAGCGGTTACCGTACCAAATGCACGCCGTTGCACTCACCCTCGTAAATATAAATGCATTTCTCGGGAAGTTGCACCGCTATCCCGATCTGCTTACCAACAGCATTAAAATGAACTTGCGTTTACTGCGGGCCTTATATATGCGTATTACAATCAAAGGGGAATCTTGATCGAAATGGCAAAGAGAGCATACTAACCTTTTAAGATAACACTATTGTAGTATTGACTAACTTTTGATCATTTCTCAGAAAAAAGAGTTTCAATTGCATTGATGGATTCAAGAATGGAATTAAATTAACACGAGGAAGCTATATGAATTCAAAAATTAGGAGCCTTTAGCAACCTTTATATTCTATTCTTCACTTGATGAAAGTATTATACGAATATGGGAATATGACATCAAATAGCAGCGTAAATCCGTGAAAAACTGCCTTGGAAAATTTGCGTTAACTGTGTATTATTCGGCTTAAAATAATATTTATAAAGCATAAAACCAACAAGTAGTTTCTACCGTCTGCGGCATTAAAATTAAATAAGTAATAACGTAAAGAAATGAAGTTGAGTGGCAGGAAAATCAACTGAATAAACGGCCACGATAGGATTCGAATCTACAATTACAGACTTTGCCGCCAAACGCAAAAACCACTACAGCATTCATCAGGTACCGTTGTGTTGGATTTTATTGAAAGACGGATATTGATGAATGTTGACGAAATTCTTAAACACTTTTCTACTGAGTATCGGCTAAAAGTTGGTCATTATTACCAACAAGTTGTTATCAATATTAGATTAAAAAAGCGTAGTATATACGTTCTTTGACATTTCGATCAACGCTCCCTTGTCGGTGCTAAAGTCACTTCGCCAGAAGTTTAACTTCGCAAATATATACATCCTGGGTGTAGATATGGGCAATCGAGTGAAAAATACAAATGTAGATTATGGATGGTTCGTAGTGAGCGAGTTTTTAAAACAATATCTTCCACTCTGCAATAATCATAGACTATCAAAATTATCTCACATTTAGTAAGTATATAGTATAATCCAATCTCAAGCTGAAACGTAGACGTGACAAAGAGCAGACATTAACCCATTAGCCATTCGCATACGGCTTATTCTTCCCAAGATGAAATATACAGAAGAAAGAAAATGAAGAAAATCTGCGACGCTATAAAAAAAACCTTTGACATAAGCAGTTCCCGCGGAAAACACATAAAACTCGAAGTCGTTATCAATGATTTGCTCATCTTAACTGCCAATTATTTGCTCATTTATCCAGCTGATGGTGGATTTTCACGTAGCACACACGTTAGGTATTCGTGATGAAATAATCTGACAGCAAGAAAAAGCCTTCGACCGAACGCACCAACGCCTAACAGAGGCTTTACTTCACCGTAACAAATTCCACAAAAGGATCTTCGAATTTGCTTTCTGTTTCCTTAAATCTTGCCAATGTAGTTCAATATTCTCTGAATATGTGGACCCCCCAAGCCGACGATAGATATTTAACGATGTACAGGTGCAACCGGGAGTAATATTTACGCGGAAAAACCTTCATTCTACCGATTAAGTGAATGAATTGGCCTCAATTACACAACGAAATAATCATTCTATTGTAAGAAAAGCTGAATTTAAGATACATTCTCTTCGAATCTTACAAAAAACATTGCCGTAAAATAAACTTGGATCGTATTCGAAGGAAGATTTTAAATGTAAGGAATTATAAATATCTCATCATCCGAAAATACACTTATTCATTGGTGATATTCTCCTTCAAGTGCATTTCTACATATAATTCTGTGAAGCACTTTCATTGCCTCTAATCTACGAACATACTTAAATGGATGTTATCACTATTGAGTGAAAGAGCCGCGATTTCAGTACCCCCAGCAGCTACTGGCACTTTCTATCACAAAAGACACTCTATAAATGCATTCTCGGTGCAATTAGTGTGGAGAGAACGTGAGTAGAATATACGGAGCCCGACTTATATATTTCAAGATATCCAACAGTGGATATTGGTTCAGTATCTCTTGCAATAAGGGATGAGAATCGCATGAACGGTTTTAATGCAAGAAATACGTTTATTAGGAATAATACTGCAAAATATTACAGCTCCAACGACAACGTCCTGACAAAGCGAGTACTAAATATTATAATTTCTCGATTCAAGCACTAGCGAGAACATGTATTTTTGAGCAAGTCTTGAGAATAAGTTAACCCTAGTGAGTCTCTCTCAACGGCCACCAAAGGGTTTCAGATAGGAAACGCCCACAGTGAAATCTATCTTTTAGATGCATTTCGGAACAATGCTCGCTGAAAATTTCACACCGACATTAATTCTACACAGCAGGTGCCTCTATCATACACATTCTATATCGCAGATAGCCTCACGATTCATGTACGACGTTCCACTAACTCATCGTCCACCTTCGACGCACTTCCATCATCCAACCCCGGTTGTCAACCCAACAAAACACGGCGGAAACCTCCATTCCCAACGCCGATACACATAACGAGGGTCGGAATCGGGGATTTAGCACCGAAACCTGTCACTTTACGCCACGGGATCAGCGGTTGTATCGTCGCGGAATCGTCGGCTGCGGTTTCCCATACGTTTTCACGACGCATCGCACCACAAACACTGCACAATCGTCGTGGCACAAGATGTCGATTTACCTTAAGCTCTCGGGAGTGGCGATCGATAGCGCCGCAGCACCTCTATCGGAAGACTACGGCACCCAGAGAAAGAGCATCCACCCGCGGCTCCGTCCGCTCGCCTACTGCTCTGGAAGCGAAGGGGGTGCAGAGTGGGGAGAGATAGGGAGCGCGTGTCTTCCGTAAGAAAGCTTTTTACGCGCCAGTGGCTCCACCAGGTTGTTGCACAAGGTCGAGAATCTTTCTGAAACCCTCGCGTGGGGTCAACGTTTCCCCACATCTTCCTGAATCTCTCGTGGTGACGTAATGTTTTCGATGGAGCCATTCCCCCCGAGGAACGCCTCTCTCTCTACCTCTCCTGATCGGTTTTTCCTCGGTACTTTCTCCGTTCTCTTCCCCACGTCTCGTTCTTCTCGTCGGATTTGTTATCGAATCGGCTTTGCTATCTTTCTTTCTGCCTGATTTAACTAGCCTGGGTGACGGGTGAAACAAGAAGAAATTCAATCTGCAGTGCATATCCCCATATGGAATGTTGTTCTGCTGAGTTTGTATCTATTCATATTGACACCAGACTTGTCTAATCGCAGCTGAATTTTGGTAATAATATTTGCGAGTGATTTCTGTTCAAGCATTCTGTATCATACTTTTGATGTTTTTTAATGCGTATTTATTATTTCCATGTTACTGTATTTATGATACCTGATTGTGATGTACAATACTGTGATTTTTTGTAAACTTTTAATACGTTGCTACCTAGCCAGTTGGCTAACTTGCAGCGTTATATTTAATAATAGTAATAATAATTGCAGCTCGTCTCAGAATAATTATTTCGTTTTATACTTGTGGCTAATTGATTCACTTAATGGTTAGAATGAAGGTTTTCCCGTGGAAATTTTTTCCTTATATATTGAGTGGGCGTTTTCCTGCTTAGGGGTGATATTCCTAGCACAACCTTAGGTTTTTAAACACACTAAGTAGTTCTGTGCACTTTTTTCATGCGCTCTATTTCTTTCATGTGTTAATTCACGAAGGGTTAGGTGTAAGAAGAGACATTTCGGTCTCAACCTCGCCCAAATAAAGACGTTTTATTATTATTAATACTTCTAAACATCCGTTTTCGGTAACCAGCACTTTTCTCCCTTCCCACTCCATCAAAACATATAAATGACACACCATTTACAAGAGATAAGTTACCGCTCCCTGCTGAAAATGGACCAACAAATGAAAAATGCACCATTTGGTCATAAAACCGAGTTAAATTCACGCATACTTATTGAAGCTCCATCAGTATTTACCGAATGAAAACAAAGTTGCTCGGAATCGCAATTCTGAACAGAATAAACGACGGTTTTTGATTTCGGTTCGGTTTCAAGATGTTTAATATTTCGGTTCTGCTTCGTTTTTCGGAATATGGTTCGATGCCCTGGGCAGGATCAAGACTTAGACCAGAAAGCGGGAATCTGCGACCATTTTGGGTGATATATACAGTCTTCGTTCCCGTAAATAGAGTAGCTCAGAAACATTAAATGTTTTGCCTCAAGTTGCCGTTCATCACGTCAATTGAAAATGAGAAGGGAAAATATTTCCCTCTACTTCACTCGGCTGTTTACATTCGATTCCTATGTTGTTACGTTGATGGAGTATCCAGAGCTGCCTGAATGACACGGCCTATTATTTTCATACCTATTCAGCGATAAAAGGTGCCCCACCTATGGAATAAGCCTTCCATATAATACATAATCTTTTTTTAAGAAATAACGCTGTGTTAAGAGATATTTAAGGGTAGAAGAATGAGTTTGTGACTCAATGATACGACAACAACAAGATACAACTTTTAAGAATGCTTAAAATATTAAAATTTAACTAAAAGATTAGTATTGAAATTTCATCGTTAAAGCATTTATAAGAGAAAGATCACACTTTTGTAAGAATGATGAAGTACAGAGTGAAGGTGTAATGCATTATGAGCAGACTATTCTGCTATCTTACTCTTTACTTTTTGTCTCTCTCCGAGTGGTTCATTCTGAGTAGTTTCATTTCATGTATTTTACAGAACTCTTTCTTTCCAACTGTAACTCTCACACGTGACAAATCGCTCGAAATTGTTTTCTTAATTGTTTCCGTGTTTCCTCTCAACTCCAGATTATGATATCCTCTGATTGAAACAACCCGTTTCCTCGTCATAAAATCTCAACAGTTTCTCCTCCAATTGTATTAACCGTTATTATTCCCGTATGTCATCTTCGTATCTCTGCATTCGGTCGTAAACCGGGAAGGTTTCGCTTTCGAATCCACGTGATGAGAAACCGTTAGCTCGCTTCCCTTCCGCTTTTGCCTCGCCAAATACACTCACGTATCCACTTAGTGAGCTCTCTTTGCTTTTTCCTTATTTTCCTAACGTAGCGCGTTGAAGAAAAAATTTGCTACTGGACTCGTAACCTGGGGCGAATCTTGAGACTTGTTGGCTGGGGAAAGATCTTGCAAAGGCGGGGTGGATTTAAGACAATTTGCTTATGTAGTTAATGAGATGAATGTTGTAGCCATGTTCCTATGTAAAGGCTGAGGCATTCGAATCTGTTGTCCTCTTCTATACGGGTTGAGTACCCCAAATCCAGAATTTTTGGATCAAGGTTGATTCAGGTTACAGTGATACCTTGCCCAACGAGGATAGTTCGTTCCGGAATCACATTCGTCAGCCGAAACGTGATTTCCCATAGGTTTCCAAAGAATATCGTTTAATTCATCATTAATGCTGCCCTCTATTCACAGAGGAAACCTATTTAAAGACGAAATGTGAGGGAAGTAGGGGACTGCCTGGTAGGGTGATGTACGGTGGGGACTATGCTTGCCCCTGGATCCCCCACGGAGGCCGTGAAGGCCTACCAGGAACCCCAACAAATCTTGTATTGGTTATTATGTTTTGATTGTATACTGTTACATTCCTATTCACAGCAGCAGTTTACCGTTTCCCTGATGGTCCTTGGTTCGTCGCCAGGTTACTTATTGCATTCTACAATAAAATTAAATGGGAAATTTGGAATTAAATTTGAGGACCTTCCCGATACGACATCGACTTGAAATTCAACATACAGTATGAAGGGTATTTACCGAAACTTAATCGGTGGCAACGTTTACGGTAAAGGACCTTGGTTCGATACTGGACATGGTATATTTTCCGTTTTAATCAATGCTTAGCTGAATTTAGGAATGCTTTTGCAAGCAGTTCCGAGCGTAACTGGATGTTTTGGTAAATATTCAAAACATTAGCTTGCAGTATGCAAGCAACTTTTACTCGGATATATAAATGTATATTAATTATAATGGTATGTTATTTGCAAATGTAACTATGATGTAATTGTAACTGTTATATAATTGTAAATTTTAATCTTAAAATTGTAATGTATGGTGATAATTACGCTGCCACCAGGCGCATGTCTAACTGCACGGAAAGTCCCAATAATAATAAACTAGTGATATATCGAATGAGTCACTCGATGGTGTGGATCGAGTTAGACATCGATCGATATTTTCACCCTTCTAGTTTGTGAATGCGCGTTTATTCCAGACGCATCCCAGTCAAGTCTCAGCCATGCCCCGAATGTCCTGGTTTTTCTTTCGTTTTCTAAACACTTTAAATGTACAGCAAAACCCGTTTAAGACGCCCTCACTTATACGATATCCCACAGAATATGCGGTTTTCTCTCGGTCCCGGTCCCAATCATAGGAAACACAAGCTAAAAATACCCCATAAGACGCTCTGATACCCGCTTATTGCGCGGACTTTTTCCTTCTCCATAAGCACAGCTACGATTCGGACTATAGCCAGTATTCAACCTCAGTCGATATAGTATAAATTGTTAGAAAAGATTATTCTTTCCTGTTTGTCTACCTGGTAAAAATTCCTTCATTATAGAATGAAAAAAAAACAAGTATAACATAACGATGAAAGAAGTTCTCTTTGCCCAAAAAAGCCAGACACTTCTTTAAAAAAAATATGACGAGAAGGCAACCAGGACTGCACAAAAATAGTTCGTGCACTCTCTAGATATCTACAGCTGTGACAAGTAAACTAAAGAAGATTACTTTCCGTTTTCAAAGTGTAAAGCACTTATTTAAAAATCAAAGCGTCAAAAGCCCTTCCCTTTTGTTTTCCAATGTAAAAGAATCAAAAATGTATGATATCCCGTTTAAAACGCTTCCCCACTTATAATGCGGGTTTCACACGGTACTCTGAAAGGCGTCTTAACCGGGTTTTACTGTATGTATGCACATTCCATCTATAAGCGTACAGGTTTCCGCTCACGTCACTCTTGTCTTATCTTCGTCCGTTATCACCTTCGAATGAAAATTTATCGATTGAGTCCATATCGCGTACGCCTGAAATGAGGAATTCCTTCGATAACTGAAGAAATGTAGATTTTTCTCACTTTTTCAAAGGATGAAAAGATTACGACTTTGTAACCGACTGAATCCTGCTTATCCGCGAAAAGAAGAGCCCGGAAAAATTTTACGGATTGAAGACTGAAGTGCAAAATATGCTTCACTTCACTTAGAATTACTATATTTATCTCTTAATCCTTATGTATAGTATCTGCCAATTTATTTTCAAAACGTAGCTACTGAGCCAAGGTCTTCAAAATGAAATGGTGTTAAAGAAACAGCAGATGCCCTGGAAGAACTACGAATTTCTCTTCAGTGAAAATTCCATTTCCTCATCAAGTTTCTTTTCGTCGAATTATTTTTAATCAAGTAAATTTCTTTCATTTTGGTAAATTGACTACAAAAATAATCTTCATAAGTATCACTAATAGACATGAGGAACCGATTGAAGCTTGTTTTCATCTATTCAAGCAGTATTTTTGAATGTGAACAGTTGAGGTCATTTCTCGCATGGGCCCCTACTGGGAATCAATGCCCCAACAGTACCAACAAAGGCGAACGCGTTGCCTACTGACTATTCGTCAGCACACTTGAACCTTGTTGACTGTTAGTGAAACTTTTTGGGTCACTATGATAGAAGCGTATGAGTAAAGTGATTTGATTATATAAGTAAAACAAACAAGTGTACATACAAACGGGGGCCTCTCGATCAGGACATCGAACCAGAACCGAGCCGAAAACCTAAACTGAAAAAAACCGTTATTTTTACCGGAAATTAAACCGAATCCGAACTCTTGAGCCTGTACCGAAACAGAGAACCGCTGTTATTCTGATCCCACTTTTTTCCCAATGATGCATATTTATGAAGTGAAACTAGCGGAAGACTTGCAAAACAAATTTATATACGACTTGCAGATAATTTAATCGAATATTTTTTTCTAATATTCAGTTCAATTTTGTGTAAATTAAATTTCTAGACATAGACCAAATCTTCATAAGGATAAAATTGCAAACCTCGGAGAGAAATAGGATGGTTCGAACCGGTTTTCAGAGGGAGAAAAACCGGAACTGAACCGATATTTGTATCATTGGCTGAACCGGAGCGAAAACCGGAAAGAAAAATATTACGGTTCGATTTCCTGCTCTCGAGTCAGTAATGATTGGTGATGCGGGTGATGATGACCGAATAAAAGCCTGCATGGTCAGTATAAATGGCGTTTCATACCGGATTGAGTACTGAGGTGAGCGGAAGCAGAATGAGTAAATGGTGTATGAGGATGATGTTTAGAATCCAGGAAAAAATTCCACAGAAAAAAATACGACTGTAAAAATGCCACGGAAGAAAAGCCTCAGAGGAAATATTATGGAAAAGTGGCCATTTTTCCTGTGAAATTTTTAACGCGTACCAATGTAAATGATGACAGGGAGAGAAATGAAGGAAACGGAGTGAAAGCTGACAGAATACAAGAAAAAGAGTGATATACGGATCGTTGAGTCTTTAAAGTGATAGATTGTAGATAGATATTTTCACGTTGACGTAGCAAAAGATTAATGCAAAGGCAGAGAACCATGAAGGAACTCTTCGATCTGTAAGATATATCTAGCGCTCTCCGAAAGTAGAGTAGTTATGAGTACGTTAAAGATGATATGTGAGCAAATGCGCATTAGAGACAGAACGGATGTTGCGGATTTTCCTTCAAAGCCATTCTGAATCACCGACTGCGGAAATTTCCACACACTTCTCGCGGACGAAACCTGCGCTGCATTTCAAGCAGAAGACTTCGCAGTGAGATATTTTTTCTTTCTGCTTTCACCTGAGAGTGACGGGGCAGCGCCGGAGTGAAGATTTAAATTGCAATCACGTTATTTCTCGAGAGCCAATCCTAGTTTGGAGTAATTAAGTTAGTTGACTTAGGCTTAAGAGAAAAACACACGAAAACAGAAGAATAGAAACACGGCGGCATTGAGATATGAAGCTGTGGAATTGAATTGAGAGGTTGTTGCTCGGGAGAATCCGTTTGGCTAAATAAAGTTATACAATAAGTGAAAAATTGTGACTTGACTGGGACGGGAACGGGACTTGATTATACTTCATGTATAACTTTGGACACGCACAACTTAATGTGTTAAGTTAAATTTCATTTCCATCATTTGGCTTAATAAATTTGCTCAAAGAAAGTTAGAAGAAAGCATTGGACCTCCTGTGGTCATGAAAGCATTGCTTTCGAAATGCGCATTAGGGATTCTGAATAACTGGTGACCGCTAAGCGATTATCCGTTTCCCGGGAATCGCCCTAGACGGTTGCCGCTGTCGGCGCTTGGAGAACCTTTGTCTCTTAGTTCAAAGAAAGTTGCTAAGTGTTTCGTTGCTTATATATGCAATATATTGTCTTTCGAATGGGACCAGTTGTAACGCATGTTCCTGGTCAATTTCCTGTTGTCTCGATTTGATAAAACCATCTGATAGAGAATATATTTTTTTAATGATAGAGATAACTAAAACACAATTGTTCGTTTTTAGTGATGTTGAAAACACTCATTCCCTTTAAAGTATAGGAAATAACTCAGATTAAGTTTAAAGGCAACGTCCCGTCCCTGCTTCATCCTCCTCAGAATGTGACAACTCCCGGTTTCTGAAGATCACATCACACTAACTCTACTCATACAAACTCTTACGTTTCAGGGCTGATCGCCAATTTAAAGTACATACGTAATTGTAAAAGTAACTTCATAATTGCTACATCATCAAATTATACGTCCCCATCTATATTAAGGGATCCTTCAACCTTTATATACTAGTTTCATCATGATGTTTGTTAATCTACATCTCCCACCAGCTATCTTCAGTCAGTTTCACCGAATTGCTTTCCCTCTCGAACAGGAATATAGTTTTTCTAATATTTAACTTAGCAGTTTAACTTAACACTAGTTGATGGTAAGAAATAATTTTGAGAGAATAAAAAAAATTCTTTACTTAAAGTAAGAAGAGTCAGTGGTGATTCCCGTTATTAATTTGTTTTCTTGACGACCGAAAGGAATTACTTTCAGATAAATTCGTTTGTTTATGAGGAAACGGGTCGAAAATAAAATATATTTTAGGAAATCTCGAGATATGTCTCTAGTTAGTTTGAGATATCAACTTAGGTATATTTTACATTTACTCCTAAAGTTTTTCCATTCTATTTCTACTTACATATAGATTATTTTCTTTCTCATAAATACTATTGATTATAGGTTAGATGGAAAAAGTGTCTTTTTAGTCTCAATCCTGCCTTAATAAAGACCTTGGATTCATTACGACCATTCACTGAATACGAATAGACTACGTCCATGGCATTGATAGCGAATCAAACTACAGAAGGTTTGAAGGATGATAGAAGGATTTTCGATGCGATGAACTTGTAAATAAATCCATTCAGTCGACCACTTCACGTTCACGATAGTTATCTTCCTATGACAACGATGACTCCGTGGTTTTTAAATAGATGCGGACACTTCTGATATTGAAGGCAGAGAATGGAAAGAAGTGTTTGAAGATTATGATAGCCTTCCTCAGTCCTACAGCAAGTGCCACGAAGACCAAAGATCAAAACATGTCCCTCACCATGATTCACCACCAATAGGTTATTTCTACATCTATCTTTACCTCTACAATTCTCAATTCAATGGTGAAGGAAAGCAATAGATATGCCGAAGAATTCATTATGAAAGAAGAATTTCCGAAGAAAATTCTGTGATTGAAATCTCGAGGAAGAAATAACGTATGTGTTCCTGAATTTCCAATATTTACATTCTATTTTAGAAAATAACACTTTTCGTTATTTATACTGATTTATGATTTGTCAAGGATAGGTATAGAGATATTCACTTTGTTCGGCAAGAATAGTAGGAAGGACGTTTACTAATATGCAGTTGGGTCTCTTTTCTGTCTCATTATCAAAAAATTTTATAAGAATGTCATTTATCGGAACTTGAACCAATATAAGTTGTGGCATTTAGCATTACATCTCAATTTAAATTTTCATAACTGCATCAGTAAATTCTCCTGTCGCATGCAAAGTCAACTAGTACGGAAGCCAATATAATGGTAAACATAATCAATTTGAAATGTGTTTAATTTAATCTCATGTTGCATAGACAATTTCACTGCCTATACAATTAAGGCGTAAAGGCGCCAAAATATTTTTCTGGCTAAGAAATATTATTATATACCTTAATATGTATTGAAGTAAACTTACCCTTTTTCTCAGGTTTCCTATCTGCAACGGAGCCATCAGTTCTTAGTGTTTTCTCCATAGTTATTCCACTTCCTCTTCTACTTGTAAAACTCCACATTATTCGGGTTAGAAATTTCACGGTATTCGTGTAATCACTTACATTTGTTACATTAATATTTGAAGCAAAAATTTTGATGTGACCTCAATTAGAGGAAAGA
This sequence comes from Pachydiplax longipennis, assembly GCA_036926295.1. NCBI lineage: Eukaryota > Metazoa > Arthropoda > Insecta > Odonata > Libellulidae > Pachydiplax > Pachydiplax longipennis. The sequence continues at coordinate 34,405,846 of JAVFKF010000019.1, forward strand.
ATGTTATTGATTGACTACCATTGTTGCGGGATATAAACAGTTTATCTTATCCTCCAACGAAAAGATACAATCTCCTTTTAAGTGCCAACTTTTGGTTCAATTTTACAATTTTTAAAATATTTAAATAGACGTGGGCACTTCTGATATTAAAGTTAGAGAATGGAAAGAGGTGTTTGAGGATTAACTTATATGTATTGTGCAGCAAACATATTTCCTTAATTCGTAAAAGAAGGTTATTCCAATATCAAATACATGTTACTAATACTCAACCGGATTTAAAAAAGAGCATATGATAGCAAGTGACCAGATAATGGAGATTATCAGACTGTAGAACGTTTAAGAAGCGAGGTAGGTGTATAATTCTGTATTTTTGCGTGCAAAATTATGATTATAATAGTCGAAAGTAGGTCAGCGTATTCAACTATACTTACTACATTATCAAGTTTTGGAACTACTTGTTACATCACATCAAACAAACAAGCATATATAATAGATGGAGGAAGCCTTGGTTTGGTGGAACTCCATACTTGGTGAGTATGGAAATAACTATGTAGAAATTTCCACAAGGAATAATTCAATGTTAAATATTTATTAAATTTTATTATATTATATTTTTTACATTAAATTATTCCTTGTGGAACTTTCTGCATAGTTATTTCTATACTCACCAAACAAGCAAAGTAAATTTAATGATTTTAAAATTAGGATTCCACGTTTTATCTCCAGTAAAAAGTTTAATGATCTTATAAATAAATGAATAAATATATTAATTAATAAATATAAATATTATAAATAAGTCATCTGAATCGTTTCTGTTTCGGTAAAAGTAATGCATGCTTTGAGATTCAAATACCTCCTTTAAAAGTCACACTTGATGGATCCATTATTATTACAAGTGTCGTTTCAGCCATCTCCGGGCTGCGATCACTCAGTTTAATCCGTATTCTTGTTTTCTTCTTTTCTTTTGCAGGTATTTCCTCAAAATCGTTCGCAAATTTTTGCACCCTCATGTGGGCGTTTTCATACGGAGGAAATAATTTTTGTAATAAAATAACATTAGAGTTCTTTTCTATCACACAAACATTCATTATTTCCTTATTTATTATATGTTTTCTACTTAACGTCAGAGAGCGTTTGAAGCTTAAGATTACATGCTTTTTTGTAGAGATTTTATAGCGAGTTAAAAGCAAGGTTGGACCCAGTTTCGCTCAATAAGGTCGTTTGTATTGTATCGTAATCCCTTATCGTTTGATCGCCCAAGTAAGCGAGAGAATTAGACGTGACGTACAGAGGAAATGGGTGGGTCAAACGTTGAGAGGAGAGGGAATGCTGAAGTAAGTAATCGAGGAAAGAATACAAGGGAAAAGGCAGAGGGGAAGGCAAAGACAAAAGATGTTAGATGACTTATAAGATTATCTAGAAGTAAAGAAGGGGGCAGTGTATAAGGAATGTGAGTGCAACTGAACCTACCGAAAGGTAGAACACACATATTATATACAGATTATATATATTTTATTCATTTATTACTACGTATGATGTTAGTAGAATTGCTTCTGGTGGTAGCACCAACCATTAACTATAGGCAACATAATTAAAACCCCTACACCCGACGTTACAGATAAATATTCCACAATTAACGTTACTACCCATACAATACAGTATTCAAACTCCTCTACACTACATCAAGAGTTAATTTACACACACCTCCTTGTCACCCCCACCAAAACATTTTCACCACATACGATATCCTCTATTACAATATCGTATATCCTCTATTACAATAACTACAGTTCACAGTCACAGTCTATGTTACTTCTCAGTCCAAATTATAAATTTATCGTTTTCACATTGTCACGTTTACAAATATCCAAATAATACAAAACATAACAACTAATACTCCACTTATTTAATTAAACTACAGCATCTACTTTTGAACACTTTTCTATTTTTATGTAAGGGTTTAAAGACCTCTTCAGGCAACATATTCCATTCTTTGATCCCTCTATTTATAAAAGAATACTTCGCGACATCAGTTCTTTGTTTCCTAAGTTCTAACTTCTCTATATGATCCCCCTCAAATAGAGATGGAGTGAGTGACGTCCTCTTTGGACCAGATGAAGTATCGCGCATGCGCTGACTTCGCAAGATTAATCGGCTGTGGTTTCTAACCAAAGCGTCATATTAATTTTTAAGTTCTCCTGGCTATGAATCTCCACAGGAAGGACGTTCTAATGGTTGGATGCAATGACCCAATCGATGTATTGGCTAACACTTTTGCTTATCTCGAATCTTATTGGATGGGATTATCCAATAGGACTTCCGGGAACTTAACTTCCTGTTTCAAATTCAACAAGTGCAAGAGATTCTTCGGGGAGAATTTCAACAATTGTTAGAAATCACTCAAAATACTTTTAAAGATTATAGCTACTCTTCCAACAGTTCCTCTTTCGAGAATCTACGATCGATAATTTTATTACACCATTCCGGGATTTGATTTTGCGATCTAACCAAGTAAAGGGAAATCCCCGCACGTATTTCCCCCAAATCTGGAAGTTTTGGGGGAAGTAGGAGATGAGAGAAGATTCGTATCGCAAATAGGAAAGAAAAATTTAAAATTTGTCGGACACGTCATCAGACACGGCGCATTCATAACTAACATTCTTGAAGGAAAGGTGCTAGAATATAGTAAAGGAAGAGGTAGGCTTAGGAAAAGTATTTGGATGAGGTTCAGAAGAGGATGCAGCAAATAAATAATATGGAAGTGAACAGCAAGTGATAGAGAATGGTGGTTGCATCGACCTAGCATCAGCCTTTAGAAAATAATAATTAGTAAAGAGACAATGTCATAGATTAGTAAAGTGATTGTTCATATGTATGGTAGATTATTTATCATTATTTAAAATAACAGAATGGGCTTTATTGTGGATGGAAAATTCCGCGGTAACCCCAAGTCCATACACACATCAGCATATAAACGATCATTTGTTTTGATTTGTTTGTTTATTCGTTACTTAGATGAGGTCGTTCCTTCGTTACTTTATTTGGGATGTAATGTTCTTATCGTTGACATGAAAACTAGCATTAATTTGATAGTTAATTCGGGATTACTCTTATTAGTTTATTCTCAATGTTTATGTTTCTACTAATAATTACTTTCCAATGGCTGACTTATGTTTCTACTCCCTTTGGTTTTCACCACACCAAGTAAATACCGAGGCAAAGTAGAAATAAAGTAACACTTGACGTATTTGCAATTTCATTCCTAATTTTCCTTGTCGTGGATTTTTACTTGGTAATGCCTTCCACAATGATCTTTTTACAAGCAAGACCGAGTCCGCACCTTACATGGAGTCATTTTGTTCTGAAATGAAATTTCAACTGAAAAATCCATGGTGCAGCACAGAATTCTAAACCTGCCAGTTCATTACGTTAACAAATTTCATGCAACATACTATTTCACCTACGTAAGAAAGTCTTGATAAGGAAATTGAGCGGTTTTGCCTTATGTTTTCTAAGTAAATACTTTGCCATACTTTTCGCCAGCGGCAAGAAGCTTAACTTGCAAGAATCGCGCGCCATCTGTTTGTAAACAAGCGAAAAGCCGAGTTTGGGCAGAGAAAAAAGGCGTGAGGAGAAGAAGATAAAAGTTACACCTCCTCAGGAAATATCCTCTCCAACTTTTTTCCTCCTTTTTTTCTTCCCTCTTCATCCCAAACGTGGAGCGCATCTCCTCACGCAATTGTCACTTGTAAATCGTTTTGCGGCCGGGAGAGGCGCCACCGTGGACCATCCTGTCGACGGTGACGTACGTCTCGTCGAAAACGACGTCGCAATCGACGCGGACGCCGTCGACGTCGATTCGGCGCCAAGTGTCCTTGCTGTTGCGCTACAGGTGCGTGGCGTTGGAAAAAAAGATGGCCTATTCGTTCCAAGAAGAGCTGATGATGAGGCCCCTAGTAGGGCAAGGCGAAGGACGGGCACGTGGGCGGTTGGCTGATGATGGTGGGCGGATGAAGGAAATAAGAGAATGCCTGCTTTCCGATCCACTGATTGCCCGATGGCTATGATGTGGATGGCGATGGTATCTGATTTACCGCGATGATGCTGTTATCTTTCGCCGGAGGATCTACGTTCATATGAAATGTGGGAGCATACGTATTCTTCGTAAACCGATTCTTCGAAATAAGAAAAATATTAACCAAAAAAATCTTCGTATATAATTCCTAAATATCCGTTTTCGTTGACTGTGAAATATAATGAAGATTATGATTTCAATACCTTAATGCTTTGTTAGTATGTTGTGATATTCTTCAAAAACCACTTCTTCGAAGTAAGAAAATTTATTTAGAAAAAAAATCTTCATATATCCGTTTCTGGTGAATGAAAACTGTAATGAAGATTATGATTTCGAAAACTTAATGCTTTGTTGATATGTTATGATTTTCTTCAAAAACCAATTCTTCGAAATACGAAAAAAATTAGCAAAATATATCTTTATATATTATTTCTAAATATTCGTTGCACGAAGATAACGTAACGTGTCTAAATATTCGTTGAACAAAGATAATTGTGATGCATAATTATCTTTCGAATAAAAATTTCATAGCATTCAATGAAGGATGACTCTACACCTTTACTTTCGTATTACAGTTAAGGGTACCTTTCCTCGATACTTTACTAAGACATTGGCGAATCCAAGGAGGCAATGGGGACAATTACCTCACTTGGATATGTGTACTGGCAGAGCCGGAACTTTGAAGCTTTGAGAACTTATCTGTGCTAAATTTTCTGAAATATTTCCAATGACAAGAAACGTAACGTTTTCAAAGTATTCACATAAATTTTTCTGGTGTTATTTGAAACCAAATCGTGTAATGTTCTGCCAACATTCAATACATTTTTGAAGAATATAAGAGTTAGGAAGGTAATACCTTTTGTTATTGAGGAAAGTTACAGTAATGGTACATTTGAAAATACTTCGAAATGATTTCACACATATGAGATTCTACCGGTAATCGAAGCTGGGATCGCTGTCATCGAAGACGCACTCTGCAAGCCATCCTCTACCCCCTTGGGTAGTTTCTAGATCCTGCTATGAACTAAAAGAGAAAAGAAAATTATTATATTCCCGGAAACATGGGAGAAATTGCTTTCGGAAACATTCGTGAATGCTAGGAAAAATTCAATTTGCTTGTTTTATTTTTATTATGCGAGTTTTGATGCTGGAAAATAAGGCCTCCAAGAATTCCTATTTTTCTTTTGCCCGGAAAGTATGAGACCTGGGTTCGAGTCCCAGCCAAGTCACAATTTTTCACTTCTTTTAAAACTTATTTTCTTCTTTACACCTTTTTATCCTTGACTTGTGTGTGTACTTGCGTTCGGTGATCAGAGTCGTCATACTGAAGCATAGACGCTTAAGAGAAAGAGAGAGTGTTTGCAAATACGAAGGAAAAGAGTAATCGAATTCACGATGCTTATCGACTTACAAATTCGCGCCCACGTGGCATCGCGTGCCCTTTCTCTGGTCATTCTGTAGCCGAAGGCGTTGATTCCGTGGGCGATTCCCGTCTCTTCCTCATATATGGAACTGTCGAATATTTTAAACCGCTTCAGCTATCGCTGGGATTGGCAAGTCAGTCCGAGGCTTCACCGGAGGCAAGATCGAAGTTGCTTCTATGCATGCTGTACGGCAATTTCTCTATTTTCAGCTGTAGAATTCTATATGTATATGTGTATGTGTGTATGGATCATGTGCACGATTCTATCTGGCCCATTGTCTAGACTTTAAAACAACTAGAACAAATGATCGTACGCATTGTCGAATAGATTGTGTATAGGCTGACCGTAGGTTTTTCTTAACCGTCAAATACTGCATTGCTAATCCCTCTGATTTCATTTAAATTATAATTTTTGGACACTTTGAAATACTCTTTCTCAAGCGATGAGGCCAGAGATAGATACTTAATTTATCGTTATTGGCTCAGGTATCGTATCGTAATTGCTCAGGAAACATGCATTAAATAGGATATGTGAATACTTTCACCAAGTTAATTCTAGAAATTTTTATTTATATGTCTGATGAAAAACTCTAACTTGTCACATATAAGTGATATCCATCCTCGTTGTAGTATTAGTAGTTTTTCTTTTACTCTATTAGTTACTTTAACCAATCACCCTGTTTTACTCCAACTCATTTCCTATTAACTCAATATAGTATACCTTATACACCCAAATAATAGTCAAATTTTTCAGTCCATATTTTACACCGAATGAATAAGACAGACTTTCCTGTAGATTCTACTTTTTCCTGTGGATTCTACTTTCATTAGGAATATTAGAAGAGAAAATAAGGCAAGGCTACACTAAATTAACGTTCCAGGTCTGTGTAACTAAAACAATTTTTAGTTATTCCTGCTTTCAAAGGATATTTAGGGGATCAACTTTTAACTAGGACCGAATATTACTTGGGTATATATTGTATTCTATAGCTTCTGCAACTTTAATTGCATAATAATATTCATCTCCTATCTTTGACTTCACTAGCGATCTTTAGAGAGAAAAAACGATGAATAACGCACTATTCATTCAGCCGGAATATTTCTGAAACAAATTCATTCCAACGATCGTACTTCGGAATCCGATCTCAAGAAACGGAAACAATCGCATGAGAATTGGGGCGCAATCCAAACATCTCCGGCCGATTTAAAGGGATGACAATGCACACCGGGAAGAAATTATTGCCCTTGGAAAAAGGTTTAGAATCGGATCCACTTCACGAAATTCGAAAGGCCTAAGAGGCGTTGAAACAATCCTCCATATTTCTCCCAACACGAGCAATTTCTCGATCGGTTGTACTCCGAAGCGATAAGAATTAATTATGGTACCGCATAGATAGCGAGCGCGTGCTTTCCATCGTATTAAGTGTGGGCAACGCCCTTCTGGGAAGAGTGGGCGTTTGCCGTGGGCGCGTGCCGTTGTCTTCGCTGGACTTTTTAGGGGATCATCTCACCTCTTCACTCCCACGGACACTTCGGCCTTCCCACTCTCCCTACTCCGATCCCCCAACGTAAAGCGGGATCCAGCCTTTTTGACCGTGGATGTTGCTGTCGATGGAGACAACCTATCTGCCGTATTCGGGATTCCATAATACTTTGTATGGAATATATATGTTCTACCTTTCGGTAGGTTCATGTGCCCCCACATTCCCTATTTGATTCCCTCTCCTTCAGTTCCCGGTTCCCACCCCTTAATTCGTCTAGCAACTTTTGTCTTTGTCTTCCCCTCTGTCTTTTCCCTAGCATTCTTCCCTCGATCGCTTTCTTCAATAATCCCTGTCCTCTCAATATTTGATCCACCCATTTCTTTTGTCGATTTATAATTACTTCAGTCATTACCCTTTTCTCCCCAACCATCTCTAGAACCTCCTCGTTCGTTTTTCTATCGACCCAACTTACTTTCTCCATTCTACGCCATACCCACATCTCAAAAGCCTCCAATCTTTTGACATCCTCTTCTCTTAACGTCCACGTTTCACACCCGTGCAACATTACACTCCACACCAAGGATTTTACCAATATCTTCATGATTCCTTTATTAAGGCTATTAAATTTAGTTTATTCGTGTGGAATACCTAGGTAAATCAGGCTTGAAAAAATCTGACGGGATCGAATCATAAACATCGATATCGGATGGGTATTGTGGGGTGGATGATGCAGCATAGCCAGACGAATCCATCACTTGCTCTTGCCCTCAAAGTTCCCAAAACCGTTCCGAACATATTCTGGCCGTTTAGCTTCGTTAGTTAAAGTAACCTCCGGGTAGTGAGCGAGTAATTAAGAGTAAGTTCCCAGGCTCAAATCATGACCCCGTCAGACTTTTCTCAAGCGTGTTTTTCGTTGGTATTTTTCCTGGGTGCATGTCCTCATATACATGGGTGGTCTGAAAAGTTTCCGACATTTCGCCATTTCTCGACATGTACTCTGAAAATCTTCTGAAGATTTCTGAAAAATCTGGGGTCGGAAACTTTTCAGACCACCCTCGTACAAAAATAACCTAAACCCTTTCTTTGAATGAAATAATTTTCTAGAAAATAGATCTTATTATTACTTGGTATTATTATTCCTTGATATTCTTGTTAATTGATATTATTATTACTTGATATTACTTATTATCATTACTTGTTATTGATACTTAAGTGATAAATTTATACTAAAGAAACGTTGAGGTCGTAAAATTGAAAAATTTTACTGCCAAAACGCGAGAGTCATAAACATATTACGTTCATTCCTATTTTTGGAACGTCGAAAACATTTTTCTCAGGTTGCCATCTGGGTTGATTTAGCGATGGTTTCAACTTTGGAGTCATGTTGTAGACCTAACATCATTCCGAGTATAGCAGTCGAGCCATGCATCGCACCAAAAACTAGGTTGGCTAACCTTGAAAAGTTACTTCTCGAATTTACATCGAGAAAGAAGCAAATACATCTGTTTCCGTATTAATGGAAAATATGAAATGGCAAGAAAGGCTACTTTCTTACTGAGGCTAACTTCTTTTTCAAGGTCTACTGCTTCAAAACTATCCGGTTAACTTATAGACTCATTTTTTTCAAAGATATTTCGATATAATGAAATGCGCCGTTAGTCCAAAACGAAATTATCTCTCTTAGTTCACTCGTGGAATGGCTGTTTACTAGTTACTTGGTCTGCCATTTTTTTTTTCACCATTATTAAATTTCATAATACTCTTAATTATTTGCATTTAAATGTTTATGACAAATATTAACTAAGAACGTTTATATAAACGAAATTAATATTTTAAAATATTACAAAGGTTAATCTAATTAAAATTCATATTCTGAAATATTACGATTGTTAGTATAAATTAAATTGATATAATATTACGAATAATTCATAATATAATATTAAGATTAAGTAACAATATAATATTACAAATCCTCAACAGTCTTTCATGTTGTAGATCAAAGAAGAGCATCTAGATCTCTCTCCAAGAGTCACAGATCAGTTATTCTCGAGCAGTAATTGGTAGACGATAGACCAATCAATTCCTTTTCCTTATTAGCGAAGTAGAGTAGCGAAAACAAGGAACGAATATTCCCTTGTTTGGTCGTAATCTTCGCCGAGTCCATCATCCCTCCCCAGATGACCCACAATTCCTCTCCATTGGAGATGACGTCACTGATTGAAGGCCGACCCACGCGGAACTCCGGCATCACTTAACATCTTAAATCAGATCTTACGATCTGTGGTTACACCACCCTCGGATGTTCCTCTGCGAACAGATGATGCAATCAACACGTTACTTCTCATGCGGTGTGATAGTCAACAGAGAACCTGCGTAAAAGTATGAACGATTCCGATATGAACCTTATGCAAGAGCTAGGAAAGAATCCATAACAGATGCTAACATCACAGATGTTTATATTGACGCTAAATTCAGGTGCATATTTCTAGGATGTGAAATAGTTTCACATGTCCCAGTGTTCCCGGACAAGATTTGAGAAAATTTAGTAATTCAATAACGAGAGCAAATCATTGTTAGAAAGAAGAAAGTACGTTCAGACTGTATTTTTCTATCATTAGGTGAGTATGAAAGTAACTCTGAAAAAAATTCCACAAGGAATGTTATTATAATGATGATCTGAAAGGTTCGAAACCACTCGTAATAAAATATTCCTTGTGGAAATTTATCTTTAGTTATTTTCATAGTCACCTAGTATGGAGTTCCACCAAGTTAAGGCTTCGCCCATCGATTTTCTATCATTAGTACATTTGTCCAAAATGATCGAAATTTTACTAAAGAGGAACCGCCAACCGCAATGTGCCTACGTGTGCAAAAGTCTCTGGAATTCCAAAGTGTAAGCGTATTTCATTAAGATTAATATCAGAGTTATTTGATCAAGATCAACTTGACTGACAGCTTATAAACTTCCGAGAAAGCATATTGCTCTTAAAGGGTTTTATTCGGGCGAGAATGAGACTAAAAAGTCTCTTCTTCCATTCAACATGTCATTAATAGTATTCATAAAATCATAAATAATGTACGTGTAAATAGAATGGAAAATCTTTAGAAGGGGCGGATGCAAAAAACCTAAGGTATTGTCTTAAGAAAAAATTTGAGAGTTTATTTTTCTTTATCTATATTTATATATATTTATGTATATTTATTTATTTACTGAAGATGTCGTAATAGTCGCTATGTTGGCGATGGGAAACCTAAAATTAGTTTCCACCATAAATTGCGCATTTTACACCTTTAGTTAATTTGAAATGTGTCAAATTTAGGTAACTGTCTCAGAAACTCAGATCTATGGACGAAATGTTTCGATAGGTTAAAGTGATCGGGATTTATGCTCTTAACCAGCTTTTTATTGATTTTAATCATTATCTTTTCTGTATAATCAAAATGGCCGTGGTTATAGTGTCTGTTCCAGTTTCCACATTTTCGAAGGTTACTCCCCAGTGGTTCAATGGCTTAAATCCTGCTTACAGAAAAATTTTTATGGAAAATTAAGTTTTCAACTCTTGTGACGTCGATGATCAAGATGGCTGCCACCTGTCACTGCTCTAATAGTTAGTCATTTCATCTTATCTAACCCCACCCACTGATGAATTAGTTAATCTAATCAGGTTTCTCTTACTGTATTTGCTGTCTTGTTTGTTTAATTGGAGATATGAATTTTTTTTGCTGTTATATACACGACTTACTATTACGCTAGCACGATAACCACACCGCCAGAGCAGCCGGCATTTTCGGTAACTGTCTACAAAACAGCGGTATCCCAGGGATTCCTGACTGTTTTGACAGTCTAACTAATAGGCCTGCCTTTCGTTGCCCATTATGATACATTTCTTAAATTCAGAGTCCAAATTGGCTCGCCCATGTATGTCCTACAAGTTATGCCGTTTTAGTTTATTTGCGAAATTAAAATTAAGGTTTCGCAAAACAGGGCAGATCCCACCGCTGATATATACTCTGAGATAGAATGAGTTCTCCTCTATCACCTTTTTCTCAGGACAGAACCTAGATTATTAAGCAGCTATTCTCTGTGTCCTATCGTCGCAATTTTCAGAAGAGAGCATATCGAATTGACCAGAAAAGGAGTTTGTAGTGAGCAGTTGAATGAAGTCTTGGAGAGATCGTAATGCTCTCTCACCACTGTTGTTAAAATATGTATTATTCTTCCCTAATGGTCTATCTGGTAAAAGATGCATCATTTTTTAGTGAAAAAATAAAATTAGATAACCAAGACCCTCTATTTATGCGAAAAGCAGACCATTTTTTTTAAATTCGTAAGGCAACCAGGATTTCACAACTTTGTTATTCTGGTATCCCCGGAAAGACGCGGTTTTTGCTTGTTTTTCCGGAAAGCATCTTAGCCAGGTTTTACGGTAAATGAAGCACTTGACACCGGAGTTAACCCTTCCTTGCCCAAGGCATTTCACACCTTCCTTAGCCCAAGGGGGTATTTCAACTACCCCAACTTGTTTTTCTAAACTGATATGCATTAGGGACAAAAAATAATAACGAAATTATTTATATTTAGTAATTCTACCAATATTTCAGCTTTATTATCGTAAATATGATTCATAGGTATGGTTTAAAATAATAATATAGTAATAATTCGGTGACGTAAAAACATGATTTCGATAAAAGTTTCCGAATTAACTTGACAATGGTTTTAATGCCGGAAAGACATCAACGTTTGTGATGAGCAATATTAGCATAGAAAGTTTTCTGTTATAAGGTATTAATATTTGATATTTCAAACACTTATTATATTTGACGATTTTTATATCTTCCCTATGAACTCTGTAAACTCCTTGCATGTCACCCACACAAATCCTGCTTTCTTGTCATATTTTCTTGGACGAACACAACAAAAAGGAGAGAATTACTTACTGTCATTTTCAGTATTTTCATAAGAGCCCTTAAAGATGGAGCAGAAGCGGCCTTCTTCGAAGATGTCGCAACTCTTTTTATCCTTAATCTTATGCAACCGAATCGTCTCGTGAGTCGCGGGAAAACGTGGGAGGGGCAGAAAAAACTATTTGGATGCGAATCCATAAATGAGGTCAGCCTTAAGTCTGAAATATTGGACTCGTGTTAAGCAAATGAGGCAGGTTTAAACGATCGTTTCGATACAGGTACAGCATTTCTCCAATGAAACATTTTAGGAATTTAAGCTGCGACTCATGATGGCCTATTCCCTTTTAACAGGCTTTAAAATAAAAAAAATAATCGTACGATTATATACCTTATACGAAACAAGTCGCTAGATGCAGTATTGTTTCAGCCTCTGTAATTGCATAAGATTTTAGATGACCCTACATCAAATCTCTAAATATTTCAGTTTGGATATCATTCTTATATTATAAACTCATACGTTAAACTCAAAGAACATGTCCAAATTCCGTGCTAAGCAAAAAACATTCGTGCTATATTTTGTCTCACAGGGCGTAATATGCGTCATTATTGAAAAGAAAGCCATCGTATCTTTAACTTCTCAAATATCTTCATGCAGCTGAATGGTTAAGAAAGATCTGAAATCAGTCGATAGCTACGGATTTCTGCGCTTCGTAACTTGATTTTTGAAGAACAATTCTATCAACTCCATTTTAACCGTCCAAGTTAACCTACTAAATGATTGAGATTGTCAATCTAAACTTAACTAGGAATTGATTTGAAAGATAATGCTTAATCGAACTCTTTTGACTTTCTCGACAAGAAATTTGTAAGGAATAACCTTACTCCAGTTCCATCCTTTCTTTTCATATTCGTCAGAAAAGAAAACATTGGTCTTCAATTTAAGTTATACAAAATGCAATTCCTAATGAATGGGTTTAAATCTGGGAATTCATTGCCATCCCGATGATTCGTGGACGGGTTAGCCATTCTGAGGAGTATCCGCGCACTATTTCTTTCTCTTTGTCAGTTTTACCGCGTTCTTTTTGAAAATTTCAAACATAAAGAACACATAAGTATTCTTGCGTACTAATAAAAGCAGGACTTACGCCAGACCTTTCGTAAAGAGTAGTGGGAATGTGACTAAAATGACATTAGCTCTGCTATGAAGATCCAGTATCCATGAAGCAATCTAAAATAACGGACTGTAAGTGCGGTTGATAATTTATAATTATTAACTCCCTTTATTACTTAGATAATAAAATAATAGATTTCCATTAACTAAATCTTTAATTATTTATTTACGCGAATTCAATACGTTATTAGTTAATCATTATAATTAATTTATACTGTTCATAATTAACGTAAATAAAGAATTATAATAAAAATAAATAATAATTTATTTATAAACAATAGTTTATTTATAAACAATGGTTTATTTATTAATGATAATTTATGTATGAATAATAATTTATTTATAAATAATAATTTATTTATAAATAATAATTTATTTATAAATAATAATTTATTTATGAAAAATAATTTATTTATAAATAATGATTTATTTATAAATAATAATTTATCTATAAATAATAAATAATTGTTTATTTAAGTGAATTATGAAAATTTTAAGAAATAAAATTAAAAATTTGGATTTTCCGTGTTCCCTAATTATTCGTGCATCCTCTCTTCATCATTATTCCGGGCATTCAAGAGTTCACCGTGTCAAAATATCGCGTATATTTCTTCGTTTGAGGGTTTTGTGATGGTGACTGTAAGCCAATGTTGTGTATGAAAGGAAACATTCATTCGAGATTTAAGAGATGGATGCGAGATGATTCCCACAGTTTCAGATAAGGCGGAATAGTTTTGAAAGAGGCCGAAGTCGTGGGAAAGGCGAAAGGCAGTGGTTGCAGTTCTCGCCACAACCGCTCAAGCGTCTCCGCTGAACCTGTTTTCAGGAGACGTATCACTTTCACCCTGATATGCTACCTAAATTTCGACCATCACTAATCCTCTTCCACGTATATATTTTTTAGATTTCCCAATTTTGTTGGACAAAATTGCTGTTTGTTATTCAAAAATGATATATTGGATAGCGTACCATCTCTCCCCATCACAGTATTCCTGTATGTATTATTTCTAAACATCTATTTTCGATGAACGGAGTTTTTCTCCCCTTAGACTCCATCAAAACATAAAAATGACTGACCATTTGAAAGGAATAGTTTCCCGGTTCCTGCGAATAGACCAACGAATGAAAAAGTAACCATTTAGTCGAAAAAACTAGTTAGAAGCTGAACAGTTGCGTTTTGCTTCTGGATGTGTATCGGCGTTGCTAAGTATTGAATTTATTGTTTACTTGGTTACGTTAGTTGTGGTAAATGAATAGTTTTTCTTATAGGACGGTGATATTCATTCTCAGTCTTAAAATGATCGAAACAGTTTTCGCAAGTAATATTATCGACGTCGTACGCAATCACAGGGATAATTTAATAAACCTTGCATATTTTGGAGCTGAACGACAACTACAGATATGTTGCCGAAGGTTTTCGTCACACTTTGAGACAGCTTACATAGTCATTTAATTCAAACTGCCGTTTTCTTAATTGCATTGCATTTACCACAGTTAGCATTTATGCGAAATTTTCGCACCGGACAATTAGTTAGAGTTAATGGAAAAGTTGAGTTTCTTCTTTCTAATTTATGGCTACATACGATGACTACCAAACTAAAAATGTTGTTTCAACGTCTGTCTTTATTCTCCTTGCCCACATTTCCGCTGCTTCCATAATCCAAAATGTATCGTCATTGATTTCAGTGACTCTAAAACGATTATCACCAAAGATTTCAAACGGGAAATTCAATAAGAGAGTACATCCATTATCCCATATTGTGCTTAAAGAAGTAAGAAACTTTCATTCAAAAATCCACATGGGCAGGATGAAGAGGAAGATTTTCGCGCCTTTTTCCTCGGTATGCTTTTGCTGGAATTTGAGAGGAATCTTAAGAATTTCAAAAAGAGTTTAAAAATTAAGAAAATTTGTAAATAAGCAACATCACGTATGCGTTAAAATATTTAGGTATGATTAACACAGATGTTGTCTTGAGTGAAATATTTCTCATTTTCCTCTTGCAATAAGTTAAGGAAATGGCCCTTGGTATCAGCCTTGTTCATTCTTTATAACTATAACTTCTTTATAACTATGTGAAAGTTATTAGGGTATGAGTTATGAAGAATCATTTCCTTATTGAATAATCTAAAAGTGTCGTTCCTATAGTCATCGAACTGCAATAAGATTAACTTTCTCGGCAGGCATTCTGAATTGCTGAAGAAAGCGAGGGAAAATCTCTTCCTCACTTGGTTAAAGCCTCGTTCCCTATACAAAGATTTTGATTCGCAAAATGGTTGAGAACCCAAATAGCCTACTGACTGATGACTTTATAGACATTCCAGAATAACATAGATATTCTAATGAGAATTTTCGCAACCAAACTTATCACGTTATTCAGCTCTTGAGCCATCATTCAAGCACCTAATGCACAGAAAATGTTCTATTTAAATATCTATATAAATATTATACTTCTAAGGATTGGAGTTTCCGCGGAATTCTGCGGAGAATATTTAACTATGGCATTTCGATCAAGTAATTTGGAAGCAGTACATCATATAGGGGCATTATGTTTGGGTGAATCGTTTGAATAATTCATTCAGTAGCAATCTGATAACGCATCCTTTCCCACGGGCATCGCGAGGCCTTGGGCGCTAAAGCAATTTGGATTCCTTAGGAGAAACGTAATTTCCGCGAGAGACCCAAAATATTTTATTGTCCCATTTACTTTCTCGTGATCCCGATCGTGGGAGTACTGCGTTGAGGTCTTCATTTCCATCCAGGATGTTTGCTAAACTAAGGAATTCCCACCTGCGAATTTCTCCCTAATTGTTTTAATCTTAGTAGGAGGTGGTATGAGTGCAGGTTCTCATACTAATATCTCAGAAAAAGGGTCTTTCGCGCCAAACCGAAAAGAGCATGACGTGTCCGGATCTTCCTGAAATTTTGTCGTAATGATGAATTTTCCATTTTAGCGTCATAGTTCCGTCAATGCAGACCCTAACCAATTTTTAAGCTTACGATTTTCCCCAAGAGGCTTCGTTATTTTAACTGCCCTAATCAAGATTCAAAAGATGAAAGCGCAGAAAATTCATTTCGTAATGCTTTACTTGGATTACACACTACTCTCGTGTATATATAACTCTCCTTTATAGGTCGACCTCGACGAAATTTTACACGATGCAGTAAAACACCTTTCCATTCCTTTAGTGTACAAGTTAACCGTAGATTTTTCCACTATCCTTATATACCGTTAAACTAATTCCAATTTATTTATAAGCATGCTTTGGTGACGCTGTCACGTTTTCGTTTCATTGCGAGTTTTTGGTGAGATAATTTTCAAAACATAACTGCACATTTAAGATAGTGGTTACGTCATAAAATATATTAATTATTAATAAGAGTAATTTTTCTTGAGTTCCAGCGCAGACAGTGTCTAAATCCTCCGAAACTCGTAAATTTTAATAATTTTATAAAAATTAATTACTTGTAATTAATTAATTTTCTTGATGTGAAATACTTAGTCTTCCAAATATGGAATGTTCCTTATTCGAGCTGTATATGAATTATCCTTCATTTTAACAGTTAATTTATTCATTATATGTTTATTTTCCTTATCATTTTATAAAAAATATTCCATTCATACAATCCTGCCATTTTTTAACTTGTATTTCAAACTTTAAGTCAGCGAAACAATCACAAGAAGAGCTTGTGAGGGCAATCTTAAAAAAGCTGCTGCAATCAGCAGTGTATTGTGCTTGACAAATTATGTTTTAGTTTTAAATGAAATGAAAGGATTTAAACGATGAATTCTTTTAATATATTCAGTCTATGCTTTCACGTTTATACTGATTCTACTTCTTTTATTTCGGAAATTCACCGATTGTTAATTAAGTTTTATGCATAAAAATTTTACAAAAAAGTCTAAATTTTAAAATTTCATTATTTTCTTTTGAATTATGAGCAATTGATGCATCCACGCCAAATGTTAAAATAGTCATGCATTCTAGAATTCTGGAAATTTTAGTTAAATTTACGTACTGTTTTATGATTAATTTATACAACAAATCCCGTGAAATGAAGTTCTTTGTTCATTGAAACTTAATTTTATTTAATTTTCTAAGGCTTTTAAACAAATTTTAGAATATATGAGACCACAATGATGATCGGCACACAATGATAGTCAAAGTGATGGTTTAATTTAACAGAAATGTTTTTGTTGATTTCATGGTGCTTTTTAAAGTCATTTAAAATAATTTTTAATACTCCATATTAAGAGCACCTGATACTCTATATTATAACTATTCTACCCTACAATGAAAAATATAATTATCCTGATATATACGACATAATAATCTTAATGATGGAATTGGACGTAATATTTTCTTATATCACATCTAAGATTTTTTAATAACATAAAAAATTTAATTAATCTATAAATTCCCTTTGTGTTCAGAACTTCGAGAGACCAAAGAATAGGAGAAAATTTTAGTCAAATTCTTTTGAAAAAATGAAATTGATAATGAAAGGTATTTTCGAAAAGTATTCTGTATATTACCTTACCCTAGCATCCCCATCAAATCGACAAAACCGTCAATTATATGCCATTTTTCGGAATTTTCATGGAGATGGGGAAAATGTATACACGGGCCCTCATCGGTGTCAACCCTTTGCATCATGCGTTGGCCTTGAGGACAGAAAAAAAGGATGGCAAGAAGAAACGTGGCCATCCGTGACAGGTGTGGGAACTTTCTCAGGAGAATTAAGAGCAATCTTATTTGAGGCGTGGGAGGCGCTTTGTTTTCCGAGCACGCAATCAACGCCCTCGAATGTCTTAGATACATGCAGTGAGTGGACGTGGGAATCATTTTTCGGACGACCTTTAGTTTAGTCTGCCGCTGTCTGCAGTTATGTCTGTGACCTCTGAGATAATATGACTCACGAAGCAAGCGCCTTGAATTAATTATTCATGCATAAAATGTTATTTTTATGGAAAGAGCGCCATTGTGAAAGTTTGGAAGTGTTTTTCTGAAAGGTGAGGTAGAAATGAGGTGAATTTCTCTCATTTATGAGAAGGTTTTCTTGTTAATTATATCGTTTATAAACCACTATCATAGGATACATTTTCAAAATCTCAGATGTAATTACTAGAAAATCCCTTTTTGGAAAATAAAAATAGCGCAATTATTCTCGAATTTCTTTCAAATCCTTATATTGTGATGATGGAAACTTTTTACGAACTCAGTAATAGCCTGTGTTTGAATGCTTTTAAACTATAATATACTAATAAGTTTTAATAATCTATCTATATATTATTTTAAAACATGCTTTTTTGGTGATCGGGACTTTTCTCCCTTATTACTCCATCAATATATATAAATGAATGACCGTTTGATGGCAAAAGTTGCCAGGTTCCTGCGAAAAATAGTGAGACAAATCAAAAATGCACCATTTGTTAAACAAATTGAAATAATATTTTAATCATCCCATTTTTTACTGGACGAAAAAAGGCCCGGGTTGCTATATACAGATTCAATTTGTTTACTTAGTGACGAGTGTAAACAAGTTTTTAAATCGGATAATGCATCTATTCTCGGGCATAAAATGATTCGCAATTAACATTACAGTCTCCATGAACGAAAACTTCGACGTCGTACGCAACCATAACAGTTGAATAACATTGCATCTTGCGGGAGCAGAACGACAGCCAAAGAAACATGAACATTGCCGAATATGAAAGTTTGCGTCACGGTTTTATCATGTGGTATGTTTGAATAATTTTGCATCATATTACTTCCCGGTTTCGTATGTTGCAAATTTTCTATATATCTAAACCTGATATCAAATGTTTTTTATTGTTTATATTTCACTCATTGAATAGATAATATTCAACATTTGATCATATTTCTGAGTAAAGAAAAGGATGTCCTGCGATTTCAGAAAACTCACCAGCATGTAGTACAAGCTTAACGAAAGCCTTTTATTCCCAATCGCTATCTCCGAAGCACAAAAATGTATTATTTTGTCACATTAACGATGTTAGAGGCTTTCAATGCAGGAAGAATGCTATGCGCTTTGACAATGTAACACAATGTATTCGTATGAAAGTGTGACATTTAGCTTCCCCTCTAGCTCTCCTCTCCCATATCAGATCACTGCAGACGAGTAGTAATTATTTCAGGTATGAAGAAAAGAACATAGAAAATAAATAAATAACATGGATGCAGAAGGTATGTTTCGTTGTTTTATCTTGATCTTTTAAGTGATACATCATTGCCGGTATAAAAGGAAGTGGTTTTTATAACGACAGAGTTTAGCTAAAGCTCGCAGTGATATTTTGTATCTTTACCATAATTCATTTAGTCATAAATACATTGAGTGAATTTAGGTATTCGGTATAGGATAAGATACATGTATCGTTATAGTGATGGCGTGCACCATTCGTGATTATACTGCTAAAAGTAAATTTTTAAAACATTCGACAACATTTATACTCTCACGTTCTCTAATATAATAGGGATTTTGTTTGGGTTCATATGGCAAGGAATTAGAAAACGCAAGGCATTTTATTTGGCCATTGAGTTTCGTTACTGGATGTGTAGATACCAATACCTATCGCTACAAACGAGGTATATCGAAACAGACACTGATAAAGAATATTAAGGTGTGTATTTTTAGGTATGTTTTAGTTCAAAGAAATGGTGGATTAAAAATTCACCATTTGTTAAACAAATTGAATTAACATTTTAATCATCGCGTTGTTTACTGGACGAAACAATGCCCGGGTTGCTATATAAAGATTCAATTTGTTTACTTAGTGACGAGTGTAAACAATTTCAAAAATGAGAAAGTGATTTTAATACTTGGTCTTATAATGATTGAAAAAGTACTCGGAAGTAATATATGGTCTCCATAAACGAAGAACTCAAGATTGTACGCAACTATAACAGGTTAATAAACCGGCTACTTCACATCTTTTGGGAGCAGAACGTCAACTACAGAAACATGAGAATTGCCGGATTGTTAATGTTTGTGTCACAGGAGTATCCCTTGGTATGTTTGAATAACGTTGCATCGTATTACTTCTCGGTCATTTAAATTTAAGATCGACCATAGTAGAATATTCGATTTTTAGTATCATGATTAGATTTTGGAGTATTCATAGAAAAAATGTAAGGTTCTAATTATGAGTCATACCCCATACCGATCAAAACAATTAGGTCGTTCAATTCAAATTAATTTTGGTGAAACTTTCGTGTTAAAAATTTTCTATATACCTAAACCTGGTATCAAATGATTTTTAGTGTTTATATTTTACTCACTGAATAGATAGTATTCTATATTTATTCATACCTTGGAGTAAAGAATAGGATATCATACCTGCGATTCAAGAAAACTCACCTCTATGGAATACAAGCGTAACGAAAGCCCAAGCCTCCATTCCCTTTCGCTATGCCCGTAGTACAAAAATATGCTCAACCAATTTAATAGTATGTGTAGTAGTAGACGTAAGAGTAGTATTTTGAAATCTAAGTTTTGTGAATGGGTTAAAATACCATGATTGACTACACCGCAGGTGCTTCCCCCTCATGCTTCCTTCTCCCAAATTAGTAACATTTTCTCTCATTCTACACCAGCAGGACAACAAGCTTTCAACTGATAATTGCTGACTGTATATCTTTCAGTACTTGAATAAATCTGATTCAGTGAATTTATGAGATGCAATTTCACTGCAGACGAGCAGTAATTATTTTTATATTTCGTGTATGAAGAGAAAAAATAGAAAATAAATAAGTAACGTGGATGCAGGAAGTATTTTTGTTGTTTTATCTTGGTTATATATGTTAAACACGAAGTCTTTATTGACACTTCATAAAAGGAAGTGGCATTTTGAAGAACAGAGTTTACCAAAATGTGGTAGTGATGTTTTGTATTTTTGTCTAAATTCATGATGTAATAAATGTATTAAGTGAATTGGGGTATTCGGTATAGGATAAAATGCATATACGTCGTTATATAAATGACGCGTACTATTCGTGATTATAGTGCTAAAAGAAAATTCTCTCTACAAATCTATCGCCACAAACGACGTATGTCGAAACTGACACTGACATGGAATATCAAGGTACGATTTTTTTGGCATATCTTATTGTTTGTGTATTCGTCTGTAGTGATTAGAGTAGTTGCTGTAATGTATTTGGTTGGGGAAATTGAGTATTACTGATCGTCTGCGAAATTTTCGCACGGGGCAACTAGTATTATATAATATGATATAATAAAAAGGATCACGATTGAATATTTTAGAAAAATTCATTGTTTAAAAACACGTATTTTCATTGCTTTTTAAAATTTCTTATTGTAAACATTGCTTACATTACATTCAAGGGCTTACGCTCAATGGAATTAAAAATTTTCTTTGGTACTTAATATCGGTAACCAGGGCGGATATGATTGTCAAAGGCAGGGGGAAATTCGCCAAGGAAAGGTTTTTTGAACCGATTTCCCTAAGAATTCATTTCCAATTCACTTCTAAAATAACATTGTGATGTGTTAACAGGAGTATACAGACCTATAGTATATAGACCTAAAAACGTACAAACATTTCATAATTCAGATTTCAATTCAAATTCCTCGCCATATCCTACAAAAACTACTATTTCGTCACCAAATAAGCGAAGATTCGACCGCCCGTCCCGAATTTTTAAAGTATTTTCTTAGCAAAATTTATTTTCAAGTTTGTCGTCCAGTGCTTCACTTGCTTTTCATGCGCGGAGTTGGTACCGCCTTTTGCCGATAGATGGCGACGCGGTTGTGACCTAGCTCACCCCTATTTTCTGAGCTCAGCGTCTTAACAAGATCGGATTCGTTTACCAGTCACACTTATTCATAAGATGAACCAATAGTTATTACGTATATTTCCATCTTATACGTTACGCAAGTAAAAATGAACATTGGGTTTCTCCGTAATTATAGTTAGAGGTATCCGGTGCATTAACATCCATTATAAGTCGTGCGTATTATGATGTATTTCCCAATAAGTATGTTGAACTTAAAATATACAATTATTTACTTTAATTACTATATAATATCTAATATCCATCATTGTTTCTTTTCCACTGCGTAGCCCAACTTTGCATGAGGTGCAACGCCGAAAGTCTATTTGCAAATCCATACTACAACATGCATATTTTTAATTTTATGCAATAGATTTATTAAATTTATTGCCATTAGAAAATCGATACGTTACATTTAAACCAAGTTCTTATTGCTTAAGCCTCAATTATGCCATTTTTATTTGATTGTGAGCCAACCACGATGAGCCAAAACTGTAGTAATAGACTATGTGAATAATCATCATAAAATATAATAAAAAATAATAAAAACGATAAGAATAATGATAATAAGGGATGATAACAATAAATTATAATAATAATCGATGATAATACATTATAAAATATAGTAAATCTTAAGGGCTATATTATAAAAGTATTACATTTGTGTGTATATATGTAAAATGTATAAGAAATATATTATAAATTTTTCTCTGCTTTTGATATCTAACTGAACATTGTGCAATGAACCACTTTTGGTGGATTTTTACCATCCCTGATATAGAAGAACTATTGAACACGAAATAACATTTCGTCATATCAATAACATATGTGGAATGCTATATTATACAATACGTTACACGAAGAATCTACACTTAGCTAAAAACTTCCATTAATAATCACTAAAATTATTAATTTCTCTATACTGTCCGCTGTTAGCCTGAGGAAAAAAGGAATGTAAAAGGACTCACTTTTTAATCTACATTAAAAACTCACTACAGAGCTCCGCGCTGATAGTCTATCAACAGGTAAAGGTAGCTTATTTTTCATCAACTTTCACAAATCAGGTTCTTTCATTTGATATCTCTTAGTATTATATATTCTTCATAAATTCAGAGGCGAAAAAAAAACAAAACCAATAAAAAAGCGAGATTTGCAAGTAAATTTAACAAATTAGTTTCATAAAATAAATTCTGATTAATCCGAGTCATCTCTGAGGTTTAATAATGAGTCGAAACTTGCTGTAAAAATGGTTTGTGGTGACTATTAAATATTTTTATTTCGTCCTCTATGGAGTTCCACCATGTTAGGCTAAGTTACGTCGATAACCTTTATTTAATTTTACTTTCGTTAACACATCATAATTGTTTGCTTTCGTAAGATGGCGGATACCTCACTTTCCATCAAAATGTCGTCATTTTATCATTTTTTTCGGATTCAGCGATGGCGTCATGACATTAAAACGGGAATGAATGCACATGCAACTCGGAGAGACTTTGTTTTTGTCGGAGATGCTCAATAAACCTCTCGTGTCGCATGATGAGGGGGTGATTAAGGAAAGATGCAATTACGAAGAATGCATTTTCGTGTTCGCGTGCGACTGATTGCAAAGTAACGACCACTTCTCCTTCCTCTTCTCTTTTTCGGGAATTCGGAGGTCGAGATGTGGTTAAAAACACAGACGTGAAGCAGTCACGGCGCTGATAATGCACAAGTGAGGATGTGAATTACAGGAGAAATAGTTAATCTTCGGGAATTCAAAATATCGCTGAAGATACATTCAGATCATTCTTGTGTAATTCAGCAGTTCATTGAATTATTCGATTGTTTCCATTCGGTTATTCCCACCTCTTTCTTTGTTAATTCTATTTTTTCTTCTTCTTCTTATGATTGAATGGTTCCAATGCGTCCATGTATTGTTTGATTTCATGTAATTCATGTCATATTATTTGCTTTTGTCGCATTCAGTGTGATACAAACCACTTCTTTGTGGGTGTTTTCCTGCTTTAGATCTCTTTTCATAAGAATATACCTTAGCGTCCTTTACATGCAATCTTTCTAAAGTATTTTCCACCCTATTTTCTATATCTATATATATTCTTTTAACATCTATATTATTTATACATTCTATATTTTCTATAGTTTATATTTACACCTACTTTATTTATGATTTTATCAGTATCAGCATCATCAGAAGTCTCAATCTCTGCTTAATAAAGACCTTTAAGACCTCTAGTCATGGATTTTTTCATATTTGATCGAAATGAAACTATTAAGGAAGCTCATAAGCTAAATCAGGTTACATGTATGTTTGGTAGATCTGAGAATTTGATGCAGAGAGTAGAACTTTTCCCGCACGATCCTTGGATTTCTCAGTTCTCTTTGAATCGCTATTTAATGATCACCGAACTCGAGCTCCGTCCGAAGGAGATGTTAATGACAGTGTATCGCAATCCCCCGGAGAATGCACTTTTCGACCTTGATATTCCGCCCCGGGCGATCGCATTGCAACTGACCTTCGCTCCATTCCCACAATTCCCCTTTCCAAAATCTTCGACTGTTTGAATTCCGTGACTGCATCCGCTCACTTTCTTCCCTTGCACTTCCGTTCTGACCTCTGACATTTAATTTTTAATCCGATGTGACACTCGCTCTTAAAATTGGTCCTGGTTTGGTGCTGTCCTTCAAGATACGTTCTCTAAAATAATTACACGTGATTTTCCTCGTTTATATTTCGTAAGACATAAACTGGATTCTGGGGTTGTCAAGGAATAATAAACGGCCGGTATCAAGGGATTAGAATTAGGAAAGAGCGCTAAGGGGGAAATTTAGGCGCATAAGTTGGTACAATATAGCGTGCATTTTCCTTTCATAAGATCAAATCTTTATTCTGAGAAATTTAAGCAAGGCATTAGTCTCCACCTTTACTAAGTTTTCTTGTGTGTTGAGGAGACTGGGATTATTTCAACAACTAATTTGACTGATACCAGTTTTCAAATACAAACATGCAATCTTGATTAATAATGGTCACGTTGCTTGTTTTTTATTGAAAATATCCTAGATTTTTCCACTTTACGGGCTTTTTCATAATTTATTTTCTCAAGTTTTATTTGGTCTCACCATTGCTTTTCTTTTGAGTTTATGTGTGCTTTCTATTGTTATTATTTGTTTTTTTAGGCTTTCTTACTTCGTTTTTAATCAGCTGATGCTCATCCTTATCTTTTACTTATTAACTCGTGTTTTTCAAAGCATTAACATAGTGTTATTTAAATTTATCTTTAATATTTATTTGCCGCGGATATATTCTTTTAAAATATCGCTCAGATTTGGTCCCACAAAGAATCTTCGTCATTATGAAGAGTATGATAATGATTTTTGTATCGCATACGTATTACATTGTTGTCTTTCATGTCACTCTGCATTTACTTGAATTTTCATAGCATTTGGCTAGGTATTTCTTGGGTTAATATTATGGTTTATCTTATTTGTCATGTATTTCATCAGTAGAGTTATTTTGAGTATTCATTATTTATATAGTGTACATAATACATTGTATTATGTATTATATTATTAGTTGATGAT
The DNA here is from genome assembly GCA_036926295.1 of Pachydiplax longipennis. Taxonomy (NCBI): domain Eukaryota; kingdom Metazoa; phylum Arthropoda; class Insecta; order Odonata; family Libellulidae; genus Pachydiplax; species Pachydiplax longipennis. The sequence continues at coordinate 34,431,294 of JAVFKF010000019.1, forward strand.
AAGAATATATTCTAGTTTTACTGTGTTTTAGTGAATCTTCTCAGTTAGTCTGTGCAGATGTTTTTTTAGGTATTTTCGGTATTTGAGGGTGTTTTTCTGCCGTGGATTGTTTCCTAAGCTTAGTAAATATACAATATTCAATTATCAATAATACATTATTATCAGTAATACAACATGGAACATTTTATAGAAATTTACATAACTTTTTATTTGAGTATCTGCTTATTTACATTTTATAGTATGTAAATGAAACGATAATTTCGAGATTTTGTTAGATTTCTGTTTGTAGCCTCACCAGCATGATCACGAAACGAGGATATTTATTGTACTGCGAAATGAATGAATTGGTGTAATTCAATACGGTGTAACATGTGAGCTAGATTAGGGGTAGTTATACGAAAATGACTTGAATTATCGCGCTGCAGAGCTTCCGTTAGTTCCCGAAAAAGCCGCTGTCCACGAGCGCCGCAATGAGTGGTGCATATCGTGGCCGGTGCAGCTGTGACGCCGTCCAGATCTGCATGCTCCGATGCATCGTTGACGCGTGGGCTATTTCGATAGGCGACCATATTTGGGGCCGCGATTTGAGTCAAGGGCGACGCGACTCTGAAGGGCACCAGAGGATTCCACCACCTCGCAACCAATGAGAGGACTACTTTATGACGTACTAGCTGAAAAGCCCTTCCATTCTCAGTGGGGAAATAGAAGTAGGATTAAATATAGTGGTTTAAATTAGAGGTGGGAACATCCGAATGAAAACAGTCGAATTCCATCGAATAATTCGAATGAAGAGTTTCGATTCCTCACTCTATCCTGAGTGAATGTATCCGATTGTTCGAAGCGAGTATTCGAAAAATATTGATGAACATTAAAACATTGAAATATTTAACGAATGGGAACAATCGAATAGTTCGATTGTTCGCTTCCATCGAATAATTCGAGAAAAGCGATTCGATTTTCCACTCTTTCCTAACCTCGTGAATGTATCCGATTGCACGAAGCGAATGTTAGAAAAAATATATGGAGCATTATAACATTGAAATAATGAAGTGAAAAATCGCTTCTTTGAAAATGTGAAGAGAAATATTTAATTGGATTCTTGCGATAACATGAAAGACGCTATGAATAGACATGGATGAAGATTCTATAAACTCCCCAAGCAAAACCAGTGTCCAACGAGTGAATTCATTTGAATGAAAATGATCGAAAAATTGCCAAAGCAATCGAATAACTATTCGGTTTTTTCATCCCTAGCTCAATTTTGTGCTGAAGAGAGTCCAACATCTCTTACCTTAGCTGAATGGAACTTGTTATCGAAATGCGAAAAATTTTATTCTCATCAATTTTCTTGTGATTTGGAGCTGAAATCTATAATTGACGATAAAAATATGAGTCTTTAAAGGACTTCCTTCTTAAAAATTTAGTCTTTAGCTCTTATAATGATTCTTCTCAATTTAATTTGCTAATAGATTTGAGCCTACGAATTAACTTAACTTACTTAACTTAATAATGAACTTAACGTGCATTTCTTATAGGAACCCCTTGGCTCTTCAGAGGTCGAACTGACGACCATTGGATAAATGAAAAGTAGCCTGTTATCTTAGCAGGTAAGATATTTAAAAATCTTTTAATCTTTAAATTTATATAGCTCCTTTTTGGAACAGACATCTAAAAGGAAATAATAGTTACTTTACTTATGGGACAAGATTAGGGATTTCAGCTAGGTCTATGTTATAAATTTGAGTGAGTATGTATGGATGTTAGCTACAAAACTCGAGAAACAGTGCTATATTTCGTTCAATTTCATGAAAAGATCACGTTATGGCACCGTGTTTTCCCTATGAATTAAATAAAGAATAAATCAATAATAAATATTAAAAATTGCGTTAGTCTGAGCACTTGTACCCCTTTATCAGCAACCTTATTGGAGTACGTTATCGAAGCTACGAAATATGTGCTTAAACTCCCTAATCTTACTCGAGAAAGCCTCATATTTGAAACCCATCTAAACATTAAACTTGACCGTTCAGGATTTCTAATTTTGTGGCGAAAATATAATAATTCCCGCCGAAATAAACTTGTGAAGATATCTGTTTCCTTTGCCGATTCGCAAATTGCTGCTTCAACACCAAATGAATGCCGACTTCGTTTCACAATGCGAAAGATCGAAAGTGAATTTCGAAAGTCACTCCTTTGGCATGCTGTAGGCTCCAGTAGGCATCACGAAGGCTGCTCGATGCACGGCTGACGTGACTGTTGAATGGAATGCAACAATGGGAAAAAGAACCTTAATGAGTCAATATTCATTGCGGCTGCGGAGTCTCTGCCGACGTGATCATCTTTCTCTAATGAATTGCTGAGGATGAAGACATATGCGCTTTCCATTTGTATTGTTCGTCTTCGAGTCAATTATGAATCGCATGAGAAGGAGTAAAAAATAATTTGTTGAATAGATATCATCCTGCGAAGTCCTTGACACCGATAACTTCTATTAATAGTCTTTTTACAACAAAACAGCCCAAAATTTTCATCTACGATCATAATAATCATAAAGCGTCTTATTACCGCAAAGAATCAATATACCACCAAAGATGATGCGGTAGAAGCTGTTATTTTGGCAATTAACCCTTTAAAACGGTTATCACGTTATAAAAATAGTTATTTACAAAACTCATTCTATGAAACATTTAAATAAGAAAAGAATACAAGTAGTAGAACCTGTTATTACTTATTACAGTAACACATTACGTTATCTTGCGTTTGTATTCTGTTTCTACTCTCTTTCATGAATTTTACTCCTTTTCTTCGCCGGTGTTTTTCTGTCTTTTTATATGCCAAATATTTCCTGATCACTGAACTATTTTTTTCACTCCTTTATAGTTTATATAGAATGCTTTTCATGCTTGCATAGAGACGTTTCCTTTTCAGTTTACTTAGTGATTAAAATAATTTCCTACTTACAATTTCGGTATTGAAATATTTGAACATTGGCAGTAAGTAAGTTACACATGGTCTTCCAAAGTAAAAGCTTTCTCTATCCCCCTCACGAAACGTTATTAACTTTAAAACCATTTCTGTTCATTTGTTTCTTCCCTTTCAGAAATATTTCTAAGCATCTCCTTGAAAATAAACCATCATTCCGTCACAGTAACAACCTCGACATCCAGTTTATCGTTTTACCACTATTACTTTACCAAGTTGAGAGTAGGCTGAAGCCATATGGCAATATTCTACTCTGTTTACAAACATCCGTACCAATACCAAGTAATGTACGAACGTTACATCACACGGAAAAACACCATACTGTTTAGTAGAACGATCTCATTATTTATGGTGCTTATATTTTATGATACTATGCTGAGTAGCGCCCTTGACTTCGGGGCGATTGCCAGGAGCGCCCAACATTTGCAAATAAACAGTTCTAAAGCATATGGATTCACAAACTACATATTGTGTCATAAAACCATAGATAAAAGCTTATAAAACGTTATCATGCATTACTATTTTTCCAAAACCATCAAATCATAATCAAAAGCGATGAAATAAAGATCCGGAGACTTGAGATTGTCAATGGCGCGGAAAATCTCTCAAGAACGCTACTTAATATGTTTTTTCATGTTATTGAAGCAATACTATCTAGATGATTTTCGATACTAAAACCGTTTATGATATCTCATCATCTATCATTTGATAAACTATCATCCAAGTGACCCAAACTATGGGATTTTGTGAATGAGTTGATTAGATACAGCTGAACAACTCATGATATCTTCATGTAAGTCAGCAGTAAGTCTACGTAAGAAGTCATCAAGTCAACTCTTACGTTCACCCTTAAAACAGTTTTGCGGATGTAAGTAACTACATCGAGCGTGTTACGACTAAAAATCACAAGTTACTCAAACCGTGTCCCATCAAAGAGAACAAAATGATTCGAAATTTGCGCTTTTAGAGTAACGAGCGTCTAATGTAATCTACTCTTGATGTTTAGAAAATAACAGAAGTGCAAAATAGCGACAATACGGACTCGATTCCAGGTATCCCACTTTCTAGAAATCGAGGCGGTATGGCAGTTTAGTTAATAGAATACCTGCTCGGAAGATTGAAGACCTGGGTTCAAGTCCTTGTGATATCGCTATTTTTCGCTTCTTTTATTTCTTCGGTTTCAAGGCACGCCAATTAGTGCAAAGTAATTTTCCTTCTCCTTATCCCTAATCTAGTTATTACTCATTCTCGATCATCACGTGTTGAATAACATCAAATTTATTAATATTAATAATAATAATTTATTTAGCCCATTCAAGCTGCCACAATTGCATGTGCTATAGTAAAAAGGACGGCATATAATACATAAAAAGGTAGTAAATATACAGACAAGAACAAAAGCAATAAGAAAGACATAATAAAAGGATTTTGCCGCGGAATTACGAGCGAAAATCAAATAAACCTTTCTTATTATTGTTCAGGGAATTACAGAGTCTACGAAGTAGGATAGTTCATTAATAGACCTGCTAATTTCCGGAAATTTCAAATATCAACGTTTAAATAATATCAGTACAAGCAAACGAGCAAAATCAAGCGATTCTGCGTGCGAGTGAAGTTTCCCTCCTTTTTCCTAAGTTGGCCATCTTGCGTTCTGTCCCGGCGCCGTTCTGTCTGCCACGACTCTCCCAATTGCCTCCGCTTGGGTCTCCCGCTTTGGAATCCTCGCTGAAGAGGAAACCGCAAATCGCTATCCAGTTATACGACATTCATCACAATCATGCCATTCTCCTCCTGAATGTGTCATTAACATTTACACTTGAATCTGTGCGCAGACATAACTAGATGACGAAAAAGTTGGCTTTGTGTCTTGATAAGCATAATATTTTAAGCTAGGCTTCTCGTATTAAGAATTACATATTTCCGCAAAAATATGCGAATCACACCACTACTATTAAGATAAACGTATTCATAATTTGAGGATTCCATATTTTCCGGGAATTCCCGCAATACAAAACGCGACAATTTTAAACTCAACTGGTTCTTCATTTTCTTCCCCTTTCGTTATCCTCTTTCTTTAGGATTATAATGGAATCTCGTATAAAATATATATTGATGTTTGATCTATCTTTGTCGGCATATGGAATGGTCGGTCGGAATTTCATGCAAGACGACTCTTACAATTAATGTATGAATAAAATGACGCTAACAACCATGCCCAAAGAATGATTCGAACCCGGGACCTCGGTGTTGTTAAGCTAGAATGCTAACCCCTGTTATCTGAGATATAATTTTCAAAGATTTCTATGGAAACGTTTTTGATGCCAGTTTTTTAGGAAGAATTATCTTCTGCTATGCAATATAAATGAATAGAAGTAATGCATTGGAAGCAATGATCGGATTCTTTCTTATAGTGCATGCAGTACGAATTTATAGCAGTCGTTCTATCTTCGAATTCAATCTTTTCAAATTCAACGATCGAACTCAGGAAATTTGACGAGGAACTGTATTTAGATTTGGTTTAGTACAACTGTTTGGCATTGTATCTAGATTTTTATGAGGTTAAATGAAGTATGTGCCACGAAACATTTTATTCTTAGTGATAACCACGATGTTGTTTCCATGTATTCGAAATGGTCCTTCTCATAATTAATACCCTTCGTTTTGAGTAAATCAATGCGTAGGGCATCGGACCAATTGAACGGAAATCCGAAATGGTTGAGAGGAAGGGAAGGCAAGAGGCTTTGTCCCTTTTCGCTGCAGGTAGTCTCAGCTTCGTCTTTTGTGCACCTTTACCTTCGCACCCACGCTTTCCTCAAAAAGGAAAGGTCCTATTCTGAAAGGGACTCGTTCGAATTTACGTATTCTGAAGAATTCTACAGAGGAGCGGATGTCCGGGTATCCATTCACGCCCCGCATCGATCACTCGAATCTCCCCAAACAAGGACACCAAATTCGGTCCGCAGCAGAAAGACGTGCGTGCATTTGACGAGCTCTCGTTTCCGGTCCGAGTGAAACGCGGACTTTGCCGCCAACTTTGCGCCACCCCACGTTGAGAAGGCATACAAAACGAGCAACCCTGCGGACAAGTGCTGTATTTGTGGACTGGAAAAGGTGAAGCTGAAAGTGCTTTGTTGAGGAGTGTTACGACAAATTGGTAAGCGTTACCAAGATGCTTCGTGAACCAGAATGGGAATCAGTGCCAACATCCACTGTTTCGGACACTATTTTGTCGTAGTTCCTCGTGATGAAAAAGGAATGAAACACTTGTAAACGCCCCCTTTTCCTACCTCTATATACGAAACTAATTCCTGTTTACTTGTAGCTAATGATTACGCTATGTGTCGAAGCCTAAGTCGCATAATTATTTCTCCCGCATTCCCTTAAAAAATATTTGGTCACATCTCTTCTATTTCCCCTTTTTGATTATGATGACGCCGTGTATCAAGATCTGTCTGATGAATTTGCCACTAAACTACAATAGGCACAAAGTATGTACGTTCGTTTCATCTGTATTTTTTTCTTGCACAGTTTCATCTGTAGTTTCATCACCTATTATAGACAGATATCCTTCCTCAAGTTGAATAACCGCAGAAAGCTCCATCTTCTTCAGCTTCTCTTTCCCATCAAATTACACAATGGACCTCAGTATCTTGCCACATGATTCAATAGTATGAACGCAGTCCACAAATTCGGAAGAAGACAATCTCATTTAATGCAAATAACAACTCACAAAATAAATACAATAAATCTTTTCATGTCAAATATTCATTTCAAAATCTTTTCATGTCTTTTCGCCAAATAAAGTCCCTATGTATGTATGATTAAATCATGTGGTAAGGTGTATCAGTGTTTTATTTCTTTTTCATCGAACGAAGATCCCAACCACATTGATGACTCTCTAGTACTAGCAACTTTTTTGGACCATGTCTGATTAGAGTTTTCTTATTTTTTCTGTGTATAGAAATTATTGCTACTGGAGTAAATATGGTCTATGCAGGGTTCTCTATAAATCCCCCTTATTCCTCTGCAGTCTTATCTTGGATGCAATTATCGCTTTCCTTTTTGATGACTTTTCTATATCTTCTTCATATTATACAGATCACACTTACTCCTGCATAATTTGCACGATTATTTTATTTCCTTTTTTAGGCTAAGTATAACTCCTCTTGCTGTTCCTCGGGCATTTATTTTAAATTAATATCTCATTGTATCACGATTCACAACTATGGTAGGTGGTTTATTATGAATTCAGGTCTTGGTCCCGTTGATTGAATATGTGTATTTTGGGGATTGTACTGCTCTCTCATAATCTCCGTTTGTGAATTTTCTCTTTTCTTAACTGTTACTATACTCATTCCAATAAATCCTTATCTTTCTTCTGTCCATAGTCTTTGACTAATTTTTTCCAGTTTTATTCCGAGATAAACAATGTGGCTGTGTATAGTAATCCTTCGCTTCTAAAGATAACCTTCCAGGACTTTCTGGAAATGACTTTCTGGAAATCTAAAATATTCGTTACCCTTACAAGTCGACCTCTTGGCATGCTCTATCGCATCTTTCATTTAATTCTTTCTGCTTCCCTTCTTGCAAATCTGTGAAATATGACCATGCCTCCCGACATATCATGTCACTTTCCATAGAAGACCATCTCCAGCCTTTCTTTGAACATGATTCAGTTTGCCGTTTTTTTCTCAGAAACGTCTTATCTGCACGGCGTGTGGCAACTACTCCAGATAAGGAATAGAATTTCAAGAACTATTATTCTATTAGTAATGTTCCATTTCCGCTCCCAGGATGTCACTTTCGCCATAAACGGTATTGTGGAAACAGAGTTAAATTCTTTATCACACTACGGTTGTGAAATAAGATTTTCCGGCGAGGTTTGAAGCTGAGGAGTGGCAGAAAGGATTACGAACACCCAAAAATGAAGAGTGATCAAAAATACAAGTTCTCATTACAATTTCCACTCATGTATTTCGCGGTGCGCTTATACTCGCTTGGACATAAACATTTTTCTTGCACTGAAATATATACATAATGTTGGAAAGAGATTTCTTAAAATTATCCTAATTTTTGCATCCTAAAATGAGGAATACAGTATAATAAATAACGAAATGAAACGAAGGTAACAACTTTGAATGAAGGAATTAATGCTTTCCAGGTGTAAATTGTGAATGATTTTTTCGGAATCTATACCTAAATAGTGAATTGCCCCGTCAAAAAAGAAGGGAATTGATTTAATTTATAGTAAAATGTGCTACTATTATCAAGTATATCTGATGTATGTCAACATATCCCACCAAAAACGTCAAGAATTAATTTAAATGTAACTGTCATATTATCTGTCATTATCTTCCATGCAGTAGTTTACTTAACCAACCTTTTTCTTGAGTAATAACCAAGGTCTTTCGCCAACGTCAGAATGGCCGAGTGGTTAGAGTGTCTGGTTTCGTTTCCAAAAGTTCCAAAATTTCCAAAGTTAAATCCAAAAGTTTATCCTCTGTGGTTCGAATCCTATTCAGGGAAAAAATTTTTTCTGGAAAATTAAGTTTCAGGTTTGCTAAGAAGCTTCACTCCTCCCTCCGTAGACCCATTCAGGCTGTAACGTATTCTTAAAAGAATGCTTGTTAATAATTTCCTTCGTTCGTATTTTGTTTATGTATTTCTGTCGTAGTTTTTGTTGGATTTTTTATTTCATATTGTTATGTATATTTAATTTTAGTTTGTTGTTGGCACTCACTTTAAAATGGCGGCATCGCTGTATGTGTGTCTTTATTAATAAATAAATAAATAAACATTCACATTAATAACCCGCGAGATGCCGTATGGTAGAGGGTGTGAAAACATTGAACTCCCTAGTTAGCTGCATAATTTATATCTAATACCTTCAGGAAAGAGGGACCAGAAATAACCATCCATTCTCGCTGCAAACTCGCGAAATCTCTTTGACGTCTGGCCTCGAAAATTGCCTTTACTGAGTACGAGAATCACGTCGTGTATTTCATCACATAAATCACTGCTCAAATACTTATCGAATAACTTATGCTGTTACCCATTTCTTCTATCCTCAAGAAGTTCCCAGCCGAGGTTTTTGATCATCTCTGATACACTGATGTCGAAAATATGAGAGAAAACCAGCTGCGAACTTCCCCAAAATCACACAGCACCTTTGACAAAAATAAAGCGAAGATTATCTGGACCTGAAAATCCTATGGACGAAAGAATCCTCCTTGAAACGGAGTCTGATCGTTAAACGAAGAGGGAACTAATGAGTCAGCGATGGAAGGAACCGGTTGTCCAAGGAAAGCCCTTCACTGACTCACCGTTTGGGACAAAATCTTCACAGCATTCAGCTTCCATTCTCGGTTTCATCTCAAGTTTTTATTCCTTTACGTCGCTAAGTTTACAGGTTTTTTCATTTCGATCGTTAATGAAGTAAGTGGAATTTCCTGACGCTAAACATATTATATCATGGGAGAAAACTGCTTCATTGTTAACTTTTACTAAAACATTATTACATTAAATTTTATTATTTTACATAAAAGCATTACCAGGTTTAGTAGCGATGCTACATCATCAGGTGAGGAAACTATAATATGCAGTTTTTATGTAAATTTGCCGTGTAGTAAAAGTTTACAATGAATCAGTTTTGTATTCATGAATACCACAAAGTTACACCTGAATATGTGTCATTTATATTGGGAGATTTTTTCAGTATCACAGCGGCAGGTTATATACGAGATTTCTTAGCTCTTTCAACACCTAATAGTATGCATTTTAGATTTTATTAGAAAAACAACTAAAATAACTTTCCATTCTTGTAATGAACTCTCTGTCCGCGGTAGATTCTCATCATCCGCTTCTTTCAGTATAAAAATTTCAATGATAGTAATTGAATTCGCTGGAGACTAATTTATTAAAACTTTGGTCCACACTCCAATGCTCAAATTGGTGTACTCGGTAATCCGGCACAGCATTCCTTTTGTTAGGCATCGCCATTCGCGATAAGGTCACATAGTTATAAAGGCCCTGTGAATCTTAGAGCCAAGATTCATATCGATATTTATTATTTATTAAGTCCATTGTTGCAGATAGACTGCTAGTCTGGTGCCAACATTACAAACAACTACGGTAATTTCCACAACTCCAATATAACACAATTCCCAACTCCATTGCCATTTCCCTTGCAGAAAAATATTCTACTACTACTACAACACTTATTCTCTGAAAAAGGTAAGACACAGACACTCCCACAGAAACAATAGACATTCAATCACAAGCAACATTAATATGATTTCTGATGGCTGAACGAAATATTCCTGAAAATCACTGCGAGACTTAATCTTTTGATACAGTGATGTCAACTTTTTCTCCGCACTTCTTCGATGCTTATCCTAAATTTTCCCTTTCTAGCAGGTTACTAACATAATGATATATATCAGCGCACCCAAAAACTATTATGGGGAGAGCTGTCTTCTCGATCTTTTGCATAACCAAAATATTATTTTAATAAGAGTATTTTCTATTGTATAGCACAGATAAAAGAGTCATTCTCTTATAATTGGACTAGTCACACCAAAGTAAAATGAAGTAAAAGGTTTTTTCTACTTTTCCAATTACTGTCACCATATGTTGCCAAGTAAAGATTGATTTTGGCTTTGTGTAGAGTTGAGGGGGAGACCTAAGACCCTTTGCTTCGTAGGTTCGCCAATGATTTATATAAATATTTTAAAAAATCCATGAGATAATCCTTTTACTAGTCCACAATAAATATTTACTGTTGATATTTATTGTGTTTATATATTGTGGTCTAGTAAAAGAATTCTCTCATTGAGTTTTTTAGTATTAATAAGTACCAAAGTACCTGACTCTGTTTCGTTTGTATATAAATTTAATATGTACATATAGTATTAAATAGGATGAAATACGAAATTCACCGCCTAAAAAATTATATTTTTTCAAGAATCACCTTCAGAGTACTTGCGGTTGCCAAAGGCTTTTAGATCGTTGCGCTAGATCCTTCGAGGATTTTTCATCTTTTATCCTTCACATCCGGTTGAGTTACCCCTTCATGTTATCGTAATTTAAATATTACGCGAATCTGCTCGGGGGAGGACGTTATCGAGATCGGCTTCGGTGAGCGTAAATTAAACCCGAATCTGCCGTCAATTCTGTTTCCTCCGTCGTTTAACGACATCCGGTTCCTTCAAAGCGAATCCCTATTCTCCAGAATCCGAACAGCGGAAGCCGCTGCTTCTTTATCCAAAGGCACTTGCACTTAAGAGTGTTAATAACGCATATGAGCTCGCATAAGCAAACGAGACTTGTTACCGCTATAAAGAGACCTTTCTTCATTGGCAAACATTGTAAAAGGGTATTAGTGTAGTGTCGCTGGCGGATAACTTTCTGCCGCTACTTTTCACGGAAGAATTCAGGTAATTCAGCAAGCAGCTACTTCGTTGTTAACGACGGTATTGCTGGCTGAATAACCTGAATTTACCCTTTTCTTTCCTTCTTTTGATTGTCCTATAACATTTGTATCATAAAACTAGTCGAACGGGGAGATTTGAGAGGAGAGATTTTAAATTCGTGAAATCAGTTTCATTTTGTTTATTCCTCATTTTGCAAAGCATGGATAATTTTCTCTCGGTGAGTAACATGCACTTTTATCTTAAAATATATGGCTGAAATTTTAACTGCGCATTAGAACATAAGCTAACTTTTTATTAAAAGATTTCAATAGAATAAACAGGTGCTTATGCCTTTTATCCATCTTTTCATGTTTTGTTTAAGTCTTTTATGTGAAATTTACTTTTTACATAGACATATTTACGTATAGTTGCGACCTCGGTTTCGTTATAACACTGCCTATTCCTGCGGATTATCTTCAATTTCAACATTTATTAAATACGTGTTCTATATCCTTGATATAGGCAGAAAGAGATTCATTTTGATACTTAATATCCCGGGTTCGATTCTTGGTAGGGACCCCAAGGTGAGAAATAACCTCATTATGGCCTATAATCTACTATTACTACGATATTATATTCGTATGTAAGACGTATGTAAGACGTATGTTTCGCATATGAACTTCATATAAAAATCCACAGCATTTCCATACGCTAATGAAGCGTTGATGTATTAGGGAAGTACTACACAGGAGAAAAGAGCAAAATTTAAGATGAGATGAAGCAAAAGAAAATATGTGTAACGAAGCACTATCTTTGGGTGAGATTTTGAGTTATCAAAATAAGAAAAAAATACTAGTTGCCCCGTGCGAAAAATTCGCACACGGACACTGTTACTTTATTCCCCACCCAAATATTTCAAAAATAAACCCCAAATGAATACTATAATGGGCAAATTCAAATTTTAACTCGATTTCTTGATCAAAGAGCATCTTTAATTTGTTGGTCTATTTTTAGCAAGAAGCGGAAAACTTTCTCTTTCAAATGATCGTTTATTTATATTTTTTGATGGAGTGTTAAAGTAGAAAAGTGCTGATCACCGAAAACAGATTTAATGGAAATAATATATAAGGATTATCTCCAACATTTTTTTCTGTGAGAAAATTGCAGCTGGTGCCATGTAACTTTGGATGGAAGAAGAGACTTTTCAATTTAAATCAATTATTTAATCTGAAAATACATGATTAGAAATAATATATAAGGACCATGGGGAGGATTCGTCATAGTAACGAAAACTAAATAAAATTGAACTCTCAAAGAAGATTGTATGATACCACTTCTAGTATAATAGAGTAATACAACGTTTAGCATTATTAAGCGGATAGAAATACCCTCATATGGTAAGTCGAAAGTGAGACTTAAATCCTTCAAGGTTAAGGGCGTGTGTGGGTGGTTTTTTAATGTTAAGGCGCAAGATTAGCGTCTGCCACTTGTTTGTCGTGTCTCCCTCATGGCCCGTGCCACAGGTCGAGACAGTGCCTAGGAAAAAAGGGAGAGAGTCAATAGAGTTAGATAACTTTCGCCGGTTTATCCCGCATTCGGCGTTATCTTGGAAGTAACCGTTCTCAAACGGAACGCCTTTCTACGAATGACTGGAACCCATTGTCCTCTTAGGGGCAAACATTGAATCATGCGGACGATTTCTTTTATTTTCCTTACATCCTCGCTGGACGTATGAGTCCGCATGTGTCCCATGGTCACTGCATCGCTATTTATACGAAGATTCGAACTCTTTTTAAGTAACGGCAACCACACAAGGTTTTTGACACTCTGGTTTGAATCCAATTACATTTTTTCGACGAGTTTTTTTGGGTTGTTGTTACTTCTATAATATGTAAGTGTGATCGAAATCTTTTTAAGTAATGGCAACCACACAAGGCTTTTGACGCTATAGTTTGAATCCAATTAATTTTTTTGGATGAGTTGTTTTGGATTATTCTTAAATTTATAATATGTTCGTGTGATGATTAAGAAACTTATTATGTGATATGTGACTCATGAAAGGAACAATCTAAAATGGGACTTTAGTAAAAATAATTATGCAATACATGTAGTTTATATGTATAATAGGAGGAGTCATAGGGGGATGTTTTTTTAAATCTTGTTATTTAAGAGCCTGATCTGATTCCGTTTGTAAATATAGTGATGTTATTTCGGAATTTAAATGTATAGGACTTCTTGTACAAGGCTCTGTGGAGTGTGCTAGTGTTACTAATCTAAGTGTGCGAGTGTTTGCAATTCCACCCGACGACTGTAAATTTGTAGAAAATGATAAATAAGATAAAATAAATAAAAAATCATGTTTCCTCCTTTCCCCATAAGACCCTTAGATTCCCATTCATGACTTTACACTTTTCCACCAATAAATTACAAAACTTTCACAATAATGAAATCTTGCTTTGCAATGATATATTCGCGTGCTTGCACTGCTATTACTCCCGTTATCACGTACATACGTATATAAATATTTATTTCGTAATAAAAAGAAGTGCTTACGTCACTCTTTTGCCGATGCGTTAATTTATGTTGATGATGTTTTTTATAACACCTGTGAGTGTTTTGTATTTCCAAGAATTTCAGATAATTCCTTACTTGAATTTTCATTTACCTCAAATACAAAGAGCTTAATATATTCAGTAATTTCCCTGCAAGAAACAATACAATATCAAGGTAAGCCATAGAATTGTGTGGTGGTTGCAAGAGTGCAATGCACGTGGATTATTTTAGTGAATTTCGAACTACAAAATAATGTATGTAACCACAAATAAACATTGTAACAATTTTATCATTTCTGACCAAGTAAATATTTGATAATTTCTCTTGAATTTTTCAAAAAATACTTTAAAAAATGTTTCTCCATGTATCTTAGGTGCGATAATCTGGAAAATTAGCAAAAAAGTTATTAAAACGTTGGTGTAAACATTGATATAAATATCTATAATAGATTATATATATTCTTTGTGTTTAAATTTTCAAAAAATTCAAGCCATATATTAAAATCTATAAGAAAGGGCGGCCGTATGGGGTATTGTGTGACTTAAAGAAAAGTCAGGGTTTTTTTAGTGTGATAAGGCTAGTATGAACTTGTTTTCCTGATATCATTCTGGTTCGGCGAGGAAAACAAGGGAAAACTACCTCCATTCCCATTTGCCATATGCCACAACCTATTTCCAAAGCATTTTTAGCCAATGCGGCAGGATCTAACCAGCTCCCACTCTTACAGATAATACAGGACAATGCTGCTATGCATCGAAACCAAGGTTGTGAGTTATCTTATGATTCAGTACAAAAAATTCCCCTCAGTTTCAATCAGTTCTTTATATTTCATATTTAATTATCACCGTTAGAAGATCGCCACTGACGATTTTTAGACATTTTTTACATCCGATTTCCGCACAATATATAAGAATGCTAGCGAAGTGTATGACTCTTTCGAAACATTTTCACAATCAATTGTTTGAGAAGAAAACACCCAGGAAAGAAAGGAAAACAGAAAACTTATCTTCTCCTCGTTTCTCTCTCTAAATGTCCGTATCTTATCTGGTTCGCTTATCATTGCTTTCAGAACCCTTTCGTGTTTCACTTATTCCTTTCTCTCATTTCTTCCCTACTTTCAGTTTTGTATGTAAGCCACCCTTAACACATAGGGGCGTGCACACAGGAAATGAAAAACGGGTCCCGTAAGACTTTTTCCAAGTTTGTTTTCTAATCCTCCCTTTACTTTTGGTGATAATTGATACAACAATAATAATGATCTGTATATTCTTTTCAATTTAATGATTTATATCAATAATTTTCACTGGCTAGATCCTTAGCATGTTAACGGTATGTCTTAGGAATGTTGGGCAAATGTCTTTATCTTATTATCTTTATCATTAATTTATTAATTGATTCTTTCTAATTATCGAGTGTCGGTAAAATTTCATAAATCTAATTAATAGGCATTCCGCTATCATTTCTATCTTTAAATTTTATCATGGTTGATGTAAAATCTACAGAATGAATAAAAATTATTTACCTATTACGTATTATAGTATCAGTTTTAAACGATTTACAATTGGATTTAAATTAATTTATTTTCACTATTGCATATTTTTATTAGTCTCCCTGCAAAAACAAATTCTAGACTTAGGCTGTGAATATTAAATACATCTTAATGTTACAGGCAAGGCATTAGCGATAAGGGTGTCACGTGTCGCGTAATTATCATTCTCCTTGATTTCATTGGAAACAATTTCAAAGTTTTAGGATCATCATTTTCTCCCTCCTTGCCTTCAACTTGTATTTATTTCAGCGTGAATTTATATTTATATTTTGACTTGTACCCGCTACCCCCAAGTTATGTACTTGCAGGGTAGAATTCCTCGATAGAAATTATTGCTATTTCCCCCTTAAAAATTAAAAAAACATACGAGTAAATCGATCACAGCTATATTAAAGTGGACAACGAATAAATAAAACCAGATTGGACAATGCTATAGCGCATAGGTAACAATCAGGTTGGACTCATATGGAACTTCGCCAACGTTCAATAGATCGGTATCCGCAAAGGTAAACGATTTGAATCACTGATCAGAATAATATTTACATTATTTTCGTTTGACTTAATAAACCAAATCTGAGAAACAAAATATTTATGCAGGTGCAATTTCTTCAGGAAGGGAAGAAAAGATGGCAATGAAAGCCCGAAAAGGCCGTGGGTCTTCTACCTTTGTCCTTTCGAGTTCTTTTTACCCCACTCATTCCGGATATAAATAGAACTCTTGAATTCCGTTGTCTGTCATTTTCCTCTTCATCTCTCATTCACCAGATTGAGAGATACTTTTCCTTCCGAGTAGGAAACTCAATTACGGAAAATATTGAAATGAAAAGCCGAGGAACGTCTTTGGAATCACTCTACTCGATTCATTTCGGAAGCCAAATGCAGACAATAGCGAACTTAAGGCATTAAGTGATTCGTAGAAGTCTCCTGTGTGAAAGGCCCTCTATCAGAAGCATGTGAAAGGGCCTCTATCGAAGCAGAAGAGGATAAAGAAACAGCTGAATGAGCATCCGTAGGCTATCAATCATTGGTGAAATCCTTTTGGAAGCTGAATCCTCAGGAAGAAAGGGCAATGGAGGAATTTTGAATGTTCCAGTAACGGAACATCCGGGATCGTGATATGGACTTTATGAAGAATACAGAATTCGTGGACGGGAAGGAAAATTACAACCTCCGAAAATTGTAGGAGATATCGAAGACGGATACACTTTGAATTAATTTTTAATCTGGAATACGTCCATTACAAAGATACTATATGCCCAGTAGCTTGCTATTACATGCAAGTCTTTAAATTGGACGTAGTGTTTTATGGTGGCCACGTCACCCAATACATACATGGGTGGTCTGAAAAGTTTCCGACATTTCGCCATTTCTCGACATGTTTTCTGAAAATTTCTGAAAAATTTCTGAAGATTTCTGAAAAATATGGGGTCGGAAACTTTTCAGACCACCATAGTATGAGGTTAACCCTTAAAACTTCAAGCGACACAAAGGAAGAAGTATTTATAATCATTTAATATTGCTATTACTAATTTATATGCTGATATATATACACATTAAAATTGATTAGCTTTGTTCTAGTTCCAGCATATTCTGCTTACGAGGTTAGTTCTCCTATTGGAAAATATATGTTTAAAAAATACAATACAAATTCAGTCTCCCTTGAATCTTTATCCACAACGAATTTTAATTGTACATATATTTAGCCTTCAATATTGTACATGTATTGTACATATATTGAAATCAAATCTTTTCTATTTCGTTTTTTTTCTTTTTTTTCTCTTAGTAATTATGTTTTTTGATAACCATGTAAAATCTTCACACTAGGTTAGGTGGAAGAGAGGCCCACTCGGGCCTAACCTCGCCTAAAAAGGGTCAAATAATAATAATATATTGTACATGTATTTATTGTATATATATTTATTGTACATATATTTAGCCTCCTATATATTCATTTTATCTTATTTTTGGTCATTACCCCAGTTTCCCGACAACTGCAGTTGACAAAAGATACTGCCTCAAGATAAGTGTCGTCCTAGGTGGTTGACCTCTCCTGCTATGCAGCTGATATTATCCAAAAAAATATACCAGTTTAACCACAATACTGCAGTTTATTTTACGAGTATGACAGATTCCATTTACTACTTATTAATATCTATTATGTGTTCTTCAAAAAGAAAGTTTTGAAAACGTATTAGTCACGGATCGGATATTATGATTGTTCTTAAACAATAGATGCCGCTTGTTATTTCTTACTCTGAGAGTACAGTTTGTTGAAAGAATTATTTCCATGTTTCCTGACAAATTATTCCCGGGAAACGAAAATTTAAAAATGTATCTATCGGAAAGGAATTAATTTATATAGACATTGATCTGAGACTTTTGTAGCTATAGCTACCAATTGAGCGATTTTTTCTTTGATACGGCGACTATCCTTATTTTAGCGACTTTTTCTATTACAGCAAAATCTTAAACCAACAAGTTAAAGCATGCTCTTCTACACCTTCTATCCCTAACATGAGACAAATCAAAATATATTTGATCTTTAATTATAGATATTATTGGACAAATGAAACACTTCGTACTAAAGTAGATAAATATATGGTAGATATTAATAGATATTATATTATATCGATTACAATGAAATATTTAAAGTCTGTGTTAAACATTTAATGCACGTAGAGCAGAATTTGAATAGTTTTTCTCAGAAATTCTCAGCTTCTCAAACAAAAAGGAGAATTTATTTATGTTGAAAAATATATTTAAATACTTTTAAGAGATTGTTTCTTGCTTGAACTACTTTTCAGGGTATTTTTATCGACTTTTTAAAAATTAAATCCCCTTTTTTTCTTTATCTTAAAAAAATAATAGTCTCGGAAACACTGAGCTGCATTTTCTAATCAATTTTTCCTCAAACTTCGATCGCCATCGATATGGAGTATATGTACATTTTGGAGATTTATTCTTATTTGAACTACTTTTCAGAATGTATCTTTCGGCTTTTCCGAAATAAATCCTGGTTTTTCCATATCTTTAACAAAAATACAGTGTCTCGGAAATACTGAACTGCATTTCCGAATCAATTTGTCGATCGCAATCGACATAGAGATTGTCTGAGGGTCCCAGGTGCGGGACGAAGATCCTTTAGTCAAATCAAAATTAAAGAACTTCTCTTTAATGGCGTGGCATAAAAGAAAAAGTGGTTAACAACCTCTCAGCTGTGTCCTTGGGCCATTCCCACACCTCCCGCACTTCCGCTACCGCCGCATTTCCCACGATCCTCTCCGAGGTCAGTAGTCTGAGTGAAGAAGCCAAAGGGGAAAAAACAAGCGTCCTCCAATGCCACAAACCACGGCCACTTCCGAATAAACCCCTGGCGTGAGCAGGGAAAAAGGGTCAGATCCCTACCAAGCGCAGGTGTGACTCACGAGGCTTCTTCCTTACCTACCTCTAATAATCATGATGCACGTACCATATCGGTTGGGTTTCCTGAAATGGGGCAGTTTTTAAGGTTTTTAATAGCTTGTTATCGGAACGTAAGACGAAAACGGAAGAGACAAGGGAACTCCGGATAAGGTAGAGGAGGTAAGGAGAAATCACCTAAATTTATTTTAAAGCGGAACGATTAGCCGCCCTTTGGCGTGTGAAATGTGGTTCATGAACCGATATGGAATAAGGTTATACAGCTAACCTCCTAATACCATCAAAAAATTTTTTTAATAACTGGATGTACAGTTTATACTTCACGAGGACATCATCAGGAACTTTCAACCACTTCTAATTTTTTTAATAAAGTCGATTTTTAAGTTTCTTCAGCTCTTCGTTTCATCCTTCCATTCACTGACTGTAAAATACTTCCATTAACGCAGGATATAAAAGGTCAGCCAGTTTGATCCCAGCTGCGATGTAGCAGTAATCACATTTAAATGTTTATATCAAAACAGCCAAGCTCGAACTTAATGTTGAACTCATTCAAACTAACCAAAATGAGTACAGCAAAGCCTCGATGTATCGTTTGTGAAGGGGTCAAGTGACAAAAGCGATGGATAAGGGAAAACATGAAAAGCGAGAAAAATAAACACAGATTATGTAATTTTAAAAAGCATAACAGGAGCTTTTAAATTGCATTGGAAAGAATCCTGAAATAGTTCATCAATAGAAGTACTAAATAGAATGTTTATTACAATGTTTACCTGGGAGTTAATTTATTTATTCTAGAAGAAACTTGCGATGGTTTCCTTGAAGATTTTCGTTTTTAGTAAAATAAGAATTTTTCTATACTTATCAATTTAAGGTTGTTACTTTCTTTAATGTTATAAAGGTAGAAAAAGAAATTTATTTTTCTGAAGTATCGTCCCCCTCTCCCCCTCGGCAAATACGGGTTAGTTTTTTTATTTCGTGCAGACATAAAATAAAACCAAATTTTTAGTGAAGCAAGGTTGCTAGTATAGGTATAAAAGTACTGAAAAATTCACGAGCACGACACACCCAAGGATAGTACATACAAAGTAACAATGAACAAGTGTCTATAACGGCTCAGATGGACCATCCGTATCATAATGGTCCATATATAATGTATGAGAGATGCGACAATAGTTTCCAAATCTGCGAAGAATATAATACTTTAATTTTCTAAGGGCCTTAATCTAGGCGAGACTGAGAATGAAAAGTCTCTTGTTCAGTCTAACCTGCTATCAATGGTTTAATAATGGAGTAAATATTCTAAGTGTAAATAGTAATAGAGAGGAACACATAGGTTGCTAATGTAAAATAAAAGGAAAAATATAAAGGGAAAAAGATGCTTAGCAGTGTAACGCCCACAAAGAAGGAGGATGTGAAAAACATACATTACATTTATCAATATAGTAAGAGGTAGAAAAACTCTCCTTAAGCCAACTACATCCATTAAGCGTCGGGCTTCTTCCTCGAATAGAGAAAGAACTGACAGATTAATGACCTTCTAAGAATCACCCAATGTGCATTTCGGTGGCTATTCCACCATCCTCAAGGGGTGAACGCAGAGTAAATTATTCAATTACGCTTCTTCATGATCGGTTCATTGATGTAGTCAGCTTACGGAGTATTTCGATCCCTCATTTATTAACAGCCGAGTTCGAATTTCTTTTCTTTTTAAATTTATCAAGACAAAATAGTATTTCCAAAGTTAATTAGAGGTATGTTTGTAAACCAATTGCCTCAAATCATCCTCTCCGGCAAATTTCTATATTCGCTCCCTAAGAAATGGCGAATAGGTTATTACTTGATTTTTTGGATGTAACCTTGCTATATTTTGCATTTAAACTGTCAAAGTCAATTCCGGAACAGGTTCGTAAGCCAAGGAATCGCTATTATTTATTTTATGTTATTTTTAATTACTTAAAGATTGATATACAGCGATGAAGCCAATTTATATTGAATGCAAACAACAAATTAAATGAAAATATACATTATTGCGTGAAATAACCATAGAAGCAAATCAACAAAAATAACAGATATACACAACACACAGTATACATTCTAAGGAGGACATTATTTACATTAATCTTTGTATGGACATTTTATTAAGAATGCGGTTAGCGACAGTCTGAAAGGGTCTATGGACAGAGGTAGGAAATATAGAAGATTTGGAAGTCTGTACTATGAAAATTCGCCCAAGGGATAATCTAAACATAGGGACATGGAAAAGAGGAGTCAGTCTAGTTGTCCTAGGTGGAACATGATAACTAAATAGGGAAACCAATTCAGGAGAAAATGTGGGAAATATTATGTTATAGGTGAAGGAAAGGTTAGCTTTCATCAAGATTTTTTTTAGGGATCTTAAGGAAAGGTATTTTAGCACAGGCTGAATAAACTCGAAAACGACTGAATTCGAAAATCCGTGGGGACGAACCAATAGAAATATCTCACCCAATTCGGAAGGTGGTAAAAAAAAGCGTCTTCGGGACTTGTGTCAGTCGCGCCCAAGACAGATGGTCGTGTTTTGAGTGACAGCTCCTTCGCATTTTCAATTTTTCCAAAACACTTTGGGACGGACGGTAGAATCCATTGCTTTTGTGGTGAGCATTTCGAAACGCGACAGCCGAAGAAAGTCCGATAGAATGGGTGCAGTTTTTGGGTCTTCTGAGAGGATGGTTTTCTCCCACTACAAAATCGAAAACTATGGGAATTACTGAAACTGTGGGAACCCGATTCAGGTGCCTGTTTCGACGTATCTCCCAACGCATATGACAAGTCTTTATAGAACGATTTCCGTAAAAATGCGTACATTTCATCGCCGTTTGGGTTTCAATGGTGATTATCAGAGGTGTTTATAGGATCCGTGGGCTCCCGGTAGAGGCTACTGCGGGGCCCCGCTTAAAATTATTAATATTCTCATTTAATTTCAATTTTCAAATTTGTAGCAGTATTATTATTCCAAAAACATAAGAAATATATATATATATATTTTAATTATTTTCTTAAGCAAAACTTATCTAGCGATATCTTTTTTTATTCACAGTTATAAGGGAGCCGTTTTATTGTGAAAATTCATGATACATCACAGATATATACTTTTTCCGCAGATTACAGATTTTTACACATTATTTTTACTTAAGTATAATATTTGTCTATCTATTTATACTAATATATTTAGCTATCTAGTTACAGCTCTAAAGCGGACAGTCAATTTAATATTGTAAAACTTCTCGATAGTCTTCACAGAATCAGGCGATGTATTGTGGAAATCCATGATGGAAGGAAACTCGAAAAATTATACATTATCCATAAGGTTTTGTTTAAACAAATAACACACGACAGATTCCGACGAGTAACCGTCATCATCTGGTGAAAAATTGAATTCGGTAATTTTTTTCACCATATGCGACGAATACCTGTCGAAACTTTGTGCAAAAAGTACAATTTTTATAGTTTCCTTCCATTCTCGATTGTCATCTTTGGCTCAGGACTACATTACACTACGATATAGTATTATTAAAAATTAAAAAAAAACATTTCTTCCAATAACGCAGTATATTTTATTTACATTTATCTTGGTAGAGGTGAAAGTTTGTTTCTTATTTCTTAATATTCTTAGAATTCTATCATAAAGTCGTACCTGAAGTAATCATTAGCATGTATTATCAACTTTCAGTAAATATCCATGTCTTGGCGCAATTTATCCCTTCTCCTACGCAGTACCCTTTCGCATATCCATCATCATCTACATTTTACCCTGCTAGCCGCAGGGGATGCAAGCACTATGGCTCTACTTTCCTTGTCGATTATTTTCGCGTATCGTTCTCGGAAAAAAAATTAATTCTTGAATCAACTGGTTCTAGTATTATATTTCTCTGATCTTTCTCGCGGTATCAGAACGACCCACATAACAAGGAGGGAGCATAATATCCGTTATCTTCTATGAACGTACTCTGTCTGAATGTATCAAGTAAATTAAATCTCTGATTGAGCCTTCTCTCTTCTGAATATTACCATCCTGCCTCCTGAAGCATTTGAGTAACGCTTACCGATTTATCACGGTAATTCTTTACAAATCGTATTGCCTTTTGGTGTACAACATATTATGTATAATATTTGACTACACCGCTATAAGATCAACTATTACCAAAAAATGAACAAATACACTTTTTCCTGTAACACAGTATATTTTATTTTTATTTACCTCGTTTCTTCGTTATGAAACTCAATCTTCAAATTCAAACGCTTTAAATTAAGTTTATTTACTGATATATTTCCGGCATATATAAAATGATAAATTTCCGGTAAAATTAGTGGGAATAATTTTGAAAGTTATGACTACAAAGCAGATGGAGTAAATGGTTCTTATGGGCTTCCAGCGCTTCAAATACTCTTTATTGTATTTATCGATGTACCAGTATATCTAACGAATTTTATCCCAAGTAAAATTAGTGGGAATAATTTTGAAAGTTATAACTGCAGAGCAGATGGAGTAAATGGTTCGTATGGGTTTTTTCGCTAAGTGCTGTCTATAGCCGAGGGTCTTCCGCAGTGCACTGCTTTCTAGTCTTCACCTTGCACAATCGGCGCCCCCTCCGTTTCCTGCCCTCCAGCATCCTCCAATGCCACCTGCACCATTCTTACATCTTCTAGTGGAGGCGGAAATCCTTCCGGTTTGCATCGAGTTGTTTGCGGAAAGCTTTTGTGAGATGATCCACTTGCGAGAGCCCAATAACTGTAAAAATGGCGGGCGGGAAAAGTGCGGGAAATGGAGGGAAGGCTGAATTGTTGTTTATCATCATTATCAAACATTATTATGCATATGAACGTTTACAGATGACGTAATTGATATCATACGACCCCCCTGTTACTTCGGCAGATCCGAAAATGAGAACAACATAAGAGAAATAGAAGCTAGAACAAGTCGCTTTAAGGACTCATTCTTTCCACAAACAATACGCGATAATAAGAAGCTAAAAATGTTGCTCATCGTTCGGTGATTACACCCCCTGCTACACGCCGAAAGGCGGCTTGTATG
Source organism: Pachydiplax longipennis (assembly GCA_036926295.1). Lineage (NCBI taxonomy): Eukaryota > Metazoa > Arthropoda > Insecta > Odonata > Libellulidae > Pachydiplax > Pachydiplax longipennis. The sequence goes on from JAVFKF010000019.1 coordinate 34,455,280, forward strand.
GTATTTATGTAGGTGTAGATTTACTGCACAAGTAATAAATGATAGGTTAAAAACAAGGAGGCAGTGTCTGGTATAATGCAAGTATTATGTAATGCTAGTTGTCCCATGCGAAAATTTCGCACAAATGTTCCCTAGGGTGCGTGCAATTTAATTAGAAGAAAGCGGTAGTTTGAATGAAATGACAATCTAAGCCGCTGAAAATCAACTAATGAAGCTTTTACTTCTTGGAAATATTTCCTACTCAATTGTAAATATAAGCTGTCTTAAAGTGTGACAAAAACCTTCATATTCGGCAATGCTCATGTTTTGGCGGTTGTCGTTTTGCTTCCAATACATATAAGGATACTAAAATGGTATCATGGTTGCGTATGACTTTGAGGTCTACATTTTTGGAAACTTTAATATTACTCGCAAAAACCATTTCGATCATTTTAAGACTGATAGTAAATATCAATGTCCGATGAGAAAAAAATATTTATTTACCACAACAAACGTAACCAATAAACTCCAAAAATGACAACTCCGATATGTACACATCCAGCAACGAAACTCAAAAATTTTAATTTTATCTCGATTTTCCGACCGAATTTTTTCAATTATCTTTCATTCGTCGGTCTATTTTTGGCTGGAACCAGAAAATTTTCTCTTTAAAATGGTCAGTCGTTAATATGATAGAGTGTGAAGGGAGAAAAGCGCTGGTCACCGAAAATATATGTTTAGGAATGTTACATAAGAAGCAACCACCATTACGCTTGGTCCCCGAAAAAAGCCTTCACCGGGTTTGCCTGTATCTCGTGAAGATCAGTTTCACCGGAAAAGATCAGATTCGGAGATTCACCCGTATTTTGTAGGATGAGTGGTCAGGAAGCGGTCCGGAAGTGCCTTATTGAGATACGCCTTGTGAAAGAGGAGGTTTCATGCCGTGCTTCCCAACCGGTGTACCGCGGCATTATGCTGGGTAGTTAGTAACCTAATGATGTGTCGTAGAATATCCTAGGGCTGGGATGGCTAATCGATGGTAGACATACGTGAAATTCTACGCGAGACAATTACTTAGCAGTTTTTTGATTCATTATCCTTGTTACGTATTCATCATTTTCAAAATAAAGGCCTAGAGTAAACATATGTGGGTTTTGTTCATTAGTAGTGGTAATTAATAAATATCTACGTACAGAGTGCGAATCAAGTTTTTTGCTGAGGGGTGTCAATATTTAGCCAATCTGCTTCGCGCACCTACCTCAAAATAAAAAAACATTTCCTCAGTTACGATAATGATAGGTTGTGCAAAAGACGGCAAATCAAGGGGATTTGCCCCTTTTGCTACAATTTTTTTATTATTAAGATAATTCCAATTTTAAAAATTTTCGTACCTTTCCATATAACTATTTAGATGATCTATGATAAAAATTTTAAAAATTGATTGACGAATATTTTTAAAAATTCTTTGATATTTTGCGGTATTTTCAAAAATTCTGAATAACATTTTTTTCGATAAATTTTGAAAAATTTTATGTTGTCACACACTCATTGAAGGAATCAAACTTTTCTTGCATGGAAATACCACTACACCGGATGTACACTGTGCAAATAACCAGCAGTTGCTAGAAGCAAGAGAAGGGGGAAACAATTTTCCCTGGCAGCGAAAGCCATTGCTATCATCAGCCAGGGAAACAGTTCTACGAGCCTGAGAATTCCCCCCCTCCCCCGTTGATTCGCACACTGTCTTCGTATGTGACGTTGATAATCATGAATTGCTAGCGTAGGGGTCCATGGGTACCGAGCCTCCCCTTTTCGGATTAATGGCTGATTTAGGAACACCTACTGGACAAGGAATAACTGCAACATTCAACAAGATTCGCTTCATCGAATATCCCAATAGAGGAAACAAAGGCAAAAATGTAAATATTTACATATATACCGCTATTTACTGTACTAGCGACGAACGATTGGTTAAAGCGGGTTTCAGTGCATCTAGGGACGAGAAAAATCCCCGTCTTAAGCGAGATAAAACGGCGTATTAAGCTGGATATCATCTTCAGCGGGAGCGTCTTAAACGGGTTTTATCGTATTTAGAAAGCAGGCTTTCTAAAACCATTGCCTTGGGTTCGAGTCCTGGCTAGCGTATGGTAATTATCTATCTTATGTTTGCTGAAAATAGCATAACCGGATTTGGGATACCTGTATTCGTTAAAAAATAATAATAATAATCTGTCATTATATCAGCATTCCATAAATGGTGACGAATATTTTTGAAACAAAGTCATCTCTCAAGTTTAGATTCTATTATTTTGCAGGTTGCGATCTTTAAATGAAAAGAAAAACGGCGCCTCTTACGAAATTTTATCTCCTCTCAGTCAATGCGAAGTAATTTACTCGTCATATATTTGGCATTATTTTACTGCCGATCATGTGGGAATTTGAAACCTAATTAAAAAAGGGATACCTCTGATTAGTGTATAAAATGTCGGTGCATTATCAAAATTTTATCCATCCGGCATTGATGCCAAATTTCAAACTGTTAAATTAAATCACAGTTCTGTCGCCTTTGGGTGCGAAATTTTTTGAATTTAAGTTTTCATTTCATTAGGTAGGATTTTACTTTTATCTTAGCCAGTAGTATATTTATAAAAGCATATTTAAGCCACTTCAAGTATTTAACTTTCACGCTGTATTTTTACTAATTTAAGCGCTGGATATAGCGAATAATCTTATTTCATAAAGTAACAGTTCCAAAAATATATTGGTGTAGGTGTATACTATTGGTTTATTAGGGTTCTGTCTTTGAGACTGACGATTCCCTGTTTACAAGAATTGAAAACCGCGCCCAGAAAGTTAGAGGTACATAGTACGACGGGTGGCTGCACAGATGTCGCTAGTGACCCGTTGGTCGCCTCACGTAGGACGCTTCCCGAAAGCGAGCTAAGGCATCATCGCTGAGAAATATCCGTTATTTAGACATCAAACAGGAAATGCTTCAGTTCTTGCGATACCTGAAACAAGATTCGCTCTCAACCATTTCCCTCTTATTCTGCAAATAAATATATGTAACATGGGCAATGGGTTTTCCGAAAACATACATTTGTTATCAGACGTGGTGGCTTGCGCAGAACTTACTAAGTTAATGTGAAACTCAACTACACTCAAGTATATGCAGAGTACAACTCTAAGATGAGCAACTTAATGCGACGTGCAGATCACGACTTCGTTCATCATTCACGCTGGATTTTGCGAATAATTATATTTATGTCTTGTACACCTAGCGCCATTATTGTTTATTTATGAAAAATGACAATAAATAACAATGGGCACATATTCCAGTGAATATTTTGGAAATATTCGAGATTTCAGAGCGAATTTTAGTGCGAAAAAGTAGATAAGAAGACAGTCATTTTGGATCTTCTGGTACGAAACGCAAATTTAGAAAAAATACGAAATTTAGAATCCTCCGCGAGTTCGCCCGTAATATTTCGCCATCCTTCGAAAGCTATAGAGCGGCCGAATCGACCCATACGTTGCAACATGGTATCCGATTTTATTTCACCCCTGATTGAGCGGGATCGCGAGTTGGTGATAAATGGACCCGAGAATCACCCGCCATTGGCCGCAGTTGAAAATAGCCCCGCGAAAGCAAAACCGTGCTGCGACGGGGGGAGGGGGCGCAGGAGGGGAGGGCGTAAGAGAGGGAGGGGAAGCGCATGCGCACTGCGCGCTGCGGTCTGGAAACTCGGAAGATTACGGGGGGAGGGAAAAAAGTTTTTGGGATGAGTGTGCGTGGAAGGGGGCGGAGTGGGGGTGGCGTGGGTTTTGGATCGTTGCGAGCAAGTGGAGGCAGTGGGGTGGGGCTGAGGGGGGAAGCTGTGGGGTGGGGCGGGAGGGGAGGCAGTTACGGTTGGCGTGGCTTTTGAAATACGGCAGTCTGGAGTAGGGAGCTGAGAGGTTAGGAAGTGTGGAGAGGAGGAAGGCAGTTATAGAACGGCGTCCCAGCTCGCTATGACAGACACCCGTTGAAGACCGAGGGATTTCAGTACGTCACTTTGTTTGGTGTTGCGTGTTCTGTCCTCTTGGTGATCTCATGTATATTCGGACGGCAAACCGCGACATCTCGGAGTAGCAACGCCTACAGTGGGTTTATTCAGCTCCTGAACTTCGTGTTCCGATCGTGTGCGTGCAGACTTGATACCGTGCGATCGGTGGACTTGAGGCAGTAGCCGTCGTATGGTGCATTTGGTGGACGAAATGAGCGCTAGGGTTTTCAACTCTTTCCCTTTGTTCGACGTGAGAGGCACCATGCGAGGTGCGGGTGTTGACGGAGGTGGAAGCAGGAGGACGGGGGTTCGAGTTAATCTGTTTGGGACGGTGGATCACGAGGAGGTTCGAAGGACTCTGGATAACGAGTTGGCGGAACAGGAGAGGAGGGATGCGGAAAAGTACAACTTCCACTTTCGCACCAACAGACCGTTGGAAGGCGGGAGGTTCTTGTGGGAGCCCACGGTGGGCCAAGTGCCCGCGCCCTACGAACTTCGCGGGATGCCCTACATCAGTTCGCACGCGGCCGAGGAGGACGAGAGGGCGGTCGGGGAGTCGCCGGCTTCTGGTTCTGCGAGCGCCGATGAGGAGTCGCGCACGCCGGCCGTTGGGGCGGAGTCCAAGTGTTTGAAGCAGTCGCGCATCACCGGTAATTTGATTTCTATGTCTTTTGGATTGTAGCATGTCGTACTATGAGCAGCTGTAGTTGAAACTCACTTGATGGTGCATATTAAGAATCATATTATGTTGTATTTAGAGCTTGAATGGCACCTTTATCGTGGTTATTTTTTCATCTTTTCCGGGTGACTTACGTGACTTTCAGACTTCAATACGCGCTTGTTTTTGTCGTATATTTATTCGTTTGCTGCGTAGGAAAATATGCGCTTGATTTTTTTCTCTTTTTTCTGATTATTTCACCAAGTTTTGACTTCAGCAAACGCTGCCGTACTGCGTCGCGTAATATTTTGGAAAATTCATAGCGGAGTTGTAACTTTCGGATGATTTTGGCGGGTGACACTCGATTTTTGTTGCGTTATTTTTAAATTTTGTTTGTTTTTATAGTATTTTTTTCACTTTTTGTATCCCATCCCACTTTTTCGTGTTACGCGAAATTTTTACTTTTTTCCGCTACGGCGTCGGTAGTTTCTCAATGTATGAAGTCTGATTCGTTTCATTTTCTGTTTTTCAGTACATTTCACCATCCCTATTACAATTTCTCGTACACTTGATGTCACCGATTCATTTAAAGGTCCGCGAGTGACGTCAAACCTGACGTCAAGATTGGTTCGCGTGTGTAAATGCCGCATTTGACTCTTTTACGAAACAATTTTTACGTACGCATGATGTCAACAAGTTAAACTACACTTCGGCACGTACGTTTTTACGGAGTTGTTATGGTTATTTCCATCGCGGGTCATTTCTGCGACGGTCCACACAACCTCTGAAGTCGTTCCACAGTTCGGAAGTTTAGTTCTTTCTTAGCATACTTTGTAGTTGTCGTTTTGTAAATATTATGGATGTTTTCTTTCCGTCGTCAGCGTCCTCGCGAATTTGCGCAGTTTTCCTACATTTCGCTTCGGGAACACTATCTTCCGTTGTCGCTATTGGTGACGTCGACGCCTTCTTATCTTTTCTTGCTGCCAAGCGTAACTTCTGAGGACAATCGAGTCAAGTCGATATATTCAACGTGGGTAATATATACTCTTTCGGAAATAGATCCTTACCTAAACGGTGATGTTACTAACTGAATGAAATATTCTTAGGGTCAAGTATTATGAGTAGCTTGTTTAGACGTTGTGTTATGTACGATTTAATCCCATTTAAACTCTGAATTTGTTGTAATTGTAGCCTGGATGTGCTAAATCTCCATTATTTTAATTCTATTTACTCGGCAATTGTAGCCTCCATGTACTAAATCTTCCTTAGAATACTCAAAGGGTCAAATATCACGAGCAGCTTGTTTTTTCGTTGTCTTAAGGATGATTTTAGCCCTAAATCCGTGGTATTTGTAGCCTGGATGTGCTAAATCTCCATTACTTCAACCCTTTTTACTCGTTATTTGAAGCTTTCTCGTACTTCATCTATCTTTCGTTGTCTTAGACGATTTTTACTCTATATTCGTGGTAATTGTACCCTAGATGTGCTATATCTCCTTCCATTTAACTCTATTTACTCGTCATTTGAAGTTTTCTTGTACTAAATATAATTTTGAGTACTTTACGAAATTCAAATGCCGTTCCATAGTAGTAGTAGTAGTTCCATAGCCCCTTTAAAGATTACCAACTTGACGCATACGGCCGTTTGCTTATGGGAATATTCTTGGGCCAAGCGTAGTCGGAATTGAGGTGTTGTTACTCATTTACTGTCGTAGTATTTGGCGGGAAACGTATCCAATGACTCGTTCAGTATTAGTTTCTTCAGAATGAATTGCGTCGCCAAATCCTTGGCGCCGTCGCCCCTTTTTCACATTAGCTTGTCTGCCCCCTCCCACAGCTTCGTTCTTGGGGATTGTCTTCTCGATCATTTTGTCTATTTTGTCATCTAATCCGGTTCAATTAGCAGGTACAGGGAGGAAATTGCCTAATGTATGTGCTTTTGTATATTTGGTCGTTGAAGACTTGTAGGATGTTTTTCTTTTGGGATGTTTCGCGCCAAGAATTACTGGTTTGTGGTCGGTATTTACATGAAAGTTGTGAAGTTGCAAAGAGACTAATGTATGTCTTTATGAATGGGAATTTTAGGACTTGTGCTTCTTCATGATGGTTACTATACGGTTCTGAGCGAGACTTTTCTGGTCTAAGTTTTATTTTTCCAGGTTTGAATGCATAACTTACGTAGACCAAGGTTGATACATGGACTTGTATGATATATTCGGATGTATTGGAAAGATCTCTCAGGACTAAAAATCGACTATCTTACGTTAACTAGTTACATATAAGTTCAAACTTTTGGTCAAAGCTTTGTTTGAAAACAAATTCCAGCTTTAAATCCCTTTCATATTCTCTTTATCCGGGTCTCTCGCTATCAGAATATGGCAACCCATAGTAGAAATGACGTGTTTGGCTTGGGAGAGATGAAATCGATACTGCTTCGACTATTCGCTTCGAAAGTGGCAACGACGTGATTCTCGACTCACGATTCTTTTATTTTTCTCGTCCACGCGCTGCGACTCCCTTTAAACGCTTCTTTCAGACGTATGGCGACTCGCTTTCTGCCGTACGTTTTTCTGTGTGTATCCAATACGTATTATTTCTATAGTTTTGGCGGGAAACTTGCAGAATCGGTTTTAACTGAAAAAGTGGCGATGTGCCGCTAGAAAGCTCTTTGGTGACTTTCTTGGAAGTTGAGTATCTTTCTTGAATTTGCGCGAATGTAATTTTTGTTGGAAATTGATTTATTTTTCGAATTTTGTATCGGTTTCGGTGTATTCTAACGTAGGTCTATGTGTAGTATATATAAGTTCATTTTTCTAGTTATTAATTTGAAGTTTATATCCTTCGTATTTGTATCGTTAAGGACATGTTGGCGAATTCAGCAAGCGTGATTAATTTTCGCGTATGACTCTTTAATAAATAGGTTATTACAATTGAAACTTTTATCGCAACTGGTGAATTAAGGACTGTTTTCCATTGCATTTCTGTTCCTTCATGTACTCATGGCAGTGTTAAGTATACATGAGACTTAAAATTACTTGCATAACGCTATATGCATATGTCTATGTAAGATATATTATTGTTTCTAGGAAAGGACTTAATCATTCGCAATTTCAAATCCACCAGCCTATTAGTTGATTCGAACATTTCTCAATATTTCGTTATCAGCTCTAGGTTTTACACTCGAGTTCGCGTCAGTACTGTTACTTTCCGGGAGTGTTCGAAATGGAAGATGCGTCATAGCGCTTCAGTCGTAATCCACGTATCGTCGTACTCACGAAACAACTCCGCTTAGAGAAGGTGGTTCGGGCGACGGCCGAGTGGTGGCTCCACCGCATGCGCTTGATGCCAACGCTCTAGGCGTGCTTTAAAAGGACTTCCTTCTCGTGAAAAACACGTTACTGAAAGATAAGGAAAGGAAGGAGAATTTTCGAGCAGTAGTTTTCGTCCTCCATTGGAAGTTGCTTAAAAGATGTGCAGTTTTTCATGTCGTATGAAGGCCATACTTTTGCGGGTTTAAGAATAGGGTAGAGTTCAACTTAATTGGGAACTTTACGTTGGTATTGTTGGACTCGTGTTGAAATAGAATATATCGATATACGAATCGATTCTTATTAATGTAACTCTTACTAATACTAATATACCAATGAATCGTGTATATTAATACGTTTACTTTATATATTTACCTGTAAGCTGCTAGTGGCGTTTATTTAAAAGTGTTAACGTTCCTTGTATAACAACAACTGATGTAATACTCATAAATATGGCTATATTTCACCATAAATATTCACCGTGACTTACTTAGCATACTTTGTAATATTACGTTATTGGTTTTGCCACACTTTATAGTATTTTAAAGTTTTACAAAGGCTTATATATTCTCTGTCATAGTCCGGAAGACTTTCTCGTTAACTTGGCGATAATTTTGCAAACTCTGCTTCTCAAGCCGTTACATAATTCACCGTAGTGTGCGATGGACTGTTTCTGTAAACAGTGGAGTATGGTGGAGGAAGTCACGCCCGTGAGAGCAACTCGAAACTGGTCCATCGGAAACCAGATATGCCACATCCAGCATCTCGGATAGGGACTACTCATTCACGATATCTCCGTTTCGTGACATGCGAGAATATTCCTACTGCAATGTAAACAGGAGTGACAAATGAATAAATGAGGTTTGGAACGTTATTTTGTTGCAATAGCGGAGTGGGATAAGGCAGGGCCAACGCCCGTTTAACATCTCTGTCGTTGAAGAATTGGCTTCTGCAAGGGATCGCTTAAGGATGGGGAATTATTCGGTGGTTTGCATGAGGTGAATGCTCGGGCTCAAGGTAAAAAAATCGCAATTTTTTACCAGGGGAAGATTCAAAGCAGTTCATTTTTACGTGATACAAGGGCTGAGCTACAATTGTATATTTGTCAATATAAATTTTTTGGTGTATTTTTTCCCCGATAGATTCTTGTTATTTGCCTTCCTCTATGCGGTCGTCGACGCCCCAGATTGCGTATTCATCCGTTTCATTTCGAAGTCACTACTGCCCAAAACAATAGGAATCTTAGCGTCGACATAAAGATTACATTTGGTTTCGTTTGTGCCCGCCGAGTGTGGGAACTTTTTCGGCGTCCTTGCTCATCATTCCTGCCTTTTCTCGCTTTATTCGCATATTTTTGCAATTGTTGTTTTTCGATCACGTTCCTAACATGGGGTCATTGGTCATGAAGTACAGCAAAATCCACTTTGGTTTCAGTAACATTTTTTCGATGCTTCTTACCGTGGTCAGGTGTAGAAACGGATGTTTGAAAGATCAGTTGCGTTATTGTTCATCTAGATTTCTTCAGGATTTAATTTGATTACCCCGTTTACTTCGGTGAAGTATAGGGTTTTTACTATAGCTCACATGTAGTCGATGGCGAGAATTACCTGCTAGTATTGTACTAGTGTTTTATGAGTACCTGATAATTTAATGTTTTAGGTTTACCTTATTAAATATTCAGGGGATGATACAGCCATAATAAGGTTTACGCAGAGTTAGATTTAAGTCATAGTAAATAAATTTCAAGGCGTGATGATCTGCAGGGGCCTCATAAAGTGTAAAACTGGCCCTGGAATTCGTTATTTAATATTTTCTCAACGACAATATAATAAAAATTACAGTGGTTCCTTGATTATATACACGCTTGATTACTATCACTCGTTCATAACCAAAATATGTCTTGGAAAGACTATAAATGAGTTATTCTGTATGTACCACAGTTTTGGTAAGAAGCCGGGAGAAATAAATCAATTAATATTAATTTTTGTAGGAAATTGCACCTCGATAATCTTGAGCTATACATTTTTCTTATATCAGCTGTTAAAACTGTTGGGGTCTCTGGACTTTTATATATCTTAAAGCCTCAGGAAGTCTAAATCCGGCACTGGTAATACAGCATTCGATAAGCAGCAACTGTACAGTCGACACCTCCGTGGATCGTATTTGAATGGGTCATTGGGATGTTAGATACGTCCAATGGGATGTCATTGGCCCCCCAATTGAAAGGGCGTTGATCGACTCCGAGAGAGCGTGACTTCCGACCTCCATCGCTTATTCTTACGCCCTCACATATTAAATTAGGCAAATGTTTCGGAAGTATTTCCGAATGATTCATACCCCAACTTGTCCTGTCCATTGTCCTTACTTGAGGAAGTTGATTAGAATGCTGTGAAAGTAACGTGGAAAGTTTTCTTAGGCAGGATTGTTTTACTAAGTTTAACAAGTCTTGCTTTAAGGAAAAATGGTCTTTTATGGCGGGAAAAAGGTGTGTGCGCGCGATCTATCGATGAGCGATATATCGATCGGTGCAGTATCGTTTCTGGATCATCTGAATCGTTGTAAAATGCATATTTAAGGTGGTTCCTCTGTCGGTATCCTGTCCCGATCTGTCGATGAAATGTCCGGTTATAGTTCGGATTAAGATTTTTGGGAATCCTCCACATTTAGGATTTCGCGTTGGCGGGAATTTGGAGAAAGAATAAATAATACCGGCGTGGACTTATTCTTTAAGTTGGCGTTCATATTTCATGGTCCGATTGGTGATGCGGTTGGAAGGAAATCGGAAAGGGTCGGAAGGACGAGGCAACAGCTGATGCACCACCTGCTTCCTCTCCGAGGATGGAATCTCGACCAATGAATCCTTTACCGTCTCTTCTTAACTCGCCTTTGTCATCGGCAGCAAACATTGCAACTAAGGGCCCTTTGCCATGCACGGTGCATGTTGTTTATCCATGAATACGTGTAATGTTTTCTCGGGTTAGATGGAAGAACGGTTGCTTACCCTGGTAAAAAGGAGTCGTTTAGTTATTTATTATTTTAGAGAAAGGTGTATTGATGTGTTGAGGTAAAGAATTAGAAGGTAAACGTCGAAAATTATCGTATGATTGTTGGATTTACCTCTTCCAGACCTCGTATTATTTATTTATTTCCGGTATCAAAAACATTTTCCCTTAAAAAATCCACGTATTGACAATTACAGTGGGATTCATGGGCAATTACAGTTGTAGAAGTAAGCAGTATCAATGTACGAACACACAACCATTCTCTGAATATTCAGTAAGATTCGAATAGCAAGAACTCGAACACGGGTCCTCGGGGTTGGATCTCAAGCTCGTTGACAACTCTTCCACGGTGATTTCAATTATTGTAAGTTTTCCATATTAATTCGCGAGTAAAAACTTTCGTCAAATATTGTACCTTCTACATAGTTTTTCACGAAAAAAATGGTTATCAAAGATTAGATAGAATTAGGCTATTTGAAATTCAGTAGTGAAATAAACTCGCTAAATTACGGATGAATTGATGAGAGCCAAATTTCGGAATCCTTAATGATAGTCTTCTCGGTAGCTATGACGGTAAAATATCGCGATCGATATGATTAGTTGCAGTCGAGGAGGATGCTGCAGGAAGTAGATTTTTTTTCTCCGCTGTTCTTGTTCTTCTCTTTCCGTCGACAGAGGACATCCGCTAGGCCCACCACCTGCTTTCCCTTCCTCAAGGAGCACCGATTGTGTTCTTTTTTCTCGCCAATCACCGGAAGACTATCGAAATCTTTTTTTGCGCTCCATTCCACTAGTTTATATTCGAATGTCATCGGGTAGATCTACATTTTTTACGCCCCAAGTTCGTGTGTCCTAGATGCGTTATGAGTGGTTTGTGGACTTCGTTTTGCTGTTCGTATTTTTTCTGAGAGGGTTGTTTTGCTGGAAGGATATTGAAATTCGTGGTGGAAGATTCGCGATATGTTTAAAGTCTTGGTGTGTGTTTTTTTAATTTTATTGGTGTGCTGAATTGAGGGTAGGTCTCGCCAAAGTATGGTTTTCCATTGATACTGTTGGGGTAACTTTTGGAGGAGTGTTAATTTTTAGGATTTTTTATCTTGCGCAAGCTGGGGTTTTGCATATAAGGATGCACCAAAAGGACATTTTGTCGTTTTTAAAATGAATATTTTTTTGTTAGGGACCCTTAGTGGTCCTTGCGCCAAGGGCCTCTGATTTATCAAAATCGCCTCAATAAATGAATGTCCAGTATCATTATGAGTTATCGGAGATCTTTTCCCTCTAAAATTGGTCAATTCGGCAGTTCTAGGCACTTAGCTTGAAGCTTGAGTTGTGTTAAATTTTCCCCGTTTCCGATCACCGATTCCTTACGATGAATATCGTTCCTTCTCCCACATGATGCTTCACAGATGCGTGTATGTGCTTTGAGTCATTCCGTGGGGAAAATCACGCTGGGAAGAGCGCATTTGGTGGCGGAATCGATTCGGCTTGGGCTTGTTGAAAGTGAGAGGGACCCCAGAGGCTGTGGGGGCGGAAGGGGTTGGGGCGGCAGGTGTTGAAGGGGCTGCACGCCATGTGCCCTTATCTAGCCTCTATCCTCTCTTTGCCTCTTCAGATTTGCTAGACAGCGTATGTCTCCTACAAATCTGAGGAGCACTGAGTACAGTCTGAAGGTTTATGTAATATTTAGGAGGAATGGTTTTACTGTAGCGGAAAATTTGGAAACGTGGTTTTGACTAGCGCTATACCTAAGTTTGCTTTTGTCGAACCATAAAGTTCTTATTATTATTATTTTATTATTATAATTATCACATTAAAGTAAAATTGGTGAGGTTTGATTTAAGTATTGTTTTTGGTTTCTCTCGAATCCTAAGCTCTATAATTAAAAAAAATTAAAATGTTTATGATAATATAAGGAAATAATTATAATGTTATAAATAAGATTCACAGCTCGGCTCTTTAAATTCCACTCCCTTGCATTGTTATTTTCAATGTTATCTTTTCATTTTTTATCAATTTATTGTACCCAGTGTTATGGTATCCAATGTAAGGTACCTGTCATGGCTGGTGTTTTGTTAATAAATGAAATAGATGATGTTGACATCGAAAAGATATTATACGACTGTCACCATAAAAATATAAATCTATGGACTTAAATTGTTCCATAGGAAAAAAAAAACTTCTCTTCCCATATACCCAAAGTTGACTTTTACGACTGTTTACTAAATTTCGCTTTTTTTTCTCTCTTTGCAGATTTCCACCAAAACAGAAAGCGCTTATTGACGCAAGGGAAAGCGACGTCGGCGTCGAGCGCGTCGTCCACCGCGACCGAGACGTCCATCTTCAAGAAGGCGAGAGTTCAAGAAAGTTAAGAAAAGTGGAGAAATAGAAGTCCCACCCCACCGACCAATCTAAGATTGGCATCGGAAATCAGGAGAAGACGACAAACTACACGATCTCTCAACGCACAGCGCGTCAAAACCGGCGCTTTTTATGCCGGAATTATATTTTTTCCTTCTTTTTTATTAATTAACGAATTAATCGTATATTGTTTATTATCCTCCGGATTGCCTTACAAGATGCCAATAATCTCTCGGATGTAGAAACCCGTCCGGAGAGAAGTAATCCTCTTTTTGTTGTTGTATATATACCTTGTATTTATTTTGTTTCGTGAGAATATTTTTCTGTAATGATTTATTGAGTCGCGCCATACCGATTGGACCTGTTTTTATTATTGTGAAATCTCAGGCGCGACTTCAGAATGGTTAGGGATTCGCTCTCGCAGAAACAAATCCACGCAAATCTTACGTTATTTATTGATTCCACACATTCTTTCTCGGTGAAAGGACCCATCCCTGCGCACCGTCCTATCCATGTTAGCCAAGGAAATGGTTTTGTTTAATAAGTGGAAAAACGTTTATTATTACTAGGGATTAATAATTTGTATAGGCATTTTCATTGGTCGCTGTTTTTCTGGGTGTGTGTATCAGTAGGCCTAAGTGTGATATTTTGGTGGTCCTGATTTTTTATAATGGCCAGGTTAGCTTACATAGTGGGTTGTACCTAAGTGGTGAATTGGATTTATTGCCTCAGTTAGGAAAAAGAGCACAAAGAATATCCCAAAGCCGTTTCTTACAACGAACGATTCTTATTCGTCAACAAGTTGGCTTCCAAAGAATGTTATATGCTTTCGTTTTGTCCCAGCTATTTTTTTAACTCGGAAGAGTATGTTATTTCTCACGTAATCTCGTAGTTATTACTTGTAGCAATAACTGGAAAGTAATTTACTCCTCAATTTACTTCAGCGGAAATTCAAAAGGGGTATTTATTTAATTAATCCAAAGACAAAGTAAGTACAAAGTTTAATTCCCCCTTTTTTTACGAACATATAAGAGCGTCTGAAGTTTTCTTATGAGCAGTTAACACAAATCAGATGGCGGAATCGGATTGGAAGTTGTGTGTTCGTTTGCCTTTTGACTCTTATAAGGAGAGAGTTTTTAACCCGCGGAAACTTATGGCGGTTGGCGGGAATGTATCATGGCTGATGCGCCATTTGATTGATTCCCTCCACTTCAAGAATGAGCCGTAAGGTTCCGCGGGTTTAAGTTAAAAAAAAGGCGGGCTTTGAAAAAGTTCCGCCCGACGAAAAAGAAGTATACGTTGAATATTTATTGTAAAATGTAATGCATAATTTCCAGTGGCGTCGATTCGCTCTGTTTCTCAAGTGAGTTTGAATTTCGTGTGGAATTGATGGACCGGCAGTTTTGTCTGATGTGTATCTTGAAATGTGTGGGTAATCCAACTGGAATTTTGAAGGTGAAAAGTGAGAAAGTGAAGTGGATGGAACGAGTAAGGCTGATCTCTTATCCTGTTTCGGGTTTTCTTCAGTCGCTCTGTCCTATTGAACCTACATTGTAAACTTAAACCATCATTATTTCATATAAATATATATATTATATATGAATATAAATATATGATAATACTGTGATGTATTGATCTCATTGCTACTGTTTGTATTGTGAAACTTCGTTTCGGAGTTGTGCACTAAGGGTTTGGAAAGAAACCATGTAAATTGTTGTAGAAAAAATGAGGAAAAGAAAAAATATGAGAGGCTAAGTGGTAAGCAATAAAGCTTCTGTTGTTGGCAATAAACAAGTGTTATTTTTTCCTTATCCTTATTCCCCTAAATACGAAAACCGGATTATAATGCATTTTTTGCGAATTATTAAATCTGAATGGCTCTAATGATCCATTTACTCTCTCTTATTTTATTTATTGGAAATCATTTTAAGGTGTCCAAATACGAGAGAGAGATTTACGAAGAAAGTTGACAGTGGTATGACTCGTC
This sequence comes from Pachydiplax longipennis, assembly GCA_036926295.1. Classification (NCBI taxonomy): domain Eukaryota; kingdom Metazoa; phylum Arthropoda; class Insecta; order Odonata; family Libellulidae; genus Pachydiplax; species Pachydiplax longipennis. The sequence goes on from JAVFKF010000019.1 coordinate 34,470,617, forward strand.
AAATACCTTGAAATTCTATGGAAGAATCTTTATAATTCATAATGTTTTGTTTTTATTTGAAAAAAAGAGACTTTTTTGAAAAAAAGAGAAGTAACGAATATATTATAACTGCAAACCATGGATCATTTTGCTTAATATTCTCCATAATTACTTCATGCAACGCTTCGATGATCCAAGTATTATTTGACGACCTCGATGAAAAATGGTCAAAATATAAGTTGCTGGTTTCGAGTCTCACCAAAGCAGGTTCTCCTGCCCACATCGTACGGAGTTCGGCGATAGTCATAGTGTGACAGGTAAGCTCTTATCAGCAACCTCAACCGTAGCTTTCCCAATATCCTTTCTGATGTTGAAATCGGTGAATGAGTACTTAACTCAAGTTTTCATAAAGCGTATCAGCACCTATTTTCTCCATTGACTATGGGAATGATACGTATATTAACTATGTAATTAAAAGATAGACTGTTTCTCGTGTATACTAAGAGTTCGAAGTTTTTAAGATTACAAATTTTATCGCGAAACCTGAATTCTTTTGTCAAACTCGCTGGTGTTCAAAGTGAAAGAGCTACGGAATATTATTAATAATTCAATTCACCGTTCTTATTATGGTGATATTCAGTTTTCTAACATCATAACGATTCCCTATTACTGATACCAACTAACTTATTGATAATGTGAAAGTTTTTTGCCTAAATTATAATTAATTCGATTCGAAGTGTCCCTAAGAATGTCCGATTAATTTTCGTATTGGATCTTAATCGATTTTTGGCGTATTTTTGTCCATTCCGATGATAAAGATTATTTGAGTCATCCGATAGAACAAATACACGAAAATACAATTCCACTTAATCCTATGGGATCTTATGCTTTCTAATTTCCAAATTAGGAGACTTATTTTTGGTGAAGAGAGCTTGTCTTTGTAGGGGAAATTATTTATGGAAGTTAAATTCGGTCCATTTTTTTAAGTTTGGATTTATTCATAAATACATTTTCAAAATAAAGATGTATATTTTTTTGGAATTTATAGCGGAGAGTTACCGCTATATCATTACGTTTACGGCCGTCTGAGGAGAAAAATTCTGAAGCGTGTAAAAAATCATAGCAAAGTATTGAACCTGATGAAGGAGAACTCCTTGGGGTATAAAATTTTCCATCGATATTTTGTGTAGAAATTGGGATATGGTCCAAAGGCATGTTTTTATAAGAAAAAAACCAAGATCATTATCGTTTGAAGTCGTTACGTTTTCAAAAAGGGTTTATCGTTCCTCCGTGTACGCCCCCGCATTTCAATATTTTTCGGCGATCACGTGGAAGAAGTTGGTGTAAGTTGAAATATTTAAACATTGGTAATTATTAAATAAATATTTATTATTATATTATTATTTATAGTCCTCTGACTGGAATAACCGTCGTATAATACTTTAGAGTAACGACCAATGCATGATCCCAGGTATCTCGGCGACTCCTAATCCCTCGCAAGAATGGAGTAACTTTGTATCCACCTCTTCGAAGTCTATGAAAACCTTTCCCGCCAAATGTGATCCAACACTCTGATTGGTCGCCCTGTTGCCCAAATAGGAACCGTTAGTTTTGGCGGGAGAGGTGCTGCAGTACGCACTGTAATATACGTTTTCTTGGGGGAAATCTTAGAGGCAGAGAGTTTTCCTGGACAGATGGTAGAAGTTGCTGAACAGCAGGACCTGTCTTTATGAGCCCCCTCAGCTGTCCTGGGGGTGCAGGTGCAAGGAGTCTGGGATGGGCCCGAGGGATGAGGAAGGCCGTGGAGAAGCCGACAGAAAAATACAGCCTCTTCATTACGCCCCCAGCCTCAGCTATGCCAGCCAAATAGATTTTGCCCCGCAGGTTAGAGGGTGGTTTCCGATAGCATCCTTCGGGGTTAAGAATAGGCCGAATGCAATGAAATTCAGTTTCTAAGTTAAGGCTTATGCGAAATTTTATTCTAAGTCATGATTGACGGATTGAAAACACACAAGCGAGTATCAGCGGTCTTCGATTATTTTGTCAATTACAACCACTGTGCCTTGCACATGAATGAGAAGTTCTTTGGTTTTCTGTTTTTCAGTTTTTAACTTATTACGGTATTTAAGAAAGTGATTCCTTCTCCATGAGATAATTCATTCATTAGATTTTATACCATTGTATTTTACGAGGTATGTTATGCTGAGATTTCCTAATGACGTACTGAAATGTTCATTAATTCATTCTCTATTTCGTAGATTCGAACTGCGAACTTAGAATTCATATATGTGGGGAGGAAAATCTTAGCCGATGGGGAGAAAACGTTAGGAACCACAGCATCGAAGTAAATCGAAGAGTGTCATTAAGGCGCGCGCAGTTAATCATCGAAAACAGTTTTTAAAAAACGAATTTTATAACTCACGCTAAGCTTGAACATATGATTATGAGACCAACTTTTAGAGGATCAGAGAATAGCTGCTCATGCCAGCCTATTGAATTGAATTCTGCTATGGAATGAGAATACTTATGAAATAAGCGAGGTTTAAGTTTTATTTGCTCTTAGTAGAATAATAGTCGATCGAAATATAAGTGGAATTAACTCTCTCTCAATAATCCAAAAATTAATTTTTGCGGAATATTTTTATTGTAAGTTTATCTATTCTTATGAAGGGATTTGAACGAATCTTTCCATCCCATCTCTGGGGTGGAAAATTTCACGTGATGTAGAATTATAGAATTAAATTTTCAACTTAAGAGTTTTCTCTTTGAAACTGCTATCGTAGTGGAAACGGAAGGTTCTCTTTCTACCGTATACGCCCTTTTAATCAAACATGTCTCCCTATCATAGATCGCTATGATTTGCCAGCCAACCGGTAATTTACTCCTTCTCGCTTTTGCGATCCTCCAGATATAGCTTTTTCCAATTTATAATGGATTCTATTCGTTCGTTTTCTGCATTCGCAAGAAGAACTGCTCAAGGAGACTGCAATATGCTACTAAAGATTCCTTTAGAATGATACAAAAGGTTCATCCGCCCTTGTTGCAACGGCCCTAATGTTTCATTAATAAGGGATTTCCTAGCTTCTAATAAACTGAATACATATTGGACAATTCTCTTAGTGATATAATTATACAGAGATAATATAAACACAGAAAGACATATAGATTTACATCAGTATTTTTCTCACAATTTGCGCCTTAACTTTCAGAGCCTATGCCAGGTCAAACCATTGGCAGATTTAACGGGAGGTTCGCACCACACCCCTCGATGATTTTACAGTATTAGAAATTTGCCTAGTATCTAACAAGTAGGTTGAATTAAAAAAAATGAAGGTTAGATTTTTTCACGATATCACGGTGTGAAGCTTTCTTATCACGTCAAACTGGCATTTTTGAAGTTATTTGGGTAAAATTTCAGTTCTGTAATTTCAGTTCTAAGATTGAAATTACTTTTTCTAGGCTTTTTCCTTATAATTAGGAATTATCTGTGAGATTCGCAGAATTTACAAACCTTGCGAGCGTTTTCCTGTTGTGGTGTACTTTTTCTCTATTTAAACTTAAGTTTGTTTCTAAACCCACAAAATAGTGCCCACTTTTTCCTGCAAATTATTTTTTTTCCAATTTTATACAAGGAAGCGTTAGATGTAGAAAGACTTGTAATGTCTTCATAATGAAGTCGTTTTATCATTTCCGCGTTCCATTTGCGACATTAACTATCCGTTCTTTTCCTGAATTTCCAGTTAGAGTCAATTAGTTGAGTATGTATGGTAAGCATATCGGGGTGGAGAATTAGCTGGTAGTTTAAGTACTTCATAATTCTCTCTTGGTCTTCTCGGGAGCATTGTCTCAGTAGATTGCAAAATTGCACTTCATGCTTTTTTCAATTTTACATTTTGTATCTCTGGATTTCCCTCGTTGCCATATACTTCGCACCCAGTTTCTTTGGAAACCCGTAATATGGCCTTTTCCAACAGAAATGAGACCTTTTTTTTGAGCCTGGGGTAAGCCCAGTAGCCGTGTTGCGATTATTTTGCTTGTCGTCCATCGCCCATTGTGTATCCCCCGCCGCCCTCTATTCACCTAGAATCTTGTTGGCTTTCCCACGGTTCAAAGAAGGTGCAGATTCAGTTTCTTTTGTAGACTACCTAATGCAATAGTGACAGCGGTCGGCGTATCCCCTGAACTCGGAAAGAGAGCTAAGTATAGCGTATGTATTCTCCTCCATCCTGAATGCGACCAACCGAAATATCAAGTTTTTGTTGCAAAAAATGAAGGCTTATTTCCAGTCTCCCTTGCTCGGGTAGGGAGAACTAAGATATAGAAATAATAGGAACTTCGTGGGATAAAAATTACTAATTTTCGTAAGAGGTAATGCTGTTGTTTCGAGTAGATGCAGGCCTTATTCCTTTTGAGAAATTTTATCAGAATCTTTCGCGAAAAACTGGGAAAAATATATGAACGACGTTTTAATTCTTCGAATCATATTTTTAACACTGATACCATAAACCTTTATGAAATACATCAAAATTTCATTTTGTAAAAATTTATCACTTTCAAGCGACGTCGCCTATATCAGTAATGGCCCAAGCATGGTGGAAAGATTAACTAGATTGCTACTTGAGCTTCTCAACTTACTATCTGCCTAGCTCTTCAGTATAATAATTAACAGTATGATAATTCATCCTGTAATAATAATTATTCAGGCAACTTTTTTTAAATGCGATTGAGAGATATCTCTGAGGCATAGCTTTAAAATATATCCTTCTTTTGTCCCAATATACAGTATTCCCTAGCTTTCTTTCATGCACGTAATTTTTCATCTAAATTATAATTTGAATCAGCAAACTAAACTGAAATAAAAATTAGAAAGAATTTAAGGATATTGAGATTAAATTTATGGAAACTTCAAAAACTATTTGGAGCTGAAAATTTATGAGCAAAGTTTCAAATGTATTAATATATAAAATAAATACTCTTTTCACTAAGGGCCCAAAGTATTTTGGCACCCCAAGCGTGAAGAATTTGCGACACCCCCGTAAGTAATTTTTTATTTGCATCCATTCTTAGAAGTGACAGAAGAATATTGCTTGATAAAATTGATATAATAAAAATTATAATCGTTATGAAGTGTCTGCAAGGATTCCACGGTGAGAGAAAAATTTCGTGTCTCCCTTTGCACCGTTACCTTTGATATTTGTATCCTTAAGTCTATCATGTCTTCCTCTAATTCCTGATTTTTGTCATTGAGTAAGGAAATTTTCTTGCAAATGAAAAACTCCACCCTCGATGGTCATTTTGCCATCTTTATTTTCCTGCATAACTTTATCATACCGCATATTTCCCTTGAATTATTAGAGTTATTTTCGTAGTTTTCATCCTCCTTCTCTGAGTTTTTTCCTCACAGCGTGCGTTTTTCGTTTTTGACCTTGTGCGTAATTTATCATTTACATTAGTTGTTTTTAATCCTAAATAAATTTGAAATTTGAAATTGTTTTAATTATCATCTACTTATTTACGTATTTGTAATTTCAACTTATTCATCTGATATAATATTTCTACATTTTTATGCGTAACTATGTTATGTCCTCTATTTCCTTTATCCTTTTAGTAATTTATGTCATTTTTTCGCTGTGCTTCTCTTCGGGTGTTTTCCTACCACCAATTTTTTTCTTTCTCGTTTAATTGTAAACACGCAATTCATAATTTCTTATTTTAACTCAAAGCCAAAACTGAAAAGCAAAACTATCCCATCAGTAGGTAATAGGAAAGTTGCCCTTTTTTATGTTTTAAGGAAAATAAATGGGTGATTTTGCTTTTCATACCTATTTTGTTCTCGCGGAAGATTCGCGTTTAAGTCGCTTGGGGGACTCGGAAAATTCATTTCATTCCTCTATAACCATTCCCAAGGCTGTTGTTGGACTGAGCAGTGTGCCCGCTACTCCGAGAATTTGCTTATGCTGAGTGTATTCCACATGACGTTGAAATGGACTGGATCATCGCAGAAGTGGAAGGTCTGTTTTTTACATCATATAATCACTATTGCTATTATTTTTTTTAAGATGAAAACAGAAAACATTGGAAAAAATAACTGCCGCATTTCATTCGAATTTGATTACCATGTGCCCAGCGATTCGAAGTTGTGAAAGGTTCACTCCTGTAACTTGATTATTTTAAATGCAGTGAGTTTTTTCGATGTGATTGATTAAGTAACATGATTTTTTCTATGCCAGTTTCCATCCCGACTATCGGTTGCTGTTCTGTTGAACTCCTACTCAGCTGTCCCGCCTTGGATCGACGTTGAACATTTGACTTAACACGAACACCGCATGCATTCACTGGAGCGCATCATCGGGTATTCGAAATCATTAATTTAAAATCCAAGTACTAATAATTTAAGTCTGATATGTGTGAAGTCAAGGTGATGAATAACGTTTCCTTTTAAAAACAAACAGGAATTTGGGGTGAATATCCCTCTGCTGTCAGGATGTCCTTCAGCCTGCAGGTGTTTCGCAGAACCTTTAAAATTACTTATCGCGGACTCTCCTTCACCCCAAGCGTCAACAGGCTCAGGAAAGTAGATCGATGTGTAAATTTAATGTAGTGCTACAGGTTAAAATCAGTTCTTGCTATCGTCTTTTGATACGTTGGATATTTTCTTAGATATTTTAATATAAAAAATATGGTACGAAAATGGCGTCTTTAACTGCCACTCGCCAAAAGGTTGCTTGCAGTGTATTTAAGTGATTGTGCTTTTATTTAATTCTAGTTTTCTTGCTACGATATTAAGAAAGCTACTGAATATTACTGGTGCTGAATAGGGGCTTGAATCTTGGTCCTCCTCTACTGAATGGTATATACAATGCTGATGGGGTTCTGCACTTAATTCTGGTTCAGCGAGGAAAGCAATGAAAGGTATCCACTGCTCCTAGTAATAATTCTCTTTCCTAGTAGTAATTCCATCTTCAGCTTTTTTTGGGAGCTTGGGCTAAGGAAATTTTTATGGTTTGGAATGGCTTTGGGTAATGTCTTAGCTGGGTGATCTTACAAAGACCTCATATTTGGAAAGTGCTACTTTTCATATTAAGTTGTTCAAAAGTAGGCATTATCTATTTTTGATATTAAACTATCCTTGATTAATAATTAAAAAAGGATAATCATTAAAATTAATTTTATCATAAAAATTTAATCATTAATAAGGAATCATTAATATTATTAATTACTGTTTGACATCCAGACTTCAATTCTATTAAGTATGAAAGCTTTGGCTCCTGTTCCTTTAGTTTTTAAGTTTTTATGTATTTTAGCTTTTATGTACTTTATGACCTGTTGTTATGAATATATCTCATCTGAGATATTCTTTATTTTCAGGCTTCTCTCACTGACGCGGTAAGGATGTGAGGAAATTTTATTATGAAGATTTCTGAAATGGGTGTTGATTATCTAACGAAATCGTTATGGATGATCCAGCAAGGATCAGGAAGACCGAAACTGGCCTCGTATGGTACTTTGCGATTCGCTCTCTTATGTCTGAAACTAGAAACCTCAGGTAATAATGGCAATAGTCGTAGCTATAATTCATTTGCACGACGATAGAACCTTATTGAAGAGAGTTTTTGGGCAAAAATCCTTAACGTAATCAGGTGAACACTGCCAGAATTTGGAAATTTTAGCTCTTTAAATTACGTTGGTGCTTCGGTTCATTTTTAGTTGCACACTTCATATTGCACATGTTGTTTTTAAACTTAGAATATGGAACAGGAATTTTAATTCGCATATTCTATATACGAATTCTCGCATAAGATTTGTTTTAAATACCTGGTGTAAAAAAATTCTGCATATTTCTTAAGTGAAAAGGAACTTATAAATATTTTAGTAAGTAGTAGCTTTTTCTTTTATTTCTTATTAAAAAGTTTTAACTAAAAGACCACTGTTTTCAGTGTGTAATGTTTCACTACTTTCAGGTAGATATTTTTACTAGACAGCAGAAAGCTACCATACAGCAGTGTTTTTATAGTTGAATATACTAAATTATTTAAAATTTTTAGATACAGCATGTATCACATAATTTATTTTTAATTCATATTTTGATTTTCTTAACTGTTACTTAACCAATGCAACCACACAGATGCAATTAAAAATACAATAACTCTTCTCTGTTGCACTGATCAATATTATTGAAATTGACTTAAAATAAAAGAGAAGTGTAAATTCGCAAGAAAATAATTTACTCCATTTTCTTTTGATGGTTTGGTAGAGTGAAATATTCGAAATTATTATGTCATGCAATATGTCACCTTGAAGAGAATAAAGCAGAATTACCTCTTGACTTGCAAGAAGTTTAACCATCGTACTTACATTCTATTTTTTTAGGAGTAGCCTCGTCTCCTTGATTGAAGAAGAGGAAAGTTCTGAGCTTTCTTATGGGCATACGAAGTGGACCAAATTATATGGGAAAAGGAAATCTGAACGCCAAAACCTGAATACCAGGATAATGGAACTTCGAAGTATTTGAGAGCCAAGAGCCATACGAGAAAGTATCTCTTAATACAGGCGGGATAGGTTAGGATCGGTGCATTGTCGCTTCGGAACCGTAGTCTAGCTGTGCCAACTATTTAATCAGTATCAATTAGTAGATTACTCTCCCGATTTACATTTCGTAAGTTTTAGACTTTTGAATTGTAAGTCGGGAATTAAACATTATTTAGTAACGCTTTGATTATCCCAAACTCGTAAGCTAGATTGTTTAGTGACTCAACTATCATATTAACGGCATGGGTTATTGTAACGTAATACGATTTTTTCAACAATTTAATTTATATAAATTTATTAAACGCTATTGCACCATTATTTTTGGATTTTTTAAACCGTACATTGATCAAAAATTAACCTTTTTGTTTTAATGAGTCCTATCGTCTTAAATCTCAAGAGTTCGAGTGATGTACCGATGATTAAGTGCTGAAAGCTGAAGTCAATGTTTACTTACCATTTGCGTGCAATTAGACCGTTGTATCTCATTCGTTTAACATTTGATTCCGGCCCTAGTTTTTCGATTGAATGCGGATTTTTGGAATGGGTAACATTTAATAAATCAGGTGGTGGCTTTCAGTAGAATCATACTTGTTATTTTCGAATGAAAATATTTTAATCCGTTCGGGATATTCAGAATATAAATTGGGACTAAATTAGTCTTTATTCCGGTAAATTCAACGTACCTCATTTTGCTATGGCGAAGGTAGTAATATATATTGATAAATTAGTAAATTCAGAGATACATGCTATGTTAAATTCATTACGATTTCAATATATGAGGACATTTTCCTGGTATTCATTTGTCCTGGAGCTCACTTGTCCCGGCTTCAGGATTCTGGAAGACGTCGGAGAAGATGGAGATTGAATGCTGCTGAACTGCCTGGGAGTTGATCAACGTTTATCAAGAAGATATGAAAATAATATCTTAATTGAGAATTGTTATTACAATTGATATTGTATCTATCAAATTGTTTTGTCTTCTGTTCATCCTGTGAGTTCTGTATACTAAATAATATATTTTTAAATTTCTACATTATAACAAGTTATTGAATTTGTAAATTTACTGAAATAGTAAGATAAATAACATGTATTTAACGAAGCATTTCATTTAATTCCGTTTATATTCGTAGGTAAATGGAAGGAAAAAATTAAGGTACTGAAACTTTTTAAATACTGGATGAATTACTGATATTGATGCTTAATCCTTGTGTAAGTCTGTTGTTAATAAAATATAAGGGGAGAGATAAGACGAGAACGGTATTCATTTCGCTACCAAAGCCGTTGTAAACAAAAACTATCTTTAAATTTAATAAATGCTCAAGTAAAAATTTTAAAAACAATTCCTTAATTTTAAATCGGCGCCAGGTCAACGCGAAGTGCATTTTGGGTAAAAAATCTATATTTACGATAGTCATTTATAATGGCGGAGAGGGAGATTCAGTAAGGAAGAAGGGAATCGTAAATTCAAAATGGCTAAATTTCTGAAAATAGAATTCCGAAATAAAAATAAAAATTTGGAAAATTTGAATCGGCGCCCAAACTACGTCATAGCGACGTAGTTTGGGCGACGTCATAGAAACGTCACGAACTTTCGCTTTCGTTAGAAGGTCGTTGGGCTCAAAGGGTTAAATTCGCAGAGCTTATTCGTAAATTTCGAAAAAAGGGTTAAAATAGGCGGTTTTGCCCTTGAATGACCTCTAAATTCTGAATTCGTCCTTCAAAAAACGCAGGAAAATTCCGCAAGGTCCTGAGGGCGCTGCATGTCTTACAGGGTAAGTAATTCTTAAGGTAGAAAATCATATGGGTTATGATGGAAGAATTGGAGAAGAGCTAGGATACCAAATTCTCAGCTTAAAAGTTAGGGTTCAAATCCAGTCAATGTCACCTTTTTTTTCTTCAAATTTCCTAATTTTTCTTTTCCGACTTCTACCTTTTCCTAGGAATGACTTCCTTTACTATATGAATCCATGTTCCTTTGTAATCTTCCATAATTCGTAAATTTATGAATTATGTGAACAAGATTATTTTTTCTGCTAAATATATTGTTTTTTGTACTTATATGACTAATGTTATACATAGGGTATGAAAGAAATTAAATCATTTATTTTCTCTAATATTTTATTGGCATTTATTCACATAAAACTGCATAATTAATAAATTCACCGAATAAGAAAAATACATACTGTTTACTTATATAAAATTTCAAGTAATTTCCAGAGTTGCAGATTGGATGATCCTTTTTTCTAACATATTCCAACTAATCCATTCGCCGATGTGATAGATCTGTAAAGAAGGTAGAAATTTAATCGAGCATTGATATCAGACATGCACAAAATGAAGTCTAGCAACATCTCACTTGGATATATTCCCTGAACCCAACTTAAATACAGGATTGAAAGCAAGAATATTAGCTAAAGGAAGCCTTCATCATAACCAGAATTCTAAGTTTAGATTTAATGTAAATAAAGGCTGAATGATACGAGAATCATCTTACGATAAATGCTCTTAATATTTAACATTTTTACAAAAGATATTTCATCAAATCTATACAAAATTGCGAGATTGATTTCAATGGCAAAGATATTTTAATTTTGATAGGAAATAATAACCTCGCGCTTAAGGTATAAAAACGAACTTAATTTAAATTTAAATTTACCGTTACTACTCCCGTCATATTAATAATCCTAAAAAGCCCAAAAATATAAATTCCCAATGATACAAATTTTTATTTACATTCTATAAGTTTTATTTTTATCAACTTACGCATGAGTTGTAAAGGAGCATTAATTCTTAAAGTAATACAGTGAAAATGATACTAATATAACATAGATATTCCTGCATAAACATACCTAGAAATCATGCTCTTTCATTTATGCCTAAATATAACCTCCCCAAACATACAAGTTATTATTCACACACTATATTACTTTCATTAACTTACGCATGTGTTGCGAATAAGGTGCAATTCTTAAAGAAATGTAGTGCAAATGATACTAATATAATGTTAATATTCTTGCATAAACAAACCAAGAAATCGTGCTACTTTATTTACACCCACCGTAGACCTCCTGAATAAGAAAGAGACGAAGGAATGCAAAGTAAAAGATGTATTAAGCAATAATTCGGTAACTAATTACTTACTTTGAAAGGGATAAATTTGTGTTGTAGGCGAGTTTGAAGAGAGATTAATTGAATAAATATCCAATTCGGCAGTATTCGTTAATCACCGATATTTTCATTGAAATCAAATCTAATCAAAGTATATTCGGACACAGTCAATAACTAAGCCCTTTCAAATTCTCCCTACTTAGCACCAATTATCAGACCAACCAAAGCCCAAATTTTGTTACTTTTCTGATACTATAATTTTATCTATGCAAAAAATCAGTCCGGTATGAGTAAAGTTTCGGCTTACATTTTAGCAATATTTTTGATTAAATTTACACACGCCGAATAAAGGTACGATATTTCACTTCCCACTAATTTCTGCCTTTCCACTTAAAGAAACAAATAGTTTTAATTTATTAACCCGAAGAAAGATTTGTCGTATTGTTTCTTATAAAACGTATTTTTTTATGTGCTCGAGTTAACTTTGTTTCCCGCATTGCAAGAATCAGTTTCTCATTCTTTAAATTCTATAATATCAAGTTAGCAATCGTTTTATGTGCAAATCTATAACGACCGATTGGACGAAGTATTTCTTTTTAGGAGATAATTTAAAAATACTAATCTTCATTACCGCAAATACCATGATAAATGATCACTTTTATCAATACCTGGTTATTTCCTCAAAAAAAAATTTTCTCAATCAAAATGTATAGCACATACAGTAACGATTAGGAGAATGAAGCAGTCGTAAATATATCAAACTTTATTATATCAAGCAGACAAGTAAAAAATAATTAAGCTACATATACAGATACATTAATCGATAATTCAAATTAGGACAGCATTCAGTACAAATATTTCATTTGACATCTTAGAAGATTGTTAATATATTATGAATTTATTCGATTCCATTAACTCTACTGCTATTACATCACGAACATGTGAGAGATGTAGAAATTTTGATATTATGAAAAACTTATGAATTTAATAATAACGTTCTTAACCCTCCACTGGTCACAATACATTCTAAGGAATTGTACTTCGGTTGCGATTTATCTCGATTATATTATTTAGGAAATTCGCCTTTAGTTTAGAGAACTATCTTATAACGATGAAAGACGGCAATAATATTATTAAAACTAAATTAACAGCGGTTACGAGCTAAAGAGAATATAATTTGAATACAAAATCCTATCCAGCTGGATTGTAACAAGATAGAATTTGAAATAAACATGCAGTAGTTAACGTGAGAGGTATAACCATTAGGAAGTCCTCCGTCTAAATGAAATAATGTAAGGAATCCTAAATTAGGGTACGGGGTATAATCCGATGGTATACTTAAATGATCCATATCGATGCTTTATGTTATATCTGCATGTTAATAAAATCGATTAGAGAACTTTAATAATAATCGTTTTGTAGTTATCTGTATCTACTTAATAGTACTTTCATTCTAAAAATATTTCAGTATAAGTGAAAGCACAAAATTTAGGGTTTGCCGAAACAAAAGCTGAACAATAAGGAGCCTCAAAGCAAACTAAAGTTTGAAAACCACTGAGATACGGTGATATTCGATGCTACTGAAATGGGAATTGATCAAATAATGACTTTCTTACTTGGATAGGTTACCGATAGGGATGGTAATCAGCGGCACGAGGTACTACTGGCAGATCATTACTTCGTAAGAGAGCAATTCCAATTTATTTTCCTTTGAAGCCAGTCCGTCCTCATCCTTTCTTCCGTATACGCCTACCATTTATTGCATACAGGATGTATAGCGTTCTCTCTAATCACACTGTTATTATTTTGATAATACTAACACTAGCTTCCTGGGGAGAAAAATCCTCCGTAAGAAGTTCGAAATTCAAGAATGATAAATTTTTTCTTAACTCGATACTTTTGCAAAAGAATCTCAGAACTTTAATGTTCGTTTAACATATTAAATAACTACTGATCATAATTAATTATTTTCGAATATAGTTTGAAGAGTCTTACTCTTAGTTGCCCCGCCCTATACAAACTTTAATCTCTCTTAAATTCCAGCAAAATTGATCAAGAAAAAGGATTGGACTCACCAATTCTATACATTCGATAGGTCATGTTTCAAATCTCTTCGGAAGTTCGTATCATAAGCTTGTAACGGCATAAAGACACCAAAAGTACCGTCAAAAACTAAAAAACCGAATACTAAAATAATAGTGAAGCTTAATTAAAAAAATATATGAATTTAACTAAGAGGACATCCAATGGTCAGGTTTCCTTGAATATTTAAAGATTCACGGCGTACTGGATGACTCACGCGATGATACAGAGACAAGTGCAGTTCCTTCCAGACTTACATAACTTACCATCATATTCTTCCATTCGGTAATTTAGTTAACGGGCTGGAAATGTCACTTCCGTATCGTTACAGATCTTGGGAGTACCTTCAATTAAAAGTAAAGCTCATGAATAAAAAATTCCCACATTACAAGAAAAAGACATTCAACATATGCTAAGCTTCGTACGATTTCATACCTATAGAACGCTTCCTTTTGGAAATTTATGAACTAAAACTAATAAGTGGTAATTCAAATAATAGCTAACAAACCTCGATCCAACGCAGCAAATCAGAGAAGGAAAGGATGTTTTCCAGATATTCCTCCATATTCCATTATCTCCTTGAGTCTTTACTGATGTTCAAAATGTAACTCTCAATCGTGCATTATTTGAATCTCCACCTGGAAACGGAAAAAAATCATTACATGAATACCTCGATCTCTGTATACAATATAACAAAAAGCCATGCTACCCACTTTTTGTATCGTAAAACCTAGGAATATTAAAAGGTTTACTGGAAGAATGCGATTAATCGGTCTTCGGTATTTAATTATAAATTCTAATACTATAATTTTAATGTTTTAACTTAGTACATACTTTAGTTGTTTCTCATCTATGAAAATTATCTTACACTCAAATTCCAATACAAAAAATACAGTATTTATGAATATTTTAGGTGCTTTAATATCATCACTGAAAGTCTTGCCACTATTTGAAGCACTGCCTACCTTTATTTACAAGTTCCTCTTTCGATGATAATGTTCGTTAGACTGACTACATTATCCTTTCCTATTTCTTAATCATTGCCAAAGTCTTAATCATTAATATTTCGGTAGCTTTCATCACATCACAGCCATCAACAAGACTGAAATAAAATTAAAAGTTAAAGTTTCTTCGACAACGAAGATCATCATGTACTTCAACTTAAAATTTACAAACAGATTCGCTCCGATTCTCATTGAAACCTGGAGTGCAGGAGAGTCCTCGAGCACTAATGCGAAAAGGTTCCGCGAATCATCTGCATGCTGAAGGACATCGTGAAGGCAGAGTGAGGTACACCACGAGACAGATCAGAACGAGATACACCCTGTTAGGAATTAAAAGGAAACTTCAAATTCATACTCAACCTCACATAAATCAGCCCTACTTCTCAATACTTCACATGGCTGAATTTTAAATTCCTTTGATAAAGTCTAATACCTGAATAATTCTGCAGTACACTAATAGATGTTAACTGCACGCTCTTTTCGACTAGGTGCTCCAGTATCTAAGCATGAAATTGTGCTAAGTCAAATGCTCATCATCGGATCGAGGCAAAACAGCTAGGTCAGTAGCCACTATGACGGCAATCGGTGGACTGTACTGAAAATGGTAGAGAAAATAATCGCATTACTTAATCAATGATGACGAAAACTCTGGCTACATTTCAAATAGTAGAGAATTTATAAGGTAGGCAACACACAACAAACCATCAGCAGTAATCCTTCCATTATTACAGTGAAGAATTAGGAATGATTCACAATTTCCAATCGCTTGTCACTTGAAATCAAATTTCGATTGAACGAGGAAATTATATTTTAATGGTTCTTCGCCATCTTCAATGATTAAAAGCAACACTGAATATGTTCTACGATATATTTCTGTCCTTCCAATTCTGCAACGATTCAGTCCATTCAGCGCAATGTGAAAATCTCAATCATTGACAAATTCTTAATAATTGATAATTCGGTAACTTTCATCCCATCACAACGGTGAACAAACTGAAATAAAAGAAGCAATATAGTTAAAAGTCCTTCGAAAACTAAGGTGATTTCGCAAATACGGGGACTTACCGGAAATCGAACCGGGGACCGCTAACACCAAAGCTGGCCACCCTGTCTCGTATACAATCAGAGAGAGAAACTAAAGATTCAATTTATCTAACTCATATTCTTATCTGATACTGAAAGACCTAATAAAACTAAATCAAGATATGATGGCAGTTACAGTTTTACCTGAAGCAGAACTTGAAATCAAAAATCCGGTCGGCTTTTGGATATCAGTTGAATCCTGGGTTGCTGGAGAGTAGAGATCTAATGCGAAAGGTTCCCCAAAGCACCTGCAAGAGGAAGGATATCGTTCAAGTAGAGTAAGATGCACCACGTGATCCTGTTAGGAATTAAAATGCAACGTCAAAGTCGTACACAACCTTTACTTCACTCAAATCAACCTTTACTTCGTAATATTCCACATAGCAGAGTTTGAAATTCCTTTCATTTCGAATACCCTGAATAGTTCTCCGGTACAAGAATGCAACGTTTCAGACGAGGCGCTCCAGTGAATACATGCAAGCTTCGTGTCAAGTCAAATGCTCAACGTCGATCGAAGACAACACAGTGCCGTCGGTGGCGACTTGGGTAGCAACCAGCGTTCTTCATTGAAAATAGCAGAGAAAAAATTCACATTACTTAATCATATCGAAACAACGGCTTAATTTCAATCAGCAAAGAAATAAGAGTGAATTTCATAATTTCAAATCTTTTGTCTCACGAAATCAATTTTAGATTAAAGGCGGATATTGTATTTTAAAAGGTTCTCTCTTCTCATCGGCTATAAATAATTTCAATAGAGATTAAATCATGCACTATACCGTCCTTCCACTTCTGCTATAAGCCAATCCATTTCAGCAACATGTGGAATTCTCCCAGCAAACGCAAGACCTCACCAGCAGCGGGCACACGTCTCGGGCCAACATCAACCTTGGGAATGGTTTAAGGGAATGAAATGAATTTTCCGAGTCCCCCAAGCGACGAAAAGGAGAATCTTCCAGGAAAACAAAACAGAAATAAAAAGCAAAACCACCTCTTCCTAAAAATTAACACTTGTAAAAGGACAACTTTCCTATCTTATGCTTCTAAATATTGGCTTTGAATAAAATAAGAATTTAAGCACCCTTTTTGTTTTTCTTTCGCGATATTAATTGCAATTCATGTGTTATTTTCTAAATAAATTTTAAAATTTGTTTTTTGTCTTCTACTCATAGACATTTTCCCAATTTATTCGATATTTCCATAGTTTTGCTGCGTAGCAAAAAACATGGCATATTTCCTTTTTATTTTACTATTTTTGCCGTTGTTTTCCTTCTGCTTCTCTGATTTTTTTCCCACATCCCTTTTTTTTCTCGGCCTTATGTTTAAACATGTAATTCTTTATTTCTTAGCTTAATTTTAAGCCAACACTCGAAAGCAAAACTATTCCATCAGTGGGCCACAGGCAAGTTGCCTTTGTTCAAGTTTTAAGTTTAAGAAACAGGTGATTTTGCTTTCCATTTCAATTTTGTTTTCGTGGAAGATTCACGTTTCCGTCGCTTGGGGAGCTCAGAAAATTTGTTTCATTCCCCTTAAACCATTCCCAAGGTTGTTGTTGGAACAAGTGGTGCTGCTGGTGAGTTCGTGAGTTTGCTGGGAGCATTCCACATGTTGCTGATATGGATCGGCTCATCGCAGAAGTGGAAGCAAGGTATGTTGTATAATACAGTCATCATTGCTAACAATTTTGAAGTTGAAAACAGAGAATTTTTTAAGATATAATAGCCGCCTTTAATCCAAGTTTGATCTCTACATGCGGTTTTAAATTAATATGCATTTATTCCTCTTCTTAATATTCGGTATATAGCCTGTATTTTCTTTATTAAATAACTCGATTTTTTCTTTACCAGTTTCCATTCCAATATCGGTTGCTGTTCAGGTGAACTCATAGCTGTCTCGCCTTGGATCGAAGTTGAGCATTTGACTTGACACGAACTCTGTATGTATTCGCTGAAGCTTCTGTCGTCTGGAACAGCGTGCTTTTCCTCTGCATTTAATGGCAAAAATCATCGGGTGTTCGAAATCATTATAGAAATTAAAAGCCCAGATATGAATAGTATTAATAAGTACAGTCTTATTCGTTTGAATAAAAGGATACGTATGACATTGACGATTCAATTTAACACCGAACAGGGTTGCGTGGTGCATCTCACCCTGCCTTTACGATGTCCTTCAGCCCGTAGGTGTTTTGTGGAACCTTTCGCATTACTTCTCGAGGACTCCTCTGTACTCCTGGCTTCAACATTCTTTGGAGAACGGCTCAGTTCATAAATTTCATGTAGTGCTACAGGTAAAGACCGTTCCTGCTGTCGAATCTTGATACATGTAATTGTTTCATATATATATTTATATTTAAGATAAATTTACGGTAGAAAAATGTTTACCTGCGTCGCGCCGAAAGGTAGGTTGTTGATATACGATAATTATAATTTCATATCATCCTAGCAAATTTTGCGATATTAAGAAGAGCCAATGAATATTATTGATTCTGAATAAGATGAGTCCTAAATCTTGGTCCTTCTGTATTATAGTGTTATATGTTTGTCTCTATTATGTATTGGAGCATAAGCTCGTGTTTTACTTTGTACGTAATTTACATCACCAATTGTTATGAATATATCTCATCTTAGATATTCTTTATTTTCATGCTTCTCTCACTGGCGTGGAAGGATGTGAGGAAATTCAACGATGAAGATTTGCGAAATGGTATCGATCATCCAACGAATATTACGAATAATTCAGCAAGGATCAGGAAGCCGAGATTGGTCTATGAATATTTTCCGATTCGCTTTTTCGTCTGAAACAAGAAATCTCAGGTGATTATAGTAATAGAAATCTCTGTAATTCATGCTTTGCACAGTGAACGGTCTATGTTTAAGAACGTTTTTGAGCAAGAATCCTCAACGTAATGTGGGGAATACAGTCAGAATTTGGAAATTTTAGTTCTTTTATAGTAACGGTGCTTCAATTCATTGTTTAGTTGCGGACTTTATTCGTATATTAGAATATATATTGGGGCTTATACGAATTCTCGTTACAATTGATACAATTTGTTCAATCAATTTTTAACACCGTGCATCGATTTATTTTGTGTTATGGATCAACAATTAACTGGAAAGATTATTCATAATTATACTCTCATAATTTAAGTAGATATAATTTGAGAGAAGAGTGGAAACCTTTGGGAGAGAAATGGCTGTACCTGAAGTAGCTACATATAATCTTAATAATTTACTCGGAACATGGAAATTTCCAAATTACTGATGTAAACAATTATGCATATTTCTTAAATGAAATGGAACATCAATTACATACTATATTTGAGTAAATGGTGACTTTTTTTTTTAATTTTCAGTCCAAGGACCACTGTTTCCAAATTGCAAAGCTTTATTCCTTTCATGAAGATGTTTTACAAGTATGAGTATTTTATTTACATATAAATTTAGAGGGTACATGGTTTTAAAAATTTTAAATATAATATTTATCAACATTATTAATTTTTTAATTCATGATTTGTATTTCTTAACTTATTTAATCAATGAAATACTCATTGGTGGAACATTGCAATATTGCATTGATGAATTGCTTATAATTGCTCTTACTTGTATTAAAATTAAAGAGAGAAATGAAAATTCGCAGGAAAATGATTACCTCAATTTTCTTCTGATGGTTTAGTAGAGTGAAATATTCTCATCGAGAATATGTCAAGCAATATGCGACATTTATGAGAATAAAGTAGAATTTTCGCTTGATTTGTAGGTGATCTATCGTACTTACCATTTATTTCTTTTAGGAGTAGCCGTTTCTTCTTGATCGAAGTAGAGGAAAGGACTTGCCTTTCTTAAGAGCATCCGAGGAGGACCAAGTGAAATCAGCTGGGAACGGGAATTCTGAGCGCCAACATCGGAATACCAGGAGAATCGAGCTTCAAATTAATTGAGCACCATCGACCACATGAGAAAACATAAACTAAAACAGGCGGGTGAAAATAGGGTGGAAGCATTATCACCGACCGAATCGTAGTTAACCCGCGCCAACTATTTCAGTTATATTAATTATAGATTATTACTCTCTCGACTCACAATTCAAAAGTTTAGATCAATTCAATAACTAAAATTAAATCAATAATTCAAAATTTTAAGCCCTTTATACTGATTCAAGACTGGTATTAAAAGAGTGAAGTAATGCAACGTAATACGATAGTATTTGCAACAATTGCTTCTTCGTAAATTTATTCAACAAAATAGCTTCATTATTTTTGGGTTTTTCTAACCGTAGATTCAACAAAAAATAAACTAAGAGTCTTTGTTGCAATGCGTTATATGGATTTAAAATTTCCAAGCCTTTGTAGTCCCGATGATTAAGTTCCGATTGCTAAAATCAATATTTCTCTAACATTAGTGCGTACCGAGACAGTTTTATTCAATTTTTTTATTTAGATCGGCCTTGATGAGTTGTATACATGCGGGTTTTTGGAAAGGGTAACATGGAATTAGGTATTGGATTTTCAGGGGGTGAAATGCATCCCAGAACTTTAAAGTTAATATTTTTCTCTTCTATTCTGGATATCAGGTATCCATCCTCAGATCAAAATTGGTCTTTATTTCGGTAATTTCAACGTACTGTATGTTGTTATGAGAATGATGGTGTAATAAATGGTGCTCAAAGATAATATGTTACGCTTATTACAATTTCAACATATTAGGATATTTTCCTGGTATTCATTTGCCCTGACGATCACTTTTCCTGGCTTCGAGATTCTGGAAGAGATTCAAAGCAGATGGAGATGGAAGGAGAACTGCTGAACTGCGTTGCTGGAGCTGGCCTACAGAAGAAAAGGAGATACGAGAGCATCGAAAATCTTACTTGGGAATCATTACACCATTGGGAATTATTGTAATACTGTACTTGATATTGTATCCATCAATTTTGTTATTCTGTTCCTTTTTCAATATGCGAGTACTGTGTATTAGCTGATAAATATGTACATTTCTGATTTATATGTTATAGTATTTGTAAATTAAATCCCCAAATAAAAGTTATGTAATTAGAACCAAGTATTTGACGAAGCGATTCATTTAATTCTGTTTTTATTCAGTTGCAAATTGAGGGAAAAATTTAGTTAAATATTGTAAATACTGAATGAAAATTATTGCTAATGAAGTTTAATCCTGGTAAAAATGTGCTAATAAATTATAGAAAGAGAGGGATCGTATGAGGAAAACGGGAGTCTACTTTGGGGCCGTCGGAAATAAAAAAAAAGATTTCCTTAAATGAATAAATATTCAAGAAAATATTAAATTTTCAATTTCGTAATTTTGAATCGGCGCCAAGTAAATAAAAAGTGCATTTCGGGTAAAAACATATTTACGATAGTCAATTACAATGGCAGAGTATAGATATTCAACAAGGAAATGAGTTCGAAATGGCTGAATTTCGGAAAATATAAATCTAAAAAAATAATTTTGAAAATTTGAATCGGCGCCCAAACTACGTCACATGGTGCAACGTCATAGACACGTCACGAACTTTCGCTTTCCTTAGAAGGTCGTTGGGCTCAAAGGGTTAAGTTCGGAGAGCTTATTCGCAAATTTCGAAAAAAGGGTTAAAATAGGCGGTTTTGACCTTGAATGACCTCTAAATTCTGAATTCGTCCTTCAAAAAACGCAGGAAAATTCCGCAAGGTCCTGAGGGCGCTGCATGTCTTCTAGAGCAAGTAATACTTAACCTAGAAAATCATATAATAATATACAGAAGGAACTGAGGAAGTGGTAGAATACCTGGTTTTCAGATGAAAAGTTGGGGTTCAATCCCGACAACTGTCATTTTTTTTCTTCAAATTTCCTAATTTATCTTTTCCGACTTCTTACCTTTGCCTACAAATGACTTATTTTATGAAACCACTATCCTTTGTAATCTTCCATAAATCGTAAATTTAAGAATCAATTCAATAATATTATTTTTTCTGTCACACAATTGTTTGATGTACTTTTATGACTTATCAAAGCAATCATTTATCAGGAAATATCTTTATACTTTGGTTTTAACCAAAGTATCTTTAATAGATCAAAATAAGCGGGATAATGTTAAGTAGAGGGTATGAGAAACAATTAAAACATTTATTTTCTCTAATCTTTTATTGGCATTTATTTACATAAAAATGTACAATTAATACTTCCACTGAATACTCAAAATACATATTTTTTTACAAATATAATACTTCAAGTTCATATTCCAATTCACGAATCCAGATCCCCAGAGTTTCAGTTGACAAGATAATTTCTTCTATCACCTTCTGATTGCTCCATCCGCTGATGATATATATCTGTAAAGAAGAAAGAAATTAAACCAAGTATTAGTATCTGATACGCACAAGATAAATTCAAGCAACATCCTTTCGGATATTTTCCATGCTACTAACTTAAGTACATGATTGAAAGCAGAATATCTACTAAAGAAAGCCTTCAACAAAACCATAATTCGAAGTAGGGATCTCATCTTATAAAGGCAAAGGCAAAATATAGTAAAATACAAAGAAAATGTACCATATTATATAGCTACGCAACACAAATATAGAAGAATTATATAAGTTGGAGAAATGGAAATACTAGGTATGTACAGAAGTAGAAGACAAAGAAAAGAAATTTTCCTGAATTAATGGAAAACCGATACTAATGTGGGTGGGAAATAATTAACGGTATAAGATTTGATGAACTCATTGTATTTAAGGGCCGAAACTGAGGCTCTGCGACTGTGCAAAGTGTAGATGACGCACTCCACTAACAAGAAGAAAACGAATTTCTGTTGATGTTGATGATGAACTGAGAAATGTCACCGTGACAGGAATTAGATTCCTGCATTTTCTCTTCGGCTATCTTAATATTACTGGCACTATTCATCCAACACTCCAAATATATATCGCTTCGAACCCTTTAGGAAATAATATTCTATTTTGCTATCAGGAAGAAGTTGTTTCTCTCCAGCCACTCTTCTTTCAGTTACCTCCTATTTGAACTCTTTCTGATGTACTGCAGAATAATAGGGTGGCAAATGAAGAACTTCACAGCCATATGTCTTACTAGCTCATCCACTTTTTTGTCGTATCTTTGGTTGAGAAGAAAACATGGTGTAGTGTAGTGTAGTAAATCGTGCTTGATGTCTCTCTTTTTTAAGTCGATTAGTTTTTCTCGCAGCCACTCAACGAGCTTCCATTTTGTGTTGTCTTTATGTTAGATATTTTCCACTCTTCAATAGTGGTAAGATACGTTTTCAAACACGATTACAGTTCTAGACGTAGCTTTTGCCTTTATAGGATGATTTCTCGTACATGTTGCCATGCCTTTGGTTGCGATTATCACCTTAGTTTTTCTTGTAAAGAAAAAATATACTTGCTCTTAATGTTAATCCTTGCTTATTCCTCCACCTACAATCGCAAATATAGGTCCTTCCCCTAATTTAACCTTACAACCTGAACTTAATCCCCATAAAAACTCATCTCTTGAGGTGATGATGTTTCTGTGACTCCAGGCATCACTAGGATACTTATCACCTCCTCTCTGATATAAATGTTTTTAGAGGACCTACCTGTAAGCAGATGCGCTCTGCTTTCTTTCTAGGGCTCTATCTTCTTTGTGTTTCTGTTCGTATTTTTGAGAGATGTTTTCCCAACCTGGGCCTAGCCATATCTTTGCTTACTTAGGCACATATCTCTGGATGATTTCCTTTCCCTTACGGTTTCTCGTCAGTCACCCCTATCTTCTTCTTACTTTTTCTTGATGTTTGAAACTGACAATGAGAATCTAGCTTTCTTGATTCCTTTGTTTGCATAGGGCCTCTTTTCCACCCTTTACTTTACTCTAGAGTAGAACTACATTTAGTTCATAAAGGCTTCTTGCTCTCGTGATATTTCTGAAGACAAAGTCTTAATATACTGTACGTAAGATCCTCCGATAGTTTCTGTTTCTGAGAATCCCAAATGAAGCAATCTATCACAGCAAACCTTATTAACCAGTGACCTAATGGATACAATTCCGGTCAGTTGCCGCTTTGACTGTTTAATCCGATTTGTACCAACACCCTCAAATATGTATGTAAATAATACATAATTATTTCCAGGTGAAAATAAATTTCCGGGAATATGTCTTCGTGATTCCCCTGGGGAATGCATTCAAGAAGATATATTCTTTAAGGAAACTTTCTCTTTAAAATGGTCTGTCATTAATATGTTTTGATAGAGTGGGAGAAAAACGCTAGCCACCGGTCACATAAACGGATGTTTAGAAATAATTTATAACTATTATCCGTAGGATATAAGATAGACACAAATACCTTTCCCTGTTAGATTTCAAGTTAGGTGAATATAACTTTATAAACAGACTTTATATAAAGAACTATAATCTTTATAAAATAACGCTACTTTTCCACCTCCTTAGTGTTTATCCACATATTTCGAAGTGTAATATCACAGATTACAATTTCCTACATCAGTCTTCAGATCCGAAATGCATTGGATTTTCTCTGCACTTATCGGACTCGACCGCATGCTACGCAGTCGTGGCTTTTTCCAAGTTATACCGTTTCTCCAATTCTAGTTTCCTTCTTTCAGAATGAAAAGGGTTGTGAAGAGGTCGTTTATTTTTCTTCGGTGACGGCATGGATTTCTTGGCGGAGCACCTGCGTGCTGGACCGATTCTGGAATGGAAGAGTTTGTTTCCTTCGCAACCTCCGCGTTTCCTTTTCAGATAAAAGCGACACCTACGGAGCCTCGTTGCCCACGAAGACACGTTTACGCGCCGAATACGTTGAATAGAAGCTCTTGAATCTTTGGATTATCTGCAACTGGAGTAGTAAACCCCCGATAAAATCGAGTATGATTTTTCATAAAATATTGAAATTGGAATGAAAAATACCATTTAGCAGGAGGGAAAGATAAAATAAATATTCTTCTGCGTTATTTGGTGGAATTTAATATTTAATAACTAAATAATTACGAATAAACTTGTGCATTTCCACAAAATTATTAAAATAATTCTTGTTATAATTAGAATATTTCCAAAGAATTATTTAAACAATTATTTTATTATTAGAATATTTTTGTAGAATTGTTCAAGTGTTTCGTAATTATTGAGTAAGGAAGGAAAAATATTTATTTTTCCATGAAATATTATTTTGGATACTACTATAATCTCTGGTTTCCGATTACCTGATGATATAACCTGAAAACTTTTTTCTCTATGGGACACCTAATAGCCAAGGGGGCAGCGTGTTCGCTTACGGTGAAAGCGGTCCCGGGTTCGATTCCCGGTATGGGATATACCATATGTGCGAAATGACCTAAGATGATGAAATATTTTTTCCAACTCTGTAATATATCTTTTATTACAAATTAAACTTCGTAAATATTTTAAGGAAATAGGAGGTAAAGTGGAAGAGATGTCCACATGAGACTTAGCTTACAAATAAATGATTTTATCTATCTACAATAAAACTCATTAAAGACGCTCCTGCTTAGAACAATATCCCGCTTAGTACGCGGTTTTATTCCTGTCTCTTTCACACGAAACCGCTTAAGAAGCGGATTTTTCTCGTCCACATCGTATCCCGCTTGAGCTAATCCTTCGCCTAATTCGATGGATCAAATTTTTTTACATCAACTGCGTCTTCCCCTTACACTTCCCCTTGTCTCTGAAATGATTCCTTAGGAGTATCTTCTTCTAAATAACTGATTTTGAGAGAATAAAATTTACATATCGCGAAGCAGAGCAATCTCCAACCCACTGTCGGAGCTGATGCGAACTCTGAGATAGAGTGAGGTCTTCTTTATCACTTTTGTCTCCAAATCAAAGCAGAACGTTTTGATTAAAAATTCGCTTGGCGGTGTTTCCTTTCTTCGCAATCTCAAGTTGTAAACACGCCAAATGAACCAGAAAGGGAATGTAGTGGATTGTGGGCTGTTGATTGTAGTTTTGGAGAGGGCGTGCTCTGCGATGCTCTCTCACCACTGCTGCTAAAAGAATCACTATTCTTCCCTAATTGTCTATCTGGATAAGACTGCTTCATTGTAGATTTAAAAAGTAGGTTGAGTAACTAAGACGCCCCTTTTGAGCGAAAAGCAGACAATTCTAAAACAAATCTATGCAAGGCAACCAACATTACATAAACCTGTAACAACCCTGGTATATTTATAAGGTGATGTTCTTTATATGTTGTTGTTATTGTAAATAGGATAAAAAATTTAGAGTAGAAATGTATATACATATTGTGCTGGAAGTGAAATGACAAGTTACCCCCTGGTTGTTACCTACTTGTAACTGTATATATATAATGATAATAAAAATATAATTATATCGCCATCCCGCTTAAGACACGGCCGGGTCCCATCAGAAGCGTCTTAACCGGGTTTTACTACATCCACCCCTTCCAAAGAAGCTGACAAAGAAGCGAAAGGATCCGGGATTTAAATTCTCTTATTTACTCTCTGGATTGTAGACGAGGACCTCGGCTGGAGGGACCGTTGACCGATATTTCTATCGGGAGATTTAAACTCATCTGCCATCACAATCACGCAACAGGAGGAAGCTGTGACTCATCACGGAATGCATCCCTCCATCTTCCCACAGGTGTCAGGTGGTGTGATCGGTTGGGGACGATGAAACCAGAGGACTATAAAAGTGGCCCTCCTCCTCGATTTCTTGACGCCCCTTCGTCACAGGTGGTCACCCCATCAACGTTGCCATCTACCTCCCTCAAAATGCTCCATTTTTGGCCACTTTTTGACGCAATTCACGAAAAATTTCCACCTCACAGCGGACTGACAAGGAGGAATCGCCGGTGATATGTTAAGGATCACCACGAAATCAATTGTACGTGAAAGTAATGGTGGTATGAAGTGATGTGGGTCCATGGGCTTTGGTCCGAGAGATGAACGGAAAATAAAAAAATTCTTATCGTACAATATAGTATATATTTTAACGAATCCTTGCCCTGCTAAAAATAATGATCAAGTGCAGTAATGCTATCCCAACACCGTTTATTTCAAAAAGATACGGGCAGAAAATTAAGAAAAAATTAATTAACGGGAATCGAACCAAGGACCGTAAACCTCCAGAGTCTGACTCGCTACCGCTGGACCACCAATGCCTCCCATGCCTATTAAGCGAAAATTTCGTATAATTTATAAAAAGAAATTCTTATTTTTTTTACTTTGTCTTTCTACTATGGAGTCAAAACCCGCTTAACCTTTTGCTAACTCTCCATCTACTTTCACATACTTCATCATGATCCTCAGCTCTCTTAGATCTCTTCTTCTGAGTCGGAGGAAAAAAATATAAAGACAGCGTTAAGCGCCGCTTTCCTATTGAAGGTCCGTTAGTGACGGACGTTTCCCGAGACGGAAAAATATATTTTCATTCGTCTTACCGCCTCCCCACGAATTACTATAGTAAAAATTCGATTTTATTTCGTGAAATATATAGAAATACATCTCAAAGAAAACTCAGTTAATTCACTATGGCAAAAATAAAATATTTAATTATACATTGATTAATTATCTAATTTTCTTCTGCGCAGATTTTTTTATGTATTATTATTTTTATTGCAGTACAATTTAGTGGGTTCAACCAGTTTGAGCTAAAAGAATAATTAAAATAAAATAATAATAATTCAAGTTTCACTAATTTTTTCATAAAGAGAGAAAGAAGTACCTGTGAGCACGTAGTACCTCTAAAAATTCGAAAAAAATGTAATACATTATTGAGAGTTCATGTACGCAGCCTGACCGAGGTCCCTAAGTGGATAAGACCTTCAGCTAGCGCCTATTGCGTCTAATTATAAATCCACCCCTGATAAGATAATTCAAAAGTAACCCCATCTGCGGGGAATGATGATTGTACTCAAGTATGAAAGTTTTGCATTTTTTTATATCTAGCGTTATACAAACATGCATATTAATCCAACAAGGTGTTAGCGTGTATCATTAAATCCTTATCTGAAGAATTATGAGAGCTTCCTCTAATAGCAGATTAAATCTATTCACTTCCATTTCTTAGCTGAGATTGAAGATGAGCTGTTCTGGTTATAGGCGCGTACATCTTCGCTGGACCAAATTATCTAAGTAGCAAGAAATTAATCTCTGTGGTCGATATTGCTTCGAGTAGACTTACGAAGAATATAGGCTGGATTCAAGGAAGTATCTGAAGTATCTGTAGAGATGAAATAAACTGCGGAAGGCTTTACAGTGTGAAATCCATGGCAAAATTTATGGAAGAAGAATTACGATTTACAGTTTCCACAGGATGAATCAATGCCGATGAGAACCGAAACTGGTCGTTCAAATATATAATATGTGGTATATTTATAAAATGTATTTTTTCCTCACAATTTTTATACGTAAAGAGGAGGGTTAAGAGAGAGTATTTCGGACTAAGCTAATATCTGAATGATGAATAAATAACTCGTGGCTCGTGAATGATTACACAACATCTTCAGGTAAATTATTTGCGGTTGGTTTCCATGAAATAAGGGTCTAACATTTTTGAGCACAGGTAGTAAATCAGGAATCTAATCGTAGAACGAAAAACTGCATTGAATACAGTGTGAAATAAGGCTACATCGGGTTGTATCAAATACTCTTAAAATTAACAAACAGCAATCTTAGAATAAATAATTTAGAAATATTTAACTCTGATTTATCGTCAGCGCACAAACATACACATGGCTACGTAGAAATGGCTTGCTGTCAAAATGTATTAGTTATTATAATTCACATATGACACATGTGCATCCCAAATGAGGCTTAATTTAGTTATGGATCCAATAAACGATTGACCACAAGATGACAAGGTATTCTCAACTGAGGGCCCCAGTAAAAGCCTGGAACGCTTTCAGCACGATTCATCTACAATGCCAATCCTCAAGGGACGCACTTACACTAAACCCAAAAGATTGTAATTAAAAAAATAGTAGAACATACTTATAGCAATAAACTTATGCATGTATTTAACTATTTTATATGTTATGGTCCAAACATTTTAGTCATAACTGAACGCTTCAAAAATTATAAATTTTTATACTTTTTCTTGTAAATAACCGTCAATCTTTCTTTCTTGGGGCTCTCGGAAAGCCAAGTGGGCAGCGCGTTCGACTTCGGTGAAAGCGGTCCCGGGTTCGATTACCAGTGGGGCCCGCGTGCCATATGATCTTATCTAAGCATTTTAAAATTACTGCTAACTATTTCTTTTACAATACCGTAATGCACGGTGCAGCCCGTACTTCTGGTGATGTTGTAAACGCAGGTTAATCGTACTTCATTTTTTCTAATGTTCATACCAATTCTAAAGTATTTATCTGAAATTTAATACAGTAAAATGAACAGTAACTTTATTGTAATAGGCTTTGACTGATATTCCCGCACAATGATCGACGTAACGCTCATAAGGACGTGTGCATTAACTTTCTAAATTCCCTATTGACAAAGCGTAAAAGGGCGGCAACACTGTAAGAAGACGTGATAGCGTGCATCCCTCCTCACGGGATGGATGCTGTACTCCTGCAAATGCCTATGCATCCGATGGAGAAAAAATGGACTCGCTGAGTATCAAGGGTTCTCCATTGGAAGGTAGGGTTTCATTTTTTTAAAATCCGGGGAGCAGATGGATAAGAGGGTGGAAAGCGGAGAATTTGTAGCAGGGTTGGGGTGCGAAGGGATGCTCTAAGACTTCTCTCCGGACGAAACAGGATGTCTCGGAAAGTGAACTCCAAGCCCATCGCAGGAGAACGCACTTTCTTCCGGTGTCTTCACCTAAGTGTTGCCTTGTCTGCACAACTGATTCCGCTCAATGCAGTACGTGTAGTGCTACCCAAAGGGACGTTCATTCGTACGGGCATCGATAGAAAGTATTATTATTATTATTCGACCCTATTTTGCAAGGTTAGGCCTGAGTGAGCCTCTCTTCCACCTAACCTCGTGTGAAGATTTTACACGGTTATCAATAAAGGAGAAACATAAAATAATACTAAGAAAAAAGAGAAAAAACGAAAAAGGAAAGATATGAAGTACGTTCTCCTTGGTAATTTCCCTACGATTTCTTTAGTTTTATTCTTTTTTGTTATATTTGTTGTTTTGTTAAATTTTTTTTATTCATTTGGTTTATTTTACACTTTAAATTGGCAATTTCTGCTGTATGTGAAACTGAAATAAATAATTAAATAAATGAATAAAAAGTAAAAAGTTGCTATATTTTATTGACGTGGTGGATTTTGGAATTTTTTATTTAGTCGATACCATCACAGCATACTTAAGGACAATTACATGAGAGGCATTAACACCATTCCCTAACCAGAAAAATCCCGTTGGCCGGGATTCGAACCCGGGACCTTTGCGGCGCTAGCATGGTACCATGCAAACCACTTT
The DNA here is from genome assembly GCA_036926295.1 of Pachydiplax longipennis. Lineage (NCBI taxonomy): Eukaryota > Metazoa > Arthropoda > Insecta > Odonata > Libellulidae > Pachydiplax > Pachydiplax longipennis. The sequence goes on from JAVFKF010000019.1 coordinate 34,500,809, forward strand.
ACCACCGCGGCCGGAATCCCTCAACAACTATTAATTTATTGGCAATAATTCAGTTCGCCGGTAAATGATGATTATAATCGGCTCATTGGCGGATCTATGGAGGAGAGAAGGGGACGACCCCGTTGAATTCAAGCCAGTCTGTGAAGCTGTTTTAAGCGATCACTATGAATCTATCGTACTATTTTTATCACGATAAAATTTGTAAATTTAAAAACTCATTGGAGATGTCCATATAACTCTCATCATTGACATGAAAGTGTTAGCAATTTGCCTACTATCCGACGAAGAGCTTGGATTTAAATCAGATTGTGAAAGGAGGTACAAGTAATGTAAAACAGTGACTTGACTGGGACTCGAACCCAGATATTCCATTTTCCGGTCATTTCCATCAAATTGAGAAAGTTATCCTCGATCACTACACATTTACTATATTTAGCACGACAAAATGACATTTAAAATTTATTTATAGATATATTCATAAGGAACACTAACCTAACACTCTTGGCAAGTTCACTCTAGGAGAGTTTCTAAATTGGTCGCTAATTCTACTCAAAAGTAAGCAGTAATTTCATTTACTTTCATTCACCGCAATTAGTTTTCTGCATTTGTGTGTGAGTTTAACTTTCGATGAATAAATCTTCAAGTTAATCCATAGCAAAAATATGGCGATATGTCGATTATCCTGAATTTATGTAAGTTGTAGTAACATACGTAACTCATACTTGTAAGCTGTATGATACAAATATACAAAATGTCATACAATATCTCTAATGTCCCTCGCTAATTTATAATACGAAAGTTAGAAAATACGCAAGTTATAGTTAGAACAACACTGGAATCTTCTGTATTTTACTATTAAGGAAAAACTTATGGTTTATATATTCAGGAGATATGCAAAAAAGAGAGATTTTAAGTAAAAATTCGAGGGTGGAATCAGCCCTCCAACTCCTCTATTCCGGCCCACGATGCCAAGGCGAGTTTCTTTTTCCTAATATAACACATGAGAATCATCTTTTCAGCTTGAAACCAACCCATCCCTCGAGCTCCCGCTTAGCCAAGTGGGTAGCGCTTATAACCTTAGTGAAACCGGTCTCAGGTTAGACTCCCGGTGGAGGCCCATACGTGCAGAATAACGACAGCTTTCGAAGCACTTTTAACAATATTACCATTATGATTGAAACCTTCCTTCTATTATTTAGGAAATAATACCCCAAGATTAAAAACTTTGTCACACAATTTCGATCGGAAACCCACGTTCTCATACGGTCTCAAAAGAAAGGACTCATTTTAAACAAACAGGCCACTCTAGAGATGGGTGTTGCGTACGTTCAAATAGTAAAACATCGAAATTTTGGATGAGAAAACGAATTTCTTAAAGGAGCAAACTTTATTTCTTCACTTTGCGTCATTGGCAAGCTAAGGAAGAAGGAAAGAATATTTAAATTAGAGCATTCTGTCGGGAAATGACTAAAATGACTAATGAACGCTCAAAAAGAGCACATTTGGCCTGAAGACCGCAGGCTCCCCACCTCTGGAACAGAACATTCGTATGCCATCTGCGGTTTTTCCATACGCTGTAGGCGCAAAGTATACATTCTATGTATTTATACTTCCGTATACATCTGCCGCAAGTTCATGTATGTTTATCTTTTTCAATCTTGGAAAATCTAAATAAGTTATTCCAGAGTTCAATATCAGTTCTAAATATGAAGGGAGTAGTTCGAAATTCCTTAAAACAGTGTTCGAATATCTTAATGATTATGAGGCACTATGCATGAGTTGTTATAAATTCTTAAAGAGTGTCAAAATATCTCAATGATTATGAGTCAATATGCTCCAGCCTACCAAGCCTATAAAAAAAATCGGCACTGCTTATATATCTTCATTTTAACTTGGGAATTTATTTTTCCTCTCCTTTCTGGCTTCCTTTGCGAATAAGTTTATAATTATCTTTAATACTTCTATTACCTATAGCGCGAACTATTAGGTCGGGAGTACAGATAATAAGTTCATTCAATAATAAAATTCCTTCAATTTATGGAAATATACCAATTTGCTCGATTCCCTTGTTGAATTATTTCACCGCAATACAGCTGAATAACTGCCAGTATTCTCTCAGCTGAAAAAATTTATTTGATCAGAGTTATTTCGGAGTGTTGGTTGTACTTAAGATATATGATTATTAAAAAAAACACAATCTCTCCCCGAATGCTCGAGTTAGGGCATTTTTTGCATACAGCGCGCGGCCTTTCCCTTAGGATCTATCTAAGGTCATCCCTCGTTTTCCAAGGTCAGATTCCATCTGTAGCACACTTTAGCACTAACTCACTCCCATGGTTTGTTTGCTACATCAAAAATACAATTAAAAATGAATAAAACAAGGAAATAAGCAACCATAAGCACATACTTTCGCCTCCGTTTGCAAATGTAATTGTGATAAGGTTTCTTTAATTTTTCAGCATAATTTTTCTTATGCAGTGTCATGCTTTTTGCATTAATTAAAAATAATAATTAGACTAGAAAATATTCGAAATTCGATTCCGGAAACCGATATAACTACCGTTTTTAATTTCGGTTCGCATTCTGATCAGGTGTACCAGCAGTCATATGATATAAGCTTATACATAGGCAACTTTCATCTCACAACCAACATTTTAATTTTAATAACTGAACTTACTCATTGACAATTTTTCGTAAAAATAGTTCAATTCTACAGTTCAGTCAAAAAGAACACTAATAAAGAATCACATATATCATAAACTTGAACAGAGATGATTTTATAGTAGTGAAAATACAGTTCGATAGTTGTCGGAGCTATACCGGGACCAAACTGAACCTTGGTGTTTTCATTGAACTAGAACAAACACTTTATGAACAAATAATTGCTATACATACAGGGATAGTTGTTAAACTTTACACATAAAGGCGGGCGCCTTAAAACCGAAAGATATACAATAGTGAAAAATAACGTAATGGTTGGGATTCGAACTCAGGTTTTCTGGGCAAGATCCGGTCAGGTATTTTAACCAAAAAGTGGAAGAGTTGAGTTCGAGTCCCAGTCATGTCGCTATGTATCGTTTTTATTTTTCTTTCGAAAATAATTATAATCGAAGCCCTCTTCGCTGGAACTAGATAATATACTTCACCGCATGTCTTAATGTTATCATCCTCATATGTTTCAAAGTACTGCGGATTCTACGTATGTACTTAATTAAATTGCAAATACTTCGAAATTTATTAAGACAAATAACATTGCTATCTCTGCATAGGGCAAACAGAACCAAACAAATATAGAAAAGTGACATTCTCAAATGTTATTAGCGCATCCAAAGCCATTCTTCAGTTTTTTCATTGCATTAATATGTAATCTATGATGCGTTACCTATTTCTGATACCGTCTAATCATATACGCCTCTTCCCCGAAAATTTTCGCGAACTTTCCGATGGAAAGAGACGAATCCCAATTAGGCCGCACGGAGTGTAGAAAAGTGCTGCGGGTTGGATACCCTCCATCTAAAGAAACTACTAAAAATTAGAAATTTTGAGAAAAACTTTTAAACTTCGTAACTGATGGACATTTGAATCCATTGATGCATTTGCATGGATTCTGAATTACAAGAGCGAATTCAGAACGAATATAGCACATTCAATGTATGAGCACAGGGCATTATATTAAAACCAAGTAAGGTAAGTATAAAAATCAAAAAGTAAAATGGAAAATCTAAATGCTAACTGAATACATATTTCAAGGAAATACAGTTTTTAAAATGTATTTAACTCTCATTTATTATTACTACATCAATAGCAGTCTGAGAAAAAGTCCGGTGGCAACCATCATAGTCTAATATGTTAATTACTAACTTCTTAAGTAGTCAAACTACCTAATAAACAGTCGAAATCTGCACAGCCTATCTAAAATCGCCTTATGACTTTTAGAGAAGAGCTCAAACACTACTGGAGGAATGAACACCGAACGATTGAGCAACGTTTTAGCCTGTTATTATCGCGTATTGTTCGCGGAAAGAATGAGTCCTTAAAGCGACTTGTTCTAGCGTCTGTTTCTCTTATTTTGTTCTCATTACCGGATCGGCCGAAGTAACAGGGGGGTTGCATAATATCAATTACGTCCTCTGTAAATGTACTGTCTCTAAATTTACCAAGCAATCTCAATTAAGCTTCTAGTCTCCTTCCTTTCAAGCATTCCCAACCTGCGTCTGAGAGCATCTTTGTTACACTTGCCTTTTTCTCGTAGAATTTTTAACGTATCCTTTTGTGCTGCACCTTCTCAAGTCATAGGTATAGCTTCGATCTCATAAATCATTTTGAGATCGAATAAAGAAATTGATTGTTTTAAAATTTACACCATATCTTCCTTCGCATGTTATCATGTCTTCAGCAATTAGCTTGCTTAAGATAAAAGTAAAAATAAATTTAAAACATCTGAATATGAATAATATGAAAAAATATACAACCCTTTTGTAAAATTCTACTATTATATAAAAAATGGATTTTATAAAGTAGTAGAATTTTACAAAGTGATTGTATATTTTTTCCTGTAATGGAATTCTACAAAGTTACGCCAAACTCATTTGACCATAAATAATATGAGTCCGCTTTCGCCAGAGTCGAACCTGCGTCTGAGAGCATCTTCGTAAAGCTTGTCATTTTCTAATAAATTTTAGCTCAATTTCAGTTACTCTATTGTTAAGCAATGTGCTAATGCCAGGGTAAGGTCCATAACATAGTTGATATGCACAGTGCGTCCCTCTGGTGGAACAAATCAAAAGCTGAGAATCTCTCGTCGTCGTAAAGTATAAATAGACGGCGATTGGAATCGCGAGAACAATCGCGCATCACCGAGCGTACTGTCGCCCAAGCGAACACACACTTTGAGGTTACATGTGGACCAAAATAGAGAGAAATGACGTAACCGGGCTCGCACAACATCGCAACCGGAAAAGCACGCATGATTTTACGCAACGAAAAAGAGCCAATGAATATACAGTGCAGTTCGTTCGATCGGTAGAAAAAAATTGGACCGAAATTCAGAGAAGCTCTTTTCGACCCAGATTGTAAATAATAAATTAAATATTAATTAATAAATCAAATAAATGATATTAATGTAACAATTCTAAGAGAACATAAATGCCGAATTTTTAACGGTAAAACTAGGACAAACGAGGACAAATTTTGAAACCCTGCGAGAATATCCGAAGAAACCTAAAAAAGAGGACATGTTCTCGGAAACCCGGACGTACTGTCACCCTATCGTCGTAGAAGGATAAAAATAACGATTTTCATTGAATACTGTCGATTTCATACTGTATCTGAACAAGATATGGGAACATCGTTTGTCGCCAGCGAAGTCTTTCAGGAGCTAATGCGGACAAGTAGATTAAAAGCTTGGTCACTCTAATGCCTGACGCGAGATGTCCCTGAAGAAAAGTATCTGAATAGCCCATCTGTATCAACGCGCTATATGGGACCACTGAATTAATCATCGTAAAGGAGAATAAAAAAATACTTGGTAACTTTCACGGCAGATTTTTAATTTAACAATTTTCCACAACATACTGACATCTTCAACGTATTGGCGTCGCACTTTCTCAACGTATTGGAATCTTCTCTGAAAATGTCAATATGAAGACAAAACCAGTCAAATTAAAACTGCTTTGGACGTTGCCAAACGTTTTCTTTCCTCTTTTAAATGATTGCTGATTGATTCCACGGGGTCAGGATCGAATAAAACAAAAAATCCATGAAGGTTTTAACAATTTGATTAAATAACTACTATTATCATTATGGTTTAGTAAAAGTTTTAAATGAGGAACAGAAACACTTGTAAATTTCCCACATGACTACTATTAGTAGTAGTTACATGTGTTTCTTTTCCTAATGTAATGGCTTTCCACAAGGTAACGCCTGAGCACTTCGATTTCAAAAGTTTTAAAACCTTCGTGGATTTTTTGTATGCTAATAATTACCAGAAGGTCAATTCTGCCCAGGGTAACTAGCAACTATGACGGTAAATTTCGAAAAATTTTCGACTAGAGAGATGAAATACATAGAAAATATTCCATAACTAATGGGGAATGTTTATTAGACTCAGCAGATAAATTCTACAGGAAATATTCCACAGCTATTGAGGAACACGAATTCCGTTTCTGGAATCAAAATGTGGAGAAACTGGGGAAACAATATTTTCTCTTGCGTGCTCTGGCTCGTCCATCGACAGTTTTTCCCCCTTTGGATGCATTCCATAGCCGCATCTCTCACTGCATCTTAACTTTGGCTCACGTCTTGGGCCGTGTGTGAGAATAGTTCCTCCGAAGACCAAGCCGCGGCGCGGAGGAACTTTCTCACGCCGCCTCTAACATCTTTTTATTTCCCATCCTCTGCATCGTCTGCCTGGACCATGTGTGCGATGCACCGACCAACAAATAAGAAAAAAAATAACATCACGTGGGTGGGTGACGTAATGGGGTCACGTGACGCATACGAGAGTAGGGTTACGCGTTTCCGTGATGGAAGGGAAAGGGTCACGAGAGAGGCACGTCATTTAAAGACAAGTGTAACGGAGTGGACTTACTGTGGCAATTATCACATTTTCAAAAGGTTTTCCGGGTTGGATGAAGAGGATGCTACGGACACTTCTGCTGGAAGATTACTCTTGCCTCGTTCTTAATAGTAGTAGTAGTAGTAGTATTGTTAAAAGGGCTTGGATATCTAAAGTCATTTCGAATGTGATCTCCCACCGGGAATCGAACCCGGGACCCCTTTCGTCTAGAGGATGCTACGGGCACTTTTGCTGAAAGATTTCTCTTTTCTTACTCTAGATAGTAATAGCAGTAGTAGTATTAAAAGTGCTTCGACATCTGAGTTCATTGCAAACGTAGTCTCCCACCAGGAATCGAACCCGGGACGGCTTTCATCGAATTCAAACGCGCAGCCCACATGGTTATCTGGGAGCCCTTTTTCTCGTTCTTGTTTAGCGATTATAGAATTTGGAAGTGAAATATGAACTAAATAAAGAGTGGTGAATATTTCTAAAACGGAATACCGCATCATAAGGGAGCATTGATGGAGGTGGTACAATGCATACAATGCTTCGAAATAAAATAGAAATGTAAGGTTTTCCAGGGGAGAATGGAAAGAAAATAGGTAATATGAGTGAATCCTGCTTTTTTACTTAGACTAAATATTCGATTCGATTCACGACGCTTTGTCCGATTGTTTCTTATAATGGTTAGTAGCGTACTTAAATGAAATTTGACATTCAGATATCATGTAGAAAACTGAAAAAAGAGTAAGTAACCTAAGCATAAGTTTCCGCAACTAAAATTTATGCTCGATTTGAAGCTTTGCAGATTTCTATTCGATTCGAAATTTTTACTGAGCAAAAACTATAATCAGATTTGATTCCACGTCGAATATCCGCATACCTCCAGTAAATAAGTATGTAAATCCTAAGAATTTGACATTCTATTAAGTTAATTCAGTACTACAAAATTGTTTCAAATTTATTGTGTAAGCAACATTTCCGGGGTATTCCATAGGTATACTGTTCGAAAGATTAACTGTATAAAGTTAACTGGTACATACTTGACAGATTAACATATACATTAGCAATGCATAATCGCAGAAAACGGATATTAAGCCTTCGGTAGAATGATTTTAGTTTTGGTAAATGTAAAAAATCTCCTTAAAAAGTACAATTAAATTCTTCTTTGTGTGGTCTTTCTATTTTATTTTTTAGAAGAGAAACAATTTCCTCTAAAATAATCGAAAAATATCTCTTTTAATTAGCAACAAATGAAGTGATGTTATATCCATGCGGTAACGCTATCCCGATTGTAACGCAGTTTTCATTCGGTCCTCTGAAAATTATCTCAACCAAGGTTTACTATATTTAAAAATATCTTTCCCGAGAGTATTGGCATCGAGCAGCAGGGGAATCTGCCGATTCGCGACGCAGTTGTACAACGCCGTACTTTTTATCCGCTGACAAAAAATCGTTCGGAGTACGCAGGAGAGGAATGTTTTGGTTTAGTAATCTCTTTCGCCACCATCACAACTCAGAGGCGGAGAAAGACGGAAATGAAAGAGAGCTTCAGAATGTGAGCAAATGTGAGAAAACATAAGCTTTGCAGTTCTGACCTTACTTAATTTGGTTGCCGAAATTGTTATCTGCGAGGTATTAAAGCGACTTTAACGAACCGCAATTATTTCCGTTTCGGTTTTCGCTCCGGTCCTATTAAAATGGCAAATTTTGGTAGAGTTCCTGTTTTGACCTTACAGCGGGCGTCGAACCACACCCAACCGGGGTCTTGCTTCCAGCAGTAAATATAATTATTCCGCTAAAAGGATCTTACTACGCGGAACTTTCTTATAGTACTATATATATTTACATGATGATTCCATTCTGAGAATGCAGGGCAGTATTATAGATAAAATTGCTATTGATCTTGTAATTTCTTTCTAATCTATTGCACCTTTCCCGGTAGATTACGACTAATATAAAAGTGTTCCCTGAATCATTTTCGTCATCGTGCCTGTTTAACTGGGACTTCTTCCACCGTAGTATTTTGGCTCAATAACGATCAGTCTTGATCTATAACGCTATCGTATAAAAATATGTACGTAATTGGATATCTTTTTTAGAAATACTTCTAGCTTTCATCACGATGGATAAGGCAGAGTCGATATCAACGATACATTATTTGACAATGAAAGTATGATTCAGAAGTAAAAATCCGATGAAATGGACGATTGTGAAAAGCGATCGGGGATATTAAACGTAAAATGATAACCAGGCTGATGCTGGAAAGGCAAGTTTAAGGTAACTGAAATGCCATGAAAAGTTGAAACGAAAATTTTACATTATATGCGTCGCCGTCCTATCTTTTTCTCTTGTCTGTAAAAGGGTTCCCTATGAGCCCCTTCTTTTGATGACTAATTTTATGAGAATAAATGAAGATATGTCAAAGCAGAACAATCTCTATCCCGCTGTCGGAGCCAATACGAACTCTGAGATCGAGTGAGATCTTCTATATCTTTTTCTTCTCGCAACAGAACGTAGATTAAACAGTCGCTTTTCGGTCTACTTACGTCACAGTCCTAAGAAGTCAACCTATCGGTGAAAAACTAATTTCTGCATATTTAGAATACGCTTATTTGGAACCTGTGGTACCAGTATTGCGCTGCGTACTTGGAAAGAAATCATCAGGCTAACTAACTGCTGCAAAAGCCTTTTCCATTAAGTAAATAAATTATATTTGATTTAATTTTAATATAAATTTCGCGATACCGAAGATTAGGATGTTATACTCATGAGTAATGAACATTGGTAAAAAAAATTGGCGTCATGCTTAGTATAAATGCCAACTGAATATGGTAAACAACGGCCTCCTTCCTGTTCCGGTTTATCGGTTCGAACGTTTTTTTAGGGTGGAATAAGCTTATTGATGTAGAAATCAAGGAATGCTTAGGATGCAGAAATTAGGAGAGAAAACGCGTTGTTTCCATATAAACTCGTTCCAAGTGGCCAGCGATTGAAGAAGTTTTGCTTCAACCTTCGAAATCCGTCGCCATCTCCGGTGGATCCCCATTTAAAAAGACCTTCTCGCGTATTTTAGCCATTGTTCGCATCGGTGGGTGCGGTGTGGTCCTAAAAAGCTGTGAAAGAAGCGAAGATTGTGATGGCCATCAAGGACACATCGAAGAGCCATTCCTTCAACTACCATCCATTACGATGCGGCAACCAATTGAGTGCTGATCTCATTAGGTTCTGTTCCTTGTTTTCTTATTTCGTAAAATCTCAGCTTATCCAACGTAATCCAATCAACGACAAGTATGAAAATAACTGTGAGGAGCTAATTTTCTTAATCTAATATTTATCAAGTTCCGCGTAGATAATATTCTTGGAGTTGTTTAGCAAATAGCAAATTCTTTTACCGCTTCCCTATTCTTTTATAGGGATAAGGCACTTCTGTTTGTTCCGTTCATATCAATGTAAAATATGACATCGTGCTCGCCATTCTCTCTAGTTTCTATTCTCTATGTTGACATATGACATAAGCAATTACATAAGAGAACTAAACGTACGTTCAAAGAGAGCCAGGGTAAAGCATTATAAAGAAAACTGTACGGAATTTTACCTCACAAAGTTAAATATCTTGAAATATTTCAAACATAACAGTCCATCTGAACAATCTATCAAAGATTAAAGCTGAGATATCGAAAGGAGTGTTATTGACATTAATTCTAACCGGTTATTATTTAAGTGAATCTAAATAAATAAATGTGAAAGCACAAATTTCGATATCGTATAATACGGGATATTTACTGGGGGCATCATAAACGTAAGAGGGGTAAAGCAATCGCGGGGTAAAGAAAAGCCATCTCCCTCGGAGGCCTGTAATGGAGAATTTACGGCAGAAAAAGCGAGTTCACGCAGCTGATGGGGTGCAGAAATGCCAATGGATACTCCAAAGATGCCATGCGTGGCTGTGGTCTTATTTTGAGTTGGGAAAACACACTGCGTTCCCGACTCAAGTGCAGCCGACCAGATTTTAAAGATAGCGAGTCCGAGAGATGCAGCTCTGAAGTTTTTTGCCCGTTTTGTGGCACCGAAGCATCTGTCTTTACTAACACTTCGCATCGCAATCACTCCTACAAACATCTCCTCAACCCCGATACTCTCTAGTAAAGTTACACATTTATCCTCTGTTTCGGACGTAGCTCAAGCTAACGACCACACGAACAAATTGCTATTTTCTAAAACCTAAGCGCTAGCAGAGCAGAAAAAACTTATGCATTTCTAAACATTGCCTTTAGTAATGTTTGATGACCTCGATCCGGACTAAAGGCAGTTTGAACTTCAGACTAAGTTCGTAGTTTTATCATACCGATTCCTGGATAATAGGCATTTTCTTCGTATTTTCGAGATCTGGAGTGTCCAAGTGGATCGAGTAAAGAGATCTTATTTGAAGATTAAAATAAAAATTAAAGAACATTTTAACCCACTATATAATATAGAGACTTTTAGAGATCTGATTGAAAGATTGAAACAAGAAAATCATAATAAGAAACGCAATTACCTACTACATATTTTACGAGTAGAGCATTAAAATCTCTCAAGAGAAAAAGCCTATAGGATTTCTATTATTATTACAATTCACTATCACTAGGATTCGCGGGTAGCTGGATTGCTGCGGGCCGTGCTTAAAATCAAATTTCTTATTTACTTGCAATTTTTTCAATTTCATCATGTTCGATTGTCACCCTCTCTTGGAAAATTTTCGCTCTTAAGTAACTATTTATTTATAAATTTGAAAAGAATCTTTCAGCTGATGCCGCTGCTACTGTTAGTAATTTTAGGATTATTCTACAAAGTATTTTTTGTTTGGGTAAACTTCTTTCAAATATTTCTCGGACAATTTTCCCTGAAGGGAATAAGTTCCCGAAACCATTGGAAAAGAAATCAAAATTTTATTAAGACTTAACAAAACTCGTTAAATAGCCCATCAATAAGTAGGATGGAATTCATTTACGTCGTAACTTCTGACACCTTAAGAGGTGAATGCCTGCACTCTTAGGAGTAAGATCCACTGGCTTTAAGTAGCCGTCCTTGTGTACGATGTTCTTTGCCACATTTGAACCTCCACTTAAGTTTCAGAGGCGTGATTCTCTTTTGAATTCAATAATCCACAACAGATATCCGCAGGCGGTCCTCTGAATTTATGACGGAGTTTTATTCGGAGGACTGCGGAACGAGTTTCAGAACAGCTTCCAATGGGTGTCAATTGATTGACCTCATGTCAACGGTGGCTACTTTAGAATAAATTCTACCTCTATTTTAATAATTCCATTGCTATTCCAAGAACTGACTCAAAGGGTAGTCATCGGCCATTCATTAATTATCTAAATTCCTATTTGTACATCATTTCGAATCCTTAGAGATAATATTCATGTTACGTCAACTCTTAATCAAATGATGTTAGCTTTAAGTGCTAATGCAGTTAAAGGCATTTATGCAAGAAGAATGGAGAATAAAGAGAGCAAGTTTGCGGAAACACGCAGGAATTGGAGGATAGATTACGAAACGATAACATGAAAGGAACTGAGGGACGTAAGCTTGGATTGTTCCTTAATTTCTCACTGAAAATGTGAATGTATTTTATGGGTGTTAGTTTGAAAATATGACTAAAAAATTTCGTATGTGAAGAGACGGTCGCAGCCGAAGTAACCAATCTCATAAAATGTACTTACTTTGATTGTTCTGAGGAATTCGTCAGATCCCATTCTGTCAGGTGTCGCTCCTACTGTGATCGTATCCAAAGAATACAGCCCAGGTTGAGGACGCAATTGATGAGATGGACTTGAAATTTGGACATCATGGTTGTCTTCGCTCTTTCTCCAGCGGCACGACGCTCTTCCAATGGATGCAGTGATTGCTGACAAGGAAGGCAGTACGGTGACTAGCCTATATCATGGGATGAAAAAGAAGACGATGGATTTTTTATTAGGATTTCGTTTATCCCAGCGCATTAACTGTGAAAGTTTCTTCGCGCTAGGTCTGATTCGACAACAAGTAATAGCACATAAAATACCAACAGATATTAATAAGGTGTGTTATCCAATAACATTAATTTGACCAAGAAAATAACATACATGAAAATTATGTCCCGGAATAGGTTTAATAAATATCGGTTACTCTTAATATTAATCTGACTAATCCTATGAATTTTGTTCACAAACTAAATCTATAACCAAGATACAAATGAAGTCAAACAAGAAATTGTAATGTCGCTTATTGATATACATATTAACTAAATAATAGTAGTTTGAAGAAAAGTTACAAAAAATGTACAAAAATTTTACGTATTTCCATAGCATATCATTTATTTTTTTAACTAAGAGCCGTAAATAATTTAAAAGGTAATATTTTTTACTTTTTATTGTTATTTTTTACAAACTTTCTTATCCTATTCAATGTAAGGCAACAAACATTAGGATATTACTTAAAGTAAATCAGGGCTTACAATAGAATAATAGAAACATCAAATTTAATTATATTTTAAGAAATGATCTCCTTATGATGATGTTTCGTTAACACCACAAGATAAATTCTAATATCAAATTAAATTGAATTCTATCAACTAGTCACAATAAATTCCTTTCAAAAGAGGTGAGATATTCGATGCTTGTAACGAAAATAATCACGGTAGGATGCCGTATTTTAGACTCCCCACCGTAAAACGAGGGCGTATTGCCAAAAAAGGAGATAAAATTGATGCTTGAGGATTGGCTTCTTCCTCCCTCTTGGATACGCCCACTCTGTGTGCTAAAACGAGCCGAAATCGGCAAAGAATCGGCCGCAGAGAGACGAAACGCGAAGATCTTTTTAAAAATCCGAGCCTACGTGGGGGAGGAGACCGCGAGAGCCGTCCATTTATATCTGAGGACTCCAACCGCGTTTCTCGGAAAGAAAAAATATTTCTCTTTTCACAAAAATACTCCTGATTCCTTCTCCGACGCAGTGTTTATGTCATGACAAATTAAAGGAATGGTAAACAGGAACGGCCCTAAGTATTTTGGCTCCCTAAGCGAGGATTATTTCCAATGCTCCTGTCGGTAAATGGAATTGCAACCACTATAAAGAGCGAGAGATCTGTCCTTGATGAAATTCAAAGAATAAAATTAACTGGTAAGAATATTTTTATGGAATGTATTATCAATTATACTGAAGTGGAAGTGAAGAAAGTCGTCCTGCTACATAGCTTTGACAGCTGATTGTTATGAAACATTTGCAGGGATTCCAATACGAGGGAAGATTTTTTCTCTTCTTTTTCCTTTTTTTCATCTTTTTACACTGATAACTTTAAAATTAAAATCCTTGAGTTTTTTATGCTGTGTGACGCGATTCCCAATTGTTTCCAATACAACATAATTAGGATATTGTTTTAATATTTAAGAATCAAAATTTTCGCCCCTAAACTTCTGCTGCCCAAAGCGTTGCAATGTTTGCGTGTATATTTGGGCCGGCACAGACGGTAAACAGGGCGATGTCACTTTCTTTCTATTTTTATAATACAAATGATTACTCTCTATTTATATTATAGTAAATATATATTTATACATTTAATTTATTACGCGATTTACTTTCATCATCTTTTCTCGATAGTTGACCATTTTCTCGACTTCATTTCTATTTAAATAATTTTTTCTCCTCCAGAACTTTTTCATTTGTTTTCCTTACAGCTTAGATTAGTTTTTCAGTGTATGACACACTTGCATCTCGATGACCTTTCACACACACGATGCGTGATGCATTTCATACAGACAGTTGGAAAAAATTCGGTCAAGGAAAACCAAATACGGCGGCGTGAGTCGATGCACTGATCACATCGGTGAATGTCGCCTTGATAGGCCTTATCCCTTAAAGGGATGTCGCGACACCGCTAATTTTACTTTACTTTTACTAATTAAATTTTACTTGTAAAATATTACTCTTTACTTCGTTTCTTTTCAGTTGGAAGATTGATAAACATATTATCTCATGAAGGATGATAAAGAAAAGACAGAAGATGACAAAAACAGAAGTTGCTAGATTTAAGGATTCGAAAATTAAAGAAAAGGCGAGAAATAAACAAAAGTCGAGAAGAAAAAAAGGCGAAACGTAAACAAAATGCGACAAGTAAACAAAAGGCGAGAAATAAAGAAAAGTCGAAAAGTAAACAAAATGCGACAAGTAAACAAAAGGCGAAAAGTAAACTAAATGTGATAAGTAAACAAAAGGCGATAAGTAAACTAAATGTGATAAATAAACAAAAGGCGATAAGTAAACAAAATGCGAAAAGTAAACAAAAGGTGAAATATAAACAAAAGGCGAAAAGTAAACAAAAGGCGATATTACTTATCGCATTTCTGTTAAACAAAAGGCGAGAAGCAAAAAAAATGAGAAAGGTAAACAAAAGGCTAAAAGTAAACAAAAGGTGAAATATAAACAAAAGCCGAAAAGTAAATCAAAGGTGAAATATAAACAAAAGCTGAGAAGTAAACGAAAGGCGAAAAGTAAACAAAAAGCGAAAAGTAAACAGAAGGTAAATAGTAAACAAAGGGCGAGAAGTAAACAAAATGAGTGAATTTTTAATCGTATCAACCTACTGGGAGGTAAAAGATTCATCGCGAAACGATAATAAATGTAGGAAATGGTCATAACAGCAACTTCCTTATCCACACCAGCTTTGGGAAGTCTTCCGAAATCAATCTGAAAACGGAACGCCCCTCCTGCAACGAAACGAGTCGAGGAAAACATTCTCCCGCCGAGATTTGTACTCCACGGATCTTTAAACGAAATTCCAAAAGAGTCATTTAAGGCCAACGGACGAGTTTCTCTTTTTTACGCCCCGAATCGCCCCCTTCCTTCAACTGCACTCAACAAAACACGAATTCTTGTCGTTATGTATGGGTAACCGAAAAGTAGTGGAGGTAAAAAGATAAAAATTTAAGATTCTGGAATTTCATGATCTACTGTTTCAGCAGTGAAACATTGCAGGATATTTATTTTAATTTTTCGATGAAATTACGTCGAAACGAACACGTGTATTTCGACAAATTTCCAACGCAGAGGCATTTCCCCAGAGTGCCTCGTATTGATAATATCCTAGACATCTTCCTAGACGTAGATATACATAGATAGAATCCTAGACATCCTATGTTTCTGATCATATTCATGTACACAAGTGCAAAGAATTAACCAAAAAGCTTGATGAAGTAAGATGAGCTTGGTTTTCCGAGTCCAAAACAGGCAACATAATAAATGTTTTGGGCTGTAAAATTCTATAAAGTATTGTTCAATAGTTAAACCACCAATTTCCTTATATCACTGAAAATAATAAGTATCAGTAACAGGAATTTTTTTCGAATCTGCCGAAAATAAAAGACAAATCCATGAAATATTATTGGAATTCTAGAAGGGCATCCTCGTCATAAAATTAATAAAACAAAATGCTATGGATATAAACAAAAAGTAATTAACCAGATTTCCTTTACGTCTGAGGCAATATTAGTTCAAACATGGTAAAGTTACTGCGGGAGTCCCACAGGGTAACGTTACCGTTCCTATGCTATTCTTGGCATACACTAACTTTTAAACGGATAGAGATAAGAGCTAGACAAATATTCAGGGACTAAGTTCTTCGAAAAAAAAATTATTAGCAGATGGCAACTTTTGAGGGAAAAACTTCATAACAGAAGACTCCGTGAAATATCTTGGATTCGCTACAGAGAACAATGCAACATGAGGTACCCACATCCGTAACATATGTGGACGAGCACTTGAGGAACTCAGCCAAGCGAATCGGTTGATGCGAAGAAAAAGTCCGCGAAAGATGTTACTTTTCAACACCATCTTGGGTATGCATTCTGTGTGTACAGAACAACGAAAAAAGTTGTAACTGAGGGAAAGAAAAGGTACAGCAGAGGGCTATACATTTTGTTGAGGACTGTTGCCACAAATCGGTAAGCCTTACCGAGATGATTCATAACAAAAGCTGATAATCTTTAAGATAGAAGATTTTAACTTTGAATTAACTTCGATAAAATCAGAGATTGGAAGCCCTCAAGAAACCTAAAAATAGTCAATCAGATAACACGAATAAAATCGGTGAAATTAATGCTGCCAATACTCGACGGTATTCAACAAGGAATGCTGAGCATACACCTGCCATAAGGCGAAAGGCGTCTAGAGGGTATATAAGCAAATGTTGAAGATTGGTTCATACCCATGTTGAAATTATTAAACTGAAATCAATATCGAAAATTTTTATTGCAAAACAGTTATCAACGAAAATTATTCTATAATTTTTATTACTTATTACTCAATTGTATTTTTGAAGTGATGCTATCTGCATGAAAATACATAAAAATACCGCAAGAGGATTAATTTGTCTTTTTAGAGGTATTTCAGTAATACTAATTACAAATACCCCACATATCTTCCTGAGGATAGTTATTCTTTCATTCCATTTCCCATCCTATAAGCCACTCTATTATTCTGTGATATAATCTCAAAATATTCATCTAAGTCTTTTGGGTGCATCACACTCAGAAAATATGTATTTTTAAAACTGTTTTTCTTCGATCCGAAAAGAGGAAAGATATCATCAGGTCTAAACTCACATCAAAAATCACCAAACAATACATTGGAGATAAGAAATGGAAGGAGTAGATTACTGAGGAAGATGGAGCAAAGGGTTAAAGTTATGTAGGTAATGGTAATTTAGTGGTCCGCCCATTTGGGAGTAAAGCTAGGGCAGCTTGTAAGATAGGGAAGAGAGAAGGAAAGAGGTTTTTCGTTGAGTAAAAGTTCGGGATGCTTAAATTCCGAATGATCTCATACTAATTTCACCCATAATGTGTACTACAACTATTCTCTAACTATACCATCTACTGCATCCTCTTAATGATACCAATATTGTTGGGTGATACTTGTTGTGTTACATGATTTATATGGCTAAACCAGTAGTCTCTAGAATGTAAATTATAAGGAAAGTTACATAGCTTTCCTTCGTTTAGAATGAAATTTTATTTCCACGATATCCTCCGTGGACTTGTTTTGACTTTGCAGCATTAAAATAACAATACATTTAAACTGTTAGCGTACTTCCTATGAGCTTATTTTTCAACCACAGCAGCACCTTTCTTCCAATAATTCCCAACCTAAGTCAGAGAACATTATGAAGGGCTCGCAGTTTTATCACCGTAGCAAAACGCAAAACCTTGAGTCCATTCACGAGTTTGCGGGCAAACGTTCAGTCCGCAGGATTCAATGATATTTCCGCATGTGAGTCTAACTCAATGACAATAGCATCGCTCTTTACCACTTCATTGCACATACCGACAAAAAAATATTCTAATAATTCATCTAGTGACATTTCAATATTGTATTCTCTTCCAACCGTACTCTTAATACTTCAATTGAAATTATAGAAGAACGGAAACACCCTACCCAATTAAACAGAGCTGAATATCCCAAACAGTCACTATTTTGGGGGATACAATGAAATGAAACACCTTTTCTTCTTATTTAACCTTAGATTGCGAAGTATTGTCCCCAACTTTCTTTGTTACATTAGTGCTGTCTAAATATTAGTTTACTCTATAGATTTTTGCAGATTTATCGGACACCCCTTCTATGTGGGTCTGCTGTTGATTATTTCTCCTAAGTTTAATGTACGTTTTTTAAACAAAACTAAATTCGTCTTTTCTGTATTAATTGGAATTCAAACTTAATAATAAATAATTGGAATTTTAAATTTAATTAATAATTTCGATATAATCTTTATGGGTAAAATGGAAAAGGAGACTATAGTATAATCCCAAATTCGCCCAAATAAAGAAAAATATTTATTTATTTCCTTATTTATTTCTTTATTTAATATTCATTTATTTATTAGTTTATTTATTTATTTAATATTTATTTATTATCTATTCATTTAAGTAATCCAAACACATCATGGGTTTGGTGGAAGAGTAGCCCCGTAGCTTCTAAAATCATTCGCAAATCAGCAAATAGAAATCGTGACGAAAGAATAAAAGTTACCACTGAGACAGCATTCAGAAAAGAGAGGGACTTCAGCTGGAAAAATATATGCACAAAAGATACGGTTTTCGTGGCGAGAGTTTACGCTCTCGAGATAATCTCGACGTCGAACGAGCTTTCAACGAATTCCTGCGAAGAAGGCGATGGAAACTCCCGAAAAATAGAAGGGATTTCGCTTGATTTTAAGCAACCCTCACACAATTCCTCAGCAAACACTTTTCCGTCTCGAAAACCCCTCACAACACCATATCTCACAAAAAGCGCGGTTTACTGCGCTGCCCACACCACTGACCTCTCGTGTTCCCTTTCAGAACTAATGAATACGGTTTCGAAGCGCCTTCTTTTGTTGCCTTGGAGTTTTGGTACTCAGCTCAGAGTGATCCTTTTATCTCTTGCGAGAATCTGCGTTTTTATGGTCCAGAGGTGTCCTTTGTAACTGGGACGTTGACGAGATGTTGTGACGCATGCGCGGGAAGAAAGAGGGGAAACTTTGCGCAATTGTGTCATTTTTATACTCTTTCCGAATGCATGCATCTATTATGTGCAAAAATATCCCGATCTCTCGTTCCCGCATTTATCGTTTCCCGGATCTATCGTTCTTCTCTGCAGTTCCGACTAAAGTTCATAATGAGCGATCCTTATATATTATTTCTAAACGCCCGATTTCGGCGACCAGCGCTTTTCTCCCTTCACATACTATCAAAACATGTAAATGACAGATCACTTTAAAGCGAAAGTTTCCCGTTTACTGCTAAATAAAATAAATCAATATCTTTCAATTTAGCTGGGCGAAATTTTCATACGGGGTAACTAGTCATTAATAATAGTGCATTGGTTTTGCATCGATCCGTCGTTTCCCATCATCTTTCGTCAAATTTCTCAATTCCAGCAATTTTCGAAACGCAAGATGTTCTAAGAATATTAATCCTTCTCTACGAATTATTTCTGTCATATATACATGTCATCTCCTATGATGCAGGGATAGACTGGAAAAGAGTGTCATCGATGAAAAAGATTATCCGGTTTCTCTTCCATAAGGGATTTAAAGAGCTGTATTTATATTTTCTCCATCTCTTAATGAAATTATTCATAGTTATGAAAGCGGTATAAATGAGATTAATTTAGTCTCTTCGTGAAAGAGAAAAATGAATTAGAAATATCATAATTGGAAATATACTCGTATAAAGCACTGCAATTGGTGGGAAAATAATCAAAATATTCTCCGTGAAAACTCAATTTAAGCAGAAATAACTTCTTAAAATTTAATACAGAAATGTTGTTAACGATGTATAAGAAGACCCGCATTAGTTCAATCAGTATTTCGAGGCTGTTCTTGGATTTGATTTAATTGACTAGATTGGTAACCCTTTTGCAAGATTTCGGGGGCTTTGCATTGATTCTGGGCGCTGAAAACTTCTAAAGCCCACGACTACACCTAATCTCTTATACATGTCTCATGTATATATCACTTCTTACTGATCTTTAATTCGATATAACGTGAAGAAAGAAAATTTTTGCCCAACGGGAGAAAATTAACACTCTGCACAGGGGGTTAAGAAGGAAATGAGAAGAACCTGTAGTACACAAAATTTACGGAAATTTTTGCAAGATTTCCAATTGAAATCAATAGTAGCGTGATCTCGTCTTCTCTTTTTCGGTAGGCGCTTTCACGATTTCGGTTTCGAGCGTTGTCGCATCTCGCGTGACAAGATCCTTGAATAGAGATCACAGAGAAAAAGGAGGACTACAATCGGAAAGAAGGAATCAGAGGGGAGTACATCAAGCAGCAATGATATAGTAGTAAAATACGGTAAAGAAAGGAGATACGGTCGGAGTAGAAAAGATTTTCATATAAAATGGAAAATTGTATAACAAGCAAAGTTTGGTTAAAGACTTCTTCGTAGGCTTCGACGGCGTTAATTTAATATCTGCTTTTTTGAGGTTAAACCACGATAAATTACGAAAGTGATGAACTTCGTACCCTAAAATCAGGGCACCGTATCGGACCCGAAATTAAAATCGAAAAAACCTAAATTTTCCGGAGAGAAGACCAAACCCGAACCGAAAATGCTGAAGTTCTTGTGTCCTAACCGAAACTGAAAACATTTCTTCGTTCCAATTTTCGGTTCCATATTGAGTACATTTTACTTGTCTTTGCCGTTGTACTTTTTCTTTATAAAAATTCTTTGATAAGGAATAACGAACAGGTTGTTACGGGTAATCTTCATCATCAG
Source organism: Pachydiplax longipennis (assembly GCA_036926295.1). NCBI lineage: Eukaryota > Metazoa > Arthropoda > Insecta > Odonata > Libellulidae > Pachydiplax > Pachydiplax longipennis. Next base: position 34,521,650 of record JAVFKF010000019.1, read on the forward strand.
GTTTACTCGCAGAGGCTTGGGTCCTGGCCTTCACTAAGGACAAGAATTTTTGTGTAAAAAGTAGAACGCCTTTCTTCATTCTACGAGATGGATTTCCACAATACTTAGGCTCTTACTTAGAATTTAAGTGTCTTTGAAGATCTACTAAGCATTTGTAACTATGCCATGCAACTTACTATTGCTAGCTTTTACTCTAAAAATTTGGGTAATATGAATGATATTCAAATATAATTATAGAAATATTTTTTCAAATGTATTGGTAGTTTATATTGGAGCTGTACATTTTGCTTATTTCTATTTCCTTGTAGTATTTGCCTTTCTATCTTTACTTTTTTTACTTTACCGTTAACTTTTACTGTTCACCTTTTTACAATTTTTCCTATTTTTCAATCCACTGGAAAGATCTCGTACCTCTTCTAGATTTATGCTGAATTAATAATTAATGTATGCAAAATATGTATTCCACAAAGCTGTCCAAAATTTTCATTTTTCAGTGATAAGCAATCCTCTGTCCGATATACAATTACCTCACATACTCGTATATACTCTGCAATTCGCTCTTCAAATTTGAAGTATTGACGCTCTAGAGATTACCTCACTTTCATATAACAAACAATCCGTACATCGGCTATAACTCCCCTCGGTAACCTAAGATCCAATGATTTTCTGTTCATACGAAACCTTCGATTCCTTCTGCAAAACTTCACTAAAAGTACATAAAATAGAGGTATACATGATCATAATCTGTAAAGATATGCATTTGATTTCACATGCCCTCGATTTACACTCGGATCGATTGCGTAGAAAATTTTTATCTTTAAGATTCGTACGTAAATATTTGCCGTCTTAAAGTAAGCAGAACCGGCTCGAAGTGTATCGGAATCCCTTACTGAAAGTCATGCTGACATCCCTTCCGTAGAGATTCTTTTAAATTTCCCGTATTTTACAACTTTCTTACTTAAGAGAGAAGAATTTTACTCTCCTTGTTGGAACTGATCCAAAGATACCGTTATTTGGGTTGAAATAAAATTTATCGTTAAAATTTTTATGACTAAAAAGTCAAGGTGTCCTGGTCGAGCTTTGTGGAACGCCATCAACGCCATCATATAGTCATAATAAAACACGCTGAAAATTCTCGTATTTCCTACTGATTTTTAAATCAGTTGAAAATTTATTTTAGTTTAGTTTTGTTATTACTGTATCATTATTATTGTCATTTTTCCTTAAGGCGGGATAGGCCAGTATGGCCTCACTTCCACCCAACCTGTTAATAAATATAAGAAAATGTAATGTTTTATAGAAAGTAATGATAGTAATAATTTATTCACCCTTTTACAAATTTGATGCAATGCACAATATTTTGGTCATATAGTGGACCAAAAGTACATAAAAGAAGGGAGGAATATAGGTACTTCAGAGGAAAAAGAACCTGTCTCGGGGTTACCTCACATTATATTTGCATGCAGCCAAACAAAAAAAATTCAAAAAAATTTACCATGCCACAAAAATTAGATATAAACCATATAAAATAATGAAGAATAGCTATCGGGAATTAAAATCTCTCGCGATCGACTGAGACCCTAAACTTACTCATCCGAATTGACTCAGCGTGGCTCATAAATAAAGTGTGAAACCTTTCGATGAAGAGCGATTACCTCACTTTCATACAACAAATCCACCGTACACCGTAACCCCGCGATCCAAATGTGACAGAAATTCTGCATCGGCCAGTCGCATTGACAATTGATGGGCGTCCTTTTCGAAGCCCTCGCCTTAATCTCCCTTTTCTTCTGAGAGGAGCATTCTCTCCCCATCTCAAAGGCCTCCTTTTGGAACACCTGCGCCTGCGACAATACCTTGCGCCTCCCCCGCCCCCTCCCCATCCCCCCGATGCCCAAGCGAGAAATCTTTTTCCCGCCAAAAACACCCCCGCACCTTTCACGTGTTACAAATACGGGCGGGAATCGTCTTGCAAACGGCATTACCGGACAAAGAGAGCGGACTAAAATGAACGAAAAAAGAAACTTAAGTTATGGGATTCGCTAAGGAAAGGGAAAGTAAGTACAGTAGGATTTAAAATCACGGGCCGCTGATTTTCGTGAACTGCAAAGGCTTTTGCTTCGACGCACAGCAACGAATTAAACCAGAGTTATCATTTGTGATGATATGATGTGATAAAAACACAGAAAATAGCTTTTTCTACTCTTCGAAGAAGTTTTCAGTCGATGAAAATTTTTATCCATGTTATTTATGCTTCACATACAGCAAGAAGCCGATTTAAAGTGAAAGCTATTACATGAACAATAGACGAACGCATATGACCTTTCTCAAACCAGAAAAATCCGGTGCGCCGGGATTCGAACCCGGGACCTTGGTGTTGGAGCGATATCTTCCAAGCATGTTAACCACTCCAACACCGCGGCCAGTTAAATGTATTTTTATATGCATATTCATTCGAACTTTAATAAAATATAGCGCAAAGACAATTAAATTACACTCGAAATAATAGCCGTATATAACCTAGTAATATCGGAATCTATATTATATCGGAATCCTAATTTGTACCCAATATCGTAGTTATTTCACTCGTTCCAATATTAATCTCACGTCCTTACCGATTCTAATCAACAGTCAATTTGAATAAACAAGGATATTTACTCGTTAATCTAGATTTGTGTACCAAGATTTTGCCACTCCTAGCGAGTTTTTACGTATGTAGGAAAAATGAAATGCTTAACATAAATACCATAGCAATGTCCGATCTTAGTTAAACGTCGATCCTGTAATGTGTGATCAGAATTTTTCATACACCTCCAATAAAATTCAATCTTATAATTTTAAATGCATCTTAACATACGTGCAGCGAAGTGTACCATTATGTATGTAACTTGACCTTACTTTTCTGACAGCCAAAACGAAGTCTTTTAAAGTGCAAAACTTTCACCCAACTAAATTGAAAGTAATTGAGTTATACGCAATGGTGTGTTTTTAAAGCATATTTTAGCGTTTGTGTATTCGTCTATAGTGATTGGAGTAGGGATATAGAGTATCAGTGTTCTTTTGAATATACCTCGTTTATATCGATAGATATCGATTTCTACACATTCAGCAACGAAACTCTATTGGCAAATTCAAATTTTAACTCGATCTTTTTACCAAATGGTGCACTTTCACTTGTCGGTTTATTTTTTGGCATGAATCGGGAAATTTTCTATTTAAAATGATATGTAATTTTTATATTTGCTTGAGCGTGGAGAGATAAAAGCACTGGTCACCGAAACGGATATTTAAGAGTAATTTATTTAGATTACAAGTAAAATCAAAAAGCTATTAGCTAAAAAGCTAAAGTCTATTCATGGAAAAATATTATCGATTCCTGAGTTTGGAGTCGAATTATTCGGAAAATTTGGACAGTTTTTCCTTCAAGTTCGCAGAATTCCAATGAAGGTTAGATTAAACCGCTTCTGAGATAGGACACTAAAATTAAATACAAAGATTACTGAACTTTGCGGAAATATATTTACAATTAGTATGGTTATTCTTTATAGCTTGCAATTTTCTGTCCGCGATTTTCTTGGGATAAAACCATTGAGGCCATTTCGGGATTAAATCGTGATAGCACTAATCCCTCAGGGTTATTCCCACTCCGTAGCTGCTGAAACCATGGAATGGAAATCAATTTTATGCCATAGAAAATTTGTCCCCAAAAGGTAGGATTTCGATACGGCATTTTTCACAACGAAATTTCCCCCTGCATTTTATATTTGACTCTTTTTATCTTTCCCTAGTCCACTCTCTTTTCAAACTTTTCCCTCGCAGGTGACAGTTGAAAATCCCAGTATCCTAAAGCACAGGTATTCAATAGAAGTGAGAGCACCACTTTTAATGGTGCCGTAAAAACGAACTCCGTAATCTCTTCCTCGAAAGCCCTTCCAAAAGTTTCTTCTGAGATTTCCTCATATCTCCGCATCCGGGACATGTGCTTTATTTGCGTTTTACGGGATATCTTTTACGAACCGTTGGAACGAATCGCAAATTCCCTTTTCGACCATTTCTACGGGGGAAGTGTAAACGCGCTGTCCTCGCCCAACTGAGAGTCGCATTGATATGAATTGCTTTTCTTAGAAATCAAGGGAATATTAGAAGCGTCCCTCCGAATGAGAACTGAACTCAATCCAAAGACTTGATCTGAGACTTTTATATACATAATGTTACATCGATTAGTCAGCGAATAAATGAGTAAATTCTCGATTTTGAATCGAACTCGTATAGAATGGAATAATTTGTTTACAGGATTATTTGAGTCCTTCCCCTTAAAATAGTAAGGTTTATTAGACAGGTTATGTAGATTGTACCATTCCTTTAGCTTGGACAACTATAGAAGTTAATTATTAATATAAACTGTGGGGGCTTTCACCGGACTTGCACTTCAAGTGCAATTGATGCTCTAATAATGAGTGATGAAATTTTTTTACAAAATTAAGTTGCTTGAAATATCTATTTAGTTATCTTTTTAATTGTATTTTTATTTCATTTTTTATTATTATATAGGTCATTCTTGTTTTTAATATGGCTACTCATTAAATGTACCCTACTCAGTATTGCTTGTTAATAACACAGTGTGATCATTCATTGTAATAGCAAACTTTGTCACCTGTTCTATACCTACATGAAGAGTTAATGTAATAAGAAACAAAAAATAAAACAAGAAAAGATTAATTTTTAAGTACTCTCGGATAGCCAGGTGGTTAGCGCGTTCTCATTTGATAAAAGTTGTCCTGGGTTCGATTCCCGGCGGGAGCCAATATGTGCGCAATGACCTCAGCCGTCGAAGCGGTTTTTAAAATACCACAAGTTATTTTTAAAACTCATCCGCGATAGATAGAAGTTCTCCCAGCAGTGCTAAAAATTACTTCGCTTCATTTCGCCTTCTCAATCGTTTTGAAATGACTTCGGAGGTCACGAAGTCACGGTCGATCACAAGAGTGGGAGGAATCATCGAAGACGCTGATGATTTTAAATGTGGTCATTCACCGATGCCTTTTTTTCTTCGACAGCCGACATTTATGGGTCACATTCCTAATGCCAAATGACATGAGACGGAATTCCACGCTGAGGTCAACGATTGATAAGAAATAATTGTATCCGCGTCGCTTTAGGTAAGTTCTGAGGAAGGAAAAGGATTAACGAAGATTTCGCATAGTTAAATACCGGGTTTTAATCGAAACTTTAAACAATAGAACCGCTTACCCGCGAAAGTGTTCCCCTAAAGTAATAGGATAATTTTGGTAAATTGAGTACTTATTTTTTACGAGTTAAATTTGTTTAAATTTTCATTGAAGCGATGCGGGTGAGATTGAATGTAGTTGTGGGGGAATTATTTAGTAGTAATCAAACATTACCAGGAACAAATCCTATCGAGAATACTTAATATACGTTATTTGTGCAACTTATCGATTTTATGTATTTTTAATTCCTATGTACTCTTTTGATTCATTAGCACATGCAAAAGGGGTTCAAGATTCTTAAAATACGGTGTGCTCTCGATAATCTGGGCTAATGATGGGGAGAGGATAAAAGCATAATTAGAACTTACGAAGAATAAATCTTTCACTTTTACTTCCTATAATGTTTAAATTAACGTAAATTAAACAATTAATTATCATCTGCTCGCACACTTCGCTATTTTTGATTCTTTAATGGACTCATCCAGAATTTTATGCACCCGACCGTGGTTTTTTTAACAACTATTGTACTCATTGTATCCATTGCAGTCGTATTCCCATTTCTCCAGAAAAAATTTTGCGTAAGTCCTTTTTGTGTTACTATGCGAAAAATGATATGTTTTGTGTGCTTGAATATTAAGAAAATAACGCTGAAAATATCAACGAAAAGTAAAAAAAAATCAGGCACGGATATTACGCCCAAGGATAATCAGAAGCTCACTGCAGATGAATTACTACTCGAAAACAGTCTAATTAAAGGGAGCGTTAATTGAATACCTAATATCAGTGGTGGAGTATATGCATCATTGTTTTTAATCTGGCAACAGTTACTTCAGTTTCTTGGCTATCCTTTGTATTTCTTGCTCCCTGAAAGGAGTAAGGAAGATCTATCCAACATTTCTTTCCTTCCTTACATCTTTAGTGATTGCACCGTAAAGTATTCCAAGCCGAATTAACAAGAGCGAGAGAGTAATTTGTGGTGAAAATAGCATTAAGCGAGAGATTAAATTGAATTACGCCGTCCGAAGATTCTTTCTTGGTTCATTGGTTCATCGAAAAGGGATATCTAACTAATGCATCACGACCAAACGTGAAATATCACGGATTCGAGCTCAGGTCGAAAATAAGCCTCTCAATTCTAAAGAAAAGCGTTAAATTTAAAAAGTCATTTGCATACCTAGTACTTACGTTCACTGTGAAAAAATGACAGACGAAAGGACGTGCTTCACAAATCCCGTTGAGATAGGTTCGCTTTACGATCCGTTTGGGCGTTAATCCGGAAGGCATTCTCGAAAAGAGAGAAATTTATAAGAGAGCGGAGATAATCGTGGACACGACGTGTATGTGAGAGAACGCACGTCCTTCAAGTCTTGATTTAATCGCCTCAGCCACGCATCTAACCTTCCACGTTGACCCTTCGGAATTCAAGATGGGAATTGTAGCAATCGACCAGCTCGTCTCTCATAGCACCACCAATTAATTCCCCATAATATCGATATAATTCAATATCCTATACATAATATATATGGACACAAACAATAAAATTTTCTGGTAACACTAGCGGTAGGGGCCCGATGTATTTCGGCATTCTAAGCGAGGAGTATTTCATGCTCCCTCGTCGGTAATTTTTCTGAGATTGCAGCCATACAAATATGTTATAATCAGTATTACTTGACAGAAACAAAATAATAAGGTTTTCTCGAAACAAAATATATTTACAGAGGATTTATTACACAGCTATGTAGAATTAAAGAAATAGCTGTTACATAACTACACAATATGAACTGATCGATGTAAAATTTTGTAAATATTCCAAGATGATATAAGGATTGCCCTAAACCCGTTTAAATTTGTTTTATACAAGAAGTTCGGAACATTTTTCCATTGGAAAGCCGCATTTAGCATTAGTCTCGTAAAAAATACCACGTAAAACCATAGTGTATTGCTGGTTGCATAAAGTCAATTAGTCTAACATAGAAGTATATGATAGGGAAAAAGGAATTCATACGCTGAGTAAACAGAAAGAGGAAATTTCCACTTCATTTTTCACTTGACTTCATTAGCAAGATCAAAAGAAAATTTTATTTAAATAAAAAAATACTTCAGGAAGTAAATAAAAGGCCAACATGAACGCCAAAAAGGCAACATAAGGCCTGAAGGCTGCAGATTCCCACCTCTATTTTAAGACAACTGACAATAAAAATTACATTCGAAAGTCTTATTTACGTGATATAATTCCTGAATCCGTTAAATGGAACAGAAAAAGAGCTTAGCTCTCAAAATTTTGCCGCCCCATACGATGCTTGGTTCGCTTCCGTAGAAACCAGCCCTGAATACAATGTAGGTAAGGGGCATTTACTCATAGATTGAACAGAATTATGAATAGAGATTTTATTCGTTCTTTTACAGAAACGATATTCGTTTCGCTACAGCTACATAGCTGCATTATAACAACTAACCGTTGTTAGACATTTGTGAAGATTCCATGATAAAGGAACGATTTTGTGTCCCTCTTTCGCCATTTTTAGACAACTCTCTTTAAAACATATCGTATACTCTTAATCAATCAAAGAATTCTATAGACTTGATATAAAGCCTGATTTATATAAGATGCCAATGTAAAAGAATAAGGATATAGAATTGAAAATCAATATCTTCGCTCCCAAAATTTGCTACCCCAAGCAACTCTTGGCTCACTTGTATAGTGTGCCAGCTCTAGAAGTAACCCTCATTTTTTCCTTCGGTGAGAGAAGCGTGATGTTACAGGGTGCTGTAGGATTTAGGGTGGCCTTTTTACTTTGTTTCTGTTACGTGAAACAGCAGGATATTGAGGGAAACAGTTTTTTTGTGAGGGTCCATTCAGGAATATTTTGCACTATTTACCTTCATTCAAAAGCTTTACACTAACTTCAGTAAATACACTAAACGATAGCGTAGGGGAGTTTAGGATCAAAGTAGACGTAATGAAAACTAAAGTAGGTTTTCCAAGGGTAAGAAAGCTAAGTTAACAATCAGGGTGGATACGGGAAAACAAGAGGAGGATAAATTTCCTTACTTGAGAAGTGTCATTTCTTAAGACAAAAGGTGCACAGATGAGGTGAGTAAAAGAACAGTATTGGTTAAGGATGCTATTGTGAAGCGAAGGGAATGCTAGAATCCTTGTTGTGGAGTTTTTTGCTGTACGGCAGTTAAATATGGAACTTAAGAAATGAGGGCATCTAAAGTAGGACATCAAGATGAGGATGTTGCGTAGGATGGATAAGTGAGTTGCGTTGATAGAAAAAAGCAGGAGGTGTCTCAGATGGTTGATGGCGAAGAGTGGCTTTCGATTGAAGAAATTAATGATCGACAGAGGAAATGGGTGGGTCAAATATAGAGAGAAGAGAGACTGGTAAAGTAGCTAAAAGACTAATGTTAGGGATAAGAAAAAGGGAATGACAAAGAAAAAAGATGCTCTATGACTTAAATGATGGGATAAATTGGCAATCAGCGAAGGAGAGGAAATTCAATAGGAAATATTAAGGCACTTGAATCTACCAAAAGGTAAAACACTAAGTACACACTCCATCAAAACACATAAATGACACATCATTTTGTGAAAGAGAAAGTTTCTCGCTTCCTTCTATAAATTAACCAACAAATGAAAATATACCATTTGGTCAAAACATCGAGTTAAAATTTGAATTTTCCTATAAATTTCGTTATTATGTTAATATCGATATCTATCGATGCATATAGAAACTAAGACTGATGCAGAATATCAAGGTAAGTGTTTTTAGGTAATTTTAGTGTTTCTGTATTCTTTTTGAAATATTGCAGAGTTTATTGAAATGTACTTGAGGGGGAAAATAGAGTATAAGTGTACGTCTGCGAAATTCTCGCACGGGGCAACTAATAAAGGTCTATTTAGAAACAATAACAGCGAATGAAACAGGGTTTTCTAAATATTTACATGGAGTTCAATTAGTATTCGATGGCCTATAAATGACTACCATTAGGATCGATCCCTCTTGAAAGATCGGCATCCTCCTGCACGCTCAGTGTCGCGAAAGGAAAGAATCTCTCCAAATACACTTCATCACGACGCGCGTCTCTCCGCAACACCTGAAATGTATATCACTTCCTACGAATCTCTCTCACTCTGTCGCCCCTCTTTTATTTGGTCCTCTTCTTCCGCAGACAACCGCCGTTTTTTGTGCCTCCCCAACACCTGCACGCACCAAACAAGCGGTCGGCGGGAAAACGCCCACGTAACAATGCCTTCATTGGAGATTGAAATTGGGAGAACACAAATCAGAGACGTCGAATCTCAGGTGAAGATGCGAGGACATACTTATGGAAATCATAACGAATTCGATTGCTTTTAAATCCCTTATGGAAACATCTCTTATGAAATAGAAATGGGACGCAAATCAGTGAAGTCAAAACTGAGATGAAGACGCTAAAACATACTCATGGAAATCATAACGAATTCGGTTGCTTTAAAATCCCTTATGATAATAGTTCTCATGAAATACAAATGGGGCAATCACAAATCAGTGAAGATGAATATGAGACATAGCTGCGAGAGTGTATTTCTAAATATCAAAACAAATTAGATCATATCGCTCCAAAACCCATTTTGAAACATTTTTACATCGCAACGTCTCCTTAGTCACCCCCTAAGCATAGATGTCAATGTAACGGTTTTGTCACTAAATCTATGCGACTTCTGTACGTGAAATTCATGTGTATTTACACAACGTTTTTGCTTTGTATCGGGTAGACTGTAAATGGATGTTGGTGTATGTTTGGATCATGATTTTGTACACAAAGGACCGATTTAAATGTGAGTGTGATCGTGGTAAGTATGATTTTTGCGAATTTCAAACGTTTTCTTGCCTTGTTAATTATTCGGAGGCTAGATGATGATGTCAAACTATAGAATAAACAGTTTCTTGTAAATAGAGTAGAAAATGTTTTGGGTATTTACTGGTTTTTCGCTAGCTTGGATTTTTGGACTAATAAAAAATCACCTAAACCTATGCAGGGGGTAGTCATCAATTACTTCTTAAGCTTCGACATTTTGAAATCAACAATATATGCACTATGGTTATTATTCCAAAATTTAACATCCTAAGTTCCAATAGCTTTTTTTTAACAGGATATCTTAAATAAAATTTCTTTGTGGTGCTATGAAACGAATTCTCAGTCCCTGGGGTAAAATAGTTTGGCAAACACTGATTATGTATATTATATTACTATTTAAAACGTTTATTTACGTAGGTAGCAGAATCGTACTTCCGGAATTGAAGTTAGATTAGAGGTGGCCAAATGAAATCTCTCCGATACCCTTTCCACAGGTTTTATCGGGATTGATTCCGGTTTAAGTAGCGGTACTTCTAATTAATGGACCTCGAGATTATTAAAGGTAAGTGGAAGGGGCCTGAAATTACAGGTCTGCGGTGTACAACTTGAAAAAGTAAATTAAGAAAGTCAGTGAATGTAGAGGGCGGCCACGCATCTGACACAGGCGAAAGAGGATAAGAGAAAGGTATGACCATAGGGTGAAAGAAGGAAAGTTAGTTAGCTTCGGAGAAAAGTCTTCAATGAGAAAGCAAATAGACGTGACCGTAGCTGGCCATCACAGAGAAAAGTAGAGAAAGGTAATCGAGGAGAGTACTAGAAAAAATTTTATTGAATGGGAAGGAAACCTGCATACATTCCCTTATTTCCGATATAATGTACCCGACGTAATGATCGATACCGATAGTTTCAATAAAATTTGTGGAAAATAATAAGTATTGCTTTTGATAGTTTTAGATGGCATTCCACAAAGTATGACCACAGCAGAAGGAAATCCTCGTTACATTCTAAGCAATTTACTAATACGTAGAACAAACAGGAGAGGATTTAAGCTATCAGATACCCCAAGCACAAAGATCAGACACAATGGGCACTGAGGGTTAGAATCGAATTAAGCTGACAAGAGGCTAAAATGGAGTTTCTTGAGCGTAGGACATAAAACTTCGCATAGCAATTAAGAAAAGACTAAATTTTATTTTTACTTATGGGATTTTTTGTTATCTGTACGTATTAGAAAGATACAGGGCGTCCAAATTGACGATTTTTCACAAAAAAGTGTAGTTTGCGATGTGTCGGAGAAACACTGAAGTTCGCAGTAAAGTCATAGCTTTTGATGGGAACTTTTGGTAAAAATGACGATGCATTGCCATAGTATGATTCTTCATCTTTCCATTGATTATTATAAATACTGAATAGAATTATATTACATTGTAGTATTAATTATATAGGATATTTTATAAACACTTCACGTAGACTACTATCCATAAGATTCTTTCCTGAAGCAAAAAACAATTAACGATGAAGAAATCTTATCTCTATTATTTTAATATTATAGTGCAACATAAGTTGTAGAAAGTTCATAAGCACAGCCTTATTAAGGCTCCCATACGAATAAGATCCTCAGCCCCTATTGGGCCTAGTGATAATTCCCCTGACCCCTGACTCATCAAGGAAGGGGCATCACTCTTCGGTTCTCCCCTCTTGGATCCTCTAATAACTTACGTAAACTTTTCCATTTGTAGCATATTGGTTCAGGTATAGTAAGAGGGAGCAAGTACCTCACTCCTAATCTTATTTAGTCACCTCAATCCCACTACAAAGCTTTTGGTATGGAAAAGAGTATTCGATGCTCTAAGGGGTCTCTGAGCTGAATACAGTACAAGGAGACAGGAGTGGGTTACGCTTGAGAATCATTCGTGGGTGGTACAAAGAGGATGCATTCATCGTTTTACCGTTACGTAGAGAGAATAGCAGAGAACTGCTGGACAGACTGCACGACTATCCATTGTGTCGGCCATTCGCCTTTCGCATTTCAATGCGCTGCTATCGTTTCCCCCTTTATGAGGATTTCCCCATCTTAAACACTCCAACGAAAACGTTGGCCCTCGATTTTAAATTTAATTCCCTCGAAATTCCATCATAGGAATTGATTTCATACTTCCAGTGCTAAATAGAAAAATCTCTATGAATATTATCGGAAATGTTTTCAGAAAGTCAACAGACGTTCATTTGGTAAGCTGTAGATCTAATCTTATCTTATAGCCTCATGAAATTCTTCCAAGAAATAATGGGAAATAGAATTAAAAGAATTTACGATCAATCCATCAATAAAAGAATGATAAAAGCTTGATATTCTATCGAATGCATTACTTTAAAATCTTCGAGACAATGCTACTTTCTTAGCATTGTTTTCACAGCGGCAGATTCACTCGATATAGCGGTCTGTACTTCAGAACATTTATTACGAACTCTATTAGATTTAGGGCATGAAAACAGAATTTTGCAATCAACGACTAGACTTTTATTATTTGAACTTTCATGATCTTCAGTATCCATAATGTCGGACGCATACGAACCATTAATTTTATATTATCTTTAGGTAATTTCAGGAGCGCGTGCACAATCCATTTAATTCCTTCGGTATTATTTTCAACTACAAGAAACTTAATTTATTCCGTATATTTCTTTCATTCCCAGAGATTAATATGACCAACGTAAAAAGAATGTGTAATTTATAGTTTCCACGAGGAAAAATATGGGGAAGGAAATGGATCCTTTCTTCCTAAAATTTTCCCGATAGATAAAGTCGAAAGTTAATCTGATATTAAAATCACTTATTTCTTATCAGTGGTATTGTTTGTAGTCCAAGACTTTAAGTTAGCGTTCCAAAGATGAAATGTCACTAGTCATAAAAAGAAACACATTTAATTAGTTTCGAATATTTCTTTCATTGCCAGAGATTAATATGACCAAAGTAAAATGTATTCACATTTAAAAGTACACTAAATGCCATCAGATGCTTTACATACATGAAACTACGGCTGACATACATTTGCAGGAACTTCCAAATCGAACTTCCATCTAGTTTTCCTGTACACGTGCTCCTTTTTCCTCATTACTGATTTTCTCTAAATTTACAGTTATAATTTTACTTTACTTTCGTAATTCTTATAGGGTTTCCCGAACGTTAAAAAAAGGTGGAATATTTGGAAACTACTCAATACACGGACAAATATGGAGATTGGATTTGATCCAATATAAGCCATTCATCCTATGAAGAAGAAATAATATGCTCCTGGATAGAAAAAAGGCAGCGCGTTCGACTTCGTTGAAAGCGTACCAGGTTCGATTCCCGTTCGGGGCCCACAAGCAAAATGACCTTAAAGCCCTCAAAGAATTTCAAAAAATACTTAAGAAAAAATTTGTTGGTAATGAATACTAAATTTAGTAAGTTTCACAAGATATTTTCATTAGTGCGACCGGTTTCAGCCGATGGCTATCACCAAGTATCATACCAAGTGTCATGGCGTTGCACAAAGTCCAGCATTTTCATGTTAATTTAAAAAAAATATGTTGCTATCCACATAGTACTTAAATTCAATATCCAAAAATTTGACTTCCAGTTCCAAAGGATGCGATCATCAGCACAACGAAGAATTCGCAACCCCGATTCCCCGAACTAAGTTTCTACTTTCTAAGCAATGAGGCAATCTCCATGTCTCTCCCACGCCACGTATCTCCACATTTGAATTCGGGTTCTCCCGCGAAACCGTTGAGAGTGGCCTGAGGTGAGGTGTTAATGAAGACAATGCGGCCGGCGGACATTGGTCAACGAACGGCCTTCCAAGTCATCCAAGGCAGAAAAGTTGACCTGCAGAGGGAGTCCTTTGTGTCCTTTGCCCTCAAAAGACACGAAAGAAGAGAGCGTATCCATGAATGAGTGGTGCAGAAGGGAATTCCTCAACATTGTGTCCGCAGGTGGCTTCAGAATGAACGCTTTGGTTACGTTTGGGTTGCGACGAAAAACTCGACAATGGGCAAAGGAATGCGAAATGCCGAAATCGGAGAAATTGGAGGGAAGATTTTCGCAAAAGATAACGCAAGCTCAGGAGAGGGAATGCCATTGGAATTTTTTCCTACTTTCTAATGTACTTTATTTATTTCCTCACTTTACATAGAGCAATCACTGCCAATTTACAGTGAAATATGTAACATAAATGAACAGGAACTATCCCTAACATATCCCTATCCCTAATGCCCTAACAAAGAAATAGTAGATCCACCAGAAATCGAACCCAGGACTTCGGCGTAGATTAGCCAGCATGCAACCAAGGTTGTCATACACATAGAAAAGTATATGTATTTAAGGTAAACTAATTAAGGGAAAATATTTGATCTCATACTGCCAAATGCCGAAAGATAGTTTGCACTCAGAATGTACAGGGTATCCCAAAAATTACGGGTCTGCTGTATTCTCCGTGGTAACTTGAAAAACGAAAAGCAATAAAATTGTACAGTAAGCTGCATTCTACTTAAGAAATCCAACAGAATGCAGCAAACCTGTCATTTAAGATGTTCTTTAAGTCGCATGATTCCACTTGATATCTGTACTCTATGAAATCACCATGGGTCTGCATATCATTATGAGCATTAAAGTTCAGAATTATAGAAGTAATTATTCCTGCAAGCAATTATCAGTTTTCCTCTGTAAAGAGCGATTGATTATCAATTTACTAGTGTTAGGAAGAGAAAAAATAGGCAAGAGCATCTTATTAGAAATATATTTCAATAATTAAGAGATTCGAAAAGGCATTATTTGAAATTGGAGATTGCAAACCACTAGAGCCAAGCAAAATTCTCTTATTTTCCACGTTTACTAATATGCACTCACTTAAGCATTTGATGATTTTCATTTCACATCATTAATAGATTGTGCAAGTGAATAATATAGTGCTTTAGACATTTCAATTGGAAATCAATTCAAAGACAGACGGTAGAGAAAAAAAATACGCTAACTCGCAAAGCCTTGCTTAAGGAGGCATTTATATGTTCAAACCCCAGATATATGCAAATATACATATGTATGCACTAGTAATACTGCAGGTATATTTCTTTCCCATCCCAGCATCCCACGTGCACGCTGGAACCTAGCCATTTAAAGGAGGTTTGAAGACCTCTACACATTGAATTTTTCATTACTTCCCGGTAAAAAAATCGAGGGACAGCTTCGGTGTCGGACGCTAGAGATTTGCTTCCAACAAATCCTCGTCATTCGTCAACCTACAGAAATGAAATCCAAACCCTGCTACCATTTCCCCAACTTTTTCACGTCCCAAATACCTATTCTGCATCACGGTTAAGTGAATCCATAAAAAATGTGTTTACCTACGATTCTTTGACGGGGAGAGACCTCCATAAAGATATTTCGGTGAAGGGAGAGGAGAAAAGAAACGATGGACAAAAGGGGAGAACGTGAGGAGATGAAGAATGGGCGTAAGCGGACAGGGAAAAAGTGTTCGACAGGGGACGGAGGAACTGATGAATAGAGGATAACTAGAAACGAGAAGGTCTCTCCGATACGAGGCGCGTATTCAAGCTAACATAGTTGGGTGACTTGGTATCGGACCATCTCAACAGGCGCACGCTTTCTGGAAATACGTGCGAAAGATCAGTGCTTGCGTGCACTGATAGACGCGTCGACGAGATGCCTTTCCGGAAAATGACAAATGGTCTGCGGAGTGTGGTGTTGGACTTCTGATATGAGGCCTCTAATTCAATCGGTGGTCTCTGAATTCTTTTCGTAGCAGTTGGAAGGGCGAGTTTGAATGTTCTCAATATGTGTTCCTCGGGATCTAGGTAATGATTCTTAATAATTTGTTGTATGCATTGCACAAATATTATTAATCATTAGTGAATGAAAAACGACAATATTTTCAATATACGGAGGGTTTTTTCATTTTGTAGTGATGTTGATTCAAATTGTTTGAAATATTTTCTCTTTGTTGTTATTCCCTATAAAGTACCAAAATCTACAGGAAAACAAAAAGATTAGATTCCGTATTAAAATTTAGTATTAAAATTTAGTATTAAAATTAGGAGCCGATCTTAATGGGTTAAAGTGCGGGAGGATATGGCGCGAAAGAATTCTCGTTCCTTATCATGAAACGGCACTTCATAAAGTATTTAATAGTAACATTTTCGACTGTTATGACAAAGGAAAAAATTCATCACGTTTCAAATATTTCATCTACACATGTACCATATTGGCCAGTAAAATCGTACAGTTAGGCGGGTTTGCAGAAGATAAAGGATAACGAAAAAAAAGGTTGCCTACACGCAGGTTGTAGTTTTCACAGTTATAATAATAATGATAATATACATCGTCTTTATTGTGGGACGAGATTGAGACAATTGTCTCTCCTTCCATCTAACCCTCTGTCATTATACAGAGAAAAGTAAAAATAACAAAAAATAGAAAGAGGTATTGAAACAAAGCGAAGTAATGGAAAAAAGGTATATAATATGGGTCAAAAAACCTAAGTCTTCTCTTAAAAATATGGCCCACCAGGAAAACACCCACAAAAGAAGGGGGTGTGAAAAACCTGCGAAACCTATAGAAGCGTATAAAATTTAAGAGAATAAAGGAAATGGAAAATGAGAAGAAGAAAGTAAGTTTTCAGCAACATGTCTGAGAAAAGAAAAATACATACAAAATACACAACCAAAAAATACATAAATTTTGTTCGGAAAATGCACAACAAAAAAGTACATAGAATAATGGTTGATACGAAAAAACATACAGACAACCCTATAAATACTGCACTGTACTCTGAAAGCCGCTTATTTGATTGTGAGGCGCATGCACCGTGATTCTACTTTCCTAATAGTTTACTTTCGCGTATAAAAAAAAATGTATTCTTGAATTCATTGATTCTGGCATTTATTTCGCTTATCTTCCACGCAATATCAGAGCGACCTATGTAGTATATAAATGTATTAAAATATGCATAAATGTAAAAGAATGAAAATCATGAAATGTTATAAATATAAGATTGGGAAATGAAAAAGAAAATGAAGATCTGGATATGTAAAAGTGAATGGAATAATACGTATAAAATTGTATAAATTAAATTTAGCTTCATAATTCTTGACGGAGGAATTCACAAGTTCTATTACAATTAAAGCAGTCGGAATAATTTCGCGAATCAAAGATATTTTTGGAATTCCTTCTCCGAAATGTTTCCGCGAAGAATTATAATTCTCAGGCTGCGATTAATCTTTTGAAGTGGCCAAGACATCCGTAATTAGCGAGTAAAACAAGCGTGAAAACAGCAGCGACTGAAACGGCACTTGGGCCCGCAGTCCTTGCCAAACATCGATTTCGTCGCGGAATCAAATAAATTCCGAAAGGAGATAAGAAAGGACACTTGTAACATCGAATCCTCCCGAGCGAGACGCCATTAAAAGCCAAAGTACGTTTTATTTCCCTTTTAAAGCATTTCACTGCACTTCGATGGACGTCCTGAAAGAAATCGCGGGAACCTCTCCGAAGAGAAACTGCTTCCGAGGGTGATCGCGAATAATGGTCACTTTTTTTTCTTTTTTTCGACATCATCGGCATAGCAGTCCATTGACAACAGAGTGACCAGTTAGATGTATGTTCCCCGCCCATTCGAGATTCAGAGGCCGAAAAGCGGAGAATGCAAGAAATCCCGCAGGCAGTGGAGCGAGGACTCCTTTGTGGCCATAGCGCGCGCTTCTTTGCAGAAAGAGCGAATACATTTGTTCTGCTTCACCAAAAGATCGCAATTTATCCTCCCGGTCGTTGATGTCACCCTCAGCGAGAAAAGATGGACTCGGGATAAACGGTTGAAGGATGGCTGTTTGAATTTTTGTTTCCAGTAGCCTTGGCAGGTACAATGTGCACGTGTGGTCTCCAAGAAGGTTTCTTCGCCTCGGCAAGAGTGTTGAATTCTATAACAATTGGAATGAGAGCCCGCGATGTGTTATCGGGATGTTATTAGTGGAAATCGAATGAGATATCAAGAAATATTCCTCATATTTAGACTCCTTTGCAGGAAAATTCCGCGTTTTCTGAATTTTGATTTCAAAACGAATTTATGCGTATATAAATCATCAGATTCAAAGCATGGCAGACAGTAAAAGAAACTAGGATAAATTTAAGTATTAAGGGCTATAGGCGCAAGGACCAGTTTGAGGCCCGCCAAGAGAATTTTCACCATAAGAAAGTAAAATAAAACACTTTTTGGGGCCCTTTAACAGTGAGGCCCTCGGCTAGTTCTTAATGCCAAATCCGTTCCGATAAACGAAACAAGTAATGCTTGAGGCATCAATATTTCAGGAAAATCTTGATTAGCAAGACAATATCCTTATTCTGCTACGTTGAAAGTTAGCAAATTCAAATATTATATCAACTAAAGAGTACTCAAGAAGGTAAATTTCATAGATAATAGTCAAAATAGGCAGAACAGAAGGCAGGGGAGTATGGGCAATCCTTTTATGATCTTGAAATCGTAACCGAACGTTTAAAATGGTCAATTGTCAATGTGTAGCTGAAGAGGCTCTTTCTTTAACTCTATGTATAGTATGACTACGACCACTGAGGCAGAAGATGAAGTGTTAGAATATTACCCATACACAATCAAAACACTATCATTCGTTTGGATATATTCTAACACATTTCTATGTATAGAGTTGAGAAAATTAAAAAATAGAGATAGATAAAAATTAATTATAAAACTTTTCATAAATTTAAAAAATTAGAGATCAATTTCTGTACGATTTCTCGTGAAATGACCCATAGATTAATTAAATAATAAATATCTGAAAAATATATCGTGTTACGAGAAAATTTTATTCTGTTATTTCTATTAAACAATACCACATTATAATTAAATGGGATCGCTGAAATCTAATATAATAAATAACGCTTGAAACACTCCCTGTTTGGGGCACAATATCTTGGGCCCCTATTGAATCAAAGATGACGCCCAAATCGAAAACTTCTCACATCGCATACAACGCTGATGCATGTAAAACTGCTGTGCCCTAATCTTCCGTTCTTTCCATCAAAGGCAAACGTTCCGTGAAATAGGTTAGAATCCTTTTGCCATTCTATTCTGGCCATTCCATGGCTTTCCCCGGAAAATGCAACATATGACGGCCGAGAGCCATATTTATTTGGAGGAAATCGCTCAACAAGTGGCCATTCGCAGATGGTAAGCGAATCGGTTGGGAAACCGAAAAAGCGGTCTTCGGCAGAAGGTGTTGATCTCTTCTCCAAAAAAGATCTTTGCGTTTTCAGATGCGGCAGATGCAAGCCCTTTAGATTGCCTCCTCTGGAGAGGGAAATAAAGGAGAAGAGATAGAAGCTGACGAAAATGAGCAAGTCATTCCAACGGGTATCTTGCATTGAGCTCTTCTTCTATTTCCCCGAGGATTTTCGGTCAAGCTCCGCTTGCTTATGTCTCCGCATCAATGACGTTGGGATGATTCCGACTGACTTAGTTACTCCTAGAAATTTCGGAAAAGCATTCGAGCGAATCGCATTAAGAGCCAGAGAAATATATGTTTAATTTAGTGATGAGACGATGCCTAATATTTCACCGATTCTGTTCCCGATACTTATCTAAACTTCCGATTCCCACAGGATTTAAGATCCCGATTCCTGCAGCGATGACGATTCATTACTTTCAGTTACTGTTGGTATAGAGAACAAATATAGTATACAGGGGACCAACTTTAGTTATTAATAAAACATTTAGTGAAATATTTTATACAAAGGCTTATTTACTAGAGTAGGTTACCTATTTCATTAAGAACCATGTAACATGATAAGATTAAAAATAAAAATTTAATTTGGAGCAACTTAGTATCAAAAAACTAACAAGTATTATGAAGTCCAAAAAATAGGAGAAAATCGAAGATTCAATTTTTACATGAAAATTATTAAAATAAACTCATATTGAATTGCATAATTAGGCCTTATTAAGATCTATGGATTCTAATTTTACCAATGGCTAAAATGAATGAATATTAACATATTTATAATTAGTACCGGAGTTGACAGATTGAGTTTTTAAAATACTCCAAAGAATCGTTTTTGGAATCGGAATTTAAATTTTAAAAAATAAAACATCCAACTCCGATATCGATTCCTTAAAGATCTAATACTTCATATTTTCAACCCTGGTTAATCGTCCCATCCTTAGTCCTCTCATATCTAGGACCGTTCCTCACATTTCCATTCGCTTTATACGTTTGAGCGGGTCAGGATAAAAACCACCTTTCCACTCTCGAAATAAAGTCGTTTTGATACACACCACAAAGATATTAACCTGCGAGGGACCACATTAACTTCGCATTAGAATCTACTATCCTGACATTTCTTTGCCTCGATTAGTCCATCCACCTCTTTAGTCAGTCATTGATATAAAGAAACTTGGATGAACGGGTCCAACTTTTAAATGCTTCGTTAGTCCTCGATGCACGAGGTTGGATCCCCAAAAACCCCATCTATTCCCTTCTCCTGACATTTCTTTGCCTCGATTAGCATCCACTACTTCAGGTCATTCCCAATCCATGTAAGGAAACATAGAGGAACGGGTCCATCTAACATTTAACCGCTTCGTTAGCCCTCGATCCACGAGGATGGATCCCCAAAACCCCATCGATTCCCTAACATCGAAAAAATCTTTCACAGTCCGCTAGATTCGGCCTTCGCAGTCGCACCTGTATCAGGAGTGCGTTTAGCACCCACGGCGGATTATTCCAGAGTTTTTCTTCCGTTCGAGAGAGAGAGAGACACACAGAAGCGCAGGTGTACGGAACGAATTCCTCGCGAAGGCACACGTATCTTTGTCTCCTGCGCTGGAAATATATGAGGAGGTCGAAAGAGACCCTTTGGCCCTCTCTGGATGCAACATCTGTGCCGGACGCAGGTACAGCCAAGCCAATAGCGCAACCGAGGAGACGGGGTGTTTTGCGCAAACACACACACACAGGTAGTGGAGGGTTGGGCGGGTAGGTCATTTTGGGTTCTTTCTTCCCAAGGCAGTAATTCCTGACGCACCTGTCAGAAGGCCTCTTTATGCGGGGCTCAGCACATGTCGCGCTTTCCCCAAAAAAGGCGGGAAAAGGCCCTTTCCTCAATGGACGGCCACTGATTGCGCGCCAAGAATGTCTTCGCTCTTAAACAATACGGTTGGGGCGTAAAAAAATCGAGAAAGCGCTAAAGTTGGATACTCAGCGTGCTTTTTTTTAAGGCCTTAGCATTCATGAAGTGCCTTGAGGAATTCGAGTAAATAAAACGGAAAGTCTGTTGTGTGCGTGAGCGTTGTGTTACTTAGTTTCTCACGAGGAGTTCATGAAGGGGAATTGAAATATAGCACGGCAATAACTATAAATGTGTAGTCGCGGTTTAGAGCCAGGGTGGTGATTGTTCATGGTGAGGGCTATTCGTCATTTAAGCTCTTCAGTTGGGGTGCTAAATATAAAACGTACAGTCCTAATATATCCGAGAGTAATACTGCTTGATTGCTTAGGATATCAGCTACACCGAGATTATTAAGATGCTTCTTAATTATTGGATGATATTGATTACCAAAGATGTTTAACTTTTTACACGTACATCATGTATGATGCATGTATGCGGAGTCGTTGAAGGGCTGGTCCTGAAATAAATATATATCCATTTTAATTTTCAGGATGCTAACCAAAGATACAATGGACTATCCATTCCCCAAGCATAATTTTAACATTTAAGATATTTAAAAAAAATTTCCACTATGAATACACTATGATAATAATAGGGAGAAGATGAAAATCGTCCCAGTATTTAATTATCCTTGAAAATTTTTGACTATCTTTAACCTTAAAAATGCTATCGTTTTTTAAATACCTAACTTGAAAAAAGGGTGAGCAAAGGTATCATTAATCTTTAGTAATTATGGACAATGTTTCTTACGTAATCGGTATTTAGACTATGACAGGCATTGTGCTTTAATCGATGGGGACGATATTCGAATTCGCTTCTTATTAAATATTATGATAATGAATCACCAAAGGTTATATTTTCTGTAACTCTATAATAGAGTTTTCTATATTCGAGTAACTTAAATGATTAACATAATACATCATCATATATGATATCGGTATTCTTCTCATTGCTCAAGATAAAACATTACTAATTGCTACTGACTCTTGAACATAATACTTAAAACTGAGATTTGTTACGAATTAAAATATTTCAAAGTGGGAATGATTAGGAATTTTGCCATTTAGAAATTTCTCCTCTTGTCTTCTGATGTCTACATTTTTGCGTCAGAGTAAAATTTTACTGAAAGATAAGTAAAATTTCCTCTCGTACATGGATTAAATGGTTAAATGGCAATAAATTCCTCCTTTGGGGCTTGCCGAAACTAAAAAGGAATATTATGACGGGTAATCTTAATTTGAATAAAATACTGCTAAGGTTAAAGTTAACAGGCTACAGTGACTTGACCTCCATCACGAGATTAATTAAACAAAGTCAAAAACATCTTCAAGTTTTCCTCTCGAATGGTAAACTTTTTCCTCGTTCACGGACAAACTACGCGTCTCTATGCACCAAGGCTTCCTTTGTTTTACTGGCATAGAACGGCCTTCGTTTACCAAGAAGTCTACGAACCCCTCTTGCACATTCTCCCGCATATTCTTGCCAAAAACTATTTTTCAGCCGTTAAATTTTTGACATCTACAGAAGAATACGCCAAGAGAGACCCTGAGAAGAATCGTCTGATGATATGTCGAGAATGTATTCAATAAAAATCGTCATTGAGATCTCTCTCCTTCGGTGATATGCACTTTATATGGAAGAGAAACAAAAAAGTTTACCCTCGTTATGGATTCTCATCTCGTGCGATAGTGGCTCCGTGCCACCGCGTGGCGCCTTGTGGAGGTGTAGACAAGTGACGGCGGTGATGCCCAAAGCAATTGCTTCGTCCAATGCCGATTTCCGCCGATGAAATATTAAATGGATCGAGTGGAATTCAATTTGTTTACTCCTTATCGGCTGAGGAACGACTTGAGCTCCTCCAATGACTTCCACAACAATAGGAAATTCCTCTGGGATATGCAAAATCCGCCATTAAATATTTTTTTAGCTATCTTCACCATAATTACGATTGGCAAACGTTGGGAAGTGCAGTTTTCTAAGAATATTTAAATTTATCTTTAAGAAGAAAAACGAAATCACGCGACTGTAAAACAAGTACAAGGCGAATTTTAAGATGTAAAGTTAACTTTACATACTTTTACATAGAATATGTTTCTATTGTATCATTGAAGACCATTATTCGGTGAAGCAAAATAATCTATTCGTCCATAGAAATAAAATCCCTAGAATATGCAAGACTTTTCCTATAGAGTACTGATCTTATAATCCATACAATCAGAAACTAAAATAATGAATATACAAACAGGCACAGATATATTACGTAGATATTCGTATCAGAAACATTGAGAAAAATAAAAATAAGAAACATTACAACGTTCGTCAATTAATAATTGTACTACACGTTTGTGAGTGTCAGGGAAAACAGAAACGCTATGTATACAAAATTTGGTAACGGAATATTAGAGAAAACCCTAAGAATCTATCACCTTTGGAAAAGGGTATTACTGGAAGTCATCTGTTAGCTATCCGTTTCCCCACCTGATGATTTACCTTCCATTCGAGGGATATTAAGGATAACAAGAAGGAGAGAGTGTCTTTAAAAGGGGATTTAGGGCAAGGATTAAGGAGGTTCCTCAAAACATCTGCTTGTCCTTTTCAAGGTAATCTTACGGGCAATCACAGCCGCAGATAAAGCAGGAAGAACTAAGGAAAATTTTCAGGAACACAGACCTGGAACGTATCGCCACACGTTTATATCACTATCGGAGATCTTACCTGTCCAAAAAGTCTCCTTTCCTAATTAATGTATATGTACAAGCCTTATTTTTTTCTCACTTATCTTAAATATTGTATATACTTTATATTTATTTATATTATATTTATGTAATATTTATATTGTAATTATATTATATTGATATTATATTTATGTAATATTTATATTGTATTTATATTATATTGATATTATATTAATATTATATAGTTTATATTTATAATATATATTAAAATTTCAACTTGGGTTAGACATGAATTTGTCTCTGAAAAAGTAAACTTATTCTCTTGTCTTAATTAACCTTCATGTACATGCCTTCCTTTCCTTATCTTATTTTCATATAATTTATGTCAATTAACATTTCGACCCAGGTCAGACATGAATATTGTCTCCGAAAAAGTATTTAGTATCCACAAAAAACTCCACCTCTTAAATACAGGACTGAACGGACTGATAAACACGACTATTTTGGTGTACATGCTAGTTAGGCCCCAAAATTACGGCAGAACGCATTTTTTATAATACATCCATCTGCCTTCTGGTGGAAAGAGGCTCCCCACCTCCAGTTAAACGATTCTAATTTGATTTCATCTGGAACATTTAAGACAACCACCGCATAAAATGTTTCGGAATCCATGAATGGGCAATTTTTCCCCCTCTCAGTATTCACCGACGCCCTCGTTCCTTGGCACTCCGCGTTCTCAGTCGACGATAACAGAAATGTTTGCGGAATAAGAATAGCGGTTCAAAGCGGCGCGTCTATTGCCGCCGATGAGAGAGCAAATCGCCGCTTTATGCCCAGAAGGATCCCGGGAATCGAATTTATTCATTTGCAAACGGCATACGCGTCCAAATCGCCGACCGCGTATCGCCGAAATGCAAGATTCCGCGTGTTGGTCACGGATGAGAGATAAATTTCGAAGCGAATAATACGTGGCAGGAGTCCCCGAGCTGAATCCCTAAGCAGAGGCAAATGTTGGTGAGGAATAAAAAGGTTTAACGCGTATCGAAGGCTGTGCAGCATCTCTGGAAGGCCATGCTAGTGAAGCGCTCAGAAGTTCATGAGTCCCATATGTGCCCAACTTCCATTAAACTCGGATATTCAATTCTGGAGAAGTATAAGAAAGACCTTGGCCATTCAGGGCGGGAAATCGAACAGAAATTGACCTTTATTTTTTAGAAGTTGTGAAAATATTTATACTTGAGCACTTCAATCAGAATCATTTTTAGGCAAAATTTCAGCTAACTAAAAATAGTAATTAATTTTTGAGATTTCGATATTTATGCAAATTTCGGCGGACATGGGTCGTTTTGAAGGGCCATTTGAGTGATACATTTTACGGATCTTGTTCTTTCATTCATTGGTTAGAAGCAAATATATATTTTACTAGTTTTTATGAAAGTACCATACACAACACGAAATAATAATAATTTTAATTAAAAAAAACAAGAAGACGGTCTTTTCAGGAGGAGGAAAGATACGATTTCTTGGAAAATATAAGAAAGGATACGTTCGAAAAAGTAGATCAGGTGACACAAAAATCACAACTAATCCCGCAAGAGCGAAACATTGAAGAGCAGAAGCAAAACGCCCATTATTTACCGTAAATAATATAAAATCGATTGTTACGGAACGTTTTATAAGGCTGCATAGTTTTTCCCTTTGTATGGCTGATACACAGGCATTAAAAACAGCTAAAAAGAAAATATTTGAGGCAACAGAGATGTAGAAGAGAGTGATGACTATAAAAGAGTAATTAATGGAGAAGTCGTTCGAAGAGTGAATGAAAAGAAACATCGGCAAGAAATAGGATGAAATTTAATTCGATATATGATGGTTTCCTTAAGACAATGTGAGAGGGGATTAATCAGTAATTGAAGAAGGGTTAGATTAAATTATAAGCGCTACTTGGCATAGAAATGTAGGAATAATATAACACATTTCAGATTATATTTTCAATACACCACCGGTTTCAACACAGCTTGGTATGAGGCGAAGTATTTTAGAAATAAATGAGGAAATAAGTAATTTTATTCCTACTTTTTGTGGATTTCCAGTGGGTAAAGTCTTCCACAATCGATTTTATAAGTGTTAGTTGAATGTGACTGTTGAATTGGGAATAAAAAGAAGCGATTTGCTGCGGATATGATATTATACCCTGTTTGATAACAGCTGATATAACTTTATATTTTTCATATACGATATTGCTAATATGGCACAAATTATAAATGATACAGAATAAGGGGTAAATTTGTGGTACTTACTAATGCAAAAGAATAGCATGAGAAATCGTTTACAAAACCACAAGAATATTATGCACAATCTATCATTGTAATATTCTTTTGCATGATGCATGTATGTAATGCAGGGGTAACAAAATAATTCTAAAAGCATATACCAGCCTTTACAATCAGGAAACTCAACAAAAATCACTCTTACGAATAACATTACACTAACAGAAATAAATTAGTATACACCAAGCTTTTCCTTTTGTGATAATTCGTACGCTGGGGGATGCTGCATTAAACATCAAGAAAGTAAAGACGCCCAGTGAAACTGGATCCCTTTTTTTAACAATATTATCTCGTTCCCTCCATAAAACGAAATTCTCTCCGGTTCCCTCCAAAACTTAACCCCGGCGATAAATCATATTTGGGATCAAATGAGGGATGTTGGCCTGGAAAGGGTATTCCCGCCCAAGGCATCCGTCAGGAAGAATGGCGCCTCCCTTTTCTGGGGGCCACGCGTCGCAGGCACACGCCGTTCCCTGCTGAGCGCTCCTTCCTAGAAGGATCACCTCCCTGTTTTCGGTTCTCCGCCTCTCCTTCTTGTCATCCTTCAACAGCACGTGCCGTCCGATTTCCCGCCAAAAGGATCCTCTCTTTACGCATTTCATCATAGCTCTCCCCTTAAACAGATTCCATCGATGGTAATATGTTGCCAAATTGGTCATATGATCAAATAATATTGTTCATTACATACTATTTTCTTTTGCAGCGGCATCTTCCTACTAACCCCTTGTATATGATTCGACGGTATATCATTACATATTTCATCACAGCTCTCCCCTAAGTCAGATTCCATCGATAGTAATATGTTGCCAATATGGTCATATAAACAAGTAATCCTTTTCATTACATACTATTTGCTTCTGCAGTGCCATCTTTACACCGACTCCTTTAATATGAATCGGCGGTATATTATTGCCTGAAATACCGTAAAAATTTGTAGCTAACGTTCGGGATGCTATTACGAAAAATAACGTGATGAAGCAGCTTCCAACAGAGAGCTAGTGAGTATTAAAGAATAAGAATAAGTACAGTGTGAAGTAGAAAATCAACGATATGTTATCTGAATAGGAGGAAATCATGACCGTTTTAAATGTAGAGATTTGAAGCTCTTCTAAAAGTTTAACTGCTTATGGAGATCGGTCCAGATTAGCATAATATTTACCCGGAAATGCAAGGTAGCTATTCGGCAGTGTTGATGGAAGTTAATTATATTTTCATGTATTATGCTGTTTTTGAGACGTTTACGAAAACAATCGATGGATAGTTATAGAATAAAACCCGACGTATACTACTGTGTTATAACTATATAGGCAGGGATCGTTGAATAGCAGGTCGATACAAAGAAATTAAATGTAAAGAGTAAAGTAAAGTATATCGGCTGTCTTAATCCGAAGTTGGAAAAAATTATATTGAATTATCCATTTTGCGAATTATCCAAGCATAGTCTTTTGCTCTTCGTCGAAACTTTCGAGAAGCTTACCTATTTCAAAATTCAAGGCGTTCGTAAAGTAAAACTATCGATCTCAGATTATTTCGAGACGACTGGCTTCTGCTGAACAAGCTTTACTAGTAAGTAAGCAGAAAGATTTTCTTCAAAACACTTGAGTCATTTCTTGGTTTTAAGAAAAGCTTCGAGATTTTTGTAAGAAAGATGGAAAAATATTTGCATACTCTGGATGGATATAGTGATGTGTTATTGTAAATAATAGCGACACATGAATGAAATCTGTTACCACATGAGTCCCTTTTAAGTTTCAAGATATTATTGCTGATGTAAACTGCTATGTAACTTTGAGATATGTACTTATATGTAATTTAATTTGCTAAAAAATTAATACTCCAATGTATCCTAGAGAAAAATGTGTCTTCATTTTCCTCTTTTATCAATTTTGTTTAATTTGTACCATATTTTTATAGCCTGTTGATTTTGAAATTTTACCAAATCAAAACTGATTCTATCCTGCTAACCTGATTCTATTCGTAGTGAAATACATCATCATTATAAATATTTATTTCCGCTGCTTGTATTTCCACCGAATCGCGTTAGATTCGCATCGCATTCCTTTTGATCGCTGTCTCACCAAACCGCGATGTCACTTTAATGTTAGGATTCCTCCGCGGAATTTAAAAAAACGGCCTATTTAAATACAATCTTATTTTTGTTGAGATGCATGCGGTAAAGGCACGCGATACAACAGAGCTTCCGTTGGTTTGCCTCTTTCCTCTTCAGATAACGGACGTTTGTAACACAGAGCTTCCCGTCGGTTTTCCGTTTCAATAAACGTGAAGAAGATTCAGAATTAAGACAAGAGAGGTTTTTAAAAGACAATTCTATCTGGAGGCAGAAAATGCACCAATGAAACGCCCGGCGCTGTAAGACAAATTCAACTGGCGAAAAAAAAACGCCAAAATATATTTATATTTCTAAGAGAGGTGATGAAAATAAAGTTGAGTACGTTTCAAAGGTAATCTCTATCAATACGTCTATGGATTGAGGATATAATACAATGAGGAAAGCTTAAAAGGGATATGGTCCGAATATGATAAGCCATAGGTGGAAAGCCCCAATATGAAGTCATTCGAATAAAAATTCTAAAAAACTCCCATTTCTTAAAAAAAATAATACGTTTATCAGGAAATAAATTATAACAAAATAGCAAGAAAGAACGCAATATCGCATAATACAGATCTGAGGTATTTGCAGATTATTACAGCTACTGCAGTTTTTCATCCTAAAATGATTCACAACTTTAAATGCATGAATTTTGAAAATTTTGACATTGATGATAAAAATAACTCTTTGCACTTGTGTACGTACCAGAAATTTATAGATATTTAAAATAAGCTATACCGAAAGACTCCTTCAAAAGGTCCTGCTTTGTATGAGGCCCACAGCAAATATTTGCAATTAGGGGTCTAATGCGCCTAATTGTATGTACGCCCCTGGATAAACGGTGGATATTTTTGTGCTCTACAACGCGAATAAATAATCATAAAATTGATTACAGTTAGTAACCTTCACAGTACATATTTAATTCGACATGTTTCGTCAACGACTTGACACCTTCACGTGAATGTCGAATTAAAATTCTACTGCGGAAGTTACCAAGTGTTTTCTTTTCCACAAGGTTGCTGCGAAATTCCGCGAAGTGAAGATAGAGCATGATAATTTTATTCTGCATGTCTATAGCATAAATATCTCTACGGTGTATTATTACTAGATTATATCAAGCGATGACATTGTGACTAGCGTATATCAAGTGATTACATCATGTGATTACTATATAATATGATGAATTTATTGTTGCCCTAGAAGTAAATGATAGAATAGCAACTTTTGAAGCATTGTTAGTTGTAAGGTATGCTAATGAGAGTTTGTTTTCCTTAAGTTAAAAACGTAAAACTTGATTACAATGTTAAAACTTTGCACATATTATTATGACATTGTTTACTTAACATAATCTGAAACTTAGAATTTATGCTGAAATGAGCAATACCACAAATATTAAGATTGGGAAGGACCTGCTGACAAGCAATTACTGCTGAACTACTTGTAAAAATATGATTCATATAGATTCATATGTATCATCTGTTATCCATTATGCATTACATTGTAATCTTATTGCGCTAACTTACTGTATTTGATGATTTTCTTGTTTCCTATATTGACTACGTACTCTTCTTTCCAAGAACTGAACGCGTTTCATGTATATTCATACGCGTGCATGGCTAAATGCAACTAAATAGAGAACTCAGATAAAATAGTCCTTCGGAACGGCTCGAGAGACTTGGAAGATGTTGGTTACCTTGCATCCAAGTGCGCATCTTCGCCAGCTGTTTCCCAAACGTATGTCGCGTGGTGTGCGAAACACAAATGTCAGCCTCCCTCGGCCACCACCTGCCACCACCTGAAACCTCGGCGCCAACCCCCGAATTCCCGGAGCACTGCTTACACCTGTCCATTCCAACCCCATGGCCACTGTTTCTTCCCCGAGGACACGCTCCACTCTAAAAGCCCTTTTCCCTCAAATAGCGAGAGATGCCCTAAAACGAACCTCGTCTAAGAAAATAATCCTAGTGTGATACGAAACAAATTCGTACGCGTGAGCTTTAAGTGGGCAAATACACACTAGAATCGCTATCTGGACCGTTTTTTCCTATTATCAGTTCCTCTTTTTTTCTAATTGTGCCTTTTTCTTTATCTTTCCTCATCAAGTTCATGTCTTTCTTCTTTTATATAATGTAAAAACCGGTTAAGAAGCTTTTCTGGTACTTCTGGTCGTACTTAGTTACTGGTAGTTACTTTAGTTTACTGGCAGTGCGAAAACCGTGTTATAATCGAGATAGGTTTATAATGTTTTGTTTAAGGATTTATTTTGCATGTATAAACCTCGTCTAAGAAAATAATCCAAGGAAACCAAAAGTGATTCGAAACAAATTCGTACGCGTGAGCTATAAGCAGGCAAACACTCCATAAAAGCACTATTTCGACAGTTTCTTTCCCGATTACTGCCCTCTCTTTTTCTTTAATCACTCCTTTTCCTTCCTTTATCTTTCCTCATCACGTTTCTCGTCTTTTTCATTTTACATACAGTTAAGCCCGGTTAAGACGCTTTTCTGGAACTAAGTAAAACTGTTGTAAGCGGGATAGCGTTATAACCGGTTGCATAATGCTGGTTGTTTTGCATAATATTTTTGAAAATTGGTCTGCTTTCGCACAAATTGAGCGTCTTGGTTACTAAATTGGTACGAAAATAAAGTAGTTTTTACTAGATATGTGTATACATATAGAGAGACATTGGGGAAAAATAATGAATGTTTTAACAGCAATGCTGAGAGGGCATCACGATCTGTCTGTGACCATGCGCAACACACACGAAACATATCCTTTCTCGTTTCTATGATATGTTTACTTTTTAAGATTGTTACGAAAGGAAACGCCGATAAATGACTTTTTAATCTACCTTGTGGCCAAAGAAAAACTGACAGGAAAGATCTCACTTTATCTCATGGTTCATATCGGCTTCGACGGTGGGATTTTCTCTGCTTTGCGTTATCTTTATTTTATTCTCACAAAATTAGTTATTCAAAAAATAGGAATCAGAAGGAACCTTCATAGATAAAAGGAGAGAAGGGAGGATGACGATATAGATAATGTAAAAAAATTTTGGACTATCAAATGAGCCGAACGACTATAATGGGTTGCAGTGCATCTGGGAACGGGAAATCTTTGGTTCTCAAGCAAGTGCCAGAGCGTCTAGAGAATACGTCTATGAAAATATTTGTTTGAGGCAGACTGGAAAAGGTAAATCCATTTAATAGACTCCAAGGCAGTGCGAAAATGGCAACTAGAACTTGATGCAGGTATAAATATAAAATATATAAATATTCTGCAGTTGATTTTTCGAAATGAAACAATACCTTCAACATTCCGGCACAATTTATTTATTAGATTCAGTTAAATAACTCCCTATCATTCTTACATATAACTTTAACTGGAGCACACAATTCCTAAAAATCGTCGTTTGTGTATTAAAAAGTTCGGTTTTATGAGGTGCATTGTCAGTAGATGCGATAAAAAGTTTAGAGATGCTATTTCACGTTGGTCAGGCCCCAGCTGGAACATACGTAAAACAGGATCCGGATGATGAAATGTGTAACCGCGAACTCGAGAAAGTGCACAGCAAGGCGATACGGTTTGTAAAAATATGCTACGATAAAAGGGCAAGCGTTACTAGAATGCTCTCAGAGATTAGAAGCTTGGCTGCGATTGCTTGATAAATTCAGAGTACGTTTGCGGAAGACGTAATCGCTGCGACCCCCTGCTATTACGGCAGGTCGGACAATGAGCGTAAAATAAGAGAAATACAGGGGAACGGCACACTGTTACGACTTTTGCACAGAAAAAGAAAGGTGACGGAAACTCATGCAAGGAGAAATGCAGTCCCCGGCTAATTTTTGTTCCATTTTTGTAGTAAAGTATTTCCTGTTGGAAAGTTACTGATAAATTATGATTTAATTTCCTGGGACAATTTATTTATAAGACAAGCTGTTATTGGGACTCATTCCCTCCGCGAAAGATACGCGATAACAAATGAGAGAAATAGTTCATTAAACTTTTTGTGTTTACACACTCTGCCGTACACTGAAAAGAGGCTTGCAGGATAGAGAAGTAGTAGAAGAAAGTATGCATGGTTGACTAAAGAAAATTATTAGATATTAACGGCAACAGTAAAATTCCACTCCAATAAATCATCAAAAAGAGAGATAAAAACATCGAAAAAGAGAAAATCCTAGAGATGGTGTAGGAGAGGGTTAATAGGAAGAGGATTTTGAATATATAAATAAATAATAATAACTCCCCTCTCATAAGAAATAAAGAACAGGTCCACCTTTTATCCACAAAAGTGGATAAAAGGTGGATTGTCATGGAAGCAAAGGTAGGATGAAACGATCAAGATTTTAACGATAAGATTTAATTTTAATAAATTGTACAAAATAAAATACAATTAATTAATAACTAAATAATAACTCAGTATTATAATTTTCTTTCGATTTTTTATGTTTTATTCTCAAATTTATGGGTTCTTATCAACTTTTGGTACACAACAACATTGACAAAATATCTGAAGCCACTTCGAGTTAAAATTTTTTATCGCATGGAGATTAATTGCATGGAATTAGAAGCAATCGAAAGATAAAATATTCACGTAGGTTTTTTGAAAACATTCAAGCAGTTTCACGTTTTAGTAGACGTAGAAATCACGTTTTTCCATTGGAAGATCGATGTGAAAGACTCCTTTATAACATATTACGAATGACAATTCTCGACATGGCGTCGCAGAAGAGCTGCGAAGAACTCATTCGAGTGCATTTCGAAATATGTGGAACAATGGAAGCCCTATTCGGAATCCATCCCAGAGCGATAATGAGAGCAGCAATTACCACTGATACGGCACTTCGTTTGGGAGTCCTCTTTTTCGAAGAATGACCTTCTATTCTTCAACATGCAGGGGAGGATGGGAACGCACGTCCTTCCGCGTTTGGGGGCCAAAAGTGGCACTAAAACGCTAAGGAACTGATTATCTTTCCGATAAAATATGACCAGCGAGAGCTAAATAGTATTTCGGAAAGACAATTCTTCCGACCATAAGTCATTTCCCAAATATTCGTCATAAGAATGAGTCGCGAACACTGTAATCCCGTGATATCGATTTATGAAAATTTAAGGAAAGTTTCCTTATTGGTAAAAGCTATTTTTTGAAATGGTAACCAATTCCATTATGGGTTTTGATTCTTCATTGCAACAAACTTCAATGTTTCCTTTGATTAATTTTTACGGCATCATCTTTGCTTGAAAAGTATCGTCAAAAGTTTCGCTATAAAATTACTGCTGAACGAAATGTTCATAGGAAAAAAGTTTTACTTAAAGGTTTCTGCTCTGTGATATTCCATCTTAAGTACTCAACTTAATTCAACTTAAGTACTTAACAATGGAAGCCCTATTCGGGCTTCCATTGTTCCACATATTTCGAAATGCACTCGAAAAAAATCTTCCTGGAATCCAGTAGCAGTAATTTATATACAAATGGTAGATGGGTCGGATCGTGTTAGTTGTTGAGGTGAATTAATATTACCTTCAAGTCACAAGGGAATTCGTACATGATCTTCCAGAATCAACTGAGTAACTCAAAATATTTTAGTGAATAAGGGGGAATAAATTTTATACTTAAAAAAGAAATGATAAAATAGTCTAACTAAACTCGTTGTGATAAGACTTTACAGTAATTGGGTTGTAACAAATTAACTAAAGAAAAAGGTTTTTAATCGAAGAATATCACTATAGAAAACAGTACTGTAAGTACTGTTGCAATGAATCCTCAGAAAACACTTAACAACGATTAGTATTGCGCCAAGAAAGGTCCTAAATAATTTTCACCAAGTGTAGAAGTTTGCATATATAAATAAGCGGCAGCAAAGATTTCAGGATCCCTTACACTACAGTAAACCACGTTCATTCAAGGCCAATAATAGCTGGAAGAGAAAAATTCGACGTGGAAGAACCGAGTTCGAGTCCCAATCATGTCGAATTTTTACTTCTTTTGGGACTTAACAACCACGCCTGTGCTTGCTAAGGTAACAAAGGTTTGCTATAAACTTGATCCGTTATCTTTAACTTTAGAGGGTAGATATATTGTGCTGCAATCAAGGCTTTTTCAACAACCACGGTAATGAGCAATTGAAATCTTCAGCAGAGCGAGTACATTTTTTCAGCCGTCAATCTTAACAAATATATGTTTCAGAGTGAGTCGAGGTGAAGACTCGCAGAGGTGCATTATGGGTGTTAAGCAGGAGGAGTTCAGCTGGGGATTTTGCGAAAGGTGAGAAAAGGATTAAGAGAGATACTGGTGTGAGCAGAGGGTCGGAAGGTACAAATCCTCTTACACCCTCATTTCGACAGAAATGACTACATCTAAACCTATTCCGTACTGTTCCTCCAAGAGTAAGAAGAGTAAGACTATGGATTCATTTTGAATAGCTTCGAAGCTAAAATCGAATTCCAATTCGGCTCCATACTTAAAAAAGGAAGATTAATGAATGACTCAGCTTTAGATTCAGATCTCTTATCCGATGTACTCATTTCAAAATCACATGCAGGTCGATCTGCGGTTACGCTAAGCCTCCTTCCAAACACTCGGCATATATAAAAGGGTGCCTTTTTCATTGTTCGACTCCACAAAAGGGGATTCGATAAAAAGGTGAAATTTTAAATCCCTTTCGAACTTTCAACCCTTCACTCACCGATTCATTCCGTTCCTTTCTTCCCAAACACCACATACTTCCTATTCTTCCTAATTCTAGCAGCG
Organism: Pachydiplax longipennis; assembly: GCA_036926295.1. Lineage (NCBI taxonomy): Eukaryota > Metazoa > Arthropoda > Insecta > Odonata > Libellulidae > Pachydiplax > Pachydiplax longipennis. The sequence goes on from JAVFKF010000019.1 coordinate 34,556,825, forward strand.
ATCTTTTCATTCTCATCCCCTCACTTCCTCTTCTAGTTCCCTTTTCTCTTCTATTTCCCTTTACTATTCTCCTTGAGATTCCGTTGCTTCCCTATTTTCTCACATATTTCGTCATTCTTCCGCTGTTTCTAATTCCCTCAAATTTCTCTTTCCCATTCTAAACTTCCTGAAAGAATTCTATTTTCAGTACTTCTGATTTTTTACGTATTCCGTACATTAATTTACCCTTAGCCTCATCACCTGATCACATGGGATCAATAAATACTCTTCTTAGAAGTAGAGCATGTTTATAAACGAGTATTTGATAGTTAATACATGATATTAGAGTAAATACATACTGTTTTAATTACTCATGAAAATTTATCTGGGCTCCAGGAAAACCGAGTGGACAGCTCGATCACCTTCGGTGAAAGCGGTCCTTAGCTCGATTTCCGGTGGGAACCTAAATGTGGGAAATAACCTCAGCCGTCGAACAATCGCAACGATACTACTACCAATATATTTATCTCCAATGCGGTATTTCATAAGGATTAATACTGAGAAAAAATTAAGTACATAGTTTGAAATATCTGGGACTTTAAGAATTTATAGTTCAAAAGTAAAATTGTCAATAGTTGATGGAGAACTTGAAATCGGCAATCTGGAACGAATAAAGGTGGCTCGGATAATTTAAGGAGCTAAAATATGCACACTTGGTGTCCCATAAACAGATTATGCAAATTACGCGCACCGTTTGCGCATGATTAAGCAATTCCCATCCCATCTCGTTGAGAAAAGGACATTTCCAATCCAATAAGACAGTACCAAATGGGAAAAATTTTTCGTGAAATTTTTCTCGGTAGATTTTTTCTATATTTATTTATTATTTTAAAGGATTCTTGGTCATTGTATTGATGGAAATTCCATCTTATCCAGAAATTAAGTGCCCCAAGCTCCTGAGTGAAGTGAACTATGAATCACAAGGTATTAATAAATTTCAAAGGTGAAATAGGATCAATTTTGGAATTTGACGTTTTCATCGCTATTAAACCACTGATTCTTCTTTATTTTAATCTAATTAATATTAATAATATTATAAATTTATAATAATCCTCATGATGATAAAATTTACTACGAAAATGATAGATTATCTGTTGCATTACAATTCACTATAGTATCTCATGAGACCGAAAATTTTAATTCTCTCTATTTTGTCATTGAATTTTATTAAAAATCACAATTTCAGAGGAGACCAAAAACACCGTTAATAATTGGATATATAGCATTATAAGCATTAATTATAAGGGATTGCGTTATTTCCGGTTGATTTTTCGTCAATTTTTTTAAGTATAGTATGCTTTTCACAAAAAGAGAGCGTCTTCCTTAGTTGCTTAATTTCGGTCCTTTTCACTCTACAGCGACACAGTTAAGGTAAACATATTTTGGTCTATCGAATGAGGCAAATGATTGGCTTAAGGGGGTTGCAGTGCATCTGAGAACATCTTAAGCGAGTAGCAGAGCGTCTTAAGCGGTATCTTTACCACGTATTTCGTGTAAAATGGACCGGGACCTTGAGAATTCCGCGTATTAAGCGGGATAGCGTCTTAGGCGGGAGAGTCTTAAAAGGGTTTCATTGTACTTATTTCATTGAATTTTATGAAAACGGGAACTGTATTTAGCTACTGCAAAAAGGAATAGCTAAACTTCGTAAATGATGATGAAAAAAATAATGGCTAAATTTCTTCTATGGAGATGATGAAGCCTTTTTTTATTTCTTTAACCGAATCCGATTCAAAGTAATTCGTACGTATCATTCAGGGACTCTCTTTTTCCCGACGGATTCGCTCGAAAGGGATTTCAACGGCCGCTTCCAATAAGAAAGGTGCCCGAAAGGAAAACTGACGATAAGAATAGAAAGTTTCGATCCTCATCGACTTGATGCCTCGCAACTATTCAGTCGAGATTCGACGCATCTTTTGTTCTCTGCTCCGATGTGTTCCCACGGCAAATCAGATCGATCTCCCAACGGTGCCCCATTCACAATTCGGTAAATATCCAGGTGCTCCCTACGACTCGCTTCTTATAAAGTACCAACGATAAAATTCTGAGAGGGTAAGGCGTTGTGAGTTGGGAATATAAGGCAGTCGTGTCTTTTACTACCCGTAGATCGAGCGATAGTTCAAGGTTCACTTTTTAAAGTTGAGCAACTTCTTATAGGGTATTTATAATTGTATACATCATAAAAGCGGTCTCGGATTCGATTCCCGGTGGAAGCCTACGTACGAAATGACCTCAGCTGTCGAAGCACATTTAACAATACTACTACTACCACATCATAAAAGGTAAAAAAAACAGCTATATAATTTTAAACATAAAATATTCCGTTGAATGAAATATGAATTAATGATTATTTTTATGAAGAAATATTATATTAATATATTATGAAATATTTTTATGGTCATTAAATTAATTTGAGTTTTAAACTACTTCATGTCGTACATTGGAAATATTTTTAGAAGTTAGGTCATTGAAATAATTTGGGTTTTATGTCATGTCTTACAATTAGACAAAGTTGTAAGAGACTAAAAATAGTCGTCCGTAGACTTCTGTTTTCAATCCTAAATTTATTAACCCTGGGAAGATTTTTCAGCATGATGACCTCTTTTATCGTGACAGTTTTCAAGCATTTTTAGCTCCTTTTGTTACGTTGAAATGATTGAGGACCATTCAGGAATATTCATGAGAGATTTTCTAGTACTCTACATCTCATCATTGACATTATGATCATAATCTTAACTTTCTTCTCACGGTTCTTCTTCCTCATCGCCGATGTATTGCGTAGAATTATGATACATTATATAACAACTATGTAGAATCTTACGTATAACATATAATATTGCATTAAATATATTAGGAAATAATGTTAAAAAGTGTCATTGCCCAATAAACGAGGTCGAAAGTGACCCCATTCAGGAAGAGTATTTAAGGATAAAAAAAGGTAAAACATAGATCACTTCCAGCAAGGAATAAGCGACAGAACATAGAAATATACGCGAAGTGTGAAAGTGATATATTTAAGCAAAAAACGAAACAAATGTCACGATGTGATCATATTTTATCCCACTTTCCCGTTTCAAGATTAAAATGGCTGCCTGTTCTAAGGATGAATTCTACTTTCTTCGATAGTTATACTCAACCACTGATATTGTTTCGGAAGAATTAAATCAGACCTGATATCTATTCTTATATTCAATTTATTATCACAAAGATTTACTGGCGAGTGTGTGATCGATGAAAAAGTCAACTCATTGCGAAAATACATAAACAGCCAAATCCTTAAATACATGGAAAATTTTCGCAAAAAGCACCGTTTGCTTTTAGTGATTTTTAACCTAAAAATTATTACCAGCTTATTTCTATAATCTAGCTATCATTTTTCAATGTTATTTAGACTTGACGACATGTATAAAAATCACATGGATGAATATGGATAATGCATCTGTCCGGAAAGTGGAAGCCTCCGGCTCAGTCAGAACCGGGACTCGAACTCGGGACTTTTTCATGCCCGTTTTTCCTTGAGATTTTCCTATGCGCACGCCGTAACGTGCAATATCTCCTCAAACCCTTTTCCGATACGTGTACTTAAACACGTTTTTCTTAGATTGTCTATGAATTTATTGAAGCTACCGAATATCATGTCGGTGAATCAGACCGCAATTCGACTCTTAAACGAAGGCTGCAAACGGTAATAACGCGTTTCCACTGGTAGAGAGGTAAGTAACGAGAAGGTCAATGAGACAGCTCGGTGCATTTACCCTCCACGACTTTTTGCGTCTTGGAAGGGCACGGATTCGAGTACGGAGCAAGGATAAGTGCCTTTGAAAGGAAGGGCACACCTGAAACCCTTTTCGACCTCTTTTCATCTGCCTCACGCGACAACCGTAGAAAAAAAAATCTCTGCCGTTTCCTCTTCAGATCACAAGCATAAACGACGAGCACCTTCTCAGGTGTTGTTTACTTCGCTGCTTTTGAAAGCTTCGTTGTAAGATTTTCCTAAGGAGCACCCTCCAAAAGGCTGAGGGATTTAATTTTACTATCGACGTATTTGTTAAATTTACACCCGTTTGTCAACGGAGAAGCTTTCTCGAGAGTGAAAAACGTCATTGGAATTTGTTGAGACTTCTAGCAATGTTTAGCAGAAAGTCCTAGATGACGAAACTACGTATATTCACATATATTTTAACGTTTAAGCTATCCATACTAAGATCTACATATTTCATAGTATAGATATAAAATAGTCTCGAGATCGTACTATGGCGTTAGTCGTCACAAAATGACAAAAATATTAAAGAAAATGACAAAATAAATCACAAAATTACACAAATACTAAAGAGATGAAAATTACTGTAGTAGCGCTACGTCCATGATAGAATCCCTTGGCTGGAATTCGCTTCAGGTGAGAAGAAATGATTATCGAAAGAAACTTTTGGAAAAGTTCCTCGGTTCTGAACTTAGGGACGAGGTGAGTGAAATACTGATTCCAATAAGTAATGAGCGCGATCTCCGAGAGGCATCAGCAAAGCGTTATGAGGAGGAAATCGCAAGGACAGATAGTCATTATTTTTGGTCGTTCTTCCCGTGGGCTATTAGAGAAGCTAATAAGTCGATTAGAAAACGATGTTGGTGTTATTACACCCCTTGCCATACGCCACTGGCGGCTTGGGGGGTACAAAACTAAATCTACCGCATTGGGAATATATCTTATAAATAAGACAGACCAATGGGGATGAATAACGTAAATAAATTCCGTTCCATCAACTGAGGTGGAGGTGGTTATAGAGAGACTTAGGACTGTAAAATCCACGTTATAAACAAAGAACAGAGTGTCTTAAGCGATATTATACAATTTTGTTTACTGTGAAATTGACCGGAGCCGAAAGAAAACTGCTTCTAACGCGGAATAGCGTCATGATCGGGTTTTACATAATTTCCATATGGGAAAGAAAAATTTCGAAAGAATCATCTGACGGCTTTTTCCTATCCTTGGAAGTCGAGTTCAGAATGTCCTGCCCTTCAGCCATTAAAAAAACAATGTATTCTTTCGCAATCCAACGGTCATTCCGTCAGTGATGCTATAGAATTTGAATGGAATGAAAGGATCCATAGGTGTGCTTTGAGAGGAAGGGGAATATTTAGTTCGGACACGGCCCCCCGCTGAGGCCCATCGGCCATTCGATCGATCCCTTCGGAAATATTCTATCAATGCTTTTCCGTGCGCCTGTTGAAATCTCTAGGATATCACCATAGGCCGCTCTTGCTCAACCCATTGATCTAACAGACGCAGTACCATACACGTGTGGGATTTGCTTGACGGAATCTCTTAAACTGAGGAACAATCTAATAATATATCGCATCGTTTTAACAACACCAATGTAAATATAACGTACTGTGGTATGTAGTCGTGCGATTAATTTGGTTTATTAACTATTTAATCATACTATTTGATTACTTATCAATCTATTGATCGTTATTCAATGAAATTATTTTATCTTTATTTAATAAAATGATTTGATCGCTAATTAATTTAACTATTTGATCGCTATGTAGTTAAAAAATTTGATTGTTAATTTTAAAATTAAAGATTTTTACAAAAACACGCCCTCTAATTGATGTAAAAGTCGTATTTTACTATGTTGAGAGGTAGTTTTGCCACCTGGTTATGCGACTGTATATGTACGAGTATTTATGAAACGAATCTAACTCGACCAAAGAGAATGGATTGACCATTGCCTTGAAGAAACGTGCTCTACCTTTGATATCGTACAAGTTTCCCCGAAATCCTTGCCCAGAAAAAGGTTTTCCTCCTCTCATTATGTAGTATTTTTATATATTTCCTACGATTCAAAAACAGTATATTTGATCAAATACAATAAACCATTACAGATATGGAAAAGAAAAAAATAAACATTGACAAGTACACATGGTAATGCCACAAAAAAAAAACAAAACAAAAAAACAAACAAGAATGCTAAATAAGCTGAAGACCAGAGATAAATTAATGGAAGAAAGTAGTGAATTATTAGCAGTAAACAGCTCAAGAGAAGGGTTAAGAGAAAAAAGAGAGTTAAAAGTTTTGGGATGCAGAAGAAAATTGATCTTTGAGAGATGGAAAGACGGAAAAGAGGTGTGTGAAGGAGATCAGAATTGCGAGTTGGGCGGGAATGGACACGAAGGGAGAAGCAAGAGAGCATATCGTTTGATCTGTATCGGCCATTGATAATTGCATGTAGAAATTTTATGTCATAAGATCTGTGGCGATGAGGAGGAGAGGAAATACCAATCTTTTGAGAATTCGTCCTCTAGTCGCTCTGTTCACCGAGGGAGAGAAAAATATAATGAAGAAGAGATGCTGATTTGGAAATTAAAAGTATCCAATAACGAAGAAAATAAATTAAAGAGTTCTCGAATTAAATAAATAAGAAGAGGAATAAAATAAGAATACCGATGATAACTGAACAAATGAGAATTAAGATTTAGATAAGAGAAGAAGAATTTCTGGATAAAATATAAGTTGCCAGAATTCTGAAATTCATATTTATTGCAATGGGGAGAAAGATTTCGAGAAAGGAAGAAGGGTGGATGGTACTTGAAAGGTTATAGTAGAGAGAGGCTATTCAAGAATAGACCACAGCAGCATCGTAGTCTTTACGATATGGAATGAACTCCCGATTTGCCGCGGGCAGACTATCCATGATTTTTATTCTTCGTTGACATTTTCTGCGGGCTTAAAAATGTCCAAACAAAAACACGTAGAAGTATTTCCACGTTCTAATTTAATCACGTGGGAATATGACTAAAGTGATATTGTAGCTAGTAACACATCCGCAGGAGAAGAATAATCTTCATGAGTCCATCAAAAGATCGCAAACAACGGACTTCATGGGTAAATAATAATATATTTTATTCACGTAAATTGTAAGCATTAAAAGAAATAGAAGTGAAATGAATTTTGATTAATAGAGGTTTCTACACTAGAAATTCGACCAACCCAAGTTTCCTAATACTGTATCTGTAAGATTTTCGCAATGTAATTGATATTAATAAAAGATGATGGAAACATCATTCAGCGTGTCTGAATGTAAAAAAGGGCGACAATAAAGACCTCAGTATTTATGTTATACTTCTAATTGATCTAACGTTGGTTACGAACAGAAAAGAAATAGATTTGTATGAGGACACGAATACTGTAGCATATTATCATTTTTAACATTAACGATCAATGTTAATAATAAAAGATATTAACGGTATAAAAAATACAGTAGATTAATGATGCGCTGACTTTTAGAAACTAGTAAACGTTATGTATACTTAAAAAAGAATAGCGAAACGAAAAATAAATTAGGATATGGGAAAAAAATATGGGCCAGAAATAGCTGTTTTGTACTAAGAAAGTCAAAATAAAAACATGAAATTCCATAAAAATAAAATCCAACGACTCTATGATTGTGAACGTTGAGTTCGTGGTAAAGAGGTAAGGCCGCCTAAACTTTGACTTAAAGAAATTTTCATAACTTATGAAGGCCGGCTGAAATTTCCAGTTATTTATGATAAGGTCTCCTACTTATCAAGGTTTACTCATGAAAACATGCTTTTTCATCGACTTATACAACTTTTCGAGTTATCTAGTTTTAACCATACTCTCACCATCGACTTTTACGCGTTTTCTGATTCTACAACGAGTATTTTACCATTTCCGACTCGATAGCGTTAAGTTTTCCTATATATCCATCGATGTACCGTCTCCTTGAATAGTATCCTTTCATTCTCTTCCCTTTCAATTCTCAGAAAACGTTCCAAAGAGGATAGGAAATCATCTTAGAGTGAGGGTTTAGAGGTATCCGATTTGCCCGCCCTTATTTCAGCCGAGGGGTCTGGAAGAGAACCCTAAGACACGGAACGACATCTCTGCTCAACCGCAGGAAACACTTCCGGACAATTCAGCGCGAGAATTATAGCAAATTCTGCGGTTAACATTCACACGCGCAATCGATATAGCAATCCTTTAATTGTATCTGAAAGAGCAACTTTTAAGAAAAATCTTCATATGTCGCTGCAAAAAGAGAGTACGATTTTCTACCGACTCCACACACATATCGAACTCTTGATTTTTTGTTTTTTTTTTACCTTAAACGTATTCCCAATTGTATTTTCTATTGACTATTAGTAATTATTTTAGAAGGAAATTATAAGTATAGCAATTAACTATCCATAAAGATGTATATACTTGACTATGCTTGTCGAAGAGCCACATGCATGTCCTTATCGTCTATGTATTTTGATATTCTTGTCATGTTTTTTCGTATATTTTATCCATTACTGTCGGTAGGTTTGCGCAGGTTTTTCACACCCCCTCTTAAGTGGGTATTTTCCTTCAGTTGATAAAGTTTCCTTAAGGCTCTCATAGGCTTTTTATATTCTAATGTCCTCTCATTTTTCTCAAACTATTTGTTTAAAATAAAAAAAAATATGAGTATATTTGACGATGGGTTGGATGGTAGAGGAGACTTTCTGCCTCAATCGTGCCCAAATAAAGGCTTTTCCTATAGTTTTACTCATGAAGTATGAATTGCTATTTTCGCGAGTTGGTTATAGCAAAATACTAACATAGAAGGGTACTAACTATTATTAAGTTATAACAAATACTGGCTATTTTCACTATATCTCCTAGATGTAAAATCCCCTTGAACCTTCTAAAAATTTATTATTGAAATTCCAAGTGATTGGCAGATTGAAATGTTGCGGCAAAAAATTAAGTAAAAAACCAAGGAAAAATAATGAGAGCTGCGGAGGATAAACACTAGAATCACATCTGAAATTCTGCTTTCATTCAAATTTCGTTTTCCTTGAAAACCTAAGAAGTTTAATGCATTGTCTTTCATGTATGAATAAATCTGCACTACCTTGGGATGGTTAACAAACGACTCATCTTTAAATATTCGAGCTTACATAACCCTAATATAATAATAAACTTCGGATATTACTTAACTTCTGAAATTTTGTGGAATTTACAAATACGTATGAGGTTATCTCGCATCTGGAGAGGGGGTTCATTCAGCTTTCAGAAATTTATACTCAATCCCTTCCAATCTTTTAATCTCCATTTACTCATAGACCGCCTTACTCTCCATTTACAGACCGAAATTAACCCATAAGTTTGTATACTTGTGAAGACGAAATAGATAGAGAGAAGACTTGAACCATTGAACGAGAATGTTAATATTTTCGCTACCGACCAAACAAGAATGTATTTCGGAACATGCGAATGGCACGTGTAATTATTTGCGTTGGGAAGCACCGCCCAAAAACCACTAAAAGCAGAATACGCGAAAGGAAACGAGGCTAAACAGTAAAACCTCGCACACTTCACCACGGCAGTCCAAATCTTCGTTACAATATCCGTACATCTGCTCACCGCCGTTGCGCATCCATAGCTGCTCTTGGGAATGCATGTTTGTATTCGACGCGGAGGAATTTGCATAAGTTAGCATGGCTCTCACCAGCATCTGCACAACAGTCCCTTTGTTCCGTTAGCACGAGCGCCAAAAAAAAGTTCTCGAAAGAAATGGACAAATGATTGATTTTCGCTCCCTTAAGAAGGCGACGGCGATATTTTGCGAGTCCCAAACAATAGAGCATGGAAAAGAGAGGCGCGTGCCTCGACTTCCACTCCCAAGGACCACGAAGATAATTTCACGCCTACTGGAGGAGGAATTTATTGAGTTCGGAGTTGGAAAACAGCAAATGGTCGTACGAAGAGAAGGTTATAGGTGATTTAGCACGTAATGGCGTGCATCCAGGAAATATTCCAAGGAAGAATAGACTTGAAAAATGTTGAATATTCTTCCTTGTGAGCAAATGGTCCTTTGCTATTCGTATCGCATATAAGGAGATTATGATATCATAAACCTAGGGACGGATTTATAATTAGGTGTGATAGGTGCTAGGTGAGGGCCTCGTCTAGAGGAAGGCCCTAATGAAGATTGGGGCCTTCAACATCTCTCAATAATGTTCTTTCCTTTCAAATATGAATAATTTTTGTAATATGTGACATAATTCAACTCAAGGGATAATTTTAATCACCGCAGGAATCGGAATCGGTAAATAGTTTGGCATTGTCCTATTACAAATTCGCAAGAGAATCATTTTATTCTTAGGAAGAACGAACATGAAAATAGCCTTACCAAACTGGGACTCGAACCCGGGTCTCCCAATAGCCGGTCGGTTGCTCTAACACTGAGCCATCCTCATGTAGCTATAGCTTAGTGGTTAGAGCAACCGACCGGCAATTGAGAGATACGGGTTCGAGTCCTGGTTCGGTCACGCTTTTCTCATGCTTGTCCTTCCTTGCAATATTTCCTAACCGCATGATTTTTCGCCTTTACCTTTAGCCTTTTCTTATTTTATTCTTGTTAAAATGTAAGTAAAGAAAAATAAGGAATTACATCATAATCAGAGAAGTTGTATAATGCCATTGATATATCTTTTTTACAAACATTATCTGTCGAGAAGTTATCAAAGATCAGCTGAGCAGAAGAAGAAAAATTTGGCATAAAATGTTATTAATTACTATTTATCCATCAATATTACTTGATCACTTGTTAGTATGGTAGCAAACTAAAATTTTATTTAGCCAAGGATGTGATCCTCAATCCGCCAAAACATCTTGGACCTTCATTGCGTTTATTATTCACCATTGAGAGGCGACGGAATTTACGAAAAACGGATGAAGGATATGCCCCAAGTGCGTGAAGAGAATTATTTGAATAATGAAAGAAAATTATAAAAACACAGCGAAACGCGCTGAGTTAAAAATCTGCTGTGGGATTTACGAAGTGTTTTTCTTTTCTTACAGATTAGTTGCTGTGGACTTCACGAAGTCACGATCGATCGTACTACTTTTATAAAAAAATTTTGCATTTATTATTCTACTTTCTATTGTGCTGTATTATTGTATAAATTTACAGTATTATTGTATTGTTAGTGTGTTTTAGTTAGGGTGTCAGTTTAATGAATGTATTTATTATGTAATAGGTGTTGACACCGGACGAATAATATAACTGTAACATATTTTGATAATAATAAAAATAATAATAATTTTAATCTATAAGAGACTAAATCGGAACTAACCAAACGTTCTCGCCTTTAAGAAAGAAGGAGAAAAAATCACTGTTTAAGGTAAAAATTATTGATGGTCGAAACAGAAATTAAAAACAAAGATAATCCTTTTAGATCACACAGCTGCAAGACAATCGATTTTAACGAACTTGACGCTTGTGAACGAAAAAAAATTTCTACCGAAACCAACTGCACAAAACGACATGAATAATTTTATTGAAAAATTTTAACGCCTGATGCTCTGGGAGGACACAAAGGATAGAAATTGCAAAGCAGCAAGGGAATGGTGCTGCCCTTGCGAATGCTCTTCGGGGACAGGTGTTCCGCCTACCTGTTCATATCTAAATAGCCACCTGCTCAGCCATCCAGCATTTCCCTATTCCCCGACAGAGACCGCCACTCTGCATCTCCGAATGACACTAGAGAAGTAATCGCGCAAAATACATGGGAAACCGTCGGGTAATTTTAATGGGAAGAAACACATCACGAATTTTATTACGCTAGTAAACCCCCTTTGAGGTTTTCTACATTCTTAATTCCGATATCTATTTTACCGTAACGTATTGGTTAGAAAAATAATGATGGAACGAGTTTTGGATCGTTTATCTCGGCGATTGTGTGACATAAGTTATATGCATAAAATTCTGCGCTCTTAACCGTTCGTTAAACAAGTGTAAGTATACAGCTTAATTAAAGCGATAGATTTCATTGCAAAATCAAATGAAGTTTGATGATAATACTTTCCACGTATGCCGTTGGAATTATAGTAACCACCACTTTGTGCTCTACATCGATCACTTTAATCTAAATCAATATTGCAGCCATAAATCACAAAGTTCTTTTATGAAATAAATCAATAGAGCAAATATCCTCAGACTGCTATCTATCTTTTCGCTCAAGTCGTTGAGGCATATCAGAAAGAGAAGAGGTCCAATTACGCTGCCTTAAGGTACGTCTGAGGTAACTTTGACTCTTTTCGAAATAACACCATCAAGGCTATACAAGAAGTGAAAAATTGTGACTTGGCCGGGACTCGAACCCGGGTCTCCCACTTTTCGGGCAGGTATTCTATCCATTAAACTACCGAGTCACGCAGTCTCACTTCTGTAAACGGGAGCTTATATGGGTAGTCCAATGGATAGAATACCTGCCCGGAAAGTGGGAGACCCGGGTTCGAGTCCCGGCCAAGTCACAATTTTTCACTTCTTGTATAGCCTTGGGTTAGTCGCACAACTTAATGTGCAAAGTAAAAATTACATTTCCATCGTTTATAACACCATCAAGTTCTACTTGTTGTTCCCGTTCGTGAATAATATTTTAATAATAGCTATTCTTAATATACTAATAAGGGATGTTGGGTGGGCACGGGTGCATTTGTTGCTCTTTTCCATCTTTGATACATCCGTCTTAATCTTACAAGATGGAAGAAATCCCATCCTAACAGTAGTCTGTCCCATGATGCGCATTTAAGGAGAGAGGGTATATCGCGCGTTTATCTTTGAAGAGATCCGTGACTCATTCTTCCAGGTGCGCTTTCTTAAGAGAATACCTTCTACAGACGGTTTTCGTGAGCAAATTTGTAGCATAAATTCGCCAGGAGATGATCTTTTAAAGCTACTCGAGGAGAGAAAAACAGATGCAAGCGATAGTGGAACGATGGTGGTGGAACGATAGCAAAAAGATTTTTAATTCGAAAAAAATCTCCTACAGCAATGAATGCGTTAGAATATTTTGGATTCCATAGGAGACATTTCTTTGGAGTTAATGCGTTATCTCCGAGGGATTGGGGAAATAAATGAAATAAATAAATATCTATTTTCTTCGCTTCTGATTCAGCCGGTGGAGGGATGCTCTGTAACTCAAAACGAGTAAATAAAATCAAGTGAAAACCGCCTTAGAGGCGGGATAGAGATATAACCGTGTTGTGTAATGTTGGTTATATTATTATTTTCTTTCATTTAAACTTCATAGAATCAGCATTGGACCCCCTATGAAGATGGAAGCATTGTTTCCGAAATGCGCATCAGGGATTCTGAATAACTGGTGACCGATAAACGATTATCCGTTTCCCGGGAATCGCCCTAGACGGTTGCCGCTGTCGGCACTTGGAGAAGCTTTGTCTCTTAGTTCATATTTTATGTAATTTCTTTTCAAACTCCCTACTTTATGAGAAGTCAGCAATACATATACAAAAAAAATTCATTCGTCAAATATCATGATTCATTTATAAACCAGTGCATACTACATGGGTATAGGAGATATAGAAAAGAATGTGAACATTTTTGCACCAGGGACCCTCTTGTTAGATGTTCAGTTTTGTCTTCTATCAGAAAAGAGTACATTTAATGTACAAATGTGTTATTTTAAATATAAGTGAAAGAATAAATATATTATTGGGAAAAACGAATCACTACAGATGTCACCGGAAAGCGTTACGTAAAACCAAAGTTTCACTCCCATTCAAAATGCAGGTAGGTAGGGATAGATAAGGTATCAGTACGAGAATATTTATAAGATATTATTATTTTATTTTCAGAGCAACATTTTACTAAAGAAACGACTTCATTGTATTTCCATTCCACGCCGAGTGCCTCGGCTCAGATGTTAATAAAACATTAAGCGAAGGTTTAACATTTGTTACCATTATTTATTAAGTTCAACGTCTATTCTATTTGCAAAATTTATATATTTAACTATATTTACTTAGAGTTAACGAAAATAATAGCTTTAAACATTTTTTTGAAGACACGATTAAGTCTTTAATGGGTCATGTTTCTAATGATGCTAAGCACCACGATTTCGAATTTATGTTAGCTAAACAAAAACCCCGCAGAAAATAAAAGTGAACTTCTCACGCACTTCTGATGAACAGCATGACCTTATTTCTAAACCCGTACGGTTTACAAAATCAGAGCAGCTATTATACTCAGCATAGACATTCGCTTACGTACTAGGCGTCAATGTTACGCGATTTCCAGTTTCGAGTTTTAGATGATCGAAGCGATAGGACAACCGCAAATAAATATTAAGAAGAAGGGCGCCTGGATTGCATTTATATCGAGGAATAAATGAAAGCCGATAAGGAGGGTTAACACGTGTTCGGAGAGCGTCTGCAGGAGATCATCTCTAGGTAAGCGATGAATCGGACAAGGATGATGCTATGCTTATCGAGGGGTGGATCGAAAAGCGTGGAAGTCGTTCGATATCTGATACAATCGAAATGATTCAGCTCCTACGGCTAGATGTACTTGGTTGCATCCGTGACCGTGAAGGGAAGTTTATCTGCACGAATTCAAACATCGATGGAAGTTGGGGGTTGGCGCTCTGTCCGATTGCAGCACTGCATGCGGAGGAGTGGAGAACTTTTCCTTTTCGTCTTGTTCAGTAATAATATTCTGCTACGTAACCCTTGCAATATGGTTAATGGCAGTCTCAAACATTTTCATGCTTGATATGCGAAAATTAAAGAGATTAAAGTAAATTAAGTTAAGGGATAGTAAGAAGAAGAGGCAGATAGTAAAGATTAGTTTTCCTGTCCGAAAATTTCGCAGACGGACAAAGATACTCTACTTCCCCAACCAAAACATTTCAAAATACACTCCAATCATTGCAAGCGAATATAAAAACACTAAAGTATAGCTAAAAAACACACCATCATATTCTACATCAGTGTCTATTTCGATATACCTAACTTGTATCGATAGCTATCGATATCTATACATCCAGTAACATAATTTTATGGGTGATGTAATTTAAAATCGAGAAGCAATCGAAGCAAACGATTTCTTGACCAAATGGTGCATTTTTCACTCGTTGGTCTATTTTAAATAAGTTAGTGAAGAAAGTAAGTAATTTTTTAGCAGGAAGCGAGAAACTTTCTCCTTGTAATGGGTGTCATTTATATGTATTGATGGAATTATAAAGAGAGAAAAGCGCTGATGACCGAAAATGGTTGTTTGGAAATACTATATAAGGATTATTATTAATTATTCCGTCTGGAGAAAAACTGTCCGGCTTGTAGTTTCCCCCACTAAGGACGAAATTTCATATTGGCTTTTCTACAAAACCCTTACTTGCAGAACCCTGGGGTACCGCAGGACAGTTTGGGAGGTTCTAGCTAGCATTATAGCACAGAGTATCCAAAACATTATGGTTTGATTTTTGAATTGAATAAAAGGAAAATTGAAAGTAAAAGAAATGCGCCGATTTTTACATTCCACGTATCTAACTTGTGAATGTTAGATCACAAAATCTAAAATTTAGTACCAAAGTTTGCCAACAGATAGCGGTGCTAAACGGAAAACTAAAAAAAAACCTTCGGTTACATTATAGGCTAATAATAAAATCTAACTAAAATATTCACAGTAATGATCACCTCACGAAGAAAATGTTAACCTCCAAAATTGGCGTTATTAAACCAACATTCATTTATCTCCTGTGGTTTATTTTGTTCATTTGAACGCAAGAATTAAGGTTACTTTATTTCAGGTTAAATTTTTAAAGAAAAAGTTGCCACGGATTCTTTCCAATCATAATCCAATAATAAATCTTTCCATTTTCTAAGAGTAATTAAAACATCTCCCATAAAAAATTAGGGAAAATTATCCCGTTATATTGTTAAAAATTTTCTTTTTCAACTAGACGGCATCAAGTTAGCCTATCGTAAAAGCAATTTCCATCCTATTTTGACCAAATGAGATCTTCATTTTCTCCTCTCCATATGTTTTGATGCTATTCCGATTTCAGGACAATGAGAACATCTTTCTTTTAATACTCAATTTTGGTCAATTCACACACTGTAACGAAGAAATTTTTACGATATCAACTACTAGGGAATAATAGCGTAAATATTTGAGGCTGATGGTTGGCTATAGAGCGTTGCAGTGCATAAGTCCATACAATTCGTGTTATAAACGGGTATCAGAGCGTCTTAAGCGGAATGTTTACCATGTTTTTATTGTGAAAGGGACCAAGATCGAGGGAAAACCGCGTCTTAAGTGGGTTCGTCTAAAACTAGTTTTGCTGTATTTTCCCCTAGGTCCTCGAAAAGTTTGTAACTCCGCAGATTCTCCGTTTCTCTCTATTTACCGCATCTGTCAAACACGACATTCAAGAGCTGCGCAATAGTGACGCGTAGGAGTTGGCATTTAAGAGCAATTTCATCCGACCTTGCCCAACCAACATCACGTTTTGGTCCACTCAAATAAAACGGAAATATTCGCTAAGAGCGCCTCGTCCCTTCCAACTGCTAAAGGAGACTTTTATTACTTTCTGCGCAATGACGTCAAGTGCACAACACTTTTGACCTTAAAACCACTCGCAAGGAAACCTACTGCGGTGCTCGAAGCAAATGACGAAGATAACGCCCATGATTTTTTATTTATTTTTCATATATTTACGACCAACGTGAACGACGGTTTGCGTTCTTTTCAAGATAGTTGCTAGTATTGTAGAAAGTTCTCATACTTCTTTACAATTATTTGCGTTGATTTATGTTTTCCTTATTATTATTTTATTTATCATATATGTATGACGAATGTGACGCCAGTTTTGATCAAATGCATTATTTTCTAGATAATTGTAGCATAGTAGAAATTTTTCATAATTCTATTTAAGTATTTTCGATAATATTCCTTAAGATTTCTCCGATAGCGTCGAAGATGGCAATCAAATTACAAAATGAATCAATGTACAGTTTAATCAGGTAAACAAATTCACCGGCCTGTTTACTAAGCATGTGTACAACGGTCTGTTTCCGTAGAAAGATGTAATATGGTTTCAGTTTACTTAACCCATTTCTCGGGAAGTATTTAACTATTCAGATGAGAAAATGGAGAAATTTTACGTTTAATAAAGAACGAATACTTTAAAAAAAGCGACATTTTTCCATTTCTCTATTCATAATAACATGAGAAATTTTTTCTGCATGACATATACCGGCCAAAACAGTAACCAGTCAGTACAGCCACGATATGCCTGGTTAAGAGGGATTACTGTACTATTGCTCTAGTTCTAATGTATATTGGGCTCCCAAATAACCAAGTGAGCAACACGTTCAACTATGATGAAAGCGGTCCCGGGCTCGATTCCCGGTGACGACCTTAATATATGAAATGATCTTGGCTGTCGAGGCACTTTTAACGATACTACTATACTTATGTCAAATTTCAATGGAAACGAACGGTTGCAGTGTGGAGTGACTCTAAATGCAGTTAATACGTTACTGTTTAGAGACAAGGATTAATTGAGGCATTTGAAATGTGGTGGAGGCGTATGCTGTTGAAAAGGGTCAGATAGAGTGAGGAAAGAAGGGGTATAGGATGGATGACCAAAGGGAGAGAAAATGGATTACTCGTTGATGAAATTGATGAAAAGGCTGAAGGAGAAGAAGGAAACGAATTAAAGGCAATTGAATAGGATATTAAGCAACGAGAGTCGGAGTAATGGTTTTCCCATCTAAGATACGTAGCAATGAATTAATTCGCGTAATATATAAGCGAGAATATAATACTTGAAAATATATATTTATTTATTTATGTCAATGGAGTTTTTAACAGTAGGGAATGGAGAAAGGGAAAAAGTACTGCACATCGTGATATTGGTCAAGTCGGTGGTTCGGGAAATTTCCACATTTACGAATGTTGTGTGCCTGATGATGATCATTATGAACGAAACCGGTTTTAAAAATAAAAATTACGGAAAATACGAAGTATTATTTTAGTCAGTTCTAGAAGGCGTTCTATATAGTTCGGCCGGCATCTGGGGTTTACTTTAAGTTTTCAAAGTTTCTCTCTCTTTCTGTAACATCTACATGGGTGGATTATTTCTCTTGGATTACTTCAAATATTTCAGCCAAACATTGCACGCACGAGATTGGCAAGACAGAAAATCTTGGAGCTGTTTTCATAAAATTAATACTTCTACTTCAGATCGTCAGATATTAGCCTCTTGCTTTGGATTTGCATCAGAATCCTAAGGTTAAATCCTCAGTCAGGATTAGAGAGATCAGGATTAACAGATATCTGCCTTCATCCTTCCGATTTCTCTTATATTCTGTGCGATTTTGCGTGTTTGCTCCTGACCATGACGCCCTGAATCGAAACCCGGGTTGTTTTTCCTATAATTTTTTATTTTTAGTTTCACCTTAATAAGTTTTGTTTGTTCATCTCGCTTTGTGTCATGGACTATCCTCAAGTCAAGTCTTGCACCTTTGATATTATTCCACTGATATCATCCTAGTGATTTATCGCAGCGCATAACTGAATTAAATTATAATACATCGTGGAATAATCATAATTCAAGAATAAATTCGCGACGCAAATGTTAAGGGAGTTGATTGCGTTGGACACAATATCCTACCCTGGCCTGTAGGCAATCTTAAAACGACATGTGACAAGCGTGTGATAAGCGCTCTTCTTGGGTCGTGAATCGCCGGTGTATACGAGTAGAATAATTTGATGCTAAGAGGTGTATAAGAGCAGAGGGTGAAGACGTGGAAATGGGCGAGGCTTGCTCGCTCTGTATGGGGGCGTGCATCGCATCATTCAACACTCAGAGAGTCGCACTTTGATGAAACAGAAAGGTTATTGAGGACCCCTCTTTCTCCTTTATGAACATTGCAAATGGCTTAGTCGAGTTTGTCCTCCTTCTAAGCATTTTTCAATGTCTTAAGGCCTTTATTTACGCGAGATCGAGACTAAAAAGTATCTTCTTTCATCTAACCGGTCGTGAAGAGTATTGATAGAAACATAAATAATGTAAGTTTAAACAGAAAAAGAGTGGAAAAAACTTTAGAGAGAGAGATGTAAAAATATCCTAAGATATTATTTTAGGAAAAAGATCAACAGCAGAAAAACACCCACACAGAAGGGGAGTGAAAAAAATCTGCGGAAACTTACTGATAATACAAGCAAAAAGATGTAATACAGCTGGTCCGGAGTCCCATTTCTAACTTTAGCCAGTCGCTCCTATCGTAATGGAAAACTGTGTATAAATTGATATATATGGTGTCATAGAGAAAGAGACACACAGAGCATTCCAAGATAATGGGTAAATAAATTAAATTAAAATTTTAATTGGAACCGGAAAACCCATTTAAAAGTTTTTGTACAAGATTTAGACGCTATTCCACTTAGTAAGCTGTTTTCTTCCGGTCCCTTTCCTTTCTAGGGTATTGCTTAGGACGCTCTGCACTTAAGTCTTCTTTAGCCAATCGTCCGTACACCAATTTGATAAGCAAAAAATTGCTGACAATATCTACTGCTGCTCTCTTTTTCTGTTTCGCCTTTTCTCTTATTTCAGATTGATAATTGTGATGGGAAAAATGAACCTATCGACAAGCAGTTCATTTTCCCCTGTTGGAGCCTCATTAGTGTGTTCCAACTTTCTAAGTCGTTAATGATGGATTGTATAAAATTGAAATCTAACTCGTTTTTCTCCGTATTAAAGGAATAGCCTCATTCCACGTACTTTCGAAGCGATGTTCCTCGATCTGAAATTAAAATTACGATTCATTGCTTAAATTAGAAAATTTCAACAGCAGTTTTCAGCTATCTTGCTGACTGACTAGAGAAACTAGAAAACAGCATAGTTTTAAATCAGCGATCTTCCCAATCAGACTCGTCTTAGGTCATAATATACATATTTACATGAGCAAGATTTCAAAATTTTATCCTTAGATATATTTTTCACATGCATAGCATTATTGTTATCACAAATAAATCGTTTTCTTGAGATGTGTATTTTGGCTTCGATACAAAATTTTACTCGAGAAATAACTTCTATTTCTCACCTAGGCAACGCCGGATGACTTTAGTTTCCTAGGTCAAGGATAAACAACTGCTTAAACGCAACAATTGCTAAGTTTGATCGCAATAAGTTGACAGAGAAGTGGGCGCGGTCGAGGCTGAAATCCGCACTTGATGCAAATGTTCGCTGATGATAAATCCAGTTCGTATAATACACCACTCAGCACTGCCGTATTCATTCGTCACGGTTGACAGTCACGTGAGAGAGACTTATTCACGCTGCACTCTTGACCTTGCTCAACGTGAACGAACTCACGAATCTCATGGTTTCCCAACGACCGTCCAACTTGTGCGACGGAGTTCTGAGGGGAACACTTATCTCGAGAAGAAGTAATCGGCTAAAATACGCTTCGTAAACATGCGCCAGCGAATGGAACTTTTCTTTGAGTGCAACAGACCGCTTCCTCGTCCGGATCATTTGCGCCCAGCAATTTATCTTATTCGCGCTAGCAATCGCGTCTTATCAGTTGAAAATGGGAAAGGAAATCGCGATGGGTTAGTTCAATCCTAGGGATACGAGATTGTAGTTAAATGTTTAGATTGTAGTTTAGTTTAAAATTTAGTTTGATATTTAAAACATCCATTACTTGAGGAAAATAACAACATATCGAGCATCTTACGCAGTCACGAATCAGTGTCTTACGACAGCAAATTGACATTTATAAAATCTATTTACCATCGAGAAAAACAAATGCGATGCGTAGAAAATAACGAAATATACAAATTTTTAAAAATGTCCATTATTAAGTACCGATAGCTTTAACATACTGAGCTGAACTCAATATTTGGTGAGTAAAGATTGCCAAATGATATATCACTCATTCTTTATATAAATGTAACGAAAAGTAGAAAATATTGCTCATATATTGTATATACAATCATATTAAATGTATTACTGTGTGATTTCCGACTTGGCTCATATTTTTTCAACTACAATACCAGATCAGACCATGAAATTTACATAGGACGGTATCTCGGGCTGACTTTTTCCTATTCTAACTCAAAGGAAAAGATTTTATACCTATACTCTCATCTTAAGCTACGGCAGTTTTCTGGTCGTTAGAGATGATTTTTAAAAAACGAAAATGATTAAAGTCTCACGGGCTCTGCGTTTCTTTGCCTGAAAATAATACAATTTTTTCAGACGGTAATACTTTACTATGATGATATATCGAACGGCACTAGATGGTAAAGAAAATGAAACAAACAATAGTTTTACTCGTTTTCAAAAAAAAGCTGAAGTTTGTAATGATGACTTTCGTATGATTATAATTTGTAATTATAATCTAGCCATTGCGCAGTCTAAGTTCCATAATATAACCACTTAAATCGTCAATGCCGTTCTAACTAGTCATGTGTTTTTCAAGATTTTGGTTTATTTTATAAACATTTTGAGTTATTCCAATCCGTGACAATGTTTCAGGATCTAATCAAAAACAAATAATTCCTCTGAACGATTAATATTTCTATTGTTACACAAAATACGAGCATATATATATTCTTTTACTCAGCAAGCGCTCACACCCATTTTTTCATTCAAATTCTTTCTTCTCACACTTTCCCTTCCAGTTTTACTCCAGCCAACCCAATATTTAAACTTTCTTTTTCTCCTCTACCTTTATCAGATCCCTCACTTCTCCGAACGTTCCGAGCTCAGAGACCATTCCACCAAAACAAACAATTGCTAATAAAAAACAAAATCCACTTGAAATAAAATAAACGTGGATACAAGGGAAAAGATTAAAATAAACACTATCCGGATGCATTGCCGTGAAACATGTAGTGTAACAGAAGCTGAAATGACGAGATTAGATTCGATGCAGTGTGTTGTTCTCCATGAGATCTCTTTCCGCATTTCGTGAACTAAGCATCTTCAGTCATGGAATGAGAAAGGAAAGCGTTTCCGCATCCCTCGCTGCCGAAGCTATCGCACGTACGTGATTTTTAGAACGTCCACCGCGTTCATTTTTCTAATCGTGCGAATGACTAAGAGCGTGAATAATGCGCTCATTTGGATTCACATCAATCCGAGAGACAATTGAAGGCAGCAGAGGTTCTTTCATTTTCCACTTGCGTCGCCTATTTTCTTTGCGATACTACTGCAATTAGTGTGAACTGAGTCCGCCTTCAATAAGAGGGCAGCTGCTGTGAATTCAGGGAAGGAACAGCCGTTCGACTGTTTAGAACTGGTGATTTGACGTGATTAGAAACTCAAAGATTGGAGCGAATTCAAAATTACCAGAATACAGAAAATCTGGTTAAGACGATTTTCAGAGGAAAAACTGACAACTGAGATATAAGCGGAAGAGCATTAAAACCGGTTATATGTTACAAATTTCTATATATTTCACATTAGAAAATCATAGGGGAGGTTTTATTGCTATTGATTTTTGAATATAAGTTTTTTTCCTTAAAAACGAAAAGAAATCTTTTTTATTTTGCTTCACTTATCACAGCTGTATATATCTAGAGGAGCATACTAAAAGATTAGAGGCTTTTGAGATGTGGGTGTATTGTAGATTGGAGAAAGTAAGCTGGGTCGATAGAAAAACGAACGAGGAGGTGCTAGAGATGGTTGGGGAGAAAAGAGTAATGATTGAAGTAATTAAAAATAGACAAAGGAAATGGGTGGGTCAAATATTGAGAGGAGAGGGATTATTGAAGAAAGCGGTCGAGGGAAGAATAATAGGGGAAAAACAGAGGAGAAGACAAAGACCAAAGTTGTTCGATGAATTAAAAGGTGGAATAAGTTACCGGGAATTGAAGGAGAGGGAATTGAATAGGGAATGTGGGGGTAGATGAACTTACCGAAAGGCAGAACACATATATATCTAGGGAGTATGCGAACTATCGTTGTGTAATAAGGATTTGCCTTCAAATCATATTTTATAAGACTGGTTTGCTTTTCGGACAAAGAGCCTTCCTTTGTTGTCTTCCTTTGTTTCTTAATTTTGGCCATTCTCTCTATAACGAAGCATATTTATCAGGTAGACAGTCAAGGAAGATTAATATAAACAAATGTTGGTTAATCAACTGAGGTGACGTGGCTATAGCGGGTTGCAGTGCATCTAAGGATGGGAAAAATCCGCGTTATAAGCGGTTAACAGAGTACTGAAAGAAATCGAATTATAAGTTGGTGCTCATTATCGAGATTATAATGAATTTGGCGAATATCTCCTTACTATAGCACATTTAAACCGCTTAAAAACCAACTTAAGGCTAAAGAAAAATCAGCTAATCTGCGACACGACAAAAGGACACGGAATCAGGCGTAACTTAGTGGTAATTATTAATTCTAACAAAATCCCTATAGAGAAATATCCATATTGATATAGTAAAAGATTCCTCAATATGGATTTTGTTCAGCTAATCTACGTTCACTTTGTGCAAGAGCGAGTGCCTCACAAACATAAAACTACTCGTGAATTTCTTTTTTTTTTCAGAAATTTCTATCAGAATACTAGCAATAGCTATCGGGCTGGATCGCAGGTTGTCCATGCCTCCAGTACGATAATAGACGTATCTTCTCGGGACATCTAAATATTCATGAAATATGCCTAAATAGGGGAATAGAGCAGAAAACTTCCTGAAAGTATTATTTTCAATTTAGTGTTCGTGTTACATTTTAGCGACTTCTTCCTTCTTTAGCGACTTTCTGTTTCAGTGATATCTTTCACTTTAACTTGATAAACTTCGTAGACTCTTCTCCAAAAGCTAAATATACATTCCGAAAGTTATTTCTAACGTTGAACTGAATAACTTTTTTCTCATTAGACGAATTCAACTTGTAAGCTTAATTTGATGTCGAGTTAACGAAAAAGCATCTAATCTCAGCCTCTTTACCAGTACCCTCTCTTAAAATTTACTTTAATTACTCATTACATTACATTACTCCCTACAGAAATATTTGTGTGCAATCCTCGCGTCATCTTCCTTCTGTCTTCTATATATTTCATACTTATCAAAGATGAGTGGTAATCTTGCTCGTATATTATATTCTACGAAAACTTTACGAACCCTTTTTTACGGCCCGTAATGCGCGCCTCGGTCGAAAATGTATTCTAAGAAATCGTTTTTTGCCTCATCTGCTCAAGGACAGCTTTGAGTGGATTCAGAGTACCGTTACAGTACCGAGAAAAAAGTCAAAACTTAACCTCGAGAACTCGCGAAATCCGTTGTACCGATCAAAAGCTACATTCATTCCACGCATATGTTTCTTCGAAAAACATTTCAGGAGACACTTTATTTTCCTTTACTGCTATTTATATGCATTGCTTGTAAGCAACCTTAAAAAATTATGATCTACGAGCTTGTTGTTTGTGATATCTTGATGCTTATTTTGCAATTAATCTTGGAATTATATTTTTTTTGGATTCCAGACAATCCGCTTTGTCGTAGAAAATAAAAGTGAGATTTCCTTTGTGAAGAATTTGATGATGATAATTTATACGAATTACAATTGATAAGGTATAAAATACCGAGTAGGCGTTTAAAGACGGATTTAAATAAAACGGTCAAATAGACATCGTGGCTATTTTTTATCAAAAAAGTTATCTTCTCTACGCATAATTGAGAGATTCATCTCAGTTGGGGAATTTATAGAGAAAAAGGCCTTAAAATTCAGCAGTTTACGACATTTAATGTAAACCTTAACACAGAAGTACATAAATATGACCCATAACTACTTATCACTGAGTGATTTTATCCAAAAATATTTATCAAATAATACCCTTTTTTGTATGATATGTACAACAAATATTTCATGCAAGGAATACATTTTCCAGTTTTTGCTAATAAAACCATGTGGAATAAATATGAACGAACTTCGTACTTTCCACAAGAAAGAATTTAATATTAAGTCCAATTTGGTAATATTTATTCCTTTCTTGTGGAACGTACGAAGTTCGTTCACAGTTATTCCATTATGGTGTTTCACCTAGTCAAGCTGGAGGATATTGATTTCATAAAATCATCTACTTTGAGCCAAAAATGATTTTACCATTTTGATTTTTACTAACAAATTATCTCTCAGTTTGTAACTATGTATTTTAAGTCTATTTCTCAGTTTGTAACAATGTATTTTTGTTGGTTTTTGCTAATTTTTTATGGTAAAAACTTATAGTTGCTCAGGTATGCTAAGGCTGATTTTTTTTTCCTTGTTAAATTCATTTTTATAGAGAGGCACCTGCTGACAAGTCTTTGGACTTAGCAGGACCCGAATGTAAAAATTCTACGTAAAGATTTTGTTATCTTATTTTTACATCATTTATAAGTAATTTACTGTGCAAGATAATTTGTATATTGTTAAATTTTTTCTTTCTACTTTGTAATTTTGATTGTACTTTGCAATTTTTTATCGTACCTTGTATCTTCAAATTATTTAATTATTATTATTATTATTTAAAAAAATGAAGAAACGGTCTTTTTATCATCTCTCCTTACTCTAATCCACTTCTCCTCCTTTCCTTTCACCATTCTCTCTCATTCATATTCTCCTCTTTAAATGTTGCTTTGCACACAACCAACGCATTGATATCCCAGTCTCAACTGGATGATTTGTCCCCCTAAAAATAAATCCCTTTCTTCTTTTTACAAGCGAAGAGTTTGGAGACGTCATAAAAAGCAGAGTTATCTGAACTGAAATGAATGGTCACTTATTACGAGCATTTGCGAGTTTCGACATGTCGAAGCAGATGCAGCGGAAAATTCCCTCTCCGTTAAGTGCCAAAAGCGCGGGTCAAAGGTCTTGGAACTCCGCTGATAACACAAGACAAAACGAGCTTCTCATTACGTAATACGCTAATAGCGTTACTACGGAGGCCCATTTCCATAGTGCTCTCTTTAAAAACTCTTTCGCTTCTATTATCTTATCGGAAATGCCATAGAAATGAGGCGGGATGGCAAAGTGAGACCCGCGGCGCTCGTCTATTGTTCCTGCTAAAGTTCAAGTTCAGAGGATACAAAGCAGTGGTATATATATCGCCAAGTAATCGTTTCAAAATGAAAGAGATAAAAAATGGAATATGGAATGGAATGGATCCGCCTGGAGCGGTTTTTAATTCCTTACTAAAAATAGAAAAGAGTATAGGAGTATATTTTTTAATTAATGCAATTAAGGGGAGTGAATGTGTTTTGTATTTATTTATACATTTTCGATGATATGAAACTGACGAAGTGATATGTCGCTTGCCAAAGAAATGATGTAAACTGAGACTAAGTAGTAACTGTAATTATGGGAGATACATGTGGAGTACAAACATTAAGAGAAGTTCCAGGGAGATGTAAATTAAGTCTTGTTATTTCTAGTTTGTGGCTTTCTAATACTGTTTGTATAGAGTGATGTTATTTTTGAATGTTAAAATGTACAAGACTTCTAGTTTAAGTGATTGTGGAGTGTGTTTGCGTTTTCATTGTTCTTAGACAATGGTTGTGGTTGCAACCTGATGACAGTAAATCTGAAGCATAATGATAAATAAATAAATAAAAAGATGCAGACAGATTGCTAATTACGTTCAGATTATTTCCGAACTTATCACGTAAGGTCATCATCATAGCCTCAAGCATTCACAGCTGATGTTGGTATGAACGCATCAAAAACAGGGTATATTACTAATAAATTTTGGGGAATAGTAAACATACTAATGTGATCTTTATTCAAGCCTTTAGCTCCATATCTCGACAGAGAAGATTCAGATAAATGGCACTTAAATGGTAAATGGGCCGGATTCTCGCAAATCTGGATGATAGATAGATTTTCGCAGCAGTTAGGCATTTCAGGTAAGATAGTAATGTGCGCGGGCATTGATAGGGACGAATTAAAAATAACTCGAAGATAATATCGCGGGAAACTATTCTGGATCGATCTTAAGAAATTTCCGAATAATGAAATTTAGGAGAAATAGATCGAAATTTTTAAATTGTTCTAATGTTACGCTCTTTCACGAATCCGTCTGCGTCGAGTTTTAGGATGCTGAGAAGCCAAAGCAGTTTCGAACGAAGAGTGGAAATCCTTCAATGCTTATTGCAAATACAAACAACATGCGAGAAATAGTCGGTGCGTACATCCGATTACGTTACACTGCAGCATGGAATGGATGCTAATGGAAAATTCTCACAAATATGGGTGTGGCGATATGGACCCCTCATCTCAGAAGGCCAAAAAGCAAACAAAACAATGCATGGAAGAAAAGCTACACATCTTCGAGAAATACTATCTTATTTACGTACAACTTCTTTTGTAAACGATGAAGCGCATATCCATCTCTGAGGTTCTGTCAACAAACAGATTTATTGGGTAGAGAATTGTCCCCATGAACTTAACCAAAAAGTACTGCACAGCCCTCGAGTCCCCATCTAGTATGGGGTGTCCCGTTAAGGTGTAGTGGGGGTGACCGGTAGTGAAGTCACCGGAAAGGTCACGGAGAAAAAGTCACAATTAATTTAAGATGACCGGTAATATTCACAGGAAAAATACACAATTTTGGCTATTCAGCAGAAGGTATAAGAGAGCATGCCTCATCATCAAAATCGCATATAACTAATTTATTGTTATTGCTGTACAGAATGCAGTATTTTTTGTTGTGGTTACATCTTTTTACTCAAAGATTAGAAGCATGCACAACTCGAATCTGAGGTTGCCTTACGGTGTAAATACAGTTATCCGGATATGATAAAAGATGGAAAGAATGGTGAAAAGATCATCTTTTGTACTTTTCATCCGGGTATATGGGTACAATGGATACCGGATACAACAGTCTTATTGAAATAATTTAACAGACACGTGAGTACTCATCAAATATATTCAGATCGAAAATTATGATATCTAATGCCAAATTATTATAAATATTATAATTTAATTATTACTTCTTTGTTTAAAAGGCACCTGCCGACTTTTAGGCTTACAATTTTTAGACTAAGCCCATTTTAGGCTTTTATTTTACATAAAATGTTTATTTTTTAAATTGTATTTACTTATTGTGTAATTTTTAAAATTCTATTTTTAATCCGTTTATCATATAACTTGTTGATTATAAAGTGAAAGATATATTTTATGTCGGAAGGTATATCTTAATGTGTATACTATTATAAATTTATTCACTTAATAAATGTGATAAATATTAATTATTATTATTTTAAAAATGCATTCATAATAGTTCCATCTTCTCCCTGTATACAATATATTAGATAGCAATAAACACTATCTCGTAAAAATGTTGTTATCGCTTTAAGTAACGACCGTGACTTTTTCCTAGTTCTTTCCCTTTTATGACTTTTTCCCGTGGCGGATTTTCTGTGACTCATTTCCTGTAACTTTTTTCCTATGACCTTTTTTACCTGGATTCCTTATGGAACCTTACTTCCTTGAGAAAAATAGTTAGAATGTGACTAGAATGAGACAATCCCTGCTGTAAAATTCTGGCATGCTTTCTTTTGTCAATATTAGTGGTAATTGATAATCCAGAAGGCGCATGGTTCCAGCAGGAATGGGGCACAGCCCATAATAATCGCAGTTCCCTGGAGACTTTAAGAGAGATGGTTCCAATATGGGTCATTAAGAGGGTATATCAGGTAGTCTACTCGCTCACCTGATTTGTCCCAGTGATTTTTTCTTATTATAATTATTTGCCCCCTTTCGCGGGGTTAGGCCAGTATGGCGTCTCATCCACTAAACCATAACCTTATGGGGATGTTTCAAGGAAAAGATTTACCGTCATCACTCAGAAACCCTCCAAGCATTTGCTGACGCAATTTCCGAGGAAGTTGTTGCCATTCCTCCGGAGATGACTAACAGACTGGCGAAAAACCTGAGGGAGCGGCTTCGGCAGTGCATCGCAAATAACGGCCAGCACCATTGGTATCATAGAAAACGGGACGCAAATAAATTATACTCGATGCTATTTGGAAGCATAAAACTTTCTCCCACTTTTTGGTTTGTTTGTCTACTATTGCTTTTTCATATAAGTCCATTCTGCCACATCCATATAGCGAGATTCTCATTTTTCTCCTTTCACTAAAATATTAAAAATTGTCCAAATGAAGTAAAATACCCGGGAAAAGTATAATATTTTCATTCTTAGAAGCAGAGCCGGCCTAGGGCCCGGGCGAGCAGGGCAGTCGCCCGGGGCGCCGAGGTTTGAAGGGGCACATATCTTTGCTCCTAGGATTTTATGAGGGCGCATGATGTTAGTCCAAGATATTTATGAAGCGAGAAAACCTTCGAGTGTCATAACTTCATGGACAATCAAGCTACACGACATACCCAACTAATATTTGTGTTTTTCTGTATATAAATTAAAGGTTTTCCAAATAATGGATATTTGCTCGTAAACTAACAATAAAAATACAATACAATGAGGATTATTACGAAAAACCGATATTACTATGTTCTGTGTTCGATATTTCTATGTTCTATGAAAAAACGAAAGGAACCAATAATAATAGCCGATTATTAGAGTGGCTTCACTTTCTATCCAAAAATCTACCGTTTAAGTATTAATAAAGAGATAATACTAAGAGTAATATTGATGATATTATCTCACGAAATATTATCTTATAAAATATTCAATTTATATGCTATTTTCAAGATTAATTTTAATGAATACTAAATTCACACAAAACTCACTTAGTAGAGTCCACAAAAACTTTTTTTACTAATACGACCTAGGTTTCGTAACAGAGTAACATCATCAGGTTTTTCTTTGTGTGTGATCATGATGGAGTTCGACCATATCTCACCTAAATCTGACATGAATACTAAATTGTTATCTCTTTAAAAACATCTCTTGAGAAAATGAATTTGGATATTTCAAAAGTAAACCTTTACTAAAGAGGGTTTCCTGCATTGCTCCAGGATATCGATACATCTTAGGTCGGCCATGCTTACGCGATGGCTCATAATAATTATTGTAACGTTGGAGACCTGCTTTTGCAGTTTTGATCTCCTTGAATGTGGTCACATAAAATTCTGAATACATGACAAAACTACAGAAGGAAAAGTACAAACAGGCGGAATCTAAGAATAAACTCGACGGAACGGCGATTCACTTTGTAGTATTCCACGACTAAATGGTAAATAAAAATAACCACTTTTCAAAAAGAAACAGGTGTTATTTATTCAAAATCATTTTGCACAACACTACAGAAAAACACAAAATCTTCAAATTCACGACATGTATCGACGCCTCAGCATCATTATTATATATTATGTTTTTTTCTGTAGTGTTGGGCAAAGTGATTTTGAATAAATAACACCAATTTCTTTTTGAAAAGCTGTTACTTTTATTCACCATTTCTTAGACGGAATCTATTCCAAGAACTAACTTCACTTCATTCTACTTCATTTCCGAACTGAACTTTTACCGAAAAAATTAAATTCACTGGTTGATTATGTGGCCATCATCACTGTACATGAAAAAACAACACCGGTAAATCAAAACCAAAACTTCTCTCGATGCAAGCGCATCACCAGTCCACAGATCCGAACGTCGAGACATAACGCCTCTAACATTTTCCCTCCTCCACAATCAGCTACACATCGGCCAGCGATTTGAGCGTAAGAAAAGGAAAATAGAAGCGCTGTGTGCAGCCCTCAATTACCACGAGTCCTCTGAAACGACTTTGGAATTGAGGCCGTCTACATGGCAATTTCCGTGTTTTTAAACCCAACATTCTGCGGTGAAGTGGCTCCTACAGCCCACATGGCGAAGGAGGAGCTGAAAGTCTTCAAGAATCGTCCGTTCCGCTTGGCGTCCATGATTCCCTGAAGGGTGATGATTTGGACAAAAAAGTGAGCCATGGATGGGACGTCGCTTATGGAGAGATTTCGAGAATCACATCCGGGGATTTTCCAAGTCAAATGTCGTACGATATTTCCTTGTGTCGACTCTACCGTTTTTTCGAGTGGCGAGAAGGCCAAGAACTGTCATAAACAATTACGTCCAACGTCATGAAGAAACCATGTGAATCATATGGTACCGTGTATCCCTTACGGAAAATTGAAAGAGCATGTTAAAATATATAAAGTTTAAGTAATATATAGAAAGTATACAAAATATAAGTAGTATACAAGAAGTATATAAATAATTAGTACAGAAAAAATTATAGAAGTAATCTCTTTGACAGCTAAAGGAAGAGTCTCACTTTTATTCAGCCGTGCCTCCGCTATTTATTTCATTTAAAACTAATCAATAAAATTAAATAAATCCAGCGATACGAGGTGGAACTTATTCATGTTTAAATGAAAGGAATCACAAGACATGACTTATTTCGCTAATAATTTATTCCATCCTGAACATGAGGATACCAATAAATCGAACTATTAAGGAATTACAGCAATTAAATTTCTTATGAGGAACTATTGAAGTCATACGTGTTTCGATTGCTTAAAATGTTCCCTGCTTGAATTATACGCAGAACTATGAATATAGCAGAGCGACAATCATTTATAAAATTTACGAGCTAAAAAAGCATAAATATTGCGCAGGATTGAATAGTTTCTAATAAAATCAAGCAGGTAGTCGTAGGTTAGAAATGCATTGTGGAAAATTTTTGAATGAATTGAATGCATGACATTTATGCATGTAAACTTCGAAGTAAAAAAAGCTTCAGAGTACAGAAAAGTCATTTCCTTAAGCTAATAACGGTACTAGAATACTCACAGGTGCAGAATTCTTAGAAAAACTAACCTCAGAAGCTACGCTGTGATTTCTAAACAAAATTAGAGGAAGTACGTTCTCGGAAGGCTCAACGGAAATCGTGCAAATTCCCTGCTAAACAACGAGCGTAAGGGGAAGTAGACGCAAAGATAAGTCGGTTTAAAAATCATTCTTTCCGCGAGTACCATACGATAATAATATCCATAGATAAATAACAGGATAACGTCATATTATACTCGCATACCGATAGCAAAGGAAAGGGAGTGTAGCTGAGTAGGAAGGAACTCTTATGTTGGATGGCTATCCTATGGTACGCTTACGTCCCTACGAGAAAGCATTATTTCAGCATAGAGAGGACATTTCATATAAATCCTGCAATTAAAACGTTCATCCTCGAAGTTAACTTAATGCAATTTTCACCCATTTATCATCGTTTTCATAAATGAATCTTATGGAGCCCAAAGTAGCCTGTAAAAAAGGAACTCTCGGAACTCTCGGTGCCCAAATTTATTATAGAGAAAATAGAATACTTGAAGGATGGACTAGGAGTTTCGCCATTTTAAAAAAGAGGAAAAACTGGTATATATAAAAGAGAGCTAATTATCCATGTAAAATATACAAAAAGCCACCCAGAAAAGATTTAAATTCTTGCGTGAATAAAACCGTAAAAAAGATGAAATCCATTGCCCGAAGATATTCTTAACCTCTCCCCAAGTACAGATCGCATCGAGGGATCGAAGGACGCTTCTGAAAAATACTCGATACACTTTTGTATTATTACTTTTAATATTATCCTAAGGTACTATCTAAGGGAAAAAGATCTACAGCAAGGAAACGCTCATATATGATTCAAAATTAATGTTTCAATTGATATTATATGATAGCAGAAGTACGTCTAAGTGTAACTGAACTGATGAGCAATGTACGACTAAGTTGATCAATGGTTGAAAAAAATAACTTTTATTTGTATTTATACCCCAATTAATTTCTCTTTCTATTTCCAGGTTTAACTTTTCATAATGAATAAGTAGCTAATTGCAGTTTCTTCATCTATCACTGTAGTCAGCATCATTGACCACATTATTCGTAGTATGCCAAACACTGCCACCTGACTTTCAACCCATCTGTGGTGTTTAAAGTATAAATAATGCTTTCTTAGTATGAGCGCTGCACCGCAACGGATCGATGGCTGACAAAGAGCTCTCTTTTTTATGCAGCGAAGATGCGGAAGGCTCTCAGCTACTTCCGTCTTCGCTGCGTAAATAAACAGACGCTGGACTATCCGTGGTTGAGATAGTGGCGGGGGGTGACAAGATAAGAACGGCGTCCTCAGCACACACAAGCTACCGGCAGAGAGCAGCACTTTGCAGAGATTACTGTCGAATACCATATATATATATATATATATATATAGTTTCTCCAGCAAAGACTCTTTCTAAAGAATCGCTGATATTTACCGACAGAGCTATTTTTCGCGAGTATTCTTATTTAAAGTTACTATAACAAGATTTCTTCCTTCAGGAACTGAATGGGAAAGTGATGGGAAGTAAAACGTAGAGAAAAATCGCAAGAAGTAATGATATTCCCGTCTACTTGTGGTGCCCTTGTGTGATTTTGCTCAATTTTTCCTGAGATTTAATGAAGTTCCATCGAAGATAAAATATCTGCAGCGACATCTGAAAGGTTTAGCAGTGGTATTTGTCTTGAAATCAAATTCATACTTAATGAAAATATTTAATGCATATTAATACTTCTCGATCAACATTAGCCTGTAGAGATTTGATGCTTTCCCGGTGAATAGCTTGTGTTAACTGTTCTTGGTCATTAACTCGAGAATAATTCATAGAACATTAGACTGATTAAAAGTAAATGCTTAAGCGTTCACTATCTTATTATTTAATAATACGAAAAACATCACCTAAATTATTGACTTTAGAAATTTCAATAAAGTTCACAGTATAAGTAAGTATAATATATTTTTGTAATTTCATATTTGTTTTTCGGTTATCGTAAAAAACATACAATCGGGTCATTTTTGTTTCCTTCATTCCGAGACTTACAACTGAAATATATTTTGGATCTTTTCACCCATAGAATGACTATTTCATCCAGCACCATTTGTCCCAGCCGTCACTTTTTAACTTGTCCCATTTTGCATACAAATAGCTTATCATAATTAGCTTATATAGATTACAATAATCTTACATCTTTCTTAATAACTACCTCACATTTTTGGAAGTCATTGCCGGTTCATATTAAAAACTCTAAACTAATACGAACTTTTAAAGGTAACTAATTCAATCGTTTTTCAAATACGAATATTTTTATTTTCAGATTTGTAATTTCTTTTTTGTATATTTTGTGTTTAATTTTTATTCGTAACTTGCATTGAATAAATGCTGTCTTTACCCTCATTGTACTGTTCTGCAGCAATTAATTTTGTGAGGGCTGACACATTACTGTAATTATTCTTTGCTCTCACTGTCAGGGTTATTCCCCACAGTCCCATAAACACATTACTGTTTGTTTCTCGTCGAAAATAATAGAAAATACGAAACTAAATCGCGGGAAAGAAGCTTTGCTTTGTTTATTTAAGGAAAAAAATGATATTATCCATCCGCTGCTTTGCTTTACAAAATCAATATGCTAACATCAAAGGCATAACTTTGCGGCAGGACATTTTAAGTAGGAAAAAAGTCTTTCTCCTCCTTCATAAATGTTAATATTGGGAAATGTAGATACCTAGATACATTTAACAGCAGCAAATTTTTAAAACGTTTAAATAAACATGAAGTAGAAATCGAAGACGTCACTAAGCCATAACTGAAATTGAATACTTAGTAATTTTCGACAGTAGTTTTCCATAAAACACCGGTTGCGAAAGCGTGCTATTATTTTCAGGCACAGAGAAATCATTAGACCATAATCATACAGATGGGAAGACTTTATGCATGCCTGCACCGTACAGACCTAGGGGTAAATCCCCCGCTACGGTAATTTACCTGCCGGAATTTTCGGGTAGGCCACAGGTCTACTCAGCCTGTAAAAATGAGCACCTGAGGTAAAACTCTGGGTAATAATTGGAGGTGGGAGCAAACTGCCGGTAACACTACCTTCATCTCACACAGGATGACCGGATTTCAGATCAGCTAATGCGGGACAATCTATTAACCCCCATAATATAGGCAACCTACTCGTCTGCTTATTGATCAGCTTATGCCTACGATAACTTGCAAATTTGGTGCAGAATTCTACATGTTTACCTTTTTACCAAATTAATAAATATAATAAACATCACAGAATGGGAATGAGAAAGACAGTGAAGTCAGACTTCGAATAGACAAAAGTAATCAGTATATAGAAGGTATAAATTTTACTAATGCGAAGGAGCATTCACCATTGGAAGAAAGGACACAATAAGTAATTAAATTAATCAATTCTGAAATACAATACGAGCCTCATTAATGGCACATTTAAAATTCTTCTTTTGCTTCTTAGGTCACATTTTGATTTCTGATTAATAGGGTAATATATTGGAAATCAATAGTTAATCAAAATAATAAAGAGAAAAAAATGTTTTTCATCTTATGAATATTTTTCACAGGAATGAATTTATTGCCAAAGCTCTTTTTTCATTTAATATTTTATGAAATTCCACAAATTTGTAAGAACACATTGGACACTCAAAACAACATTGTTAATTCCTAGCTTCGTTTGGGACTTTTCTGAATTCATACATTATTTATTAGAGGATAGAGTCGTTTTGATGGTCATTTGTCTCGGGTAAAGAAAACCCGTACTCCACAAGTAACAAAAATGTTTTTGGAAAGCATAATTGCCGATTTAAAATGAGCAAATATTTCAACACACTTCTGATCAAATGTATCCTCGTTGTGAGCCTATAGTATCCTCCCTAATGTCCTGAAACATGTCCTAACATTTAGTCTTGTTACCCGCATTCACTCTTATTTCTATCCATTTATTACTTACTCCGGACAATTGGAAGTGTACTTTGAGCACAACGCTGCCAGCTGAAACGGAAGAGGAGTGGCTAAACTTCCCTCGAGAAGGAAACCATAAACCGCAGAAAACCACCAAGTGGTTCCCCGCAAGGAATACCCCTGAGAAATTATTGTTTGGGATTAATTGATTAATGTTGAAAGTTTTAATGCATTTAAAATGTTCGGAAAGTAAAGAGCCTTCGTGAGAGTAAAATTGCACATTTAACCAGATAAAAGGACTACTGTGCTCAGTGGGAAAATTTGGAAATCTAAATTATGGCAAGCCTTATATGACATTAATATACATTGTCCAGCTTCTAGAATAGACGTGTATTCCTTAAAGGGGTTTGGATTCGACTAGTACATTGAGTAAAAAGATTGGTGAAAATTGATTTAGAAGACATTCACAAGATCAAACTGAATCCCTCCAAATCTTATGAATTATTTCTATATGCAGTTCGAAGTGTAAATATGTTCCTTGCTTTCAGATTCCAGCCTTTTCTACAAATTTCAGTTTCTTATTATCTAACTGTAGGTTTCGCAGGTTCTTCACACCCTCTTCTGGGGTGTTTTCCTGCTGTGGGCTATTTTTCCTATCCTAGGTTTTTAAGCCCACAATATAAATTTCTTCCGTGCACTTTTTTCTGTTATCTCATTCTTACAAATTGACGAAGGGTTAGATGTAAGAAGAGACTATTCAGTCTCGATCTCGCCCGAATAAAGACGTTTTATTATTATTATTATTAATCTTCCCACTTCAACTCCAATTCAAAACTATGCATATCTGCGGGAATCCAACCAAAACTGGAATGATAACTTTTCAGTTATCACACAACCATAGAATCATTTTAGATGAGACGAATAAAGGAAAGAGCTCAGCAAGGGTCTATAATACAAACTACATCCCGTGAAGTAGGTCTAGCCCGTGAAAGCTTTCTATGCGTTCATAATAGATGTTATATTCTATATAGCTTCATAATTGGAAAATAAACATTTACATTCTGTTACTGTCAATTACATAAGCTAAATAAAAATTTTACATAATTCTCAAAACAAGCGAGCTGAAAGAGACAACTGTTGAATGTGATAGAACTAAGGAGAGTTAGAATCCCAGGGAAATACAGACTAGCCGGGAATCGAACCTGGGGTTTTCCTCTAGCGGGGAGGTTTTTTTATCCAACTAAGCTATCCGGCCAAACCAAATCTTTTAGGAAACTTTGTAGGCAAAGACAAGATATTGTAAATGTTGTTCTGGAAAGCTCAATTGGATAAAGCAACCTTCCGTATAGAGGAAAATCCCGGGTTCGATTCCCGGTCCCGTCAAACGTTTTTCGAGTCCGTTTTCAGGGTTTTTCCTAAGTTCACGCCCTTGTGTGCAAATATACCACAATATTTTTCCTTAGAGTTATATTCTTGGGTCACATACCAGGATGATTGAAATAGTAATAGAGGGAAAAGTGTTAGGTAAAAAAGGAAGAGGATATCCATATCTACATGAATTCCAGGCAATAATAATAGTCAATTCACACCATGACCTCAAGAGGATAGACGGAGAAGGGAGCTGCAGCGGCAAGGCCCTTTAAATCTCTCTGCCTTTAAATGATGGTTGGGTATTTTTATTAGAAAAACTATTCTCTCGCTTCTTTTAAGCGAGGAGAGAAGTAATTCTAATATCAATAAATAAATGCTCCTTAAGATTAGACTCGCCTTCCATGCATAAAAGCCCGCATCTGAAAAAATTCGAGAAATGTATGGCACCGCTGTTTCATTGCATATACTGACAGGACTTATTAAATTTGCATCTAATCAGCATGTACCGACATGACTTGATAAAGTGTACGGAATAATAACAAAACTCATTACCTTTACAATATATTCTCGCCCTTGATAAACAAATGTTGAAAAAGTTTTGTTACCTTGCAGAGTTACTTCATCGTTATACTTTGGATCTAAATCTACATTTACATACTCGTATGTACCCTTCAAGCCGCCTTTCAGCGTGTGGCAGGGGGTGTATGCACCATGACTCTACTTTCCAAATAGATTACTTCTCGGAGAAAATGAATTCTTGAATCGATTGTTTCTAGTATCTATTTCTCTGATCTTTCTAACAGTATCAAAACGGCATGTATCACATATGGGAGTCCTTCTCTTTGAAACCATGTTGAGTATCATCAGTCACACTTCATTCACACTAAAAGAGAAACTTGGATTCTTTTCACATTCGCAAATCCTAAGATTATCCTTTCTATTACAATTTATCTATGCTATATTTATATTTTTATTGATAACATAAAAAACTGGTCATATGAAGGAGGAAGAATTTAACGATACAACTTAAATATTGAATTTGATTTCGTCTCATTGAAGGAGTTCGAATTTCAGACGAATCGATTTATAATTAAACGAACGAAAAACGATTT
Organism: Pachydiplax longipennis; assembly: GCA_036926295.1. NCBI lineage: Eukaryota > Metazoa > Arthropoda > Insecta > Odonata > Libellulidae > Pachydiplax > Pachydiplax longipennis. Next base: position 34,594,864 of record JAVFKF010000019.1, read on the forward strand.
ACATTTTTATTAACAACATTAACAAGAGGTCAGATGAAAGAGAAAGAATTAATCTAACTACTCTTACATTCCATATGATTTCGTCTCGTTGAAGGAGTTCAAATTTCAGACGAATCACAAATTCTCTAAGAAAACCCCAGAATTTTCACCAGTAGAACACCAGAATTGGAATCGTCCGGCAGTGAGCTCTAGCGGTGACTTAGTCGAAGAAAATGATGATTGGTAGGGGAGGGATGGATGATGTTTGTGACTCTGCATGTGGAGTTGGAGGGAGTGATCGAGGAAGAGATGGAGAGGGAAGAGGCGGAAGAGATGCTCCACCCTTCCTCCGTTCGTTGAACTCGCCACGGCAGCGCCGTCACCGACAAGCGGCCGTCCCCCCAACTACACCGTCCACCTCTCATTTTTTATTGAAAAGGAACTCTCTGTTATGGATACACGGAAAAAACTCGTGGCGGAGCTTTTTGAGGCTTCCAGATAACGCGGACCTCTTCAACAATTCACGAGCGGAGTGTTTTTCAAAACAAAAATGACCTTCGATGGCCAAAATATGCGGTTGTCGATGTTTTTATGAGAGTCGATCGCTGGGATTCAAAGATTTAAAGGCGTAAAATAGCTCCAATAGCTTATCCTTCGATATCACTCATTTACAAGTACAAAAAAACATGGCGATTACTGATCCTACACTATACATTACCGTAGACTGTAATGCAAACGAAAACGCAAATATAGGAAGTACAGTATATTATTCAAGGATACTCGTGTATCAAAAACAAACAAATGTAAGGTTTTGGGATAATATTCCTGATTAGGGGTGGATTCATATAATTAGTTGTAATAGGCGTTAGCTGAGGTTCTCATCCATTAGAGGTACTCATTAAGACTGTTCAGACTGACAGAATTCTCAATAATATGCAACGATTTTTTAAAAATCAAATTATACGATTCACGAATACTTGTTCGCTTCAGGAAAGTATTTTATATAGATTAAGTCTGCGTAATATTTTTATAGAATATGCTACATAAACAATGTCACTATAAAGGCCATCCATCATTAATGAAGTACTGTTGGAAATACTTATTTGTATATCTACATCTATACTTCAATACTTTGTTTATTCTTGCCGTATTGAAGAAGCTGAATAATCTATAGTACGTATTTATGTATTTCAACTAGAAGATTACACCAGAAAAATGCTCTATATACCTGAAGATAATTCGATAGAGTTGCACCGGCCAAAGTAAAAATTGACATTAGAAAATTCTAGGAACAATTGGAAGTTAAAATATTTTAATTATGACTATACGCCACTCGAGTACGACCTAATAGTTCCACATGAAACTTTTAGGTCTATTTATCATACCACACATCAAATTTTTTTATCATATCACATGTAATAGGGTTTTTTTGTAACCTTCGTAACCATTTGTACCTTTTTATTTGTGATGAATAAACTATTATTATATGAGGCCTAATGGTTCCTTAGGCGGTCAAATGTTGCATACGGCCTGCGATGAAAAAAACAAGGTTCCACACTTAAGATCTGCTTGCCCTCAATCCATAGAATGACATGAGCATCATACTATGGATTGAACTAAATGCATTACCACTCGTGTCAACATTTCTGCATCATAAACAAAGCATCACCACATTAATGGTGCTCTCACTGAAGTGAATGTGATTGTGTCTAGCGCTTGATGTTTGTGTCCGTAGTCGTTCATGTATCAAGGAAGTGTAATGCATTGTTTGTGTTAAAAACATCCATCAGGCATTCCTATCACTCAGTCTTTAATTAAATGTTCGTATACGAGACACAAGACCAGGTGGCCCAACTGTCAGTGTTCGTTCTGCGTATTTTTTGATATGTTTGCGTCTCATTATATTTTTATGACACGGGCTGGGAATGAAACTCGCATATTCTTAATGATTATCATCAAAGGTCATATTTTCTCGTTTTAATTGATGAATTTTATTGTATTACTGATGATATTTTGAATCTAATCGTTTTTGCCAAGTCTGATGAATTCATTCAATGTAAAAAAAGACGGATGAAAAATTATTTCAATTCAGTGAAATCTACCAGTTAGGACAAATCTGGACCACTTTGGAAGATGATCGTGCTCGGGCGGGGCTGCAGGTGATGCGATCCATCTATCACTACGGGCTTGATTCTGAAACGATATTTCAGCAGATCTGTATTCCACCCTTAGGCTATGATATTGTGAGATCAAACCATAAACTGATAACGAAATATCTCCACGATTACTATACATCTACTTAGTTCGTAGAATTTCTATCCTTTATGGTAATAACTGAGGGCTCTAGGGTCAGCGATACTTTAAGATGAAAAAATTGTCTCCAATCCCAACCCTGGCAAGATCCGACCCTGATAATTATTCTGCAAGACCTATCTCGATAAGTAAAGATTTTAAGCTCTCCTGATGTATCAAATGTATAAAAGATTCTCGGTTTTCATCCAAGTAAGTTCTGGAGACATTACTGTTGCCAGCGTATCGATGACACACTGTCATTTTCAACACCTCAGCCCTGAGGAGGATGAAGGAGTGTGTCATCGAAACGTTGGCAACAGCAATTTCTCCAGAACTTACATGGGTGGAAAGAAAACACTCATTCCTTTATAAGTGGAAGATAGCACATCCAATGCCTCCAATATTTTAAAACATCATTTCTATCATATATTTTATGAAACTCGGAAAAGGAGAGACTATAGTGCGTTCTAGTTATCCTTGTCAGTGATATGGAATATAGGAGAATGAAATCTTATGAATTTTCCATGTTGCAAGAATAGCCTCCTTCCAGGTCGTCTTTCTATTAAAATAACGAATACAAGTACAATTACAAAGAGAAAAGAAAATGAAACTCGGCTGTTAATGAATATGAGGTCGGAAAACTCTCCGTAAGCCGAATATGTCAATGAAGCGTCCCCCTTCTTCCTCGAATAGGAAAAGAAAAAACAGAAGTTCAGTAATCTGCCGGTTCTATCTTTCTACTTTCGAGGGAAAGGCTTTTGGATCTCTTGTTCATTGCTTACATTAGCAAATTTCAACTACATGACTCCCGCTTTCTCCTTCCATACCCAATAACATTTTCCTTCCTTTTTATGATATTTACCCTTTTCTTACGTAAAGTTGCCCGATGATTTGTACCTGTTGACAAAAATAGTCGCCAGAAATATTGAATATACTTCTTGAAAGCTTGAATATACTAGATTTATTCTGGAATGCAGTGTATTAGTAGACCAGTGAAGTGGGGAAAGATCGCTAAAAAGTTTGCTGGAGAAAGAATTGCCTGGAATTGGAGATGAATGTCTCATAAAGATAGGTTGTCGACCGCCACTATACTCATATAATTACGAAAAGAAATAAAAATCGAATTTGAGCTTCATTTTCCGCGGCTTTTAATGCGTGACTGTAGTTAACTCAGTACTTCAGTAGTAGTTGTTTTCTAAACTGCGTTACGAGTAAGCGTAACCCGTGCTACAGCGGTTATGTTTGACCGCTGTTTACTCTATTCATTCGAGGAACAGTAAACGTGAGCTAATTCGGGAAGAATTCGCGTCTTTTCGAAGGACAATGACCTCACAACAGTCCCACCGCCAAAATAAAGGCCAATGACTGATGCCAAACGACCTGTTCTCACTCGTCCTAAGATATTTTTTAAGGCTGCCTTTCTATGTTCTATCCACCATCATGAAAGCACCATTTGTAAATTAATAAATTTCCGTATTTCTTAATGGAGGTAATTGCACTCTATTGCGACTTTTGAGTAAAAATATTAAGCTTGTCAAAGATGTGTATTTCTTTAGTATCGGATGAAAGTGATGTTGCACAGTGTGATTTATTTTAAGTTACTTGCTAATATAATCGCAAAAAACTTTCAATTTTCCCATTTATATCTCTTGAACATCTGCCTCCGTAATTATGCTTACCAAAGGAATATTTCAAATGGTAAAGAGATGATTGATGAAAATGACTTGAAGCAAAATTTGACGTTAAAACTTCCTGATTCTGTAATTAGAAGACTAAAGGCACCCAAAAATAAACCGGAACACAATCCCGCTTTTCTTTGCGGTGTAACTGTTTTGTTTGTCTGCCGGAGTAGAAAACGTAAAAAGTGTGAATTGAGAAACTGTAAGCATGAGAAGCAATGCATTACAGTTAGAAAAGGAACAAGGGAAGAGCACTGCAGCATTAAATAAGGAAAAGAAGAATCGTTATTCAACAATTCCGGGAAATTTCTCAGAATAAATTAATTCTATTCATTAGTTATTTATTATTTTTATTTATAATTATTTGCTGCAGCTTGACAGAAGTCAGGTCATTATTTCTACATTTATAACGGCAGATAGCTTAAAAACTCCTTGTGAGTGTTAAAAATGATACAAAGATTATGGGCAATGATTCAGATTCAACTGATAGTCATAGGAAAAGGAGAACATCTGAATCAATATCAAAAATCAAACACACAATTGCAAAATAAACAGGTTGTTAAATTAATTTATAAGTTAGGGAATTTTTTAACCTCTGAATCTCTTACTCCCAGATTACACTTAATATTGTTCAACATACCCAACAAACAATCTGGCATCAACTACAGGAAAATAATATTGTTATTCTATCCTTACTTCATGAGGTTATGCCCGAGCGGGTCTATCTTCCACCTAAACTCGTATTTAAATTTCCATGAGAATTGAAGATGATATGAGAAGAAAAACATATATTGAGGGATAAAAATAGCAAAACTAAAGTATAAAAAGTAATAAAGATTTGATCTGCGAGAACAGATCTCCAAAACACAACAGAAAGTTGACAAAAAAAGAAGGAAAACACCCACACAAGAAGAGGAGGAACCCACGAAAACACAGAGAGAGGAAAATATTCAAAAAAATATACTTATGAATATTAATATTACAAATATTAAAATTTAATCATCAAAATTATGAAAATTAAAATTAAAAATAGAAACATTAAAAAAAACAAAATTAAAATGATATAAATATTAAGAATTAAATCATTTAAATCTTAAGATTTAAATCTTAAGAAATTGAAATGATAAAAATTTGAATTATAACATCTATTTGTAAGTAAGAGAAAATCGTGTTCGTTTTGGATAGCATGATTCAGGATTTATTTTTACTCTCCGAGTTCGTGGAAATTGTAAATTTTCGGTGAATCCCCCCACGTTTCCAGTAATTAATGCTCTAATTAATCACAGCTTCGTTAGGCATCTATCTAGGCCACACATATTGAAAGTCAAAAAATTGTACTCGTGGCATATGATCCGCTGTATTTACGAACTTCCTCGGATTTTTTTCGCACGCCATTGTGTTCGAATGCATTTAGAAAGCGACAGTGTTTGGTTAGCTGAGTGAGCAGCTTGCCAATCCGCGTTTCCTACTTCGATAGCAGAATTTTAAAAGGGTACGGCAGCTCAGATTGATTTATACTGGAGAAGATAGGCTTCCGGGTAAATTATTTGTAGGACGTTATCGGAAAGAGTAGAAATGGATCGCGGATAAAAACTCTGACGAACATCTGGTGAAGGACAGCTACTGAGATGACGCTCACTCCAGCTGCTTTTGTTTTTCATATCTGAAAACAAAGTGGTTATTCGAAGAGCCTGATAATAAACTAAGACTACTCAAAGTAAACAGGCCAAAATATCTTAGACAAATCAGAACTAAATGCATGCTAAAGATTGATTCAAAATTGGGTAAGTAAAATAAATCTCACAGAGGATCGAGCTGGAACCGAACCAAAAACAGAAATCAGAAAAAAGGTATTTTTGGCAGAGTGAAAGTGAGCTTTCATCCAAATATGTAATGTATGAAATGTAATGTAAATTTCTCTACCGTCAATGCTCTAAATTGGACTTTTTGAATTTGAATTTCAAATAATAAATGTAAATGTTCTCATAAACATGGAAAATTTTTGGCGTCAGAATTAGTTCTGAGAAAGCAATGAATACAACCGTGATATTACTCTGGCAAACAAATAAACAGATACTACCGACATCAACGTTTTGTTTTGAAGCTATATATCAACTAAATATACCAGGAATATATGTTATAGGATGATAATTTTGGGGAGAAAACTATTCGGATCATTTTTCATGCAATCAAGTGTTTAACATAGCAGCAAGTGACAAGAGAAAACTTTCGGAAGATTTTGAGAAAAAAATAGCCACTTAAATGTACAAAAAAGGTTCTGTGATGTAAGTTCAGGAAATTCCCATGTAATGCCTCAGTTTGTTACCTCATTAAAGTTCTATCGAATTATTTTAAAGGTGTTCCGATAATATCTATAACCTCAGTTTCTTTCACGATGATTATTTAATGTTGATGACAATGAATGACCACATTTGTGCAGATATAGTTTTACAATGGTTATTAGTTAAATAAAGTTCCGTCATTTTGACGGGGGAATTCTCTAGTGTATTATAGTTACGTAGCTGATGAAACATTTATTATATAACACTGCCAACTGATGAAAAGTCGAACCAACTTAGTAGCCAATAGTTGTCAGAGTTGTCAATTCAGCAATTCTATCGCTAGACTGACAGAAGCTTTCTTTATTTTAGCGATGAATTTATTGTATCAGCGACATCTAGCTCTCTATCTAGCAAGATGCAGTGCATATATCCTCTTCTACGAACTCGAAACATAACAGGTTTGACTTGTTAAGGCATGATGATAGCATCAATTTTAGTTGATAAAAAAATCGGAATTTATTCTGTATTTTTGTTAAATGTAATACATGAACTTTTGTTTATTTGACTAAGAGAATTCGTTCCTTTTCATATTTTAGTTCCTTTTTACGTGAAATCTTTTCTATGTATAACGATTTTTCAGCTTTTTTTCAGGATTCCTCTCGCATATTTTCAAAAATAAATTGGCATCTTTGAAGTCAAACAGGAGCAACAATATAGCAATAACGTTGGTAACAGAGGGCCTTCGAGGAGACTAGGATTGCGGAAATTATGCGAAGAAAAATGGAATCCGGTGGTAACGGTAAAGGGATGCGCAGCATAAGATTGAATAACGGATTCCTTGGCGCGCTCTATTTGCACTGCGATGCTAAAATACTCTCCTCAACGATGTCTCTTCTTCACTAGTTTACTTTACTAGCCACAGAATAGAATAGAAAACAGATCTGCACGATAAGTATTCTAGAATTTGAGATACAGGGAGCCCCTCAGAATTCCACCCTTAAAAACCTATCCATCAACATTCATGTCATTTTCTTGAAAACAATGACTTTTCTGTTAGAATTCCAAAGAATGCTATATAGTCAATATGAAGCTTATTGGGATTTTTGTAAATGAAGAGAAAGGTATAGGTATTCTGGCAAAACCACTATCTCTGATCACTTCTTTTAAAAAAGCAGGCGTTTCAAAAATTTGAGCTGATTAGGCATTCATTTTTAACAATCACATTTCATCTCGAGTTGAAAACGAAAGAAAAAATTTTTCCTTTAAGCCTAAGTTTCATAGTGAAATTCCTATTACTCGTTTCTTTTTTAAGGAATTAATAGTAATATATTGTTTAGAATTCCACATGTTAATATTTGGCGTCACTCAACTCATAAGATTTAGGATGGTTAAAAATGCATTTAGAGACGCGAGCCTGAGAACTCGAGAATAAGAAGTTACCTCATCCTTCATTTTAGAAAATTAATAACGTAAGTTTTATATTTAATCAAACAGCGAAAATTCCCTTTCTCGAGCGGCAGGAAGAAAAGGAGACTAAGGCCTTTTGAACAGCAATGCTGTGGAGAAATTATTATTATCACGTATTATTACACAAATTTGCAAGTAGATCAGAAAAAGATCGAATCAATTTCATATATGCCGTAGGAAGTCAAACATGCGAAACCTTTCACGACAATTGCATCATCTTAATAATGGTTCAGATCATCCACTGACGGTCTTATTTGCCCGAGAATTTAATGCAGTCATAATTATCTTAGAAAGCATTTTAGAAAGCATTAGAAAATACAACAAATAATCTCTCAATGCATTCTTACTTTATGCTGATCTTCATACCAAATATTCCTATAGCATCAGAATCACCTCCAACGTTATTCTCCGAACCCCTTCTAGGAATGCGGCAATTGCTTCCGGGATGATGTGACAGTGCAAAAAATTACAAAATACTCGTATAGTTTCACAGTAAACAAGAGTTTAGAAATTTTTCGGGACTTAGTAACAATAAAGGGCGCGAATTTCTGATTCTAGATCTATAGATTCTCGTCATTTCTTAAATTTTGCAATAGCAGATTGTATGCTTTGAAATTCGTAAGACTTGCGTCACCCTATGCATTCTTTTTGGAATCGTAATAATTTACAGGAAGATATTCACCTTTGCGCTAATCGTGATGCATAGAGTTAAGAAAGGCCTTTTTTGAGGGGCTATGCAATATTTCAATTACAACTCTAACTAAATAGGTTCTCATATGGCTACAGATTAAAGTATTACGAATACCTTTTTAATTTGAATATTAATAATAGTTTTGGTCTAACTCTTATTCTTTTGGCCGTCTCGTGAACAAAATTATTGACTTTTTAACCAAATAGAAATTAGCTATTAGGTTGATGCAATAAGTTATTTCTTCGAAAATAAATCAATAAGATAGTTATTAAATGACTTACCAACACATACGCTTCTACTTTGTACGTGTCGGAAACATTAACACAAGAATTTCATATACCTTGGGTAATATTTATTATACGTGCGTTACCTCAAAATGATTTCAGGCAATAAGCGTGGAGGGCAACTTCTTCAGGACTCATCATTCGATGAAGCTGGAACTCACGAGAATTTGTCAAACTCAAAAAATTGAAAAAATGAAACTGTTACAGACGAGATTCTAACATACGATATATAGAGGGATATTTTAAGATATCCATCGATAAAGCTGCGCTGATAAATGAAATTCCTATTACCAAGTGGCTGTCGCGACTGATGCTGCGTTAAGAGGCCATCTCGATATTGATTGTATCGAATCTGTGATTGGAAGGAGATAATTATTAAGGACAGATGAAGAGAAACAATGACCGGGGCTGTAAGAGTTTGATATGATAGACGAAAAGTCAATAATTAAGATAGCGGTCATATTTTCGTCTGAATTGCCACGCATCTCGAGTCGTTGCTACATAGATACATAGATCCTATTATTTGAGGTTATGCTCATGTGGACCTCTCTTACACCTAACCTCGTGCGTTATAATATTTAAATAGATTTAGTAATAACGTAAGAAAGTTTAAAGCGTGGAAAAGTCTTCGCCACAGGAGGTCGACAAACAAAATTCCACATTGCGGAGAGACACCCATACAGATGGGGGATGAAACAAACAGTTAAAAAAATGTTTAAAAAAATAAACACAGGGAGTATATAATATTAAAATTAAACTATAAAAATATAGGAACGTCAAATGGAATTGAAAAAAAATTCAAATTTACAAAGAGAAATATAGAATACAGAAAAGAAACGTGCTTGTAAAAAGAGATAGAAAATATAAACCACAAAACATTACACATATTGCCATTGTATTGAGTACTGGTAAGTAAATGGTACTGTAATTCAAGAATTAACTAATCGAATGATGAGGGCGTTTACAGTCAGAACATCTGGCTCATCTCATTCGAGGCCCACCCAATGGATTTGCACACCGATTTAACAGCGATTTAGAGCCATTTAAACCCACCTATGGATCCAACTTAAAAATCAGTGGATGCCGAATCTAATCGCGAGAATAATGACGTTTCTTCCCCGAGGTGGAGTTGATGAGGCAAAAGACACAGGAAATCTAATGATCCTCCGCGATGGAAAAAGGTAAGATACAAGGGCAGGGACGAGTCGCAACAGGTAGCCACAGGTGGGGAGACATTTGGGCCCCGGATGAGAGGGAGGAACAGCGGTTCCATCTATCGTTCCCACGGAGAATCTCAGGCGCAACAGGTGCGCGTCCCCGAACTGATTGATGGGAAAGATGCGACCAATTGAGGACGGCCGGGTAATTTGATTTAAAACCACCCTCTGGCGGAGATTTAAGACAACCTCTTTCACACCTGCGTTCGCTTGAATAGCTAATGTTCCGTTTCATCTGTTACCACTTTTTCTACGGCGTTCCCCTGATAAATCGCTTGGGAGCCGATGGATTCGAGAAGCCAACGCGAATGCCTAATCCTGTCGCCGAATTACAATGAACCAACGTTTTTATACACGGATAAATGGGGGGTGGAGGGCAAAGCTGCAATGCATGCGAGAGTATAATACACAATTTATATGCGATGGAATTTTGGTATGAATGTGTTACAGACCTACTCGGATGCTTCAGGAGGCAGGATGGAAATCTTTAACAGAAAGAAGCTCTACCAGAGATTTAATTTACTTGATAAATTCAGACAGAGCACGTTCATAGAAGATGATATTATGCGCCCTCCTTTTTATATAGGCCGTTTTAATATTGCGAAAAAGATGAGAGAAATAGATGCTAGAACCAGTCGATTCATATAATTAATTTTTTTATGAGAGCGATACGCGAAAATAACCGACTAGGAAGGTAGTCTTGGTGTATGCACCCCCTGCCACACGCCGAAAATATATGCAGGGTACATATGTCGATGTAGACCTCCAAACAATCTTAAAACAGACACGTTAAAACGTTAATTAAAAAATAAACAGATTAACACGGGAAGATTATCGTTATAACGGCTGAACAAGAATCTCTTTTAAAACATTCAAAACAAATGCGGACGAATGCGCAAATACCATATCAATAGAAACAGAGACACTTTCCTATGAATCCCGTATGATATACCATAACCGTCTATGAAATTAAACAAAAATAAGTAAACAAAATATCTTGAAATCCAATCTTGTTGGCCGTACTCAGAGTAACGATGTGATGAAATTTTAAGTTAACTAATTATCACTATACCGAAGAGATAATTATCTTTCTGTAAATATCCAGCCCGATTGCCGGTTGATACCTCACGATATTTTGTAGCTAAAGGTAGTCTTATGCAAATATAAAGGTAGACTTAATCAATAAATACTGTAATTATTTTAGTCGAATCCTGCTAAACTTACTGGATTGAATAAATCATTCGGGTGTAGGGACGTATTTGCCATTAAGTTCACTAGGCGTAAGTTCAGGGCCTCACCGGTAATTATACCCTAAGAAAGACTATTCGTCGTCCTCTAAGATGAATGAGCTTTTGGAGGGACCTCAAAGTGGTCATTGCGCCAACGGCCTCTGATTGCTGAGATCTGCGCTTGGCAGACAGCGATATCGTGAGGTAAATCAGCCAAAATTCACAACATAGGAAAAATAGGAGATACTACATAAAACAAGTGTTAAAAAATAGAAATCCACACCACTCATATTTGCATTTGGCGCAAGAAATGCATTCGTTTTATGCGATTTCTAATAAAATATTTTCGTAGCTGATTGCAATCTTTTCTCTACTCTACTTTTCTCTACTAAATTTAAATTTTAAATATTTATCCTTTTCTTGATAGTTTTTTTTAGATATTGATAATATCATCTTTATAAGAACTCACATATCGGTTAAATTATGCAAGTATGATTTTCGTATATGATATTTTCTGGTGAAAAAGTCTTTTTTGCCATCTTTGTTTTGTCCGGGTAACTTCTTTCTATATTTCCCATTGCACCCTCTAATTCGGGAAGTGTATACTTCTAATTTTTATGTAAACAGATTAAAATACCGCGAAAATTACTGCATTCCGCTCAGCAATAACAATAACATTTAACAATGGTGTGAGTTATTGTGATGTTCACTTATTTCCCTTCCTAGCCTTAATAGTGAAGTTTTTCATTGAACGTGTTCTCGAGATTATTACTAGCCACCGTAAGCTAATTGTGACTATTTTCCTATATCTAGCCAAAATAGTGACTTTTTCCTTTTCCTTACTTAACTGTGACCCATGCTTCACGACAGAGTACTAAGAGAACTACTAGATAGAGTAGTAAGAGAACGATAGAGATAGAGAATTAAACCGGTTTTTGCAAAAGCATATTAATCAATCCATTACGTAATTGAGCTATTAAAACGGTAGATTTTAGAGGTACAACTCCATGTAATTATAGCGGAGAATTAAACGATGGAATACGAAGCGTTACTATTTACCAAGGAGGAATGAGTACACTTGGCTGGAGTACGCTATAACCCGAATGGATTCCAGATTCGCCGCTCCTTCTTCCGCATACCCAAGCACTTCCGCATTCGTTCCAATTGGTGAGTTGTCCGCTCGTAGGAGGGAGATTTTGGCGGGAAACGAAGGCATCCGTCAGCGCGAGATAAGATTTGTGGGGAATGTTTGGCTTTGGGTCGAGTTGGCACAGCGAGGTCAAGAGAAGGAAGGACCGACAAGTTGAAACTTGCTCGCTGGACCCAGCGCTTTCTTTCGACCGCGTCTCAAACACGATTTTTCCCTCCTTCACCCCTTGGTGAAAAGACTAGAAAGTAGTGGTGCTTTTTCCATCATGCCTTTACCCCGTAGATAGAGTAGAACAATTTGTTAAACTATTAGACCTATTACGGTAGTGATTATTCAGGCGACTCGAAACTGAAGATGGAGACTAAATTAGGCTATTCATAGGTCCCGTTTTTGCCGGGACAATCCCGTTTAAGGTCCCGTTTGTATCGGCAAAAATGTACTTTGTCCCGTTTAAGCCTTTACTTTGGATATTTTATGAAACAGAATAGTAAAATAGGGTGAATTAAAAACTTTGGCTACAAATTAACAGAAATATATCTAATTCATAATAAATTAACATCATAGGAACAATTAAATATGTTCATTCTAAATTTTATCATCACAAGGATTCCACTCATATTTTTATAAATCAAAAATAATATTTCGTATTAACACCCAGTACCATATTTTGTGTTATTCTTCGTCCAACATCATGAATAGACCACGTAAATCTTATGGGCCTATGTATTACTCAAGGGAAAATGTCGCGAGCTGTTGCGACATTTGCATAGAAAAAAAGTTAGTGATTTTGAAGACATTAAGCATGGAGTAAAATTAACTTCTGATGGAACAGTACGAACAGCGCGCGCCATTCTCCCGTTATGAATTAACGGTGCCGTAAGATTTACATGATCTCTTCATGGTATTATCCGAGGTATAGCCTTTGATCAAAATACGCCCAACCGCACACAGACAATCAATAGCAAATGGCTGAGAAAAGATTACATTTGTAAGGGCCGAAGAGGAAAGGTTGTGATCCCTCCATGTACAGTTAGACATTTCAGTTTATTTTGCCGGAGGCCTTCGTACTTTCCGTTGCTCACGTATCGGCGCCCCAGTAATGGCTTAGGGGCGGGTCTAGAGTCACTCCGATGGGAATGGGGGCCTGACCTACCAATGGGGGGTGGCAGTACTTTCCACTGATTTAAGATTTCTTTATGAACTCATCTGTAATTAAATTTTAATATCGTAGAAAAAAGAAAGTCTTTATGGATGTCGTGATAGATGAATAGTGATAATGAAAACTTCGCAATCTGTATTTAATTTCAATCCAGGTAAAAAAAACCGCAGGAAGAAGGCCACGGAAAAAATTTGTCACAGGAAAAATTGCTGCAGGAAAATTTGCCACGGCAATATTGCTACGGAAGAAACGCCACAGAAGATATATCCCTTTCAAGCCCCTTGTGAAATCATGGGCAAATATAGTATTACATAAATATAGGCAATAATATTGTCAGAGAGTCATCAACCTAAGCCGTTGTCTAATTTAATTATAATTATTATTATTTAACTCTTAAATCAGCGAGGTTAGGTCCATGCTTCTATTAATCCCGATCTCTGAAGTCAAGGTTGATAGAAAGTTTTGAGGATTGCAAAAGTACCTAAATAAATCAGAAAAGACAACAAACGGAGAATGAACGATTTGGGTGTGGGAAAAATTCCTCATCTGAAGGCTTTCAGAAAAAACCTGTTGCGCGGGAAAACGCTTGCACAATATGGGGAACGGAAAACCCGCGAAAACACAAATAGAAATTAATTAACCAATGTATTTATATACATGGTAAATTTATATGAACATTTATATGATTCCCGAATGTCGACATTTCGGTCCTGTCCTATGATGAAGTGGCATGGATAATGCTTGGGCTTCAAATATATTTCGAGTCTTATAACTGGACAGAAAAGGGAGAAGTGCAGGCAAAGAAAAAGTATTTTTCGGATAGAAGCTTTTACATGTATGGTTCTGAGTTTGAAAGAGAGAAATTTAAACTCCCAAATAATCGTAATATTTTAATAATACAATCAATAATCGTTACCCAAGTGGGATTATTATTATTAATAGTAAAATAAATTTACATAACACAGATGGTGATACAAATAATAATACAGATATTAGTAGTTCAAAGAAAGAGGACTTGAAAAAGTCAGACGGGACCGGTAATCGATCCCATGATCTTCCTCTATCCGGATGGTTGCTTAATTCAACTAAACACATTAATTTCAAATCCGTTTTTCGTTGGGATTTTCCCTGGGTGCACACCCTTGCAAAATTACCCTAACCCTCTTCCTAATAGTAGTTAATAAAATCTTGTAATACAATACAAGTAATAATACAAGCTTTCGTAATGTTTAGAGACGGCAAATTTAGGGCACCAACCAATTTATTTACTCTTGCTTTATACAAAATACTCGAGCTGAAATAGACTTAACCGTAAACTGTTTTCACTAACAATAATTTGGAAGCCATATCCAAAAAGACCCAAGATATCGTTTCAACCAACGCGGAGATGCGAAAGCGTACAAAGGATTTTCAGTTTCACAAAACCAGGGATAACCCCAAAAAATCGCCTTTCTTTACTACGGGAACTCTAGCCATAGAGGGGGAACTAATGTTATTTTCAGCCCTTTCACCCTCTTTCCCCATAAACTAGTCTTTTTTCGAAAGAATAAAAAAATCCCTTTTCTCCTCCACTGAGGATGACGTTAATGGCTTTCCATGGGCAGCGTTCGATGATGTGCAGGTGTCGGAAGGGATTTTCTACGGCAGAACCATTACGGCGAACGGGACACTTTATTGCCCGAAGCAGTATCAATCCCATAACTAGCATTGGAGAGAGAATGGATGCCCTTGCCAATTAGTCCAACGCACGCAAACGAGAGATACTTTTAAAAGAAGGAAGGACCCTCTTTTCGGATATTATTATGGTCCTCTCATAAGTTTCCGGGTTGGCCACTTCTAGAGGCATGTTTACGACTAGTTGAGAATTTGAGACGATTTAACCAGGCGCCTTCCATCTCCCACTGGATCGATTTATCGACACCAGACGGGGAATACGAATGCCTGCAGATAACGGTAAAAAAAACGGAAACGAAAACATTCCGAAAAATTCGAATAGGAACGAATCATCTTCTCCAAAATATAGCGAGATACAATCGCATTAATTATGCAACTATCATTTAAAGATACTCGTATCATATTATGGAAGTACTTTTCCGAAACCTGCAATCAAGCCACAAAGATAAAAAATAATTCACATTTTCACACATTCATAATAAAAGCTCGTTTTAGATGAAGATTTTTAAGCACATAATAATTTTATATTAATATAAAAATGTATACAGATATTTTGGCGGCAAAATTGAGATTATACAAAACTACTTTTCTACTCTATAGGAGTATCTGGCGTATAAAGGCGTATAAACCGATTTTACACTTGCATTCAATAACGAGAAAAGCGACGCAAGTCGGTAATTGCGAGTAGTAGCGAATCCAGGAAAAAATGCCTCAGAGAAAATATCACAGGAGAGTGGTCATTCTTGCTTCTGCGTCTTCGTGAATAGTGTTTTTGGTAGTGGAGTCAACCCCTCTTTGTAAGTTAATTGATTTTTTTAATTTCTCATAACAGCAGGTTTTGTTGTCATCTACATTTTACCCTCTAATGCAGGTAGTGCATAAGTGTATGTTTAGCGTGATTAAAATATAGCAGAAATTATTGAATCTTATCCAAGACTAACAACGAAAACTAATTATGGCGTGAGCTATTGCCGAAATAGTCTTAAAGATCGCCAAAATGTTTCTCCCCGAGAAACGTCTGCTATGGCTTTTTCCGCCCATCAAATTCCAGCAATTCACGGTGTGACATTATTTCATTTCCATTTTTTCCTGCGACATTTTTAGCAAGCACTGAGGTGGGCAGGGGCGGGTTCAGAAACTCGCCAAGGGGAGAGGGAGGTAATTGCCAAGGGATGGGGACGATTTAAGGTAATTTCTTTACGAGCTCATATCAAATAAGATTATAAAATATAATTTTATTGTGTTACATAATAGATGTATAGTATCCGAAGAGATCCAATCTGAATTTTATTCAAGCTCCTAGTCAGATCCTAGGCAAATTTTAGTAGAACTTCAACTTCCAATACATAGGGGCGATCGCCCAGTACCTACCATCATGGATCAGCAAATGATGGTAAAAAAAAGTGAAGTCAATGGCATATCCTATTGAGGAGTAAGGTCTGGCAAGGCGGTATTCACGTTGTCAGCGCATCAACTTCCACACCGAGATTCGGCTCTATTCAGATGGTTACCCAAATTCATCACGATGTTGGTTGAACACTGCTATAAATAAATATACTATAAAATAACACTGCTATGAATAAATATCCCTCTATCAGGGATCGAACCCGGGATCACTTAAACTGCTAGAGGAAGCGTTGCCCTCTTGGCTATCTGGGGGCTAGCCAAAGATGGTATATGGTGTAATTACACTACTTTCCTTCCAAATAATATTTTTCAATGTAACAGATAAGCTCCTTTTCAATCATTATTATTACTGACGAACACGCACAAGAATTCTCTGGTCAGAAAAATTAGAGACCAGTACTCAATTTTAATGTTATGTTGCTTGTAATAACTTCTCCATTTAGGGATTTTTGATTTTCTAAGTATGTATTTTGAATCTTTTCATTGTATTTGATTAATGCATGGTGTGATTAAAAAATATTGTATAATATTACCGATTTTATTTTCTTAACGTATTTTTAGCGCTTTTTTCTCCCACCTTCTTTGCTGATGTTTTCCCGCAACATGGGTATTTTCATTTCCAACTTTGGGTAGCAAAGATATATCCCCATTCACTATTATTTCATTTTGTTCATAATTAATCTTTGTAAATACGATTACAATATACGAAGTTAGGTAAAAGAGAGGCATAGATGGGCCTATAATCATCGATACATCCTGGAGCTTTGCAATACCGGGCATATAATCCCTATCCCTTCTAATGCATCTCAAACGTACCACTTCTAATTAAATCCGCAGAGAAACTTCAAGGTCTCCTTGCTGAAAATGTTTTCGAAGCGATTGCTTATTGCAGTGCTTATCTTTACGAGCGAGCTGACTGCGATGACGTAGTCGCAACCACAAGTCACGCAACTAGATGATTCACCGCGCACGCTTGGGGTGGCTAGAAGATGTCGACGACAGCTATTAATATGACTACGAGAAGGCGATACTAAACAGGGAATCATCCATTGGATATGGAAATGACTGATCTCACCAACAGCAAATCGGAAGGTGAAACTTTGCATACATTAACAGCGTAATCCCCGAGAGGAAGATGACGCAAGAAATTGCCGAAAAAGACATCGTTTAGGCCACTCTGGTAAAATACATCCGGAGGGAGGTTGAATGACCAATGATGAAGGGAAAATTATACAGTGGTTGTGCTGTTTAATATTCTGACACGGCTGTGAATTGGACATCGATCGGTTATCTCATCGCGAGTGAAACACGGAAAGTATGCATACGCTATTTGTTTTTAAATTTTCGTGCGAAGGAAACGCAATCGTCCGATTCGAATTCGAATAAAGGTTGTCGATCCAAGATGGGAATCGAGGAAAATGTACTTTTTTGTATAGGAATATGCACATTAATGTCTAGATTCTGTAGCTTCTCTGTCAGTCAGATATACATTTACAGATTTCACCTATAATAATAATAATAAAACGTCTTTATTCGGGCGAGATTGAGACTGAATAGTCTCTTCTTACATCTAACCCTTCGTCAATTTGTAAGAAAGAGATAATAGAAAAAAGTGCACGGAAGGAATTTATATTGTGGGCTTAAAAACCTAGGATAGGAAAAATAGCCCACAGCAGAAAAACACCCCAGAAGAGGGTGTGAAAAACCTGCGAAACCTACGGATAGATAAGAAACTGAAATTTATAGAAAAGGCTGGAATCAAAAAGCAAGGAACATATTTACAATTAAAACTGCATAAATAAATAATCCATAAAAGAATAACAGTTAGTAAAAAGGATAACATGAGAAAAGAGATTTAAAAAAACCCACACCAAAAGGTGGGGAATCTGCAGCTTTTAGGCCTCATCCAGCCTAATCGGGCATTCAAGTTAAGCTTGGAGTTGCTTCCTGAAAATAATCTACGTCAACCATTTATCTAAACTTTGCTAATGACACAAAGGAAAATAAAATGAAGAATATTTTCTTTCAGTTCACTCAGAGAATAAATTCATTCTCCAATGTACAATGTCGATTTTAGACGATTAAAATGTTGGTAATACGCTACGTATGAGTGGACTTCAGGTTTTCTGGAAAATGTATCCCATTCCTGTCCTAAACCATCCCTTAGATTTCTACAAAACTTCGCATCCTCTGTCTTTGCATTACGCAAAGGTAGAGTTCAGGTTTCATACACACACACAGGTAAATAGTACAAAGGAGGGTCCTTAAGAAATGCACGTAACGTTGATTCCCCTCTATGAGGCTTATATTTATTCCCCTGCAAACTATGATACGATTGTTGATTTGCGTTTTGGAAGCATATGGCCAAATTTTAGGTTCCAGATTCCGCCCTACGTAAAAGATAGTGCTGCTTTTAATGCGACAGGTATAAGATTACCATACGATAAAGAGGTATATGCATTTAAAATTAACCGAAGATTCTTTTTACACCTTCAGCCATGTCTTACGGCTCAGGCCCATGAATACGGCGAAACGTTACCAGAATTACGCGAATCTGTGTAAATTTGCAATGCTTTAACCTGAACGGTCGATGGCGTACTTGGATTCAAATTGTTTACTTTGTCACTCTTCTCAAATGGAAAGATGGAAACGGTCAAAATCAACATTTTATACGGCTGAACACTTGACTCTAAATTTAGACTTCGGACAATGTTACGACACCCTTTGCGCTACTAGCAAAACAAACAAACAGTAACTTTTAACCTTTGCCCATTACCAGAAGTTCACAATCAACAGATAACGGGCATATTTAAACGGATATTTTCTGAACATAAAAACGGCAAATTTTATTGTATGGAAAACTGTCGCATTCAAGAACTTTGCCTGCTTCGATCTTAATAGATATTGCTACGGGGAATTTTAGTTGAGAAATAATTTTTCTTTGACACCAGAGCAAATCCAGGTATTTCAATTGGATCTTCATAATCATCATCACTTGGAAGGAAGTATAGAAATATTATGCAAAAGACTTTATAGGACATTATTGGGACTGCATCTAGAAATTCCCATCTTCCATTTAACCCTTGAGAAAATGTTAAAGTATTGTTAAAAGTACTACGGTCTTTGCGCACATACGATCTCTCACCGGGAATCGAACCAGAGACCAATTTCACCAAACGCGTTGTCCACTTGGCAATCCTAAATTATACTCCTAATTATTATTATTATTATTATAATCCTAAATTATACGAATTATTTCGTTAATGGTTACATTGGTCTGTTTCCTGTTTCAACAATAAAAAATGTCAAAAAAGCCGATTGATTTTTTATATTTGTTAATTATTTATTATTTTTATATTATTATTATATTATTTATTATTTTTATATTATTATTATATTATTTATTATTTTTATATTATTATTATATTATTTATTATTTTTATATTATTATTATATTATTTATTATTTTTATATTATTATTATATTATTTATTATTTTTATATTATTATTATATTATTTATTATTTTTATATTATTATTATATTATTTATTATTATTTTTGTTTGTTATTTTATTTATTTGTTATTTTTATATTTGTTTTATATTGTTAAAAGTACTATGGTCATTTCGCATATATGAGCTCTCATCGGGAATCCAACCCGGGATCTATTCCACCAAACGCGTTTTCCACTTGGCAATTCATGTTTCCTAAATTATATGAATGATTTTGTTAATGGCTACATTGTCTGTTTCCTGTTTCAACAATAAAAAATGTCAAAAAAGCCGATTGATTTTTTTATATTTCTTATTGTTGATGGAAATCGCCGAAATAGATTCAAAGATTAAATGTCGTCACTTCCCAGCATCATTTGAAAGACTACCTCAGAATACTAAAAAAAACTTAGGGTATAAATGAATAGGAGTAGCTGTTAGGAGTGTAAGTAGAGATGGGACAATCGATTGAAAGAAAACAATCGACTAGTTATTCGATCGTTTTGGCATTAATTCGATTTTTTCATCCGAATGAATTCAATCATTTTCGTGGGCCCCTGGTTTTACTCGGGCAGTTTATCGAATCTTCATCCGCGTCTTTCATGTTATCATAAGATTGTAATAAATTTGTTCATAGTATTTTCGAAGAAGTGTATGTCACCTTATCATTCGGTTTTTAACTCGTTTCTCCCCTACGATTGAATTACTCGCTTCGAACAATCGAACATATTCACTCGGTTAGGATAGAATGAAATATTGGAACGATTTACTGGAATCAGGGAGCTATGGGAGCAAACGATCGAACCATTCGATTGTTTGCATTCGTTTATTGTTTCAATGCTATATGATGTTCCTCAATATTTTCAACCACTCGCTTCGAGCAAGCGAATATATTCACTCGGTTACGATAGAGATAAAATTAAGGAAAGAAAAATAAACACCGTAAAATCCACGAAACTAGTTGCCTTTAATATATTTATGTGGAATTTAAAAGGTGTTTTTTTTCTTTCCCTGATGGCACAATTCCATAAAGTTAGGCTAGAATATGTCAATTTTATAGAGAGAAAAATGGAAACGCTTCGCTGTAATCATTCAATGGTAGAAAATGATCGACTCATTCAATTGTTTTCATTCGTTCAATTATATAACATTCCACGATATTTTTCATTCAATCGCTTCAGACAAACGAATATAGTCTCTCGGTTAGGATGGAGTGAAAAATCGAACCATTCGGTGAAGGCAAACGATAGAGTCATTCGATTGTTTTCATTCGTTCATCATTCCAATTTTATAATGTTCCACAATATTTTTGATCCACTCTTTTCGAACAAACGAATATATTCATTCTGTTAGGATAGAATGAAAATCTAAACGCCTTATTCGAATCATTCAATGGAAGCAAGCAATCGAACCATTCGATTGTTTTCATTCGTTGATTATTTCAATGTGATAATGTTCCAATATATATTTTTCAGTCACTTGCTTCGAACAACAAATATAATCACTCGGTTATGATAGAGTAAAAAAACGAAACATTCGATGGAAACTAAGAGACAAAGGTTCTCCAAGCGCCGATAGCGGCGACCCTCTAAGAGCGATTCCCGGGAAAGGGATAATCGTTTAGCGGTCACCAGTTATATGGAAACAAACAGTGGAATCATTCGATTATTTTCACTCGTTCATCCTTTCAATTTTATAACGCTCCAAAATATCTTTTTAATCATTCGGTAAGTGGATTGAATATATTCACTCGTTTAGTGAATCTAATATATTCACTCGGTTGTTGAATCGAATATATTCACTCGGTTACTGAATGTCAGTTGTAGAGTGAAATCGAAACGCTTCATCCGAATCATTCGATGTGAGCAAGCAGTCGATTCGTACGATTGTTTTCATTCCCACCTCTGAAAGCGTAAGAGCAAAGAAAGAGAGACAAAAGGTTGGTGGTCATGGACCTCTGAGAATAGGCGTGGAACGCGTGGTGCCACAGTTCGTTTGCCTCGTCTAGCAATTGATACCCAGTGCGAGTGAGCAGTCGTGCGCGGAATGGGCAAGAAGTGATTGTGTGTTGCCCTTGAGCCGGACACTGACTCCCTCCATCACGAGACTACGGTAGTAATAGTGATTGCTCCTCTCAAAAGGGAAAGAAAACAAAAACAAAATGCTTTCCTCACAGAGACACCTTTTCTGTCCGCGTTTTCATCGACGACAGCGCCGCCCGACGCGATCGTGAACGTTGACGGAAGCTCTTTATGTCCCGATAATCCTTACACATTATTTTTAAACGTATGTTTTCGGTGACCGGTGTTTTTCTCCCTTAAAACTCCATCAAAATATATAAAAGACAAGCCAATTAAAAGAGAAAGCTTCCCGCTTCCTGCTAATAAATAGATCATTAAGGAAAAATTCACCGTTTGGTCCAAAAATCGATTTGAAAATGAATTTGCCCATAGCGTTTCAGTACTGGATGATTAGACATGGATATCTATCAATGCAGACGAGGCATATCGAAAAAGACTCTGATATAGAATATGAAGGTGTGTTTTTAGGAAAGTTTTAGTGTTTGCGCATTCGTTTGTAGTAATTTAAGTGTTTTTGAAATGTATTTGGGTGGGTAAATAGAGCATCATTGTCCGTTTGCGAAATTTTTGCAAGAGGAAACTATTTGCTCATTAAATCAGAAACGTATGGATACGTATATTAATCGAAACGTATATTAATTGAAAATAGGTAAACGTGAAGAGTGTTTACGGTGATGAATATATTAATTCGAATTTCCGGTGCTAAAGTCTTACGAATATCACGACCAGAGTTGTCGTAGGGATATTGGAATTAGCGGTAAATGTAACTTCAAAAGAGAATAGAATAGAATACAATAGAACATTTTGGGAGAGACTGAGAGTATAGAGTACCCTCTTACATCTAACCCTTTGTCATTTTCGAGGAATGTAAGGATATGGGGAAACAAAGCAAAAAGAGAAAGAGAAAGGAAAAAAGAAACTACTTCGAGAATAAAAAATACCTATGCCAAGTATCTAGAAAAAAATCTCCACTGCAGGAAAACACCCTGAAGAAGGGATTTGTGAAAAACCAGAGGAATCAACTGATAGTAATAACAAAATTTAAAACTTAAAGGAGATTATTTTCTTAACTCGAAAAGAAATATTGACAATAAATGATAGAAAAAACTATAGTGGCGTGGAAAAGTTTACACACTGGTAGACGTTGAACATAAAAAATTAAAAGCGAAAATGCGAAAATATAGAGATTAAGAATATGCAATACAAAAGTGATGATACAGCTACCAAAGCTGTTATGTAAATCAGAACAAACTAACAGTAATAACAAATTTTAAATCGAAAGGACCGGAAGACATCGAACATAGCAAAATAAAAAAGGTGACATATATTAGATCAAATACACAATTTTAGTAAACTTTCTAATTGTTCAGGTTCATTCAAGAAAAATAAAGAAAAATTGTCTGTTTTGTAGTTGTAGCGAGCTGTAGATCGCCTGGCATTTTTCAATAGTGAAATAGATGCATCAACGAGCCAAACTGCATTAGCTACCCAAGTGGGAATAAATCATATAAACATCATATTCGATGAAAGAAAAGAATTTGGAACTCGGCTTTTAATGAATGAGAGGTTCGAAAAATTCTACAAACACCCATGGAGCAGTTCGGCGATTATGCCGCCATCTTCAGGGAGTAGATGCGTAATGATTATGGTTAATAATTAGAATTGGAATGGTTGGAATAACTAGTAGACCAAAATTTGTTTTAATTAATTTTATCACCACCCTTCTCTCTCCTTTCCCATCTCCCCTTGTGTCCTTGTCTCTGAGGGGGTTGTGATGCCCAATCGCAAGAAAAAAGGAAGTTATCTCAAAGCTGTCTACTCTCCAGATGGAGTAGATTCTAGCTCCAAGATGGAGAGATATTTACCCATCAATCTGGTCTAAGGAAAGATAACATCTCGCAAGATGGTGTTTTCTGTCATCGCGAACTCTCCATAGCCAACATATAAATCTCTACAGTTTTATAATGCGAGAGAATTTAAGTATTCTCATGAAGCAGTTAAAACATTATCTCAGTTTCTCTAAAAGCAAAACAGTGAACTCTTATGAATAATTTTTAATAATCGCGGATTACTGAAATGAACACATATTCACCAATCGCGTAGTACTACCATGTATACACGTCTGATCCTATGAGGAAACGTAGCTTAAATTTTAACGGAGGGCTGGAAGAAATTGGTGAGGTCTTCTACAGAGGAACAGAAACTTTTGAGCTTTAAAATGAGACAACCATCCATTCTAATTATTTCGAAAAATCGTTGAGAATGTTAGAATCTCCTCCAAAATTTCCCCCAGCCAATTTCACAGTGAATATAAATAAATAAATATACACAGCTTATTATTGACGAATGGTTCATTAGCGGCATTCGAATCCATATTTTGCAAGCGTCTCTCAAAGGGTATTCTTGTACTTTTCAAACCGGCATTCATTGTAATACCACTACTTCGGCCGGTTTCACTTCAATGAGACTTAGTTCCGGTTTTGGCTTACTTAATGATAATAATGTTTCTCGTCACTAACAAGTGACGGTATTGTAAAGGCGAGCGAACCCTGTCTAAATTACGAAAGGCTTAAAATCCTGAGCCTCTGTAAGTGTCCACGAGGTACAGGCGCTCTTTTAAGAAGAATCTTTTTGCCGGTAACGAACCGTTCCTCAAAAATGCCAAGTAAGAATAGGAAAAACATACTCCTTTGTTTACGTACTTCCCTTCAGAGGTCCCATTACAGTTTACCTCTAGGATTAGCATGCAGTTTGCCCTTTCTTTCAGTGCCAACAACGCCAACTTCTCTCCGAAAACACTTCTGCCGATGGAAAACAATTCTACAACTGCATGGCTCTTTGTGTGCCGTCGCAGATGCCGACGCTGCACTTCGTGCTTGAGAAAACTTTCCCCCGTCCTGTTATTCATGTTTGCAGTTTTTCCTTTTCACGATCCATATTTAATAAGCGATTTTCTGTATAGGTGCCTGAGACCGCATCCTAGAGACTGACGCACAATGCAGCTTACGTATACGGGCGGATGCTTTTGGTCTATCGCCGATTTCTTTTCCAAAATTCCTTGAAACCACTTTCGAGGGAAGGAATTTCGAAATGCGCATACGTTTGAATGAAAAATGCAATTATAAAGAATGCTCTCAGATGTAGGTTGATAATTCTTGAATGAGAGGAGATTATAGAAGCTACCCTGCGATTATTTCATAAACTTAGAGAAAGTAAAGTGTACTTTTGCGGTAGACTTAATTATGCAACCTCAAGCTATTTCGGTCGTCCGATAATGAACGCGTTATAAGAAAGTTAAGAAAAGTAGTAAAAAAATCAGACTAGAAAATTAAGCTTTCTTAACGACTGATTCTTCCCCACGAAAGGAAAGATATGTCATCAAAATTAAAAGAATGATTAGAACATTCGGAATTGACATCCCCTGTTAAACGCCGAAATACGGTTGTATGGTATTACGGTAGATGTAGAGGATTTACCTTTGCGATATTCACTTTTTGATCAATCAATGAACATTTACGAGTGGAAAAAATTGGGGGCAAGTATTCTTTGTCGAATAATATTCATTTTTGGCGAAAGAGCGGATCTAGCCAAAGAGGAAGAGGTTGATCTTGCTAAGGGAGAAGCAATTTCAGTCAATTTTCTCACGAAGTCATTAACAATTAACTTTAAAAATGCCAACTTTCCAGGGTAAATCTTGTAGATCTATAGCGATCGTAAAATACTCGAAGGTCAGTTTTTAATTCAAGCTCCTTTTCAGATCCTTGGTAAATCGATAGAAGTAAAAAGTCATCAAGGAGGCGATATCCCCCTTAAACCCAGGATCTGCCAATGGTTCGGCGACGAAGGTTTTTCAGGAATATCTTTCTATAACTTAAATTTATTTCCGTCAGTTTTGACGGAGGAATTCACTCGTATGAAATAATAAGAGAAATCGTCCCTAGTAATGAGCAAATGTCATTTATTTTCATCTTACCTACAGGAAAGACTACAACATGTCAAGAATTCCTACTAAAATATCCTAGGCTGTTTTATTTAACATATTCTGTTGTAGCTTTTGCATCCCATGATCATCCAAAATGAATTAAGAAGGTTATTTCGGGTTTTGCCGAGAAATCTCAGTAAATGTGATTTTCCGCTCCTGATTTCCGAAGAATTCATTAAGTCACTAATTTGGAAATCTTATCGTGAAGATCTAGAAACTTGTCAAAGGAGAATAGGTCGATCTTCCCAAGAGGGAAGCAATTTAAGTCAAATTTCTTACGAAGTCATCAACAATTAACTTTAAAAATGCCAATTTGTCAGGATAATTTTGTAGATCTATAGCAATCGTAGAAAAACTCGAAGGTAAGTTTTTAATTCAAGCTCCTTTTCAGATTCTTAGTAAATCGATCCTTTTAAATCCTTATTAGTGTGATTGTGAGTGTTGTGCAGTTTATGTTGGAAATGTGTATCACTTTTAAATGACTCCAATGTAGGGTTTTAATTCTATAGATAAATGATTTCCATATCTCTATCCACAAACTCGCCCAAAAAGCGTGTGGCTGGTGTTACATGTCTGTCCATATCTCTACTCGGTTACCGTCGCGTGTCATTCGCAGATAGTATTGTTTTAGATGCCACATCGCTGGTATCTATTTAAATGCCGAATTGATCCTCTTAAACGTTCGCTAGAAAGAGGACTTGGTCATATAAATTTAATATGCTTTTGCGCTTTAAACGCGAGAAGAAAGAAATTCTTAATCCAGGAATATCGTTAGTTTTAGAGAGGAAAGATTATTAGAATTGAAAAAGATGTGATAAAAAGTAACAAGATTTCTAGAAGAAAAAGATATTTTTAGAACGAAAAGAGGCTTTTAGAAGGAAAATAGATTTTTACAACGAGAAGAGAGTTTTAGAACGTCAAGGGATTTTTAGAACGAAAAGAGATTTTAACGACGAAAAGAGAATTTTATAACGAAAAGAGAATTTTAGACTGAAAAGAGAATTTTAGACCGAAAGAGAAGTATAGAAGGAAAAAGATTTTCGGATCGAAAAGAGAATTTTATAACGAAAAAAGATTTTAACGACGAAAAGAGAATTTTAGACCGAAAAGAGATTTTTAAAACGAAAAGAGAATTTTATGAAGAAAGGAGATCTTTAGAACGAAAAAATATTTCTAGAACGTAAAGAGATTTTTACAACGAAAAGAGAATTTTATGATGAAAAAGATTTTTAGAAAGAAAAAAAAATTCCGCAGCACCATTGGGCAACAAAACGAGCACCTCGTAAAGCAAATCCATCAAAAAAAAACTCAATAAAACCCACAGATTTGGGATACCTCGGAGCTAACAGACGAGAAAAGATTGACGGTAACTCCATAAGAAGCACCGAGAATAGTCTCACCAAAACCATTCCGAAAACGAGCGTCAGTACGCGCAGAAAGGCAAGAATAATATTGTGTGTGTAAATGCGATCTTTGGGTAGGCGGCGGGGCCGTTTGACCGTCGGCTGAAATTCATAATTTTGGGGTTTCCCTTTGAAGTGACCGGGGCGCTCCAGCTCAAAGGCCGCTGAGGAAAACAGTAGCTGCGGATGCCGACAAAGAGAAGAGCTCCTTCGCTTCGAAATCCATTAAGAGGCAGTGCAGCACGCGACACACCATCCGAGTGCTCAAAATGGCCGACGTGAAATAGGAAGAATAGCACGGAATTCGGGAGCCCTTGGCGCTAAAAACACACGTGAACCCTACGCTTTCTTAACACTTACGTAAACAACTGCAAAATTCTCGGAATTTGGCTGCCGATCCATGCGAAACGTAGAATGTAAATAGATAAATCGAATAAATAACGTCTTTGCGTAGAAAATAGCTATAAAGGAGTTGGTGGAGGCCTTGCTTGATTTCAGGAAAGCTTTAGAGGATGAAAAATGATGCAAGCTTGGATTATAAAGAAAATGAAAATGATAAGAACACTTTTACCTCTACCGTAGAAATTAGGTGGTAACTTAAGTATAACTCAAAATCTATGTCAAAGGCAAAAGTTTTCCGATCATTTTCATTTTCATAATTATGGTGACTTACCACAAAGTAAAGGCCGAATTAATAGCTTCTACATCTTGAATTGAAAGAAAAGGTTAATAAATTTGTAGTGATATCCATTATGGATATGTACAACTCATCCTTTGGATTACATGAGTTGTACAAAGAAAAGTTCAAAGGAATGATGATTTTGGTGCTACAGAGGATTTTATAAAAAGTATTCGGCCTGAATCTTCTATCATTACCTGTAGCAATAGTAATATTAAAAGTACTTCGACGGATGAGGTCATTTTGCAAATTTGAGCTTCCTCTGGACTGGAATCGAACTCGGAACCGCTTTCACTAGAGGCGAACGCGCTACCCACTTGCCTATCCGAGTCCCTAAACATTAGATAGCTATTAGAGATAAAAGCAGGGGCGAATTTTAGCAATCAGCGCCCCTGGGCGAAAGGCCCATTTGGGACCCCACCAAAACTATACAAAACGTAAAATCGTTCCCGGCTAAGAAAGGAGATTGAGGCTTACTAGGGAAGATGAGGAATGAGGCAGTTTGCCTTTGCTTTTCTCACCAAGCTAGAATGCCATAAGCGGAACAAGTCTAAGTAATTGAAGCACAATGATTCTATGAGTAACACTTTACATAGCCTTCCAATAGGTTAGGCCTTAATCAGTGCCATTATTCACAGGACCAGTTAGTTACACGGAAAACGCGTACGACTTTGGAGAAAAAGTTCCTGGGTTCGATTTCTGTGGAAGGGGAATCACGCGCGAAATAACCTCGGTAGTCGAATCACTTTTAAAGTTACTACTACAACTACGCCCTTATTCAGTACCACCAATACCTCTGTAGCTTCATCACAGCCATGAATAAGGATGAGACAAAAGTAAATGAAGGATAGATTTTTCTGCCGGCAGTACCGAAATGGCTTTATTCCATTCTCAAAATATGGTAAGAATCAACAAAAGATTTAAGAAAATAAAATGGATAGACCGAGTAAATGAGGAATAAGCAAGCCCGTCGACTAGAAAACTATAGTAAGAGAAACTGAAAAAAGGAATTACATGAGAAAAATCTGAAAAGTAAAATATTATTCAAAAGATACGACCGGACAGCTAGAGGTATGAAGAAGGTCTGGAAAAGAAGGTGTAAGATAGGAAGACGCTGATAAGAGAGACAAAATATGAATACTGTTAATTTTAAGTATTATTACGGAATGATACGTGTAGCTAATATCAAGACGGCTTCAAAAGCTGCCGCAAATCAATCCCTGGATTGTTTTCCAACGATAATCAAAAAAATTAACTTAAGAGAGGATTTTGGTGCCCATCATGGTTTGATGCCAGGTGGATAGACATAATTATATGCAACTACCAACGAATGATTTAAAGTGTACGAAGCTGACGAGGACAGTCTTTTACGCTGGTCGATAAAGATGAATCTCTGGATAAGCAGTGATGGAGCGATACCAGAATCTTTACCGATTACGATATAATTCCCGATACTTCTCTAAATTTCAGATTTCCAAAACGATTCCCGATTCCTATAATTATTAGATTTCATCATTTTTAATAATTGTTCGTTTAAGGAACAAATATTCAGAGAAAAGTGTATTTTTAGTAAAATATTTTTTAGAATAATTAATAAATCACAGTAGGATCTTCCTTTTATTAAAAACCTTGAATGTGAATAAGATCCAAAATAAAAATTTAATTTGGGTCTGAAACGAAATTAAACTAATGAACACTATGAAAGTTTGAGAAGAGGGTAGAAGCAAGAATGCTTCAATTTTAGTAAAAAAAGTAAAAGCAATTCTAATTTGTTTCAATATTTAGGCTATATTACAATACATAGATTTAAGCTAAAATCGATGAGTATATGGAGAGCCGTTTTTGGAATCGAAAATTTGGTTAAGAATTTCCCGATTCCGATGCGTTGGGATTAATCGTCTTGTTACTTATAATTTATTTAAATAACCAATTCCATTGATATTATTTATATTAATAGAACCAATCATAAGTTTATAATTTAGTACTTCAGTGTGTTTTAACAGATGAACGAAATCAACCTGACAATCTCATCTTAAGATTCAACGTATTTAGGTTGGAATTATATAAAGAATATTCTGTAAATAATGTTAGGGATTGCTTTCGAGAAATCACGGTTGAATTTTGTCAATCAAGAAGAAAAACGTAAAAAGGTGATAAAGGTTAATTATAGTATACTCCCTGTACGGGTTGGTGGGGTTGAGTAATTGATAAATTCAATGAAAACTGTTTACTACGAATCGAGTAAGAAAATTCAAGCGTAATCTCAACTTCCTGTATGGATGTAAATATCATTAGCAAAACGAAGAGGTACTTCAGGTTCCGAAATTTAAACTTAAGAGGACACCCCAAAACCGGTCTTTAAGTGCGAAGCGGTTTGTATAGCGGTTATTTTATATCCAGATTCTATTTCGGGAGGCTTACCATGTCTCTTGCCCGCTATAATTATGAATGTTTAAGGAGGAAATGGAAATGTCGTTGAACTGTGAAGAGGCCACGCTATCGAAGTTCTGAAAAAAAACTCCGTTAAGTGTACCACTTGTTTTCGTCATTATCTTTCACTCATTCACGTCACTTAATCTGAGATCAAATGGAAATTAGTCCGGCGAACTTTTATGGCCCCCTTTTCCAGGATTTAAATTTATTAATTGCCCTCTGATGATGCGGCATCTTTCTCGGACTCTTTCGATAAGTAAATAGAGATGGATGACGACAGGAAACGTCAAATAATCCAGCAATCATCGCACCATGTGGCTGAGGAGATAAAACGTATCCCTTGGACGATTTCAATTTTTTAGATCTCCAACATCGTGAAAGATGAGAACACTTATCATGCGAAATTTATTAATATACAGATGACTCTTTACTTTCGCCTACTGTAGTTTGCAGTGCAAAATTTCGCTTGAATCCATTCCTTTTTGCAGAATCATTTACTCCAATATCAATGTATTTAGTAGCGCAGAATTCGCGTCTTAGTTTCGCGAATGAAGCATAGGAAAGATGAACATATGTAATTCACACAGGAAGGCGTACTTTTCCGGAAATGAATCTCAACCGAGATTTATGGAGACGCGGATAAATGCAGTTCATTCGAAAATTATTAAGTTTATTCTGTATTTATTCAATACGATAGAAGATAATGCTATATAGTAAATAGTATTATATTCTTAACGCAGCACAAAATTGATATAAATCATAAATTTTATGTGATTTACAAAATCTGGGATGTGAGAAATACCACACTTCATAATTTGCCATTCTTTATTTATTCGTAGACGGTGTTAGAAATACGGAATTTGAGGATACGTGAAGATTGAGAATGTCGAATGTAATGGACATTATAAATATTATTCACTGATTGTTAACTACGAGAAAAATATACAGGTACGTAAAATATATATTCAACCAAAAATATACACAGAAATAATTCTTCCATCTATAAAAACTTCAGGAGTGCAAGGGTTAAAAATATTTTCTCTTAATGATCAAAACTAAAACTTATTTTATCGACAACACTCAGAAAATAATCCCAAATATTATGAGAAAGAGTATATTGAAAATTCCACATATAATATGATCGCTTGCTCTGCCAAGTTATTAATTTTTATAACCACGCGCAATAACTTGTCAGAAAAAAAAGTACCCGACAAACTCCCGTTACCTGCTTCATTGACGCGATTCCGAGCTCTCGAGTTCTTGGCGCGGAAAAAATCTCTCATCTTCGAAGAAAAATAAGGAGATTAATCTGCAGAGAGTTGGAAAAGCCTGAAGAAGGGCAAATGTAATTAAAGATGAGGGAGATAGGAGGGAAATGTTAGGAATAGGAGAGTGAAGATTGGGTAGATTAGGAGAATTGAAGGGAAGGATGAGTGGTGGATAATTGAACAAGGGACCGATTGTTAGCCATCCGAAGGTTGAAGGAGGCGGAAAAAGAGGGGAAAATACGAGAGCAAAGAGACAAAAAATAAATAGGAAGCGTCCGAAAGAGAAGAATCCTGTTGATAAAATATACTGGGCAGCATTGACTCATCCACGTGCATAAAAGAGAGAAATTGAAATGCTGGAGGATAGTCAGTATTTATTAAAATAATAATAATTCTTTACTTTCCCATTCCTTTTGCAGAAGTATTCACTCAAATTTCGTTGTATTTAGTGGCGCATAATTCGCGTCGTAGTTTCAAGAATGAAGCTCAAGAATGATGATCAAATATAATTTATACAGGAAGGCGCAGTTTTGCGGAAACTGATCTCAACCGAGATTTCTGGAGACGCGGGAAAACCTAGTTCATCTGCAAATTGTAAGTTTTTCTATATTTCTTCTTACAGTAGAAGATCATGCTACGTAATAAAGAGTTTAATATTCTTAATAAGGCACAAAAGACCTATAAAGCATCATATTTATAAGATGATTTATGACATGATATGTATATGAATGAATGATGTATGGTCTCTAATGTACAGTAATCTGGGATGTTATATTTCTCCTAAACATATATATGTACTAGAGGCATAGTTGCCAACTTAGCCATTTAGTCGCAAGATTAGCAACTTTTTGCCACTTCTAACAAAAATGGAGTTCAGCGTAGTCACGGCACATTCTATCAATACCACCTATCATATAAATTAATTTAGAGCTACTAATATGAGATGAAATACATGGTGGTGAAATTCATAGATTCGAATGGAGGTGTCACTTTCACGACACGCGCTCACTATTTATGGCTGGATCTCAAAAAATACATTTATATAATTAATATTTTACAAAAATCACATTTAATTTATAATAATGTATTGATAAAATAATAGAGAGTTCAAAAATGGGAAGCCTCCCTAATTATCAGTGATGAAAAAAAAGCCAAACTTTTGAAATTTATAAACTTCAAGAGCGATGCGGCACGTCTTTCCGTTATCCGCTCCTAGTAATATATTACACAATCTATTTTTTACCGAAATAGGACAATTTCAGGTGGCGTCCCGAAAGAAACTCAAACTTTCGAAAAATAAGAACCACCCTAATCTAGCATACTCAATTACGTGTAGAGACCATCCAATACACACATTAACATTACATGCGTGACTCACTCATAAATCAAAATGACAAAACTTTCTGTCGAATATAGACAAATTTCAAATTATATAATCAAATTATACTATTTATAAACCAAGGTCATATTTATACAAGCGAATTAAAACCGTTCAATTTCTCAACTACTTTCAGCGATGTATTTTTATCGCCTTCAAGGTTTTTAATATCTTAGGCCTTCACCCTAGATTCATTTTATCATTTTAGCGGAATATTAAGACTCATCTAGTGACAATTAGAGAAACAAATTGGCATATCGAACTGGCGACAGAACGAAGAGATAATGAAATAATTTTTAGAAATGGAAACAAAGCGATGCTTTTCCCGCAAAATCCGAACGATTTTTCATCAACAAGTTATCAACAAACTGTCATTTTCAAGGAGAAATGGACATGAAAAGAGTGGAGAGGATTGAGACACTAACCCAGATCTCCCAATTGCCGGTTGGTTGAACAAAAGAGGTCGATTTCGTTAAAATTTCAATTTTGCGTCAAAACTACCATTCCAAAACTACCATGAGTTTCCTAAACTATTTGGAATTTTAATAGGAACATAATTTTCATTTCGATCGCAATTAAAGGGTTTTCATTAAGATAAAATTCATTAAAAATATATTGATAATCTTCCCCATAACTTTCACAACGTTTTTCCGCATTCTACAGACTAAATTAACTATTCGATCATGAATTGGTACAGTCGAACCTCACCAACTCGAATCTTAAGTGACGGCCGAAAACGTTTGAGAAAACATCAAGTTTTCTAAATGAGAAATTCGACTTATCGAGGTTTTCTATACGATTCCCATAGGTGTACCCTAAGGAAGTCGGAATTAGAAGAAAGAGAATTGCAAAATTATACATACTTTCTCTAGGCTAGGCGTTAAAAAGACACAAGTAGTCGTGGTATAATTTAATCGATTTAAGTTTTTTTATTTAAATAAAAAAATTATTTGTATGAAAAAAGGAATGATGTAAAGGTAAATATGTATAATAATGTATATAATTATTTAATGTAAATTAACAATTAACGCTAAAAAGACAAAATATCTGCCGCTGGTATAAAAAATACAAAATATCAATAACTGACCTTCATTTAAAAATGGTAAACATTATGTTTCATTAAAACAAGGAAAGAAAAACAAAAAATATCATTTATAATCTTAAAAAATGTACAATACTAGTAAATTCAGAATAAAAGAATAATATGCCATAAAAGATGAAATCCTGTGATAGACTCTGAGGTTGTGTACATAAAAAAATAAGAGGTTTAGAGTCACCTAGACTTCGATTCATAGAGGTTTCGTGAGTCAAGAAAATAGCCAAAAAATTCGAGTAATCTAACTAACAATAATAACCTTAAGAAAATGTACATCACTAACAAAGTCGGTATAAAAAATGATATGCCATAAAAGATCAAATCCTGTGATACACTCTGTGGTTGTGCACATAATTCGAGGTAGAGAGACAGTGTCGCATAGACTTCGATTTACAGAAGTTTCGTTAATCGAAAAATTCTGCTAAAAAATTCGAGTGACCTTTAGTAAATTATTCGACTTATGAAGGATTCTGAGGTATAAAGAATCCACTGAATATCTATTTCCGAATCTCAAGTTATCACGCACCAAAAATCAACATCCATCGATCTTATAGGAAATATGGAGAGCGCGTTAAAAAACGCAGTCGTTCAAATCACCGGCGTAAGTACTTGATCGTGGAACCACTTGAGCGGAACGCGGCGGCGATATCTGTTCCAGAAAACAAGGCTCACGCAAGGACGTATCCATTGAGAAGAGAAAATCCAGGAGCGAACGGTCTGCTAAGCAAAAGAAGAAGAGGATCGAGTTGACATGGTCCGAGAAAGATGGAAGGGTGATGATGGTCGTCCAAAGGGAAGAAACGATTAACGACGATAAAAAAGTTCAAAAGAAGCGAACCGAAGGAGCAAATGGATGAAGTGGCCTATATAGATTTCAAAGGGGAATTATATACATATATATATGAGAGAGGGGTGAGGATGGGTGGGGCGGCGGTGCCTTTGATCGTTCCTCACGCACGACCCTTTTCGGCACAGGGATGATGTTTCAAAGAATGCCTCCCCTATCTCTCTCGCTTACATACACACTCTTCTCTTGCTGAGTAATGCACCCCACACGACAGGGCTGCCAACCTTTCGAACACTTTGTCTAGATTGAAACTGAATCCCGATCTAGCGTTTATACCGGACCAAGAGGAAACGACTGTAAATGTTGAAGAACGCAAGATGCGGAAATTTAGATAAGTAGAGATATTTTCCTACCTACAGATTAAAATTTGCGTTTGAGCTATATACTTTATTGAAATCTATCAATAATCTACTATATAATAAGCATGTAAAATCAAAATTAATTCAATTCCCCGACTAGTACTTCAATGATATGATTTTCGACCAAAAATATTTCCAGGTATAATTTTCTTCCGAAAAAAAACCAACCAAGGAGAACTATTACCACGGTAGATGTCCGTCCGTCCATTTTTTCATGATGTCCAGATGCAACACTGATTACAAGTATTTTTACCATAATTATAACGACTAAAGAGTGAGTTGCATATGTGCCTGATGATAGCCTTTACCTACATACAAGAAATTCTCGGAATAAATGCATTAAATAATTTACATAGAAACCTATGCGATTATTATAGGCTTCTATACGCATAAATATTATATACCTGATATTTAACTTATGCATAAATAATAATTCTTGACATATACTCGGTTTTTTGTGGACATTTGCGGGGTTCATAGGGCGTGCTTATTCTTTTAGTGCAATTTCATTATTATTGTTTATAAATACATATTTATTGTAAATAAATAAATGACTCACTACCTTACCTCAATTTACCTTAGTTGGGATGGGTATAATTAAAGATTAAAATAAAGAATTAAAAGAAAATCCACTTCAAACCTCAAAAGCTTTAGAGAAGGTTTCATTGGAAAAAAAATCAGTTGCTCGACGAAATTTAGAATCATATGAATATATATTTCAACCCTTCTTTCATCTTTCAAAACCATATTTTTGCTCCAATAAAATTGTAAGATAATGCATTCCCTAATTATTAATATAATGAATGTTAATTCAATTTAGTTTCCTGTCACATTTGGTCTCGGAAAGGCAATACGGCGGCGTGGGAGATGATGCGCTGACCACGTGTCACCCAAAGAAAATGCCGCCAAGCTGGGCTTTATCCCTCACAGAGATGTCACGCCATGGACTTTAATTCACGAAATACTTATTTCTAAAAATACTCGGATTACAAGTTAGGTAAGTGGATAGCGAACCAACTCTAAAGATACCCGAATCAAAAGGTAGTGAAACCATCTAATAAAATTAATATGCTAAATAT
This sequence comes from Pachydiplax longipennis, assembly GCA_036926295.1. Lineage (NCBI taxonomy): Eukaryota > Metazoa > Arthropoda > Insecta > Odonata > Libellulidae > Pachydiplax > Pachydiplax longipennis. The sequence continues at coordinate 34,631,470 of JAVFKF010000019.1, forward strand.
TTACATGGTGGAATTCTGTGACACCCATCTCGAATAAACACTACGTAATTTCCTTGAAGATTTCAATACTTTGACGAAGATGCATAAAATAAATAAAATCCTAGTCGCAATAAAAAATTCTTTTGAGGAAATTGCATACTCTTCATGATGAGAACCATTTAATATTTAATAAACGATTTGAGTCTAACTTTTGTAAAGCACGATTTTATTCACAATTATTGTATATGTTTATAATAGTGAGTAAGTAATGAAAAAACAACGTTAATAAATAGATTCCGAATCTTTTTTAAAGTTCGAGTAAAACTTCGAAAATCCAATAGTTTTACAGAAAAATGAGTGAATTAAAATCAAACTGAATATCATTTGAGCATCAATTTAGAGATGCATTGATTTTAATTTTACAGATAGTTAAAATCAATCTGTATTTTTCTATTCATCATTATTTATTAGAAATAGATTATGGAGTCTTAAACAAGGATTTCCAAAAAATTGATTGTCGAACCCGAAATTAGGTTAGAATTTCTCCAACTCCGAAACCTAAAAAATTCCGATTCCCCATTCCAATTAATCATCTCATCGCTAGTATAGTTGAGTCAATAACTTGTGCTTCATTTTCAGGGATATTCTAAGGACTTGTCACGTAGACGGCACTCTAAGGACATTTGAAGAATTCTTACGAGAGAGAGAGTGAAAACCCGGCAAAAGAAACTTCACTTGTGCTTTTGTGAGTGCATCCTAATAATGGTTTTACGGTTGGCAGGCCTTCTTTCAGGTGGAGAGTCGTGTGACGTCCGAACCGTGACGTGCTTCTCCATGCGGAAGCTCCGTTTGAAGTGCCGCTGCCTTCAGACGCTCATTATTGCCGAGGGCTGCATTTCAAAGGCGAAATTGGCGCACCAACCCAAGGAAATGGTGCCTCACTTACCAAGCCCTTATTACCGCGCGAATTTTGGCGCACTTGATAAAAAAAATCTCACGCACATTCCGGTGCATCAATTTGGCAAACACGAACACGAAAGCTATCGGCGCCAAGGAAGATGACGATTTCATTTCTACTTCTGGACGGGCAAAAGGCGTGGGCAGGGAAGACAAATATCAAGGAGAAACGCAATAATTTTTATCTGAATCGGGATGCTATAAAACTTACTACAAATTAATTATGCGATAATAATAAAATAATAAATACTAGTAAAAATATTACTAAACAATATATAAATGTTCATTCCGCGGATTCTCCACAGAATTATCATTGTGCTGAGAGGGAGAAATAAGAAAAATTGTATTTTAGGTCGCAATGAAGGAGACCAATCAAAGACGAATAGATTAAAGCGACATCTGTAAACTCCGAGGCATTCATTATCTTCCTGGCTTTCCATAAGACACTCTTAACTCTTTCCACTTGTGAAGCACTACTTTTCTTACTTATTTACTTATGAAATACTGCTTTTCTTGCTATAACCCAGGGGCTAGCGTAGAGTTAAGCCATTATTCATGCTAATTCACGGGCGTAAAGCTTATTATTCAATATTTTTTATTCTTGCCGTAGTGAAGCAACTGAATTTTCTATGGTCTGTATTTTATTAAAAACCCGAATATTAACTCTTATAATTCATAGGTGGGGTCTCGATCTGATCTTTGCGCTAAGGGCCTTCAATAACTTAAATCCTCCCGAGAGGTTTAAATGATATTGCTAATGGTTGATTCGAGAGTCTAACTGAGGTCGATGGATACATACAAATTCAGATTTACTTATACAGAGTTTAAGAAAGAAAGCAGCAATATAGCTCATCTGAAGAAGTTAAGGGAGATTGATTTCTCATGTAACTCAGGCGAGATAATGAGCGTTTCCGAGTTTACAGCTATGTCGCTTTAATCCACTAATCTCTAATTGGTCTTTTCCCCGTGACATAAAAGATTTCTTTCCTGCTCCTACCCCTCATCCGCGAAGATAAATTTAAGAAGGTTTAGCCAACTCGCAGATTCAGTATTTATATTCGTTAATTTTCATAAGAAGGTGAAAAAATAAAATCTTTCCCAAAGTCATAAAATTGCTCAGGCCTATACTACTTAATAGGTTATAGTAACTATAACGCAACCCACATTGCTACATATGCTATTTCAATTGACTTGACTTCATTAACCACATATCCTTTGCTATAATTCTATATATCTATATATGAGTTTAGTGGAAGGGGATGCCGTCTCAATTTCGTCCAAATAAAGACAAAATTTATTTATTTTTGAAAAGCAATTCTTATTAACCAATATTTTTTCCAGGACTTTATAAAGGTGAAATTAATTTCATACCAAGCATAATATTCTATATTAAATTCGCCTGTTGATACACATATTTAATAAGGCTCAGATTTCCATTGATTTACGAAGCATGGAGTTTGTAAAACCACAAAGCATCCATCATTGTTTTCCGTCCAATATATTTAGAATTTCCACCTCAATTCTCTCGAGCGCAGACCAAGAAATCTCACGACGTCTGCGCGAAAATCTCAAAATCTTCACGACCACTCGAGCAGCAGAAATTATCTCCGCTATCACTCGAACGGGACATCCGTTCTATCCTAGTTACACGAATATGTGAGCAAAGTCGACGTCCTGTGGATGCCGACTCCCGTTCACCGCTTCTTGCGAAAGGGAAGAGAAAAAAAGAAAGAAAACGCCGCTCCTCAGACACGATCCTGAGCGATATGAGCAAGGACACCGAATCGAAGAGATTGCATCGTCCGATAGGAGGCCCTATCCATGACTTAACTTCGCTCTGAGATTCGGAGCGCGTCTTCGGGAGGACAGCCCTTTGGAGTGTGCCGAAAGGGGGCAGCCAAGCGAAAGGACCGGGGTTCGAACGAGACGGACAAAGGGGGGGATTAGCGGAGGGGGATTCGATTTTTTCTTAAGGCCTTTCCTTTACCCGAATATTCTTCTCTCGACAATGGCCGCCGATGACGTCCTTTGTGAAGGCCCCGAGGTTCGGACGGTAGCAAAGGAATATTGTAACGCGGTTTAGCGACAAAGGAAGGTATTTAGCGCTTGCACTTGCTCCTAATGGCATTTCAAGGGAGTCTGCTTTCTACGCTCTCCTGTAATCCACTTGCGTGGGAACAGGGGATTACTAAGGGATTCTCGGCTATTATTGTTCGAGGGGACTTTCTTTCGACGGCGAAAATGGTTTTGTGAACAATATTTTTTCAACGTTAATCTCGACACAAGAAATGCTGAAACGGGCCTGAAATTTTGGGTCAGAGTACGGAACGCGTTGAAAAATACATATTCTTGGGTCACGGATGCAATTGGGAATTTCGGCAACAAAAATTGAAGAATAATCCTACAGATATTTAGTGACTATTCTGAGGGTCAAGATCTAAAGATTTAAATTCTTGCGAAGTTTGGCGTAATCTGGATTGCGAATCATCCTACATCGCAGTCTGATCTCGTTGTCCCGGGATTGTGTACCTCGGAATTTAAGGAATGTCCTGCAATAGTGTAAGAAGCGTATTCAAACAAAAAAGAAACCATTAACGCGCTTCTCTTCGTATTTTAGAGTTTTTGGGTGATTTTGTATTTTCTGACGCTTCGGTTTGCAATTTCTCTTCTTCGTCTGCGAACCATGCAATTTGCCATAAACTAAGGATAAACCCCAGCGAAGTATTCAATTACTTTACAATTACTGCTCGTAATGAAACTGACGCCAATCCTAGATTATTAAATCGAAATGGGAAAAAATCTAAAAATTGATTCTATGAGTATTAAATAAAGATTGAAATTAAATACAAGTAAAATGTAGTTAAAAATAAAAGTTTCGCCGATTGAAAACGAAGAAAATAGCCTGGATATCCGACATATCTGTAGGCTACCGTACTGAAGGGTTAAATATGGTATTGGAAATCTTAAGTCACTCCATGTTTTCAAGGTTCTTACGCTGTGGAACTTGCCCATATTGATAATGATATCATATAGCAAAATCAACGGACAGGTTTGATACATGCTCGTGATAGATGAATAGTAGTTTAAACAAAATTTATCAACGCAAACCTCTATTGTAATTAATTACTTAGAAATTTGATAAAGTGGTGCGGAGGTATTCATTGAATTCTAGTAACTGAGATCTACCACTAAGCGAATGAAAGAAACTGTACATCTAAATTCCAACAACTTTGCACAAAATGAAACATTCTCAGGAGAAAGTCCCCTTATCAACTCCACATGAATCAACCCGTGACCGTAAACTATAAAAGCCTTGCATTACAAAACGTGGGAGTGAATCAAATAATCAAACTTAGAGAGAATCATCTTGTTTTGATTTTAATGTTATTCCCGAGGATTTTATCGCAGCGGATAGGAAACTGATACTCCTGTTCAGAGTGCGGTTTGATCTTCGCCCAGTTGTTATTGAGTTGCTGTTTGAACAGAACCTAGAGGATCTTAACCCTGAAACAATTGCTCGATATCAAAGTCTAAAACCCTTAAGTTTCCGTTGGTGCGTCATCATGCGCATGATTCACATTGTTCATCCACTTCAGCACAAATTAGCATATACCGAGAGGATCTATTGGAACGACAAACGGTGAAATTTTTGAATGACCATCATTTCTAATTTAATTCTGCAAAAGGAAAAGTCTCCAATCAACCAAAATAGATCAAAATTACGTGCTCATCTTTTAAGAGCATATTCGAGTCGTCCGGATTTGAACCCTTAATAATATGATAGCCCATCGGAATTCGAACGAATTTCTACATTTCATAATTCTATCGTCGGAAACTGAATGAAGTTAATGTTCAAAAATTTCTCTCTTGCGTTTCTTACGGGAGTTACAGACATAATATATCGGTTCGGATAAATAAATATAATAATTTAAAATATATGAATACATAGACAACGGTGATTATTATATCAAATGGATTAATTATTTTTACTTCGATTGATACTTCTTTTCTAATGAAACTTCATGAAATATTTATGATCACGCGGATTTCTTTTTGAACGCTTGCGGTCATTGTCGAAGAAAAGAAATTTTTGATATCTCACTATCATAATAGCTATTTAAATGCGAAAATTTATTTAATATGATTCCGTCTATTTAAATCGTACACTTCGTAATCCCTCATATAATAAATGTGAGAATACGCGTCAGTGGAAAACCGTGAAATATCTAGAATAATGACTATGGAAATTCACAGTCCTTGAAATAACATTATCTTTGGGAAATCGGTCTGGAGCTTAATCACTTATACACAAATGTTTTACATTTGAGACTGATTTTGTAATGGAAACAATTCTACACTCCACTACGGGATTCTTCCGTTTTCACGGAGTCAAATTTACGAGAGGATCTACGAGAGAAAAGTCGGCGCAACTGACAAATGTCAGCATACAAAGCATACTTTCACGTTTGCTTACTGATAAACGCTTTCCAAGCAAATATTGACGATCTATTGACAGAAACGACCCCGTTCAGAAGAAGAAAATAAGAAGCAGAGCATCCCTTGCCTGTTTTGAACAGATGCAACTTCAAGCTTCAGACGTGACTATAGAAAATTTAGCGAGAGAAGTAAAGAATGTTGAGAAAAGACGGGATCCCAGTTAATACTTTCAATGTAATTCGATGGAATAGATAGGTGCATCTCCGCTAGGAATTCTTTTCTGTTCACCAGCAGATAAAGATGAATGAATATAATGCTTCAAAATATCAACATTCTCATGTATAAAATGTCATATATCAATGAATAGAAAAATCGTTTTAAGGACTCTTACGCCAACGAAATGCGACAATAACAAACTAAAAAAGTAGCTCAATCGCTTAGGTTTTACACCCCTTGCCACACGCTGAAAGGCGGCTTGCAGGGTATTTATGAAGATCTAGATGTAGATATTTGCCCTGAAGCCGCATTTCGATGTGTGGCAGGGGATACATAAACCATGCATCCCTAGTCGATTTCTTTAGTAAAGGATTGGTAGAAAAAATGAATTTTCGAATCGGCTTTAGCATTTCTCAGACCTTCCTCGCAGTATCAGATCGGTCTATGAAACAGGATGGATGCATAATATCGGCTACATCTTCTACGAAGGTACACTCTCTGAATTTTTTAAGTAAATTAAATCTTTCATTGAACCTTCTTTATGATAAAGATTCCTATCCTGAAGCATCGGAGTAACGCTCACCGATTTATCATGGCAATTCTTTACAAAACGTATTGCCTTTCGTTGTACCTTTTCTAATTCGCGAATACAACACTTTTGGCAGGGTCCTTGAGATCTCGAGGAGTAAATATATCGTAATAAAACAGAAAGAGAGTGTTTTGTGGGCTGCTGAGCGTAGTCTCGGGGAGGTCGTGATGGCTTTTCACCACTGCCGTTAAAAAATTCGTTATTAATACACTATTGTCCCTCTGGTAGAAACTGCTTCATTGTAGAGTCAACATGACCAATATTAAGTAACCAAGAGGCTATATTTGTGCAAAAAGCTAACCAATCTTAAAAAATACTATGTAAGCAACATACACAAAATGACTATAAGGCTATTCCGTTTACAACACGGTTTTCGCTAAGTTCCCTGAAACGTCTTATGGACATATGATGGACTACATCCACTAAGACCGTACTCCTGTATTTATTAAGTAAATTAAGTCTTTGTTTCAACCTTTCCTTCATACATTTTTCATCCCCAATCCTGAAAAATATATAAATCCTTACAAACGTATATTTCAACAAGTATAATACATCAAAGTAAGCTTTGGGACGAAGCATAAATGGGGAAGGCTAACGTAATGCCGAGAGAAACAAGTGAATGTTGTAACGCGGCTTTTGCATGAGCTCGGTGACTTCTCCATTCCTCAGCCTGTCACATCCTGTGTGTTTTCGTGGAGATGGATGCTCTCCACAGTTACGCCTTTTGCTTGTTTTGCACCGTCATCCTAACATGAAATCCGGTTGATGCTCTTTCTGCCCATCTATCTTCCCTTTCGAGTAGCTCCCTCTTACGCCCGACTCTTTGACATTCGTCAGATGAAATGATCTGCGCTGGAGCAATTTCGCTGCCTGCGTGTTCGCTCGCGGTGGCGTGATACCGTTTTTTCCTTCCTCCGCTTGTTTTTCGATGAGTGACGGCCAATTTTGCTGATAAACTCCCTCTCTTTTTGTTTTCGTGCCATGTGTGCTATTGGAGTGCCTAAGATCCGAAGATGGCATCTCATCTGTTGATGCGAGATTCGCGAAAAATGCCATCCGAGGAGTGCTGAGCATAATTAGACGGAATCGAAGCCTGTTTCATTGGTAAATGAAAAACTCATCGAGGATATTGAATAAGTTTCTTTATCGGGAGGTAAGATCTGTGGTGTCATGCTTCCCTGAGTATCTGACAATGAGCAAAAGAATATGAGCCCCATTACTGTAACTGAACTATCATTTTCCGAACATTAATTGATAATAAGAAATCAGGCAATGTCCCTATTAGGTCTTTATCGCTTTACTGATATTACGGACCCTTAACCCTTACTTGACACATTTCTGTAGAGTGACGTGCTTGACACACTAGGGTGGATCGCACGCACCCCCAAAAATTGTTATGAAAAATAATATATTGAATTTTTTTACTTAAAACTTTTTATAACTTCTCAAAAACTTTCTTTTTGAAGTTAATTGGGTCATGTAACCAAAAAATAAAATTACGTATACCCTTAAAAAATTTAAAGATCGGAAAAATGAAATTATTATCAAATGTTTTTATGAAATGTCGAAAATTTTTATTTTTTCATGTAAATGGTTAAAGATTTAACCGAAATTGGATAATATATAATACTACGGGGAAAAAGTAGTATAGTGCTGAAATATTTAAAAAACTGCATTTATTCTGGAAAATGAAAGAAAGGAATTTCGCGAAAACGTGAAAATTCTGTAACTATCAAAATAAGGAAAGTTTTTACTGAAGAAGGATCTGGTAACCTCACCCGGTTTATAACCCGCAAAGATTTTTTAGTCAAAGTTTTTATTGTTTAAAGATAATATACATGCGATTTTGATTAGGAAATGGAAGAAACATATTAATAATAACGAATATCAATTAAATTTGCTTAATGGGGTGGGGTTGTGGTATACTACACCCAGTGTCAAACAACTCTTTCAACTTCTTATTTATCCTTCCTGTTCTATCCTACTGCTCCTTTATTAAAATAAGTCTCTTTTTGCGCGAAAAGAAGACCATTCTTCAAAAAGATAATGCAACGCAACCAGTACTACACAACCCGGTTATAACGCTATCCCGCATTAAGACTCTGTTTTCTCTTGTTCACCTGAAAAACGTCTTAACCGGGTTTTAATGTATTAAGTCAATATCCAGAATTTTCTCATCTCGCGAATTTTCCGGTGACTCAATCATCCGAGAGATTTCACTCCCCAACATGCCCGGATAATAGGAGTTTTCATCTTTCTTGCGTTACTCGGGATGAGTAGGTGAAGAGAGTTGGTATCATCACAATCGATGGGCATCTGACGCCACTCGGCTCTGTACCCATCCGTCTGGATCCATTGTTTCCAAAACGGGTTCCTCGCCAAGTGGAGCGTGAGGCAGAACAGAAAAAAGGGTATAAAAATCGGGAAGAGATGATTGGAAAGCAGCATGATCGTGTTTAATTGACGTCTTCGCAAGAATTTTCAATATAATCACACGAGTGATTTCGATGGAGGAAGGACGTCTCATCGCATTTACGGGAGTAGTTTGAGTCACATCAGGAATTCATAAAGAGTTTAACAAAGCTAGAGCTTCTGCTATTGATTTTATAATGAAAGTTTTTTTACGATAAGGCATGTGACGTTACTTCATGAAGATATCTTCCGAACTTCTTCTTTAAAACGTAACTTCGCAGCTAAAAACGCGTTTTCACGGCTGCAGTTTATCATGCGGAAAAGAGAGAAATTTTATCGCTGAAGAACGCTGATGGAGTATGGATGGAGAAAGTTGCTGAAGACAAGTAATAGATAGAAAAATAACGAATAATGGATCAAATATAACCAGATAAACAAGATCGCCATATAAGTTTTGAATAAGTTTCAACATCAGGGTATAAAAGTTTCTAAAAATGTTGTAAAATACCACCTACTTGATAAAGCTAGAACCGGTTTATTTTGATTACATCGCGTAATGTTTTCCCCTCAAAGACTACAAAGACTTCGCAGGCCGCGGATAAGAGTATTGATATAGCTTTTTTTATTTTCAATTGTGCGTAAATTGAGTATAGTGGTATAACTTTTTAATGATTCCTACCAGCGTTTACTTCATACCACTTTAACTGCCAATGGTTAAAGTAGGCAATGATATAAAAAATTCATGAAAAAATCCTAACTTTTTCTTGGAACTGACTTTGAGAGAAATACAAGAGCTAACGGGCGCAAAGCAAAGTTGGAAAATTGGGTATAAACTAGAATATTCCATTTTCTACACAAGAATAAGATAAAGAATTTCACATTGAACATCATATGTAAGACTTGTGTAAATCTATATGGTTTAAATTTACTGATAGTTAAAATAAATAAGTAGTTATCTATTTATAATTAGTTTCCGAAATGGAAGATTGAGATTTAAAGAAGAATATTAAAATAACAGATTGTTTTTCGAAAAGGAAAAGATCGTTTTCGAAATCGGGAATTAGGTTTAGAATTTTCCGATTCTGATACCCGGAAAAATTTCGATATAGCCGATTCTCGATTCCGATTAATCGTCCCATAGCTATTTGATATGTAGATACATATAAACGCTCTGGGTTTCGATGCTTAGAATTTTCCTATTATCTTCATTCACGCTTACGTATATATACGGAAAGCCTGAAGAAGAAGTAAAGGTGTTACCCTTAACTCTACCCTAAATTGGACCAAACACCTCAACCTTGTATTAGCCAAAGCCCAAGCAAGGCGCAACCAACTATCCCCCATCTTAAATAATAGAAAAATTCATCACCCCTTCAACTAAATTAAGACTAATCCATTCACTCATCCTACCAATATTTTTATATGCTGCTCCCATCATATTCAACACTTCTAAAACAAATATCCAAAAATTCGAAATATTCTATAACAAATTAATAAGACAGGCAACCGCTACTAACAAACTAGTCAGACTTTCTGAAATTAAAAAGTACCACAATATAACTAGTATTAAGTATAAAATTAGAAAAATCGTCCAGAATTTTAAATACAACCTCAGAAAGGTAAACAACAACATTGTCAAAAAATTATGGTGCTCTGCCACAAAAAAAGAAAGAAAAAAAAACAGAATAAAAGATACTCAGGAAATAAATCTTCTATAAATATCATTAAAAAAAATAAAAAATAAAAAAAAATAAAAATAAAAATAATAATAAAAAAACAAAAAAAAATAATTAGAAATTTTTAAAAAAGGCAACACCTATTATCAATTAGTTTTAGAGTTAGCTTAAAGATGTAGCCTAGTCTAGTTTAGGAATTGAAATTGAAACTTATTTTCTTGAAAGCCACCTTGCCACTTGTAAGGGTTTGCCAACATTATCATTATTGCCACAATGACTGAAATGCCGTATAAAGGCGACAGTCAACAGACTGACAAAACATGAAGAATCCCAAGAAGAAGAAGTAAAGGTTTGGGTTATTGCAGACAATTTAGTTTGGTTAGCGGAAGGTTATAAGGTTCTAATTAACAAAATTAAGTGAATATCGCATGAAGTTTTGCCTCACAGATTGAGCTGGCTGCAATAACCTGCGAAGTGATTTCAAGCGGAGACTAATCCCACGGATGCGTCTCAGTGAGTCAGCCGTTCGCCTTTCCGAGTGTACTTACTCTGGAAAGAAAAACACTGGCAATAAAAGGGAAAGGGAATAAGAAGCAATCGAACTCTGAAACAAACACGACGCACCTCGAAAGTGAATCACTCGGAGTAACTGGACTGCTCCAAATAAAGGAAGTCGCAGTCTCTTGTCCTTCCTTTAAACTCGAGGACGTTGTCCCTTTCTCAGCGTCCAACTCCATAGTATCCTCCGCTACTTCCGATCCGCGTCTCCCATTTACCTTTGGCTTTTTTATCGCGCTATGAGTTGCCCCGTGAATCGCTCCATACGAAAAGTACGCTCGCGTTCATTATAAAGTGAAATTTCAGCATTATCCTTCGATAGTTTATGGCTGCGTTACTCGAAAAGCTTTGTCCCTTTTACCCCTTGATTTCTTTAAAAAGTCGCGGGGAGCTTAAAACATTTTGGTCAAGTGAGCATTATTCATTTTCTACTAGAGAGATAAATGATTTAGCTGAAAGTGATGAAAATGCATCTCCGAATCCAGTGGAAAAATAATATTAGCACTTCCAAGATAAAATGTATTAGGCACTCATCATGTATTAACTTTCACAAATTCGAATTTTTCTTCGATTCGATTAGAAAGAGATAGTCCACGATCAATATAGGAATCTTTATTCAATTCCCCTTCTTTCGGCCGGTATTTTTGATTTAGTAGGACAAATATTTCTAATTTAATTCTGGAAAAGAACAGTTTGCAAGGGACGAAAACGAACGTGCATTTCTTATGGGAGTATTTTCAGGTCGTCTAGACTCGGATAGGATAGAATACTTTCGTAAAATTAACGACGAATTTGATAGCCAATTAGACCTCAATATGAATCTTATAATGTCATTCTACTATTTTACTGTGTAATCTATTTATTGATTAGTTTCTCAATGTTTAACTTACGGGTGGTTTACATATCTTATCCTCGTTATTAGATGTATAGATATACGAAAATTTTGTGGTTGTAAATAATCAGTACCCTTGACAACTAAGGCGATTATTGAGACAATGCTCATGAAATTTTCTATAAGAATACACGAGAAATTAAAAACCGTTTAAAAGGATATAGGCGATAACATGATAGGCGTTTTGAAGGAAAATTTTGTGATTCTTCAGGATCATTTCCATTTATCGATAACCTAAGAGCATGGACAAACTTACGGCAGGTAAAAGTTTTCATTAATAAGCTCGATTATCATAAGGAAAGTTATATCTTGCTAATTTTTTTAATTTTTAGCAATAATGAGGCGTACAAAGAAATGGTATAGCATAGTGTTCAATAAAATTCTATAAGATAATTTTTAGGGATTTTGTTAATATTTCTTCCTATGAATTTTATTACGTTTAAAATTTATAAAAATTGATTGTGTGAGTAAATTAAGCATTCTTTACTACAGGCTTAGAATTCAATCCAATTTATGTCTTGGGAAAATTTGGCGAATGTGATGTTCACACTTATGCTTACTGTATTACCCAATAAGTATAAGCGGAGAATTACTGCCCACAAATAATTAAAGGGGTGAAAAAGATAGTATTTTCAACTTGTTAATATACTAATGTCATTGTTAAATTTTAAAATTAAAAATGTAAAAGTTTTGTGTATGCCGATTTCATGATGATAATAATATGTAAGATATGCCTTCAAATGTATTATAAGATATATTAGAAATTTTATAGGACATCAATTCAGTTCCTACCAAAGCCTACAACGAATGATATCTTATTAATATAATAAATATGAAATTTATTAAAGTTTTATTCAGGCACTCTGGCTTGGAAGGATATATGCTGTGTACACTCATAGATGTACATTTTTAAAGTACTCAAATTAAGTTCCGTTATTCCTGACGGCGTAGTTCAATCGTAATAAATAACACAGAGATTACTTCTTCGGAAAGTATCTCGTTAAATCGCAGCAATAGCACGCAGTAACCGCGATCGATGGACCTCGAACACTACGCAAACACGCGCGCAATAAAAAGTTACATCCTCGTTTGTGCCGGCAGTAATCGGTAGCGCATTTTGTGAAACACTAGCCTTCTGGGTTAAGAAGGTGACCCCTGCAGTCTGCGAGGGAAGGCCAAGAGAGGGAGCAAAGACCTCGTGTGCGTAACCAGAGGCGTTTCTTACCTCATCTGAGTCGTGATGGCTTTCCGAGTGTCCAAACAGAGGGCGCTGTCATTGCACGACCGCTGTTAAACGGCAAACGATCGTTCCATTCGCAGATTCGTTCGAAATTTGGACGTAGAACTAAGGCGCAGAGTCCTCATGGTAAACCAAGTAGGTTAAGATTTTATAATATTTTTACAGTTAGACTGACGTATTACGTGGATTTCGTCTCCGTAAACATCAACGATGAAGTACCTCTTAGTACCTGTAAAGTACCTTTGATCGAGAGTCAAAAAAAAAAAAAAATACATGTAATTAGATAGAAGGTTAAAGAGGAATATCAATTGGTCCTTTAGAAAATTGCGTTATTTCTAAATAATTTCTTCACTCGTTTTTAGAATCCTCGGGTTACCGCGAAATGGAAAGTAAATTTATGAATTACAAGGAAAGTACATAATAGATATCCATGATTAATTCTAAGAAATTTCAAGAGTCATTTTTAAATACGCCCAGGAATAACACAAAACCTTTAATTAAATCTTGCATGAAATGATCAAGTTTATATAGTTAAAGATTCAACCTTTTTCGAGTGAGGATGTCCAAATTTTCACTTTTATGTGACCATCCGTTCAATTATATATCTATGGATTCATCTACTAATGATTTCTTACCGCTAGTGATAACTTATTTAATGGATGTTTAAAGAGGAAATTTGATCGGTCTTAAGAAAATACGCCATTAATATAATATGTCTTCGTTTTTAGAACCCTCGGGTTACCGCGAAACGGAGAGTACATTATGAAACTCAAGGAAAGTAATTTCTATTTGCTCGGCTCCAAATTAAGTCGAAATTTCGACGTCAAAAATAGGCTTCGTTTCTCATGGCGAACGAAGTAATGAGAATTCAATGAGCAACTGATGTTATATTTAAGAAGTCTCCGACAGTGGAGATTGACAATTAGCATAATATCTTTCCGCTTTGGACCTCGGTTCAGCTTAACATCTGCTAAATAGATCTGTGTTTCGTGAAATTGTTGTGATATTAATGTCGCGCCGGAGAAAATTAAAATAGTGCAAAATATGACGATTAATGGAAGTATTTTAAGGTCTCGTTTTGTACGACAAATACGATACACTCCACAAAAAAGCGCATATAAAAATCGCACTAAAAAGACTTTAATTTCTAAAAAAAATTACAGTTTTCTCAGAAAGTATAAAACCATATCTCACGACACATTTCTTTAACGTTCTAACCATATATTAGAATGTGATTGCTGCTTATTACTGAAACACGAAATCAGCCAACTTTAAACATGCTATTATAAATATGTTCAAATCACATAAAATACAAATTTAATTAGAGAACAGTTACAAGTTATATATCTTTCGATGCGAAGCTCCGAATGATGCAATAGCGGCTTGTCTTTGATAAGCGTCATGCATAAGGGGATTCCCCGTATTGCATAAGCTCGCTCAAACATATCACTGACATATGGATGAAGAGTTAAGGCAGACTCAGCTGTTCTTTACATCCATAAATGTTATGTGGCTGTTGACCAAATCAAGTGAGCTTTCAGCGTTCCACAATTTCTAGAGTCTATCTCTATGCGAGCCTCCTAAACAGACTTATCCGTGTGTAGGTCCAAAATATTTTTGGATGAAATAAAAACAACTTCAAAATCGGATAAAAAAGATCCGCATAAAATACCATGCACTATTAGATAAAAATAATCTCTGACGTGTCAAGTGAGAAACGGAGCAAATATATAGCGGTTGAGTGCATTTTCTAGCTACGAAATAGAAGCCCGAACTAAATGGCAACTTCGAGCATTCAATATGCAATTCACCTGAATTTTTTATTTTTAAATTTAGACCCTCTTTTAAGACACACTAATCTGTGCTGAGAAATTTGGTCAAAATATTTTCTCTTCCCATCCGAGGGACAAGTAAAACATATTTTAGCAGTCTAAATTTTACATCAGGTAAGCATATTGTAAAGAGTGTATAATAATAATTAGATTGATGGATTACATAAATTTCATCTCCGCAAAAGTCAATGATAAACTACCTTTATGTACTTGTCAAGTGCCTTTGACTGTTATTCAGAAATATTACACGCAATGTAATTGTAATAACTTTTTAATGGAAGGTTAAAGAGAAATATCAATCGATCTAAATAAAATTGTTATTTCTACATAATGTATTTGTCTGCTTTCAGAACACTTGGCTGACTGCGAAATGGAAAAAGAACATTTATGAAATACAAGGTTAGTCCTAATAGAAAATTAATTAATCCATTATTAAACTGACTAGGATTCTGGAACGCTGTATATGAAATGTCTTATACGAATCTACCACTTGATGCCGCAGCAGTTGCGCCTAATAGAAAATTATCACATTTCTTTTAACGAATTTAATGCATTACACATTCTAGAGTGAGAAGCAGGAATTGCGTTTGCTCTATTCAGCGTGTGCGCAAACTTAACATTAAGCTTTCCAATCGTTCATTGCTGGACTTCTTACTTATATAGAGCTCATGCGTTTAAGGCAGAGCAGTAAATTGATATTCTGGTGTCACAGCGCCTTTTTTGCCATGTGAGAGGATCCGTCAATTATTTTGGACAACGAGAGAGACGAAACTTGGAACCAGAGGAGGACAAATCTAGATGTAATATTTTTTGCTCCGACGGAAGCGATTTTATTAACATTCCAAGCGGACGTGAGCTGCAAGAGAGCAATACGTTTATTTGGATAAGATTGTGGAAGGAATTCAACCGAAGACAAACTTTTATGAGGCGAAATTCCATTAAGGCCTCTATTGCGATCCTACGGAAGACTCATGCGATTTCGAAATTTTCCTTTATTTCGATTCTGAATTTGTTCAGCGTTCACTTGCAGAAATTCTATCATAGTAAAATACACAAACTGAAAGTACATAAATCTAGATTCTAGATCTAGGGGTAGGGGGAGCTATTGCCCATCTCAGTTTTACTAAACGTCCAAAATGCATAGGATACAAAGAGGAGCTAAAACTAAAACTTGTCAGCGAAATCTTGTCGCGATTACTTTACGTCTACCGGATTTTTTTTCGACAATATTGCATTTAACGCCGTTAAAGCACTAAGACTGATGTAACTTTAGGAAGAGTGTACATAGTGATAGCATACATAACTAATTTCTAATAATTAAAGACTTACTTTTTGAAAAGAAAATAATGAGGATATCGTGGTTCCTCTACGAGAAGGGTTTATCCACAACACAACCGGTTCGATTATTAATCGCTATCTTCAGTCGATGAAGCTAAAACCTGAATCAACCCTAAGATGACGATATATCACCGAAACCAGTCAAATTCTTCAAAAACCTTTCCTGGTAGAAATTACGATATCCTCATCGATTTGCTATCACGATGGACTTTACGTCGTTAAGGCTGTATCAGTTAAAATTACCGCTGTGATTCAACCTGGTTCTACTATTCTTTCTACATTCAATTTTGGCTTAAAATATGCTTTGAGAAAAAACGTTCTGATTAAATAAAAAAATTAATTTAAGGACAAGATTAATTAAGACCTAATCATTTCTGTTACTGTGTTTAGCCAAATAATAGTAGTTTTTCAGTCAATTTTGTATATTATATTTTATTAGATAATTATGATTTGCACATGACTGTATATATTAAAACACACGTCCTTCCTCCTGTTTACTCAGGATCTTTTACAGACAATTGTCTACAATTGAGTACCCAAAAAATGTAGGTTATGTTTCATGAAGAATGATTTTCAATACTTGGCTGCGCATATAGTATGATGCCTGTAAAAATCTAGGATCGACTTTCATTCGTGGTGTGTGAAAAATTCTAGTTTTTCTGGCCAAAAATTAGGGGGTCGAATTTTTAACGAGTTTAAATATTATTTTGGTATGTATGGCAATTCATCTTTTCTTAAATCATCCAAACTAATACAGTTATGGATATAATAATAATACAGAATGCATTATTTTAACTAGTATCAAAGTACTAAGTTAAAGTAAATAACTTAAAATATATTCGTTCAATTATTGGATCGAATACGAACGGTAATAATTTTCAGGGAGAACTGTATTAGTCATCTTAAACTGCGGTTGAAAAACTACATTCTCAAATGAGCAATTATGAATTTAGACAATATTATGGTTTATAAGTCTACATCTGCATAAATACTCCGGAGTTTGATTAATTAATATAGCAATATAATAAATTAATAAATAATTAGTTAATCGGGAAAGTAATTTTCAACGCTAATTTGACCCATAGAGACCCTCTTTAGATAGACAGTCTTTAGATAAAAAATCCCAACACCACCATCATTTTTCTAAATTGAGAAACGGAGGTTATTAAATAAGCTGTGAAATAAATTACCAGATATCGCGAAATTAATCCATCTTCTCTCTCCCCTACGATGCGCGTCTGCAGATCATCAATACTTGCTTCGAAATCGAAGGCCATCTTCGACAGAAAATTTTCGCGAAAACTCTTCCCATTATTCTTTCCCAGAAGGATCTCCAACGACGTCCGAAGAAAAAGAACAATAAAAGGAACGTTTCGGGAATAAGGTCTCGGTGCGGGAGGCCCTCTTCATCGCGATGCTCAGATATTCGTCACGCGTCCTCGTTTTCCCACGGCCCTTGTGGGCCACCCCCATCCACCAATTGGACGGGAGATGTGCTTGCGACAGACGAACAGCGATACGAAGCGATAAATTATTTCTTTCCAAACATCTTTGCTTTAGATGTCGATGGGAATACTATCCCTCTGTACTCCGAGGAGAAATACGAAAAAGGTGAACATTCCTCATAGCTTTATTACATGAGCAGACTTTAGGAGAATGAGGAGATGACTAATTTTAAATTGGAAATCCCGGACTTCCCTGGTACTTCCGTACCAAGAACGTGCTGGCCACGACAAACGACTAACGAATGTTTCAAGCTCTGAAATTAGAAGCTCTTAAAAATGCGCCTTGGTTACTCTCATCCTGGTTACATTTCTAGCCGATTTTGAATTTTGAAAGCATCACATCAGAGATGAAAATTTATTTTGGAAAATTTGGGAAGATTTTCCTTGAAACGTATCAAAAAATTCGCTGAATCCAGATAAAATATCGCCAAAAAAAGAAGATAGTGTATAAAGCGGCCTAACTTCGTCTATATAAACATAGCATAAACCAAGATATTATGTGAATTAAATATATACTATTTGTTCTGCGTCTTTCATGAGATAAAAATTAAATAATTGTCTTTAATTATATTAATAAATAAATATGCTCTGCTTGAACTTCGTTAAGGAGGGTCTATGAATACCAAAACGCGCAAAGCTGCAATTTGTAGCTAAAATAGAAAATGAGTTGTTAAAAGGGGGAAATAGTCGCTAATCCAGCGATAAAATAGCTGGCAGCTATTTATCACATATCTTCGTAGCACTTTGGGATAGCTTCGTTTACAGAAATCATCCTCTAAATGTCTATGTGAAATGTGACAGTTGAATTTAACTATATTCATTTTCTCTACAAAGTTCCTCTTCTAAATTTTCTAATAAGAATATTTAAGAATTTAGATCTAAAATTACTGATTGTGAGTAGATATATAAGTTACCAATCCCCTAAGGATGAAATTTGTACCCATCTTGGGTAAGTATTTTATCCCGAAATTCGACATACTTAGACGCCTTTCTATTGGATAGAGGTCGTATTAAATGATGTCACATTTAAGGAGGGGTCTGAGATTATGTGACACTTCATCATATAGAGTATGCATGCGTCACTTTGTGACACAGGAGGGAGGGACGGATATTCCAAAAATGCCATGACATCATTAAAAGGCGGGCCATTAAGGACGTGCGTAATTTTTAATGGTAAGAATTTTCGATCCTTTCGTTGCATCATAACAAAGTATATGACGTCTAGAATGTGTTGTTAAAATTTCAGGTATGTATTCTGAGAATTGACGAAGTAATGTCGGTTTTTGTAACAGCCGAACTCATGAACGTCAAGTACGAAAAATTGAAGGAAAATTTCACTACGAAAGTTTTGAAACACGATGTCTACACGACCAATCATTTTCAAAGGCAGCATTATATAGAAGACCACGGCATCGAACCTTAATATCGTAGAGTATTTGTTCCGGTTTTCTCGTCTTCGAGTGTGTGCCGAGAAGTCAATATGATCGACTATCTGAAAGGGGTTTGCGAATTCTAGTAAATGCACTAAAAGATAAAGCAAGGGAGTTTGGAATGAAAAATAAATGTAAGAAATGAGGTTTGCCAAAGCGAAAAAAGGCTAAATTAACGATACAGGTGGATGGAGAAAAAAAGAGAAGAGATCCAATAGAATGATAATAAATAATAAATAACAATTTACACAGCCTTCTTTCTAGGGATGGAAAATGCGCAGCTGAAGTGAGGAAAAGGTATTATATTAGTAGTAAAATAGTATTAGTCAATGAAGCATTCACGAAGTCGAGGTGTAGCCCATGGGAGTTAAAATACTTGCGTAATAAAAACCTGACAGTAGAAAAATTTTTTCAGATAAATCAAATCATTCGGAGCGTTATTTTTTATCTTTAACCCTTACTTGATACACACTTCTGTGGAATGACGTGCTTGACACACTGGGGTGGAATGACAAAATTGTTATAAAAAATAATCGATTGAAAAGTTTTACTTGAAAATATTTTTATAACTTCTGAAAAGCTTATTTTTTAAAGTTTTATGGGTCGTATACTCAAATAATTAAATTAAGTACATTTACAAAATTCAAACATCGGTAATAATGAAAAACAATGATTTTTACACAGAGAGGCCTATCCATTTATTTCTTCAAATAAACGGCTATAAATTTAACTGAGTTTGCTCAATGTATAGTGCTACAAGTAAAAAAAAGTACATTACTGAAGTATCTAAGAAAGGAATTTATCATGGAAAATAAAAGGAAGGAATTTCGTGAAAAAGTGAAAATTCTGTTTTTATCAAAATGATGAAAGATTTTATTGTTTGAAATCAATATTCATATGATTGATTAGAAAATGGAAAAACGTGTTAATAATAAGGAAATGAAAGTATCGGATGGACTTAGGGTGTACTATACCCCAGCGTGTCAACAAGGCTTAAATTGTCGAATCCGAGAAAATACACGCTCAGTAGTGGAAGTCCGCTAAATCATCTGCTTTTCTTGATACAATCCTTCCAATTTGCGGGTACAATTAATCTGCTAACTTCGGATCTACATCTCAGGTTAGATATTCCCATGTTTAGGAATTCTTCATCTCCAAGTATGAACGCCAAAGAGAGGATAACGCTTGTGAATCTACCGCGAAGTAAAACACGAACACTCGAGAAAAATTACTCGAATTCTAAAGTAACTAACGCCCGTGTACTCGAAATATACCAGTTGTCAGATATCGATATGAAAACAGTGGTATTCCTCGATGCAGAATGTAAGTTGGTGCGAGGGATGAAAAATGCATAACTGGGAGAGATGTTCGTTTGAGAAATGTATCGGCTTAGAGGCGAAGAAGCTTTTTTGCCTCACTCGAGAGAGAGGAAAAATCGCAGGGGTCACAATTTATGGCGAATCGGTCTAATAGAAGGAAGCCGAACGGTTAATTACGACGGAGGCAGCGGGGATGAATAAAAGTGGCACTTAATACATGTCGAGGCTTGCAAACAGTAGCGAGTGTTTAGAAAACAAAATGACCCTTTCGTGTCCAACCCACTCACGTTCATCTTCTCGTGCATGTTCTCAACGAGACTCTTTATGGATGTACAGCCCACGCCTGCTCACTATTTCTCTGCCTAGTTTTCGTTTTTATCTACCTTCAAATATTCCTAGATGGATACAAATGCGGAACCTGTAAATGAAACTTGTTTATCTAAAAAGAATAATTATTACTGTTGAAGAGGCTGCAATTTGGAACCAAGTTCATGGTGACAACCGTGTATAAGATCATAAATAATATACTTTTATATCTATAACAATAGTAATATTATAGATAAGCGATACATGCATAAAAAATAATACAATGAGAAGAGAATCATAGAATGGGAATAGGAAGAAAAGTCCCTCCAAAACATTTTAAAAATAAATAAAAATATATTAATTGCAAGTAATTATTTTCCTTATTCTATTTGTGAACATACTAAGAGATTGAGGAAAAGGTTCGAGACCCTCTTCGGGTTGGTCATTCCATTAATATACTGCATTTTAAAGAAGTACTTGCAAATGTCCGTCATCTGTTTCAGCAAAGAAAAATTGTATTTATGGTCCCTCTTTGATATATAATCAGGTTCACACTCATCAGGTCATGAGCTCCCTAATGTCGACATCTAAGAATACATATAAGTATCAAGTTTATCACAGCTACTCTCCTAATTTCACTTAGCAAATTTCGCATGAATAATTTACAGATTATGTAGACCGGAGATTTTGACAATTTTGAATTAAATGGATTAATTTAGGATGCCAGGTTTCTTTTGGAACTTTTCAGCGCGTCTTAAATGGTAAACTATTTGTTTACATTGTAAAAATGTTTGCTCTCCTTAAACTCGGGAGGAAAAGGTTGTACAACAATCAAACTTATAAACATTATTGAATGTCGTACGAAAAAGGATTGACGAAAAATCACTGATTTGAGCAACATATTTTCTAAAGTATATCAAATATCATAGATAAGCATTGGAATACTGTATTCAACAGATTCGATCCAATATAAGTTTAGAACATTCAATAAAAAATTAATTTTATGAGGTCCAACGGATAATTAAACATTTATCACCCCCTAATTATATTGGAGGTAAAAGGTAGACGAAAACCTCCCACTTATGAGAGGTTTCCTTGTGTTCTCAAAAGTTAACCTGAAATTGACAGCCGGAATATAGCATATCTGTGGCTAAAAAATTGACACAAGAATGACCAAATGGTGACAGATTCGGAGTCTCCTAGGCAGCATCTACATAGCATCCAATTGGGATGCATTCCGAATCGGTATCAACCTTTCCGTAACAGAATTTGTCAACCTCGACACCCTGTACCTTAACAACGCCTATAGATATCGATAAATGACTCACAGCACTTTACTGAATAGTCTTTTGAGAATTCATCTGCAAATTTTCAAGTCCCGCAAGAAATAAACGATCTTTGCTTCTTGATGATATATATATGATAAATATGATATATATATATGATAAACGATCTTTGCTTCTGGTCCTCTGTGCGACGTAATTAATCGAAAAGTTATCGTCAAGAAGTAGCTAATATGCCATTTGCTTGTTTAGCAACTTTAATCATTTACTAAAACGTAAAAACATTAACTAAAAATTCGTAGATGAAACCAAGTATTCAGATTTAAAAGAAAGTCATCAGCGCACAGTATTGGACTTTCTTTTGGCGAACTAATTAACCATAAGCTTGCAAAAAAACGCCGGAATAATGTTCTCAATTTAATATTAAACTGAATCATCAACTTTCCGATAACAAACCAATGATTACCGATGATAATATACCGCAAAAGTTTTAGAGAACAAACATCACACCAAAGAAAATACACGCTGTGCCTATGAAGTCCAGTTTTCGCGCCACTTCTCTCAACCGTTTCCGTAGTGTAGTGGTTATCACGTGCGCCTCACACGCGCAAGGTCCCCGGTTCGATCCCGGGCGGAAACATTTTTTTTCATCTCCATTTCTTTCATCTGTTTCATAAAATATTCTCGATTTTCAATATTTTCGTCGAAAAAAATTTCCACCGATTTTTCGTTGGGAAATTACTCGGAAAAGTCGCTTCTTTTAATAGTTTCGTCATACACTGGGCTTCCAGACATCAACGCATCTATGTAAGATATGAATATAAGTCGCAAGATCGTACTAAGATGATTGTCGTCAATATTTTTACGGTAAACTAATGGTAATAACAGATTATATTACTCTGTATACTTCATATTTAGTATACTTTATATTTACAAAAAATATATAATAATTCTTTGTCGAGAAGTTTCGTAAAGGTAGACAAAGTAAACAACTCCCATGATTGTGGTGTATAAGGATGAACAGGTTCGCCAAATAATTTATTTATTTACTACTACATTATACATTTACTACTTGAGGCAGAAAAATAGTCACAAATTATAACGGGGAAATATTTTGATGAATGATACTTAGAGGAAGCAATTGCATGTACTCAATCATTAAGAAAGGAGACATTCTTCTGTATGTAACTCTATTCTTATTTTACGTTAATACTTTAACAGTTAAAAGTGCTGTTTTGTCTATAGGAACCAGTATTAATTATTTATATTTTGTTCCTAAAATATCTTGAAGAAATAAGAATATCACAGTAACAGCTAACATTGCTGCAGTACTGAAGTAATTTGTAAATTCCAATCGATGGGTTAGAAATGACCAATTAGAAAATAATTAGACTGATCTGGAATGTTAATTTTATTACAAAACCCTTCGCGGCGAAATGAAACGCTAATGAAAATTCAAAATATGGCTAGCGATTACTCTGAACATATAATTCTGTTTTAAATTTCATGGCAGTGTAAATAAATGGAAATTCTCCTACAAATTTTTCCAGCAATCGTTAAAAACGCGACTTACGATTTTCCCTCAAAAATTAATCGTTCTGAAAGCTGTAACGCGGCTGGATACTGGTTAATCGTACAACACATATATCGCCGACTAATGAGGAATTAACGAATCATTCCTATACATTGAATGGGAATTTTTTCAACAGAATCCGCGCACAAACAATTAAGCCAATCATTTTCTCTACAACGTGAATTTCCTTGATTCATTATTTTTTACTTCCAAGTTATTCACATTTGAACCTCCTAAGCTTCATTAAAATTTTACATTCTCCACTTCAATTAAAAAATTGCAATAAAACTCCAAGATGTAGTTATGTGCAGAATGGTTATTTTACTTAAAAGGTTCAATAATTTTTTAGATTTAATAATTTTTTCCTTAATGAGATAACACGGGAACTTCTAATAGCAGTTTAAGTAAACTAGAGTTCTGAATGATAAACACCGTTAACTCGTAGTCATAATTCAACCTCCATCCTTACTCTTGGCGACGCTGAAGCGCTGTCTGACGGAATTATGTCCTAAACAAAATTTCTGGTCTTCAAGGTAAGGAATTGAGTCGACTGAAACATAAACAGGACACTTGCTGAGGGGATGGTCGAGCGTTCAGTGGCGCCGAGGGGCACAAACACATTTAATCTCCGCGCTAAGAGTGCATCCCAGTCTGCCTGTTATACAGCCCAAATGGCTTTTTGGGGTGTAAAAGTTTTTAGCGCTGATTTCGGAGAGCACGTGCGTCCTCTCTGCATCCCTCGGCTCAAATTTCCAAAAGTGAGCGCATCTTTTACGGTACGCCGAGAGCACGTAAATCATTACTCTCTACGGGGATTCCAAAAATTTCCTAACGACTTTTTCACTTTAGCATACCATTTTTAGACAATTATGATCTTATAAGATTTTTTTCCGCTTGAGAGATGGAAGTGAATTTACATAGGTCCATGTAAATTCATCGAGAATTATTTTTTCCGAGAACGATACGTGAAAGCAATCGAATAGGATAGTAAAGCCATGATGCATTATTCCCAGACTTGCTTGGTATACTATATATGTATATGTAGCCGCTTTATTTGTATACTATAATAAATTACAGTGAATTCTCGATCATCCGCGGGTGAATATACGTGATGATTTGCATGATATTTTGCTCTTCGTCGATTTTTCCCCGGTATTTTTAAAATAATTTAAGCCTGAATACACATAAGAATTTTTGCGTAGTAATACAAGCGGTACTCACGAAAGACATTTAAATTTACATGTATTCCTTTGAAGAAGAAAGAAGACCTTTGCTATGAAGAGGCGGGAATAAGACTACAATATATATCATTGGACTGCGGTTCTCATCCGTTTTTTTCACCGGTTCACCGAAAGAACCAAATTTCATTCAAGTTCCGGTTTCGCTCCTTCAACCAACGACGAACCGGTTCGAGCCGGTTCTTTTTCGTTCCCACATTCGTAGCAATATATCCCTCTGAAATTTTACGGTATTATTTCTGTTACCATTTACATTTCAAAACATTTAATTATAGAATAAACCTTCGCAATGGTAATTTTCAAGACGTAGTTACACATGTTTAGAAAACCTTCCATTCATACCGAAGTAAAATATGGCATGAAAAGAAAATCTGAACCATAAAAATAATGATTTTCGGTTTATGTTCGGTTCAAGAATTTCAATTCTTTTCTGTTCAGGTTCTGTTTTTACTCCGAAAAAAATAATTTTCATCTTCGGTTTTTGGTTCGGTTTCTGTTCGTTGACATGCTACAATGACATTAGCGCTACTAAAAAGATTCGCAGTCTGGTGCGGAAAATTGTTGAGTCTATGAAACTATCAAAAATAGCGGATTATGGACGAAATATTACATTAATTTTTTATTTACAGAAACATGAACATTAAAAGAATTAAAGTGAAATTTTGTATTAACAATGTTTCCTGATTATTCGTACATCCTCTCCCTATCGTTAGCCCGGATAATCGAGAGAATCCACGTAATGAAGAAGTAAACTTGTAATTTTCCACACTATTTTTTATTAACGACCGGTTTCGCTACCCGGAGTGGCATATTCTGGTACAGAAAATAATTTTCAGCAGTTTAAATAACACAAAGGGTAGGAGGGGAATGGGAAGGAGAGGTTATAGGAATACCTTTTTGGGAATAATAATAATAATAATAATAAATCGTCTTTATTCGGGCGAGATTGAGACTGAAAAGTCTCTTCTTACATCTAACCCTTCGTCAATTTGAAAGAAAGAGATAGCAGAAAAAAAAGTGCAAAAGAAATTTATATTGTGGGCTTAAAAACCTAGGATAGGAAAAATAGCCCGCAGCAGGAAAACACCCCAGAAGAGGGTGTGAAAAACCTGCGAAACCTACAGATAGATAAGAAACTGAAATTTATAGAAAAGGCTGGAATCAAAAAGCAAGGAACATATTCACACTTCAAACTGCATATAAAATAGTCCATAAAAGAATAACAGTTAGTAAAAGGATAACATGAGATAAGATATTAAAAAAACACTGAAAACACAGAATGTTATAAATGGAAATGGCAAAAAACTAGTATGAATACAGAAAAAAGAAAAAAAAATAAAATAAAATAAATAAGCACAAAAAATCACTATCATTTAACAACTTCGTCAATGTTCTTTCGAAGAAAAGAAGAGAAGGGGAAAAAAGGGGGAAGGGAGATAAGGGGTGAGGTATGGGAGAAAGTGTGGTGAGAAATCCATTTTCAAGTTCAAAATTACAAGTTCACTTCTTCATTACTCTAATGGCATTCCACAAGGTAACGCCTGAACGTGTAGATTTCATACAATTCACTGTTGACTTATAATAATGAATGGACGTGAGTAATAATTTAACGTTACCCTCAGTAAAAACAGTCCATGAAATGCCAATTTCCGATGTATTCCAGATAATCGCATTGCCTCATCGTATTTGAAGAGCACTACTTTCCCTTTCTCCTTTCTGTTGTCGATGCACTGGTGCAGCAGGAGGTCCACGCGACTGTCTGCAGACGCCACGAGCTGTCTAAGGGACGAGGTTTATCTCGGAGCCACAAGACCCGCCCGTTACACTCAAACCCTTTTCGTGCACAGGGGAAGTTTGTATGTAAACAAAGTACTCTTCCCAGAGTCTGTAAGGGTTTTCTAGGGGATTTTTCGATTATAAATATTTCTGTAAAATGGTCGTTAAAAGCGTGCTGCCTCATCCCATGCTTAGTCTACGTTTTAGGGAGCTTTTAAATATCCAGAGCGCACTCTTAATGTAATTTTCATTATATGCGAGGTTCGTGCACTACTTTATTACGCGATTGGATTCCTAGATTCCAAATGTCTAAATTCCAAGTATATTTTTTAAATATTTTGTACACCTATTGAGTAATATACGGACGCCCTCGTCAACATTGAGATTGCAATCATCCAAATAGGAGAAAAAATATTTCGTTTAGTAAAATATAAGAAAACTTTCTGGTAATAAGATATTTGTAGAGGGTTAACTAATAACTTACACTAAGTTAAATAAGGGAAAATCCTTGTTCTGATACATAGTTCCACAGAAGTGACCAATATAAAATGTTTGTTAGGATTCCAGGATTAATTAATGAATAATTCTCCCATTTCTCCTAGCTAGAAAATTTCTTGAATAAAGAAATATATTTTTCTAAAACCTTAAATATTTTACGCGTTCTTTGATTTTATGATTCCTGCTTGTCTTAGCTCCCAACTCAACAGAAAAAGCATATTTTTTCTCGAATCAGCGTCACCAAAATACGCCCCCAAAATCTTGCCGCCCCAAGCTACACTTGGTCCGCTTGGGGCTGTATTATCTCGCTGGTCCTGACTTTACTATCTGTTTAGTGTTCCAACGGCTTCGATGTATGGCCATATGAAAATCTGGAAGCTGTTGATTTTAAACCCAATCCTATCCAAAGTTTCCAAGTATTTGGTACCGTAGACTGCATTTATTCTTAACCATTTCCCAAAACATAAGCCATGGAGAATTTTTTGAACTCGACTCGTTCTGGGATCACGATGTTACAGATTAATGTTGGGTTCTATATCAGAAATATGGCTCTCGAATTGTTACGGAACAAAATATCGGTAATTATGAATACGGAGTAGTTTTTTCACATAACGGAATTTTTGTGAAAGTATTACGTCCTACATAAGGAGAAATATTTACATCAAAATAAGCAGAAAAACTACAATATGACAAACATATGAATATATGAACATCATCAGAAAAAGAAAAGTGCCGCATTTATCCGCGTATAAGACGCAGTTTTAGAGAGTTTTAGAGGGCTGTATTCTTGATCTATCTTAGTAAATATGGATTAATTAATAAACATGGAAAATCTAAACCCACCTATAAGAAGCACCCTACTTTTTAAACCTTAAATTTTTGTGAAAAGAATGTATCATGTACGCGGGTATATAAATATATAAAGCTAACGGAGGAATAATATGTTGGATCATATGTAAATGTTGGTGTTTAAAAAAGGCTTCATACGATACTGGGGTCTTTGAACATTCACGTAAATAACTGATTCCCTCTTAAATTTTTTTGACGGGGAAGGGGTTGAAGTATGTATAGGCCTACCTCTAAAGGAAAAGTTCTTGAGTTAGATATCCCAGGCATAGTGAATATTGGCGACTAGATATAGAAAATTCTAAGTAATTAATTTTCCTAACCGGAAAAATTAAAGTTCTTGAATCGAACTGAAACTGAGAAAAAAATATTTATACCGTTCCGTGCTTCCGATGGGACAGCTCTGCCTCATAGATATCGCTCGTAATAAGAAAATTTTCTTTCCCGAACAATAACCGCAAAATGGAAATCCTCCGGAACGTTACAGTTCGGAACGTTGAAGTATATTCAACTCGTTTTCGAGCAAACCTGTTGGCAGAAAGAAATGTGTTGTTGCAGTGGAAAAACGAAGAGCAAATATGTCATGCTTAAAGAGAGAAAAGGAAGGATGCAGCGGGATAATGACGCAAATGTGACACCGCCGGGCAAGAAAAGAGAAAAGGGACGTGTATCTCACCGCAAATCTGAAAACAGGACGCGCTTGCTGCAGCCCAGGACCTGATTATTTTTTTGGGATGTGAATCGGGATTATCCCAGGAGGGGTCGGCTGAAAGGGAG
This sequence comes from Pachydiplax longipennis, assembly GCA_036926295.1. Classification (NCBI taxonomy): domain Eukaryota; kingdom Metazoa; phylum Arthropoda; class Insecta; order Odonata; family Libellulidae; genus Pachydiplax; species Pachydiplax longipennis. Next base: position 34,660,147 of record JAVFKF010000019.1, read on the forward strand.
ATCTTTTAGTGTCCAACCAAGAAGAGGTTAGCAAACATCAACTAGCAGTGGGATGCACCGGGGGGTTGGTGTTTCGGGAACCCCATCCCACGTCCCTTTTTTCCTTTGCTACTCAACCTTGGAGTTTCCAGAGCACGTAAGGGTTTTTTTCTTTTCTTTGGAGGTGAAAGGCAGGGGGTGAACGTCAGGGGGACCAGTTCAGGTCCTTAAGGGGGGTGTTAAAGAGAAGGGAAGTAGATCGGTCCTACTAGAGATATTCCACAGAATGTCTACCTCAGATAAGGACGTACTCTTTAAATGGAAAGACGGAGGACGCTGAAACTAGAAGTGACTGGTCTGGGTTAGACAGGGCTGTCGTTTTAAACATAAAAAACCCACGCAAGTTACTCTCGAGTAAATTTTACTCATGCTAAACTTAATGTAAGCAATATGAACATTATGATTTTTCCGGTATCCTCCCACGGGCACGGCCGGCACGATCATTTGAGCCAGTATCGGTTGTAGTCGAAATATTTATTGGGGTAAGATTTTAATTCGCAAGACAATATCCTTACTCTGCTGTAATGGTAACTGACAAAAATCGGCAATGATATCAAATTCTTATAATGCGTGGAATTCTAAAAAAAATTGCTAAATAAAACGGTCTAAAACGGAGCAAAATGAGGATGCGAACATCCTCCTTTCATCATGAAATACTTGCAAATACTTCACAGCGGTCAGTTGTCAAATTGTAGTGTTGTAGCAGATCGAATATTTTTCCTCTTCTGATTCTGAGTAAGTCAATACTAAGTCCTCTTTGATAATATTCTGTTATCAGAAAATTTTGTTATTCTTTATCAAACAACATAGATTTATCACTTTCCAAGATGGTTGCATTATCAAAATAAAAAGAATTACCAGTGAGGGGCCTAAAACGTTTCCAGATTTATAAATTTATAAATAATAAACATTATTTATTTAGCATTTATTATCCATGGGTTTAATATTTGTTGTTACCAAAAGTTTCCATTCAACCTTGTGTAAACTGTATTTTCTTTATAAACCTAAGTCATAAGGAATAATACTGCATCGTAAATATCCAGCACATGCTGAGTAGTAACAGTATGAAAGGTATCTTGCAAATGCGAAATCAGTCACTGAACAATGATGACCGAACTGAATTAAAACAAGGATTCCAAAAAGTATTTCTCACCTTTAACGCAACAGTTATGAAGTAAAATTCAATTAAGACAAATACATCTACAAATGGACATTCGTAGATTATCGGTTCCGGGGCTTTTTACCTTTGAGCTAACGCATGACGCAGAAGAATTTATAAACTTTTTCCAAATTCTCTAAGATTCTCATCGACAGCCGACAAATATTTCACGACACGCTATTTTGCCGCGGGATATGGCAAGTTTAGAATACATTGGCATAGACGCACCTGATTGGATAATTTCTTAGAAAGATTAAGCGTAGCTTGACGTTCCGCGCTGAGAAACTGGAATGAGGAGGCCGATTCGCTAATTCTCGTGCGATGACGCGTCCTGACGTCATTACCTTCCAACAGAATTTCCCATGATGCAAATTTCGAAAGCAATAAAACTCCGTTTGGAAGAATGCGTCGCTGAACTAACGCCGCAATTCGCAAATTAAGCCCAAAGTAAATTACCGATAATTATTAAATTTAGAGGCAACGACTACCTCCGGATAAGCCAATTTGGTTGCTAAAGCACGGTTTCAGAACCCATAATCAAATAAGGAGAAATTGGCTGAAATGTGTGCTTTTACGGCCGTAATTTCAATGAATACGTCGGAGAGCCTTCGAGGAACAGAAAGTTTCGAAAAAAAATCAATTTCACCGGGCATTTAAAAAGGCTTTTGCTTAGTATTTGATCTCGCAGCTAAAATGAGTGAAACGCACGCAGGATTTTTTCGTAAATGATGCTCACAGGTTTGACAGAAATGAATGTATATGTATACATAATGAACCAAACCTCGGCTATGTATATCCGATTAGCCGGGACTGGAACCGGAGACCTTAGGGTTGTAGCGCTAGCACAATAACAACCCATCCATCGTAGCCGGTGAGGAAAGAACATCAGATTACAGAAACGCGTAGAAATGTAAATTTAAACTAGATGAAGAATTAGCTATGTAAAACTTCTCTCCTTCTCAAAAAAAATTTGTATTACCGAAGTAGGAGCTAATGGAAATTGTAGACTTCACCTTCCACAAAAAAACGATAAATAATTTAACTGCGGCAAACACTACTGTCGTGAAATGACGAGAATTAAATAACGATCCCAGGAAAAAAGTCACAGAAGAAAACGAAAATAGGAAAATGCAATAGTCATACTTTTTTTGAGAAATATATATTGCTATCGAATATATTGAATACAAGGAGAAAAAGTGCCTATTACGAATGCGTTTGGAATTAAACATCACAATATTCGATCGGAGAATATTATAATTGATGATTACTCACACGTCGCATACATTAATAAAGTAAAATTGTTGCATACATGTTCATATAATTTAACCTGATGAAGCGAAAGGGATCCTATTTCCCATTCTTTTCATCTTTTGTCAAGTTCTGATAACTGTTTCTATTCCATACAGCAACCTCCGATTCGGGTAAATCGTACATCAAATTTTTTGTTAGAAGATTAAAATACAAGAAAATTACAGCATTATATACATAATAACAATGATATTTACTTTGATGTGAACCACTGACGATAACATACGTTAACGTATACCCTCTGCAAACATTTGTGGGTCAAAATTGCGACTTTTTCTCTTAGATCGTGTTCCTGTGACATTACCACCGGCAACCGTAAATTTGGCGCGTTTTTTTCATGCAACCTTATTACCGGTCATCAGTAGTAAACCAGCACTCGTAGTAATATTTTTCACCCAAAAATAAAAAAAAATATAGGGAAACACGTTTGTAAATCGACTTTGATAATGACAGAATCTAAATATTAAAAGAATATTATTAACTTTATTTTTCCAATCCGTACCAACAGTATGAAATGACAAAGAAAACGTAACAAAATTGCTTATAAACCGATCTATAACAACATCCGCGAACTGCAGCTAAATGAGTACGCCTCTCTTCGCTAAACGCTTATTCCATCAAACATCTCCGGGCAGAGTAAATTACTCCCGGGATAGCGTCGCTCGCGTAGAGTATCGCGTGCCCTTGAGTGAGGCTCGGACAGTGTTTGAGAAAAACTAGCCGCTGTAGTAGGTGAACTACGGAGGTTTTCTACCCCAAAAGAACCTTTTTTGCCCGCGTAGACGTGGCAACAGAGCGTTTCTTAGGTAAGGAAAGGGGCGAAGGACGCGGGGGCAGAGGAGAAGAGGATGGGAAGATGCTAGGAAAAGAGAAGGAGGGTGGGAAGATGCTAGGAAAAGAGGAGGATGGGAAGATGCTAGGAAACGCCTCTCGTACTACGAATAGATCTCCTCCACACGTGCACTGTGCTGCAGCCTTCGACTTAACATGGCGGATCTTTCAAGAAAGTGGAATACTCTGAGAGATGAGTAAAATTCAGTAGCGAGAGTACTAGTCCAGAGTGTAATGAAATCACTCGTGTAGGGCTTCTACGCGTCTCTAAGGAAACTATTGCATGGCAACTCTAACTAATCGAGCTCCACCCATTTAGAAAGGGAGGGTAGAGAAGAAAAGTACCGATACTGGTTTAGCTAGCCGGGGTAAACGCTTTCTGAGGACAGATATTTAATGAAATGCGTATACTCGTAAGTATTATATCTGCTTTAACGACAAGTGTCAATCACCGAAGAACAATCCTTTTTTCAATCGAAAACGTAATTTCTTTTCGATAGAAAATCAAGAACAATCGACTTAAATTTAAAATCTTGGGTTTATTTCATGTCTTTACTTAACTTCAAAATTCGCAACTCTTCGCCAATTTACGCTTCTTTCCGTAACTTTAAATTCCTGACGAAGGAAATTATTTATTTATTTATTTATTGGACCCTTTATTAGGCGAGGTTAGGCCCGAGTGGGCCTCTCTTCCACCTAACCTCGTATGAAGATACATGGTTATAAAGATGTAAAATAATACTAAGAGAATAAAAAAGAGAAAAAAAACGAGAAAAAGATTTGATTTTACGTAAATGAACGATATTAAATTCGAAAATAACTTTACCCTCTGGGGATGCTTTGTATCAAAGTACGGTTCCTAATCAAATGAGTTCGCATTAAAAATTACATTCACAAATATTATCCACCGAGGATAGCGTTGTTTGGAGAAAATCTATCACAGATAGGAAAAGAAACGGAATAGTAAGTACTTTTTCCACAAATATAATTGCTCACGACCGGCTTCAGCGAACATCATCAACGGGGGATGGAATCAAGGATCAGAGTTGTGACATTTTATGGAAATTTTGATGTGATATTACGAACTGAGTATTATTAAAAATTTATCGATTAACATTTCGTAATTCAATGAATCATAGATATTTATAATCGTATGCTGGGGAATGACTATGCCTAAAGAAATTTACATTACGATGTTGAAATGTTCACACAATGAGTAAGGAGTATGGAAATTACTGAATTATTATGATAGCTTACCCACCAGAGCTCATTAGGAACTTATTCAGACTGATCTACCCGTAACTTATAATAGTATATATAATGCATTCTCACTATAGACGGATTTCATGACATACGCTTTTCAATAGAGAATATTTCCCCCAGTTCATAGAGTATAAAAAGAAGGTCTAACTTAAGCTTTATTTCAAATCGGTAGGAGAACTACGGAGGGTTATTCTAATTCTTTTCATAGCTACCATATAGATACTCTTATCGGTTACAGAACTCTCGTAATCTCTAAAAACGTGAGGATAATTTTACAACAGCTATGTGATAGCTGATATCTTAACTCTGTACGTATTTTTGCCTTCTCCGTTTCTTTCCTGTTATTGATGCCCCTTTTAAATATTTCGTTGTTGAACGCAATACAGTCTAACTCGAGTGTACTTTCGCCATATATTAATCAATCAAAATACCAGCAGGTTACAAGCATTTAATTCAATACCATAATTCAACTCAATTCAAGAAAAATACCAAAATTATCGCGCTGAAATCCCGAGCAACATGCAGTTATATAAAATACCACAATTTCTCAAATACTACATTCATATGAATACAATAATCATTTAGTTCAATACCATAATTCAATTCAAGAAAAAACGAGAATTATCGCGGTGATATCCCGAGCAACATTTAGTTATATAAAATACCAAAATTTCTCAAATACTACATTTACGTGAATTTAAATAAGAATTTATATCACGAAAAATTACTATCATTACATCTGCGATAAACGCCTTTCATGGCAAGGGAATTAGTAAACAAGAAGTGGCGCCTCTCGCGAGATGCTGTGGAATTAACTCTGTACCAGTAAAAGCGTTACAATGACAATGGATGTAACGACTGCATCCATACTCATCCCCTCTCTTGATAAGCTTCGAAGAAAAGGATTCCGCTAATAATTCCTCTCAAACTCTTTCCATCTGCGTGCCATTGTACACCGTGGACCGAAGGTGAAAGTTGAAACTGCGTCGAGAGACCGCATTGTTGTAGGCAAAGCAACTTGCTCGAATAAAAGGAAAGTACTTAATGCAGAGTAAATAAGAGAAGCCGTGCGAGTCCTGGTGCAGCTCGCGACAAAGAACACCAGCCCGCGATGGAAAAAAAACTTGCAAGAGATCCGTGGATTAATGATTGGATAATGGTCGTGAGAAAGAGTAAGTATTGTAAAGTTCGGCGGGGATGCAGTTACACAAGATTCGCGTCGACCGGTTTCTTTCGGACAGTTTAAGAGCGATCGGGCGAAATAATGGGCGACCTCCGTATTGTGGTAAACAAGGGAAGATCGCGCCATGGGGATGGATCCATTAGGGTCGTCAACTCGTAAATTATAACTAGTCTAAATGCCCGCGACGGTTACATGTATCCGCACGGCTTTTGGGCCGCTGAAGTGAACATCGATGCGGTCTGCTACACACTCAATCAATTGCTCTGCCCAATGTCATTGTCATGTTATCTATTCGTTGCCATTTGGACCCCGTTTATTCCACGTTCGTTGTGGGGATTGGCGAGGGATTGTTGTACAACAAATGCGTAACGCAGGCGGTTGTATGAGAATATGAGCCACACATGTATTGCACACAATCAACGGGGATACTGAGGGCTCGACGTAATCTTGTTTACGAAGGCGTTTCGTCCGGGAATTTTTGAAGTTATGAATATAAATGCTTGATTACTTACTTTCTTTACCTAAAGATCTTAGTAGTCTCATATTCTCACAATTTTTTTGTATATATATCAAAATGTCAGCTCATTTCTATTTCGAAAACTTTCGCTGGTGAGATAAAATTACGCAAACGGGAAATCATCATTTCCCAATCAGAAAAATTACAATTTTAATCAGTATAAGTAATTTTATTAGGAATATGAATTATAATGTAGAAGTTATAAATTGTAGTTATATTAGTTACGATATGAGCTTTACCGGCATAAGTTACGGTGTCAAACGGATCACTATTAGGCTTAACTTTCTCACTCGATAATTACACGGATAATCATTTTTGTTTTATAACTTTTGTCGAAAATTTGAAACGACACGAGTAAACAAAATATTTACGAGAATTTCTTAATATAGTGATAATATATATCATTTTTAAACTATAATGATTAGATATGCAAAATCAAAGAATTATTAAGAACTATTAGAGTAAACCTATATTAGTAAAGAGTATTAGAGAACCAAAATTTCGATGAAATTATTTGTGATACACAAATTAAAACAAGAATAAATTTTAAAAAATAAATTACTCCTTAACCGTTTAAGTTAACCTTAAACGGTTTAGGAGTAATTTATTTTTTAAAGTTTATACTAACGACCGTGTCTCTCTCTCTTCTTTCCGATAAGAATAAATATTTTAGTCCACTTTCGTATAAAATTATACATACACTATCGGAAATACAACTCTAAAATTTTTCTAAAACTGTAAAAGCATTCTTCTTAGAGTCTTTGCTTCGAATCATTAAGCTAGAAACGATTGATTTAAAGCTGTGGCTTTTAAAAGGATAACTGGCCGGAAACATTGATTAAGTAAGAAAAATTGATACCTTGGCGTTTAAAAACATAGAGCAGGATTATCATAAGATAATTCCTGATTGTTTTTGAAGAAAATACGAAACTTACGAAAAATTAAAAAATTAAAAATCATCTCGTACCCTTGCATATTAGATATCCAATTTTTTTTTCCTTACATAAGAGTGACGCCCTTAGATAATGTCAAGGATTTTAAATAAAAAATTCTTTCCATGTTTACCAAAATATGATAAGACACGATAGGATTTCCCGGGGAAGCATTCCACGAATAGAAGAGGACCACAAAGTAGATAGGAGGAAAGATAGGCGGTCCAAGGACAGGGTGATCGCTGAAGAAAGTGGATTTTGGATATCACTTACCCCTTCGCCCAAGGCCTCCTCGTCCCTGATCCTGCGAAGAGAGAAAAAAATAAATTATACCTTTCATAATTAATAGTTGGTTCATATTTCCAAGTTAGCCATTCCTTCAATCATTGCAATGGACGTAAGATATACACTTTACAATTCAGACTGAATTGACGATTTATCATTCAGACGCTATTATTTAGAACATTTAAATTAAACCACAGAGTCACAGTTGATGACCAAAGTAATAACGTACGATAAAATTTAGCTTATGTGAGTAATATGTAGTTTGATATGCTAACGATGTGAATTCTCTTCCTTAAATCGAGCTCTTTTTGGAATGGAATAATTTGCCTGAAGGAGTATTTGAGCTCTTCCGTTAAAATCATAAGGTGTTTATAGACAGGTTATGTAAATTCTGATGTGCTATTAGGTTTTGAGATGACTCTAGAAGTTAGTTGTTAATATATAAGACTGAGGAGTGCTACCGGACTTGTGCTTTCACTTCAATTGATGTAGTAAGGGGTGATGAAAATATTTTACAAATTTTAGTTGCTTGAAATACTAATTGATCATTTAAATAGTATTAGTATTTCATCTTCTGATTTTCATACTTGTCTTTCTTGCTTTTAATAATTAATTCTAATCTGCATTGCTTGTAAACAACTTAATGAGATTGTTCATTGTAATAACGAACTCTGCCACCTGGTCTGTATCAATTTTCAGAGTTGATGTAATAATAAATGAGTAATTAAATTCATGACAATGAAAAGTAGGAATAAATTAACACCACGTATTTCCACATATATTTTCAAAACACTACCTATTTCTGCACATTTTAAAGAACAGCACAGCAGAGATAAGTAAAGGGATAGTTTTTTGATATTCATAAAATTGGAATTGAACGAGTATTTATTGAGACTATGCTAATTACTATACTAATATAACTACCATCACCATAATATTTATCACTTTTTAAACAAAGAAAACGGATTGGTTATCAGAAAGCACACAAAGAATCAGCGATAATTATTGGTTACTATAGATTAATTAATAAACCATCTTCTTTGATATATATCTCACCAAAATATCATCAGAAAACTAAACTTCATAATATGCTTTTTGACAAGTTCTTGAATATTTCCAATTAAAAATCAAATATTAATTATCGAGAAAATATCTATACATCATTCAACCGTACAGTGGCCAACTACAAACACGTTTTGCATAAGGTTTGTCGATTAAAAGATCATAGTCATAGAAAGAGTAAAAGAATTTTTATAATAATTTCGGACAAAAGTTATACACCCAAAACAGCAGCGATCTGGGTGACCGCCCGATTTTCCCGTGTCTCGCGACGGCGCTGGCGCTGAGCGTACGTTATAAAAATGTAAAAAGTAAGATATCGCATCCACTAGTAGGAAAATAGACGAATTCTGAATTCTGGAATAATACGCAGTGGAATCCCAAGATGAGCTGAATGAAGAAATAAATGCACGAGGAGCATAATCTTTGTGAGGGGTGTTGCAAGAGTCAGCCACAATTACATATTAAAATACAAACGAAAAAGGTAAAATGTTAGACATCGAATGCATTAGCGAAAATAGATGATTTCTAAAACAAAATGCAGTGGAATCTCAAGCTGAGCTGAATGAAGAAATAAAATTCCCCGAGGAGCAGAAGCTTCGTGAGACGTGTTGCAATAGTCCGCCGCAAATTAAGTTCCCGATGGCTCATGCATCGCTTCCGATTGATGGACCAGTCTGCCATGGATTAATTGCCTTCCGCAGATTTATGCCCGCAATCATCCAGATTGCAATTCGCATGAAAAATCGCCCCACATACGCATCCAGCTAATCGTGATGGGCTCTTGATCGATGGCATACACTTTCTAAGCAGTCGCTCCCTTTTTTTCTCGCTTTTATTTCCGATGGATATGATTGATGACGATTGGGAATCGTGAGCGGGGCTCGAACCCATAACCGGTCGAGTAGGGCGAGTCTGCCGAGGGAGCGGCGTGTCGTGGAACGGCGATCCGAAGATAAGATGATGAATGACTGTCTGCGCCATTTGTGGATTCGAACCCGCGACCCCCGGAGGAGCGGGCGCGTGGAAGAGATGACACGATTCGCTGCGACGTGCCCCCGATGTCTACAGATTGCCTCCGAGAGGTGGGTACCAGGGTTCGCGACCAGGAATCGCCGCTGGAGAATGTCTACCGGAAAGTGCCGTCGGGTGAAGGAATATTAATGTTCGAAGACTCATTCTGAGAGCAGGAATACGAATGAGACCTGTGGATTCGACGTAAAACTTAGTTTCAGATCGGCGTTTACCAAAGCAGGGCCAAAGAGTTGGCTTATTTTTCTGCTTGCATACTTGTGAGATTACATGATCGTAGTTGGAAGTATGCGAGCATATTTATATTATTATAATATTATATAAAGTATATTATTACTCGGTCGAATCTATGAATGAGGTAACACGTAAGAATCCTGTCAACTTAATTTTCTTGTAAACACAAAATCCAGCAAACTCCTTATTCTTTGATAAACATTCAAGGTTATGCTGTGGTGGATATCTGGTTCGAATTGCCAAATGGTGAATGTCTCTACCGTTCTACATAATGTATAATTTACATAGATCCAAATATTTGTAGATTAATATCGAAAAATTGGTTACGCAGTCAATGCCTTCGGAAGATGTAAATTATGCAAATTTGAAAATGTTTTTAATCCACCCTTCTTCAATGATGTTCATTTTTATTTTAAACAAGTTGTGCTTAAAATGGATTTAAGAAATGAATTTGAATCGCAACATTGCGCATAGTTAATTTCATTATTTTTTCTAGAATTTTGGTAATTTTTTTCCTCTGGAATTTATTCAGCCAGATTGGGCTTAAAGTTAGAAATGTGCGTACAAAATTTAAATTAAAAGAAGATGGAACGGAAACAGAAAAACGGGAAAATTTCATGTCTCCTTTGCCTTATATTTTTATTTATTTAAATGTCATATACAGTAGAAAAAACGCTAATTTATAGTGATAATATAACAAGTATAAATAACAGAAACAGCTATGGAAGTAAAAAAAAGTCGTTGAGGAAAGAAAAACGATATTTTTTAAGCAGAGAAAGCATTAAACTTGTGATCAATCGCTAACTGAGGGAACCGTTTGCCTAGTGAGTATTTGGATTCAATTCCTCCGATTCGACATTTTTCACTCCTTTCATGTATTTTCCATGTGAGTTGAAGTTTTAATCCCCATCAACGGAATATAGAATATAACCCGCAAGAGATGAACTGGAGGGGTCTCTTAAACCATTTTGTTAAACCAGTGCCAACGTGAGGACGTCGGGCAAACAGCTCGCTCTTGCACACAAAGTCTCCCAATATTCTGGTTAGGGAGCTTAATTGGCTTAGGAATCCTCCTGCAAAGCGGAAGATCCGGATTTGAACCCCGGCCTAATCAGACCTTCCCCATTTCCGTTCCTCCACAAATAAGATTTTCCAGAAACGTACGCGACCGTATTTCCCTCTCTTTAAAGACACCACGCTGCGCACGTCCACATATTTTCCCATTTATTTCGGACTCTGAAACAGTAAAACGACCCCTCACGAATCCTGCGAAGAGTACAATAGCCAGCGCCCATTGAGGCGAACCCTTCCCATATAATAATCCCCCACGCCAACAAAAATCCGGTTATAAATGAATTCAAAGCATCGAAAAAAGTATCCCCGGCGAAAATTCGAAAAAACTCCCCGTCGCATCTTCAGGTGATAAAGAAGGCGCCTATCCTATTTCATATCCAAGTAAGCAGCGGCAGTAAGGGGGATGAACAGTCCCACGGCGGACTATTGTTCCCGACCATGAATACGCGCAGAGGTGTGGATTATTGCTCGCTCGCGAAAGAGAAAAAATCCGTTGCAGCAATCAGCGGAAGAAAAGGGTTCGTAAGGCGACGAAAGGAGTGATCTCCGCACCCGATTTGTCATGCAAGACGAGCAGCAGCCGGAGGAAAGAATGGGCGACAATGCTCTCGTTACAAAGTGCTCTTTTTTCAGATCCGCTGTCATTTCTGGTCCACCCCGTAACGGAGGCTCTGTCTCCTCTTTGCTGCGCTCATTCCGATACTTGAAACATACCCTTACACGTGTGAAAGAGAGGGATGGGTTTGTGTGCATAATTTCATCACAATATTGGCCTGAAGTTCAACAGTAAGCAATGTCGTACAAGAAGTGAAAAAGTGACTTGACAGGGGCTCGAACCTACAGAAGCGAGAAGGACGTGGCTTGGTAGTTCTGCGCGCGATAAGAGTGTCACAGGTAAAAAGAAAAAATAAAAAATTATTATTAAAAAAATATTAAAAATTACCACACTTTTTAATAGGTAAAAATGCCATGGTAAATATGCCGCAGTAGAATTTTTGCGGGAGGACATAACCATTTTGATAATGTTTAAGACCATTTTGGCAATGGCTCAGATTGTTGTAGTTACTCCTGTATAGAATGCAATAATTTTGTTATGTGTCAATCCTATCAATCACCTTTACGCAATAATGCAATTATTCAACATTTTGGCAATGTGTAAAATCGTTTTGGCAACATCATGACTACAGCCTCCCTTCCCTTCCGGAATGTGGGAGACCTGGGTTCGAACCCCAATCGAGTCACTATTTTCACTTCTAGTACAGAATTGCCTGCAATTGAATTTCAGGCCATTATTGTTCAACTGTTGGGTCAAGTCGTACATTTCCTTGTGCTAAGTCAAAATTTATTACATTCATTTGAATAAGCAATAATAAGCAACTTAGAATTCGCACTAAAACAGGCTTTAGGACTTTCCTTTATGATGAACTTTTTCTTTATGATCAATTCGTAGATAAGGAACAGCTCGAACCTCGCCTTCTTTATGTTTTCTCCAGAAGTTCATCGTAAGATTTAAAAATCACCATGCGGAATAAACTACGTAAGTTGGTAACTCATACCAGAAAGATCCTCATGAAAATCACTGTTTTTCACTATCGTGATCGTGATTTTGTCAAGAACTTCCATGCTCTGATACTTGCAACAATGCATCACGGCAATAACACTGCGATTTATACTGGTAAGATATAATCCAGAACGTAGTAAAACTACCAAGGAAAATGAACTTAAAATGATAGACTTATTTCATGTCAGTTTATCCTTGGGAGTTTATATAAATGCACGCCTTTACGTTCAAAGTTACCTTTCACCTTTTACCTTGCAGTAAAACTTGATTTCGAGAATTTTGAACGCCCTTCGCATTGCAATAGCTTATTTCTTTTTGGTTTTTTTATTTTTAATTTAATTTTAATTTTATTTCGACTTGCACTTTCAATTTATAAAAACTGCTTTGGATTTAAAACGAGGGATGTTTTGGAGCATCCAAGAGAAGAGGCAGATATAGAAATTGGCAATCGTGGGCGAATTCAAATTACATCTTGCACTCATGTTTAACATAATTCCTTAAAGCTTAAATTTTACTAAGAGATTGAAATTTCAAAGACACCCAATGAATTGTGAAAATAACTTTGCTGATTAGGATACCACAAGAAGTAATAACTTCACCGGTTATTAAAACATTGACTTAAGACCATAACGTATCAATTAGAAATAGTAATATAAAACAATTAAATACGATAAATAATTGAATTAAAGGAAATAATTCTAGCTATATAATTAAAGTAAAAGTTATTATTTGGAAAGACTAGTAAAAACAGAATTACTGTAAGATAAAAATATTAAAAGATAAAATGTTAAATAAAATAGTCATTATTTTCGTACAAGATCGGAAGAACGCTACCAACTATGACCTTTGAAAGCGGCAAAAATATTCACAGAAAAATTTGCTAATTTCATAAATATTTCAATGACTAAAAATGATGTCTTGATTACGAAATTCGTGCTGTTCTCTCATGGACCCTATGCCGCTAAGAATATGATTTTCATCTATCGTTTACGTTACTATTCCGCAATATTCCAACGAGAATAGTAACAACAATAAACGTTTTTTATTTCATGGCGAGATTGAGACTTACATCTGATGGAATCGCCTCGAACAAATTAAAAAACGACGAAAGGGAAATCAGACCCCTGGGAGATTAAAATTTTCAAGAGTCCATACCCTGTCATTGTGATACGATTTAATCGCCGAAGGTAACACGTTCCCATGAATTGCGTCCGCGTAGGATACTTTGGGCAACTCGTCGCCGTTGACTCGTTCGCAGTGTACTCATTGTACTCCTATTCTTACGCCCTTATCACAGGGCGATTATTCACGTCTGTCGGCGGACGATTCAATCTCGCGGAAGCGACCCAACTTGTTATTAACCGGAATTATCACATCTCAAGCGCGTTTTTAAGTCCCGAAAAAAATGCGGAGAGAAATATAGCGGCGTCCGAACGAACGCTGTTTACGGACCTTAAAGTTGGCCTTTTAAAGCGATTGCCTGTCCACTTTGAGCGGATGGCTGCTTAGGGCTGAGGGCTGATTAATCGGCGAGATATTAATATACAGAGGAGTCGTCTTAGAAAGGACATAACGGCTTTTAAGCATAGTCTTTTCTCATGTGATTCTAACTTCCGCAGTTTTCGGCATCCAGTACGCGCTGGTTTTCAACGGAGTAACTCTTTGGTAGTGGAACATACATTTATCGAGGAATTACTCTTGAGGTTCACATCCACTCTTTTAATTACGTGGAGGCGCGTTGGTTTTTGATGGAGGTGGTCTCGGGCTCGATTCCCGGCGAGGGCCCATATGTGCGAAATTACTTCAGATGTCGAGGCACTTTTAACATTACTACTGCTACTTTTAAATAAGTTGATGAAGTAAAAGGTTGTCCTGAGTAACATGTATAACCTAAAAATATTGAGAGGTATAGCAAAAACTATGACATTTTTAGGAAGCAACCCGATAAGAGCAAAACCTAGCACATAGAAGAACTGTCAAGCACTGCAAAGGGTATATCGGGTATATGGGATGCAGTATGACATACGACGAGGTCAAAGATTTTCAAATTAAAAAAGAATTTTCGGAATACGTGGAACGATAGGAATTTAAAAGGCAAAACCAGAAAGTAAACCCAGATAAAAGGTTATGAAGTAATGTCACTTCCTACTGAGTTGTAAGGTAAGTTAAGGCTCAGAATCCTGGGCAGCAAAATAAAAAGAAAGTCAAATATATATGAGATAAGTTAGTCAAGTACAAGAATAAATAAATTTACTACGAATGCATGAGGAAAGATATCCAAAGAAACCTTTGGAGTATGAGTCATTGGTTATCCTAAGTATCGTACAGTCACTATGCCATTAGGTGGTATTGAACAAAACCTCAATTATAATTATATTGAGGCAATATATCACGCAAATCTAAAACGAACGGCATAATTCAGAGATTGTCGTCGTGACTTCTAGTGCCATTAGGGAAATAAAACACCTATTCTACTAGGCGACCGGTTACAACGATTTCTTATCATTATCATGAAACAAAATAAAAATTGTCGTAATGAGTAGAAGATGCTGTGTTTTATTTCTCTCTAAGGAATGGTTAGAACCTGTAATTAATTGGAATTATTTCCTTTAACATCTGTTGTAGTCGTAAGACAACATCTTGTTCCTTGCCATTTCTTCTCTAACTTGAGCGTCGCAATCCAGTCGTGCACTGAGTCACGTTCGTACCCGGAAATTCAGATGCAATTCGTACGTGCGCTGCGCAAACAGATGTCCGTGGCAGAAGATGGAACTTTAATTACAATCGAAGGGGAGTTCTTCCATTAACGTATGAAATAAAGACTTCTTTACTCGTTAGTTTACAAATTTCGTCAGAAAATATGTGATTTACGATCCATTCAGTTAAGTAGGAACAAGAGGATACACATCTGCACATAAGAAGGATGGCGTTTCGTTCGGTTAATCTAACAATTTAGCTACTTACTTTATAATCATACGTATGTAATTCCGCGTGGAAATATCGTATATTTCCAAGATATTAAGATAAAAAATGGAGAAGAGTACCTTTTACAGGGATTTATTCTGTATTCATAAATAATAATAGGTAAAGCAAAAATCTAACATTTCATCCAACAAATTTAGTCAGATTTTGAAAATATCTGTAATCTCCTTCTGTTTTCCTTCTTCAATAAATTTCTGAATGCATAATCGCTCCATTTTGCAATAAAAAGAGCTGATTAATATTTGTAAATAGAATATGGAACTGGACGTAGCTGAACGGCGCCGTGGCTTAGTTGGTTAAAGCGCCTGTCTAGTAAACAGGAGATCGTGAGTTCGAATCTCGCCGGTGCCTAAAATTTTTCCCCAGCCACACGCCGAAAGGCGGCTTGTAGGGTATTTATATAGATGTAAACGCACTTCTACCTTAGCAGTACGTTGTACACACAACGAGTAGGCCAGGTTCCTTCAGCCGGTTAATGCGAAGCGGGTTAAAAGGAATTATACTGTATCCCGTTCCACATTCAGCTGTTCTAATCGGCAAGCTTGAATGTATAAATTGCGATTAAAACGAATCATCGAATAACCGTAAATTACTCCTTTATATTCGTTATCGTTATTTATAATTTAATGTCCCAGTTTGCAAAATAGATGCTACGATTCCAGAAAAAATGAGTTACTCTCGTCACCCCTAGTATATTCTTCGTATAAACTTTGGGTCGTAAGATTTTGTTGAACTAATGTGGGTAAAAGGTACGTAAATGGACGTTAATCCAATCTCACATATTTTTGAAACGCTTTATAATGAAGCACTTCATTTCCTCGATCAAACGTGATTATGGTAAATTGGTGTCGTAATCAGTCGTGTTTGATTGTTAAGCTCTGCAAAAATTTCTATTCTTGACATTATAAAACGAGCCTCTGCGGTTGATACACAGGTCTCTTCTTCCTTGATGAGTTCAGTTAAATATTTACTTTTATCGTTCTCTGTCGAACAATCAAATATATAATCCGCTTAGCTCTTTCCCTAGCAACAAAAGAACCAGAATTGATGCTCGCTCAATGAACTCTTCCACAGAATATATAAAATGTTATCCACAACCCAAAAGAAGGAAAGAACCGCATGGTTATGACAAAAGTAATTGCAGGCCGCAGATGAAGAATTTTTCAAACATAATAAATTTTATAATTTACGATAAATATTCATTAAAACAAAGGAACACGAATATTAGTAAAATGCATTATTTTCCGCATCAAACTTTTTGTAATTCTGGGCTGAATTAGAAATAAATTTATCTTACAAACGCCTCAATTACTTCTTTCTCCTACTTGGAAAAATTTCAATTTTTTCTTAAATAGCATCATTTCCTATACCCATGGCAGACCACATGTGGAGTAAACGGAAAAAGATATAGTCTATTCAAATATAGTGTATAATACTATAGTCTCGATTTCGCCCAATAAAGAGGTGATTTATTTTATTTATTTATGTTTCGCAGGTCTGATCTAAATAATTCATGTGCGCCTGACTTCCATTGTTTGCATCTCTAAAAGGAACAAAGTCTTATCGATTTCAATATAATAACATATTTCTATTAAAGTCTACAACAGTTCCTTATGAAGATTCTACATATACACATATATTTCCAGAATTTCAAATTTCTTCGCTGAGTCCGTATCGTAGTAGCGATGGAAGAAAGCGTTAGCGGCACGGGGGCGGGCAACGCAGCTGAGATTCATTAGTATATTCCGGGCATTGTGATCATCGAGCTCTCTCAAAGAAATCAAGGGAGTGCATGGAGACGTATTCCCACGGCGTCTCGATACGTGAGATTCATACCAAAGCATTTCTTTCGAGACAATTGAACGGGTGCAGAGGAGACAAAATGGAAGCCCAACGGTCAAGAAAGCAAATTGTGTGAAAGCGGAATCATAAAAAGAGAATGAAAGAGGAAGCCGCGGAGTTTTTTTTTCTCCACTGAGCCATTGTGTTCGCTGTGCAGTGGAGAGTTACGTCCACTGGAGACGTTAATGAGTGACGGTGCTGCAGCGCGTCTCGTCAAATGTCTTTTGGCAGGGCGTGGCAGGGTGGAAAAGGGTGCGCAGGGGTTGAGAGGGACAGCCAGGGCATCCTGAATATTAAGCATTTCCCACTCGCCGGACACTACACTTTGTATACTTGCAAGTAACTTATAGTGACACGGTACAATAGACTAGCGGTTCCCCAACTATTCCCCGGACGGAGCGCTGGAAAAATTCCGGCACTTTAACGGAGCGTCTAGAATACTTTTTTAAAAAAATTATAGGGTTTATGGTAAACTCAACAAGAAAACGTTATTACAGAGTGAACTCGGAAGCTGACAATACGAATAGCACCAAGGTTAGCTGATGAAACAACACGTACACGTTATCTAAAAGTATGTGATGCGTTGTGAGCATGATAAAAATATACCACTACTCCCTTGCAATACTGCTCCTTAGCTTTTTACTTTTCTACACAAAAGTTGCTGTAAATAATGAAATTTCTATTTTCCTTACCACTACTCAGAGATTACTGTATCCCCACAGCAACAAACTGGGACATTTCCGATCTTGAAGGCTGTAAAATCGGGATTTTCTTTCAAAATTTTGGTTAAGCTAATCGTATGAGTTTGGTACCATACTGTTTGTATGTAGTTGCCAATTGACAATATTGGCAATTGTGGAGCCTCGCAATGTCATTTAATTTTAGTGTTTGAATCATTTTTTTCCATACTTACATTATCGTAGTTTTCATCTGTATCGGGATAAGATGGAATAATGATCGGGACATATCTCTAAATCAGGAAGTCCCAGTAAAATCGGGTCGTTAGGTGATCCTATTTACGAAACATTTCATTCACTGCTTTCGACCTGCTTATATTAATGTTCAATCCGACATAAACATGCCAATTATACTGATTCCGCCGCCTTTCTTCTCGTCCCCATGTCTCAATCATTACTGGCTCAACATTTCCCGTATTTACATTCTCATATGATCTACTCCATCCATATGCTGCTACTGACACCTCAACCTCCGCTAATTGGGCACTAGCACTATTTGTTTACTTGCTATTTTCACTTTTCCCTTTACTTCCACTGATCTGATTCCCACCCTCATTCATATGCCTCTCGAAAATATAATCTTCGATCCAATCATTGGAAGCGTAATTTTACTGAACACGGCAAACACGGTTTTGGCATCATACATCCTCAGATACATACTCTACGACAAAAGCCAGAGTGTTTGACAACATTTGTAAATCATTTCCCAATAAATGCCGCACCGACACCACACAGTAGCACCAGCCAACTCTAAATTTCAAACATCTGAGATTTTTCTCACACATGTACTCATCATGTACCCGCCGAGAATATCAAAACAACATCTCGCACCCTTCTCATAAGAAATAATCCTTACAAGCATCGTTTTCGCTAGAGGCCTACATATACTTTTCTCTACAAAATCAAGAAAAAATAAGGATCACATAAGGCTATTATGAGCATTAATAAGCTGATATTTAATGAAAATCATCTTTTTCCAAGAAGAGAGCGTCGTTTCCGACCTCACATTTCACGAATAAAAGTTTCCAAATACTTCTCAGTTCATTACTTCATGATCGCCTTAGTCATTACAGTACTTGCAGTCGAATGCACTCAATTCTTACCGTACTTGCAGGATCATCATATTATTATGGAAAAAATCGTATGTAAGGGTACTGTGAGGATTTTCAGCCGCCAGTAATGTTTAAACATATTTCGTCAAGCTTCACCATCGATGCGCAGCGTTCATATATTTGCCGTCGTTTACTTTACAAGCGTATTCACCTGCGCACGCATGTTCAACACTAAGCAGACCGGGCTGAAAAAGCGTCGCTGGGAAGACGCGCTACAAAAAAGCGGAGAAGAGCTTTAAATCCGTGAGGAAAGACGGGGAGTCGCACACGCACGAGACGTGGCTGTTGGGGAGGGTTGTCCTGGGAGGAGAAGGCGTTTGACAGGTTTCGGGGGCGGGGCATAGTACTACGTAGCCTTCAAGGTCCCTCATGTTGGACCACATGGGAAACACACACGCGAGGTAAATAAAATGGTAGGGGAGTCTGGAGGGAAAATAAATGACAGCTCTTCCCTGTGGAGGGATTTTGGGGACCAAGGGCGAGAATGACTGCCGAGTTGATGTGGAACAATGGCCCTGCGGATCGTAAATATTGGAGCTCGCCTACTTGCGCCGGACAAATAAATTATTCTTAATGGTTCCCGGAGAGTATTAATAATCGAAAGGAAATCGAGAAAAGTGGTGGAGGCGTCGTTGGTTGACTTCACCCCTGCTGTTGACGGTGGACACTTATGGCCTTCCGGACCGCGATGTTCACTGGTCGCTTATGAATCCTCGTAATGTTTGTGATGTGGATGATCCAAATGGGAGTTCCTCTGTGTCGTTTGCTGTTGGAGGAATCGCTGCCATGTTTTGGACGCTGACTTCATCGAAGTGGAGGCCGATGCACCAGAGGAAAAACACTGGAGGACGCGCTGCTGTCATTTTTGGTCGGCTTGGCTGCACGGGGAGTTGTTTTCGTTCGGCAGGCCGCTCTCTGAATTCTAAGTTTCATAGACGCTTTCTGAATTCTGAGGAAAGGAAGCGTCTTGAAATTAAACTCATTTTCGCCACTTAGGGCTGGTTGTTAGGATTCTGTTCTTAACGTTCTACAATGCAAAATAGCTGCCCCCTTCATGAGGTTAATGATTCTATGAGAGCAATTCTTCAAGTTAAGAGTAAATGGATCGGATATAAGATCGGATAGGATATAGGAAGCCTAGATTATTTTTTTAAACTTTTAGAGTTTTAAAGCTTATGAGGAATTTCATTTTGTGAAACCTTACGTAAAGAAGGAAGTATGAGCACTTTTACCACTGTTTTTTATGTGAAGAACGTCTTTTAATTGCCTTCCTACGAATTTTCAAGAACTTCTATTAACAGCTCTACTGACTAAACCTTACTCCGGGGGTGATTCATCAATCCTGACTCGATATTTATCAAACTACCAAGTCTTACAATCTAAATCGGTGTCAACGGTAAAAAAGTCTCCTTGTAAGAATTAAAACCGATGAACAATCCAACCCAACCCAGAAAAAACATAAAGCTCCGAAAGTTTAAGAAAGAAAAATCTGAGGAGGAAAATAGGAGTTGAATCTCAAAAAGTTAAACCGGATCTAAAATCCATTTCTACTGCACAAATGAACCAAACCGATTACCATCACCGGACCGAAAGTTTGCGAAAAAATTATCTTCAATTTTTTTAACCATTGTGCGGCAATCGCACTTCGGAACCCACGAACAAGATGGACATATTTATTCACCGCAATTGTCCCTTTCTTAGCGCAGCAATAAATAAGGTGAATGGAAAAAAGGCGCCGAATAAGAGAGTGCAAATGGCTTACAAACAAAATATCGGAGAAATCCTCGGAGAGATGTTTAAATAAAATCCGTGCGGGAACTTGTTTGGCTTGAGATGGGCGAGGGGACGGTTGTTGGCTCCTCAGTTTGAAAGACGCTCTGGCAACATCCCAGAGGGATCCTCGATAGCTGCGCTCCACACCCATGGTGAGGAGGGATGGGGTGAGAGGGGGATGAGGTGAAAGGGGGGAAGAGAGAGAGAGGCGTTTCACCCGCAGCATCTCATCCACAACCGCTTTTTTTCCTCCTCCATTATTCCATTTCCTCGCTTCATCCATCTTCCTTTTGTTTCTCCCTCTTTTTCATATCTTTCACCTTTCCTTGCGTCATCCGAATCCCCTTTTCCACTCAGCTCATTTAGTACTTTCATATCACTCCATCCGATTCCTTTCTGTTTACGTATAATCGTCACACTTGCTCTTCGATACGATAATCTCTGCCTTTTAAGAATTTTAGCCCTATTAGAGGTGACTTTACGGAATTATACTTTCGAGCGTTGATACCTATCCGTTATACTAAGCACCAAGAAGAAACATTTTCACAACTGACACAGCATAATTCACTAAAAATTTATGCATACTACTGACTGTAATAAAACGGAATAAAATCCAAAATAACCTAACAGTAGTTATGATAATACTGTTATTCACTGAACAAATAGTCAGAAACAGCGTCCATGTTTTCAGTTGGATTATTTCTGAGATTGGAATAAAGTGAATTACACTTTTTCCTATTATAAAGCCAGACGCCAGAGATTCAAACATGATTCCAAAGTTTACTTTAAGCCGCAACATTTTAAATTTTAACGAATCTATTATTTTCATCCACGGTTTTCTTCGATAGTATACCATTTCTTCCCATATGCATTGTCAATGAATACTTCCAGACGTAAAAATTACTAAAAATACCTACCTATCATTTTTATATTCTCTATTTATTACGATTATTTCATAATTCCGTAATTTAACTCCTCTTTTGAAATCTAATATTTCTGTGATTGTGGGCTGTTTATTTAACGTACTTCCTTTTTGGGAATTTTCTGTTGACTTTCGCACTGATATTATCATGCGCCACAGGGTCTAAAATGACTTTTCATTTTATCGACGCTCAATTTGATAACTCGCCAACAGCTCGTAGATACCTTTCCGTAATTCTAAGTACCAAGACGTTTATGAATTCATTTGACAAACAGAAGAATTTACTAGTAATTTATGCACAGTAATGAGTGTAATAAAACGAAATAAAATCTTAAATAACCTAACACTAGCACTAATCTTTAGATATCTATCGATGATGGATACACTCTCGAAACTTGGAATGGGAATTGCAGCCAACTTGAGCTAATCTCGAATCAAAATGAGGGAAAAACTCGTTCGTTCGTTATATCTACCGCTGATTTCTATACTGCCCATCACGCCTTAGGAGCAAAATCACCGAGGTGAGTATACAAAGAAAAGTAGGATAATCCAAAACTGATTATGTATTAAAATGAATCATATCAATTAATATCTGGTGATAATTAATTTTAAAACTTTAATGAAAATGGAATGGATAGTGTAAGACCACGAAAATAGAACTAGCAACCGGTATCGACGTTAAAATGTCACCTGTGGCTCATTACATTCATTCTTATACATAATCGAGACGATTACGGCATTTAAATTATCAATTTCTTATTTATTAAAACTTTAATTAGACATTATTTTGGTTCTATACATACTTTGACTGTTAAAAATTCAATTCTTATTTCGAAATATTTAATTTAGTAATAATTAGTTAAGACTCGAAAAAAATTTCAAACAAAGACGTGCCACTCTATCCTCAAATGCAATCACAAACTCCTACGTAAGATTCCTGATGACGGCGACCATTCGCTGAAACCGGCTGCGTGTTATATCATCAGTGGAAAAGTACCACGTCTTTCTCTTTATTTGCAAATGTACGTGATGGATTTCCTCCATGCAACACCTTCTTCCGTGGATTTTAAAACTTAGTGGCTTCGAGCATTTTAAAATTCGAGGTAGGGAAGTTTGAGAAATGGAAGTTGGTAAGAAGAGTGCTGTGTTTGGAGTCGAGCTTCTTATTTACATCTTGTGCTGAGTGCAGCACCTCGTGGGCGTACGCAGCATTCATAAAACATGAGGAAGGGCAGCCATTCAAATCTCCGACTGCTTGAAATACTCTCGGAGGGTGATTTCTCTCGGGACATGGAAATGATTTGTGCTCTTTTTTAGCATTACTGTCATCGAAGATGGAAGACCTGGGTGCCGTCCAACTTCTGCTGACCAACTTTTGGTCCGAATCAACCCGCGACGACTCCCCATTCCTCCATCCAATTACCTTTTATTTTAGGTTTTTATGGCTCACATAGCCTATTTTATACCCTTAACCCATCAACGCGAGATTGTATTAATTTTTTTGGGGTTCCGTTATCCGCTCATTTCGCGGGAAGGCTGTTTACATTCGGTCATTACAAAGAAGATGAAAGAAAAAGTAGGGTCGGTTATACCTCCAGGCGAAGCTAGACAATAGTCGAGGGCCGCTCAATTTCGATCACCGATCAAAATCTGAGCAAGACACAGAATCCATGAGAGAGCGTAAATGAGCATTCTGAAAGTAGCTTTAAGTTTCCCCTTGCATTAAGGCGAAATCTATATAATTTGACTTCGCATTTTACACACCACAAATTTCCTTTTTAAAACATTAGTAGATTAGAAAATAAAGAATAAACTCTCTTCGCTTTGGTGTGAAATATATCTTGAGGCCGGCCCTGAAAAAAGTCATGCTGACATTCAAAGAATCGGAGATAACAGAACAAAATAAATGCTAAACGCTGGTAAATATGATATTCAATGAAAGTTGCGTTTGAAGTAGTGTGCTATCGAGTTTGTTATGAGAAGAATTGATAGAGTATTACTGAACTAATAATATTGAAAAATTCTTATAAAAATACACATTATAATGTTTCAATATATCTGGTCTGGGTTTAAAAACGGAATGAGGTAGAATCTTACAATAACGTTTACCATCCCTTTGACATGCTTATAAAATTATTATGACGGAGATATCCGGAGGAAGGATGTTTTAGACACTTAATATACATCCTTTACACCGATCATATTTCGAAAAATCAATCTGCAGCCATTTTTGAGAAGTTTGTTCATAACTACAGGCGTATACGGTTCCACTGATACCCAAGCATGATTCCGAGTCATGAAAATTAAGTTGCGCTCTTAAGGAGAATTATTTTAATAAGCGGTCATACAAAATATTCGATAATTTCACCTAATTCAACTATCTGAAGTGGGACTTTTTTCTAAATTGTACAGATTGCTAGATATACTTAAAACAGTAAACGGGCCAATTTCCGCCTACGGGCATTTCGTTGGACAAAGTTAGTAAGAAGTGACAGTTGCGTATTCTCTGATTCACAACCAACATTATTCACTACTTTGACTTTAAAAATATACATATACTTATGTTCCTCTTTAAATAAAGACATAAAAAACGGTATTTAATCAACATCCTGATTTTAGCATATAATTAATGCACTAATGCACCATTCAATAAATTCAGATATATTCATTACAGTAAAACGAATTCAAATAAATACACAAGTTCTTCCTAGATTCAGGATAATTACTCTCGCAAAAAATATTCGCGCCCCTCTTACACTGCATGTATATATACGCAATAAAAAAGAGGTGAATTGTAAAAGGGTATTGTTTACAAGCATATGCCGTATGTTATTATCTTATAGTCTTGATGTTAGGATCGCTTGAGTTAATGTTGGTATCTGCTTCCAACCAACTTCCTAATTCTTGTTAAATAACAAATAAAATTCTTCCGGAGTACTGCGTGTACACAATGAGCGAAAGGACGTTTCCGCCTGGGTGGACGAAGACTTACGTCACTTTCTGCGTTCAGAGACGCTCGTTTGTTACGCTTCTCCACTGTGACTCGCACATGGATTTCTCACTTCCCGCGGATTCGAACACGACTGTGGAATCGTTCGTCTTTTCTCATTTTTTGGCTCCATTCCATCTTTCATCCCCTGCTTCACTGAAACATTTGGGCCCACCCCCCGCCCATTGGTAACATTGAAAAAATAAAAAGAAAACTATTTAACGAGCGGTGGACCAGCGTCTTCTGCTCATTCAAAACTGGTCCCCAGCAAAATATCTTGGTCACAAATTTTTTTCTGTAATTATAACGGCTCTCCAGGAAGTCGGACGCCACCAATTGGAATACGAGGTCCTTAATTTTTTGACCCCTCGTTGTAGCTCTTCATTTTCGTTGCCTTTCCGAGCGCCGAATTTGTATCCTTGCTAACCGTTTTGCCTATCGAAAGGTTTCTGACTTCCTCATGGCTGATATCTGAACGTGCATCATTCGGTTCTATAGGAGCATTCGAAATTCAGCTTCGTACAACGACTGCGAATCTAACAAACTATGCAAAAGTAAACCAGAAAAGATTGGGATTGCTAATTTGTCTACCTTACGTCGAACTCCTCGCGAGAGCCAACTTTTGTTTCTCATCGTTGTCAATAATCTATAAAATATTAAATTGTAAATTGTATGTAAATTTTATCTTATATGTGACATTAATGAGGGTTTTATATACATGTAACTTTTTTATTATAAAATATTTAATAAGAAATTGTATGGTATGTGTAATGTATAGCAATATCTGTTATTGATAGTGTTTTATATAATTATCTGACTTGTCCTATACATGTTTCCCATGTTCTCGGACCAATAAAAATATTATTATTATTATTATTATTATTATTATTATTATAGATACTCAAGTTCAACCAAGATAGACAATGCATGGATATTTGAAAATAAATTATCCATGATTTACACTTCTTTTTATATACGCACGTACAATCTTCGGCATACAGCATACATATATCCTATGTTTACTTGACAATTTAGCATGAACACCTACGTTTACGTTTACTAAGGGTCCACGTTTTCTCAGGCAAAAATAAGCGATGAAAAAAATAAATTACCGGTCCTTCTCCAATTCTTCACTCTTCTATGTCGTACCCACTGCATTACTATCTCTTTCAAAGACTATATTTCACATGCTGTCCACTATGTTCTCCAGGCCACTCCTTCCTAATCCTCGATTCTTTGGAATCTTAAATCCTTATAGTTGACTTAGCACCCACGCCTTATAACCGAATTGGCTTCGGTACATACATTCCAACATAACCTCTCCCTCACATGTCCATTTCCCTTCCACGAATCTTCTTTCGTAACTTAAAGTTCAACGAATACATTTCGCCTTACCGTTATTTTCGTATGTAACCCAACCATGAGGTTCGCCATCAATTTGAAAGCAACTCAAGAATTGACTGAAACGCATCTTCATTCACAGAGAGGATAACCATTCCGATACCAATGTGGTAAAGTCCTATGGTAAGTCCTGGTAAATTTTCATCCAAAAGTAGAAACTATAAATATATATATTGTTTTAAGCACAGTTTTTGATTAGTACAGAGATGCCTTAAGGCCAGGAGATTGCATTTCATTCTTAATAAAAAAAATATGGGAGAAAAATTTTTGCGAAGATTGCCGCGTATAGCTAAGGGAATCGCTTAAGTTATTAACTCAAAATTCAATACTTCAGTAGTTAATTTCTAATTCATCTCTGATGATGATAGCTTGGCTAGTGCAAATGACCTTAGCTAGCACGAATCAAATCAATTCTACCAACCGATAGCTCGCCTATTGATATTCGTATCATGTATTGCTGTTTGGCTGATTTTATCCCAATTGTTTTACAGTTTTGGGCTTTTATTGCTTATACGAATAGTGTTAAATAGAGGGTAAACGAAAGCAAGGGAATTGGCATCTTTGAAAATAAGCCCATTTTGGTACTGACAACACTAGACTTTGAATCTTGAAAATAGACTATTTGAAAAATTTGAAAAGAGGTTGGATCATGATATCAAAAAATATAACTCATCTAACCCGAGCGAAATAACTGAAAGTAAATGAAAAAATTGGTATTATGGTAAAGGAAAATTACTGGATTGGAATATTCGAAAGTAGTCAAAGCAAATAGTTTTAGAAAGTGAAGGGGAATTGTTTGCCTTTAGTAAATATTAAATTTATTAGTAAATACTAATCATTACAATATCGCATTATCACTTATGTGTTGTTGAGGCCATCTCAGATAATTTTAACCTTTACGATAGCTTTACTGTTTTTATAGATTCTTATTGCATAAAAGATACAAATTTTTTTTGGAACATCGACTTCCTACAGAATGAAAAGTGACTAATTAGGAATGTAATTATACACATATCACATAAGAAGATTCGACAAAGAATTAAAGTACTGTAAAAATGTTAGTTCCAAAATAAAGGACAAAGGCACGCTTAGTTAAAAACTATAATTAACTAATATTACGCAATCGTTCCTTTGTTCCTCTAAAGTTTTCACTCTCCCACTGAAGCGAGATTTTATTCCTCGCATGGGTTTCCGTAGAAAATATTTCGGAAACTCCGTCCATAATTAAATCTCGACCATTAGAATCAAGTTCCTCAACACCCGTTTGATTTATTATCGCCTTTACTAAGAGTTCCTATCTCAAGGCGTCATCTTTATTAATATTTGTGTGGAGCCACTCCTCGCCTTTCGAAACTCTCACACTATGCTTGGCTTCATGTTTCCAAGATTGACTTTAAATGCTTCGCTCGATGAAAAAGAGACTTTAAAACGTTTGCAGACTTTTAACTCTTTGCTACGAGACTGACAACAAGCTGTTGAAAACTAGGTGCGAGGTGCAATTAGCTCATCTCCGTAACTTTCATCGATATTTTCTTCTTCTTTTAATCAAGTGATGCTTATCTTAGTTAACTTGCGTGTGTTTTTGAACGATTGAATAGAGTAATTTACATTTATCGTTCTATTTGTAGGTGTGTCTGATATTTTCTTATTTGAACTATCGATCGATTTGGTCTCTTTGGGAATCATTGAGGCTATGAAAAGAATCATTACGAATTCGCACACGAGTTACAATAGATTGTTGTTTTTAATTTTGCTCTTAATTTACTTAAACTTTCATATAAGTTGACTTTCACATTGTCATATGCTACATTAATTGAGTGCTTGTTACTTCTACTGTGTTCTCCTTTTCTAGATCATGCTAAGGAATTCTGTTTTACTATCTTTTACATAAGTCTCTCAGCAGGTTTTTACACTCATCCTTTTTCGTGGGTGTTTCCTGCAGTGGATTGTTTTTTCCTGAGTTTCAGTTTTGATTTTTTTAAATCCTCAATGAAATACATCTTATTCTCTGTTAATTTTAAAGAGGTGACTTCATAGTCTAAATTTCCCCATAAATAAAGACTCCATTCATTTATTTATTTAAGTATCCATATTTAAGTTAAAGTAGATTCAAACTCAAAAGCTTTTACAATAACAGACACGCTGTAAATAAAATACTTTCGGTAGTTCGCCTCGCAAACTTTTATATCAAGTCAACCATTTATGAACTCAGGTGAATAACGACGTCAATGACTTTGACTCCTAATCATGTATTCGAAAGAGACTGAAATTTATGTTCGTTGTTTTCTCAAAGCAGGTTATTTAAACATTTTCTCCTATTCTTACGAATCTTCTCACCAATCAAAGCATCGACAGGGGGAAAGCTGCGGAAAACAAACTACACATATACAAATGTCTGAACTTTAGGACTAGGTCGGAATATCCATGGACCAATTCTAACTTAAAAAACTTTCTCAGATCATAAGAGACGTTGAATGTATGATTTCTGGAAAATTGAAATCTGCTTACTTAAAATTGTTTTAAATTTAAAACAGAAGTTGGTTTGATGAGTTACAATGGTAATTTATTTGTCATAACGAGGTTGAAAATTCCCAACTACATGTGATGTAATAAAATGAATGAACCGAAGAGATATTAGCAATAGAAGAAAGTAATATTTTCTATGTAAAGCGAATCGCGTAAATATGTAATCCTCGATGAGGGCTGTCCAAACGACCAGAGAGAATTAATTTACGCCGTACTACAATTGATTCGCAAAAAAGAATCAGAGTTGGGATCATTCCTCGGCTTACAACTTCAAAACAGCCTCCAGCGACTACATATCTATGGGGGAATAATAAAAATATTCATATGAGGATTATAAAACAATTTGCATGTACTTCAATATTTCCCCGAGCATACGCATAATCGCGCGAGAGATTAAAACAGCTAACGAACGCGTTTCAAAACTATAGGATCTAAAGTACAGCACGGTAAGATAAACAACTCCTTCGTAACGTATGGTTACGAGGAGAAGCGTCGTCGTCCGTTTGTCCTTCACAAGTGTAGCTCTCCTCTGGCTTTGTTTCTTTCCTTCCCCTACTCGTAAATGACGCTGGTCCAGCGAGCGTATGTATCCCAATAGCGGAGAAGGAAGCACCACAGTGCTTTGACCCCAAGCAGTGGGCGATAACCCTTGCTTGCCGTACGGAGAGGGGGGCGCGGGGGGTCGGGGAAGTGGGGGGGACGAAGAGGGAAGCCGTGGGAGGATTGGAAGCTGTACAGAGGCTATGAGGAGCGAGCTCATGATGCGTAGAAATCGAAAGTAAGTCATAGAGGGTAGCGATTGAGGAAGGAGGGCTAAGAAGCTTCCCTCGACGTACAGTAAAACCCGTTTAAGACGCTCATTTTTAATACGCTCCCGCTTAAAACGCTCTCGAAGATCGCTTGAGGTCTGAAAGGATTGTATTCTTATTTTATCCCAAATTATATTTTCGAAGGAATTATTGCTGTAGATCAATTGCAGAAAGTCTAAGTTCATCAAAAGTGTTTTGAAGTATTTTAATCACTTTCAAACATGTTATTTATACAGTATAATTCGTTTAAGACGCTCCCACTTGAAATGAAATCCCGCTTAATACGCGTTTATATCTCTCGGTCCCTTTTACACTAAACACATGGTAATTAAACCGCTTAAGACGCTCTGCTACTGCTACCCGCTTACGAGGGTGGTCTGAAAAGTTTTCGACCCCAGATTTTTCAGAAATTTTCAGAAAACATGTCGAAAAATGGCGAAATGTAAGAAACATTTCAGATCAACCCATGTATAACGCGGATTTTTTCCGACCCCGCATGCATTGCAACCAGCCGTAACCAATCCTCCGCCTCATTTGAGAGACCGATATTGTTTAAATTATTCTTCCCCGATGGTCTCTCTAGTAAAAATTGCTTACTTCTGGAGTTATTAGGGACAAAGAAGAGGTAATACAGGAAGACGCTCTCTTCGAATAGCAGACCATTCTTAAATTAAATGACGGGAGGCAACGAATACTACGTAGCAAACATTTTCGGACTCAAGATACCTACATCCGTCACCAAAAAATGTAACAAACTAAGCAGATCCCTTTTCTTTAAATATAATTTTACGTATTAAATATTGATTTCATATATCAATGAAACAAAGTTAGCAGATACGTTTCCATCTTTAAAATGTGGAGCAATTATTTACAAATTAGACGTAATAGCTCTGCAGAGTCTGTTTTAAAACATATATCCGTAAGATCCCTAAAAGATATGGTAATAAACGCTGATCTTTCCCTTATAATATAATAAATGCCCACATCGATTCCCCTGAAATAACTTCATTATTAACTTATCATGTTCCACCTAGGGCAACCAGACTAACTCCTCTTTTACATGTCCCTAGATTTAGATTATCCATCGCGCAACGTTCCCTATTATACAGACTTCCTAATCTTTTAAATTCCCTTCCTCCCTCCATAGACCCTTTCAGGCTTTCACTTGATGCATTCTTGAAAGAATGCTTGTATAATGATCCTTGTAAATAATTTCCTTAGTTTGTATTTATGTATGTATTTTTAGTTTTATTTGTTGATTTTCTTATTCCATATTGTTATGTATATTTGTTTAAGTTTGTTTTTTGGAATTCACTTTAAACTGGCGGCACCGCTGTATGTGAATCTTTGATAAATAAATAAATAAACAGCTAAAAACTTCTTATAAATATATATATATATATATTCTTATAATATAAATGAACAGCTAAAAACTTCTAATATGTATGATATAAAAATATGTAACATTTTGGCTATAACTCCCCCGCTTATAACACAGTTTTCGCTCCATTTCCTGAAAAGCGTCTTAACCGGGATTTGCTGCATTTGATGACCGTGTTCCGCTGGGTGGGGACCGACTCACTTCCGACGTATTTTCCGCTCGATTCGCTCCAAGACAAGATTTCAACGGTCAAGATCCACTTTGTAGGGGGATGGTCCAGCGATACGCACCGATCATTCTCGATTTCAGGCTCCCACTCCATGAAAAATACGGCGAAACTGACATCGCTCCGGGATCATTGGCCCCTCATTTTCCCAGTTTTGCGGTCTTTCACTTTGTTAGCGGTTGAATTCCTTGCTCCGATGATTCAGCGTTGCCAATTTGGACCACCAATATCCCGGAGTATCTCACTTACTTTCGCAGAGACTTAAAGATCACGAATACCTAAATACGAGCCGATTGCGTCGGAAAAGTTTTCTTATTCAATTTGGAGCGTTTTCTGGGATCTGTGGGCTGAAAGTGCTGAGCCCCGCCCTTAAAATATCAAAATATTGCTTTATTCAGGTGCGGGATGAAATAGATAAGGGAATAAAGGTTGGTGGGGAACTAGTGAAGTCAGTAAGATATGCAGACGATAAAGCTATTGTGTGCGATTCGGAAAAGGGTTTGCAAAGCCTAGTTGATGCACTAAATGATAAAGCAAAGGAGTTTGGGATGAAAATCAATGTAAAAAAGACTAAGATTATGAGGTTTTCAAAGGGAAAGAATGCTAAATTAACGATAAGGGTGGATGGGGAAAAACTAGAACAAGTAGACCAATTTTCATACTTGGGCAGTCTTCTTTATAAGGATGGAAGATGTTCGACAGAAATTAGAAAAAGGATAGCATTAGCAAAAGAAGCTTTCATGAAACGAAGAGAACTGATGACAAAGGGACTTGATAAAGGAATCAGGAAGAGATTGGTAAAATCCTTGGTGTGGAGTGTAATGTTGTACGGATGTGAAACGTGGACGTTAAGAAAAGAGGATGTCAAAAGATTGGAGGCTTTTGATATGTGGGTATGGCGTAGAATGGAGAAAGTAAGTTGGGTCGATAGAAAAACGAACGTGGAGGTTCTAGAGATGGTTGGGGAGAAAAGAGTAGTGATTGAAGTAATTAAAAATAGACAAAAGAAATGGGTGGGTCAAATATTTAGAGGAGAGGGATTGTTGAAGAAAGCGATCGAGGGAAGAATGCTAGGGAAAAGACAGAGGGGAAGACAAAGACAGAAGTTGTTAGACGAATTAAGGGGTGGGATAAGTTACCGGGAATTGAAGGAGAGGGAATTAAATAGGGAAATGGGGGCAAATGAACCTACAGAAAGGTAGAACACTTATATATATATATGTAATTTTGGGCAATAGGCGCTAGCTGAGGACCTCATCGACATGGGTGCCTTAGTAAGTCTGTGTTTATGCACTCTCGATGACGAACTATAAATTGTTTTGGAGATTTAGAATTTTGTTCAAGGGGCTCTTGTTCATCTCTTCAGGAATACTTTTTATGCATCTAGAGTAAATCTACGTTATATGCTTAGAGAATATATTATTTAATTATTTATTTATTCTAAAACACTACAAGTAGGCACCAGGCCAGGTGGTAGTATCAGAGGGAAAAAAAATAAAATACCCTGCCTGGTATTCACCCTAGTCGGGAGGAAAAACACCCAAAACCTCCCGAAGGCAGTACATCATCATACAACAGCAAATATAATTACAGAATACAGATATAATTACAAGATAAAGATATAATTACTAGATACAAATATAATTGCAATATATAACTACAAAACCCTTTTAATTCTATTTACAATTGGTTTACAGGAAGGAGGAAAAGGTTCGAAAACTTCTTCAGGTAGATTGTTCCATTCGACTATTCCGCGATTAAGGAATGAAAACTTGCAAGTATCCGTTCTCTGTTTTAGGGTAGCGATTTTGTGTTTGTGATCGTTTCTCCCAATGTAATCCGGTTTTCTGAGTTTATTATTTAATTCTTTCAACGAAGGAATTACATGATTTGCGTCGCTATATACTTAAAAGAATCTTCTCCATAAATTGTCATTTATAAAAATAATTTTCAGAATTCAATATTCAGCCTTCCCTTAGTAAAAGAGTATGCTTATAGTAGGGTCTATGGCATTATATAAAATCATTCCCATTTAACTCCCATAATTTCTACTGAGCACCCAGATCTTAGGTTTGTGCTTATGGTTTCTTTAATTGATATTTTTATACTTTATGTATTATTACAGTAAATCCAAGAATTTTCTATTCGTAAAATATGGTTTAGGTAGATGTACTGAATACTAATAAGATTATCGTAATTTTACATATCCGGTACTGCAAGGAAGTTCAAATTATAGATACTATTGTCCATTCACCATCATGAAGGCACGGGTTTTTTCCATTTGAAATGCATAGGCCCGTGTATATCAAATGGGAGAAATTAGTGCGCCGTTGCAAAATTTGCGTAAAATTCTGGAGTTGGTCAAAATTGTTTCAATTTTTTTAATTATTTAGTATCAGTGATACCACACATAACATCGTGATTATTTCTTGTTTATTTACAACATAATCTCAAAAAACAACAAAAATGTCACATCTGAAAGAAATAAGGCGTTTTGTTCCGTTTCCTTTGGAACGAGTGCCATTAATTCTCAGATTCAAGAAAAATGGGATTTTTTTACATCAATATCAGCTTCAAAGCTTTCTGTTTCCTTTAGCGTTAATACTAAGGCAGGTGAAAATATTTTAGGGAAATTTTCAAAAGAAATTAAAGAAAAGGTCGAGAATTTCTCGCAAAATGCATTGAAAAAAGTGCCTGCCACTTTTCGTCCAATTCGCCCACGTAAAAACATTTAGCGAGAAAGTTTCTTAGAAAATAGTGAATTTATTTTCTGTGCAAGTCCGAACCCCTTTCATAAACAACTTATGAAAGACAATTTTTCTTACGGCGGAAGCGAATTACACGGCGCCGGCCGCGATCGTTCGTGCGGCTTTTGCGGGATATTCAGTTTTCCCCATGATTCCCAACTCCATAATTTTACGCAAATTTTGCAACGGCGCACTAATTTCTCCCATTCGAAATACACGGGCCTATGCATTTTAAATGGGAAAAATCCGTGCCTTCATGATGGTGAATTGACTATAGAATATGTTGATTCAAGAATTGTTTTTTTTTCAGGGAACGATTCCCGAAAATAATCTATTAAGGATGTAGAGCCATGGTGCCCCCTGTCACATGTCGAATAGCGGCTTTTGGGATACATACGTAGATGTGGATCCGTATTCTTACATTTAAATATTAGAGCAATAATAATTTGAGCAATAGTAATGATACTATTAATGATAATTATTATTTATTAGATTTATGCAAACGAATATGAAAAATATTCTGTTGAAAGATAATCAAGCTTTTTAATAATATGAAGTTTAAAATATTTTAGAAGAATTTATATGCAAACCCTACCTTGGATCTAGAATACCAATACGTATCTCTTTAAATTAAACTAATTTTCATATCCTTTTTCTTTTATTCCCAGCTTTTCTTCAGCGGAAGTTTTCCTGCGATATCGATTTTCCCACCTAAAGCGTTAGCGAAGCGATTGCCTATCTCCATGCAGTCACCCTACTCTCTTAACTACGATATTTTGCCGTTTTCATAATTATATTCCACAAATTTACACCAACTGTTCTCTCTCAATTTGAATATGTAGGATTTAATGCTCTATAAATTTTGCATTAAATGAAAGCATGTGAATTTTTGAAAGAATTAGTCATTACTTCATATTTCATTTGAATGGAGTTTATTTTTTGGCATTGCCTTTAAATAATAGGCTCCATAAGTCCGGATTGTTTCAAACAGCATCTTGCTTATTTCCTAGATAATTCTTCAAAAACTGTTACCATATTTCTGTCTAGTATAATATATTATGCAATAGTGTATCTAGCGAACCTATTTTGAAATAAATGATAGTATACGAGGTATGGAATGCTTCGAATCAGAGGAGTTGAAAGTTAGCTACGTAAATACATAAGCCATCAGTCAAAGACAACTAGAAAAATTAATTTTCATACGAGGAAAATTTCACGATCAACTTAGTATGGCATATGTAGTTGCTAAACTTTGATTTTCAGAATTAAACGGAGATATGCATTATTGTTATTTATCGAGTTTATGGAGTTAATATATATATTGAATTCAATTTTAATTTTTAATGACTGTGTGCATACTATGTAACCTGAAACGGACAAGTTGGTTCAAACTTGACCTTATACTTTCATTTCCTTCCATTCCTTTATTTAAATATCTCTCTATCAATTTCTCCTTTTATGTATATACCATTTTCCTCTTTTCTTTGGAGTAAATCATCTATTGTTATCTTCTTTAATAACTCTAAAGTTCATGTTTGAATTTCAACCATTCCAGTCAGTAAGGGAGCTAGAGGAGGAACCTGCTGCTAAAGCGTGCGAAATGTTGATCCTAAACAGAAGAGCTCCTAAATAGTGAGTACGTCATTTTTGTCGGTGCCGTGCCGGTGCCGTGCCGTGCCGGTAGCGGCCTACCATGCGGCCAGCGTGCGTCTCTACGTCACCTAACGGGCCTTTGGCCCCCCTCCCAAGTGTCATAAAAACGCACCCGGCTGCGGCGCCGCACCGGTGGGTTCAGGCTTTTTTGCGACTCGGATGTTTGCAGGTATAGAATTGAACCCTTCTGAGTCCTAAGCGGGGTTCCTTCCTCTGCAACCGCAATCGAGGGAAAACCGTCACCTTCCCTTCCACAGCATGGGGCCACAGCTAACTAAATGTTATTGCTGACGTTTTGTCAAATAGTTATTTTAGCAGTAATTGTCAATATTAATTTGGAAATTAAAACCTTGTACCTTGCCGACTATGTATAACTTTCAAACGAAATTTTAGCGTTAATATTAAGCTATTTAGTGTACTAATATAGTAGCAATGATGTAGCATAGTTTTTACATGATAATATCCTAATTTATAATATTAACGGTAGAATTTCGTTTAAAAGTTGTACATAGTCAGCAAAGACCAACATTTCAATATCCAAATTAATATTGACAATTACTACTAAAAAAACTCTTTCGCAAAACTGTTGCAATAACATTTCATTTGCCGCGGCACCATGCAGTAAAATGGGTTATAAACGACCCCAGGGGCTGAGTTTCCTCTGTGTGGTGTAGAAGGAAAGGTCAGAAATCCCCCAGAAAAGGATCAGAATGGTAAGTTTACAATACCCTAATCCTCTGAAACTGCATCCACCCGCGATTTATACCTGCGTCGTCTATACACGACAGCCGTGCTTTTGCGCAGGGAAATCTCCGTCGTCTATAGCCGACAACAGTCTGGAAGCGGCGGAGCTAGCCTCACGTCAAGCCGTCGTTATAAGCCGTGTTTCCCAACGGCGACGCATGCGTGGAATTGCGCTGGCGTCGCTCGATACGGTTCCCTTGGCGTTTTGAAAGGAGTCGTACGAGCGATTCGCGCTAGCTGACCACGCCTGCGGCACGCAGAGTACACCAGACCGATTTCAGCGTGACTTGAAGAGGAAGTGCTATGGATAGGTATTTCGACTCGGCAGCCGAAGATCGTTTAATCGAGTTTGTGAGGGAGCATCCTGCACTATATGAATTGGAGAAGAACACAACTAAGGATAGGAGATTGAGAGAAAGCGCTTGGGAGGAAATAGCGGAAGAATTGGGGAAGAGCGGTGAGTACCACGTGCTTCATACTCCCGTAAATTTATACATGAAATTTGCTTTGATTTTTCCTAGTCACTTGTTGTTATCGTAGCGTATTTTGAAAGCTTCATAGGTAGCATTCCCTCCAAATTTTTACAACTGTTGCAAGTTTTCCTTTGGAAGTTTCTCATCCATTGGTTCATTCGAATATGAAATGTGATAGTTTATTAACCAATTGTTTAGGCCTATGTGAGGTCATCTACGGTATCTTGCCTAGAAGCAATTGGAACGTTAAAGAATATTAACAAGGAGTATGAAAAGCATTTTCACTTCTCATTTCTCTTTAGAATTTCACCTCATGATATTAGCTGAAAGTTTGCATGCTCGGTCACCTACTATAGCATTGGCAACATTTTTTCAATTCCTGGTAAGGCCCCTTTCACACACAACGTTTTTTGCCGTACGGTCGATAATCCCCACAGCTTATCAACCGTATCACGGCGCAATTCCTGAAGAAGTATATGGAGCCTTTCACACTAGCGACACAATACAGAAAAGTAAAGTTCACTTCAAGATATCATCACGAAACAAACTGTAAATGAAAATTACAACATTTATCTCGATTTGTCTTGCGACAAGTTCTTCCTCACGTGAAAAATCAAAAAGTTTTAGGCGACGTGTAAATTATACTGCACGACGAAATTTTTAAAGTTACGTTCTAATTAAATAATTTTTTACTAAGATGTGGTTACTCGAAAATTAATCTCATGTGCATCCAGATGATACAATGAGCAATTGAAGAAAAATTAGCCTTTCGTGTTGGATTTTAAGAATGTAATGGCAGTTTCAAAAATGTTGGACGGTGAAACACTTAGCAATAGCTGGAACAACAAAGTTTAAAGCGAAAATTGAATGAACTCAATTCAAATGATCCGTCGAACATTTACGAAGCTAGTGAAGTAGTAATCTGGCTGAAAAATCAGCATTAAGGCCTGAACCCACCGGTGCGGCGAGGCGACCGCAACGCGTTTTTATGACACTTGGGAGGGGGGCCAAAGGTCCCTTAGGTGACGTAGAAATGCACCCTGGCCGCGTAGTAGGCCCCACCGGCGCGGCTGCGGCAAGAACGACCACCAGTCGTGAACACATGCTCTTGTCTATCATTAGTATTAGGAAAAACTTAAAATGAACTCCATCTGTTTCTATTACGGTCGATTACGCTTGGATCCGCCTGGGATCGAAACGAGAACCAATATCACAGACGAAAAACTTTTATTCATTCTTAGGGGATGGATTTTCATAATACGCATTTTTTAAGGTTTCACTAATTCTTGTTCTTGAGTTTTAAGTAAAAATGAACACAAACCCCGAGCTGATAACCAAATGATCGTCCCCTGTAAATAAATCGATCCTGCAAATTGTTCGTAACTGCAAATGTTAAAATTTCAGAATATTAATGACTCCTGTTAACATATTTTATTTCTTTTGGTGCTAGTTTCGATTTCGAACTTCTATTATTTCTAATTTAATTTTGCAAAGGAAATGTAATCTGCAACCGATAAAAGTGAGGTTTGCGTGCATTTATTACGAGAACGGTTTTTATTGTCTGGGTTCGAACTGGGGACCTTTAGGTAAATACAAAGTAGCCTATTATATGCGCAGGGAGTATATATACTTAATTGTATGTTTCCTCATTGAGGAAACATACAATTAAGTAAAGCAAATATGCTTGACATAAATAAATTAAACATTCTGTCGCAAGAATTTTTATTGATAATTTTGATCGTCTTCCGACAAAAATTATCAAAACTATACAACTCTTGGCCGAAAACAGTCACTTGTATGCCGAAAACACATCGTACGTATCATTTTTGCAGTACTTTATGGGGACGAGATTCTACGGAGTACTACCGCTTTGATTGTTCTGAAAACTTATCACGTTGTACAGATATTGTTAAGGTATCGTGTACAAGCATCCTTTTGAGGAAATTTATCAAAATAACGACAATATTTGATTGCATACGGGCTGCGGCAAATCGAAAAATTGTGCATGCAGAGTTCGTAGCCGAGCGGCGTATTTGCCGGCGCGAAAACGCTGCACTAATCCCTTGAACTAATCCGCAGGACGGCGTTTTCCGCGTCGGTGGGGTCGGCCCCATAAAAAACCATTGAATTTGAGTACGTGACGAACGCAGAGGAAGGACCAGGTACCATCATAAAAACGCTTGCGGCCGCCGCGCCGCGCCGGTGGGTTCAGGCCTTTATAAGTTGGATTGTAAGAAAATAATGTCAGTGGATGACACGGCTGCTACACGGCGATGTACGGCAAAATGCCGTACGGTCGCTAGTGTGAGAGGCTCCATATACTTCTTCAGTAACTGCGCCGTGACACGGTTGATAAGCTGTGGGGATTATCGATCGTACGGCAAAAACCGTTGTGTGTGAAAGGGGCCTAATGATATTAGGTCTGGGAATTGGAATCTTGAATCATTGAAACCCTTATCTATAGCTAACAATTTATATTTTGCATCAACAAGGCATATATTGAGAAATAGTTTTTGTACTTAAAATATTGGTAGCCTGGGTTATTGAATTTCCCTCTTTCCGAAAAGCAACACAGGAGTTGGGAAAATTTCACAAATTGTTTAACTCTTCTGCTGCTTGTTTAAGTCTATTTTCGAGTCAGTTGTGTTGCCAAAAATCTAAACCAAAAAGAAAACAGTTATAGTTTGCCGAACAAGGTGGAGGAGCATAAGGGACTCTTACAAAAAAAACAAGAGGAAGATTAGCACTGGATCTGCTGGATTGAGGTCCAAGTTTAACGACACCAGGTTGCAGTTCATAGACGGCTCACTCACAGACAGATAGTAAGTACTACTAATTCATAAGTTATCATTCAATGGTAAATCGGTCAGTCTTTTCTGCTGAGTTTCTCGTGTTAATAATGTCTGTAGTTCTAAATCTAGTTCAGACGAAACTCAACAACCTGCAAGAGTAACCTCTGAGGTAGAGGAAGCAAGGATAAAGGAAGATGACAGCCAGTGTACTCCTATCAGGAAGAGGAGGAAAGTGAATGCGCTGGAGACTGAGGAAGTGAGGAGGGGACGAGAGGAAAGGACGGCGTTCCCCAAGGAATCGCTCCCAAGCAAGGAAAGAGAGCACCAGTGCGACATTGTCTCACCCAGTGCGAGCACCAGTGCGAAAATGTCGCACCCAGTGAGACAATTTTTCGATGCCATGGCATCTTCTGTTATTGCCTTGCCTCCTCATCTGATCAGGGAGGCGAGGATAAAAGTATTACAAGTGGTGACAGATTTGGAGGAGAAAGCTGCTAGTTGTTCTAAGTCCCATCTACAGGGATCATCAGATAGCAATTAAATTACTTTGAAAACTTTTAATTTTGTCTTTCAATTTACACGGTGCATACCCTTGTAAGTTTTATTATTTTTTATTATAATATTTTGATAGTATGAATGATATTAATGATATTAGTAGGTTTGGGATGGATAGTTAATCAGATGTGTTTTGGGAAAGGAATAAGTTTATCAAAAGTTTTGAAGGAAATTCTCCAATATTGACTGTCATTCTAAAACTACCATGTTGATTCATAATGCTTAAATTTTTATACCAAATTTGAAATAAAAAATCATATGGGTCAGACTGAGTGAAACATAACTTTTACCCAAAGGCTTTCAGCAAAATATGTAATACTGTATCATAACTATTACACCTTTGCCTGGCGGTGAAAGATGAAGGAATAACATTTTATAAATAATACATCAAGACACAGCAGACATATTTTTACTAAATCAAAGCATCTGAAAGAGTCATTTACTTCATCAAAGGTTGAGACTTTCTTCCAAGTAAAGGGATCAGTGCTATAATACGGAATGAATCGAATATTGTCCGAGTATTTCATATTAAATGTATTTCGTATAATAGTCCCATCGCGCTGGTGAATTCGGGTTTTGAATTCATCTGTGATCGGAATCCATAGGCATCGAACCAAACCGAAAAGAGCCGTTATTTTTGCTGGAGTGAAAACCGAACCGAAATTTATTCCGTTCCGATTTTCAGTTCCTATCAATTCACATTTTGGATAAGAGTAACTGGAGGAATGCTGATTAAACATGCGTAAATTCGACTTGCAACTTACTGCTACTATTTTTTATTCGTAGATTCAGCGTAAGATATGTAGTGTTAATGAAAAAAGCAGGATATGATAAAACAAACTTTCATAGGTATATAATGTACGAAAAAATGGGCAGAGGGATTGAAGCAGGACCCGATTTGTTGTTCCGTTGAAACGGAGCGAAAACCGGAATGAAAAATGTTATGAATCGATGCCCAGGATAAGAAATTTTGGCCCGTGAAGACCTCTATGTAACGATGTCTATTTTTATTATTAAATTTATTTCTTTCTGCTTTAATCCAAACGTAAAAAGAAACCAACGCTTCCAAATAATTGAGTGGGCTCATACAAATTCCAGAACCGTAATAATAATAATAATAATAAATCGTCTTTATTCGGGCGAGATTGAGACTGAAAAGTCTCTTCTTACATCTAACCCTTCGTCAATTTGTAAGAAAGAGATAACAGAAAAAAAGTGCACGGAAGAAATTTATATTGTGAGCTTAAAAACCTAGGATAGAAAAATTAGCCCACAGCAGGAAAACACCCCAGAAGAGGGTGTGAAAAACCTGCGAAACCTACAGATAGATAAGAAACTGAAATTTATAGAAAAGGCTGGAATCAAAAAGCAAGGAACATATTCACACTTAAAACTGCATATAAAAATTGTCCATAAAAGAATAACAGTTAGTAAAAGGATAAAATGAGATAAGATATTAAAAAAACACTGAAAACACAGAATGTTATAAATGGAAATGGCAAAAAAACTAGTATGAATACAGAAAAAAGAAAAAATAAATAAGCACAAAAAATCACTATCATTTAACAACTTCGTCAATGTTCTTTCGAAGAAAAGAATAGAAGAAAAAAAATGAAAACCATATACACATAAAAAGATACCCGACACCATGAAAAATAATAAAAAGTGAGAATAAAAGAGATGAAACATGCATGAAAAAATAAAAATATCATCACCTATCAGAGTGAGGCTCGACAGATAATACGTATAGTGATTAAGTAACGAAACTTCAGCAAACCTTTGAAGGACAAAACTTTAAGACAGCTCTGATACGAATTTTGGAAGCAATGCTTTCATCTTCAGTGATTTAGTGTCGTCTGTTAATTCAAATTTTAAGTAAAATATATGTGAAATTACATTGTTGAACGCCTCTGGTATAGGGTGTTCCAGTTTTCCCAGTCAGTAATGATATATTATACGTGAATTAAATCATTTTTTCACATATTGTAAATATAAAATAATTCCACAACGTATATGTACGAAATTCCTCGATCTGAAGATAAAAATTACGGTTCGTAATTAATGGAATTAATAGATTCCAGCTTCAGTTTTCAGCCATCATTTCGACCAGAAAACCGTAACACAGTATAAATCATTCGGAATTTCCAACTCTCTCGAAGCATCGAATTTAGGAAATTTTCCCACCACTTAGTATCATGCGGTTACGAAGACGGAAAACCAGTCCTAAGTAAGCTTATAATGAGATGAAAATATTATTTACTCATCCGGAAGATGCAAGACCAGAGTGCAAACGGTCTTCGGGCTAAACATCCAATTTGTAGTCTTCCCAGAATATATCTCACCGCTTCATCCTACATATTACCGGCGATTCTTGAATTCGTGGCCATATTTCCAGAGTTAAATAGTTCGAGGCAAATCCCTCTTTCCATAACGGTTTTCTCCGTCCACTCCGAATTGTCCACACGAATACGGACGGATATTCACGCGTCATTGAAGACGGACCAAAATAATCGTACGTATGCGAGTATCCGCGCGACGAAAGATAAATATTCAAATCCTTTCCTCGAACGCTTTCCTCGAGTAACGGAACGCCTTGAACAGGAATGCCGCAGCCCGAGTGCCGAATTTAACGGTGGAGAAAGAAATCGCGGAAATCCAAAGTGTCCGTAGCAAATCGATTAGTTTACGAGGGAAATAACACTCTGAGAGCAAATGGATCGCGGTTGAACGCTGCCGATGCGTCCGACTGTATTTTTATTATAGGAATGTACGGGGAAAGGGGAGAAAAGAGATGCTTGGGAAGAGAGGGTCCTTCTATGATAGGGAGAGATTTGGAGGTGGCAGCGGGGGGCAGTGGGGAGGCGGGGGGCTAGTGGGGGGGAGAGAGGGGCACTGGCCCATTGGGAAGAGGACAATGACCGGCAAAGGCGAGAGTGGAATGTAAAGGTGTGGGCTCTTCCGTATTACTTACTAACTTTCATGAATGTAAAGTACAAACACAAATAAACTTGAGAGAGAAAATTGACGAAATTTTCTCTTAAAATTTTTTGCCGGCTTGAGTAATGATTCGCATGGAGAAAAGGGTCATTTTTAGACATCGATTTATGTTAATCTGAATGTTATTTTGACAAGTTAATAAATATTTTTAAATTTAAGAGTTGTAGATTGAAATAAAAGAGATGTTTTTCTACCTTAAATTGATTTTTATGAATGATTTAACAAGCTATTCGGAGCTGTTACCGCTTATGCTGGATTTTTGAGTATTCGGTTGACTTTCAGAAAGTTTTCGAGTTTTATAAATAAAAATATCAATTCGCGAAGATAATGATGAAGTGAGAAACAATTAATCTTACTTGAAGCTGTTTAAAAACAACTTAAAAACCCAAAAAATAGTATGAAAGATACGGAGAAACGATTTCATGATGCACGAAGTGACCATGCTTTATGACATCTTCAAAATTTAACTAATATTAATCATTATTAATTGATGTTTTATAAATAACCGACATTTGTACCAAAACAAACCTCCAAAAAATTCAACGTCAATATTATGGGAATGATAGTGAATTTAATACTCAGCAAATCCGCGGAGAATATTTTTATTTTTCAAACAGTAAACGAGAGAATGGAACCAAATGACTGAAAAACGTAAATTTCTCAGAAGTAGAAGGATATGCGGCACAGAACGCTCGAAAAGTGTGCGTGTGGCCTGAACGTCGCAGTTTGCCCACAGCTTGCTTAAAAAAAGTATCTGAACCCGCGCTAACCAATTGATAAGAGATTTCAAAAGAGAACCAAAAAGCATGAAGCAGAAAGATAAAAACTAAAATAATGCTAGGGAAAAATGAAAAATTAATAATTCCGTGAAAGGGGACAAGAGACAAAGCTAAAAATAAGCATGAGTTTAGTGAGGACGTGTTATAGTATAGATACACTATGACTTTTTTATATGTTTTATTTTGAATTTGCTTTAGTACTTTTGTAGTAGTTGTACGTAGATATAGTAGAATGCATGTTTTATCCATTTCATGCAAAAAGTTTTTTTGGAGTATTTAACCATACTTTTTACGTATATACTTTACTATGCTCGTCGATGTATGTACTACATGCACCTATCTTCTGTGTATTTATATTTTCTAGCCCTGTTACTCCACATCTTTCTGCTACTTCTATAGGTATGTTTGCGCAGAATTTTCACTCACCCCTTCTAAGCGGAAATTTTCC
Source organism: Pachydiplax longipennis (assembly GCA_036926295.1). Classification (NCBI taxonomy): domain Eukaryota; kingdom Metazoa; phylum Arthropoda; class Insecta; order Odonata; family Libellulidae; genus Pachydiplax; species Pachydiplax longipennis. The sequence goes on from JAVFKF010000019.1 coordinate 34,704,512, forward strand.
AGCAGTGTAAAATCTTACCCTAAGAATCTCTAGTATTTCATATCACACTTCTCACATTTCTCCCCCTTAAAAATTTATAACTGTGTACAATTTAAGGAAGGGTTATATGTAAGAGGAGTCAGTCTTAATTTCGCTCTTATAAGGACTAAAAAAGATTATTATAATATAATTAGTATTAAATTAAAAGATATCGATTAATGACAAAAGCCAAGGAATAAAAGACTATAAAAATCTGCATAAGAGATATTTTAATGAAGATCCAATTAAAAAATCGCAGAATGGTACAATTTCGTGTCTAGCAAACAAGCTTATTAAGCTAAAATTTCTATTCGAAATAAGGAAGGATCTTACGTGGGATTTTATGTAAAAGGATTTTCAATAAAGACTCTTACCAGAAAATCATGTATTCAGCGAATTATATTTCTAATGAGTTTATCCGAGCAGGATGTAAACTGATAATTTATCATAAAAAATGTGAGAAGAATCAAAAGTCCTCATTTTGAGGAAGACCCATGGTCACAGAAATTAATTCTTCTTTCGAAATTATTTCAGAGAAGAAGAAATTATCCTTATTGAATGGTAATTGCATTCTCGAAATCCTGTAATTTCGTCCAGTATGCCAATCCCGGGATAACGAAAGATAAATAATGGAATTCAGAGTTTACAGATGTTCTACACAAAAATTTAAGATGTATTTCGAGCGGAATAAAAATAGTTTCATTTGGAATTCATTCATTAATAGATTGTGTCTGATTTAAAGCAAACTATCAATTTCTCACAAAGAGAGATTAATTTACAAAAAAGATTGAGAATGAGCACTGCAGCAGAGAAACACAAACTTTAAAGCTTTCATTTAAAAATTTTCCCAATGCATCTTTTTTTCCATTGAGTAGAATCTTAATCTGTAGGTTACGTTTGTTTCGGTAAATCCTAAAAAATCGTCCCAAAAATTTAATTCGACTTTATCCTCGCCAATCTTGCTTTGGATGCTAATTATTCTTGTTAAAAAAGGAAAATAATTATGCGATGTTGTTTCCTGCAGCAGGCCGTGTAACTTTAGCGGGCAACTCCCTGTTCTACCATGTGATATTTCGAAAGGATTTTCAACTGAGGGCTTTGAGTAATGGAAAAGGTAAATAAGATATTTACCTGATAGCGCTGCTTGCTTAACCACTTTTTTATCACCCGTTTGTCGGCGTGGGAAATGCGCTCCTGAGAAAAGGCATTCTACTGACCAAGTGACCGAGTATCGCCTCGTCCAGATGCGTTTGCACACGAATAAATGTTTGTTTGAACGTCTTCACACCTTCACGTTCACTAACAAATTGTCTTACTTAGAGGCCCTCTACTCTTGGCGGCCGTAGATGCATAGGTTGGAGGATCTTTTATCCATGAATTAATATGATGCATGAATGGTATATAGAATAGATCAGAAAATGCATTAGTTCCTAAAATAAAATAGCGATAATATCTTCCTAGACAAATAAAATATAGGGCGTGTATTAACGTCTAAATAGCAAGAACAAAAATAGCGTAAATTTAAAACTGGGCAAAATTTCAAATGTCAAACCTTTAGAGAATGAGGAAAAAACAGAACTTTCGATTAGTAAATTGAACTATAATTTTTCATAAATTCAAAATGTATGAAAATTCATATTTATTTCTTTTAGATTGTTTATCTCTAAATTTTTCTTTCATCTAATATAGCTTAACACACCTTCTTAGCTTGATTTCTTCATTAAAATGTAATCAATTAATTAATCCTCGGAATGAGAATGAATGTCCGCAATGCCTAGGTCCCTACTGCAATTTTTCTAACTATATGCTATCAAATGCTCTGGCACGGCATTACTCCCGTGTCATTATTTAAAAAATGAAACGAAAGGAAACTTTTACCCGTACCAAGATACTTTACATATATATTACTAATGAATTTTATCATCAATAATGATGGAATTGAAGTAACTTGTTTCCTCATGTGAAACTATTACTTATTAAAACCGAACTTTGAAATTAGACGAAAAAGACAGAATCTGATTATGTTCACAATATTAATTAGAAAATTTATTAAAAATATTATGGACATAGATTGTGACTTTTCTCGTCTAATCATGAATAAGTTCCACCAGTTATCCACCAGAAGTAATTATCGAACTTAAAGACATCGAAATAAGAATGATTCTTCTTTTTTTATAAATTTCAGTTCTGATAGAATCGGGAACTATAAATCCAAACGTGATTCCAAAAAATAGCGTTACAGAATTCTATTCAAAACTATGCAATACATGGGAATTACCTAAACTTACACCAAAAACACACTTAGTTGTCATTTCACCATCCTCGTGACTCGTTATTTTGCTAGCAATCTCCCAGACATTTTCCAATTCTCTCCCTACACCGATAAATATCTTGATATTTCCCCGCCTCCTTTTTCGTGACAAAGGAACATATTTCAAAAATCGGGATGATTAAGAAACACTCCCGCACGGTCAAAGTCTCTCTCTACGTTGTTTTTATCTTCATTGTGAACTCTGGAATCACAAAGGATTGCTCCGCTTTATAAAACAATTATCTCCATTCCATAATTTCCATATGGGCCTTTGATTCCCCGTGTATTCTTATGCATAAATGCATGAGGTCGGATTCAACAATCGCCTTGGTCGTCAGAGGGACGGGTAGCTTAGGACCACGTTCGCAATATTTTCGTATATTTTATCCGATACCTCCCAGTTTCGCATCGAAAGCAATATTACACGACCAGAATAAGGATTTGTATTCAATTTTTCTCCTTTTGGTAAGAACCGAAACCAAAAGAAGATTACTGTTACGTCGGATTATATATATAACTTACATTTAACTGAGCAAAATATCTGAAAACGGTAAAAAGGGCCAAAATTTTATATTCTAATGGGAGTATTTTCGATTTGTACTGATGGTGAGTCAAATTCAGCATGTCATAAAACTAATGACAAAATTTAATATTCAATTTTGGCTTCTTGAGCATTCTTAAATAATGAATGGATAAATTTATTCACCTACCTACCTACACCTTATTGGAAAGTTGAGTTAAATTATTTTTTGTATTAGTTGCACAATGAATTTTTATAATAATAATACAATAAAAAGACTTTATTTAGGGCGAGATTGAGACTATAAAGTCTCTTCTTACATCTAACCCTTCGTCGTATAGAATTAAAAAAGAGATAGCTTGAAAAAAAGGTACAGAGAAGAAGACTAATTTGTGGATTTATAAACCTAAGCTAAGTGCTTAGGAAAAAATTTCCACTGCAGGAAAACACCTTCAAGAAGGGGGGTGTGAAAAACCTGCGAAACCTACGGATAGGAAAGCTAAGATTAGGGAAATCACATAAAAACAGATTATAAAACACAAGAAGACACTCCAAAAATATAAAAAACAAAGAACAAAAAGTTACATATAGTATACATTCAGTGTCGTTAAGATGCATAGTTAATATGATAATAGGAAGAAAAAAATTGAAAAAAAATATATATAAAAATTAATACTAAAAATTAAAAGAATTACATAAAATAATAATAAAAAAGCATTAAAAATTAATTCTCTAAGGTAAGATACAATTAAAACCCATTCGATTATTAAGACGGCGGATTAGGTAGAGAAGGAAAATATTTTTGAAGGTGAATTTTTTGTGGTTTTATGGGTTATTAGAAGCATTTATGATATATTACAAAACGGTGATTATTCTATATGAATTATTAAACTAACGTGCTACGTTAACAGAAGAGACTCCGAAAACCATGAAGAAAAAACTTACAGTTAGGCCTATACGTATTTCAGCTTCAATGAAGCCATCCTCAGGGCAGTGGTTTATGGAGTCTCTTCTGTTAACATAGTAACCATCAGCAGCCAATCATTTTATTTTATAACGTGCTACAGATAAAAGTTGGTCTTATATCTTTCCTTTCACCAATTATTTATAATGCAAGTCGAACGAAGTTCGACGCCAGGTCACTCAGAGATACCTACCATTAGAAATATTTGTAAAATCCATGTTTATCCCCTTAAAAGACTCTTCTGCTGTTAAAGAGTAGATGTAAAGAACGTGCGAGCAGTTTTAAAGGAAAGATACCACAACGACGAATAAAATTTACATTACTTAGTCGACAGCAAGAATTGGTGCTACTGAAAACACAAGATCCGATTTTTTTTAAATTCGCTCATGGGGACGTTGTTGACAAAAAAATCTTCACCGGGTATTTAATTTCTACTTAACACTCACTGATTCCAAACGTTTCCAAAAATTGATGTCCCGATGAAAGTTACTGAAAACGAAAAAAAATAATACGTTCATTTGATGGCTGAAAATGATCGTCCACAACCGAAAAGATTCGATTAGATAACAGATGCCACTTGGAGATGAGAGCCGTATCAATTGTGAAATGAAAATAAGGAAGATTCGTATCGGAGAGCTCATCTTGGGGCCAAACTATCTTTGATTACCGGTTCAAAGAAACAGTTCGTGTTCCCTTCGCTCACGATCTGCCTCCTTAATTGCAGAACCCAATCCGAGGCAATTCCGGCCAACCGTTTTTCAACGGGCGATTTCGTCCTTTCGTTTTCCTTCCATCGGAAGTAATTCTCCGAAAAGTTGCTCAATGGGCTGCTGGTTCAACGAATATTACGCATTTCATTTCTGAAAATTCGGGAGAGGGAATAGTATCGAAGCTTGCCGGGGAATTAAACACCATGGGTCAGTATATCTTCTTGCGAGATTTTTTATGTCCAGGTTTAATTATATACTCTTCACCAACAGTTATATTGTGGATGTCCTGGAAACTACGAACAGCTGGGAGGGTGTTTATACTGCGTAAATCTACTACAGAATAAATTTAAGTTTGAAATAATCATTTCAAGGATAAGGAGAAGGCGTTGAACTTAGGATATATATATGTTTTATAACCTAAGGATAAACAGTAGCGTAAATTTCGACATGACTGGGACTCGATCCCAGGTCCTCCCACTTTTCGGGCTGCCTGCCTGTCCCATATTGGTTTAACCCACGTCATCATTAATTTATATTTTTATTACATTCTATTTTATATCAATGCAGGTAACTTTAAGTGAAACGAACATTTTTAACGAAGGTTATACAAGAAGTGAAAAATTGTGACTTGGCTGAGACTCTAACCCAGGTGGGAGACCTGGGTTCGAGTCCCAGCCAATTCACAATTTTTCACTTCTTCTATAACCTTGGGTTTGGTCGCACAACTTAATGTGCTAAGTTAAAATTCAATTCCATCGTTTGTGATTTTTAACGAAAATAAAAAGGGATTCCTCAATCAAATTTTAACTCCATTTTCATACTACGCTATAGTCCTATTACACATTTAAATAGATGTTAATATAAGGTTAAATTATAACATGGAGAATGATAATAATGCCAAAAATATTTTGAAATTCCCTCTCAGAAACGTGGTGGAAATTACTCAAAAAATTAGCGATTCAAAAGTGACCGCACGGAAGCATAGACGAGGCCGCATCGTTGACGCCCATTCACTGGATGAAGTCGATTAATACATCATTTTAAATCCCCACGTCACTACTTGCATCTCCCCGAATTCAGACAGTGTTGCACATCTGTTGTCGCGTAAACCCGCCACGGAAAACTAGTCGTCCGGGAGCAATTTCGGTATTTTTCTTACGGCATCTCAGCTGGATGGAGTTACTCCAAATAAAAGGATGTCGTTGACCAATTATAGACCGGTTATGACAAAGATGAGACGGTGAAGATACGGGCAGTTGGGTGCTTAGATATGTGGAGGGACATCATGAAAGGTGTTACAAAAGCAAAGCAGACAGTGACATAAGAATCGCCGGTATTATAAATAGCGGGCAGAGGTGTAAAAGCATTGAGAAAGTGGTCAAGAACCTCTATTTCGATCTGAGACGTCATCTATTAACGACAAAAGATATTTTGATTAAATGAGGAACATATATTATTTATGACAACATATTTCCTTAGCTTCAAAAAACGGGCTTCGAGAAACAGTTGAATCTGAATCGCAGTCAAAAATGTTGTCGCTTTCCTTAATCTTACGTCTGAATCAACTGCTCATTTATCATTTGCTCTGTCCATTTCAGAGGTTCCACAATCTCTATAGTCGGTCTTTAGTTTCTTCCAATAGATGGAATCGTTATGACTCAGTTGATATTTGCATATTATTTGACTAAGTACTGCAAGGTCATCTTACAACTCTTGGATACCTTCCCCATACATTAATAAATAATGTACCAGACTTTCAGGCATATCGTTCGTAGGTGAATTATATTTTCTTTGAAGTAAGATTAAATAATTACGTTACAGTAATAGATTTACAGCAATATACATTTAATTAACAAATATTTCTATTTATATTTATAATTGTATTTATTCCTTTTTTCATTCTGTTTTATGATTCACTGTAATTGATCACATTGGCTGTTTTTGAATCGAATTTTAAAATTAAAGGTAGCGGAATTAATGCGACGAAAAATTTCCGAATATAGATTTCAAAGTCTCGACAGGAATAGAGATTGAACTGGACAGGTCACTCGAAAAAAACACTAGATAGAAGTCAGAAATAAATTTCCATAAAAATTACGCCCGAGAAGATTCTCTTTTTATCGTCGCAGTCCTCGAAATTAAACTCTAGGCTTCGAGGGCCTCAAAAAGACTCGAAATCGGTGTGTATTTTCTTCTCTGGACATATTAAATTTTTCCATTGAATTGATGTTAATCTAGAATGGATATACTGAAATTACTAGCCTGCAGACCCTGAAATCTTTTCTTTTGCAAATGAGTCTAACAGGAAGTTTGGTATATTACGCTCGAAAATACGCCCAAAAGCTTTTTAACCATCTGGTTTATATATTTATTCACCGATAACTTCAAGTAACATTTAACTTTCTCCCATTTTGAAATTTCTCTAACTTTCATGCAGTAAATGACGGAACCAATTTCAGTTTTAATTCGCTTTGGTACTTTATTGCTTCAGAATTCTACTGCTTCCAATATTCCTAATTCCAGTACTTCCAAAATTACGATGTGGAGATAATATTGTTCGAGTCTGTTTATTTCAATATTTAAAATAAGACCTGAATAGAATATCGACTCGATAATATCCCCTAGCACCCGGGAACTCGACACGAAAACACAAAAGTTAATTCACGAGTTAGCGATACAAAATGTTTCTCCATCTCTCTCCCCTCGTCATGGGAAGATGAAGTTCTAGCTCGCAAGATTAAAAATTGAGCTTCGCTGGCTCATTTATATCCTAGGTGATGCTGAAAGGTCTCCCTGCGGGAGATACACTCGAGGAAAATTTCGCTCGGATGGAATGGGAAGATGCGAAGGGCCAAGAGAACGAGTTTCGTAGGACGCCGATTGTATTTTTTATCCACTCAAGGTTCTCGGTCGAGTTTGATAATTTATCGGAGGCAGGTCCACGCAGGGAGCAACCCTTTTAATCTCCTCTTCTTCTTGTGTTTGTCAAAAGCTGTTTCCTTAGCTAATCGCTCTTTTGAATTCTACTTTTGCTCCGGACAATCCGAGTGTTTTAATGCCCATCAAAAGTTCCTCGGAGAATGAGTAGTTGAGATTTCGTGTTCCGCGATCGGATAGACGAAATCAATTAATTTTTTCACTCGAATGAGCGAGATTTTCCTAGAACTGGATCCTTTAATTTTTTACCACTGTTTTCTATGCCCAGCGGATGTTCAATAATAAAATTGAGATCGGCCAAGGTTTACCATACCTCTCGTTTTGGACTGGACTATCCCGGTTTTTAAGTATAGCCATGGTAACGCAATGCCTTTGGAGAATGGATATTTAAGTTTCAGAGAATTCAAACCTAAAAGAGACCCTAAAGTTTTCACAACAGTAGACACGCTATAAATTTAATCGCAACAAAATATTGTGTGATAATATACTTTTATGTTTCATATATTGAGTGAGACCTTTTTGTACTATATATGAGATAAGACCTTATTGAGTAACGGCAGGTGGTAGGATTCGAAGAATCGGCAGATCAAGATTAAATTTGAAATACGAAAATGCTTTCACTAAACAGCTTAATTATATGCTCAGATAAAATAAATTAAAAGCATGTCGCCATGGTAAATGTAAATGTCTACATTATGCATTATAGTCGAAGTTGAGGATTCGACTTCCGTCATTAAGACAAACGCTCATTTCATCGGTTGTCCTAAGGGAAAGAATATTGTCTTAGATTCGTAAAAATGTGCTATCATAATTAAGTTACCACAACTACGCAGAGTGCGAACTTGTAAGCTCTATATTTGCAATAATTACCATAAAAACTTTAAGTATTTCATTGAATGAACAATTATAAAAAGATATTAATAAATATCTGAACGCCTGTAACACCTAGAACTTCGTGAATCGTAATTAAACATCACTTCAAATGACACTTTACGCTTAAATATCAATTATAATAAATTAAATATATAAATGCCTTTATTGTGGGCGAAATTAAGACTCTTACATTTAACAAATAATATAGTTTGATCGATTTAAGGTGAACGTTACATTTAAAGTCTAATTTAAATAGTGAATACTGGGCGTTAGTGTTAAATGCGCATTAAATTAACTCTGACTAGGTTTTAAGGCAACGCCTCCGTAACGTTTCTGTTTACCCGCAGCAGAAGTTACTAAGTTCAGAACTCTTACCATCAAAACATGGTATCCCTACATAAATCTCGTGTAAGTTTTCGCACGTTCGAAAATCCGGGGCGGCACTTTTTGATTGAAGATTATTCTCTTCTGTTACCTTTACCTGCTTCATACATTCATCTTTAATATTTGCTTTAAGTAGAAAATTAAAACAGAACTTTGAACTAACAAGTATAAAATGTAAGTATAAAAATCTTTGATTATCAGTTGCAAGAGTAGAATTTGCAGAAAGTTCTGTTGACGGAACATTTTAGGAAGAGCTGCCTAAGATAAGAAAAAAGGTAATATGCGTTGGTTTATTATTCGAAAGTGAGAAGGAAAGAAAAGGATCACGCAAGTAAGCGTTCATTGATGGGTAGGAGATCATTTAAACATAAATCAACATAAATATCAGAAAAGGAAACGTTTAAAAGTACAATCTCAACTCAATGATCGCATAAGGGGAAATTTCCGCACCATTGTATTTACTTGCGAGAGGATATTTTTATCGTATAAAATTCGATTCAGAATTCTAAAAAATGATTAATAATACTTCTTATCCCACATTACTGGACAATACACTTTTTAGAAAGCTCCGATATCGACTAACAAACATATGTAATTACTTGATTAAATAATTGTAATAACTCGTAATCATGCTACTACTTCCGTGAACTACTACTAAAAACATAATTACTTTATATTTTATGCTATATAAAATAAAAATAATAAGTCTGTATTCGAGCAATATTGAGACTAGTATGCTCTTACAGCTAATGCTTCCTCATATAACCTTCAAAAAAAATAAATAAATAGCTTTTAAAAAGTTCATAGAAGAAAACTAATTTGTGGATTTAAAAACTAAAATGATAAGGAAAATCTAGGAAATATGCAAGTGAAACTACGCATCTTCATCAGAGAAAAATGTAAGATATTTGCGAGTGAATCTGCGCATCTTCACCACATTCACGACGCAAAAGCCCAAACTTTAGCACGTAGTAAACCGGGCGTATGCCGTTTCGTCACAGGCACACCTCGAAAATGTACACACGGAAAATACGCCCGGCTTCATACGCGGACATAGTCGAAATTACAGGAGTAGTGAGTGAAGGCGACAATTTAATTCCTTTCGGACATTGATTCCTCTCTTTGATCACGGGTGTTTCATCCGGTGGGATGGGTGAGGGCGGAGGAGGTCGTACACCTCTACACACACACACGCACGAGGGACGCAGCACCTGATGGAATTCTTTTCAGGTCGCTGTTGTGTTGTGGCCCAGGCCGATGATTCCTCGAGTTAGCCTTGAACCCGTGAGAAGAAGCCAACGTGACTTCTCTCTCTACGGATTACGTAATCATAGCCCACGCATTGTTTTCGCACCTCGTGCTTCAATTGAGCGATGACCACTCCCTCTCTCTGCGAGTAGGAAGTCATGGGCTTGGGTTCAGTTCCCTCGATTGAATTCTGTACCCGCCTCAGGCCGTTCTTCTCCGCTTCCGTAAGGAGTGGACTTTAATACTCCAGCGTCGCAGCGTTGCCTACGCTAGTACGTTACTAGGAATTACGATCCCGTCCAACATTCCAATTCCGATGCCCAGGGATTACTTTGTCATTAATTTCTAAAATTGGTCAAGTGTTGCAAATTGGAAAACGAAAATATAAATAGATATTTTGAAATACAATTTTGATGGTTATAGTACTACTTGTCAGATATAGTAGCATTATTTTCCATTATTAGAACTGTATTCTAAGGTACATTTTTTATCTTCTAAAGGGAAAATGTACTGGGCTAATTTTGTTTATAGAAAAATTAGTTCAGATTTACTTATTGCATGGTTATTTTTATCATATTCTTTGTCACTTCAGCACTACTTGTTGCTTATTTTTAAACGGTAAGCTCTGAACTGTTTTCAAAATAGATTTTATAATATTTTCTGATACAATTCTTCTGAGCTATTGACGTTCTGTGTACAGACCTTATCTGTTGGAACACTCCTTTGTTGAATTAAATAAATGAAAAAATTATTAAAAGTGCTTTGACAATTGAGGTAATTTCGCACGTGGGCTCCAGCCGGGAATCGAACCCGGGACCGCTCTCATTAAAGTTGAAAGCGATCCCCACATTGTCGAGGACTCATTATTTTTATTATTGTTATATACTAATCATGTAAATTGTAAGAATTACAAGTATTAAGGTATTAAATTTTCAAGAACAAGTGTAAAGAGTACTTATTTTCCTTTTAATGTTAAACCACTTCCATATTTATGTTGCATTTTGCTGCATAACATGCATAGCAAGTTAAAATTGAATCTTCACTAGTCGCCTGCCTTGGATTAAATTGAGTTAGATGCTAACCCCCAAAAAGTTTTTGTCTATGGAGAACCTATATTCCATGCTCATACTTATTTAATAATCTTTGTACTGTTTTAGATGGAATAAATTTACTATTAAAAATTACTTTGCTTGAAGATACGAATACCAGGACTTCGCGATAGGTGTTTTATTTTTTCCTAGCAGATGGAGCTTGAGATTAAGTTTAATTTCAGGTGAATTATAACACATAATGTCTGAATTTACTAAGGAAATATTTATCAAAGGGTTTCCGGATAGCCAAGTGTTCGACCGAGGGGAAACGTTCCCAGTTTCAATTCCCGGTGGTAGCCCTATTGCGAAATAATCTCGCATTTGACGCACTTTTAATAGGAATACTTATAAAATATAACTATAGTATAGAAAGGAATCGAATAATATTGTTTAAAGTCACATCATAATAATGTTTTGTCAAAGAATTGAAACTCGCACCCAAATACACTGCAATACTTATGTATAAAGCACGAATTAGAGAAGCAACATTAGACTCACTTAACTTTTTTTTAAGGCATTTTCAAAAAATTGAAGAAATTTTTAAATTCTTCTTTAAAGAGAATATAAATTTATAGGTACCTTTTAATTTCGCAAACTCAGTAAATTTCGTTCCGTTAAGCTACACGATCCTTATTAAAATTTCCCTTTATCGTACTATTTTGATTCGGTTTCGACTTTTCGAGTGTGTAAAATCGAAAGAATTTAAATTAGGAAAAAATAACCTTCCTCGGGAGAATTTGGAGTAATCAAATAACACAGAGCAATCCTTCGCCAATCACGAATCCGGAAAACTGTCGCCGTTGGTAAAACCGCAGCTGTCAAGTCCAAACGCGCAACAAAAAGAAGAATCAATGGGAATAAGAGTATAAGGTCATCACAGAGATAGATTTTTACGACAAAATGTATTGATTAATAAAAACAGTTAACAAAACAATTCGTCGACAAAATGATGCGCTAGTCCCAATGTAAACGTGGAGTGCGTCATCGGGGAGTGCTCAGATTAGTAAGAATAGGGAATATAGAAATAGAAAAAGTAGAAACAAGCGCAAACTAAAAGTAACAAGATGCTCAAACAAAATTTTATATTTCTTAAGAAAGATCAATTTGATTAAAATCATTCGGATGATATTATTTTATTTCTCTCGTTTTTTAGATATTCTTATGTTATGCAGGTTAATAAATGTTATTGTTACAACTACATATTTCCTTTTCCATTATTATTGTTTTGATGGGAAACTTTATAGCTGTTGTTTTTGCTTCTATTCACAGAAAAGTCTTAATTATGAAGACGATTCCTAAATTGATTCCTATTGTCATCCATCGAAAAATGAAATTTTTACATTTCTCCGTTTGTATAGCATATTAAATGCATCTTTCATATACTTTTCCTATGCGTTACTCATGAGCGTCATACCACGAAATCTACTGAAGTATGAGCGATACTGAAAACGCTTTTGTCCTTCCAAACTGAATGCTATGGAAAATGTTATTCGTTGGGACATTGTACAGCACTTATAGGAACATGTTCCACTCATAGAATTCACTAAGCAAGGGAAGATATGCACCACTCTTCTTGCCTAGTGAACCTCCATACATCTCCGAAACTTTTGAAAGTAATGGCGGAGGGGACGAACCAGCCTTGGGACTGATGACTGTACACATTCCCATCCGCGGCCCTTTAACCGACGCTATGAACTACCGTGTTTCCCCGAAAGTGAGATCGGGTCTTATATTCATTTTTTCTCCTAAAGACGCCTTGATGCTTATATTCAGGGGGTCTTATTTTCTTCTGCTGGTTCTGAAGTCATTAAGGATATTCAACTCATGAAAATCGTCATTTGGTTTTCTATAAGCTATTAAGGTGGCGATTGCTCTTATGATCTCCTTTATGATTAATTCTAAGCTTTTATGTTAAGAATATTCCTTTATTTAAAATCGGTCCACTATGGACCGTAATGTACTCATAAACTCTGGTTCTTTTTCTTCCTCTCTTACCAGCACTTCCTTATTTTCTTCCTTACTGCTCACCTTTGTCTTTCCACATCCTCTTTGTTTTGTTTTAGCCGGTCTTCAGTAAAGTTTGTGTTATCTATATGTTTTCTGAATTTTTCCCCGTCGTTGATGATTTCTGTTGTTAATAATATTCTATTTATCTGTCTACTTTTAAGGTAAGGCCTTGTCGCTGCTTGATATTATTACTTATATTTATTCACAAATTCATCACTTCGTAATCCAATAGATCCAGTGTGTTTCAACGAATGAAATGCGTTTGTCTAGCGGATGTAAACAACGGTTGGCTTACAGGACGATGTAAAATATTGTTTATATTTGTGCTAGCTCATATTAAGAACATCCTGAGACATTGTTAAGGCTTATTTCCGGGGAAACACAGTTAAACCCTTCCCTCTAGGTCTTAAATATTGTTTCCCATATCCGTTCGACAATTTCGTTCCATCATCTCCATGAAACCGATGCAATCCATATCTAAACTATGGCTTATGTTTGTACTAGCTCATATTAAGAACATCCTGAGAAATCGTTAGGGCTTATTTTCGGGAAAGCACAGCACTAACCCTTCCTCCAGGTCTTACATATGGTTTTTTACACCCGTTCAGAATTGACAATTTCTTTCCATTATCTCCATGAACCCAATGCAATCCACAATCTAAACAATGGCTTATATCTTTACTATTTCACATTAAATACATCCTGAGAAATCTTTAGGGCTTTTTTTTATAGGGAAACCACAGCACTAACCCTTCCTCCAGGTCTTACATATGGTATTTTACACCCGTTCAGTATCGACAATTTCTTTCCATCATCTTCATGAACTCGATGCAATCCACCATCTAAAATCATATGGCTTATGTTTGTACTAGCTCATATTAAAAACATCCTGAGAAATCTTTAGGGCTTTTTATAGGGAAACCACAGCACTAACCCTTCCTCTAGGTCTTACATATGGTATTTTACACCCGTTCAGAATCGACAATTCCGTCCCATAATCTCCGTGAACCCTACGCAATCCTCATGTGCGACTAAACAAAACAACTACACTGCGACCGAGCTGAAGCAGAGCAACAACAAATGGAAAGTGAGCCATTTAAAGTTGTGCTGAGCTTGGGTGACGCTAATGAGAAAGAGAGTTGGAAATAAAGAACCGGAATTGGAAGAAAGATAAGCAGAGGAAAAAGTGGTGCCGTCAGCGGCAGCATCGTGAGTGTCGTGAGAGGGTTTCTTGACTCTGGATTTCGGTGGAGCTTTTTTTTGAGAGGGGGGGCGAGTTGAGTGAGTGACCGCCACCAAGGTCACAACCGATCACCAACCTCTTCCAAAAGGAAGAAACACACCCCCCAAAACAGATCCTATCCCCGGGCGCTTTTATTCAGGACCAATCTCTTTTTTCCTTCCAAACTGCCCACTTACACTCCTTGGGGCGACGCTCCCTCGTCTCTTTTCACGTCTTTTCCTTTACTGGGAGATCTCTTATCGGTGTATCCGTGCATTAGACGCCCAGGATTCGGGAGGTAAGCAAATGAGGAGACGCAATACGCTTCAGTCGATGTTTTGAGGGAGAGAGAGCGTCTTCCAACACAAAACTTAAAACTTCCTAGAGTCGACTATAGTTGGCTCGGCTTCGGGAAAATAATGCATTAATACCAATAAAATTATAATAATTTAAATATTTTTAATATTTACACCGGAAAGAATACGACGTTTGTTTGGGTATCGAAGGAAAGAGTACGTCTTCCATTATTAAACTTAAAACTTCTTAGAGTAGACTATAGTTGGTTCGGCTTCGGGAAATTATTGCATAAATACAAATAAAGGTATTATAAATATTTGGAATATTTACATCGACGCAGAACGCACAATGTTTGGCTATCGAAGGAGAGAGCGCGTCTTTCATTACGATCGTCAAAACTTAAAACTGCTTAGAGACGACTATAGTGGGCTCGACTTCGGGAATATTGCATTAACATTATATTTTAATCATTATACTTAATTATTATAATTTAAATATTTTAAATATTTACACTGTAGCAGAAAACACAATGTTTGTGTGTCGAGGGGGAGAGTACGTCTTCCATTACAAAACTTAAAACTGCTTCAAGAAAACTATAGTTGACTCGAATTCGGAAAAATATTGCATTATTACTAATAAAAGTTTTATAATTTAAATATTTTGAATATTTACACTGACACAGAACGCACAATGTTTGGGTATTGAGGGAGAGAGTACGTCTATCATTACAAACTTCAAAACTTAAAACTGCTTCGAGTCAACTGTAGTTGGCTCGATTTCGGGAAAATAGTAAATAAAGATAATAAATTTCTCAGGGAAAATATTTTGAATGTTTACAAACGGTAAAAACATGATAGATTCTTTTAACATTTAAGTAAAATCGCATATTACAATTTACGAAATTCATAAACAACATTGTGTATCTCTAAAAAAAGAACCAATATAGTTGAAAACCGTTCAGAAGGCAGTTAAAATAAATAAAAACAGTTAACAAAATAATTCATCGATAAAATTGATGCGTCAGTTCCTACGTAAACATGGAGTGCGTCATCGGGGAGCGCTCAGATTAGTAAGAATAGGGAAAAGAAAAATAGAAAAAGTAGAAACAAGCACAAACTAAAATTGACAAGATGCTCAAAGAATGCATCTTTCATGCACTTTCATTCTGTGTTGTTTATGCGCGTCATACGAATGAATATACTTAGGTACTGACTGAAAACTGCTACAGAAGGTAAAATTTGATTTTTGGGTTTCGAGAGAAATAACGTCTTCGATTACAACCGTACAAACGTAAACCGCATCAATTCAGCTGTAGCTTGACTAATTCAGCTTGACAGAAAAAATACAAATAAAGATAATGTGAGTATTGCTTTATGATTTCATAAATGTATTTCTCTAAGGAAGATTAATGGAACACAACAGTTTACAGTCACTAAATCACCTTCTACGTGGTAGTCTTTGAGGGATACTACAATTGGGCGATGTCATAAGAAGAAAAAGAAATAATGAGAGAGAAAAGTTATTACTGGAAAAATATATATTTGGTTAACAATGGCCTACGCAGAGTTTGTCATTGGACTGCGGATAAATCTTGCCTCAAGTCCTCCGAAGGATTTATAATTAGGCGCAATAAGTGCTAGCTGAGTGTCTCACAATCAGCCATTTGCAGGCCTCATAAGATTGAGTTCAGGAATTCTCAATGATATGTTACAATTTTTAAATTCTTAAAATATTATAATATTTAATATTTAATTTATATTGAGCTATGTAATCTGTTTGTATAACACTGCATAATGAATGTATTTTGAAGACTATCCATAACTCATTTATGGAAGTACTACTTCTAATTCAATAATTTGTTTATTCTAGCCGTAGCAACTGAGTTATTTATGGCATGTATTTGATGTAAAACTTGAATTTTAACTCTCATGATTAATATCGGGGAACTCGGTCTGACCTTTGCTCTTAGGGCCTTTTATAGCTAAAATCCTCCTATGTTCAGGTCACTGGTCTGAACGGCGACCGGTAATAAAATCACAGGAAAAAATACACCGAAAAGGTCAGAATATTGGCTAGGAAAAAGGTACTTGTACGAAAGTCACGATTCATTTATGGTAGCCGGTAATAAAGTCAAAGTTAAGCCAGCAAATGTCAGAAGGGAGTATAAGAGTGTTTGAGAGTGAGAACTTTGAGCTACATTTAAGCCTTATGCTTAGGTGTTGGAAATGATCGTTGCTAATGACTGAAATTCTTTTATGAGTAGTATCATTCGATAAGGGAATTATGAAACTCATCTCCACGCCGTTTTCCATAAATTACTTCTGTCATTTTTATGGCGCTTTCGCCTACGGTGAAAACGATCCCGGGTTCGATTCTCGATAAGAATATGTGTCATTTCTTCAGTAATCGAAACACTTAGAAAATTACTACGACCATATCATTTTTAAAAAACTAAGCGAATATGTTTTCCAGCAATTACCAAACCACAATTACTAAATTAAAAATATAATATACTAGTTGCCCCGTGCGAAACTTTCACAGACGACACTGATACTCAATTTCCCACCCAAATACACTTCGACAAACACTAATCGTTACAAACAAATACACAAAAACTAAAACATACCTAAAAATACACAACAAGGGAAAAGCAACTCCGGGAGAAAGTTTGTAAAATATTGCTATGATGAATAAGTTCATATAACATTATACGTATATATCTTCTTTGAATCTGGATTCAGTCGGTAAGAGAACCCCTTGAAAACTTAATTCGCTGGCAGAAACACTCCGACACCTCAGTTGAGTCGTATTAAGGAAAAATGAGAATAAAAGAGGACAGTGGCAAATAAAGAATCAAACGCACGAACACAAAAAGATATCGAAAGAGTTTCGACAGTTGGATATTGGATATTGGCACCTCTCTGCAGCGACATGAATGTCACCACGTCAATTCCCATTCGGCATTACTCATTCTACTTTCCCAAATGCATTCCGCAGTCCCCCGATCACGCCCTCTTCCGCCCAAACCTCTAACCGGCGATAAAAATTCTTCTCGTTCAAGGATTTAACTTAAGTATCCGTTACAGTCTCATCGACTTCCGTTTCCTTAAATTTAATTACATTAGAACCCGTTTCTGCGATTCATCGTTATCATCTCATCCTCGTTTCGCATAAAAAGGGTCGATAAAAGGGAAGTAAATTATTTAGCCCATTCGTTAACTTTTCCTGGCTGAATTATATTATATCCAATCTGCCTGTTATGATCTGGTATTTTCAATGTGCCGGTTTTGATATTTAGTTTCGCGTTCCAAATGATAAAAATAGAAGGTGAAAATTACTCACGCTCATTGTAGATTTTACCAATGTTCACGGAAGACTCATCATATACCTTGGTTAATCTTTCGAGATTTTGCCAGTATTCAATAGATACAGAAGGAAAAGTTCTCCTTCGTATGATAATATTCACAAAATATTACTTCGTATTCCGGAATGAAACTTACGCTATTTAACATATAGTATTAAATGTAGCGCTGAAACTAATAAAATATTATCACGCAGTACGGTCAAAAAATTAATGCACAAACAGTAAGGTCATTATTGCAATATTTTGAATATTACAGTATATATACGTATTCCTTATTTCTCAGAATTTTATATTTCCTACCATTACATTCATTTTACCTGAATACAAATTGAACAGGAATAAATTTCTTTGGTCCATGTGTTAAGCCCTTAAATACAATCCTCTAAATCTCGAACATCTATGAATATTGGAGATATTATGCTAAAATTGCTGAATTTATCATTAAAGGGGACGTAAAATATTCCATTCAGCGACGAGCATAAGTCGATAAGAGGGAGGGACCCCTTAAAATATAGATGTTCTATAGTAAATAAATATAGATGAGAATATACTGAATTCCAGTTTTTCTAGTCAACGATATCTGAAAACTGTAGAAGAAATCTTTTAATGTTAGCCCCGAGTTGTAATTTTAATCGTCAGATGAAGGAACACCTAATAGAGACAACCTCGAATGATTTTATTGCAATACGTAGAAAAATACTAAGGGAAATTCATTTATGTGTTATCCAACATCACGCATCCTTCGTAAAAAATATACGAAAGGACTTAAATATACTTGTACATTCTAAAAAGCCTTCATATCCTACGAAATATCCTCTTCAAGCTAATGTCACGTTTTAGCTTACTTCGTGGCGATTTCCTTTTTTAATCCTCAGCTCCTTTACTGACTACGTGTAGAGACGTGTTTAAAAATGATGGTTCTCTTGAATGTTACGGAAAAGGTGAATCAAAGGCGTATGAAGTGGGCGACCGTCACTCGAGAAGCTCTAAATAAGAAGTTAGCGGCGCCTTTCAAGTTTGTGTGTGGTCGCCGTTTACCTGAAATGCACGCGTAACGCTCGAAAGCAGTAGCGGCGAGAAGATTCCAACGGCTGTGGGAAAAGATTGATATTCAAATGCGTCCGACGGAAACAAAAGAGCAACTGCATCCGATTTCCATCTCTCGGCGTCTGTAAAAGGCGCCGACGCCGTCTCCTCGATGCTCCTTATTGATGAAGGAATGCTAAAAAGACGCCCTCTATGAATTCATATCGGAGTCAAAGGAGAAAACGGAAGCTCAAAATGCGCGCAGCGTTCCCCACGACACCGACGCGTCCGCTTAGAAATTTCCTCTTTGGGAAGCCACTGCATTCGGTGCGGTCACTTCTGAAGATTACATGAAAAGGTTGACGAATTTCCTCCTACACGCAGGGGGACCACTCAACGACAATGAGGCGACACTTCTCTGCTAGTGTATTTGATGGAGAGATTCAAATACCACTTTCATAAATACAACAATAATTTTATTTTTGGGCGAAATTACGACTTAATAATTACGTTCTACAGTTAGCCCGATACTAAATAATTGAGCAATGCAATAGAATTTGACAGTTGAAAAAAAAGGAAAAAACAAATAAACAAATAAAGAAGAGAAAATAAATCTAATACATAGAAAATACGCTACGCATACGCTGACCACGTGTCATCCACGCTGAATGCTACCTGGCTAGGTTATTATCAGTTATTTAATATATTTATCCTTTAATGAGATGTCGCGCCAAGGGCTTTACTTTTACATAGAAAACAAAAATTAATAGAGATTTAAGATAGACTTTTCACAAATTAAATCATACCATGTTACATTACATCACATAAAATGAACTCGAAAATAAACTCTTTTAGTTCAATTAGTGAAAAATGTCGTTTTTCCTCAAAAAGTTTCGATGTTAGATTTTTTAGATGTATGTATTGTCATCAAACACGACTTGATGGATTCTGACGCGGCCTAATCGCTTGATACAATGTATGTAATGAAGTTACGCCCAAGACAGAGGAAAACCTAGGTCGCATTACGTGAGGTAAGGGTGAGGATTAAAGGGCAAGAGATAATGATGGTTTGGAGCGGTTGGGATTGTGGAGAGAAATGCTTAGTGAGCAGAAACAAACCAATCTTAAGATAGCTGAGGAAGAAACATGTTGAAAGAAATTTACCACGAAAGAGACGGGGTAACTTAGATGGTCAAACGGTGTTATCCCTAAGGGGTACCTGGAAAGAGGCCGGATTAATTCATTTGTTAGTTCTTCAATTTCATCATTAACTGAAGCCTAATTTCTAATTGATTTTAAACTTCATAAGAAATAATGAAAGAGAATTTTATTTCTTTTTGTAATTTCTCGATCCCGTTAAGTTTTAATAAACATTTAAGTATGATTTACACAATAATTTTCTTATACTTTAGTATATACTATAATGAATCCAACGCAATAATGAAATATTTTCGTAGCATTCAGTAGGGAGCGACCAAGATGATTGCCGCAATTCACCATTTTTCATTCCTCAACTGCTTTCATGTTTTTACAATAATGATCCAGGACTGAGACGAGTTAATGAAGGATAAATTTCCTCTATCCTGTACCAAAAGCGAAATGAAAGATATTCCATTCATTAGGGAATTGTAGCAAACGCTGTTAAACAGCAGCACAGCTATGTCATGAGGGAGCGTTTCGCAGGGGTAAAGGAACGGTCTCACAATAGGAGACGGAAAATCACTCGGATTCATCAGAAACGAATATATACTTTATATTTATTTCGTTCCTTGTATAAGGTCAATTATATCATTGGTAGATATTATCATATCATTGGTATATATTACAGTAATTCGAAAACGAGGGACTTATCTTCTCCTTGGTATATTATAATATCCTGCTTGGGGTAACCGACTTTTCAGTCTCGAACAAAATGTGCTCAAAATAGAAAACTGTACAGCAAAATTACAAATAACATGACAAATTGTTGCTGGGTACATGAAATGATCAAAAGTAAAAAAAGATTAATAGGGACTAAATGATTATGTAGCATCTCATGCATATCCAAAATCCGGTCCAGTATCAATACTTTATTTAATACTCAGATTTTTCCAAAATTTAAAGTTTCATTCAACTATTTACATATTTACTGATTTTTAGGTTCTTAATCCTTATTATCAAAGTACAATTAAGGGAGATTAATGAATCATGAAAATAATTTCGCTTAAAAAAGATAGCTTTACATTTGAATAAATGTATATGAAGGAAAATGTTGGGCTACACCATGGGCCTTATAGTTATTGCATTACATCTATTCTGTAGCGTTTTTAAATTTTCAAGCTTATGGAACCAATATTGGTTGATTATTTCCTTCGATGCTTTTGAAAAAGGCAGAGTGTTATAATTTCTGCAAGGGTTAGGTTACAGCATCACAGTAATTATATGCAGCTATTAATAAGTCATTTGTGGGTGTTGATTTCTTGATCGCAATAATGTGAAAACTACTATACTTCGTCCAACTGCATTAAGAGACAAAGTAAATCTTATGGCTCTGTGCATACCTTACAGGGGAATGGCGCGAGCTGTTGCGACTTTTGCATAGAAAAGTAAAGTTGGCGATGATTGATTTTGAAGACATTCAGCATAGAGAAAAATTGATTTCTGATAGAACGGTATGAACAACGCAAGCCATTCTGTCGTAAGGAATACATGGAACCATATAAAAATGACATGTTCCAGCCTAACTTTGTGGAATGGTGCCATCATGCAAAGGAAAAAAACCACTTTCTTTATTCCACAGAAATAATGGAACCATAATTATTTACATTGTATCTTTATCATGTTGGATATGGGATATATTATAATTTCGATTAATTATATATTACTGCAAGGGTACGCCTAGGTTTAACTAGCAATTTCCCTCATATTCCGAGAATATTTTCCCATAACTCAGGAACAAGGAAGAACAAAAATTTTCCGGGAACGGATTCGATCAAACTCTCTCCTTGAATACCCAATCGAATGAGCAATGGTGCGCATCTGCGATCCTCAGGAAGAAATCTGCAATTCGTCAGATGGCGTTTGGGAAATGTGAGAGGGGATATTAGCTAGATTCTTGACAGAGGCCATTCTGTCCAAATGTTCTTTGGCCCCCCCTTCCTCTACCTCATCCCACGTCTTTTTCATAAAAACAAAAACTCTCTTCTCCCACGCGATCCTATGAAATCTACGTCTCCAGAAAACCCATCTCGAATTTTTTCGTGCTTTCAAGGCCGACGAAAAGGGAAGCTCTGCGGTTCCCCAAAAGAAGTTTCCATTTCCTTTTCGGAGACCACAATGCATGCAAACTGCGGTTACTGCTATAGATATTGATGTTGGTCAAACGGACGAGATTTGGAAATACCCTTCGAAAAGAATGGAAATTTAATCGAAGACTGTCTCCGAACGCTTTTATATCCATGGCATTGGGAGTGACGTCCAGTAAAAAACAAAATATTTAAAGGTCAAACGTGAAAACAAGACCAATTTTTTTTTCGCGTTAAGAAGATGATTGGAAAAATTAACAAAAATAAAATAAATAATCGGCATTTTTACTTTCGGTGAAATTGAGACTTTAATGTCTCCTCTTCCTTCAAACCAATTCTCAATATGAAAGAGAGCATATTACGATCAAGTACTGATGAATGTTAATGAAATATTAATAGAGAATAAGAAATTTGGTTGGGATTGAATGATACATAAGCGAAGTTTGAGAAAAAATAATCTACAGCATGAAAACGCCCACAAAGGATGCGTGGGTTTAAAAGAACTTACGCGAATCTACTGAGAGTTCTAACAAAAATAAATTAAAACAGACAATCTTGTCAAGACCAAGAAAAAATCAAATAAAAAAACACTCAAATAATATACACTACCGACCAAATTCACAGCATTAACCATAATTATAGTACGTACATACTTAGTCAAATTCTTTGTAAAGTTGAGTAAATAGAGAGTAAGATTAAAGATAACTATATAAAACAAATGCGATATAAATATAACTACTAATACTAAATCTAGTAGCCACAAATTGTGAGATTCACTAACAATCGATAGACTGATCCATAATTCAAATAAAATTTTCAGAGGATTGGTGAATACTAGAAGCATTTCGATTTTCTTAACAAAAATATAATCATGGAAACGAAACTGTGTTTTCGCCTGTTGATGTAACTTTATTTAAACACATGGGTCAAACGTTGTATGTTTTCTTATGATAAAATTAATTTATAATAGGTTAATGTTACTGCTTACCACGTATTGAAACTTTATAGGAGTTTTTTTTCAGATTTGCAGTTTCTGCGTTGGCGGATTAAGAGACTCAACGATTACGCAAAGGCAGAACCTGAGGAGGAGATCGGCAAAGGATAGCCTTTAAATGATGTCACGCTGCAGGCAAGGGGGCTGGGAATGTGAAGCCTTATATCATAGGGTATGCAACTCCATATGACGTAATGGTACTTTGTGACGGAGAATTAATTTCGATGCTTGACTAAGAAGTTTTTTTTCTTTCCCTTTTCAGAATATATCTCTTGTGATCCGACGAGGAACGTATGTGCAGATATAACATCAAACCGAAACAAATATGTTGAATTATTATCATGAAAAATTGGGTTCTTTATTGCTACTATGTATTCACAGTTTTATTCGCTCCCCTTTTTCGTGGATTTCTCTCCGTAGACTTTCAGTTGATGAGTTTCTTTTATCACAACTCTTTTCATAAATGTTATATAATCATACTTAGACCTAGTTAGAAACTATGCGTGCTCCTATTACCCTTCATCCAGTACATATTAGATTTTTAGAATTGTACAATTTTATAACTTTTATCTATTTTGTTCGTATTGGATTCTATTTTCCTAGGAGTAAGTTAAGTGTAGATAATGATTGTGAATTACTTAAGCATAAATTTTTAGAATATCTCTTAAGGTTGGATGGAAGAAAAGCTATACTGGCCAAACCCCGCCGAAAGGGTTAAATAATAATGATAATAAATTTATTTATCCTAGGACAAACAGATGTATGTAAAGGACAAGTCTTTACAAAAAATAGATTACAAAGGCTACCTAACTAAAATAATAACATTTACAGTTAACAACCAATAAACTCATTCAGCTATCACAATAATGCAATACCATATCCTCATCAAAATACAATAACAATAATAATAAGATGATACGTGATTATCGATTAAAACGATGATAAACCCTCAAGTGATGCTTTGGAGGTGGCGTATTGTGAATTAATTCAGTATGTATCTGTAAGGGTTTGGCGGAAGAGAGGCTATGATGGTCCAACCAGTACTTATTATTATTACTATTTAATAAATGATCTTAAAGGGTTAAATAACAACAATGTTACCACGACTAATATGATGCTAATGAGTCAAGTGATACTTCGAAGGTTACATTGCGTTAAGCATGTTTTATGAAAACATCATTAGGAAATGGTGACTCGGGAAGTTACGTCGCTTCGAAGTTTTAATTCCAAGAGAAAATTTCTTGAGAAATTCGATTAACCGGTTCGCGTCTCAACCGGTTCGGACGTCCTAATGTGTATATAATATTTCCTGGGTGCAGCAGTTGAGTGAGGGTTTCCCAACGGCAACACGTGTTCTCTGCAACCCCTCGGAAGACGTGTGTGCCGTACCTGGGAAAGCATTTTCCGTACAAAAAACCGATCCTCCCACAGAAGGATATCGTATGCGCGGCCTAATTGGCCGCATCTGGTGGTCAAGGAGAAGAGGTCGCGGCTCATAATGGCTGACCCGACGGTTGAGGAACCCACAGCGGCATTATTTCCACAATGAAAGCGCCAATTAAAATAAATGGGAGAAGCGAAGTATGCGCTGCATTGGGGCTCCCTTCCGACCAAGCGGAAAACATCGCGGCTGGACCTCGGGGATCGCATAAAGACATCGACCTGGAAATTTTTACATGACCGCGTTTTCCGAAAAGAATTCCAACGGTGAAAGGATAATGAAACCGCAGCTCGTTTATGCAGGGACTTCATTTTGTTTATCGCCAGTTTCCTTAGCTGAGGAAATTTACATATACATTCAAGTAGGTATACGAAGATGGAGGCTAAGTTTGAATGCGTCGACATTATTTTAAGGATGCATTTCGAGATCCCCTAAGGAAGATGATTTCAATCTTAACTATCTAAGGGTGGAACGGAGATTCAAACGAAGAGCACGATATTGCCGAAGGGCACTGATCAGTAAGGCACTCGAAGATATAAACGTGTCGAATATTCGCTCGGAATCGACTTCTGGATCTCTTTGGGATATTTGCTCGACCGTGAATGGTCTTCTAAACTTCCAAATGAATTTACTGCGGTCAATTAAATTTCTTATACGTGTTAGCTTGATGGAATTCAATTTGGAGTTCCGTATATTTAATAAACAACCAAAACGAAAACCTTTCATTATCTAACCAAATAATAATCTAACAATCATTAAAATTGAAAACGAGAAATTGTTTTCACACAGGGACTTTCAAAAAATTAACTGATTTCACGAAGCTTTACTTAATTAACACTCATAACGTTTTCATTACGACTAGTTACGCTCACTCATTCGAGATCTGAGAAATAATGCTTAGAAATCGGTTAATTATTTTTGAAAGACCCCATTAGTTCTTTGTTATCACTCCCTAAAATTCCTAAATTTGGTCGAAGTAGATTCAAGGAAAGATATAAATTAGAGATGGCGAACCTTCAGCCCACAATAGGATTCTCTTTCCGACTCGAAAAAACACTCAAATTTCCCTAGGTTCGTCCATTACATCAAGCAAAGGTAACATCTACATATGTACCCTGCAAGCCGCCTTTCGGCGTGTGGCCGGGGGTGCAAGCACCATGACTCTATTTTCCTAGTCGATTATTTTCGCGTATTGTTCTCGGAAAAAATGAATCGACAGGTTTTAGCATCTATTTCTCTGTTCTTTCTCGCTGTATCAGAACGGCCTATATAGTAAGGAGGGCGCATAATATCGGCTACATCTTCTATGAACGTGCTCTGTCTGAATTTATCTAGTAATTTAAATCTCTGATTGACCCTTCTATCTCATGAAGCATCTGGGTAACACTTACCGATTTACTATAGCAATTTTTTACAAAGCGTATTGCCTTTCGTTGTATCTTTTCTATCTCGCGAATACAACACTTTTCAGCAGGGTCCCATACACTGCATGCATACTCGAGGTGAGGTGGGTGCAACGTGGAAAATATTTTGGTGCGAAGGAATGCAGGAAGCTAAAAATACATATAATAATAACGCATCTGCAACGTATAAAGTAAAACATTCGAAAAATATTTTTTCGAGAACTGAGGACTGCAATCGTGAGAGTATTCAATAGCTCTATTAAAGTCTCCTCAATCACAGGCTAGCAATGCTTAGTTCTTCGGAGGTCTCAAAGGTGCGAATGGAATGAACTCACTTAGAGAGCGATCTGAGTATTGGCAACAGTTGCCAAGTTCGACCATTTTGGCTCACAATGCACAATGCAGAAGGTGCGTTGGCATGCATCCTAACAACGAGAAAGCTAAGGAAGAGACTAGTGGTCTTCTTCCTCGCGAAAATGCTGCTTTAAGCTCATTACATTACCACACTGAGATCACAAAATGCCTTGGCCCTCTATTACCACCCCTTTCACCTTCAAAAATATTTTCCTTCCCTACCTAATCCGCTGTCTTAATAATCGAATAGTTTTTAATTGTATTTTACCTTAGAGAATTAATTTTTAATGTTTTTTATTATTTTTTATGTAATTCTTTTAATTTTTAGTATTAATTTTTATATATTTTTCAATTTTTTTTCTTCCTATTATCATATTAAACTATGCATCATAACGACACTGAATGTGTATATGTAACTTTTTGTTCTTCTTTGTTTTTTTATATTTTTGGTATGTCTTCTTGTGTTTTATAATTTGTTTTTATGTGATTTCCCTAATCTTAGCTTTCCTATCCGTAGGTTTCGCAAGTTTTTCACACCCCCCTTCTTGAGGGCGTTTTCCTGCAGTGGAAATTTTTCCTAAGCACTTAGCTTAGGTTTTTAAATCCACAAATTAGTCTTCTTCTCTGTACTGTTTTTTCAAGCTATCTCTTTTTTAATCCTATACGACGAAGGGTTAGATGTAAGAGTAGACTTTATAGTCTCAATCTCGCCCTAAATAAAGTCTTTTTATTATTATTATTCTTATTACAGCAAAACCCTTAATATCCCTCATTAATATCTGAGGAAATAATCAACAAGATGTTCTTCTATTGGAAAACGTTTTTCTTCACTTCAAGGGTCAAATCTCTTTTTTACCACTTTGCTCGCGCAATCTCTACGTAAATTATTTCGCTCAATATTCAAATATTCTGCAGTAAAGGAAAATTCATATGGAAGGGAGATATTTTTATGCTAATCCACTATGTTCAATGAAATGGAGACGTTCTTTTTCCCGTTTAAAATAATATTTTCGGAAAGTGCCGGCAATAAAATAAATATGGAAAAGGTATGTCTCCTTTGAATTCACTTCCGCATAAACTTCCATAAGAGTGCGTTTAGGAAGTTTTTATCTCTATACTCAGCCTTTTTTAAAAGTACCGAAGGAAATAATCAACCAATATTGATTCCAGAAGCTTGAAAATTTAAAAACGCTACAGAATAGATGTAATGCAATAACTATAAGGTCCATAGTTTAGCTCAACAATTTCCTTCATATACATTCATTCAAATGTTAAGCTATCTTTTTTAAGCGAAATTATTTTCATGATTCATTAATCTACCTTAATTGTACTTTGATGATAAGGATTAAGAACCGCAACACTATTAAATAGGGGATTGATTGAATAAAAATTTAAATTTTGGAGACATTTGTGTATTAATTAACGTATTGATACTGGACCGGATTTGCATATGAAATGACCGGATCTTGGACGGAAATACTAGGCCACAGTAATAGTAATACAAGCATTCTATAATGAAGTATAGCTAAATCAACTCTTTAATTGCAATTTAGTGCATAAATTCCCTCTCTCTTTCACTCTGTCCAGAATTTTCTAACTTTACCTCCTTTTCACCCCTTCAAGATCCGAAGATTTATTTATTTAACTGATTATATTTTAATAATTCACAATAGTAATTTCATATATGCAGCAGAAAAACAGATCCCGGGAAAGCTTCTATTACTAGAATCAGAAAAATCGAAGGGATTTCGGTGAATGCAAAAAGTTGAGAATAGCTCAAAGCAATGCTGCATACGCTTTTCGGAAACTCATCCAAAGCAGAACTTGTTCACTTCATTGACGTGGAAATCCCTAAATATTCATATATTTTTTATATTTCAATTTTTATAGATTACATTTCGCTGAAAACTACTTTCATTTGATTAATTCATGTAACTTCCCCTATTCGCTCAAAACAGGAAGAATTTTTAGGTAATACTGGTTTTTCTACCACATAATTTTACAATTACCAAATTTTCGGGGCAGAAATAATCTGGAGGCAACTAAGATTCCATAGTTGAACCATCAGCCGAAATATTACCTCATCTTTCCTATAGTAAAACAAAAACGCACCGCTCCTTAAGTTCAATTCCAAAACTCTCAATCTACTCAAAAAACATGATAGAAGGCTAACATCGATGGTAGAAATCTTGCCAAATAAGAATGACAAACGATTCACGGAATGAAAGAACCACGTCTTCCGCGGTAGAGGGCGACTTATTTTCGAACAGTTGATGTCTGAATTCACGAATGACTTGCTTTTGTGGGAGGCAATGTTTTTTCGTTACTCCACGAGTGTCCATTTCGTTTCTTTCATGGGGTTGAGTCATCGAGTGAAGAAAACAAACCGAACGATATACACTTTGGATTTGTGTCTAAAAACTTCTACACTCAATCTACTCGATTTGCTATGCTTTTAAGAGATTAAGCATTGAATATGATCCGAAGAATTGGAAAATTAAATATCAAACAATATAATTTCACAGCGATAACGACATATAAGATAAAAATGATGATAGCTTAGGTAGAATATATTCTAAGACTTTCATATGCTGCTCATCTTTTACCCAGCATTTACCCAGCATTACTTAAAGGGAATGTTGCACCCTATTTTTCTTTGAGCTAGAAGAATTAACTCAGTACACAGGCCTGCATAATTTTAGGATTGGGAAGGGCCGCATTGATATCACAAAAAATGACTGCGGACCTCACTGGACGAGTTATACGAAAATTAAAGTTACTTTTAGAATCAACAAAGAATATTTATGTAAACATTAAATTATATGTATTTCCGAAGTTATTCTTATTCTCTCAAATAGCCCTTCCTTGTCCTAGTTATTCATTAAAGCATCAAATTTTTCCGTGGACAAAGGGTTTTTTCCCCTTTCAACTTAATCCAAGCAATCCCCCTTTCGTTTATCCATCTCCGATATGTTATTTGATTCAAATTTTTCCATAAATGTTTTGTTTTTAAATCGTCGAAAACACAATAACTTTCACAATTTAAAATATTACTCACTTCTTTGCACCCATCTTCGGCCATTCTTTTTTATTTCCCAAAGCTTCGATAAACATTCAGTTACCAGACAATTACAGTGGGAGACGTGAAAAGTAGCAACGGACAAACATACACAACCAATCCCAAACCAGAAAAATCTGATTAGCTGGGACATGAACCTGATACCTTGAGGTTGAAGGTTTCTTTCCCTTGGGGTGTTTTCGTACCATTTATTAGCACTGCGAAAATGTATATCCGTATAAAATATTCACACCCAAACTTCTACATAATTACTATAATTTACTTGTGAGAATAATCTATCACCCGATAAATTTTGCACTCGAATTGGATTCTGAGCGTATCACTTAAAATATGACTACAGAAGCAAATGTCTCACAATTTTAATTTATTTAATATCCCAACTTCCACGGTAACTGCTTCACAATGTTACGCAGTGAGTTAAAAATCTCGCCATCGTTAATGTAACCGAAATGTATGGACAGTTGCGAGAAATGCTAATTAGAGCGGCACTAAAGTCCACCTGCACTTAGCGCTATAAGTAGCTATTTTTAATAGCATCCCTGCTAATTACATCCATAAATTTCTTCCGGAAACAAAAACCGTACGGCGTCTAAAATCGCAGCGAGCCGTCGCACGCAGTGGAAGTCGTTGGATGAAATTTACGGTCCGACACTTTGACTGAATTATGTGCATACAGAAAAACAGGCGTGAGCATCGCAAAACCAGTTACACCTTCTCTCGAAAAGGAAAGAGCTAACCGAAAACAAATAAGTACAGATTTTTTAGAAGGAAATTGATTATGTGAGTGGGAAGTATCTTTCCTCAAAATACACTCGGGTAAAACGTGATTATTAGAAAATGGAAAACACGGGGCATAATTATCTTGCTTCAAACGGTACGGGTGGGCAAACATTTTAGTCGGTGACCCGCGGAGAGCGTACTTATTTTTATCGCCGGCAGCAATTGACCATCAAAGGTCTTTAATTTTTCACCTAAGAAAGTACTAATAAAAATATATAATATTGATATAATCATTGGGTCACGAACTGAAAAATCTCTAAAGGAAGTAATTATAAGGAGAATGGTAAAGAAAACACGGGAGAGATGGAAAGAGAAGAAAGTTCCTAGGACGGTCTCAAAAGTAGAGAGGTGAAGGGCCAAATAGGGAATTTCATGGCACGCAGTTGACGGTGACTTGAGAAGAAATTAAACTGTGAAAAATAGATATAATAAGTAGTAAATCTAAACGAAGAGAACTACGAAATAATAATCTTTATAGGTCGACAGATAGTAGTAAAAATACTAAGTGAAGCTTAAATTTAAAAAATCAGAATGATATAAGAATGGTCACACGAAAATACGCTATTGGCCCTTTAATAAGACATTCATCTTCAAAACAATTTTTAATGCAAAACCCTTCCTTAGCACCCGTTCAAATCTCCAAGATATCCATTCTTTTTCAAGATTATCTGTAGGAGAATCTGTAAAAAAAGACTTTTTATAAGGCTATTTAGTAAATTTAATAATTTTCAAAACAGTTTTTAGTTCAGAAACCTTCCTTTGCACCCGTACAAATCTCCAAATATATTCCTTCTCTTGCAAAATTATCTGAAGAAGAAACGGAAGAAAATGAAATAAAAAGAAAATAAAAGGAAGTATGATATGTCACGGACTCTAAATTCTTGGTAATCTTCTATTTGCCGAATGGTTGCTCAATCTAGTTAGCTTAATTTCCATAAAACTCAGACATTCCGAGGGAAAAATCTCTTTTCGTTACTTTTAACCCATTTCAAAATTATTACACCACAAAGATGGTAGACATTGGGTCCCATCCACTATAAAATACTGTAAGTGTTTTTAAGAGGTAAAAGAGCGACACAAAATAATTTTTATGAGACGTTGTAATAGGAGTGTTTGAAATCAATAGTGAAAAGCTTATTAAGCAATTAAAAGATTATTACTCGCCCTTCTATATGCACTTTAAACCATAACGCTAGTGATGTACCCATTAGAATTCTCTTAATGGATATAGTTAGCACATCTATGAAATAGTTCATCAATTCATAAAAGATTTTACGCTTTACAAAAATCATAATTATGAAATTTTATATTTTAACGCCTTGATTGCCGAGCATGACCTGGGTTGAAGTACCAGTAATGTCTACATACTTATTTATTCTTAGATATTAAGGCGTACCCATATTCGTACGTGAGAAGTATTTTCCTATATTCTGACCGCAGTCGGAAAATATTTCTGCTTATGAAGAATTTTAATTTTTCCAAAATAATCTCCTTAAACGAAACAACGCATTACTCGCTGGTTTTTCCAGAGCCTAAAACGATTCGCATTCATCGACGCACCAGAATCCCAAACATCTCTAAGAGAACAAGAAAACAGAAATTTCCAAAATAACTTCCGAAGGACAATTTCCGTTGCAATCGAGCTTAAGTGCCTTAATTTTCCGCATTTTCGGAGGACTCGGATTCTCTCGTAAATGCTCTTCGTGTCGCACCGACGGTAATGGACGCATGGGGAGGACATTAGGAAATGCATGACGGTGATTATTGTGAGTGAGGGCCGTTGCATCGCTCGGGAGTTTTTGAGTGGAAAAACCAGTAGCTAGGAAGGCAAGCCTAGGGCATCCATCATCGGCCGCAAATGAGAGGAGCTGCAGTGACTCGCATCATTTGGAGCAGCGATGATGAAAGACGAGGTTAACTCCCTCCGGATGCGTTTCCCGATAAAAAAACGTGAATAATTTGTAAACGCCTCACTTTACTGCCGTAAATGCGCGGCGATAAATCTGCGAGGTCTTCACGATGTCGAGGATTTTCCTTCTCGGAAAAGAAAATATCCCCGAGGCGATTCATAACCGTATATTTTAATGCGACGGAACAAAAAGATGGAGCGAAAAAAGTGAGCGGACTCGTCTTGAAAAAGTTTACCGAGCGAATTTCTCGATTCGAAAAAGTCTTGTCGACGCTTTTTCTTTCTCTGGGGAAGCTAATCGGATGAGAAGAACGAATCCCGCTTAGTTTCTGGAAGTAGGTTCGTGGCGTTCGTGCACTTATCGTAAATTTACTACTTTACGAATACCTTTTATGAAACGGTAGGTTCTGGTGAGACGCATCGGTTTGCAATTCGCTACGTGAATCACTGGCGATTAAATGTGAGACGTTGCTCCTGAGGAGGTGACCTAACGAACGAAATTCACCTACAAAAGTATAAAAATATTATTGATTCGTACTTAACGATTAACAATCAACAACAGCTACTACATCTTACCTCTAACCTCATATACACAACAAATAACTTTGGAATAATTGTACGTTCGGATATTATTTGCAGTATGATTTAAGCCAACAAATTCTTGCTACCATAGCTTGATGAGTAAAATTTTTCATGTCTTTTCACGCTTGGTAGAGAAAAATGTCTTTCATTCACTTTTGTCTCAGTCTTGGTCATTACTGCTGACTGTATGAATGATGCGGAATAATGGTACTCATCATGATTACTGCTTGTTGAATGCCATGGAACATGTTATTCAAAGGGTCATTGTGCTCCACTTAAGAGGTCCTTTTCCTCTTACAGTATTATTACTTAGTGTGGAGAGCAGAGACAAACTACCTCACTCCTAATTAAGCAAAGTAATTCTCCTTCACTCTAGAAAGAACCTCTAAGGATCTGATGATCTAATTAGTTATCAGACTGTTGGATTTCAATATATGTATGCTTCGCTGCGATTTGCGACGAATAATTGTGAGGATTACGATTCAGGTGATCAACTATTAGACTAATCGAGAAAAACATTTATTCAGTGTCATTGGTAACGTAATTCCGGAACTTCGATCATGGGGATGACGGGAAGAGATTTCGTAACGATGCCGAATTTTGCAACACTATCATTACAGCATAAATATGCTACTAGAATACATCTTCCGTGGTAGATATTTGGGGTAAAAACGAAGAGATAACTAAAAAGATTTAATAAAATTACCAAGATTCTTAATGTATTACTATGCGCCAATGTTCATAAAATATCAACGCTGCATACACTGAAAATGTCATAAAATCACATGAACTTAATTCGGAATAAAAATATCCGCAAATTTCCTCAGATTGCTATCCACATCGCCGCTCAGGATTTTTGATTGACATCTAACAAGAAAAGAGGAGCAATTAGGGTGCTTGCAGGAACGCTAGGGGTTACAATGTAGTCCGAACTAACGTCATCATTTTCTACTTGTTCCCCCAGAGGAAAATCTTGGCCCAGTGAAATACTTTCTTATTAATACCCACTAATTTAAAATTCTTAAGTACGAGTACTTGGTGGTAACGGAATCTGTCGAAAGCCTTCTAGGTAATAAAGAAGAACAGTGTTCATTTGTCTTTTACTCTCGCCAGGCTTTAAGATGTACTGAACGAATGAACAGTCCAAGTTGAGTTCCGCACGATTAGGTATATAACTGTTATAAGGGACTTCTTTATAATTATTCCCGGATTAGAAACAAGTAAATAAAAGTGTGATATAATAGTAAGTTAATTAATAAATAAACAATTTTAATGCTGAAAATTTCGGAGTTTGACATCGTAAAGAAGAAAAGCAGCGACATCAAGTTTCTGGGATCCAGGAAAGTGGTGAGAAAATGCAAGAAACATGGCCTCGATGAAGTGCCTTCGTTGAGTGGTCTCTTTTAAAGGATTAAGCTTCCGTAAATTCACCTCCGCGTCAATTTTCGGATTTGCATTCGTCTGCCCGCATAATGGGCTTCTCCCGTACATTATATATGTAAACCACGGCCACTTGGGCCCTCTCTTCCTCTTTATTCAGCGTCCATTAGGGAGAAGGCCTCATTACGTCGGATTACCGCCGCTCCAAAGAAACAAGATCCCACCTTATGGAATCCCATGCAACCATACATTGAGATTCGAGAAAAGCAACGGTTTTTCCGAATATTTTGGCCCATAATGTATCTTTTAAGGAGCGAAGATTCTTTGATATGGTAGGAGCGTAGCTAAAGAAGTGTAAAGCACTGTAATTTTGAGCTTAGCATTTGCTACTGGTGTATAAGCGCCAAATGAGGTTAGTAAATACAAAATTCCCATGCTGCTCATGTTGTGGAAGCGAGAGTGTTGAGAATCCAAACTTCATTTAATGCTAAACATGTGTAACTTTTGATGGAAACGAAATTTGACTTAGTATATTAAGCTGTGCGACTAAACCCAAAGTTATATAAGAAATGAAAAATTGTGACTTGACTGGGACTCGAACCCAGGACTCCCGCTTTCCGGGCAGATACTCTAACTATAAGCTCCCAATTACAGAAGTTGCTTAGAATACCTGCCCGGAAAGTGGGAGACCTGGGTTCAAGTCCCAGTCAAGTCACAATATTTCACTTCTTGTACAACTATGCGTAACCTTTATATATTTATGCATTTTACCAGGATATCCTACAATTATGTTTTTACTCATAAAAGGAGCGAGTCATTCATACGGTAATATCCATTTCCATTATGAAATTTGAATAGTAACTTGTAGATATGCACCGATGGTCATGGACTGGGTAAATGGACCAGGTAAAAGTAAGTTAATCTTTCTTTCAGGAATTTTTCTTCGATACTGCTCCAGGATTTCAATTATTTATGCGTATTCAGAAAGATAAATTTTCTACATCTAGAAATTTTATACTATAATACTATATATTTATGAGCATTCTTTGGGCTTGTGGCAGAGGATGTATGTTAATATGATGTTACTGTCACGTATTCGCGCAACTGTATAAGTAGTGTCTTTCAATACTGTGCGAGCTTCGTGTGGATGAGTTAATCTCCATTATGTTAATCCATAACTGCCTCTTATTGTCGGTGAAAGAAATTAATATCCCAAGTGGCTGGTATAAGCATCTATTTCCCTTATTTTTCTAGCAGTATCTGCTCGGATTATAACAGAATTGGCGCATAATGCATACATAATAAGTGGTTTCATCTTCCGAGACCGTATTAACGGTGAATTTATTCAGCGAAGTTGTTTTAAACTTTAATTTCCTTTCTTATTCTGATTCCCATTCAATGTTGATGAGCAACTTGGTATCTTCCATCAATTTCTTGCGGAGAACAAAACGCTGGAGCTTTCCAAATTCATGACTGTCCACAGGGTTCCATAACTACACATATTCTCACTATAGGGCCTAAATATCGGGAGTAACATCGCTCAATGACTTATATATCGCTTCTATCGACTATTCTGGAGACAAAGCTGAGTTTCATGTCCATCCACATTTATTACCGAAGTGGGTACCCAATGTAAAATTATTTCCCAATGTAAAGGAGGGTGAGCAACAATCCTAACATTATTCAAAACAATTTATCATAACTATACCTCATTACATTCATATTCGTGGCTGAGGTGGATAAACAAGGAAAATTGTCTTTTAAAGAAAATGAGAGGGATAAAATCAAAGATGAGTAGATTAAAGAGACTTAACTGTACACTCGGAGAAACTCAATATGTCCATAGATTCCATCAGTCAGTCTCTCTGAACTCTCTGTTGCAATCTGTAATATAGCTCCCACTATATTTACATCAATATCAAGAGGCTTAAATGATATTGCTTGGAGTCGATTTCAGCTCGGGAGTCGATTGGAGATCAATGGAAAAATGTAATGTAAAAATTAGTAATACAATGCTTTAGGAAGAAAAAAAGCAATTTATTTCATGTAGCGACACAGAGCTGGGAGAGATTGATTTCTTATGGAACTCATGTCAGATAATGAGCACCTACGACAGTTAAGTCTCTTTTATCTGCTCATCTCTAATTGGTCTTTCTCCCGAGCCCTAAAACAATTTTTATCCAAGCTCCTCCCATTAAGTAACGGAGATAAATTTAAGTAGGTATCGCTTATAACAGAAGCATATCATCAATGAATTACAACAAAAATCCACTATTTAAAGCCTCGAAATCAAGGAAAGGACTCAAAAACTTTCTCAATGTTACGATAAAAGGGAGGACTATGGCGCAATTGAGGTTTTCTTCAGCTTTACTAGTTTCCTATTAAATACATAGATGACAGTATTAGAAATTTCTGACTTACCATGCCCTCTGCTTACTCCGAAGCCTTTCATGGGATCTAATTCCGCAATGACACGAAGTCTGGAATGAAATAAAAATAAATATGAACGGGGATATGAAACAAATTTACCAGTTAGCATACTGTTCGTATAAACCAAGTGTAAGTTTCAATAAAAGGCCTTACACGCGGTAAAGTTGCATTGCCACAAATATCTGGAGCTTACGAGCAAATTCATCTAAGATTTTAATGTACATTTGCTGATACTACTGTGAAGAATTCGCACAATGTTATCAAAATCAGGGTAAAGTTGAATATTCCATAATATCAGTTAGGCCACGCATAGGAGGGCTGAATTCCGAGAAGACGGTTTTAGCGCCGGAGAAACAGAAAAAACGTTGAGAAAAAAGAGCGCTTTAAATTTACTCCAAAATAGCGAGACAATTAGTATTAATTTATAGGATCACGCTCAAATTCTTGCGTGGCAGTTGTAGCATCGGCATTGAGAGGTGCTAAATTTCCTTCGGGAAAATACGAATTTTCGTCACCTCTCACTGATTGTATCTTCAGCGTGACTGCGAAATTTCTCATTGTGACTGCCCAATTTGAAGAAATTCAAACAATAACAAGAAGATATCGAGCGAAATTCACGAGCAACCGTGTTTACACATGCGAACATACAATCAACTTTATATTCCCAGCGATAAGGAGACGTTAAGAGATGCTTTTAAAAGAAAATTACACAAACATATACATAAAGGTTTTTCAAGAAGAAATGTTTGGTATGATAGAATCAACTACGATATTTCAGCGCAGAAGAATGTATCCACAGAATGAAAACACCGTGGAAGGGAAGGAAAAACAAGAAAAACAGACGAAATAAAGATGTTAATCTAATTTTCATTAGATGGATAACTTTAGAGCGTACTCATTGGTGTTACTTTTGCCATACTACCTTTTGCGTGTAAAACAAAGAAAATTAGATATATAAGAGTAATACCTTTCGGTAGGTTCATATGCCCCCACATTCCTTAAGTATACCATTTTTTTAGTTGGAATCGATGAGGTAATGATAATAGTTTACATTACGTAAGAAGAATGACATTGTCGAACAGCGAGGTTGAAAAAAATATAAATACGTAAGCATTCCTAGGGAAAGAAAGAGGCTGTATTGATGGCGGATTCCAAAATTTGGCTATACAAATTGGTAGTTAATTATTATCCAACCAACGCTGGGCCTTCCCGAAGGATAGGATAGAAAAATCTTACAAAACAGCCACGAACGACGTGTCGGTTCAATTATCACGAATAATCTCTGAGCGAATTTTTAAAAGACCACTCCAAAATTCCATCCGCGCCAATTATTTCAAAGCTGTTTTTGAGGGAAATTGAAGTTAGAATTTCTTATTCGAGAGAATGTTTCCGTATTCGAATATTTAAAATTCTTCAAATTCGGTACAAATATGGTTTTCTCAATAAAATGATATCTTACTAAATAATGCGTAACATCTAATTGAATCGTGTTTTAAGGAAAAATTAGATAGAAAAATAGTCTGGTGATGGGCTATCTTATTTCTGAGTACATCATTTGTTTTCTTTTCAAGGAAATAACTTTTCATCCTAATGCTTCGGTTTACGGAAATTACGCTGAAGAATCGCCTTGTAAAACATGGAATTTATTCTCTTTGCTTAGCGAATTAATAGACGTCTGCAGATAAATAGATTTGACACGAAAGCTTATGGAAAAGAATTCGATGGACAAATAATATTTCCGGCTGCCATCTTCAATTTATAGTAATTAGAATAACCGAAAATCAAACAAATATCCTTGCAAAAATATTACAAAAATAGCTAAGTTACCACGAAATACATGTTAATGAAATTCGTGCATAATTACTGTTAATTCATTTGCAAAATATTGCCATTTCATTTGATTAGACACACTAATTGTTTATTTGATTTCGCTAGCATTTGATAGAGTGAGGTTTACCTTTAGCTACATCAAAGCCCTGCTATTTAAAGCTCTTTAAAAACAACAAACAGCCGAATAAATACTGCCCAAATAAAAAAATAATAAGAAAAAAAAGCCTGAGAGAAGACTTCAAAATAGAGACTGTATGTTACGGATATATTTTCGTGGAATGATTTGATGCAAATTTAACAGCAATTCTCATATTCAGTTCACGGTAAGAAGGCATCTTTCGGCCAATTAATTCAGCTTTTTAATATAAATAAGGTGATCTTCGCTATTGCAACTAATAGTAAATATTTTTAAAACCACGCAAAAAATATCATGCAACATTGTAAACGATGTCATGCATCTCCGGTTCATTAAATTTCGAAATAGGAAAATGTTTAGCTCATTGAAACATCAATAACTGCTAGAGTAATAAGGAAAATACAAACTACCATATATGAAAAATTTTGAAGTATCACTTTTTTTTAGAAGTGTACTTTATCATAATGGAAGAAACTTCCAAAGAGAAAAAAAGATTGCTCGGTGGGGGAGCTTAAACGCTTCTCCTTAATCTTCACAATGGTTTATTTGAAAATGACGACCTTCTGTATCAACACGAAACTTCGAGAAAATTTCTTGAAAATGCAATATTTTGTTCCAACGTCCCTAACAGAAGGATAAACTCGGAGCGAGTTTAATTGCAGAGAGGAAATGTAATCTCAGATTGAACTATAAAGTAATTTTCCATCTTTAGTAAAGTTTTAATCTTAAAAATTGATGAAACACTTTTACTGTAAATCTCATTATCCTACGGAAGGTGAAATTTAACACAAATTCTATGCAGATGTTGCGGTGAAAAACACGCTTTTGAAAGTTATGATGTTTCACTTTTAATATTTTAATCCTCCGCGTTTTTTAGTTCATCTTCGCGCAGGAACATGAAGTAATTTGTCTCTGCTTGAGATAAAATTTTCTTCAACATAATGGCCAAGAAATATTTCAAATAATAACTACATTAACATTACATTTCTTCATCGAAGAAAATTATCAAAAGCCCTAAAAAGGTAGAGTATTTATCAACAGTAAGACCCAATATGCAGTATCGTTCGATTGAGATAAGAACAAACAGGAAAATAGAAATGACCCAGCGGAAGGCAGCAATATGTGTATTTTTTTTCAAGAAGGGCGTCACGCGACAAATAATGAATCATTGAAGATAGGAATCATTGAAGAAGCGGCGAAGGGATCGAAGATGGCTATTATTTTACAAGTTGCTCAGTAATAAAAAGAAAATGAAAGAGCTTAAGAAAGACTTCCCTACCCAACATTTCATGGGAAAAACTACCATTCACTCAAGACGTACGAGATTAAAGAAAAAAGACGTGGGGAATAATTCTTTAACTGAAGAACGGAGAGGGACTGGAATCATCTTCCAATGAGTACCATTGAGCCCTTTCCTAACAATTTTAGAGAAATAAAGAAGGGATTGAAACCTATCTCATATTCTTCAGTTTTATTTTATATTCCTGGTTAAGATAATTGCAATATTGTTTCCAATTCTATAGTAATATTTTATTAGTTGAATGTTTTGTAATGCCCTGCGCAATAATGTATTATTATTATTTGAATAAACCTGCAGGTAGGTATAAACCAGGCGGCAGAGTTTGTTGTCCTACAATGACTATCACAAAAGTACGTCATCATCAAGATTAAAATATCCATAAGGTAACATAAATACATCACAAAAATAAAATACTAATAATTTGCATTACCACTTGTACTTTTAAATTGTATAAGAACTTGCCACTGTGGCCTTTCTCAAGGAATATATCTTAGAAAAAAATAATTTAAAGCCCTCGAGAGAAATAGAGGAAAAAACTGTCCCGTTGTACTGATGGGATATGTCCCGTTGATAGCTATACAGATTTTGGTCATCCTGACTATTAGTATGTGACACGTATGGTCCAGCATTGTAGGAAGCACTGTAATTAGGTTAAGTGT
The DNA here is from genome assembly GCA_036926295.1 of Pachydiplax longipennis. Classification (NCBI taxonomy): domain Eukaryota; kingdom Metazoa; phylum Arthropoda; class Insecta; order Odonata; family Libellulidae; genus Pachydiplax; species Pachydiplax longipennis. The sequence goes on from JAVFKF010000019.1 coordinate 34,745,045, forward strand.
TGGTAAGGAGGCCACGGGCTTGAGCCACGTCGCCTCTTCACCTATCACACGGCGGCTCCAGCATTATCTGTCCGAGAGACTAACGCCTCCAAACAAAAAACCTGTTCTCCGGAGTGCTTGCGTGGTGTGGGCAGGATTAGTAGCCCTTCCTCTTCTTGTCTCCGAAAAATTTCCTATGTTATTTTTCCTCGTCGGAGAATCGAAATGTCCGACTCGCCACACCATGTGTGACACCGTTTGGAATATTTCCAATGAAATGAAGCTCTTCGGTTTATAATTTCACCTGCGACACCACTGGACCCGCGTAATTTTCCCACCAGGTAACTTTGAAAGAGTTCAAAGTTTCGAGGGAACTTCTAAATCTTCACTGGAAAATATTAGGCATCACGGATACGGTTAGAAAGATGTCTTCTGCGTAGCTTGAGGCACTCATTTCTAAGCAGTGCGCATAAGAAAATATATTCGTAATATATAATATACTAGAAATGCCATCATTATTTTGATACACTAGCACCAACCTATTAATATTTTGGATATTTCTCCGGAGGATTCATTCAATAATACAGGAAATTTATTCACAGGTGTTATACTAAATGGGCTCCCAGATAGCGAAGAGGGCAACGCGATTAAACTTTGGGGAAAGTGGTCCGAGTTTTATTCCCGGTGGGGGCCTAAATGTGCAAAATGGGCTGCCGAAGCACTCTGAACTATACTACTACTCTTAGGCTTAATTCCCTTTCCGAAAAATTAAATTTCTTCCTATATGAATTACTACATACATCGACAATATTCAACTTCCGCGAATAGAAAAGTTTTATCACTAACCCAACAATATTTAGGGGACATTCGTTATACTGATGAATCAAAGATTAGAACTAATCTTTATAATTGATTATTAATCGTCTACGGAAGTACTCAACGATTAAAAGTAGCGAATATTATGTGTAGTGGCAAGATTTTTCTATAAAAATGTAAAAATTAATTAGAATCAAAAATTTAATCCATTTATCACAACATACAGTTGCCGGTTGTTATGATATAATTGCTGTATTTTATTCTAAACTTGAATCTAATAGGGATAAAAATTTGAACAGTAATGAGGATATCAACTTATTAAAGATTATTTTCTGATTGCTACTAATATGCGAAAAAAACTTTCTCTCCAAAACTAAGCAAGTCGTTAAACAATGGATATTTTACGAATACCAACAGGAAGGGGAATGCAGTATGACTCCCAGACCAGAGAGACAATACACCGAGGATTGGGCCTAGTAAAAGCCCCACTAGATAGCAGTATTGTATTTATCACAAATTCACTGACAGCTCTTATATTTGATAGTGTGGCACCGTATATGATCATAACTGTGAGGAATATTTCATCGTACAGTGAGTGTTAAAAAACGTAAAGTAAAAAAACTACATTTGAAACTTGTTTTGTTGTTAAAATGCTTAATTTAGAAGAAGCTACCGGAATTAGGTGATACACGAATTTCTGTTTGGTTTTCGGTGGAAGAGAAAGGCTGGAAAGTAAACGGTGAAGAATTTCAAACACACATTTTAGCAAATCGATCTGAAAAGGCTAATTATTTCCGAATAAATTAATACACAGCGATAATCTTCGGGGTTATTTGTGCCTTTTTGGCCTGACGAGAAAAACAAAACGTGGATGGAAGCCGAGCTAAACTAATTAGAGCTCCAAACGCAGCTTTCTAACCGAAACGACTCCTCTTATTAATATTCAAGAATCCTTCTAATTAAGCAAAATACATCCCCAGCTAATCGAATACGACTCCTAGAACTCACTACGCTAATTTTAGACAGAATCCATCCTCCGAAGCCTTTCTAAAGCTATTAGACAAAGAATGCTAATTATGAAAAATAGATTCCCTCCGAGGAAAAAGGCTGGAATCCCAATTTTAACCGACATGATAAATTCTGAAGCGATAAAATATATACTCCACAACTTTTCCAAATCGAACTAGCAAACAGATAAAAAATAAAAATAGGGCCGAACGATGTGACTGCTTTTATACTGCTTGGCTTAGATCATTATCACAGAAAATTTTCAGGATATTCAAACCTAATAGATATTTTCAAATTAACTGCTGCAGTCGATCAAATATTTACCTTCATTTTTTCGAGTCCCCTCTCTAATTTGACAATGATTTGAAAGGCACAAAAACTAAAACTAAATTCAACATCATATACATGAGGATTCTATAGGATTCCAGTGGAATAGCTGAGAATCGTATGAGGCAAAGCATGATGTGCTCTGTTAGAAACTTTCAAATTAATAGCAGTACTATGAAAATTATTGGTCTGATCAAGGCGTGCCATCGTCAACTGTATCTTCAATTCCTTGATACTTTACACACACAGGTTGAATCATAATTAGCTCTTGCTATTACCATGCATCTTCAACTTCCTTATCTCTCAGTTGTCCAGAAATATTAACTAAAAATTTCTCCAAAAATATCCACTAAATGTTCGCAGCGAATGTTTAAACGGTTTAAGTACTCTGCAGTAAATATTATCAAACCCAATACACTGACTCGAATTAAGGATCAAACGATTGCTTTTACATGATCAATGCATTTCAATACTTCACTCATACTCATACTCACACTGACACTACTCATTTTATGAACCGATTCAAAATCAACCAATTCTGAGTGACTTTACGATGTTGTTGAAAGGTTTAAGCAAGGAAGCATATCTAAGAAAGAATGTCTATTTTTCGTCTCTTTCCATTTATGTGAATAAGACGAGCTAATAATAAGCACCTAATACTTAAGCACCACCGGGCGCTGAAACACTCATTAATCGCTAGGTGAGACTTTTGGAAACAAAATATGGAATTTAACTTCTAGAAATTGTTATTAATAATTATTATTTTTCCAACACATGAGGTATGTTACTAATTTTGACAAAAGAAATTTAAAATTCATTGTTGTTGTTACGTAAAATTTCAAACGTACTAACCCACTTATACTAAGAGAAACCTCCATCTGGCATCTCATTACATTATCTCGTTTTTCCGTATGTCAAGTCGAGATTTTGAGATTCCAGCTGGAAATGCAAACATACGCTTCAAACGTTTTCTCGTATAAATTTCTCCACGTCTTAAAATCCCAGTCTCAAGCTACCGTTTGGAAACATATCTGCACAAATCAGAATTAAAATTATGATAACATGAAGGGTACAGCAGAACATCGCCCACTGGACATCGTAGCTGAAGCGGACTACATAATCCGCTATTCGCTGCTTTGCTGTTACAAGCTGTTTATTACAATAGAAAAAGGAATCAATTATCTCGAAAGAACTCAATTTCATAAAAATGCAAACAATTCTCGACTCACAAATACTTTTGGAACGGCTAAGGGGAGAAATATGGTAACATATGTAGGTTATCACATTGTCATCTGCACTGAATTCATTCATGTTAATTCATCACCGTCGCATTAACGGGGCGTGTGAAAACAGATATGGCCCCAGTTTACATAACATTTGTTTGCACGGTGACGAAAGGAGATCTTATGATCAAATTTTCGACGTTGGGAATTTATTATTTGACAACAACTTCTCCTTTATTAAAATGAATTCCCGTACATTTCCCGTCGCACGTAAAACTCAACAAACATCATCAAAGCATTTATTTTCCCTTGACCGCGTGCTTTTAAAAGGCAGTGGAATCTGTCGTCATTTACATCACTGGACGTGGACATCACTCGTTAAGCATGATTTATACACGCGGGGACCTTATCCGTTGAATCTCAGCTGTGCGTTATATCCCTAGAGTGGATATAGCGTTATTATCGTACAAGGCGGTGTTTTAGCATAACAAATTACCATTCGGCCTCCGTTGATTTTTCCCGACAGAAGGCGGGGTTATTCGTTTGAGCGACAAGTAGAGGGCGACTTAGGTCCTCTCATCCATCATTTCCGAAATGCGCGCTGTCATCCAAGGAAAGGCGGGAGTTTCGAAAATTCCTTCGTCTCGAATTCTATTAAGTTTCTCGAATATGTTAGGGTATAGTTCCTTCCGGAGTGACAGCCTCAACCCGAGGGATTTTACCTTGGAAGTAACGACTTATTACCTGCTCCCTAGTCTGAACTTCATTCCTCTGGCCAAATTAAGTGGCTTTTAAGAATTAAAATTCTTGGGTGATAATTCGTAGAATTCTATAAGATATATACTAAATTATTACCTAAATATATTTATATACTTTAGTATTACATAGATAATAGCACATACTACATCGATACTAAATTCTTAACCGACTTGAGTACTTCAAAACTAAATGGTTGAAAAAATGTCGACACTTTTGTAGCCAGATAACTACTAATATGGCGAAAGATATGATTCGAATGTGGGTGAAATGTGACAGGTTTGATATATTAAAATGCCCTGCTAATACTCCTAAAAATTCAGCATTGTGAAGTGTAATATGTCTAGTTTACTTTTATACTTTTTGCTCCATAAGTATGTAAGAAAATCTTTAAAAGTCCATCATAATCAACGAGTAAATTACCCAACGAGAATTCATCACTAGATAAGTAGCCTAAGCCGATATGATGTTGAGATGCATTCTGTCACAATTTTTGGTAGAGCGAAATTATGAAGAGTGATAAAGAAATTACTTTAATGAATACTACACCACAAAGTAAAAAATATTACACGACCGGCTTCGGTATTTTGTGGTGTAGTGTTTAATTTCCTTATCATTGTTCGTTATGAATTACCTCCAAGTCAAGGCCAAGACCATCTCCGCTGAGCTTCATCTTAACCAAAAACTATCAGTAAATTAATTTTGAAGAATTTTCATTCGAATGAAAGCCGATGTAAATTATTAGATTCAAAAAATGCCATTTCACGTACTCCCAAAAATAACATTCGTAGCATCCTTAATACAAAACAGTCTTCGCTGCTTCTTCGATATCATCGCCCACACTCGAATTATACCCCGAGTTTTATGCAAATCATTTTTTATGCGACCAGAAAAAAAATAACGAATAAAACATCTTGGCAGAAAAAACGAACGAAAGTGCTCTCTTTCCTACCGAACAAAATTAGCATTTTGTTGAAGCCGACTTCTTCAGCGAGACTAACTACGTTTCCACGCCCGTCAAATCGAATCGGGTAGTAAATGTAGCGTTATAAAGGAATTGAAATTAACGCTTGCCATTAAGTTGACGGCTCTTCAAACCCTACGGAGTTCATGCAAACGAATTCGGTTCGGAAGAGGTGCAGTGGAACATCTCGCCAAGGACTTGTTGATCCGAGAGGGGTAAACTCTAATGTAGGAGGGAATCCATTGCGGTGACGTCGGTTGAATATCTAAGTGACGTAAAAGAGCCCTTCCCTTAGTGGAAAGGGAGGCACACGCATGCGGCTGACGTCACAACGGTTTTTTTCAAACGATCACAAATAAGAAGGCCTTTTTTACGAGAGAGTAATTCTCCGATCCCTAGGACAACGTTTTCTTTTCCCTCGATTACTCGAGAGCGGTGACGTCACGTTTATTTGCTCCTCAGATTGATCTGGGCGTGGGTGATTCCTCACTTCAGCTTTCTTGGCTCTAATTAAACATTTGAAATAATTTGGGAGGTGTAATTGTACCATAGTCTGACTTCTTTGGGAAATAAAAAGAGGTATGAAAAGAGTCGGATGAACGGAATCATAAGATGAAGTTAATTTTATTTAGGTTAATTCATCATCATCATTATTATTATTACATTATTGTTATTCATTATTATTATATTTTTTTATTAATTACTATTGTATATTACTATAGAAGAAAATTGTCTCTATATAAATTCTCAATTAATAATTTCTTTTGTTTTTCCAATTATTACTAATGCTCTATCGTACACATCATTGTAACATTTGTGAAAAATATTATTATACTATTACTCATCATTATTATTATACTACTATTATTCATTATTATTATATTATTTCGAAGTAGAGAAGTGGTCCTTTCGAAGCTTAAGAGACCGATGCTAGAAGCCCCATGACGATACCAGCCACTATAACAACTATTGATTAAATACACAGATGCGAACCGAGAAAAATAACGAATTATATAAGGAAAGCTAATCGAGACCCTATTCTGTTAAGTTCATTTAGGTCACACTCAGTGATCGTCTAAGCAATGTAAGACCAAAAGAGAAAAATTTGTTCTGTATCAAGTCTCTACCAGCTACAACGCTGACGGTATTTTTAACTTCTTATCACTTATCTACGCAAATACTCAACGACACAAGGTAAAAATATAAAAGCAATAAAGCTTTACTACGCAATAAAGTCAAATATAAAATGTACATATGAAATCTTTCTTTGTGGTAAACCATAACGGGGAAAATAACGCTCATAGTGAAATACTTCACTCACATACACGACCGGATTCGAGCTTAATCAAATCAACAGGTCTACTGGAACTTAAAGCTCGAAATATGACGTGTATTTAAGGCACGTTATAGAATGGAACTTCATACTGTGATTTTTATTTTAAAAGCCAAAGATGTATCTAAAACGTAATCGGTCCATGTTCGATTTATTTGATTTTATGATACTGGATAAAAATTTCATACGGGGCAAAAACTAAACTACTCGATAAAGCAAGCTGTATCTCTCGTTGCTGGACCACATCGTGTTCCAACCTTCCAAATTCCACCCAACCTCACGCATCTCACCAACAATTTCCATGCGACTCGGACTTTACCCTTATTATTTCCCTTTCACAAACATTCCCCCCTCATGTCCATCTTTATGACCCTTCCTTGTAGCCTTTTCACGCATACAAAAAACGTATCTTGTCGTATCTGTTTTCCAGATTATTATACACGGAGAAGTCAAGCGAGGCGTTGGTAACCCTTTCTCGCAAAGGACACAGTCGATCAATCACGCCTTCCGTGACCCTTTGGCCATCTCATCTCTGCAGGGAAATTTCATCTCCCGTGACAACCCTTTCCCTCACGCCCAACGCTATTCAGCTGTCATCCATCCATTCTCATTCCCTTCTGAAAGAGGGGAGCCGGACATGACCTCCTTATTGACGCCCCCTTATACCCGCCCAATCTAAGTTCCCATACGGACTCTCTCTCTCTCTCACAAATACCAACTTTCATACGGAGCAGACGTGCTGGGGTGTCATATCCAAAAGGCAGTTACTATTGATGAGAAATGAATTTGTGAATGTAAACTATGACGGGAGACGCGGAATGTTCGACGATTTGAATAACGAACTTAATGTTGAGTGACTAAACGTTTGCTTAGGGTTGTGTCCCATGAAATGCCCCACATTCCAGCGAGCCTTCCGTACATGCAAGATTATTTATACGTGGGGAATATATAGACTTTAATTTTGAATATTTTTTAGCATTTTTCCGTTGCTTGTGGGATAGGCTGATGACGATAGTCAGGGACGTACCGAGAGCATGTGCAAAGCTGAATTTTCTGTACCACTGAATTCAAAACATTCTGTTTTAGAAGAAATACCTCAAGGACCACTTCAATTAATTTCTCGCTACTATTTCGTCCCTTCTTAAATTCCATAATATAACAAACAAGGACAGGGTGAAAGGTAACATAGCACGAAAAGTCGTGCGGCTAGGATAATTTCCGAGGAAGAACGTACATGAAAAAAAGCCTGACCGAAATATTTCAGTTTTCTCCCAATCTTAACTTTGGGAAATTTGAACAGGAACTCGTTCCTCCGATATTGAAACTTGTTGCTCCAAAGTGAGGAGTAGATCCTCATTGCTGCTTCCAAAAATTATCCCGTACATGTATGCCGCCCCTTAAGGACCGCCCCCTACATGCAGTACACACGTTACACCCAAAGGGAGGTACAGGTCTGATGGTGGATGAGATCATAGTTTTGATGATTGTGATGTAATTTGGATTTGCCATTAATATAACATTCCCACCAACTTCAACGCCAAATTTGCCTTGTATGTAACGAGGAGTTTGAGAGTTAAATCAGATTGTGAAGTGTTTCCACTCAGATAAGAATTCATCGCGACAAAATAGAATTCAGAAAGCTAATTAGAGATGAATTCAAACTGTCTTAGATAATCCATTTGGCAATTTTCTAGATCCGCCCCTACAATGAGCAGAGAGATATACATTGAGGCAATAAGTTAAAGAAATAAAATATATAAGGCTAAAATATTTTACGAGTGGTGCAAATATGAGGATTATCTGAGGCGTGGAAGAAATATATAAATAACATAAGAATCTATGAAGAAAGGGAAAGGTGGAATGGAGGCCCTTTCGAGAGCAAGATAAGATCAAAGTTTTAATTTTTGCTTTCAAAAAAGCAAACATCCGCGATTGCCCTTATCATTCATATTTTATGAATATTTCGTATCTGACTACTATCTGAATTCAAAGATAAGGGATTTAGATACACCCCAAACCAAATTTGATTTCGCTATCGCACTCCAGCGAAAATGATACAATATAGACAATATTTCGATGAGTTTGTTCTTAAATGAGGGTATCAATATGTATACTTGGAGGCGTTTACGTCATAGCTATAAGATTCAAGCTCCGCATGGTGAAAACAGAACTCTTTAATCCATTGGTAGACCATCAAGGCGAGGGCATCGCCAACTGTCTGAAAACTGCTTTTCCTGTGAGGTAAAGAGCATCTTAAACAACCCAGACGACAAACAATGGAGAAAAAACGCAAACGCATTGCATATATGGCGAATGTCATATGGTTTCTTTCACGAATACGTTCGAAAGGTATGTTCAGCATGCTGAGAAGTACAAATATGCAAATGAAGAGTTGGCGTTTCTTCCAAATTTTTCGCTAGAGAATTTACGATTAGAAAGGAAAGGAAGAGACAGAACTGAGACGGGGAGCAAAGCTACGGAAGTGTCACCTCATCTTTCCGGAGCCTCTTCTAAGGACACTAATCCTCGCTTTAACAGCTTTCCTCGAGAAAAACTCGCTCTTCGAATTTCTCCTCGTCATCTTCTGAATAAATTACGATAGCAGACGGAATTTAAGTCGAAATTTCACGCCCGTCGCTGAAATATCAGGGAAAGAGTTTTATATTTCGAATCAACTCCATCGTCCACCCTTTTGAAATGGTTCATTCAAAAATAAACTTAAATTGACGTGAAAAACTTAGACAAGGTGAAATAATTATATATTGAAATTTCATCGAAAAGCAGACCATGTAATCATAGAAATCTTGGTACGATTGTCGAGGAAGATTTGAATAATATGTTAATACTAAAAACCTGTCGTGAAATCGTTCAATTATTAGTTAATGCATTAACTACAAAGGTCATGGATTAAATTTCGTCGAAAAACAGGCCATATACTTTTTCATTTTTTATTTCATACCCTCACAAACATACTTTTTGGACCATAACAGGAGTCGTTAACAATAGAAGAACACATAGGACCATTCCCTAACGAGAAAAATACGGTTAGCCGGGATTCGAACCCGGGATCGCCGTTTGGGAGAGTTAGTGTGCTTGCACGCCTACCGCTCAGACAAAGCTGCCGGTAAATTTAAAATATTCGATATTTTCTTTTACTGTATACTTTTTAGTAGGAGATTGGGCTATATTCCTCCACTTTCTCAAGAGTCTTATGGTCTTTATCACATTTAAATTCCATTCCTTCATTCCAATTCTTCCACGGACGGTCTCTCCCCTGCCGCTCTCCTTCCGACAGCCATGCTACGTACTCCTTAATGCATCCTCATTTCTTGGGAATCCAACAGAAGTCGGTTATTATTACTTTTACGGCAGAAAATTGGAATATGGAACGGAACTGGTAACTCCCAATATCATATATGCTCGGAAGCTCAAACCAAGGTCTTAATAAAGGACATTCAAATTATCGTTTGCCCATACATGCGTATGATACTTAAAATATTTAATTTAAATTACACACATACATTCAAGTGCATACATATCGCACATAATTGGCCATCATTCTCAGAAAAACCTTATTCTGAACCCGTTTTACTTACTTTTCTGAGATAAAGTGGGCGAGGGAGGATTGGGCTCATTCTTCTGGGCACGACAGCGTAGTTTGAAGCCCAAAATATTTTTTTCAACCTTACTTTTTCTACTTGATAATTAACTTGAGTATTAACTAATACCTTTGCACTAATCAACGTAATTATTACATTATCCTCTTCTTCACCTCTCCTTTTCTATCTTATCCTAGCATAAACCTCTGTCTTTAAAGATTCATCCACTTTCAGTTTTTGAGTTTCACTTCACACGGTATTTCTACATTCGACGTTTCTTTCCTTTTAAATCGTCTCCACTACGTCTGACTATTAGCTTTTCTCCCGGCACGACTTAATTCTTCATTCTACGTCTCTTCCAAATCTCACTGTTAGAAGCCTCTTTTAGTTTAATATCCACCTTTCATGACTTCCGTGTATCATACATTTGGAAGAGTAGGCTCATGCAAGGGTGAACAGACATCTGAGAGATAAAAGACTTTCATAGATACAAATACTTCAAATGCAGCTTTCTTCAATTTTCGAATATCCACTACTTTCTGACCGTGGTGGCGGCGTGGTTAGCGTGCCAGCGCGTTAACGCTCCAACCACACGGTCCCGGGTTCGAATCCCGGCTAATCGGATTTTTCCGGTTAGGGAATGGTTGTCTGTGATTGTCGCGTTTATCAAGAAAAAAAGAGGAAAAAAATATATTAAAATAGTAGCAAAATGGGTTAATTGTATGAGTGGCCTGCCTTGGCCAAAATTTGCCCATCCAGTTGAAAAAAAAGACGGCATTATTATTATTACTTTCATACATTCACGACTATCAAATCTTAATTACTCCTTCGTCGGTAACATGAGGGTCGGGGATGCATTCCTACACAATCCAACGCACGAAAAGAAAGTTCTTACGTAATCCTTTTTCCCTAATGCTTCAGTGGATAAAAATGTTGTCCTTTCGTAAATCCTTCCCCCGAGATAATTCCTCCGTCTCAGATAAAGAGGTCGCGAGAGCTAGGATTCCTCTACGTGGCAGCCACTCTCTGTTTTGCTACCATTACTGGACAAACAAACGCCTCGGCTCACATACTTTCTCAAACAAAAATATCGCGCCCATGTCTTTGCGTGGCCGTTATCATCTTTTATTGCGCTCTCCAACGCACGGCTTTCTCTCGCGTGCTTTACTCGCACAAGAACAGGGGAGATGGACTCTCTTGGACGTAGGATTACACACGGCAAACTACATCCCGCCTTATCTCAGAGGACCATCTCCTTTCTCTCCTTCCATTACGCTTTCCCCTTTTACACGTCCTACGATCGCAGCATAAATCTGTTTTTATCGCGTTGCCCTTTCTTTCTTGCTTGTAAGCCCCGTGTGCCCGTGCTTTGGTGTGCCTACGCGACTGCACGCGCGTGCGAAGGCGCGCCGGTTCAATATAATTCCGCGTGAATTTTTAAGTAGCGGTATTTTATTTACGAGGGTTGTGTGGATTAATTCACGCTCTCTTCTCCTTTGTATTCTTTATAGAAATAAATCTTTAAAGAGCATATTCAAAACGTAGTAGGTAAAGCGAATAGGATGCAAAGTTTAGCTAGTAGAATTCTAAGGGGTTGCTCATGGAGAGTAAAAGAAATAGCGTACTTCTCTCTGATTCGACCTCTCCTTGAGTACTGCTGCGCGATTTGGGATCCGCACGAAGTGGGATTAACTTCCAGCTTTGAGATGGTTCAACGTAGGGCAGCTAGATTTGTTAAGGGAGATTTCAGATTTGACAGTAGTGTTTCAGCTATAATAGAATCCCTCGGTTGGGATTCGCTTAGTGATAGAAGACTTGATTACCGTAGGAAGCTTTTTAATAAATTTATCACTACGGATCTCGGGGAGGAGATAGTTGACATTGTTATACCAGTTAGTAGCATACGTGATCTTCGAGAAAAAACGATGAAGCGATACAGGGAAATAGTTGCCAGGACAGATAGTTATTTCTGGTCATTTTTTCCGCGAAGTATTAGAGAAGCCAACAGCAGTCAAAGGTAGATAATTTTCGGTGTTTCACACCCCCTGCCATACGCCAGTGGCGGTTTGCAGGGTCTATAAGTAAATGTAAAATCAAAAAATATGAACAAGCGTAACTGACGGTGGAAAATAAACTCAACTCGGAGCCGCCATACGCTATACAGGAAAGAAAAGGAAGTTCTTTCGATAAATATTTCCTTCGTTTATTACAAAGGCGTTGATAACATTTGCTGAGGTGGCCTAACTTCGAGGAAATTCATTCTCGAAAAGCAGAAAAATTATTCAAGTAAAAGAGCCATGCTTAAAAGCAATATATGCAAACTTGTTTGAGAATAATTTTAAAAAATCCAATCATTGAAGTATTACACTAAGGCATCACTCTAAATTGAGGATTATATTTTACTTTTGTACCAAACACTTCGTTAAATTTTGCGAATAACTGAAAAACTTAGAAATACCTGTTACTGTCCTGAGATCTCCGGAAATTGCTGTGATAAATTTACCAATTATATATTGGGGTGTACATCGGGTGACCCGATAAATTCAGTAAGAATTATTTTGGTTTCATAATCTCACTTATAAATTACCACGTAACCATGGATACCACGGCTCCTTGTATCTTAATTTTGCTACTACTAGTAGTAATATTTTTGAAAGTGCTTCTACAGCTGAGGTCATTTTGTACGTGGGCTCCCACCGAGAATCGAACCCGAGAATGCTTTCACGAAAGTCGAACGCGCTGCCCACAACCTATCCGGGAGCCCAAATATATTTTATTTGATACATTCATAATTATTTTAACCAATTCCATCGATTAAAATGAATGAAATTCTATGACTAAATCATTCGCAGCAATGGTTTAGGTGGCTCGGAAAGGATAAATGGGTTGGAAGACTCTCTATCAGTTATTTCATCGGTGAATAGTCCAGCGTATTTTTCAGTCCGTGAAATTTTTATAGCTCATATTTTAATTGATACTATTCTCAACCTTGTGCTTCATCACAATTTGAACTATTCCAGTGATGCCCAAACCTTTTTACTCGGCGATAGCGCCTTTATTGGGGTCGGACGATCAAATACTGATTTTTATTTCAACGATCAACTTTATTTTTCTGCAATCATTTTTTCTATTACTTTCTTAGATTCATTTACAACTTTGGCTTTAATTAAGCGAGGGCTAGTTGATAATCATGGGTAATTTAGAATCTTACGATTATTGAGGATTTAGGTAGGCTACAAATATCTTCTCGGGCCGAATAAAAGTAAGTGGGGGACTGGATTTATCCCGCGGGCCAAAATTTGTGCACCTTAGCTGTATTCTAAGATGTGCGATTTTCTCTACCAAAATCAAGTTCCGAATTAAAGTAAAATATTTTGCGAGGGGTAACCTAAACATACAGATAACACAGATATAGCAGCGTCAGTCATATCAATATATCAACGTTAATCGGTAGCTTTAGTGGGAAGTTTGATCGAACGCGCTTGGATCAAATTAAAATGAGGAACCTTTTCATTAGCTATCTATTATATATAGCTAACTCTCCGGATATACCTATATATATATATACCTATATATTTATAGGGGATACGAATTCTGACCATGTTCCACAAGCGCCGTCGACTTCAGATTTTCTCGACGTACTGGCCCTACACTCTAGATGCCAGAATAATGCAGACTTCCACGCTAGCTATCATGGGTTCGCTGCCAGAAATTCCCAAAAATCGCAATTTTCCCATAAGAATGCATTGCGCGGATTTTTGAAAATTATTTTGAGGCACTTATCGGTAAGATAGAGGAACCAAAATCTCGGAGGTTGAAGCTGAGGTAGTCTTCTATGGTTCTTATGGAAGAAATGTTGCCAAGTGACCGTGACTTCGACTCCAGGTGGGTCCGAAATTCTTCCATAAGAAATGCATTGCTGTAATTTTTGAAATTTTTTTTTAATGCCTTCCCGATAACCTGGAAAGATCAAACTCCGTGTGGCGACGGAGGCGTTTGAAAACATTCTTTCATGAATTTCACAGTTCGTCTAGTGGTCCTTGGTTCGATGCAACGGGGTCATTCCGATTCCACCATGCATTTCAAACGGGGAAAACGGAATCTTATTTTAGGACCTTCCCGATAAGATATTCAATCGAAACTTTGGAATAAGTCATAATGGCACTTACCTAATATTAATTCGCTATTTTCTCTCACAGAAGGGTCCTGAGTTCGACGCTAGGCGGGCTTTTACGCGAATTTTCGCAATCTGTTTTGAGACCGTTCTCGATGCGATAGAGCAATCAAAATTACGGTGTTTGCAGATGAGATGATCTTCCATAGTATCATAGGAAGAAATGTTAGCAAATGACCGTGTGTTCGACGCCAGGTGGGTTCGAAATCCTTCCGTAAGAAATGCATTGGTGAAATCTTGGACAATTTTTTTAAATGCCTTCCCGATAAGCTGGAAAGATAAAACCCGGAATGGTGACAGAGGCGTTTCAGAATATTCTTTCATGACGTCCGCTGTTTCTCTAGTGGTCCTTGGTTCGATGCAAGAGCGTCATTCCGATTCTACCATGCATTTCAAACGGGAAGAACGGAATCTTAATTTAGGACCTTCCCGATAAGATACTGAATTGAAACTTTGAAACACGTCAGAGTAGAACTTCTCTAACATTTTCACGCCATTGTCTCTCACGAACGGGTCCTGTGTTCGACGCCAGGCGGTCATTTACGCAAAATTTTTAAAATTGTTTTGAGGCCTTTCTCTATGCAAGATACTATTCAAAATCACAGCGTTTGCGTTTGAAGTAGTTTTCTATAGAACCAGTGGATGAAAGTTTACATTTGACCGTGAGTACGATGCCAAATGGATGAAAATTTCTCACGTAAGAAATGCATTGCAGCAATTTTTAAAAAATTTGCTGGATAAGCTTCGAAGATGACACCCGTAAGGGGAACTTATTGTTAAATTTGTACCAATTAGCTTGCAGTATGCAAGCAACTTTTACTCGTATCTATAATGAGTATCTTAGATTCGAAACATTAGATTATCCTAAGTCATAAAAATCTATTATAATAACCGAGCATTTTTATACATTATCCATTAATTACACACAAATTCATATAGAATTGATTGTTAAGATGCTGCAATAGTTCAGAATTGGGCAGGTTGTTATTAAAATATAGATTTTAATACATCGTTATCTTGATAAAACCGAATTAGCTGCTGAACTACTAGCTATTAAACTGGAAATTGGAAAAGAGCTGAGTTTGCTTCCGTTTGATCAAAGATTCGTAAGAAAAACTACTGGCTTCTGAACAAAAACTTCCTGATAGATTGAAAGTTCGAATCGGTACAGTTCTACCAAATGCCTGTTATCGACAAGCAAACACTTTTGTAATAATCTTGTTAATATTAAAAATTTTGTTTTTGACATATGTATTTCATTATAATGTAATAAATTGTATTATTACGTTTGTATCTTCTGAATATATATTGAATTTTTATGCTGACAACAGGTCTTATATATGTTTGCAGCGTAAAATACAATAAGAATAACAAAAACAATTAGAATCTGGCTGCTGTTTACTCTAAATCCACCCTTCAATATTTATATTCGATGGGAACTAAATTACAATATCATACTATAATTCTTAGGACATATTTATTTAAACCTGAGCAAACAAAATTAATTTTTGATTAGACTCAAGAGCGCTACTGGTGTTTGCCGAGAAGCCAGCGGTTGGAAGCCATTCTCTGTTTACAAAGAAGAGCAAATAAGTTCCGCTATATATTCCGACCAATACATGGAAAAGCTTTCGAAAGATACGAAGCGATTCGTGATATTTTCAGCGATTTCCGTTTCATCGCAAGTAATATGCGGATTCTGGTGCCTTAAAGAGCTAGTCTCTCGTCATTGTGCAATCCGAAACTAGTCAATATCGATCAATATAAGGGCAACTTGTAAATACAGGAGTAATTGATCGATTCATAACATATTTACTCATGTATTCAGGTGAAATTATTCAAATACAGGCAGAAATATATTTCTATATAATTCCATGTTGAACCAATTTCTTAAAAACGTTGATCTTTTATCCGGATTCTAAAACGAAAATTATCCTTCGCATTTACAATATGAAATTATAATAAAGTAAGGGAAAGTCATCTCGTACAAATTTTCATTATGTAGCTTATCTGGTAGGGGTAGACAATACCATCTTTAAAGTTTTAATAAATATAATTGCCGATATGTATTATTATACTATTGAAGTGGTTGGTATGAAAATGAATTTATTGAAATGTATTTATTAGTAGTAAATGAATTAGTGGAAAGCTAACTTTTGAATTATTGTTAATTTTAAGATATGTTAATATGAATTTACTTGAAAATTGATTACAATCTTAAAAAATTACACTCTATAGTGACATTATTTATTCAACATAATTTTAAATTACTTGACAGAAATTGAAACATAGCTTAAATGAATAAAGGCATTACAAACTTTAAGACATGGCAAAAATAATTCACAATCTGCAGGAGTATTTATGTAATGACAGCGACATCTAACGATCGATAATAAGTACTAATACGATGGACTGAAGTCCGTTTTCCTATTTTCAAATTTATGTTCCTTATATCACTTGCCTTATCCCATGATCCCGGGGATGAAAAATAACCATAATAAAAAAACCACTAAGTAACTTAGTACAAATTTGTACTACGTATGCTTATCTAATGGGGGTAGACAATATCATCCTAAAATTTTTAATATACAAGGATGGTCTGAAAAGTTTCCGACAACAGATTTTTTCAGAAATATTCAGAAAATTTTCAGAAAACATGTCGAGAAATGGCGAAATGTCGGAAACTTTTCAGACCACCCACGTACATAAATGCCGATGTGTATTATTATTCTATATAATATTAAATATCCCGCACGTATACCGGAACTCGGTCGAAAATTTCCTTTTTTTGGATTTAAAACTTTAACCCAGCAATCGTACGGTCCAACCGCTTTGGGAATCTTTTTCGAGGAACACCCATTATTTCTGAAAGCTGCTAAAATATAACCCCTAAGAATCCAAGAAATTTGGATGGCGCCCTGAGACGCTGGAAAAACTTATTCACACGGTGAGACTAGAATCTGACGGAATTCGAAATAAAAAAAAACCCTGAGCGTTGGTTATAATCAAAATGGTTACCACCTCGATCAAAAGAAAGACGCGTCAGTGGGTTTGAAATGTTCCTCGGAAGGCCGAATCGGAGCGTCCGATAATATGATAATTGAATAATCGCCCGAGGCAAATCCGCTTGTCGTTGACGGGATGCGAACCTGAACCGCTATCTCCGGATGCAGACACTGTAATTAAGGGAGGTCACAAAGCTTGACCCTTCATTACTCCACACTTATTTCTCCATCTCTACTTCCATCTTCTTTTCTTGAAATCATCTCTTCCAATTGCTACTTTCTCCTTGCAAAGTGTCAGTTTCCGCAGCCTATCGGTTATCATCTCGAACTGTGGATGAGAATAATAACTTCTGAATTTTAGAGAAAGGATTGCGATTGATCTTTGACCATCTTGAATAAATCAAGAGGGATTTCGAACCAATGATGCACTTCAAAGGAAACTTAAAATTGTGTGCACTGTATATAAGTAAGTCTGTTCTCTTATGAGTTCTCCTCATCCGATATAATTTGAAAATATGAGGAAAACTCCAAGTTGAAACTGACCGTTTTGTTATGGCAGCTAAAAATATCGACCAATAAAATACAACACAATTCTAATAAATATTATAGAAATTGACGGAGAAGATATCTTTTTAAAATATTTCAGAAGAATAATTTCAGTTCTTGAAACAAGAAATGGAATTGTCACTGAATTATGATTTAGAAATACATGTCTACGAAACTAACAGAATAACTGGATCGCTTATGATTCAATTGCTACAACATTTCGTACTATATTAGTTTTGTTTAATAATTTTGTGTTCAAAATTTTTTTCAAACTATTTCTGAGAACAGATCCACAGCGATTATTTTCTCATAACTCAAAGACGAATTTTAAATACTTTAATGAAATAGAACGATGGTAAGCTATCTCATAGCAAATATGCATAGCAATAATGGACTAAGCAGATTAAGTTGCAACAAATATAGTAAGAAGAATATGCTTTTAACAGCAAAATTAAACATTTATAGTATTTAATATTTTCTTGCATGTATAGCGTATGATTTAGAATTCTCTGTACAGGAATTATATATTTATGAAGTAAGCACATACCGAGAGAACGTTAATAACAATAACGATTATGTAAAATAATGAGTTTTAAAAAGAGAGAATGTGCAAAAGGTCTCTGTACCAAAACATTTCCAGCAAGAAATCATTGATCAATCCTAAAAAAATCCTTCGCACTCACCTAGACTCGGAGATAAAAAGCAAAATAATAATAAAACAACTGAACTGGACGAGATTGAAGCAAACAATTTTCTTCTTACATCTAACCCTTCTTCATACAAAATGTGAAAGACAGCCCTTTAAAAATGTGCACAGTAGATTTAAAACTCCTCTTTGCCCCTAGGAAAAAATACACTACGGCAGGAAAACGCCCACAAGAAGGGGGTGTGATGAACCAGCAAAGATGAAAAAGTATAGAAGGAAAAAAATTAATAAAACAAGAAGAATAACGTTAAGAAGAATGGAACGACGTGGATGAAATCAGGAAGAATAGCACGGGGAAGAATAAAGCAGAACCTGGAAAGAGAGGCTGGAATAAGATGTCCGTAGGAGGAGCAACGATGAGGAAATTTGCTCGAGTTTAGTCATGCTCCAGCAAGACGGTCAGTTGGTGGGGGAAAAAAGCGTTCTCCAGCAACAAGCAGAGAACAAAGCAAGTCTCAAACAACAACTCGGCTCCAACCCATCTTTCTCTAATCGCCGCAGGCAGCGTCGGTCATTACCCCTTTGACCTCGACTTTCTCCCCGCCGCAGCCACGCTACTCTCCGCACTACGGATTAAAAATCTTCTTCCCCGTCTACGGCCCACCCTAACAAGTATGAAATTATCCCTCCCCTATTCTTCCTAAGTACGCCCTCCGTGGATACCCGTTGAGACTTTAAGTGTGGAAATATACGGTGTTGCTCATGGGGTCAACATATTCCGCCATTAAATACGCTCCGATATTAATATTTTACGCTTGGGAGGAGACGACGCTTCCTGCTTGCCTCCGCGACAATTGTTCTCCGCCTTGAACACTCTCGTACGCGTCAAGACGCTTGCTGCACATGATTTAATGTTTCGAGAAGTGGAAGACAAAGAAATACGGTAGTCGTTCTATGAACGATGATATGAACTATTCTATGAGAAGAAATCGCCAGGTACAATGCAAGAAAATAAATTTATTGTGTTTGAAACTGTAATAAATTATGTATTTGATTAATTTCGTGAGAACATATAACGAACGGCAGCAGTGATATTTTTAGAATAATAACATGGATGAGGTAGCAATAAAGAAAAGATGATTAATAATTTTAAATTATATTATTCATGCACAATCCGCCTTTCGGCGTGTGACAGGGGAATTATTATTATTATTCCTCAAACGGAAACAGAAAACCTCAATTATATTCGTTTAAATAATAATCAACGATCACAGAGAAAAACAACAAACACAAATAACAAAACAACCGGATTCGAACACCGGCTATCTGAGAATCGAACCCAGGACCGCGGTGTACTAACGCAAGTAGGGGCTAGTAACGCTAACCACTGCACCACCGCGCCCAGCAAAGATCCATATTATATATAGTAAATATCTTATATATAATCGCGAACAACATCAGTGATACTTTGAGAATAATAATGTTGATGAGATCATAATGCGCGTAATAAAGATAAAGATGAACAAGGAACATTCCATATTATACCTAAAAATCTGTCAAGAATAGGTACAGATGTTTAACTTTGCAATAAAAACCTCAAAATATATGTTGCACTCGTTTTTCAAAGGCAATCTATTGAAATTTAGTATCAAAACTAAATGTTTTCGTAGCGTTGGTACAACGAAATTTATTCAGTCAGTTATAAATAATATGGTGCGAGCGGCAAGGGACTATCTGGCGAGCGATTGTCCGATACGAGGAATTGTCCGGCAAGGGACTATTTGCGAGGAACTGACTTCATACGACTTAGCACATATCGTATAGGTGTACGCCTTCAAACCGAAAGATAGAAATGAAAAAGAGCAACTCGAACCCAGATTTCCCCCTTTCCGGACACGTATTCTAATAATAAGAATAGAGCAATTTTGGGAAATTTATTGTTATTTTTCACTTCCGTTTATTTTTCGACAATAATCCATATTTTAACACAAGTAAAATTTTCTTACATATTGCGAGATGGGTGTTAAATGTCTACTTATCCCCAGGAATAGATTATAAATATGGACTTACAATGATGGGCTATTTGGAACTATAATGAAGGGCTACCTTGTTGGGCTACTCTAAAACCTCCATTACCCTATGTTAAAAACAAATATAAATCCTTAGGACCCCCTTTCAAAATGGATCACTTCTAATAATATAGCCATGAGGCTTCGGATGCGTTCACCGTATTCAGAGATTTCCTACAATTCGCCGCAATGTAATAAGATAATCGACAAACCTCATAACACGTGCAAAAGGTAATGTAAGGTAAGAGGAGTAACATTAGGGCTCCCGGTTATCTAGTCAAAATTCTTTTGAAATAACCTGTAGCAAGTTACTGGATGGAGATCATTATCATATTAAATGTAGACGTAGATAGAAGTAAATTAAATAATCGCTAGATAAAATTTTACTGTATGATACATTTTCAAGTCTTCTTCGAGTGATCTTTTGAAATTGACCGTGATTGCAGGCAGCATGATCACTGAGAGATTACAAACAAAAACTATTTGCTTCGCATTAAAGTCCCTAACAGCGTAAATTTGCAATAACTTTTACAGATTTTTTTCAAGCCATTATAAAATAGCAAAATATATTTTTTTCTCAATTTTGTGGCAGGAGTGATAAATGACGACAAAAAAAACTAACCACAATTCTTTTTCTCCCGCTGTCGGAATTTTTCGATTAGAAAAAACATTCTGCCAGTTTTTTCAAATCTATTATTCTTCTATCCAAATTGCGAAATCTCTTGGTTTCCTATTAGCTGAGGTGGTCCGCGCGGAAAGTTTTCAAGGACTCTCAACTGAACTCTGCACGAATGTCAGTCAAGCGCGGAAGTGAGGGTCCACGAATCCAAAGACCACCAAACACACCGATGAATCTTCCTCACGTTTCCAAGTTCATTTATTTTGCGTCATTACAGCCATTTCTAAGCGCACTACGGCGGCGCTGAATCGATCGTTGTTTACTTATTTCACCTATGGGAATTAGAGAAATGTTTTCAAGCAACCATTCATAGAAAAATATTCTGACACGCATATATTATTTCGAATAGAAATATCAAACCTTCACTCCGTTAAATTACTCGAAAATTGATTATATGCTTTAGAAAACATACGTATTTACAAAAATAGAAATTGACTCGTGAACGCGATCTTGATTCTAATAAAAGGAAGCTGGATTTCTTTTTAAGATGTTTTTCTGTCTTTCGTTTTTCTGTCTTTCTCTGGTTGTAGCGTTCATTCCATTTAAGATGCCCCTGATGTTGTCTTCGGTGAAAACGAAATACTCAAGGTATGTACTCTCAGCAAAGAGCTCGCTGTACATATGAAGAGGAATATTAATTTGTTTCATATTTCGTAACAGAATTCGCTTGTAATGAAAAGTACCAAGTAACAGAACATAGTTCCTTTCTGAATAATTATCCAGCCATGGAATTCTAAAATCAATTGCAAATCAATTTATTTAGAATTCAGAAGCAATTTGAATTCATTGTGTAACGAATAAATACAATACTTCAAGGAAATAAACACTTTGGAATGTTAACGAAGAATTCCCTGTACATATAAAGAGGAATATGATTTTTTTCACATTTCGTAACAGAACTGGCTGGCAGTAAAAAATACCTAGTAACATGATATATTTTCCTCGTGAAAAATTTTCCCGATTTTTTCTCCTGTTATTGAATCCTACAAAGGTAATCCATGGAATACGGTAATATTTTTAATTTTTTGCGGAAATAGCGTAAAAGCAGCAAGTGACAGAATATAATTTCGCCGTGAAAAATTTTCTTGAAAAATCATATCATGGGAAACTACAAAATTAATCTCAAAATCCATGGAATTCAACAACGTATTCAATTAATTGCATAACTAGCGTATCTAATAAATCATTCTCGCGCTTCATCTAAGATGAACCTCAAAATAACCACATAATTGCGAGTTCATGAAACGCCTTCGGAACGAGAAATCTCATTCCGTTGGAATAAAACGGCCGTCGTCCGAATGTGGCATCGAGCAGCGAGGGAGAGATAAATATTAATGCACAGGGCGAAGTTTGAATTTCCTAGGAAGGGTTTTTCACCCTCCCAAGGCCACTTTCGGAAGAGGAACGACGTAAAAAACAAAAGAAACGCGCCGTGAGCACACAATTCAACCGACAATTTGAATGAATCGGGTCTTTTTTTCCGTTTTCCAAGCCTCGAGAAGCGAGGCGGACTGGCAGCGTGGCTGAGATGCACTGACATGGCGAGGTAATGAATTAAGCGCATTCAGACTGCAGTCGGAAAAGATACAGACGGAAAAAATGCCACTTAGTTTTTTCCCCGAGGGGCGTCCCTGGGCATTTTAAACAAGTGGGGATTGTAAGTTCTCCGCTACAAGAACGAGGCTTTCTTTCCGACTTATCCCCGCCGCGTCTCGAATTCTGTACACACTCATAATCGCTGTTCTGTACAGGGACTCTCCCTCTCTCTTCCTCTTGCTCGATGCTATTTCTTCGATATAGTACGCCAGCGTGTTCTGCTGTTCATTACAGCCGTTTTATTCTATCGTAAAGTACGGAAGAGTCATTTGGGAAAATGGGAGACGGTATTTGAGATGCAAAGGAAATGTTTCTTAGGTTAAATAAATGAGGGATACAATAAAATTGATATGTTCAACCGTGACCGCGTGGAATTTTACACTATCTGAAACTAGTAAAAAAAGGACTTGGTAATTTCCACGGTAGATTTTTAATTTGACCGGTTTCTTCAACTTATTGGCATTTTCAGTTGAATATGTACAGATATGCGTGGCATATACGAGCATGAGATGGGAAAGGAAAAAGGAGTAAGCTGGAGAAGAATGGAGAAATGTAATATCAATTAATTAAATCATATTAAATTTCCCCCTTAATTTTCTCCATAGTGTTTTTTAGATGGATAATGGTTACAGCCACGAAATCCTGTGAATGCATCATAAGATAAATTAAGCACACATTCATTCTTGGTGATTCCCATTTTAAAGGCAATATCATAGTTAAACATTCGAATTTGAATTCTCAGAATATTGGCTGAATAAAGAATTAAATGGAGAAGTCGACAATTATTTATTAGCGGCAGTTTTCAATTATCAGCTGGAAGAAATGTGGAAATAATTTACTTTGCATTGATTAGGATCCAAAGGTTCCTTCTGAAAAATTCCATTAATTTTGAAAATCCGTTTTTCTTCCTATCCGAATTTCTTACTGTCGTGACATGCTTTAATAAAGTTTTCGATCAAATTAAAACTTATCAAAGGTTTCCAATGAAAATAAATAAACCAGATGAAATATATTGTTAGTTCAGTAGTTTTGGATGGAAATAGTATAATACACATAAACCCAATATTACAAGCAGAGCGGGGAGAGTTCACGAGGGAGAGAGTTGCCGTGTGATCCCACTCGATGAGTCAAATTTCTCGTGTCATCGCAGCTTTTCAGTTCTTTGTCTAAAACGCAGAGGACACATTTTAAAAGTATTTATTATGATTTAGATAAATTCATTAAAAATAATATTAATATTGCAGTAGAAAGAATTATCCTTTTAGCTTTGAATCACATATATTTGTTGATAGAAATAGAAAAGAGTTCATAAGTAGATGTTGCAGATTAATTAAATAATCTTTTGTCTTCTTATTCTTTGTTTGATTAAATCTTTTGTCTTTTGTAATATTTGGTTGTTTGTAAAAGTGACGATATGCTTTAATACTTAAGTTCTGTGTGTTGTGTTCTGTTTTTTTTTCTTTTATCATGGCTATATAATGCATATGTGTATGTATGTATTTTCAGAAAACTGAACTGTGATTTCTGTTCAAGCATTCTGTATCCTACTTTTGATGTTGTTTTTATAGCGTATTCATTATTTCCAGGTTGGTGTATTTATGATACCTGATTGTGCTGCTTTTATGATAACTGATTGTGCTGTATTTATGATGTATAATACTGTAATTTTTTGTAAACTTTACATTCGCTGCCACCTAGCCAGTTGGCTAACTCGCAGCGTTATATTTAATAATAATAACAATTTTTGATTCATCTATCTTACCATCTTCTTCGTGTTAATTAAAAAAATGGAATATTCCCTATATTTTATAATTTCTTTGAGACTCCAGAAAATCCTTTCGTTCTACCCCTCTACCTTCCAGATAGATTATCTCAACGGTAATTTCCACTGGAGATTCTCCAAGGCTACAACACCCAGAGGCGGGGCCCCTGCAGGCGCGAGACCCGTAGGGCTACCTCACCCTCTTCAGACGGCTCTAATAACTTGCATATGTACAGAAATCCGGGTGGTTTTTCTGTATCTTACTACTAGTACCTTGGCATCGATTCCTATTCTCATACATTATATATTATTTTAGTTTTGATAATTAAGAGTTTTAACAGTTCCAAAATCAGATGTAAACCTTAAGTATTAAATTATTAAATATGACTCAAACTTTTTAAAGATGTTCTTACCGAGCAGTAAATCATGTTATCAACTTATTTCACTAAGATCAAAACAAACCACTGATTTTTATATTACATTAATCGGTATCATTCATTTTAATCCCTGTAAAAATAAATTTACTTTCAAACATAATGGAGTTCCGCATAAGTAAGCCTCCGCTGATTGAGTGCATTAAATCGGGGTTCCAAAAGATACATTAGAAAAAAGTTAAGTATCGGGAATCTTTACTGCCGTAAGTATTGTTTATTAAGGAGAGACACCAAAAAATAATGAATTTCTTATATATATGCCGATTCTGATAACATCACTTTGAACAGCGGCTGAAACAGCCAACAGTCAATAAAGCATCAAGATAAGCGAAAATGTCTTTCCAAAAATAATATAAGGAGAGTGTAATAAATGGATGGTTAACATTCTGTACTTTATTGGGAAGTGAGTACGTTGTCTTTCCTACTGACATTGAATTAAGAAGAATACTTTAACTTGTTACATTAAATACACAATATCACAGGTACAACTACAGTAGTAGCTCAGGATTTTTCCCGTCCCCAGATGCCATGCAACCCGCTATAACCAACCCTCCGCCTTATTCGATAGACCGAAATTATTTTAAGTATTGTTCTCTAATTGTATATCAGCTAAATGTTGCTTTATTGTACGCTGAAAAATACCAAAATAAATTAACACAGGAAGACGTTCTCTCCTTGCGGAAAACGGACCATCCTTAAAAAAAGATATGACGAAAATGCGCTAGCATTACGCAACGGTCCTTTGTTGAGACTTAATACATTTATAAATGAGGTAAATAAATAATTTTAAAGAAGATTCCTTTTCGTTTTTAAGGTCCGAAGCAATTATTCAAAAATGAAAGAGCGCTAATACTATTTTGTTTTTCAGAGTAAAAAATGAATATTTTTATCAATCTGGCTATAATGTTATCCCGCTTGTTACGCGGTTTTCAATCGTTCCTGACATCTACATCTAACCCAAATAAAGCAAACTGTATAGATTCTTTTTCTTTTTTAAGAAGAAAGCGCTTATTTAAAAATTTAATAGCCAAAAACCACTTCCTTTCGTATTCTAATTTATATGAAATAGAAATATATAATATCTCGGTTATAGGGCAATCCCTCTTATAGGGCGGTTTCCACTATCATCCCTTAAAAGCGTCTTAAGCGGGTTTTACCAAAGTTAGCGTCTTATTCAGTACATACGGCAACACCACATCCTCCATTTCCGTGCCTTCGAAAGATGCTGATGCAAGAGTGCATCTTCGGTAAAAAAAACGACTCCCCAACCCTTTAGGTCTTCTCCCTCATCAGGGATGTATGTATACAGAGACGACTAGGCAACGCCGCCAAGAACGTCGGTTAACATATTTAAAAAGATGCGGGGGTGGATCGGGATAAGAGTTTTTTCAATGCAACGGAGTCAGCGTAAATCACCCGCGTCCCTCCGCCGCCGTAATTTTATTTCCGTCCAATTCGGACCACTATCATTAGAGCAGGAAATGCATCGCAGGGGCTATAAAACAAGATCTGGATGCTGCACGGAGAATGTAAACATGCGCGTGATCAATAGCTGAGCTAGGGATTTTTAATGATCAATAGAGAAGAAGAGGTCCAAATACGCCCACGCACGCCGTATCGATTTCGGGGGAATATCCATTTTTTGGGCCCCGGGCGTATAATTACGTAGGGCCCCGTATATTTCGGACGTTTCCCGGGAATTTACGATCCGACAGCGGGGAAATAAATCGACGCGAAGACGAATGCACCGGATGATTAGGAAGTGTGCGCGACTAGGCGATTTGGTGTAATTCCTACGTTCCTATTTAGGGCATTGATCTTAGCGTGGGAAGATGCAGAGTGTTGCCCTCTCAGAATGAGTTTTTTAAGGAAGAAGATAATCACTTGGGGTTGACGCTGCTTATTTCCTGGGCCGTGACTGCTCAGTTGGGGAAGGTTGCTTACGTTTATAAGAAGAATATTAACACGGCTACATAAATCGACACGCGGCATTTAAAATAGAAGGGTGATTTAAATTTTTTCTAAATACAATAGTTTTGTATTGAAATATATATTAATAATATCTTATCCGTAAAATATGATTATTCCTTTTAATTGATTCTGCCTTCGAGACCCATAATTAAGCGAAATTCGGAGAGCGTTAGGCCCAACCGTTGAAATCTCTATCAGTAGTAATTTTTTTATTTTCAATTAGCAAGATACAACAGTGCGGGAAAGTTTGTCAGAAAATATTTACTATGAAAACTTTTCCGGTAAATAACTTTATAAGAGAATTATTAAATAATATAACGTTATTACAATTCGTCCAACATGAATCACCACGCAAATCTTATAGCCATTTGTATTACTTACAGGAAAATGGCGCGAGCTGTTGAGATTTTTGCATAGTAAAACAAAGTTGGCGATAATAGATTTTGAAGGTATTTAGCATAGAATAAAATTAATTTCAGACGGAAAAGTACGAACAGCGCCCACCATTCTCCCATAAGGAATACACGGTTCCATGAGATTTACGTGGTCTCTTCATGACGATCAACGAGGCATAGAGAATTATTATCTACGACAACAGAAACGCGCAAACAAATGTATATTCGAGGCCAGACGTTAAAAAGATTCCGCGAGATTATAGCGAGTACGGATAACTATTTCTGGTCCTTCTTTCCTGATAGTATTAGGAATATTAAGCTGATAGTTAACTGTGGAGTTCAGTGTTTTCACACCCCCTGCCTTACGCCATACAGCTCTCGGGATATTAATGTAAACGTAAAAAAGCGCTCTGACAAACTTTATGATATAATTCACATGATAAAAAATTGAAATACCATATATAACCAAAAAAACGTTTGAGATTTCCAGTCTATTTTAAAGGCCGAATTTCATGCCGTTTTATTTCATGCATTTCCGCGTCTGATTAAATCCCGAATTTAAGAGGCCGAATTTTCAGCTGGTTTATTTTACGCATTGCTCGTCTGATTAACGCTCTCTTTAAGAAATCATTACAAATAAAAACGCAATGAACGACGATGTCCGCAGTATCTAAACATCTCAAAAACGTATACAAAACGTCGCGATCAACAGCACCGATTATTTCTTCCGATTCAGGAAAAGTACTTTCCCGTCGCGAGAATTTATTAAGTCGTAGAGCGAAGTAATTTGGTCGACACCGTTGGTCGTGCAGCAAAAACGGCCGATGAAGATAATGGAACCACGCTGACAGTGGAGCACAATAAACACGAATAGTAAAATTTTTAATGGCAGTAATGATTTAGAGGGTTGCAAGTATTCGGGAGATCGCTTATCAGAAAAAACGTGTTCCTAAAAAAGAAACGCTTTCGGACGAAATGGACGATCGAAGCTGACCCGAAAAAGGAACTAAAAGCACAAGGACACGGTCCAAACTTGACTAGCGCTGTATTGGCGGAACATCCTGATAGTGTTGTTGGCTCTATTTTATGATTGTGTCCTCATGGATGAGAGATAAAAACGCGATTGAAACATGGCGAACGAAAAAGCTGCGGGAAATTTATCAGAGGAAGCGACGGCCATTTTGTGGAGTGGAGCTTTATAGAGTGAATTTCAAAGGAAAAATCCGTATGTAATCAGTGGTGGATATAGAAGCTTTCTAAGTGGGAATGGGGATGATTTGAAACAATTTACTCATCCCCAAGTGACTTTCAAAATGCCATTTTGTTGAGATGAATGTATTCAGTGAATAAAGATTGTGGAAAAACTTCACAATTAAGTATTAAGATGTTAGTTCGAGATCTTTCTTAGATTCTGTATAAATTTCTAGCAGAGGAACATAATCAAAGGGGATTTTCCCTTCGCTCCTCCCCCATCGATCTGCCAATTAATGTAATAATGTAATACATATCTATTTATAAATTTTATTTAATAAATTCACATAAAGTGATGTCACAATTCCAGGGTGCATTGCAAAGCAGTAATAAATAACAAATTTAACGCATGTATGCATAAATGAATGAGTTAGGAACAAAAAATGAATCAATTAAATATATACAAAATATGGTTTAAGCACAATATTATTTACATGAATAATGAGGCAAACATTTTTCTAAACAGGGGCATGCGACAGCCTGAGAGGGTGTACGGAGGGAAGTAAAGAGTTCAGGTGTAGTTAGTAGGGAAGTCTACATAGTAGGAAACGTTGTGCAAGGGATAACCTAAATGCAACATTGAGAAGAGGAGTGCAGTTGCCCTAGGTGGAAAATGATAATAAAATAATTTTATTCAAAATCAGTGTGTTTGTTACTTAAAGTTATATCTCTTTAGTCATAAATACTTGAAGGCATTAATCGATTTTTAATTAAAATAATTTAACATCCATAGAATTCATACAAGTTAGTATCAGTAGGAAATATAAAATGGAAGAAACTGAAAAACTTCACAAGATACTTCAAAATTCGTTACACGATGCAATAATGATTAAAAGCGATAAAATTAGGTCATATAAATACAAAATTAATCTACGGAAAATAACTGAGCGGTATTCAATGAGCCGAGGCTATGCAAGAAATATGCAGCAAAAGGAAATTTTAGAAAATTTTCTTTCGCTGTTTTTAGGGGTCGGTCTAAATTTCGGGGGTCACTCTGATAGATTCATACGCGGGTTATTCAGGCAACGCGATGAATGTAAAGTAAATGACTCAATACAAGATATTATATTATTATTTAATTTCTATTGTACGTTATTATATTAGACATAATTTATCCTTAGCGTTATAAAGGATAAAAACAATTTGAAAACAATCGCATTACGAAACTTTAAAACAGAGTGAGGATTTAAATTAATCTTCTTAAAGCAAATAACCCAAAAAGATCCTCTAAGACCGTAATCTGACATCTGACGACGAAATACAAATTTGGTAAATATGATATTAGGGTTTCTTTCCGTCTTCTCCGAAAAGACGATAAAAATAAAGTGTGTCGAGAGAAAATCCTTCCGACCGAAAGAAATCTCAGTAAAAAATGGAGCGTTTGAATATTAAAGGAGCGCTTAAGAACATAAGTTTGTGTTTGAAGGTTCGAGGGGAGGGTTCGACGGTGGTAAGGGTATCCCATTTTGAAAGGTTAGAATCCTGTCCATAAGTTGCCGGACTTTATGGTTTTCCCCAGCTGTCCTTCTACTCCCTCAGACATTTCTTCTCCGACTTTCCGTTCCTTAGTGCTCGAAGGAAAAATGATTTACCGGAATCCCTAAGCCGTGGTGTACCCTTGAAATTAGCTTTTCAGATTCTAATACGATTGTATTTGCCAGGAAATGTAGCTCAAAATGAGCTCGAAAGACCACCAACGTGTCGTCGTTTATAATAATTGGTCCTCTGTGACCCCTAGAAACGATATTGGAATAAATTTACCTTTCAAGAAATTCCCATACTCCAATTCGGTAGAATTTTAACGGCGGAGAAGTAAGCCCAAAATTTGGTATTTCTCCAATATGATATCCAATGTTTAATATCTCACAGATATTTGAAAAATATTTGCGAAAGACAAAGACGGAAGTAAAATATTGTCTGGAGTAAGGTGTCTGATAAACGCTATTTCCTTATGAACTCATCTCCAATCAATGTACACCATTGCTTTGATAGCCGTCAACCTTACATTAAGCCTTATTAATACATATTAGTTATAGTTAAAGTTCACCTTATCTTAATTTTCATTGTGATTATTATTAAGTTTGACTGCCAACTGAAATGGTAACATGTTCAAGATATTATTAGTAACATTCCTTTGGAGGAGATCCCCAAGAAAATCCTTGGTGCGCTCCTATCTCCAATCAACTTTAAAATGTCATTTTGATGTTATAAATCCAGAAAAGGTTTATATCAATTAAATGTAAAAGCTTATTTCCCCCAGGAGAAATGTTCCGAAAAGATTTTGTGCAAAAGGAATTCGAGTTAAACAAATACTTAAAATTTGTATGTATCCTGTAATTGGATAGTAAAATGACTACGTATTAAAGTGGGAAATTTTTTCATGTTATGCAAATACGTTCAGAAATGCATATCTGTGTCAATTTAAATTTCATATGAACGGAGCTCATGCTAAACCGGTGTTACCTGTATACGTTTATCGATCGTAGGAATAGTTCATAATCAGATTTTATTTATATTTTATGTAATCATATTATACTTTATTTATTAACATCCTCGTCTTATCCTAGGAAAAATACAAGCACTAGATATTGATCAAGGGGAAGCGGTTGCCCCTCTCTTGGATCTGTCAATGGAATAGGAAAATCACTGACCGCTATCAAGTGATCAAATCCTGTAGTTTGATAATCTTTCACATCTTTCCTCAAATAAATCAACGACATTGGTGTCCTTTGTCAGGTGGTGTAGATGAATTTGGTGAACATTTTAGTACAGAGTTTTCAATTTAGTGTAGAATGTTCCAAGTAGAAAACCTCCTAGTTCCTAGTAGAAAACCTTACCAAAAACCGGTATTTTTATATTACTTTGTCCCGCAGGTAGACATTAATAGTCAATAAAACTAGTAAATATAAGATTTCAGAGATATCAGAACCTAATCGCTGTAAAAAGAGCCCCTGTGTAAAACACGATTCAAAATGACTCGGATTTTAAAAACGTGCAACGCTTATATTCTAATATTTCACATTTTCATCATTATTCACATAAAATCTCAAGATACGTATGAATTTTAAAATAAAGGCTAAGTTAAAGTGATAGAAAGACCGGGAAAATTACCAAAATAACGCAATGGTCAAGTAAGGAAGATTAGTCCATAGGAATCTTTCTGGATTCTTACAGAAATATCAAATTCTTACAGCATATCTGTACGTTAAACTAGGAAGTAACGTAATTTGTAATGTATACACTTACACAAACGTTGAAAAAAGCACGAAATACATGATTGAATTTTAGATAAAGATATAAAGGAGAAAATGATATATGAATAAATACATGCTTTAACACATTTCTTGCGTTTTTTATCGTTTACATACTTTTATTCTCTTCTTCGGAAAGTTCGCTATGATGGAGAGATTCCATCATAGACGTCCTGCATTTGTGCAAGAGTATTGTCATGTCAGATGAATCCTTCGGAACATACCGTGTGATATCATAGCTTCATAAAGTGAAGGAGAGATGATTCTCTCGTGGTAGCTTAATTAGATAGAGAAACTGCCCGGCAAGAGGAAGATCCGGGTTGGAGTTCCGGCTATGGCAGACTGTCTCTCTTTCATTCCTTCATTAAGGCATTACTTAATTAAGATATTACTTAACTTAAGACTTATAAATCGAATGTTATTGAAATCAGTAATCACCTAGCGTACATACATTTTCTCTCTTCACCATAAGTTTAAACTTCGTCAAACCTTTAAATAAATTTTTTCTATGTTCACCGTTACATAAACATGATCCTGAGAGCTTGTTTGTTCTGTAACTTATATCCCTTTCGGATAACTAAAACACTCTTACCCTAGCCTCCACAAGCAGCAGCTTGATCCATTTCGATAGCCATCAACGTATGATTACGCAGCGAAAAAAATCACTCAAAAATGAATTTAGCCCCCTCAACACTCAAAATCTGGCATTAAAAAAATATAAGCGACACCGTCCGAGCGTTACGTGCTGCGAGGCTTAATGAGACGTTTGAATCAACATCCCCTTAAGACGATGATTTCCCTTTAACAATCGCGTCCCAGGGTAAATTCTAGGGGAGGGCTGGACAAAAAAGCAATTTAACGCGGTGTAATGAAGGAATGACACACCAAACTCCGTCTACGGCTAACAAAAAACCCTTGGGTCCGAGAAGTAATTTAAGCTCCCCGTCAGACCCTTAAAAAAGAGGGGCCAAGCCGTGACCTCTGCGTCACGATCCGTTCCTCGGGATCCTTCCACACCTCCGTCCATACGGTCTCACTAAAGCCGGTCCTTCCCATCACCACTCCCTCCCTTCCCAACAGATTTAAATACCCACCATAAATACTACGACTTGTACGTTGCCAGCTGACCTAAAAGCAGCATCCTATCTTCTCACATTTTCCATCCTCCCCAAGGATCACTGCAGCTCTCTCTGCCGCAGACGCTGTAGCGTGGTGTTTTTAAATCGAGTGTGAGCTGGGGTTGGGATTTATTCGAGGTATATCACAAACAGGATGGTTCAGAATTGTTTCCGAGTTCGACTTCCAGTCATTTTCACTTGCGCAAGTTTAGTTTTTATTATTTATTATTTATTCCTTTTCGAAGCAGGAAATGTTGCTATTTCCGTCGATCAATTTTGTCAAGTAGGTTATTGTAGATTAAATTTATTATTTTGTATTATGAGCTTTCATAGAATCTTTAAGGAAAGTTAGCAGAATTAACCGTTGAAATAGTATTTGGTGGAATTTCATCACTCAAACCATATATTGAAATGAGTTACAAACAAACATACTATAAAGAGCTTGTTCCAAAATATACATTATATACAGCCACATACAATATAAGGTTTTGTGCATGTTCTTTATGTTTATAGTGATCCGATTACAATAAATGATTTCGGTAGTCAAGAAATTAATTGTTCTCCAATGGTTCTACTTCGAAGATAGGGTAGTACGACAGAGTAACGGTGACCATAAGGGAAATCTTGGTAACCAAACAACACTAAACCAGCCTTCACTTATGAAAAATAATTAAATGAAATGTGATTCGAACATGTTACACTTACTTTGAATGCGTAAGTTTCGATCAGTTTGATCGATTGGTTATTACAACAGCGTTTAAAATACTTTTTACTTTACGTTTCTTATTCATTACTAATATATTCCCATTATGTATTGGACTATACGGATGATCTTCCTTTATCTTAGATTATTTTTCTTACTTTCGATACCTTTCTTTCAATCTAACATATAATATTTGGCCTGCTTTCCTGAGTTATTCTGTAGTAGTAGTATTGTTAAAAGTGTTTTGACAGTTGGGGTCTTTTCACGCACAAGCCATCGGGAATCGAACCCTGGACCACTTTCATCGAAATCGAACGCGCACATGGATGACCGGGAACCTTGTTATTTTGAACTTTATGACTCTGTATGTGATGAACTACTTATGTATTACCTAATGCATGTTTTCTGTATATACAAAACTAATCTACAGTTATAGTACAACGTTATTAATACAAATATTTCATGCAAAGATTGTGTATATGCAATACATAGCTTTTAACAAGTCAAATACTGCCTACAGGAGGTTTACGTTGGGGTATTCCTCCCATCTCTAGGTGAATGCCAGACAATGTTGAAAATTATTAAGTATATTAGACTCCCTTCAGTAGGCTACATTGCAGCGTGAATATAGATAAATATGTATATAACTAACAGATAAATAAATGAGTAAATAAATATAATGAAAAAATCCCCGTGCAGTGGAGGAAGAGGAAAAAACCCTACCGTTGCCTCATTTATTTTTTATCAAAAGCGCTATCCACCACTCGTTAGTGAAATACAAAGAACTGTTTGTGGCGCTGAAAAGACTGCTGCTCCGATGGGTTTTCCAGAGCACATAGCATCGCTCATTTAACCGAATGGATAGCAAAGATGGCTTGCTCTGTTGAAAAGGATCTTTATTTACGTATTTATCGAAGGAAACCTTGATGAATGTTAAGCCTATGCATTGGGTTGTTAAAAAAGGAATAAAAATTCAGTGGGTATAAACTTATTATATTCAAGTAACACGCATGGATACCTACAATCAAGCCTTTATAGGATTCGTGGACACAGTGTCAATGTTTCGGGAATTTTTGGTTTGGATTGGGGAAGGAATATCGGGATCCTACGATCTCGAACCCGAGATTCACTCCACTAAGCCAATCAGATTAATTAAGTTATATAGCGTAAAGGTTGTAAATAGATGCAGCAATTGTTTAAGATTATCGGTTGGAGGGGGAGTTGAGAAAGTAAATCATGGGTCTCTTTCTCTGAAATCCATAAATTTGCCTTAGCAATTTAAAACCTAGCAATATATGTACGGGAATTCCATGGTTACTGGCTCAGTTCTCCGAAAATGGAATTATATTTATCAAAATATTTCCTCACGAAGTTTGTGATTCCATGCTTCGGCAAAGTACATCATTTCTTAAGACTATCTGTACATCCTCAACATTAAATTAAATACAGCAGTAATAGCCTCGTATCGTCTCGGTACATGCATTTCTCTGAGCACGAAATTTAAGGTTACATCTCAGTATCATCATTTTGTCTGTATATTAGTATTATCTGTTATTCATTACTTAGGAAATTACCGGGTCCCTAAAGCTTCCTGCCCTATCTCCTGCAACTCATAATATAACTTATGTCCTTTTCTGTAATTCCTTCTTCCTTCCCATACCGTCTTCAGGAGACAATACCACTAAATTTCATCTTCTTTTTTTATAAATGTTATTCGTAGACTTCTCTCTTCCTTTGCCCTTCGAAGACCGTTATCTTTTCATCATTTTTCTTTAGCGCCCCATCTCCATCTTCTCTCATACTTACCTCAAATGCTATTACATATCCATGTTTCGCATCAGTACACGGGTAATCTATAAATTTAGGTTTTTTGAACAATCCCAAAATAACCGAACGTTTTTTCAAGTTATATATAATTTAAAATGAATAAGATAATCATTACTGTTAACTACATTGTTTCAGATAGACTGCTTGTCTGGTGGCAACAACTACATTAATTTTTACAAACATCAATTAAACAACCCAGAATAAACTATATAATACCCTCACAAGATTGAATACTTAAATACAATTACTTTACGAGATACAACACTCCGATAAAACACAATTCTCAACTCCATTACTAATTCCCTTGCAAAAAAATCCCAAATACAGTTAGTCAAAAACTCAATTACAGTTCTACTGCTACTACAACACTTGTTACCTGAAAAGTTACTACACTTAAATGCAATACCAATTTCCTCACAAAATTCAAAACCCAAATACAACAAAATCACAGTGGCAATTCTCACAGAAACAATACGCATTCAATCACGACCAACATAAATTACATTAATTAACCCCTGCCCCCTCCCAAACAGGGGAGATTTTTAAACTCGTTGGCAATTATTTCTCTGAATTCTCCCTCAACCTGAGATGGGTTTAAGAAAGGTCCCGCACGCTTCACTCTTTTCCCTTCTAAGGTTTATCTTCTCTCCTTCGGCGCCGACGTCTTATTTATTCATTTTTATGTATTCTCTCTACTACTGTGCCTCTTCCTTAAATATTTACCTCTTCTCATTTCCCTTCAACTATTCCTTTCCCTGATCTCTGCAACCCTTATCGCATTCTTTATCTACCCTCTCATCCCTCTGCTAGTTCTAAGGTAATACAACACACGCAGCAGGTAAACGGCTTAATACCCTCGATTTAAGAACGGATTATGGCTACGAATTTACATTGGTCTATGTAGAACAGATAATACTTGATTATTTACCATAGTCCTTCCTATATTTAGTATATTACCTTTATCAGTACATTCATTTTTATGAAACAAACATTCTGGATATTATTATTCCTATTTTTGAGGCTGACGTGTGGGAGACAACTGCTGTGTTACTGGTTTCACTTCTTTCTTAATACGAGTTCTACGAAAGCTAAACACTACAAACTTTTATTCAATTATGTATATTGGTGTTATTTTTAGCATCAAACGAGTGAAATTTCATGTAGGATGAAAAAGTAATTCTAAACAGACTTCTAATTGAAATCTGTTTAATTGAATCACGAAAGGAGCCGTAAGTAGCTACTCGAAAGACCTCGCATCCATAATAAATTTAAAAGTATTTTATTAAAGCCACTATATTAATACTATATCACAGTTTTAAATACGTTATCCGAAAAGATTTGTATATAAACATCTTCAACAAATATTATTCCAAATTTTCACCATTATGGGAAACGTACTAGACTAAAATATTACCATATAGTATATATTAGTCCCTACAGTTTATTTGTAAATGACATGCTAACGTATTTGGCATGAATTTAGGGCAAGCTGAATTCATGAAGTTTAATAACCGCACTGACTAACAATAATCGGCTTATAGTCAGTCATAAGGCAATTTGAAATATAGTTTGGTTCGATGAAAGATAAAAATTAAAAACACATTCTTATCATTAACTCCTAAACAATTTTCACAAAATATCTCGAAAAATTTACTCGACAGACATCCAATTACGACTTTTCCTGGATGCACGCAATCCGGGATCAAATTCACTGACAAGAGCCATTCAAACATTTCGCTCAAAAGTTAATCTGTTCTCCGTAAAGAGATTAGAGCATTTTTCTTCGAATCAGAAATTTTTAGTCCATAAAAACTTTTCCAGAGTCGTCGAACCCATCAATCTCGGGGTGTAATTACCGAAGTGCATTCGAGATGCTCAAAGAGGGAGTCGAACTCCGGCCTTGAAACTTCGAGCTCTCGCAGAAGCTCCTGCCGAAACGTAGTAAATCGTTTCCTACATTAATTAATCAAGATTTCGAGCTCTGCAGCCTCTTCCACTTGCAATTAAGGGTGGCTAATTGCTTAAGAACCAGTTTGGACTCAATATTTTGGCTTACCCCGCAGAGCAATGTGATACGCATCCCTCCGCGCATTGAATTCGCTGGAGATTGCTTTGCTTCACTAGTGTTTCCTTAACGTGCTTGACGACATTATGACGCTAGACGACCGTAGGATTACAAAATCTATAAGTGAAGTACAATTCAGGGGACTAACGTGAGCAAATACTCTTTCTGTAATCGTAAAATTGGGCTGTGGAACCTGCAAGTGTCTTTGAGTGTCTTTCTCCTGGTGCGTACATTTACATTTAAAACCTGCAAACCGCCACTGGCGCGTGTAAAAGGGAATGTAAAACATCGAAAACCCTACCTACCCTTGACTGCTGTTGGCTTCTCTAATACTTCGAGGAAGAAATGACCAGAAATAATTATATGTCCCGGCAACTATTTCCCTGTAAAGCTTCATCATTTTGTCTCGAAGATCACGTATGCTACTAACTGGTATGACAATATCAACTATCTCCTCCTCGTACGTTTAGGACTAAGTGGAGAATGTTTTATGAAAACGATATATAAGTGTTCTACCTTTCGGTAGGTTCATGTGCCCCCACATTCCCTATTTAAT
Source organism: Pachydiplax longipennis (assembly GCA_036926295.1). NCBI lineage: Eukaryota > Metazoa > Arthropoda > Insecta > Odonata > Libellulidae > Pachydiplax > Pachydiplax longipennis. The sequence continues at coordinate 34,783,098 of JAVFKF010000019.1, forward strand.
TCCCAATCCTTCAATTCCTGGTAACTCATCCTACCCCTTAATTCGTCTAAAAACTTCTGTCTCTGTCTTCCCCTCTGTCTTTTCCCTAGTATTCTTCCCTCTATCGCTTTCACCAGCAATCCCTCTCCTCTCAATATTCGACCCACCCATTTCCTTCATCGATTCCTAATTACTTCAATTAACACCTTCAAATGAGATTAAATGCACCGATAAATTTTTCGGTCATATAAACGCCGAATCAAAGTTTCGAACTTTCGTATCACATTAGCTATTCCTCGTGGAATTTCCTGATCGGAAGGAACTACTTCTTTGCTTACGACGGAAAAGTCACGTAGGTACTTCTCAGACTGTCGAGTTGAGAACATGCAGGACAAATGCGTCTTCGCGAGATTTCGGTTGACTCAAAGAGCGTAGGATTCCAGGGTTAATCTCGCGGAGGATGATCCGTCCATTTACTCCCCTTATCACCACTCCTTAGTCCGTCCAACTGAACCACTCTTCTTATCTTCCCCTTCATCCATCTTCACGCGACCTTTTTACCTTTCCTCCGCCTTTGGAATCTGAAGCATTTTTCGGTGAGCATTGATGATAAATTTGAAGCCGGCGATTCGTCCCCTTCGGACGTTGAAATACCGTGTCGCCAGCCCACGTCCTCCCACGGTAAAGATCGGCTCGGAGAAATATTAACGCTTCTCATTTAAATATTGCCTCGATCAGAACTATTGGTACTTCGAAGTCACCGGATAGTAGGAAACCGAGCAAGGATCCTCTCTCAATACACCACATCAAGTTGTGTTAGTGTCTCCAGTATTCTTTTTGGGCGTCTTTTGAGGAATTTCATCAGATTGGCTGAGTATGATTGGATGTAAGGAAAGGCAATGGGCTGGTCGTTTGTATTTGAAGCTTTAATTGCTATCCTCTCGATTATAGGCAAAAATGTCTACCTGAACGATTAATAGAAATGTCAGCAACGTAAAACTAATAAACCTAGCAGCAGAACTATCCAAAATTGGTCTGTATGCACTGAAAGATTGATTATTTACGCACCTTAATTCCTTTTCAGTCTTCTTAGAAAGAGAAGAGGAATTTCTAAGTGTTAAATCTTGGTGCTCTAAGGGCACATATTAAAATGCAATTGCCGACGATGGAAATTCTTATGTAACTCTTTTCCTAGTAGGAGACTTTATAGTCCATGTTACCCAAAACAAAACGCCATTTACTTAGGTTAGTTACAATCGTACTTGACTTCGTACTTGATAATAATCTCCTATTTAAATTCGCTAAATAACATTTGTTCTGCGGGCGGACCTAAACAAATTCCTTATTGATGGAGGTTCTTCAGGATGAATTAGCGTTGAAACTGGTGCGATATTTTTTAATGCTAAGCAGCCTGTATCTAAAAAAGAGTTCGAGATTTAGTGAAGAATAAATTTTCGAACGACGTATATATTTAAGCGCCTTCAATTGGCAGAAAATGGGCTATTTCGCATTCACCTGACTGCCTTATGATCGAAGTTACACAACTGTATTTTTCATTAAAATACACGTAAAAATAGGTTTTCCCTAGTGAGAATCATTTCCATTCAGAACAAAACTTATTATTCGTAATAAAACGCCCCAAAGGCGAACAATAAGAGAAAAAAGTAAAGATATTATTTTTCTGGTATATGTATATATACATATACATATGTAGCCATAGTTAAACACCGCGATACCTCTGAAAAAATAAAAGAATTTATTTATATATTGCGACTTTGAAATCCAGAGAATTCTCGATTATCCGGGGTGATAGTGAGGTGAGCACGTGTAATCAAAACTTTCACTTACAAATAAAATCAAGATGTTTGTACCCTTTCTCTACCTTCAAAATTCCTACACCACTTATAAATTCCCTCATTTTTTAATATTGCTTGGCCTGAAGATGATCGTTAAGATCGAAAACGGTCGCCAACAATAAATTTCTGTGGAAATAACTTGTTTTCTTTTGCCGCTTATTTAACTTACAATTAATATTTTCTTCGAATTCAGACGTAAGCATTCATAATCTACACGAATAAACAATTTAATATCATTTGTGAACATAGTCATTTTCGAAAGTTTCATGGACTCATTAAGAATTCTCTTCACCCGAATGCGGATCATTTTAGTTACTATTTCAATATTCCACAGTCAAACTTTCACGGTCGTCATGTACTTAATTTGAACATTGTGAGATCCCATCTCAATCGCAGTAACACCAGCTTACTGTGCGTTATATGCATTTGGCAAGGTACGACCCAATCCATAAAGAACATTTCGCAACCTTCCAAATAAATCTCGCATCAATTATAAATTCTACAAAAGCAGCGTATATCACGAAAGATGTGGGGAATGAACGTCGTAAAACCACATGGCGCGCTTCCTTCGCAAAGTAACTCTCCCTTAAGAAAATGTTAGGAAAAAAGCATCACAACAGACATAAATTATAGCCTAATTCATTAAAGAGGATCCTTACTTCGCTTTTATTCATCTTTTTGGACGCACCGGATTCCAGAGGACTAGAGGACGGTGCTATCGAGGAAATAAAGGAATGCGGAGTCGTACGGGGAAGAGTTGAAATAAATCTCGTCCAGATAAAGGGTTTTTGTAAGGGAGAGCGTAGGATGGAGAGGGAAATGTAAGTAGGGAGGGACAATCAGAGGAAGGGAGAAAAGGAAAACTACGCTTATCTGATATGGAATCAGGACTTTAAAATCTTATTCACGGAAAAAGAAATTTGAGAGAAATTACGCTGTTTTACCTTTCATCAACCCACGTTTTAGCTTTCATAAAAGCTTCTAAAAATATTAAATGAGGCGTAGTTGAATGTCTCGTATTAAACAGAACGGAGTAATAAAGTGCCGTAACTTGTTTTCCCGAAAGTAGGACCGGGTCAAGTTAATCTGGGACGGCTGTACTTCGTGAAACGCCATTCTGAACAAGTTAAGTCTAACTATCTTCACTTCTTAAGATCGGGTCTTACATAAATTTTTGGTCCTAAAGATGGTTTAGGATTTATTTCAGAGGTATTCCCATTTACAAGTAGTTATAGTATTATTGAAATTACTTCGACAGCTTGGGTCATTTAGCTCATATGGACCCCTACGGGAAATCGAACCCGAGACCGCTTTTATCGAAGGTGAACTTGCTACCCACTAGGCTATCCGGGAGCCTAGTCAGATTTATTTATTTATTTATTAGTAGCATCAACATACAGCACGAGGCCAATTACAGCTGACGAGAAACAAAATTAAAAACAAAATAATAAAATACGAAAAACTATATTTATTCAAGTGCAAAAATGCTAAGTACTGATGTCCGTTTTGATATTTATATTTAATTAAACCTTCATTACCATACGATTCTATTCGTCCCTTGTGTGTATCTACGAACGAATCAAATCCATCCGTCTGGTTGAGGATCTCAACTAGAGCTTTCAGAAGGGGTAAGGCTTATTTAGTGACATCCTTCAAAATCATTTTAGTTCTTGTTTTTAAGAGAACACGGTATTAAAATACATGGGAGAAATCATGCGGAACATTCCGTGGGATAAATCTGAGAAAAGAAAAAGAGAGAGGAGAGATAACAAGGAAAGTAACGAAAAATCAGATAATACAAAGAACATAATGACTTAAAGAAAAAAACTCGTTTGAAGCGGATAAGAATAAATGACTTTCATGACCAAAACCCACAAACACAAATGTGGTAGATCACAGAATCCAAGAAACACCTGAAGGAAATGAACACAATAGAAGATGAAATAGGAAACCGAAGGAATGAGAATTCATAGCGCTGTGTTTTCAGAAGAAGGTAAAAGAAAGTTATGCGGACAGAAGAAAGAAAAGAGAAGTGCAGAATGAAAAAAACACTGGAAGAGTATAAAATACGGAAATCGGAAACGCTTTTTGACGTTTCCCAACGATGAATTTGGATTAACAGATAGATTTGAATATTATTCTTTTGATTTAATAGGGGTGAGTAACTAGATAAAGGAAACTTTATTTCATAGAGATCGATGAATCTTTTTGTTGCCTTTCCAAGCATATAAGAAATATCAAATTGCTGTTGGTTATCGAAATTAAGTCGAGCAATTGTCTAGGCGGCGCTTTCCTGAAATACAAGTCGAACAAGAAGAGCGGCTCATTGCTAATCAAAGTTAGATGCCCTATGTAGCTGGGTTTTGAATATATGAATGACAGCAATGGAGGAAATTAATTGTCAGCAAAGTTTTGCAAAGAGAAACCTCATTTCATGATTTCAGGGACACTAAGAAAGTTTTTTTTCTTTTCCTTTTCCGTTCCTCATTTGATAGCATTATAAAAGGATCCAAAATTTAACTCTTGCGGGATATTCACTCGCTGTTCTGTCAGAGAGTAATCACCACAAAGAAGGCCTGCACAGGACGTCGTAGCAGTACTTCTTCGCTTTAACCGTGGCACGTTATTTTTAAGACATATTGCAGATCTTCTCGAATGAAAGCCACTAGCATATTTCTTACTGAATCCTATGTTAAAAGCATAACCCATAAATTACGTCAAGCTCTATGATGTTTCGTCATCTAAGAGTAAATAGGAAAATAAAAATTAATATTATTCATACTGTTTTATGTGTATGTATACTATGTATGTATGTATTTATGTTATGAATAATCATATAAAAACATCACAGGATGTTAGGTAGATGAGAGGAAGGTAGAACTCGGACGTAACCCCGCGAGGTAAACGGTCAAAATATAATGATATATCAATGTTTTGATCTAAAATTAATTCTGTACCTGTGTATTCTGTCTCGAATATTTACCGTCGTATTTCTTTTCTTTCGCTCTATCTTCCTCTAATATGTCAAACCTTGGTACAAAGGGGGCTAAAATTCACCTCATTAAACATTGCTCCCCACACACTGTTTTGATCAAGACTGCACCCATGAGAATACGCTTAATTTGCTACGACGCACTTTCAAAATATCATATGAACTGTAATGTTTATATTATTGGGAGATGGTTGGAGTGGGGAGGCAGGAGAGTGTGGGCATTCGAAAAAGGAGGTTTGGGAGGGCTTCACCCCCGGGGAGACTGGTTTTAAAATTCGGAGCATGAGCAGGGATCTCGGTGGGGCGGGGCGGAGTGACAGCAGGGGGCGGTTAGTGGCGTGGGGCGGTTGGTGGCGTGGGGCAGAGAGGTGCCGGGGGATGGGAGCTTGGCAGGAGGGGGCTAGATTTACGGTTCGGAGGATCCTCTTAAAAAAAGCTCCCCACCCGCAGATTCCTTACCAAAGATCTTGTGCCTCCGAAAAAAGCGCCAGACCTCTTTCTTATACATATTCCGCATAATCCCCCTTTTTTCCTCCGCCTTTAAAGCCATTCGTAAAAGGCATTGCCTCCTACCTCAAGCAGCTACCGTATAAAACCCTCTACGGCATTATAATGCGCTTTAGGAGCTCCACCACTCAACTCCTAATCTCCTCTTATCGAGTCTTCGGACGATTCCTCATCGTACCACTCTCCCTCCACTTACAGGGATATTAATTGGGGCTTCCAATTGCGTCGGACAATTATGTTTTTCCACGCTAGATAGAAACTTACAATACCTACGATTCGCAGCTACTGTCCGAAATGTTCGTCGATCCAAGTGAGGAAGCTGTAGTAACATCCTCTAGGGCCCTGTCGTAGTTTACATAATGATCACCTAAGCCAGGGATGAAGATCCTAGTCCATAGGAATGTCGCATGTAACATTAGGCAGCGTGAGAAGGAAGTGGGAGTTTTAAAATAAAAATAAAAATTTAAAAATGTATAACTAAATGTATAACTAACTGCCTGGCCCAATATGAAATAGCACTATCATACAATTTAGTAAAAAATTAAATATCTGTTAACAAAAACTTATTGTTGCGTTGATGAGTTTGTTAGTGATAAAAATGTTTAGTTAGCACATAGTTTAACATCTCATGGGAAATAAGTAAAGGAAATGCAATGAGGAGTTAGTGTAATGTAACTGTATGGAATTTAATGTATTGTAGTGATATGTAGTAAATAAGGAACAGATGCTGAAGAGAATTGTAAGAGTGGTACGAAATGGTATAACTGAAACGATTGTAATGTAGATTTAGTGACTTTTCCATACATGAATTTGTATATCCCTGAACGAATAAAATATTATAATAACTCTTATGATTATTATTAGGTCGCACTTCAAGTCGCATGTTAGGCTGCGTAGCTGAATGATGATATGAAGCTGTCGTTTGAAAATATCTACTTACAGTAAACAAACCGCACCCTATTTTTAGGACATACATTTCTCGAAACAAAGAACTTTAAATACACAGGGAATTAGGTTATTCTCCTTTAATAAGATCATAAGGTAAATGATTAATAATCCCCATATTATTAAATTTAACGTAAAATCCCTTCCTCTCAATTTGACATTATTTGCCAATATCCCTCTTTTGCATGATTTGAGTAGCTCCTATAATAGTTTGCGCACCTGTTTTGGACAAAGCTTCTGGAAAAATGCCACATTCAAAAGGAATCATCGAGAACCAAAACCAAAGGGGGCAAGGCTCCTTTAATAGAGAAATTAATTCCTGATGGTTAAATCTAATCTTTGTAATTTTTCTGTAATTGATTAATAAATGGATTTTTGCTAGGGTACCGGAAAAATGGATAGATAAATTATCTTTAATTCCTTTGTGAAGGTGTATGCGTATTGTTGAGATCGGAGAATCGTCTAAAAATTCTTAAGGAACATTCTTGGCTATGATTGTTCGAATGTTCAATTTTCGAGTGATTACTTCATATTTTCGAGTAAAATCGCTTTTGTTTCCCATACGTTGCTGAAAATTTGAAACAAAGAAGACGGAAACCTTTTTAATATCGAGGAGGATCATCATCTCTCTCGGAGATATCAACGTATGAATATCTCAGCAACGGCGCTGAAAACTGCATTGACATTTATTTACCGCAATGAAGGCAGATATATCACAGTTGGGCGTAATTTTAATAGAAATCAAGCTATGATAATCCCCTATGACTTGAGTATTAAACTATTTCATCCCGGAAACAAAAACTTGCAATGTTCGGGAAGGATAGGACTCATACATGGGGCAAAAGGGCTCCTTTGGTTTTTGAATTTGAATTCGGAGATCTAGGAAGGAATATGGAGTACACATAGAGTTTCTACTAGAGACATTTTGCATAGAATTTTGATCTTAATATTCCCAGTGTTTGTTTTATTTTGGTACGTATTACATCGATTACTAAGAACATAGTAAACTTCTTGAATGTCCGGATAAAAATGCCATTAACGTTGATCGATTCACTAAAGCAGCTAGTAATTCTTTAATATATTTAAGAAAATCTTCAAGTCTCCAAAATTTTAGCCATTTGCCTAACACACCAGGGTTAGGAACAAGGGAATGAGGAAAGACTCGTTAGATATACAGGAGAGAAAAAGGCTTGCTCATGCTAAAATGGCTTTAAGAAAGTAAAATAAATTACGATAATCTTACGGAAAATGTAATAACGAATAAATGTATGAAAAAGTGATTTAATAGAGGACAGCTATGAATGCAGTATGACAACGCAATTATCTACAAACGATTTGAGTATTGATTCCAATTTTCTACAATCGTTTCACAGGCGTCTGACGATTAACGGAAACTTAAGAAACAGAAATTGTACAGGATTCAGCCCGAAGACTGATTGGATTTTAGTTATAGTTTGTTAGATTGAATTCAGTCTTAGTTTTAAGGGATTGAAAGGATTGATTAAGGGACTGAATTCTAATAAACAAAATTTTGAGTAAGGTCGTTTGCCTTTACTTTCCTTTATGCATAAGAACTCAAGCCTTAACTTAATGGAATTTAAAAACAAAAAACATCATTAAAAGTTTCATCAAAGTATGATGATGCAGCGACGATATAGTCAGCATAAAGAAATTTTTAACATCGAATCTATATTTTGATTTTTTCTATTATTTATTCAATTTGATTTTTTTTTCACTTTCACTCTCTCGTCAAGAAAGAAAATACAGGAATTAAATTTTGATATCCAAGGTTATTTATTTTAAAAAACGTATTAATACATTGCCCAGCTTGTAAAAATGACTTTTTCCCCATTAATAATGCCTTATAATAAAACCGCATTTCTCTTACAATCCAGGTAAATTCGTGAAAGAGTTTTATCAAAGACATTCCAAACAACGGCGTCGAAAGCGGGATTCAGGTTGGCATATGGAGAGAGACTCCAAACCGTACCATCGGAAGTACCGTATTTTCGGGCGCTTTTTTACTCAAAACAAGTTCCAGAAAATCACCATCTCTTTTGCTCAAGGCCAGACTGAATAATCTTGGGCTACTGAGAATCGGTAGTTTCAGTTCTGGTGAGCCCACGGTAAGAGAACCCAAACACACGCCATTCCTTACTGCTTGCCAAGTAGTACAAAAGCTTTCAGAAGTTAAAAATTATCGCTACATTAAAGAAACAGATTGGTGAAATGTTTCTAAAAAGCATTACGTATATATTAACTTTACTTTTTTCTACAGAGAACACAGGCATCAAGAAACGGACGCTAAAATGTTCAACCTAACCGTAACACGATGCAGCGGGTAAAAAAGTTCGGCTCATAAGCATGTAAAGATCGAAAAATCAAAGAATGAAACGCGAAAAACTTGATTCCGCAAAATAAACAAAAGAAAAGTATCGAACAAATGTTCGCATAAAGTAAACAACGCAATTGTTGGAGAGAATTGGTGGATCCAAGAGGGCGAAGGGGGCGATCACATCTACCCTTTTGAAGCAATATTTAGTTAGCACTTTGCATATGACCTGATAAGGAACTTGAATTAAAATCAGGTAGTAAATTTTTCAAAGATCACTATACAACTACACTGTTTATGAAGACAAAATTTCATTTGAAAAGTTGATTGGGGATGAATTATTAATGAAATACACTAAAATCGCCCCTCCCCCCTTTAGCAAGTTCCGCCCCACTTTTTCTAGATCTGTCTAAATCCCATTTGAAAATAACTGCGAAGTTGAGGAACTTTTCAGCACTATATTTACTGAAGAATAAAAAAAATCTAAGTATATTTTTTTAATGGAAACTCACGAGCCACTAATCAATGAGGGGAAAGAGTCATGAACACCAAGCGATCGACCTATTTATTTTGTTCATTGCTTTCGTGAATCCATCGAGGAAAAAATATAATCTTCAATACGATTTTTATTAGCGTCAATCTTTCTAATTTAATCGCCAAAGTGGCACGAAGGTCTCAGAATTCAACTTTAAGTCTTCCGTAAACATAATTCCTCTGAATTTACGAGCGATCAAAACCTAGCTTCCAACATTATTTCCTCCTAGGAATCCCAAACTGTGTCAGAAAGGCTTTTTTACTGTTCGAATGACGCATTTGCTTACAAAACGCATCGTCTTGCGATGTTTTGAACACATGAATGCATTTTTCCGCGCACGGGATCTCATACTCTTAACGCATGTTCTAAACCAGTAATTTTCTTCAGAAATATTTTCATAAATAGGTTTCTAAAATTTAATCACAGTAAAATCAATCGTTATTCTAACATTTTTTGTTTTCAATAAAATTGTACAGTGGATCATTTAGATCTATATATATTTTATAAAAATCATAACAACATCATTACTCCGTGCCCTACGATAAGTAACCACTTCAAGAATAGTAACATAAAATCGAAAACCAAACACAGTGTATTAATTTCAATATTGTAAAATAATTAACATTTTAGTTAATATACGCATCAAAATATGACGCTAAATTTAATACTTATGGGTAAATGTTGAAATAAAACAAATACCAACTGATTATGTTTGCGGCCTTATTAAAATGATCTTGTGGTCGATTGCAGCCATCCTCTTTTAGACGAAGCCTAATGGATTAGTACTGCTTTCCTGCCTTTTCTTCGCGCAGATTGATAATGGGCTTCATAAAATCGGGAGATTTTAATGCTTAATCACAGATTCTCCGGATGTGCATCGTTTAAGCAACTCGAGAGCGTGACTCCGAGATACTCAACCGAATCAAACACATCTATGTTCATGTTTAATTCATCATTTTCATACAAACATGAAGATTTTGCGCGTTTCTTTACAGAATACGAGGTATACCGGGAGAAATGTTACAACTGAATGCTTACGAAAAAACTCCGATATACTCGACAGAATCCACCACATCTATGTTCATGCATTATTTTCATGTTAAACATTCATTTTAATCAAAGTTCATTTCATTTTCATTTCTACATCTACATGAATACCCTGCAAGCCGCCTTTCGGCGTGTGGCAGAGGGGAAAAATTTCCGTGAACAGGATTCGAACCACTAAGAATAAACTTTTGGATTAATCTTTGGAAATTTTGGAATCTGAAGTTGGAAACAGGCACTTTAACCACTCGGCCACCTTGCTGACATTTCATTCATATACTGACGCTTTCCTTTTGCGCGTATCATTACAGAATCCGAGGTATAACGGGCCAAACATAACAACTAAACGCTTAGAAAAAAAGAAATCACGTTGAATAAAGAATCGGTGTATTTTTTTACTCCACGAAAAGATGGTGCCACGTGGGCAGTAACATGTCTCCAGAGAAACCGCCGGTATCGGAAGAATTGGGCTGAAAATGATCGCATGCTGGGATCTCTCCGCCCTCCAGCGCCCCCTTTCCCAGCCTCCGGCTACTTTTTCCGCGTCCCCCCTTCTCATATATACCTGTCCCTCAGCGTCCATTTCCCCTTCCTCTCGAGGCGTAATTCAGGTGCCAGGCAATCTTTCCGTGGCTCAGGCCAAAGCTACTCGCTTCCTAATAAAGAAGGTAGGGGCGGAGAGGCCGCTGCTGATACTATCTCTTTGGACCGAAGCGGAGGGGGACGAGGAGAGAGTTTTTGGAAAAGACCTCAAGGTTTCTCTCCTTCCTCTCGGACAGCAAGTGACATCTCTCGGACGGATGGAGAAACTGGAGATCGAAAAATCTGCTTCGATACTGTTCGCATTAGCGGAAGTTGATGAAATTGTTAAATAAGAAAGTACCGCAGTAATAGGGGAAGCTCCTGACCTGAGGTTCTGGAGAAACAAGCGTGTGTATTTACTTACTTAACAACATTTTCTAGAGTGTAGTTTTTGATTGTATTTTCTGATCACATTTTTTTATATGTAGTACTTTTTATATTACTTATTGTGATGGTAATTTATATGCATATTTTAAAATGTAAATGGGGTAGTTCCCATAATAAACATATTGTTATTATTTCAGGGTACATATTGTTTTCTTCAGTGTTTGTTTGTTACTTCTGTATTGCTTATTTTCCTTTTCCCTCCCACTTCAAATTGGCTATATTTCAGTATATGTAATTGTAATAATAAATAAATCAATAAATTAGTCATAAAATAGTGTTATATTGCTTTGCTGTGACTCTTTTAATGAAACATATTATCTTATTTAGTTTAAGACAAATGTTTACCATTCTACTTCAGAGCCAAGAAACACAGTAAAAAAATAATTTAGGATTTATGGCTTTAGGTCTATAATAAATAAATAAAATACACCGGGTTTGAGAGGTCAATTGGCCCTACTGCCCTTCCCCCTTGGGGCTGCTATAAATGCAATGCAATAAACTAATTTTAGGGAGCTAACATGAAAGTCAATTCTCTCGGGTGAAAAAGGGAATTAAATCCTTTCTTTAGAAGAACTTTATCGGCTTAAAGATCGAGAAATCCCTTCACCGGAGGCATAATCTTCGGTGCATAAATCAAGAATTTACTGCACTGTATTTCTTCGAGATACGATCGCATACTGTTTAATTATACATAATTCAAAACAATGGTGCGTGTATGAGTATTTATGTACGATGTACTCCTGCATATGTATGATTACCAACCTTCTGATCTTAAGAAACCTGGAATAATCAAATTCTGAAGGGTAAAACCGGGATGCTGCCTTAAAACTGAATCATGTGCTTACAATAAACTGTAAGTTGCATGCAGTGTAACTACTTTATGAAAATATATGCTTACAAAGTTTCTGTAAATGAAATCTAGTAGGACATAAAAGGATTTGAGGCATTCGAGAATGACTGTGAAGGAGGAAAAAATTAAGTTGGATTGATTGAAAAACAAACAGATAATTGCTAGAGATGGCGGGAGAAGAAAAGGTTTTGATTGAAGTGGTTAACGGCAGAGGTATTAGGTGAGTCGTATACCGAGAGAGATTGCGAAAGAAAGGAACTTAAGGTGGGATGCAAGGGGGAAAAAGACAATGCAAGACATAAAGGGTGGGATAAGTGATCAAGAGTTAAAAGAAACAGCAAGAAGAAAGGAATATCAGGATAAAGAACCTTCTATAAAGTAAATGACTCAAGGTGTGCTTGCTTCTCGGGCAGGGCGTCATGTAGGCGACTTTTCCGTTTAGATACTTGTTAAATTATTTAAAGACTATTACATAAAATCAAGCTTATATGTTCGAGAGAATATCTTTATTATTTTTTATAGTAAATTATATAAATAATATTTCTTGAGACAATAACATTATTATTGCAATAATATTTGAATTTGCGGCCTCCAGATAGTCGAGGGGGCAACGCGTTTGTCATTGGTGAAAGCGGTCCCGGGTTCAAATCCTGGTTGGGGCTCACGCGCGAAATTACCCCAGTCGTCGTAGTACTTACAAAAATTCACTAATCAAATAATTAAATTTAAGTCTATGAGTATTTATCGAAATAGAATCAATTACAATCCTTTTCAATCTTCAGCCATTATCTGTTCGATAGATCCATTCATTAAATTCTATTCAGAATTAATTCGATTACTTTGATGAAGAAGACTTTATCAAAATAACTTCTTAACACACTGTTTTTTCGACTAGACCTAGGCAACCAACGCCCGTTTCGCCCATATCTCGGTCTGGCTCTTGGAAGACTTATGTAGGTAATCCCAAAGAGCATATCATCAATAATTACGTAGAGGAAATCGCAAGAAAAACTGTGAACTTCTGTAGAGACGCCTAGTCAAGAAATTCGTGAAACTAATTTCGACATTTTCGTTTGCGCCAATATTCTCCGACTTTCTGGCAAGCGCCCCTGAGTAAAATGGACGACCACTAAAGCACTTTCCTCCAGATCCACAAGTAATGACCATCCTTTCTGTGTCAGAGAGCACGTGCTCATCCCACCTGAAGTTAACCGCGAAACCTTTTCAGTGATCTAAGTCATATGCTCCTATAATTACCGATCGAATCGCCAAGAATATGGCGTGAGCCGTGGTGAAAATGGGTAGCAATTTCACGGCGCATCCAGCACAAAGGAAAATAATCAATTGCACAAAAAGGAGTCCTTTTTATTGGATGAGATTGTGATGGATCAAATTGATGATGATGGCGATGTATCACAGAATTAAAAAATGACATATACAAGATGCGCATGCCGAAGATTTTTCAAGGTCAAACGGAATGTTCTTTGGCGTAAAAACTTCAATACGCGTTGTCGAAAAACTGTAAATTTAAGAGACTTATCGGAATCTCTTACAACTACCCTTACCTTCAACATATAAAAATCCCTTACCCTCCCAAGATTCTATAGGACAGTGTTTCCCAAACTTCAAGTCCAGGCAAGGTGCAACTAGTTGTTTTTACTGACAAATGTCATTCAATATATCGATAATACTTAGTTTGTGGATGAACATCAGAAAAACTACCGAAAGATTTGTTAGCAGTGACAGAAAATGATAGAAAAATAAAGAGCTAAACGAGTAAAATAAAATATCAACGTGTTTTCCTACAAGACAGACAGAATTCCCACGGTTGTGAAACACTCCTATAGAGCAAAGCGAGTTACCTGAAAATGAATACCCGCCCAAAAAGTGGGAGACCTAAGTTCGAGTTCTAATCATTCCGCTTTTTTTCATTTCTGTTATTCCTTTAAGAAAGTAGCTCCTGAACCGTAAGATTTAATATTTTTTCTTAAAAATTAAATGCACCTTAATTTTTTGTGGGAATCTGTAAAAAATACGAACGTAAAATTGTGATGGATTATTTCAAGATGTAAGTAAAGTTAAGAAATTATCCGTAGTTGGTAAGGCTATTTCTATTTGTTGTAATGTTTTTGTTGTTTGACAGCAAAATTGAATGTCTCTGAAAAATCTGGGTTTACCATATTCTATGAAAATTTATCAAGTTTTACACTCTCTATCTTAGCATACAAAAAACGAAAACTTACAAACGTTAACGTCAATTCAATCATTTTTAATTTATATACGAAGTTTCGAAATCCACAGTCAAAAAACCCAATTTTGGTCTCCTGGCCAGCTTTTTTCGATTCTACTCTAGTAGCTCACTGTACGACGTTATGTATATATATGTTAGAATAAATGCTAAATAAAGGTAAAGAATGCTTGTAAGGTAATAAGATGACATTTAATCTCACTAAGATAAGTAATCAATAAAAAAAATGGAAGAAAATAATTTCCTAAGAGGAAAATGTCGAGAACCTTATGGCAATGCACGTGTATGGCGTGGTTGCATAACTCCGATTTTGAGTTGCTGATTTTTCATAAACAAAGGCCTATTAAGTTGAACTGCCGGAGACGTGTCCACTGTTTTTAAGCAAGGAATGTGTTCTGAAATTCTCGATCCAATCCCCACAAACCTGGTGTTATCCTTGTTAGTGAAATTTTAATATTCGAAAGAGTAAAAACAGGATATTATACCCACAAATCCAGTCAAAAGCGACGGTAACCGGAAGGCATCGTAATAGCACATACTCAATTATAAACAGCTAGACTTCATAAACTTCGTGTCAGTGAATCTGTTTGGTCTATACAATAGTCTTGTTCATTAAAAACCGGTGCGACTCACATCAAGTAATGATTAAAGGTTCCCGAAAATACATGACCACTCCATACCACAAAACTTGCTTCAACTTCCCTTATTAAAGACCGTGGTTCCCCATTCTTAATCACCTGCTCCGTACGCGAACATTTGACCTCACCACTTTCAACAAAAGAGTACTCGACAAAGCTCCTCTCCATAAAAGGTCCAATCGAAAAAATGCACACGAAGAGATGTTACCGAGAGATAAGTGCATCATGGGATTAAAAATTTGATTTACGAGAAAGGATGCCATAATAAATACAAACCCGAATACATATTTTTTCAGCTTCTCACCGATCGAAAGGAACCCGTTTTGAGCAGTTTGGAACCAACGAATGAGCCACCAAATTATTACCCACAATTCCATTGCAGGGGTCCATTTCGGCACCAAGTCCACTTTGGGATCCACTCTATTGACCGACGCTCATTTCTGGACAGCAAGATGGCCGACAGATCATTACCTCGACATCTTGGTCGACCGAGATTGTTAATGCGCAAAATTGTTATTACGTCATCGCAAATATTTATGACCGAAGATAATTATAATTGCTAATATATGATCAATTGAGTTTGCCGTAACTTTGTAGAGTTCCATTACATTAGTGCCCGAGGATGTCTCATGAAGAGACGAAACATGTTGAATGTATAATTAAAATAGTAGAATTTTACAAAGTGATTGTATAATTTTCCTATAATTGTTAATTTGAAACAGCAGTTAAATACCTATTATATACCTATACTAATTCAACAATTAATTTCTTTATTGCTAAAACTATTTCATACAAACATTACAAATATTACTTCGTTAATTAATATTTCGTGGACAACAAATCTAAGTTTGAAGTAACTCTGTAAGTATGAATATTTTCAATTGTAAGTCACGAAAGACTCGCTAACTGCTCTATCAATTTAACATTTTATAATTATCTCCCCTTACATAAGTTTTTCCGATGGTGCATTATCAATTTGGTGTATTAAAAATCTGTCGACGGAGATGTCGATCAAACAAGCTGTCGGTAAAACGAACAGTTGATTGAGTGAGCGAATGAGGTAGACCCGTCCAAATGTGAACGGAACGCTTTTTAAGTATCCTAGCGCTTCTTTGGCTCAGAGAGAATTTAATAAATACGTAATTCAGATTATCTTGAAAGAATCTCAGCCACAGATGACTCGATTGAGATGTTATAAACATAAGAGGGTTTAAACCTAAAATAAAAAGAAGACAAGGGAAGATAACAAGGAAAATAGTGAAAGTAGCACAAATGCATCCGAAATAAACGTGGATAAGGTCGAGTTAGACGCCTGTACATGGAGATCATGATTAAAAATAAAAAGAAAAACGAGAAAGACATTATTCCTCTGCGGAGAACCCATCCTACCATATATCATGGAGAATTCTTCCAAGAAATAAAAATCCATAATGGGGAAAGTATATGTGAAACGTTGCAGCTTTCTTTGATCTCTTCGTCGTTCACCATTTACACAGTTAAATACAACATTATAAAGTCTCGTATTCCTTTCTTTCGCTGAGTCTCATGGATAATACATATTATAGGATATGTCTCCCTGCTTGTGCATAATTACTCTATTAACTTAATCTTAACTAATTTTTGGCATCTCCAATAGGTATGCTCGTTTGTTTTCTTAATTTATTAGCATTCCCCCTGTTAAATTTCCTCTCTCTTATTGCTTACCCTCATTCCTTTCATTCACCAAATATATTTTCATGAATAGCGCCTCATTTTCTAAGAAAATAATTTTCCTGGAATACTGTTCAAAATACCTTCATTTTGTCTCTTATTACACGTCGCGGCATCTTTAGTTTTCGCTCATGTTTATACATATTTCAAATCGTTGTTTTATTAAAAATGGCTGTCACATTAATTGGGAAGTGACGAATAAATGAAATAAATAAAACTGACTTTTGGAAAGTGGTTTGGACGAGAGAATTGGCTCCGGCCGAATCCACCCCAATTCAAATCTCCATGTTAATCACGGCGGCTATCGGTTACTTTGAAGTATTGGCCGCACGAGACACACGAATACAAGAGTATGTTTAGTTGGGTGGACATCATAAAGGAATGCGATTTAACAGGATCGAATCTAAAGTGATTTGACGTTTATCAGAGTCGACCACGCTACCTTCGGATTCGTTGGGGGCATCCCAATTTCAACACGATCACTAAACAGGGGGAAAACGATTGGAATGACGTCCATTTGCTTAATTAATTACACAAGATTGTGGGAAATGTTAAGAGAAATCCAAGTCCGAACCAACAGTGTTTTTTCGGTGAAATTCTTCCTATGAAATCTAGATGTTCAGGCGTTACCTTGTGGAAAGCCATATAATTAATGAAGAAATAAACTTGTAAATTTTCCACACTATTGTGTGGGAACCAATTGATAGTGTGGAAAACAAGTTTACAAGTTTATTTCTTCTTTACTTAAATTCTTTGTATCTTTGTAATTAAGTTGGAATAAAATTAAGTGACTTTTACTTATGAAAGATCTTACCCATATGACTTAAAACGACTAATAATGAATTTATTTCTATGCGCGATATTTCTAAAAAAAACCATAGTGTCATAATATTTTGACGTAATCTTTCTCAGTACGTTTCTAATGGAGAAAAAATTTTATTCCTCTCCCAGTAAAACCTTGACGAATGTAATCAAATGTTGATCATTCAACGAATCACAAACAAAACGAAAGTTTAAAGTTTGACAAGAATGAAAGAGATAGTGGAAGAGAGTCTCTCGCCACTGCTGTTAAATAAATCTTTATTCCCTCTTAATTGTCCATCCGGTAAAAAAGTGTTCAATTGTAAAATTAAATATGACCAAAATGAAGTTTCAAAGGAAGGTGGAATCTTTGTCCGAAAAACTGATAATTTTAAAAATATAAAACAAGTAGGCATCCAGCATTACACAACAGAAGTTCGCGGACTAGATATCTTTTACATATCCATTCCAGATATTTCATCTTCAGCTGTGGAAAATAAAGCAAATTAACGCAATACTCTTTTCGTTTTAAGACTGAAAGCTCTGATTTAAAAATAATAGATACATTAAAATATCCCTACCCCTTTGTTTTGCACCGTGAGAGAGTTGAAAGTTGTCATATTCCAGTTTAACGCTATCCCGCTATAGCGCGATTTCGCTCGTTACCCTTGAAACCATCTTTAGCGGAAACACAAATGATGGAAATGAAATTTAACTCGGAACATGAAGTTGTGCGACTAAACTTAAAGTTATACTAGAAGTGAAAATCGTGACTTGACGGGCGGAATACCTGCCCAGAAAGTGGGAGACATGGGTTAGAGTCCCAGTCAAGTCACAGTTTTCACTTCTAGTATAACTTTGCGTCTTTAGCGGGTTTCACTGTACTTATCTCACTACATAATATATATATATATAAAGTGATCTACCTTTCGGTAGGTTCATGTGCCCCCACATTCTCTCTTTAATTCCCTCTCCTTCAATTCCCGGTAACTTATCCCACCCCTTAATTCATCTAATAACTTTTGTCTTTGTCTTCCCCTCTGTCTTTTCCCTAGCATTCTTCCCTCGATCGCTTTCTTCAACAATCCCTCCCCTCTCAATATTTGACCCACCCATTTCTTTTGTCTATTTTTAATTACTTCAATCATTACTCTCTTCTCCCCAACCATCTCCAGAACCTCCTCGTTCGTTTTTCTATCGACCCAACTAACTTTCTCCATTCTACGCCATACCCACATCTCAAAAGCCTCCAATCTTTTGACATCCTCTTTTCTCAGCGTCCACGTTTCACACCCGTACAACATTACACTCCACACCAAGGATTTTACCAATCTCTTCCTGATTCCTTTATCAAGTCCCTTTGTCATCAGTTCCCTTCTTTTCATGAAAGCTTCCTTTGCCAATGCTATCCTTTTTCTAATTTCTGTCGAACATCTTCCATCCTTAGAAAGAAGGCTACCCAAGTATGGAAATTGATCTACTTGCTCTAGTTTTTCCCCATCCACCCTTATTGTTAACTTAGCTTTCTTTCCCTTTGAAAACCTCATAATCTTAGTCTTTCTTACATTGATTTTCATCCCAAACTCCTTTGCTTTATTGTTTAGTGCATTTACTAGGATTTGCAAACCCTTTTCCGAATCGCACACAATAGCTTTATCGTCTGCATATCTTACTGACTTCACAAGTTCCCCACCAACCTTTATTCCCTTATCTATTTCATCCCAAGCTTCTTTGATCATTTCTTCTGCATATAAGTTAAAAAGAGATGGTGATAAAGGACAGCCTTGTCTTAGTCCCCTCCCTAACTCTGCCCATTCCGATTCCCCATTAGCAACTCTTACTCGTGCGGTCTGATTTAAATACAAATTTTGCACTAAACGCCTATCTTTCCAATCCAAACCAATTTTCTTTAGTATCACCATCAGTTTTGGCCATTGAACTCTATCGAAGGCTTTTTCAAAATCAACAAAACATGCACAAACGTCCCTTTTAAATTCTAAGCTTCGTTCTACGAGAACCCTCATAACCCCAATTGCATCCCTCGTCCCTTTCCCTCTCTGAAAACCGAACTGATCATAACCTATGAATTCTTGAGTTTTTCCCTCGATTCTTCTATTCAAGACCCTAAGAATAACTTTTGCCGCATGAGATATTAGGCTAATTGTTCGATAGTCCCGGCATTCTAAGGCATTATTCTTTTTCTGTAACGGTATCAGGATAGACTTGATGAAATCCTCTGGCCACTTTCCTTCGTCGTAAATTTTCCTACATAAATTATAGAATTGTTTTTTACCCTTTCCCCCAAGATTCTTCAGAAATTCTACAGGAATCTCGTCCACACCCGTTGCTTTCTTCCCTTTCATGTCCCGCAATGCCCTATCAAATTCACTATCTAGTATATTCGGCCCAAGATCATCTTCCTCTACTTCTTGTATGCCCTCAATCTTTATGTGGGTAGGCTTCATGTCTTTCGAATATAATTCTTCTACATACTCTTTCCATCGTCTCCTTATGCTAGCTGGTTCCCTTAAGATGTTTCCCTTGTTATCCCTAATAGTGGCCATTTTATTACTAATTTTATTCCCCGTTAATTGTTTTACTTTTCTGTATAATAGGTCGACCCTCCCACTTTCAGCCATCTTCTCTATTTCGTTACACTGGCCTTTCCACCACGATTCTCTTGCTTTATTTGTTACCCTCCTCAGTTCGTTGTTTAAGGCCCTGTACATTCTACGCCCGTGTTCTGTGTTGACCCTTTTCCATTTCCTTCTTTCCTCCATTTTTGTTATCATTTCTATCGTCACCCATGGTTTCCTGATTTTGCTTTGTGTGACCCTTCCGATGGTTCTTTGGGCACTATCTTTAATGCTAGTTTTGATCATTTCCCATCCTTCATCTATAGTGAGTTCCCTTTCCTTATCTTCTAGAGCCCTGTTGACTGACTCTTGAAACTCTCTAGCTTTCCTACCCCTGAGGGCTTCTACGTTCCATTTGGGTGCGGTTTTTGCCCTATAAATCTTTTTGAATCTAAGCTCGGTCTTCATCATTTCTAAATTATGATCCGAGTCTACATCAGCACCAGGATAACTTCGCGAGTTTTTAACACTATTTCTAAACCTCTTCCTTACCAGAATATAGTCGATTTGGTACCTATCCGTGTCCCCCGGCTTTTTCCATGTGTACCTCCTTCTGTTATGGTGTTGAAAAAGAGTGTTGGTGATACAGAGGTTATTCCTTATGCAAAAATCTACCAGTTTTTGTCCTCTGTCGTTTCTTTTTCCTAGTCCGAACTCTCCCACTACGTCCCCATCTTTGCCCTGCCCAACCACAGCATTCCAGTCCCCCATTACAATAAGGTTTTTATTGCCTTTCACCCTTCCAATAACCTCTTCTATTTGCTCATAAACTAAATCTACTTCATTCTCAGTGTAATCGCTAGTAGGGAGGTACACTTGCACTATCACAGTGTTTACTGGCTCTGCCTTGATTTCTACTGACATTACTCGGTCGCTTATCAGTTCGGTGGCTATCACAGCATTTCCCGCTCCCTTGTCCAACACTATAGCAACCCCTCTCTGACTATCATTTCCTCCACTGAATATAACCCTCATATCATCGCTCCAAAAATCTCCCCCATCCTTCCACCGTACTTCGCATAGCCCCAGAATGTTGATGTTGGACCTCTTCATTTCTAACTTTACGTTTTCTAACTTCCCTTTCCTAAGCATCGTTCTAACGTTCCAGGTCCCTACTCTGGTTTCCTTGGTCATCTTCTTCTTTTCTTGTGTCGTTGGGTAAGGATTTCGTGGAATGACGACCGGGATGGCCTTACCACCAACCCTGCCGGGCACGACACTCTCCCTATTAGGCTGAGTCCCGTTTTTGCCAGGGACAATATAATTATTGTGGCACATCATAATCATGGGATAGATAGTCGAGGTGGTCTCCCCTTGCCTTCCTCAACAGTGTTTTTAACGTGACACCATCACTCATATAGGCCGCCCCACTGGGGTACAGACGCCTTTGCAGCCGCCTCACTGAGGTACAGACACTGCGTGGACTACCTTTCGTCTGGCCCCTACCTATTGACCTTTCTGGCATGAGTGACCCTACCAGGAACAAAGTTCCAGCCAGTATAGCTCTCTAGGTCATAGGAACACGCAAGCCCCTTCACCACGTCAAGGTATAGTCCGTAGAAGGGGTACATAATATATAATCGTATATAAGTACATTAATGTATTCAAATGAAATGAGAATTGATTTGAGCCTAATTTTCGTCCAAGGCGACTAATAATCTGTAAGAAAATAAATCCATCGACGCAGAAATCATTCTTCACACAGTTATGGGCAAAGAGGCAATAATAAATCTCTTAAACGACTTTCAATCATTAATTTTACTCAACCTCCAAAGTGCCAAGAAAGTCAGCTACGAAAGAATGATATCTGAAGTTTCCGATTTGCCTTATTCGACAACTACGCAGGAGCGAGCGGAGATAGGAATCGATGGAAGATTGAGAAACGCAAAAAAAGAATATTGGGAAAAATAAGAGGAAGGTATACACGGAACGTCTGTCAGCCTGTCAGCGCCTTTTCACTGTCGACCAATCGGAATTAAGGAGATATATCTGCGCTGAATGTGACGGCGCGGAATAATTCTTTATGACGTCCATTTCTTAGCTGAAATTCCGTTTGAATTGACGGGACGCCGATCGCGTGCTGAAGCGGCCTCTCTTTGCTTACTTAAGGATTCCGATTCCGGGATCCAGTCTAACATGTCAACTTCGAAATCCCAGATCAGTCGAATAAAAATCCGGGGATTGATATTTTAGCCTTTTACCAATAGCTGTCTAAAGAGTTAAATTACGTTTTGGGTGAGGTATATTATAGATTCATTATGACTTCATTCAGTGATTTCCATATGCGTTTAAAGCGTTCGCTAATATTTCTTCAGGATGGGCGTTCATTGAGGGATAGCGTAACGCGTATGATAAAGGAATTAATAATTGAGTTTACTTTGTTGGATAATGAAGAGTCGATTACCCCAAGCAGGATATTATCCTAAGGGGAACTTATGCTCTTCGTTTTAATATTTGTTATGTATACCTATGTACGACCTATGTATGAGCTTACACAAGGAACGAATAAATAATAATAGTGATGATGATGGTATCATCTATAAGGAGGAGGGAAGGATTCAATAAGGACTTTCTAAAGTTTAAAAGAGAGGAGAGCAAAGAAACGTTAGTTTTTTTAAAGCATACCTATGAGTAAGTTGCTTAGGCAATTATCAAAGTAAGTTAAAAAAGCAGATTTTTTTTAGGAAATACCATAAAGTTAAACTGATTAGGAAACGGAAAAATGTAAGAAAATTCTCGTTCTTGAATCGAAAATTTTTTTAATGGAATAATTTTCCTACAGGAGTATTTAAGCCTTTCTCCAAATTCGAAAGGTATTTTTAGACAGATTATGTAGATTCTGACATGCCGTAAGGTTATAAGACTATATTTGAAGATAGCTGCTGGTATATAAGACTGCGGGGGTTGCAACCGGACTTGTGCTTCAACTATAATTGATGTAGTAATTAATAATACAGACTAAAATACAAGATATAAACTTTTACGTATATTTGAAGCAGCAGTTAATTGTTCATGAAATTTGTAGAGCTAACGTATATCAATATCTTCGAAATGGGGAAATTTCGAACATTGTACTCAATCAATTAACCTCATTAATTAATTTTGCATAACTTCCACAACCATTTGGTATAATTATTTCCATTTCAATCAAAAAATAACTAATGATAATAACTCGTTGAATCGGTATTCGCTGAATAACGAGATTTATCGGTCAGTTTCCTTTTGAATCAGTCTCTGTCACGACTCTCAAAGCTTTCAACGAAAGATGCCGAAATTGAGAAAATTAAACAGCTTCACGCTATAATCATTCCTTCTTAAGAAAAATTGGAATCGAAAATTGGGAAGTGAGATGAAAAGCTCTATTTCCAACGTTGATTGAAGACAGGGAAGGATTAATGGGTGTGTCACAGCAGGTGAGTCCATACTATGAAAAAACACCGCGAATTGAATTCATTCCGATAGCGATTGGCAATAATTATGGCAAACATCATCGAGGAAGAATGTTCTCTAATCACCGATGATTAAAAAAGAAAGAACATTGGTTATCCAATACCCATAATTTCCATTTTCACCGTTACCGACTCTGCCCACTTAAACATGAGGGCGGCAATAATTTTCTGGTCGCCAATCACTCGAATTTCAGTTCCTCTCCCATCTTTGATCTCTTAGTGAAGATATGGCATTAACCCGTGAATGTTTCTCGTCAAGACACGTATCGGCTAATTTATAATTGTAGAAAGGAGTACTGGAAGTTAATCTGTAAATTTTCTTTTGAGCCATCGGTATTTATGATCGCAATGTTGGAATAATTAATTATAATTTGTAGCGCACTTACTGTTCTCGACTTGATCGGCCTTATTTCATAGTGCTGATCGGAGAGAGAGAAAAAACTCTTAATATTTGCATATTTGTTTCAATCTCACCGATTTTGACAATATCTGTCACAAGGCGAACCTGATAATGACTAAAAGGCTGAAAAACTCTATAAGCCCACTACGTCAATGAAGCGTTGAGCCTCTTCCTCAATAGAATCGACGGATTACTGGCTTTCTAAGAATCATCCAATGTGTGTTTCGGTGAATATGCTGCTAACCTTAGGTGATGAATGCAGAATTATTTTAGCTTAGACGACGATATGCGTATGGGGTGGTTCTTAGAAACTTAGTAATCCGCTGTTTTTTTCTCTTTATAAGGAAAAGACCACACGCTTCATTGACGTAGTAAGATTGTGGAAATATTCTGACCTCTTATTCATTAACAGCTGTGTTCCAATTTCTTTTCTTTCCAATGAATACTGTCGGAGGAAATATCAAGGAGAATATCTGCTGATTGTGAAATAACCATTTGATAAAAATAAAATCAGTAATGAAAAATAACTATTCAGAGAAGCAGAGAGAAATTCGGGGAAACAGAGTTTAGACGTTGATTTGGAAATCACAGGAATATATGCCCTTACTTTTTCATCGGTCGATCGCATTTTATTTTCCATATTTGGTTTCGGTAAGTATCTTGGGAAAATAATCACGGCTGATTTACAATGCTAGAGTTCCAGAAGCCATTGTTTGCAAGCAACGAGTGTGGTAAGTCCATTAACTGGTTCTAGGACATTAGTAAGGATTGAATAACATGGCTGTACTTGCTACCGTTGATTTTGAAGATTTAAGCGTTCGCTCATTTTGCTTTTGGACTTATTTACCTCCGCTTTTTTTACTCCCTTTCTTTGTGGGTGTTTTTCCATAACGTGGGTTTTTTTGTTAGGTAAATACCAGTAGGTAATGATATTATGATACCGTAGTAGCGGTTTTTAATGTAGGAATCACAACAGGTGCACCCAAAATATAAGTTGTCAAATGATAATTTATAATAGATACGAATTTGCTCCTTGTTAGCCAAATGGGCAGCCAGTTCGTTCGGTAAAATTGGTCTCCGGTTCGATTTCCGGTGAAGACCCACATGTGCGCAATGACCTCATCTACCGAAGTACTTTTAATATTACTACTACTAGATGGCTCAACTTATTCTCACCTACGCCATCGATTTTCGTTATTTCTACCCGTAAATATAATCTCCATTCGTACTCAAATAAATATGAACGTCATGACTTTCTGATCCATTCGCCTCACCATCCCATTCCTTCCCTCCATTAACTACATGCTCCCGATTCAGCCTCTTGACAAATTAAAAACTCCTTCCATACATGGATCGCGAAACAAGTGAAGCTGCCGACGCCATCTTGGCCTTCTCCAGGTGTCCAGCGTCTCCCGGAGGCTCCGGAGGAAGACAGATGCGACCAACGCCAAGAAGAAGCTGTCAATTTGATAAGTGAGCCCCTCGTTTTACAAGTTAACATTTCGGATGCATGACAGCCCATCGATATGATTCAGAAAAACCTTCCGTATAAAAAATGAACGGCCCAAAGCTAAGAAATACATTGTTTCCCCGCGACTTTAGAAACCCGTGCGAACGGAAAGGGATTTTCAATATAGATTGAGCGCGGACGTAAAATCGGAGGTCATCTTGTTTACAGAACGCCCTCTTCGAAGGCAGAGCAATACCCAATGGCCCATAGATAACCATCCCTTTCGGACATCCCGTGGTGATTTCCAGCACCCCTCGCTGCGAGGCTAATTTATTAAATCTTCCTAAAGGGTCCATCCGGAGAGACATCCAAAGACCATTTCAATCCGTCATGAATCTCCACGTCCTCTTACTGGAAAATTTAATTTCGCGTTTAATGAAGTGACGTATGATTTAGGATCCATCTTACGTACCTTTGATATGAGAGAAAAAAATACGTGGATGAGGAGAGGTATTTGGAGAATTGTAAGAATAAGGTTCACTTCTTCTCGCTGGTTTTCAATTCAGCTGTTTGAAAGAAGTGAAACAGGGTTGAGCTCAGCGATTTCGAGTTCGAGTCAAATTTCGTTCCTAAAAGAAGTTTGCGCCCTTTCTGTGAGTACAATCAGAGAAATCGATTCTGCGGTGGAGGCGGTATGAAACAGGCGTTGAAATACTCTTAAAATTGGAATAGAACCGAAATAACACCCAGCCCCCTACAGGATATCACGGATATTTTATTACTAGCCCCGTGTGAATATTTCGCAGACGGACACTGATCTGTATTTCCCACCCAAAAATTTCAAAAAACACTCCAAGCACTACAAACGAATACACAAACACTTAAACATTCCTAAAGACACGCCTTCATATTCTGGATCAGTGCCTGTTTCGATATACTTCGTTTTCATCGGTAGATATCGATATCTGCACATCCAGTAACGAAACCTTATGGGCAAATTCAAATATTAATTCGATTATATGACGAAATGGTTTCATTTTTTGGTCCATTTTTAGCAGGAAACGGGAAACGCTCTCTTTAAAATGGTGTGTCATTTATATATTTAGATGGAGAGTGAATGGATAAAAGCGCTAGTGACCGAAATCTGATGATTACAAATAATATGTTAGGGTCATAGTAACTTACAAGTGGAAGCCTAGAGAAGAAGGAATTATATTTTAACTAGAAAAACATTTCTAACTAGCAAGCTGTATGTATGCACTAGATATAGTCCATGTTTCATAGACACTTGATTCTACGTACAGTTCTTACAGATAAACCATTTTCTGATATGCAAGTTGGCGGCATTCACAGTCTACTTTTTGATATCGGTATTTTTACGTAGAATTCCATTTTTGCTTCAAATATTTAACTCATTATTTCTCTGTTTCCTCTATCGCTGATGATCCTGCAACCTAAATGGCCAAGCTCTATGTCTTTCTTATGTGCTCATCCCCAGTTATACTTATAAACCACCTTCCCTGTTTCTGCAATAATCACGTTTCTTTTATCTCGATCGCTTTATACATCGGACCTCATATTCTTGTTCAGACTTCAAAATCTTATTACTTTGCAAAACACTTCCGAAATAAATGCTCCAAAACTGTTCTAGGACAATTCACCACAGTCATCGCTTCACCGTGTGTAGTATGTATTATCATTTTAATGGGGTAAATGGGGATTCTAAGCCCCTTTTGGCTTACTAATAATTATTATCCTTCTTCCAATACTGCTCAACCAAAGAAGAGACCTTTCCGTTTCGTAACGAACGTCCCATTCACGGTATTGTGAATACCGTGAGTATCTTCCTCTAGATTATGTTTATAGAATCTCAACAAAAATTCGTATGAAACTGAAAGACATCCCAAGCATTTTATAAATATGTGGTATTACTATTCTGTGAGTAATGGTATTTCCTACAAAATTCCAAAAAATCTGGGAGGCGTCTCATTCCCTTCCAAAGCAAAACTTCCATGAGCTATTTAGGCTTGCAGTTTTCTTTTCACGCGTATAAATAATTACTAAAGGACAAAAACAGGAAACACTTTTACATGAGCACATGCATTGCAACTAGTCTTATTTGCGTAAAGTTAATAAAATAGAAATTAGTTTCGTGTGGAAAAGTTTTTCCTATTTCTTGCCCTTGGAATGCCACAAAGTGACTCGACAATCCGTTGATTTTATAAATAATTACTTATTATTGTATGCATTACATTCCTTAATCATCGCCTGCCCATGAAGCTTACGAGTCGCATTAGTTACAGCACAATCGTGCAAGGAATTCCCTACTTCATTTTGAATTACTTTTCACTGTTACAACCTTACAGACTCCCTTCAATACTTGTCTTACTCGCGCTAGTCCCATTTCGTCATTTGGAGATTACAAATGCCTCGTTGTCATTATTATGTATGAAATCCATTATGCACTGGAAGAAAGCTCTCGCTTAGTTAAATGAAAAATTTTTCGAAGGATTACCATAAACATAAGCCATATTTTCACGCCAAAAATGGTATAATCTCCGCAGATCTAGCCATAAATTTTCTCGACGCGGATGCAATCATTTGGCTTAAGATAATTTATTCCCTCGAATACTCAATGAGTGCACTTCGAACTAGTCAATGAATCCGTAATAATGGCACTGTACATCCGTCTCATTTATCTATTCTAGAAGGAAATAATCGCACTTTGTCATAGCAATGCGAGGAATAACGCAATTCATTTCCTGAGAAACATAAAATATTTTCTAAATACGTTGCCAGAGATACCTTGATAAGCTGGTAAAAAGTTGCTTCATTTATTATATATTATTAAGAAACAAATTGACATTTATACTGCGAACTATAAAGAGAATAATAAAATGAATACGTATAAATAAATAGATTCATGGAAAAACAATCTAAGATACTTGCAGTTCGAAACTTCCTTCACTAAAAGCCAAAAGGATTCGGCAGAAAAGCTTTGGAATATCACGAATGTAAATCTATATATACAAATTAAAATTTGATTGAAATTTTATATGACATTCACCATGTCAATTGCCTATGGCGACCGTTCGTTCAGCACAGGGAAACCGATAAAAATTTACTGCCTTCAATGAAGTAAAGAGAATCTCAGTCCTAACAATATTATAGTACCAGCCTTTATCTATGGCACTGCTAATATGATAGATGTCAATATAATATAAGATTAAACACTACTGCAACAAACACCAACAATAAAGCTCTTCGCCCTGGGTCTACTTAAGTTTAAATATCTGTAAGAATATTCGTTTACATTTTTTTCTATGAATTCACACATACAATTCACGTATATCTACGGGTCATTCCACGGGAAATAGGATAGCAATTGATCTCATTTTTTAGAATTTCTGAAAACTATTATACTTGAGCACTTTCATAAGAAACCCTTCATGCCGATGTTTCAGCTCAGAATTTTTTCTAATTTATTTATCCTTAAAATTTCTAAACTTTTGCAAAAAAAACGGCGAACATTGGTCATATTGGAGGGCCATTAACTTTTTAATGAAACATATTATCGATATTGTTATTTTCATGTATTGGTATAAATTGAATGTATTAAATAGTAATATTATTAGAAGTGCTTCGACTGCTGAGGTCATCTCGCACGTGGGCTCCCACTGGGAATCGAACGCAAGACCAAAGTAGAATGCGTAACCCACAAGGCTATCCGGGAGCTCATTTTTAAAGTGTCTTTAAGCAATCGTTTAAATTAGCAACAAATTTTTAATGCAACATTTGACCGTAACGCTACACAATCAGCGGATCTTGAAACACATCATCGAATACATCTTTTCCCTATAGGAAAACATTTTTTTAATGGGACAGCAATGAGAACATACCGTAAAATTAAATATTGAGCGTGCCATGCGCGCGAGTATACGCAAGAGAATCTCATTCCTAAATAATATATATTTAAAGTATTTACCTAAAATATTCATATAAATAATGTAGACTAGGATTCACAATGGATTCATAGTCTCCGCTAAGTATTTCAAAAAGGAATAGAACGCTGATTCTGTCACAATGCTTTAGTAGGTGTAGCTAAAACAGAGTGGGAGTTCCGATAGAAGAGCTAAATTACCACTGCGAGAGTATTTCCTCCCAACCGCAAATTCCTTCATTCATTCGCTCCGCGCTTTAATATGCATTCCGCTCATTTGAATTGGGATCAGTAGGCGGCGCAGGTGTTCCTCGTGTATCCATATCATTAGGCGGAGGATAGCGATTTTTTATCGTCACCCATAAAGACGCACCGAAACTTAACTCCAAATAACGTGTAATTTTTCGAGATGATTATTTAATTGTGACTACTCCTAAACACCTGATCACTTACATCCCCTTCCCCATTAATTATCGCCATTAAGATTTATGTCTCCATTTGCGGTGTTTCTCTTGAAGACAGGTGCTGTTCCGATGCCCACATTACGCGAGTTTCGCTGCAAAGTATGGCATAGGTTCTTAACCTCTTTGGATGCTTAAAACTCTTGGATTCCTAAATAAGTGTCATCACTATCTTGGCGAAATTAAATAATTTCCCAGGAATGTATTCGCTCACCGTCTTTTTGTCTTTTCCATAACTTTTTTCATTAAGTCCTTTACGTATATGAATACGCATTTTGTATACATTGTTTTATAAATTAATTTGAAAAAGATCTTCATTTGGCTTGTTTTTTTCTGAGAGGGGTTACACTATTTTAGTAATAATATATTTGATTTATCAAAAAACAATATTTTTATTGCATTTTCATGCTTTATGTCTACTAAGTTGCATACTTTTTAACTTTTGTCAAAAATAAAAGCTCAAGTTGAATAAAAAATAATTTTGTCCTTCTATATGAAGATAACGGACCACTGTGCGTCGTTATGGATAGAGAACTAAGCTTTCTAAATATTAAAATATAAATTTAATTCATTTAATGATGGTCCTTTATCAAAAAAATCGTTAAATCTAAAACCCCTCTTTGGAAAATTTGTCTCAATCATTTCTATAATGTCAAGCCTTTAATTAGTTTCTGTAGTTTCTAACTGAAAAATGATTCTGGTCTTTTTTCGCACGGATATTTTCAGGTCTGATGATATAGGACTTATATACGAAACTAGTTTCCATTTATTAATTTATTATGTGGAAATTTTTAGATTATTTAATTTATCCTGTGGAAATTTTTTAGACCGTTTCATATTTCCAATATGCCCCTTTCCCAGAAAGTTTAACTTGAACAACTCAAATAAATACATTTTACATGTCATTTCATTTTTCAGTACTTTATATGGTTCGTAAATCTACTGGTTAAAAGTTATAGTATTTAGATACAAATGGTATAGTAAATAATTCTGTATATTGAGCTATCTGAAAAATCCGCAGCCCCATTCCTTTTACATTAACTTAGCGTTATGCGTTATTCTTCCCCAAAACTATCTGGAATTATTTCATCTCCCTCTCTTCATTTCTCACTAACTTCTGTTTTAAATTTGGACATTAGAAAAGAATGACGGAACCATCCTTTTAGAAATATGCAAACAAGGACAGCTGCTGCGGGAAACCAATTTGTTGATGAAGACCGCGGGTAATCTATCTCAAATATCTCAATTTAGATGAGTCTCTATCCAAGCCGATCGCCACAATTTAGCAATTCTGCGTTTTGAATTTTATCCTCCAGGTGATAGACTTTGTAAATAAAACGCAATCTTTAAACGCTCGAATAGATTATCACTTTGAAATTGGCACTCCCGTCGTTTGGCAAACAAATTAATAGCTTCCTCATCCATCAATAGCTAACCTTCCTCATCGCTTGCTGCTCGCACTAACAATCAGTCATTATGCTTGGCTAACATTTTTTAAAAATGACTGGAATGGGAAGGAAATAGTCTTCGAAATTACTTAATTTATTTTGCATGGGTAATCTTCGAAATTTTCACGAACGCATAAATGTGCGAGCATTCGCCAAAATATTCGCTTTCCTAAAGTATCCTAAGTAACGAGCGCGATCTCCGAGAGGCACCAACAAAGCGTTATAAGGAGGAAATAGCGAGGACAGATAGTTATTTCTGGTCGTTCTTACCGCGAGCTATTAGAGAAGCTAATAGGGTCGATTAGAATGCAAAGATGGTGTCATTACACCCCCTGCCATATGCCACTGGCGGCTTGCGGGGTACTCATCTAAATCTAAATCCAAGCGGGGAAAAACAGCGAAAATAATTTCCATCGGCCGAAAAATTAGCTATCAAAGTCACTCGTTAGCTGATATATCACTGTGTCAAGAATGTGAGAGGATTCTGAAAATCGAACATTCTCCAAACAAAGATTTATACTTCCTCGTATCGAATAAAATATTCATTTTGCATCCGTGCCACGAAAAAAACTTTGGAATTCACATCGCTGGTCCGTTCTGCCGTCATGCATTCGTAAAGCAATGGTCTAAACGAATAGAAATGACTACCCTTATGGACATAAGAATGCAATATCAGGTACATAAGCGGCGCGCTGGACACTGAAGTTGACTGCCTTTTGAATATCTTTGACAGCTTCAGCCGCCTGTAACAATTGTGACATTAATTATTCCATCCACAAAATCTTTCCGTTGTGGAATCCGCAGATTCACAACATGAAACAGCTGCCAATCAAATTTATGTCGAGAGAAAGTATCCTTGATCGATGGTTTCCGATTCGGAGAGGTCACAGAGTTATGCTTTGGAGTGGTAATTTTAAAAGCGCTTCGACAGCTGAGGTCATTACGCATGTGAGCTGCTTCCGGGATTCGAATCAGGGATCGCTTTCACCAAAGTCAAACTCACTTGGTTATCCAGAGACTCGTACGCTTCGTACTATTCTATTTGCATAAGAATTAATGGTACAAAACCCATTTCCTTGAGTTCTCCACTCAACATCGGGTTGTTGAAGTGATGCCTCACGAATATAATTTCATATCTATAGGTATTCGTCTTCAATTTGTGCTATTATCATATATACCGCTGAGTTCTGAGAAATGAAAAAGATCCTGCAAGCTATCAGATTGAACTTAAATGATATTTCTGATGAAATTTGATCAGAATTATATGAAGTCAAAACCGTTATTCATACTGTGAGTTACCCCTCTCCGCAGATTACGGATATTTAAATACGTACGACCTTCGATATAAATCATAAATAAATAATATATTTTAGATTCAAATTCTTCATCGACCATTGTTTGAGAGCTTGATCACTTTAACTCCATTTATATACGTCAAAATTGAAATTAGTAATTTTCAATTTTCGAAGTCTTGACGACCGATGTTGTAGTTGAAGTTAACAGACACAATGCAATCCGCATTTCGGCGGTTGGTAAAGGTTGTGCGAACTACTTTGCCGATCAATCACCTTCACGTAACGTTCTTCAACGAATTTCAGGAAACGAACCGTTTATTGAAAATTTAATTCTTGAACCGAATTGTTCTAGCATATATTTCCCTTATTTTCGGTATCGGAAAGGTTTATGTAATAGATAAGACCTATAATATCGGCACAATCCTCTACGAACGTATTCTCTCAGTAGTTATGAAGTGTATTGAGCGTTTGTTTAAAATTTCTTTCTTATAACGACTCCTAACTTCCATCCGGAAGCATCTGAGTAACGCTCTCCGAATAGACGTTACAATTTTTTACAAAACCCATTCCCTTATAATAATTTATGATACTTATACTATATATCAATTTACTACTATATTATACTTGTATGATATAGTAGTAAATGATATGATACTACCATATTATACTACTATATTATACTTATATGATATGATACTTACAGAGTCCCTCAACGAATAATTATTGGCGATGGTTTTTATTTAAATGAAGTTAACTACACAAATCTCCCTTGCTTTTCACTCTTTCTTAATTCTAATGTTCAATCTATTGTTTCTACTTTATATTTTATTTTTATCTTTTATTTCTATTCTATATATTTTATTTTATCTTTTATTGTTTCTATTTTATCGTTTCATTCTCAAATATTTTAACTTTAATATCAATTTAATTACTAAGTTTATTGATGTATCCTATAAATAGTATCGATCACATTGCACTACCCTGCGGGACGCCTGAGGTAACCCGAGTTTAGAAATAATGCACAAAAGACCTTTTCTTTACTCATAAGATTACCAAGCAAAACGAAATGATCGAAATTTATATAGATATTTTAAACATGTTCTACCGCTAACAACTCACAAATGGACGACTTTGAAACTTCGCGTAGTTATTCACCCTCGATCCTAAATTCTAAGACATGTTTCACAAGAATAACAAATCAAATTTGACATAGGGAAATAGCGTTAACGTAGGCAAAAGAAGAGAGATTACTGCAGAAAAAAATGTACCTGAATTCTTACTAATTTTGGAATAAGATTTAGTTTCATTGTAAATCCTTATACGAATATGAATAGCCAACCGAATGGCATACGAGTATATTCTATCGCATATGGAAATGCGTACAGATGGACTAGCAAAACTCTACATCTCCTTAAACTTCGTTAAGAGCGTCTTATATAATTTCAATGTGTTTCACATTGAAGAGATCGCCCGGAGGGGAAAGGAATAATCGCGAAGGCGATGGTCTGCGCCTTTCTCTGCGGGGATTCCGCCGCTACAAATCATCTTTTTGCTCTGCACTGAAACCCTACCTACGTCGTCAATTTCAAGCGTAACTCGGATATTATGTAAACCCATTAAATTTAACGTGGTCGTTACTCTCTCCTGCATTCTGACCGTTTCTTCATTGTGTACGAGTAGTGGTTCGTTTCATACATCCTAAAGGAAACGGTGTTTTTTTAGGGATTCTTTGAAATTTACTTGCTTTATTCCTTTTAGGTAGTTAAGAAGGAAAGATTTACCTACATCAGATCTCACTCTCTCTCTCTTTATTATCATTACATCAATTTATTTATTCGCAAAAGAAATTTTTCGCAGTCTACATTTAAGTATACCTATCTAATGACCCAAGAGCATTAACTAAAGTTTGCCAATATTTGATATTTTGTGTCCCTGGTCTTTCTGAATTTACTAAAAGGCTTTTACTTAAGTATGTCATTTTGAATTGCATAGATTTAAAGGTAAATTAGGGTTCTTTTGATGGCATTTTTCACCTTCAAAAGATAGGATATTAATTAACTGCGAGAGTTAAAGTTTAAAGAGAGTTTAAAGAGATATTTAAACTATTGGTTACATAATTCTAAATAAAAGCACTTTGGAAGTAGAGGAGACAAGAAAAAAATCTTTAGGTGGTAACTTTAACGCGTGGCGTTCTTCTCTTTTAAATTCATGTACTAAGTTTTAGTCTTGATGAGGTTAACAATTAATACTTTCAATAAAAGAAAGCAACTTTAAAAATTTCACGCAGATCGATAGCGTAATGAATGTTTTTGGAAGGTTAAAAAATACCCTTACACTAAAACACTACAGGTAATTCAGGATGACATTAAACCCCGTAACTTGAGATATATAGCTTTAAATTCATCTTTAAGATCCGAATTTCCTCTGCCGCTTTAACATCTAACTCGTTCCGCTGGAGTGCAACTCCAATGAGAATATTTCCCTTTCCTCCAGATGAAATGATTATGAAATGAGAAATGCAAATGTAAGTCCAGGATATATGCTGTGAACTGTAAAGTCATTGTAAGAATAAAAAAAACGAATATTAATGTCCGCTTCAAGTGTTTACTGAGTTCCACGAAGTATGATTCATTCACTTTGATTGCAAAAACGAAATAATTTCAGCGTAAGTTTAATTCAAAATAAAATGAATTCAAAGTAGCAATGAAATCACCCTTGCCCAAAACATACTGAAGCCAATAACCTTACAAAAGGACCTTAACTGTTGAGAAAATCGATATTTTAAATAGAACTAATTCTATAATCTTTTCCTTTTTACGAATAACACTTTCTACATTTCAGTAAGCTCTTTCTACGAACTCTTAATTAACTGCGTTGGGTTGAATGGTCGGTTGTAGGATTCCTCAATATACTTTGGTAATAAATTAATAAATTTAAAGCAAACGACATGTATTTAACTAGATATCCTCAACCAACAGTTACGATAGGAGGCATTCTACAATTGAACATATTTGTGGTGGAGATTCTACAATCAGTCAAATTGAGCGGAGATTATATATACGATCCTTTAAAAATACCGCAATTACGCATGTCCCATTTTAACGCTTTTTCCCGAAAACCGATATAAAAACATCCAAAATTAGTAAGAAGACTAAAGAACTCAATCTACGCGAGAAAATGCATAGATGACAACGACATAAAATACACGCAAGAGTCAACCAGTGGTTAATCGACAGTCTCTATGGGGTTCCATCTCACTGTTGTACCTATTTTATGGACCCGATCGAAAGCCCGTAAAGTCTGCTTTCGACAGCAGTGATACGAAAAATTACCTTGCATGGGATTCGCTCCAGATGAAGGAACTGCAATACCTACGGAGACTTTATGAAAATTTGTTCGAAACAAAACCTATGAAGTAGAATCCTCTATACATTATTTCTAAACATCTATTTACGGTAAACAGCGCTTACCTCCCTTCACGCTCCATCAAAATATTGAAATTTCTCACCATTTTAAAGAGAAACTTTCTCGCTTCCTCCTAAGAAAATACAATAATTGAAAATATACTATTTGGTCAAAAAATTAAGTAAAATTTTGAAATTTCCATTAGATTATCATTACTGGAAACGTAGTTATCGATATCTATTGATACAAAGGAGATATATCGAAACGGAGACTAATACCCTATTTCTTCACAAAATTAATTTCAACAAACATTTAAGACGAAATAACAAACACTAACACAATCACAAACATAATTAAAAAACACTTCTTCGCGTATAAATCAATTACTTTCAATTTAGTTGGGCGAAATTTTCGCACGGGGCAACCAGTATGGGGTAATTCCATCCAGTAACTACCGCGAACTTTGGGCAAATCTATCAAACATAAAGGGGAATCGATTAACAGAAACTAGTTAATGCTGTCGTTCCCTCATCCGAGTATTGTGGAAGACAAAGAAAATTTAATCTCGCGAGGGAAGCCTCTATTAATGCATCATACGCCAGTAAATATTTTGATGTAAATTGCCGTTGTCGAGAGTAAAACCTGCTTAGAGAGAAACACGGATTATTAAAGTGGCCGGTTAAGGGTTGATGTTTAAAGCAACAGGTGTTCCAATAAAGCGTCCTCTCCCCACAGCCGTGATTCCGGCCTACCTCAACCGAACCAGACGGAAAGAAATCCGCCGTAAAAAATCATAACCGTAAATAACGACTGAGGATTAATGGATCAAGGCGCACTTCGATTCTTTCATCGGAGTTTTTTTAAAACTTTATGGTCAATTTATTCCTTAATGTCCTCGGCGTCTGTATCCCCCCCTCCGGAAGGTTTACTTTATTGCTTCGACGGCGGAAATAAAAAAAGGCCGCACGCACGGACATCGGAGGCACGGATCGAAGGGAGTGACATGGACACGCGTGCGCTACGAAAGAAAATATAATCGGTGACATACGGTGGACGTAGTTAAGATGGGGTTAATCGTGTGGCGAAAGAGTTAAGGGGAAAAAACATTTCAGTCTTTTTCTATTATTCGCTATCCATCAGATTTTCTTTGAGTACATACGACGAGCAAACTCAATACAGCAGCTGATTCTCCTCTCAATGAGTACTAAAGACATGGAAACTGAAGTAATGCTTATGAAGTTTGCCAAACGTGCAAACCCTATATACACAGACATTTCCATAGAATGTCTACGTTATTTTCTGGGGACAGTGCATAAGAAGAATAAGAAGAAGAAGAAGAAAAATTTTTGGGACAGTGCATATTGATAGCATTGGCGAATCCAGGAGTCAATTCTCTCTTAATAGATAGATAGATTATTTATTGCCTACGTTAGGCAAATAGCGCCTCTCTTCCACCTAATCTCGTAGTACGTCTTAATTATATTCCTAAAGAATATTTAAAATCAAGAGAGAAAGATCACAGTTTGGGAAAAATTCCGAAACTTAATGCTGAGAAATAGCTTAATGTCTTTGTAATACTAGTAATTTATTTAGAATCTGAAGAGGAGCTTGAATGAAAAGCAGTTTGTGAAGCTTTTCCAAGATTACTATATATCTACTGCATTCCTCTCTAGAAAGTCTCACTTTGAAAAATAATTTGGAATGAGTGCATAAGGAAACTCTTAAATCGCCCCCCTTCGGTATGTACCGCCCCCCTCTCTCCCTCGGCATGTCTCTTGATCCATCCCTGATTGATAGTAAGAAAAGCGAGCAAGTAAATACCTAAGTTTACCAAATAAATATCGCTTAACTCAATCAAATTGAGAACCCTCCGAGTCTCAATTATGATACATTATATTACCCACTTGAAGCTCTCTCCATTACTTACTGATCTCTTATCTCGATTATTGTCCACAATCTTTTCTTTTTGTCTTTCTTTGGCGATCCATCTCCGAGAATAATTGCTTCCTGTGTATCATTTCCTACGGGTTTGGTAGGAATCTTTTTTAGGTGAACATTTCCAAGCAAAGCAGTTCTTATTCTCCATCAACCTTAGAAAATTTATTTCTAAAACCTTATCTCTGATATCTGTTGTGCTACTTGAGAATATAGTTCTGCACGGGCTGGAGTTTCGTGCCCGGAAGTTACATTCCTAATCAGAGCCATGATAATTTTGTGAACTATAATTATACCTAATAGACAAAGAGAGGAAGCGCAGTCTGACATTTAATCTTTTCGAAAGTTCAGTACGTCAAAGAAAGTGTGACAGGAACGCTTAAAGAGAACTTTGTGCTTGCAAAAATGGTGCAATGAGTTTAAGAGGACCGTGCTTTAGCCCGTGTAGAATCCTACATGGAAATATTTACTATTTTAATAGAACATCGGAGATAGAATTGAAGAAATACTCATTTGAACCAAACATTGTTTAATAAAGACTAAAACAATTTTAACAGTAACTAAATCGCCATAGCCCCTGCGCCAGTTCTGAAATCTTATATCAAGAGAAAATTTAAGTAAAGCGCGGATATCACTGCAATTTAATAATATTTAATTCATTTAAACTTTTATCCATTCCAATTATAAAATTATCCTCTATAGCACATTCTTCGAAGATATGGTTTTACGACATAAGATACGGTTAAAATGTAAGTGCATTGAATGAAAATTTGATCCGTTTATAATTTCATGATGGTCATATAAATCACATTTAGGGTAAGTGCATTCCGAGTGAAAGGTGATCCAGTTGAATAGCACTTCGCCCATTTTATTTTTCATGATTAAATAATTCATGCAATGTGGTGGAACATGATGGCTATAACGAAATAAAACACAAAACGTGACTTCATTCACAAAAATCATAATCTCCTGAAATAAGGCGACCGGTTTCGAGACTTACCTCATCTTCGGATCTGAAGATGAGGTGATAGCTTCAAAACAGATCAAGATCGTTCTTTAAGGATGCTATAATTTTTGTGCACGGAGTCTAATTTTGAATTTTTATTTATATACATTTTATAATTACAAACAGGTATCTAGACTGGTGCCATTTTACCATTTTAAAGCGTTAAAAATTATACATTTTTTTAAAAGATATACTTTTCAAAATTTTCTCGTATCGATAAAGTTTTTACAGGAATTCCCTCTCTGCAATTAGATTTTTTAAAGCAATTGAAAGCTGAATTATGGCAACATGAAAGTCAGTTGCCATCTGACAGTTCTGCAGCAGTGGGAAGACTACAAGAGAACCTTAGCTCTAATCTCAAGGTAAATAAAGTGCGAGAATTATTACGGGAATAAAAAGTGCATGATGGTGCAGTCGTTTTACGCAAGTGTTTCTGCGCGAAAAGAAGCTGCATAAATCGCATTTTATGTTGTGACATAATGTATTAACATCGGGTATTTCTTCTCGTGGAAAACTCACAGGCTTTTGTAAACGTAAATCAAATTCGGGACAT
Source organism: Pachydiplax longipennis (assembly GCA_036926295.1). Taxonomy (NCBI): domain Eukaryota; kingdom Metazoa; phylum Arthropoda; class Insecta; order Odonata; family Libellulidae; genus Pachydiplax; species Pachydiplax longipennis. Next base: position 34,822,482 of record JAVFKF010000019.1, read on the forward strand.
GATTTAAATACAAACTATTAATTTTAAATGCTGATGGCTTCTGTAAGTATGTTAAGACAAATAAATAAATATGATAGCTTAAATTGGTCAATAAGAGAAGCAAGGCGTAAAAATGTAACCCGTTTGAGTGAGGGGTGTGAAGTGAAATGTTTGACGCCACTATAACCGGTCGTGATATATAAAGAAAGGAAACTACCATGATCGTAACCCGAAGAATACGTTTCTAACGCCCAACTGACTTGTTAACGATAATTGTAGGAGAGGCGCATACTCCGACGAAAATATGATTCTCACGTTTCATAGTAATTTTTAGTAGAGACCATCAGAAGGAAAGAGAAGAATATAAAACTTGGCTTAAATGGCACATTCTCGTTCTTCAACTACGTATTCCCCAAGAGCGAGCAAAGATCATTTTAAACTAGCGGATTTTAGAGTGCGAGTATGTGCATTCGCTTAAAACTAGAAGACAATTTATAGAGCTTTAAATTTTTACGGAATATTATATGTAAAACTACAGTACACAATGCGCTACTTTATATCTCCAAAAGGTCCTAGGATAGATAAAGAAAGGCCTTCTCTAAGAAATACACCTATCACTATTATTTTTATTCACCGGAAGGTTGAACTCTCTTACAATGTGCGTCATTAAATGCGACCAAAAGAGTTCGAGATAAACATCATAACAATAATAATTAATTTTAAATTCTTCCTTTCATTATCGTTAATTGATTACGTATTCCATACTTAAAAACTATAATGAAACAAGATGGAATTTACTCAAAATCTATCGCTTTCAAGTTTTATAATCTCCTGTGATGAATTTGACCTGTTTTTACTCTTTTTAATTTCAGTATATTAATTAAATATAAAAATTAATAAAACCAAAGCAGATATCAAGGTGTTATTTAAACCAAATCGAAACCTGCACATCTTCAAAACTGTTAGTTTCAAAACAAATGGACTTCTCTTGATTAACATAATACGTTTCATACAAACCGCTCGGGCATATGAAAGTATCAGAACGAAACTTTGACAGACACCTACTTTAGAAAATCGAATCCGCTGTATGAGACTAAGGTTAGTAAAATCAAAGAAAAGTGCTAAAGACTATTATTTCCGTCTCTAAAGATTGCTTAGTAGATAAGCTAGAGAGAACTTTGAGTTATTTTCTAAATTTCGATATAGTTAACGGTTTCAGAGACGTCGTGGCTTCGCGATTTCTTGCCTATATAACCTATCACGATCCGACTTTCCAGCCATAAAGGACAAATAGAAAGCTTACAAATTTCGCTTACTACTAAATGCGCATCGTCCTCTAATGATATTATAACGATGATAGCACTTTTTCCAAAGCATATGTAATCCTTACATATTATTTCTAAAGATTTGTTTTCGTTGACTGGCGCTTTTCTCCCTTCACATTCCATCAAAACATAAAAATGACACCATTTTAATGAGAAAATTTCACACTTTCAGCTGAAAATAAACCAACAATGAAAAATGCATTATATAGTCAAACATCGAATTAAAAGTTGAATTTGTCCATAACGTTTCATTATTGGATGTGTCTAGATATCTATCGATACAAAAGAGGTATATCTTAACGGCCACTGATACAGAAAATGAAAGTATGTCTATTAGGTGTTTTGGTGTTTGTGTATTCTTTTGTAGTGATTGGAGTGTTTGTTGAAATGTATATGGGCGGGGAGTATATGTCTGCAAAAATTTCGCTCGGGGTAACTAGTTACTATTGCAACCACATCCACTATTGTTGTTACATATGCTACCATTAAATACCATAATTCTTATAACTATATATATTTTTACTATACTATAATATATACTACATCTACATAAATACCCTGCAAGCCGCCAATCGGTCTGTGGCAGGGGGTGTAAACACCGAACGATTGAGCTACTTTTTTAGTCTATTATTATCGCGTATCGCGTACTACTACTATTAATATTTTATAATTATAATCAGCATTACTGTTCGTTGAAAATGCTAACTTTCGCGGGCTTATATTCCGGCGTCGGAAAAAATTTCAAAGGAGATAAATTTCAGTTTCATTCCGAGCGCGCCGGCCATTGCACGTATCGGGGGAGTAAAACCGAAGAGAAATGGCGTAAGGAATAGACGCGATGCGTACATACAAATACATATATATATATGAACACGCGTAGCGAGTGCGATTATGGTAGCAGTAGCACAGACCCCTCCTATTTATCTGTCTGGCCGGTAGAGGGGAGGAGCGGCTACCGGGGACCTCGAGGGATAAATCTGGACGTGCATTGTACCAGTGGTGCTTGCTATGACGAAGGCACGGCCAGACAAGAATAAAGTGGAGGGTGTGGAAGACTGGTTTGGGTTGGATGTTGGGGTTGCGCCAGGTAGTTGGGGGTGGAAGGGTTAAGACCCGTGCTGCCCTCTGTGAAGCAGACGGAGTGTGAGGGGGAAGAGATTGTCCGTAAATTGGTTGTCGACTTTTTGACTTCTCTCGATGGAAGAGGGCCCACGATCTTCTTCAAGGACATTTGGGTCCTTTCTTTCCGACAGACTGTCTGGCACCAGCGAAGGCTGTCTCATTTCATCTGTCCCTTCACAAAAAAGCGGACTTACATTTCCATAGAGTCCGGTTCTCGAAAAATAAAAGTTGCTTTCGGTGGAGGAAAAAGGAACTGATTCTGGACTTGGAAAAGACGCTGGCGCCCGGTAAATGATGTTGGTTTAAGCTGCTAAAAACTGAAGGGTTTTCGAGGAGGAGTTTTTCGAAAATTCATTAATGCCCGCCTCCGTTTGTTCTGAGTCGCCGTAAATGTGGTCATCGCTCGAAAGGTGCCGATGAGTCAGCGGAAAGGAGACAACTGGAGGGTTTTGCGATATCAACTGCACGCTTATTGCATAATTTACCCCTGAAGATCCTATGAAATTTTCCGGAAAGTTTCGCTGTAAAGCATTTGACGTAGAAAGATCTGTATGTCTACATATCTTTTCGGAAATGAAGAGACTTGCTGGTATACCCGCGAATATAAACTTAACGTTACTTCGTTCAGAAATTAGCAACAGCATTCGCTCGTCCACCACCTCATTTCCTGATGACGCCATAGCATATTCCATCGAGGAGTCGTATCAGGACGGCGAGAAAATATACAAAATTAAGTTCGACAATTAGCTTTTCCTGTCTACACCAGTGATTTTTAATGTTAATCATACACCGAGACGATATCAACATAATTTAAAACCGATTCGACAAAATAAATATTAGCACGACATTCGACTTTAAAACCGGATGCAAATTTTTCGTCTAATACAATCTGTGATGTACAAAAAATTATAATACTGGCAATAAAAATGTGATACAAAAAGCGGTCTTTTCATACATCCGTATTACGTTAGGACAAGATTTCTATGGGGAATTCTAAAAATTGGTTAAATAAATTAGTTTTTTACGCTCATGAGATTTTGTGCATTCATTTATGGAATTCATTGTAGTACAAGAAGTGAGAAAACTTCAGACTTTAACGCTTATCAAGCTATTTGGTAAGAGTAATAACACGGTTATGTCATAAGGGTAAATTTGTTTTCCTTCCTTCTGCAGCACATTTCGAAATATTTCATCAAGTAAGTTTTGAGAAATTAGGATATAAAAATGTCAAACGATAATAATAGAAGAAAGTATTGCCCCTATAAGAACACCAACACCTAGTACCGTCATAAACGCAGACGTACTTTCTTAAATAATTGAACTCGATGTAGAAAGAATACGTGCTGATTATTGGAATATACTGCTCCGTCTACAGAAGCTTCCTTCTTGTTCTGAAAGTCTATCGATGCCACAAAAAATTTAACTGCAGGGGGTGTAGATGCGAAAGGAGATTACTGGAGAGGCGATGGACCTCGAGATCTGCTACTGAGATGCCGTAACTGGACCCTACAACTATCCTATATTGCTCATTGTATAAGAAAGGCCCATAAAGAGGAAAATTTTATGCGAACAGGTATGTTTCACGTAATTATTAGATTTCTAACGAGTAGTGATTAGCACGGTGAAGAAGCCTACCTACTGAAGAAAGTAAGTAAATGTAAGTCTATTTAAGTGAATCTCGGAAATACTAAATTACACACTTCGACTAGGTGAAAGTTATTAATTATTAAAAGAATCTTTTCACATGAAACAAAGCCGCATGAAATGTGTAGCATTTGCATCGTTGTAATTTGCATCGTGTATTCCAGTTAGCAATGAGACTTTGATGTCTATATTACGATGGGTACATTTGAGATGTGCGTGCTTGAACGTGAGTTCATCATGTAATCATACTACAAACACACAACCGTCTTTATGCAATAAGTTGATAAGAAAATTGTTCATGAAATCTAAAAAAAACACTGCTCTAATTTTCATAACTTGCTTGGAATACCTCCATAAAATATTGCTTATTCTGCATGTTATTATTGATCTACGTAAAATTTACTCCCTATGCTCCTAGCTCCTAAGGAAGACTTTACACTTTTTTCGCATTATTGCACAAAATTTAATATGTGCTTCAATCGTCACCAGGAAATTATTTAGACAAGGATTCCTATCTAACAAATTTGTTTTTATTGACATTGTTAGAGAGGTCAGCTCTGCTCTCTCTGGTAATTTTTTCTAATGGGTTGTTTTTTAAGCATAGTGTACCGCCAAGGTTTATGCGATAGGCGGTAATTGAAAAAAATTAAGTTAATTATTTTCACGGGAATTTCATTTCTATATTCTCCCATGTTTCCGAGGTTCCCATTCCCTTCGTCTAATCTCACTTCATTTTCAATTATACAAATTTATTTAAACCATTTATTTCTGGTTTAATTTATACCGTGTTTCTCCGAAAATAGGCAATAACATGAGATTTCAGAATATTCTCAATATAAGTCCTACCCCTAATACAAGTCCTAGCTGAGATCGTAAACCAGAAATTGTTAAATTCTACTTAAGTAATTCATGTATGAATAAATTTAGATAATATCATAGACATTAGAGCTTTAATAATAACAAGCAAAATCAAAATAATAACCTCCTCCATAATAGCGTATAGAAAACCAAATTGCTATTTTAATGCGTTGAATATCCTTAATGACTTAAGTGCCAGCAGAATAAAAATACCCTGAAAATAATCCTAGAGGCGTCCTTAAGCGCAAAAGCTAATAAAAGATCCAGTCTTAATTTCACGTTAATTTAAATAATAAAGCAGCATAAGGTATAATGTGGAGTAGGTACTCTATCGAGCATTACCACGCCAACTACATCGCAGGTGGAACTGAATACAAACGCGTCTCGGATGAACACTTTCTAATGGCACTCGAAATACGACCCTTGGAAGAAGTCCCTTACGAGGACCCTGATTAGAGCTGTGTTAAGCAAGTTCACGACCCACAACGCAGGTAGCTCAGCATTACGATTCCATTTTACTACACCTGCTCCTACGAAATCTCATAACAAATTCCACTTCGCGCCAAAAGAAGAGGATATTTCATAAAGGGGCGTTTTGTATCCCTCCTTATCTCGCGACCCAATTCTACCTCAGATACGAGTCACAGATCTTCGGATTTCAATCATAAAAACGAACGACCCTCACCTTCGCAGATGGGAAAAAACGGCATAAAAAAGGGTGTAAACGGGGGATATATTAGGGAAGCCGTGGGAAGTGGTCTATAGCTGCGGGGAAAAGGGTAAGAAGCGAGGTTCTTTACCTTCAGTCCCTTTTTAAGACACGGTAGTCATATGGGAGAGGTAGGGACATTTGTCTCGAGGGAGACGACGGTGGCGGCACAGGTAGCGGAGGGTAGGGGAAACACTCTATCCGTTTGAGGCCTCGGGGTATGAAGGGTCAGATTTAAAGGATGAGAGGCTTTTTAAAGAAGAATGGGAGATCGAGATTAGGTGGAAGTGCATGCGTGGATGCGTATGGGAGATGTAGTGGGTGGGGATATATCCCGGAATGCGTGAAGCGAAGAAAGGGAATTAGAGCTGTGGGATGGGGAAACGATCTTCCATTCGTCTGAGCTTTCTACGCACCAATTTCTTTTGAATAATAAAACTGTAAGAAGGGTTTGGGGAAGACTACCCGACCAACGACACCTGGGTAAGCCGATGGATTATCCCAGCAATAATAATATGAGATTTTTTTATGAATGTGTGAATGCGTATATTCCCATATATCTCAAGAACTCAAAACTGATCGATTTTTTCCAATCCTAATTGTGGGCACCTCGCCCGTAATATACTACATTTCGCCTTCAAATTCGTCGAAGGATAGGTAATGGAGAAATAAATGAATAAACGAATAATTAAATGAATAAATACTCAATGGGGAAATAAATTAATAAAGGTCTTTATTTGGGCGAGAGTAGCAGGTCTTATTTTCCATTAAATCCAAATTTATACAGAAGGGGTATGCGGAACTTCGATATTCGATACGGATTTCGAATTGGCGGTGAAATACGGATACGAATTTTAATTAAAATTTTCGTGATAATAAGAAATTCAATAGTAATAAAATCAATTGTACTTGATTAAGTACTTGATTGAGTACTTGATAACGATGCGATATAAAGTTGCAAGAGTATAAATTTCACAACTGCTTGAAGCTTGAATTTGCGATAATTGCGGTAAGAGGCAACATAATTTCTAAATTTCGTTCTGACGACTGCAATTCTTGAAATAAAGTAAATTAAAATAACGACAAAGTTCTCGTGTACTGAAGTAAGCATAACCCTGGAATTTACTAAATTATCTCAAGCTTCGGAAAATTACAATTTTTCATATAGGTAAATCTATGCAACCGAGAAACGACGGATTACCAGCATCGAATGGAGATGACTCAGATTAGTAAAGGCAAAACTAATTTCTTTCGTAGAAAAAGAACTGCAAGAACTTAGAACGAAAGAAGTGAACCGCTGATATGATGAACAAGTAAAGAAGTAATATAGGAATTGGATGCAATCAATTCAAAAGAAATTTAATCAATAATAAATGCATCAAAGAAAGAAATCATGAATAGAAACATCTAGGTACATACATTACTACGAAGTAGACAGATTAAATTTAATCGACACCAAAAATAAACAGGAATTTGTGATGTAAAGTAACATTGAAATAAATCAGTTCCTTTTAATTTGATTTACCGCTATATCAAGACATCCACTATTCAAATTCTGCTAAAATTTATTCTTATTATTTTAAATCATTAATAATTATTTCAAAATAATTTAAGGCGACTGCCCTCGAAAAATGGCATTAATAGAAGAATTTTCATTAAAACTATTTTTTTTTCATATCGATAAGTATCGAAGAACAAATTTTTTGATTACTTTAAGATCGAGAACCATTAAAAATAGCTCAGATTTCCGATAGTTAAAGAACTTTGAATAATAGGAAAGATAACATTAAGTTAAAGGAATACATGACGTAATGGCATATTTAGGCTTATAGTCGTGGGAAATATCCCGAGGATACACTTTCCGAAAGGGTGCCAGGTGCCTTGCCGAGAGCAAATATGCTACCGTATGCTCCAGGTGTACCCTAAATTCCAGAAGAGGGTTAGCATGAGAGAATTTTAGTTGGAGAAAGTCTGCATTCTGCAGTCATTCCGAGACTGTCTGCACATTAATCACCAATTTAAGGCGCCAATATGCAGGTATTAGATACATTTGATCGGAATCCATTTTACTAATTTTTTGACATTTCTTTGTTGTTGTGACCAAATTTACGCTCTATGAGTACTATTAATGCAAGCTTTGACAAAATATGAAGATATGAACAACCTGTTTGAACCCCTTCAATTTTGAAAATTAATTTTTCGCCCCCTTCGTAAAATGTATCCTGTTGAATTCGAAGGAGAAAAATTTTTGGGTTCTATTCAATCCCAAAAGATACTTGCAATTCATTTTTCTATGAGCTACAACGGTAAAAATTATATAGCATACATATCTCCTTAGGTGTTAAAAAATTGGATTTATTATTTGATAAATTAGAAACTTTCATCATCATAAAATATGAGTTTTTAATATCCTCTTTCAGATAATTGAAGCAAAATCTTGTTTCAATTTTACATGCGAGCGATATTTTACAAGTAACAAAAATTTAATGATAATATTGTAATGAAAATAATCTGCATTAAATATAATTTTCTGTAATTAGGTTTCCTTAAATCAGTTATACATTTTTATTTCAGCATCTAGAAGAGCGAAAATTAGCATATCATACAGCTTTGTTTAAGAAACGCAATCTTGAAATCGTCAATGAAGTTCATGATAATAAAAGCATCTACATGATATGTAAAATAAGAGAATATATTAATAAAGCCAAAGAAAAGGAAACAATACTCTCGTGAGACGTAATCGGGGAGACAATAATATTTCCACAAAACCGCAGCGTTGAGTCTCTAAAACCAAAACAATCACGTTTGCATGCGGACGCTCTTTTAATTTGCTGGTAATTAATCACTTCATTGTCGTCATTTAAACAAAAACATGCGTCAAAATTATTGGTCTTTTTTCAATCAAATTATTCCCATCACAAAAACTATACCTCTTCACCGCAACCTATGGAAACTCCGGAGAAAGACTGATGCTTACAAGGCAAGATGAGCGGTGAGTATGCCATTGGTTTCCTCACTGAGCTACAGCGGAAAAAATACCCGTAATTACAGCATACTGATCCAAAGAATACTACCCCTACTTGACAATTTTCATAGCATTCAGTTACAAGTGATCGAAAGGAATAACGTTGTTCAGCATCTCTCATACCTAAGTAGCTTTCACATTATCTCAGCCACGAACGAGGAGACAAAAGTAAATGAATGATCACTTTTCTTTAGGGTTTACCAAATGATGAAAAATATACGAGTCGCAGTAGGAGCGGATTTATAAATAGCTACAATAAACTCTAGTTGAGGGGCCCATACATTTAGGGAGGTCATTAAGACTTTGTTTATGAACTCTTAATAATTTCGTACAATTTATTGCGAATTTTTAGAGGTAAGACGGGTTCACGGTTACTTGTATTTTGCTTTAGGAAAGAATTTTATGTAGAGCAAGTCTACATAAAATTTTTATAGAATATACTACATATTTAATTTCTCTATATAATGCAAAGTCTATCCATCGCTCTATAATTTATGGAAATAGTGCTTATATTTCAATATAGCCCTCCAATATCAAATATTATTAGTAGTATTATTAAAAATGCTTCGAGAGCTGAGGTCATTTCGCACATAAAGGCACCCATCGAGAATCGAACCCAATTTCACTTTCACCAAAGATGAACAAGCTACCTATTTGGCCATCCGGTATCCTCACAGCTATCAAGTAATCTTAAGAAATATCTGATGAAAATTTGACCGAGAGAAAGGAAGAACTTGCAGGAGAACACAGATTTTATAGAATTATAAGATCTCCAAAAACACCGGAAATAATCAAAATTTAAGATGCTAACAGTTAAAATAAAGAAGATCAAACTAAGGAACTAAACTATCAATGACAACAAAAAATAAACAAAAATGACGCAATAGAAAATTGCAAAAATTGATTAGTAAATATATCTGGTGATCGACAGTTATTGAATATACGAAGCAGGCCATATGAATAAGAACGGTAAGTGATAACTATTGGAGAAGCAGAGCAGTGGAACAAGGTCTGTTGAAAGGGATGAATGAAAATGATAAAGTTACGTCATTGGATTTTTACCTATCATTATTTATATTTTCAAAATCTTAAAAAACTCTGGTTCAAACGGTCGGAAAGAGAAATTCCTTAGAAAATGAGGAAAGGGTCTAATTAAAACTTCAGAATGACCATAAGAGAGAGGTAAAAAAATTCTGGCTTCTGAAAAGATGGACATTACTTTTGGAAGGTTTCCGTAAAAGATGGATATGTCTTTTACAAGCAGCAGTCCAGAAGGAGGACAATAAGCAATGATGGGTGGAACAAACTTAAGAAAAATATTCTAAAGACAGGTGAGAGTGACATTTAAAAACGGTACAGTATACTAGGGGCGGAGAACCTTTTCCTTTGGAAGGCTGCATTAGAGGTCTTCATGGGTACGGCCCATGTCCTGCCCGCCCCATAAGCAAGGGTCAGCAGGGTAAAGCTGGTGGACTATTGGACTCGGGTAAAACTTCGGCAGGAAATATAATTATTCATGGTCTTGCGGATGTTTAGGCTCTTCTATTGTGTTTTAAACTCTCTGAGAAACAACATTTGCTGTTTCTTTTCTCCAGGCTAATTTAAAACTATTTGCAAATTCACAGCCATGCATATTTCTCAAAATCTTGTTTGAGGAAAACAGAGCTAAAAAATAACATTTAAACAAGATCTTTTACTTTGGAGAAGTACAGCATATTATATCAATTTTCTTAATTTTAGTTTCGAAAGACTTTTGGAATTCCTGAAGAAATGATGGTAGGGCATATAAATAATCTCAAATGCTGCGACCAATCACTGGAAAATTTAAGACAGATTCAGGTCTGGATTGGGAGCGAAAATTGTTATATAGGTGCAGGCCGAGTATTGTTATTCCGATTCCATCTAGATTATCCAGGACCAGGCCGAAAGTTTTGACTCAAGAAAAGCTATACATTGCATATGAAACCATTACAGTGCATTTGAATTATTTATTACAAATATAAATATTTAATGAACATGTGTTCAAAATGAGAATACTTAAGCTCTTTCTTATGAAAAAGAATCAAATCTCAAAGAAATATAAAATGAGCCTTTTTTCCCATATTTTTGACCTAATTGAAGAGGCTGAGCAATTCAGAGCATCTACCCGTAATAATATTCGCTCCGATTCAGCGAAAAAAAAATTCGGTTTAGTTTCTGATTTTGCATTTTCAGCCAACGTCGAACCTGGTCGAACTGATATCTTCGGTCCATAAATTCTAATATATATAATACTATCTATCATTCTGAAAGTTTGTTTCGTTATTTACAACTTTTTTATATGCACTAAATTTTAGGATGAAACTAATTAGTAATTTGTAGCAAGTCGTTACACATGCCTGTAAACCTTCCTCCTATTAGACTATATAAATAAATTACGGAATGAATAGCAATGTTCGGTATCGGTTCATGTTCCAGAATTTCAATTTTATCTGTTTTAGTTTAGTTTTCACTTAAGCAAAAATAACGATTCATTCCTGTTAGACACCCAGGCGATATTAAAAATATTAGTCACTGTATCTTTCAAGCAGAGAAGACCCGTCTGGTTTACATTCCGCAGGCGCAGGTAGCCTAAACGCATTACACGGGCTACTTCATAGCACGACTATTAAAGATAAAGCGTTTTTGGAAGCGCATCCAAAAGGATTTTAATTTGGACGGTATAGAGAACGAGAAAAACAAACAACGAGAAATTTCGACTTCGCAGGAACGGTAAGGAAAAGTACATATATTTCTGGAGCACTTTGGAGTCTGTGTTTAAAAGCAACTTTCGTATTGTTTTTGTTTGGAATGATAGGTATTAATGCGATCTTATAAGCGAGTGGCGCAGGGCGAGGGGCTTTTATCTTGGGCCCCTTTTCCTCCGCACCATTAATTAAAACAGTCCACCTGGTCCTTCTCTGTCAACTCCACCTCTTCCACGCATTACTTCTCCCATTCCAAAGCAGCCATGGGAACATTTCACCATACACTCCCGAGATCAACGCGTCGAAACAGGAGAATACCTTACCGAGATAGCAGTCGCTTTACTTGGGGTTGAGGGGGTATTTACCCCCGAAGTTTAAAACTTGGAAAAGTAACTCTCTTTTTAGTAACCCGTCTGGCTGTATGGCTCGAGCAGTTTCAACCAAGGTAGGCGCGATCCGGGACATGAACTATGCAGAGGATGAAAATCTCAGGATAAAGATATAGTAGAACCCGGTTAAGAAGCTTTTCAGGGGATCGAATGAAAACTGCGTTATAAGTGGGATAGCGCTATAGCTGGAATACTGCACATTTATATTTCTTTTATGCTGGAGAGCAACAGGAATGTATTCTTTAATTTTAATTAAGTACTTTGCACCTTAAAAAGGTAAAAGAATCTAACCTATAGAAAAAGCCTTCAGTATATGGAATTCCATCACTGGGAGAATAAAATTCAAACAGAGTATGAACCTGATGGTAAACTAACTCTATTCGAAACCGGTAGTTTTAATAAATGTACTCCTGTGGAATTTTGCTTATGTTAGTTAATTTTATTTTCCCGGCAAAAGAATCTTTGATTTGCACTGTATCCAAAGAGTTCGCGAGCTATTCCTGTGTATTACTAGATGCTTTCTCCTCATACTTTTTAAAGAATGGTCTGCTTTTCGTATAATCCTTCCTTAAAAAATTTTAGTCAATATTAACTCCTCAAAGGAGCAATTTCTACCAAATCGACAATTAGAGAAGAATAGGATATGCAATTTCAGTCTACCAAGAAGGTCTTGATTAGGAATCGTCAGAATAAGAGAAGGAGGTCTATATATTAAGTGAGAGACCTGAATTCGAGCCCCAGCCACGTCGATATTCTTCATATCTGTTTCTCTTTAGGTTAGCAGCCACACTGCTATCCGTACTTACGTACTTTTCTCTCATCCATATCATTAGCTGATATATTTAGGTTTAAAACGCTAGAGGTGCACAAATGTAGTTGACAGAACTATCGAAAAGATATGTCTACGTAATATATGCATGGGATGCATATATTACGTAGACCAGAGCATCGAACTGGAACTTAGATACCGAAAACACATTTTTGCCGGAGTGAAAACCGAACCCCAACCGAAAAATTTGAAATTCATAAATACAAACCGAAAAAGGTAGATCATTCCGTTCCGGTTCCAGCTCAAAACGATACCATTTTACTTTTACGTAAATGGAGGAAAGCTTTACTAAAAGTGAGTAACTGCGGCTTACAAAAAACTATTGAAGATCTATTCTAAAATTTAGAGTAATGTAATGTGAAATAATAAAGAAACAGTAAAACGGAGCGGAACATAAACAACAAAAAAAAACCTTCAAAAGGAGATTAAACATAAGATTACAGCGGTGGGAGAGAGAAGATCAGTTCGAACCTCTTCGACGTAGGCAGAAGAAGTAAAACCGGTATTGAACCAATATTGGTTTATTCCTTGAACTGGTGGGGAAAACGGAACGAAAAGTAATGGAGTTCGATGCCCTGCCCTTGATCTCCAAAAGTGCATCCGATGACTGCGCTTCGTAGACCTCCAGACTTCAGGACAACTGTTCATAGATTATGACCGCCGCAATGACTAATCCACTGAAAGGGCAAAGTCGCGCGTTAAACACAACTGAAGCTACCCTTCCACACTTATTTAATTACCGCTAATGTTTCTTAATATTCCGTCATGCTGATGTCCATCAGTTCACAGTTCAATTCGAATGAGTTATGTGCGCATGTTTATAAATCTCGCTCGCTCTTCGGTCACGAAAATAATAAATAAGTGAGGACGGGGTGTCGAAGGTCGAATTCTACTGCGTCTTGATTTGCTTCCGGGAATAATATTCCATCTTCTTCAACTCACAATCCTGATGAAAGAATACCTCAATTTGAACAATAAGTAATCTTTGATGCAAATGTTTGGCATCAAAAGCAGCCTAACAATACATACGACCTCACTAATCAAAAATTCCCCATCTTTTAAGCTAGGAACATCGACTAAATATCCTCTCTGCAAAGATAATTACCTAATTTTCATGTAGCAAACGGTCTCCTGTTTGGCCATAGATTAGCCAATACACTCCCATAAGAAATACTTGAAAAGTTCACTTTTATCGCTAGCAGGCATCATTTGTTTGGTAATATTAACTGGGATGAAATCCATAAGAATTAAAGACTAGTAAATTTTTTAATGAATTTTCTTCCTTATGGAACTTGTAGGTATTACAAAAAACTTTGCAGTTCCCATGAATTCATTTATGAAACTTCCAAGAATTAGTTTCGTGACGAAGTGGTTGTGGAAACTAAAGAAAGAGCGAAGGAGACCTAAGGAAAGAGTCCGTCCGCCAAACCTCAAAATGCTTGTGACGATACATATAAATGTAAGAGTCCACTTATATAATACTTATATATGTATCCTATATAGGTAATTCATAAACAATAAACACAAATAAATATATGGATTATGTTGACGAGAGAAGTTCAATCAGTTCAACGGTAATTAAACTGTAAACAAAAATAAATAAAGTTTCTTAAAAAAAGAAAAATAACTCACTAAATAAATCCGCTAAAGTTATATTCTAACTCGACTAGATGAACATCTTATGATAGAACATATCATAAGATGTTCCTGAGCTACACTTGATTCTCCAACAAAAACAATTTTTAGTAGGGAATTCATTTACAAACTTCGGTAAGATTTGGTGGGACCAATTTGAAATGGGCCGAGTGCTAGAAAATCAACGACGAATATCATCGGATTGTGCCTACGAGACGAAGGCCAAAGGCGTCTAATATTCGAGATACGTGTTTCAAAAGGACTCCGAAAAAATATCCACTTCACCAGTTCCCAAGATTTCTCTGTTCGCGTATCTTATCTCGTGGACATCCTTTCGAAGACGACAATTTCAGAAACGTCCGCCTATGAAAAGACACAGTCGAACAAAGGGATCACAGCGACCGAAAGAGATTTCTTATGTTCAAAGTGGGAGGAGTAAAAATTGCTCCTTTGAAGATGACGGACAAGCATCCCAATAGCGCTCCGAGAGGCGGTTTTATGGGAGACCTCTATATCTTGTGAAGGGAATAAAGCGCCTCTTCCAGTTGGATTATAAGATTGAAAAGGAAAGGGAAGGGTGGAGCTTTCTGAGTGGAAGAGATGAAGGTGAGGAGGAGAAAGCGTGACATTCTCTGCGGAAATATGGCCAGATAATGTGACACAGTCTTGAGCTGGAAATGTATAGAAGTAAGAAGATCGAAGGCAAGGTTACCGCTGAACGATATACTTATGGATCTTGGAAGGGAATATTCCTAAGCTTCTTTGTGACGAAGTGTTACTTATTTCATATGAGCTAAAACTCGTCTTCACTGAAAGAATTATAACATTTTAACGAAACAAAAATCATAAATTTAAATTTCTTTTTCTGTTCACTTTAAATTTACTTGCTTATTTTTTTACTTTGAAATTAAATAATTCTGGGAGGAGCCCGTTGAAATTAAGCAAGGAAAATAGAGGAACATTATAAAATGTAATAATGGAAGATCCAAAGCTTATAGAATGCAATAAAGGAAGTGTTAAAGATCCAACCATGATAAATTTTAGGACTGTATATTGGAATTTTTTAAAGTTCCTTTTCTAAGAAAATTGATTGAAAGGAATGAAGAAAGGAAGAATCTCGATTATTGGAAATCGACTTAGTCGGTATGGAAAAACATTGAAATTTAGAACTTTACATATAAGAAATCATACTTTTATCGTCGAATAGAAAATCATGTGTAATCTTAGGCTCAGAAGTCTATCATGGGCTCGTGAGTTTGAACCTATGACTTCCCAGTGATGAGGATAGTTTTTGAAGGGCTTTGTGGACACAGAAAGCAGTTTATCTCACATATCCACGTTGCATATTAATTTCTGAAATAGATAGATAAACAGATGGACACTTCGAAAATTATACCGTCAATTACTTTTGTACTTTTTACCGAATTTTAGGTGCGTTTTCACCCCTCCTTTGTGGGTGTTTTCCCGCAACGAAGGTCTTTCTTCGTTATCCTTAAGTTGCAATGATTTTTTTCCATTTTCCTCTCTTTTTGCTTTTGTAAATATTATACCGACAGACGACGTTAGGTGAAAGAGAGACCCACATGGTCCTAATCTCGACTATAAGTGGTTTATCCATCTATCTTCAACGAATAATTATGAATCGCTGTTACACTTGCATTTTGACGTGAGATTCTACGCGATGAACAAAAATGATTGACGACGGGGGAGACAAAGCAACTCCTGAGACGCTTTCAAATTGAATCTTCCCTCGAAATGAAATCTTCTTCCATCGGAATTTTTCCCGGCGAATGAATCCACGTCTCCTCCCGAGAGTTGCATCTCGATTGCCAAAAAATACTCGGTATGCATGACTCTTCAATCAGACGAGCACATAGAAGAGAAATGCGTGGGAGTGTGTTTGTTTACAGTGCGGTGCGAATGCGTATGGAACGAAATCCAGAGGACGGAGCAATGTTCGGAATAAAAGAGCGTGGCGAGGGCTAAAAACGCCTACACGCGTGTAAATAAGGGCCACGCCCGGTAAAGCACGCCTACGCCGACAAAGGGATGGGGCAATAAAGCGACAGGAGGGCCAACTTTGAAAAAAAACAACCGACTTTTATTTTTGAGAGTGCTGCGGAAAGGAAAGATGTTTCCAAAGAACTGAGCTTAATCTTTGATATACCAACTCCTTATAAATTAAAAATCTGTTTCCAAATATAGTTCTTAATTTCTTAGACAGGAAAAAAATTAAATAAATATTCCCACACAATGAACATATTATATAAAATTATTTGATTTAATTGGATATTTCGAAATTGTGCACTGGAATAAGAGAGCGCATATTCGTATTACTATATATCTCAATGTCGGTAGTTCTGATGAAAATTTAAAAAAGCTATCCAGCTACATACGTGTACAAATGCAATCAATGTGTTTTTGCAGTAATTCAAAGAACGCCATAAACTTGTTTGAAACCAAAGTAATTCTCAATTTTATTTGAAAACCAAAATTTATTAGAAAATTACGACACACACTTAAACTCGTTAAATATGGTTTTCGTGGGACCAACTGGAAACTGCGCTGTAAGCGAGATAGTGTTTTAATGGGGATAAAGATAAGATTTTTTTGTTTTGAGCAATCGAAAGACAAGGTAAGGTTATTTCGCTCATTAATATTTAAATGACTACTTTAGTCTTAAAATAGAAAGAACTCTTCTACAGTTTGCTTCAGTCGCCACAGCAGAAGATGGGATTCCTAGGGAGTCCGCAAGATATTACTATGTAATAGACTTGTTTCAGAAGAATGGCCAGCTTTTCAGATTAAGGGAACGCAATCCTTAGTTTCTTCATTTTGACATATTCACTCAAGAACCAGGCAATCTTTTTGGTCGTATCAAATGAGGAAAAGATCGGCTACGGCGGGTTGTAGTGCATCTTGGAACGGGAGATATCCGCGTAATAGGCGGTCATCAGAGCGTCTTTAGCGGGATTTTACCATATACTTCCTATGTAGGGGACGGAGACGAAGACATGCGTGTATTAAACGTGATAGCAACTTAAGCGGGAGTGTTTAAAATGGGTTTGACTATACTTTAATTTCAAAATTCGATTCTACTAGAAATCATGGGATTCTGCTGAGGAAACCTGCACCCGCGAACATATATGCTTATATTATACGCATTTTTGAAATTGATTTATTAAAAATAGAAATATGAGGACGTCTGTAATTCCTAAATGTATTACTCAAAGTAAGTATTTGCCGAGGTTTTTCGAAATGGAAAGACACAAAAATATGAATTCGTAAAATGGAATATTTATTTTTAAAATGAGGCTGCAGTGCCGTTTAAGTTTACATAGAAATTCAAGTGCTTCTAATATAGCATGAAAATACTGTAATGAAAGATGTAAGAATACAGGTATTTGATGAATAATTGCCTGAACTTCGGAAAACTATAGTTCCTCTCAAAACCACGAACTCATCCTTAAAACCCAAAAAGTTCTTAGAATATCGAAATGCTTGGTGTGGTACGTCTGACTGAGAGAGCAAAAGGGAATGGGTAAACCTTTCTCTCAAGTCGACATACTATGTTAATTTCCCTTCCTTTTCCTGAGATAGATATACTACATAATCCCCATAAAGATGTAAGCACGACTCGGAAAATTGGTGTTCCGCTCCGCACCAATAATTTAAGACGTCGCTTGGGTCCCTTTGTTTATTTTGGCAACAGGACAACATTTGGGCTGATTTAAAAGCAGGAAGCGAAAGAAATATGCCTTTCCGAGACGGATATCTGCTTCTATTCGTCCACACCCATCGAATGGAGATTTATAGCAAGGAACCTAAATAAACTCTCGAAAAAGGCCATTTAAGATTAGGATGGTCGAATTCGATCCTGAGAAGAAATAATTCGATTGAAAACGGAAAGAGTTTTTACGCCAAAAGTAATCAAATTAATTTTTTGAATACTCCTATGAATTTCTGGAATTATATTACATATTATACTATGATTATATTAGATTACAATAAATGAATTATTTTCTAGTATTAATTGAAACATTAAATAAGTATATATACATAAGCAATATGAACATCACGCAATTCTCTATCAGGATAAGCATATTCTCCGCCCTATTAATTTTCTTCTCCTCATTCAGCTCTTGCTCGATTTTCCTCTCAATTAAAGATAACTCAAATAACCGCGATAAATATTTCTATTTCCCAAGCACCTCCTAATCAGTCGCGTATTTCATAGGATACCGTTGAAATTTCAGGGATGCAAACTCAGACTGACTAGTTCGTACCCAGGAATCAAGCTTTCATAAACTTTATATTTTACTACTACAGGAGTAAATCAAAATAAATTTAAGAGTTCAGTTCCTGCATGAAATTTAGATTCCTTGGTTTAAATTGGCTACCGTCATTTCTAAAAATTCAAGCTCGTAATCAGAAGTGGCGTGCGGTGTGCGTGGGGCTTGTTGCTAACATTTTGTCTCCCATGGCGTGCCCATTTATCAACTCCAATTTCGCGGCACAATAAATCAAGCCTTTATTACTTCTTTTATAAATTAAAAATTCGAAAAGGAGAAAACACCCACTGCGGTGTAAAATGTTTTATTAATATCATAAAGATCCCCATTCGAAATTCTCAAGGCGAAAAATTAGCGTGTAAGTACTGCAAAGTTAGGTGACTCTCGCCAAATGCATGGCGCATCAAGAACATAGTATTAATACATCAATTTGGCGCGGCATTTGGTTTGGAAGCACTCAACTAAAGTTTACAAAAAATTTTTAGAAAAGAAATCAATAAAAAGCTTGATTTAAAGGTATAAAAGAATATTAGATTCCATCTAGATCAATCTAGTCGGGACCTTTTATACCACGGTTTACACCAATTACGTTACCAGCAGGAAACTAAAATGATAGAGAAAGAAAACAAGACCTAAGATCATGGAAATGGAATATTAAAGAAGATATTGTAGATCTACAAGAATGAAAAGACTAAGTCAGGATGCAACGCAAAGATAAAAAGTGCATCAATATGATCCAATATACAAAACAAACTAATAGATTTCTAGATTTGGTCGTAAATATTTTCAGACTCTAACCACTCAATGTATAGTGATAATCAAATATTGGAAGGCAATTAATAGAAAGGCTTTTACAATTCATTTGCTTTCCATGTGATACAGTGTAGCGAACAAAGATAAAATTACTGTTTACCGAAGCTTAAGTAAGCTGTAGGAGGAAAATTGTCTTACGTATTACTCCTGACTAGAAAATTGCATTACTTCTATAGTAGTACTTAACTGTAGTTACAGTATAGCTATACTTAACTGTAAGTCCAGCGACTATGGCGGTACTTTCTGTTCACATAATTTCATTATTTACCTCAGGGATCAGAATCATCGCTTTGAGAAAACCGACCATTATTAAGGCTCAAATAAATTAATAAGTAAGAAACAACAAAAGTGCTGAATAGCATTAAAATTCATTTCCCTTTTCTAATTTCACTAGAGCGTGGAAATTCTCATTCGCTGAGGTTTGATCTCGCCAAGGATGACGAAGGGGTCAATCGGCATCATCAGTCAATGTTAATTGGGTTAAAGTTCATCAAAATAGACGATTCTCTGCTCATTTCGAAACGCTCAGAGCTAATGAAAGATAACTTACAGATGTTTAGTCGTTCTCTTGAAGTAAGATGTTTGCACAAGTTATTTTTGAAACTGAACTAATTTATTTTAAACCGATAATCGACTTCGATCTCGCGGAAAGTCTATTTATTGAGTAATGAGCGAATGTTAGAATCGAGTTAAGAGTTCAACTAAAGCCATTCATCACGTGTCGTAATTAGCTTCTGATAAGATATATGTACCGGTGGTTTAAGACGTGTGACATTTAGTTACTCGTATGTGACAAATCGCGTCGGGTCATATAAACCTGAAATTTACTGGATTACTAAAATCGTTTTTTAGACATTTTCCCAATGAAAATCATAAGATATAGTGCTCAAATTAAATGGTTTATGAAATATAACAAATGACCTATTTACTAGCAATATTTTACGACAAAATTTTAGCTATACGACCGGTATATTTATATGTATTAGGATTCGTTTTGATATAGTATGATTGCAACATGATGCTACGTTGCAATTGCTCTTACAATTACAATTCTTACAAACTTAATAAATCTTTTCACAGTTATGAAAAACTGTGAAGAACAATGAATTATAAAAACAAATTGAAACTTAAGGTAAATTAAGTATAGCGATTTTCAGAAAGGCATTTTTACTTACATCTGCTAATGCCCTAAATTTCTCCATAGGCAAACACTAACAAATTACGCGTCGAGTCAAAACGTATGTTTAGATAAGCTGCCAATATACAGCCATCAATTTTGACACCGCGGAATGGCATGGAGGAATGTATAAAAGGATTGCGTTGATCTCTTGTGATCGCACTAAATCTCCAAGCACAAAATTTTCGCTTATTAAATTTCATTCGGAGCAAATGTCTTAGATCCAACGCGACAACACAAGGCTTAAGAAAGTTTAAGAAGAAGTTGCCATTAAATTTGTCAATATTTTCTAATATTTCTGGGCCTCTCCCTCATACGGAGAATATAAGGTATACCCTCGACATAGTAGATGTTATTTCCCGATTCAAGGAATCCTCAGATAATCCGAAGCAATATAGGAAAAATGGGAAATGTGATTTAAATCATTAACGATGAAGAAATATATTGAATATACATCTAAATCTACATAAATACCTTACAAGCCACCTTGCGGCGTTTGGCAGGGGGAAATAAAGAGTGAAGTTTTCAGGTATAAAAAGTTCGAGTCAAATTAGTATTTCGAATTTCATACAGTTCTTATACATATACAGTTCTTATATCCAGAGGATGCGCTAACATCAGATATGATAAGCTAGAAATCGAAATATAAGGCTTGATAAGTGAGCTGCATCTGTTAATTTCAAATATGATTTTGGGAACAAATTTCATCATAAGCAAACGTAAACTCTAAAGAATGAAAATTCCGGATAATCTATTCCCGATAAACGGGAATCAATTGTATTATTCATCTATACAATTCGTGTTGTATTTGAAAACTTCAACTCGTTTATGATAATGAATTCGGTTAAAGATGTTAAATATTTTGTAAACTCCTATAGCGATAAATATACCATTAGGTAGCCTATGTGCCGGATATCCGACGATGTCAACAATTGCCTTCTAAAATTATCTCTGACTTAGAATAATTTTGATAAGCTGGATGTGTCATAAAACCCAATTACAATGTAAATCCATTCTAAACACTCGAGAAGAACCAAGAAACTCTTATTCAGTTAGGGTTGATCAATACTAATATCTTTTATGCAATCACGTGTTCTATTAGTGCAATGCCGATATAAACTCCCTCAAAAGTTCTTTCGATAGGAATACTGAGATTCTGGGATACAGAAGCTGTTTATATTAATATAACGATGGTTTGAAGAGGCATACCGAAGATTTTCTGCAATCGCGTTACTTTTATCAGCGATCAGCGAGTAAAAAGCGCAGGAGACTTCAACGCTCGATCTATCATTGAGGTGACTTCGATGCTCGTTCATTGGAAAGTATTTCAAAGTGGAATCTAAGGCGACCCGACCTGTAAGAGCTGATCCAATTATGATACTATGAGCAGTAACAGAGGATTTTAAATTCACATTCACGGAAACACATTATCTAAAGCAAAGCAGCCGTATAAGTAAAGGAAAGACAAAAGGCGCGATGAATACATTTTAATTGCAGGTTATGAAACTCTGGTTACTGAAACAGGTTAACTCAATGCATTTATGCTCAATGCTATGTGAGGCCGAAAATAATATATTAGATGAGGTCACGTTTCAATAAAAAAGCGTTATTGTAATACTCTCTGACTTGATATGTAAATGCTAGGAAGGAAATTCAGCTCGATGACTCGATTGATTCGGAAAATGTATTTGTGTGAAAGTTTACGTTATGCAATTCAATTTCAACTGATTTCGACAATTTAAACTGATTATAGCGCAAAATAAATGAGAGAGGGGAAGAAAAATTGTTTTTAGGAAAAAACTCCATAATCTGCCTACGATGGTAACAAATAAAAGTCGACCAATGTATGCGCATACATTCTTTCCAATTTCTACCAGTACTGAAGCAGTCGGAGAGCTTTTAGGCTTGCATTACAAGTTTATATACCATCAAAAATTAATGTCAACATTCCGTAACTAGAGTCAGATAATTCTCTTGAAAATTGCACTGATCTTTTTCTTAAACACAAGATGTAGCGATTTTCCAAACACGGAGCAGTTCTTTCTGAATTGAGGTAATCTTGCATTGCATATAAAACTTTAATAGTGAACGGAATGCTTCCCATTGGTTAACCTTCGTATTACCTTTTATAAGTTATGCTTCATATTATAATTATGGCTATGTATTACGTATTAACTTATAAATAAGAGAATATGTGATCATAAATGTGAGTAAGAATAGGCTAAAGAACATGAAGCATACATAATTGCCCTAAGCGTGGATTGTGAAGAAACTGTGGAAATAGTGCGACATCTTGCCATTCATTTCTTACATTGAAAAGTTTTCATAAAAAAAGAAGCAATGATTTTGATCGCATATATAACACGCATCGAAACTAAGCTCGATGTTTTAATTAATTATGTTGTTGTGGAAATTATTTCCCCTTATTTATATGGAATTTTTGATTTTATGTAGCTAAGGAGCTCCATAACGAATAAGAAATGGGATTCGTTCTTTTCTTCTAAATATATAAGATATTGACATTGTTATTAAACCATATTATTATTATATATTATATCTGCTCTGGTTGACGAATAACTCATTTCCATCAAACATCTGAGTAGACTTATTTTTATTATTATTCAGGAAAAAATGCCGAATTATAAGAATGAAACTCCGCAAATGTATGAAAGATTGTGGAATGTTGAGAAACGTAATTCAAGAAATTTACTAGGGTCCCCTCCGTTCTTTTAACAGGTATCATGGTATTAGAAGTAAAAAATACATGCATTATTGGTACATCGGTATTGCAAAAATTGCAAAGAAGTCTTTGCCACCGATATGAAAATATTTCAATTTCCGTTAAAATTCCGTTAAATAAGAAAAGTTAATAATAAAGTTAACTAATAAAAGTTAGTAATTGACTACAAGGTTCAAGAGTTAAAATCTGATGTTTTAAATGGATTTACGCGGGGTTCAAACACGAAACTTTCCAAGGACTTATAAAGCCTTAGCCCTTACGTGTTAACATCAGTCCATCACTTTAATAGAGCGTTGCTTCTAATGTTTTAACATCGAAATAGTAACAAGAATTCATCGCGAAGTAAACCGAAGCCAAATGAAACTACTTTATTTTCACATGAGATGATGAAAGCTAAAGGAAACAAAATTATTAAAATCTGTAAATTTCTTCCGAGATGACGGATGTGACCTAGACGCCGCAGGTTCCCTATGTCCTAGGCAAATTGCTGGTCCTACATAATCATCAAGAAGGAATAGAGGGCAATCGCTCCCCTTCGGATCCGCCCCAGGGTAAACGTAATAACACCCCACAAATATACATAAGCCAAACAACAGAGAGTACTGGAACCAAAATTCGAAAATATTTTCGAAAGATCCGAAAAGCTAAACACCCTCCCAAATCACCATCCTTCGTCACAATTCCAAACCATGCGTCAGCAAGATGAACAGATAGGCCAATCCAATCACCGTGACTCAACGACCGGAAACGTAATCGGGGAGATGTGATGGAAGGGAACTTTCGCCATAGCCATAATCCACGAGCGCGATTTGAGAAACGGGTCCAGATACACAATCTGAGGACGCGATTCGCTTTGGGTGGTCCGTCGATGCAACGCCACAAAGAAAAACAGCGATCCTTATGAGGAAGGGGCACCCAAAAGTTGCCTTATTTGGGGGACAGGAAGCGGACTCCGCCCCCGCCTAGGCATCTGAAGAGTGGTGCCGAATTCAAATGCGACGAAATAGGCGTCCGTTTAAAAGGTTCATCTAAGAGTCATCGGAGTTCGAAGAAGGGTCATCGAAGAGAATGCAAATTGACCATCCTAAAGGGGAAATATACGTGTTATCTAAAGACAAAACGCGCTAATGCGAGACGTGGATAAAATATTCGACGCGATCGTTTCGCACCATCTTAAATAAAGGAGGATTGAAAATTTGATGGAGTATCCCCCCTATGTCGGTACGGCTACCGATGGTAAAAACTAGGATTCATCAACTTCTGAAGAGGACAGAATTGGGACGTAACCGGGACTTTGCCTTAAAACTTAGTCGATTTTAATTTCACGTGTTATGAAGGTACTCTAAACTTTTGCACACTACATAAAAAGAGTAATAGTAGTCGTCGAATAGTCGAAAATTAATTCGATCAATGAAATCATCCTAATTGACATCTTCAGGTGAATATTTTCAGTAATTTAGGACGTGCATATGAGAAGAAAGGGGAAAATATAAGTATATATCATCAATTTCAGATTTGTAGGATAATATGAATTTTTAAGATGCATAAATCCTATATATTCACCTGAATTTGTCAACATCTTGAAGAAACCGGTAAATTAAAAATCCGCTCAGGGAATTACCAAATTTCTCCTTTCTAAGATGGTTACTGTGAATTTCCGCAGAGACACTACTGGGCATATCAATTTTGCAATATTCTTTCCCCGAATTCTTCCATCAAGCCTGGATGGTAGAGCAACTGGCCTAGACCATGTCATCATCGTAGTCCAAACTGAATATATGGTAAATAGGAGAATCGCGACTCAATAATATATATCTTGCGTTAAAAGCGAGGCTATACATACGATTTTGTCTCCCGGACGGAGGATTTCGCCTCCCCAGGCATAGTGGCTTATGGGATACCAAGACGATGCAACACTTAAACAAATGAGGTTAAACAAACTTTATTTATTTTAATTATGTATAACTCCGGTTTGAGGGCATAAACGGGATTCATTTTGCTTGGGAAAAGCTTGCGTCATAGAAAATATAGTTAAAAAAAGAAACAAAAGTTAAAAAACCTACCACTATATCTTTGAAAAAAGAGTGTTTGTTCAAACTTTGAAAAATATATCACGCTCTTTTACCTGCATATAGCACACATCTTTTCCTAAATTTTCTTTAGGAAATAGTCTTGTAATAGTGCTCTCATTTTCAACATAGAATTATCCGAAATCAACTAAAACAGAAGTTAAACTTTATTTAAATTTATTAGTGCTAAAAACATTGGCCAGGAATTATTTTGAATTTCCTGCAGTATATGGATATAAGTGTCAGCAGTAAACTACGATGTAAATGAGGGTCTGTTAATAAAAATGAAGAGAACAATTTTTCGGGAGAATTTAAAAGCCTTCGGGTAAATTTAAGTCATCATTTACTTAGGGAAATACTGACGATGTAAATGCAAATGAGAGAAAAATAATGAAACGTGAGATGAGTGATATTATTGATATATGGTTGCATACCCGCATATGTTTAGTGGTAATGAGGTTACACTACGGGATGGAATTTAAAAATTTATAATACGTCATCTAGGTTCTACTCTCCCTGTGAGGTATTACTGTCATTATATGATATTTTTTTATTTTCAACTGAAATATAACAGTATTAAGTTCACATCCATTGCTCCAGGCTAGGAATGCCAAAGTGTAATGTTAAGGTCCTGTGTTATGATAAATTCTTATTTAACTGAAGAAGACTTTGCCATCGGGTCCACTTACAGGCTACTTCAAAAATATTACGAGTACATCATATAATGAACAAAGACCTTATTGGAAATTATACGTAAAACATTCAGTAAATAAAATCTTTTGTACATGTAAAATGATCCCATACATTAAGGATCTGTGGCTCTTCATGATTAGATTTGTTTTCGAATCGGCAGTGAGATTCAAACTCAACTCGAACTTAAACGTCCGATTCGAAAAATATCGAATCGCCGGCATAATTTTCCTTACAGTCGTCTGGAGTGAGTACGTGAGAGTCAAGCGGTCGCCCGGGGCATTGAGGTTTGCAGGCGCATGACTTTGGACGTACTTCAGAGCAAGTGAGGGTAGGAAATGTCGACAAAGAGCCAGCAACAGAAGATTTGTTTTACTTTTCTGCTCTTCGCAAAAATGTCTTATTTTCGGTACTTTTTTGAACGTTAAAATTTGTTTCGTGATAATTTCACCCCAACCGTCAATTGGTATGGTATATTATGAAGAAATTTATAACTTTTAAAACCTGTTTTTTACCCTACCTAATGTAAGTGTTCGGAATGAGTCATATGGCTGTGATTCAAAACTAGAAACAAATAAACACTTAGTTCACTGAATGAACATTTTCCAATGAGAATATGAGGGTTCTTAGTTTAATTAGATAAAGAAAGCCTTCCGGTAAGGAATGATCATTAGAAATTTTTACAAACCAGTTCTCTGAGATTATCTGCAATATGCATATATCCCAAGTTTAGATTTTTGCTATAATAGAAACTTATTTTTGACGGAATTATTCAAGCGACTAAAAACGATGGATCCGAATTTCCAAGTCAAGAGTTTTGTCTGCTAAAATAGCTCATTTATTCATCTCAGCACATATTATCGTCGACTCTAATGCAGTACTTGGTATAGTTTATTCTACCCATTTTATGAATTTTAAAATTTTTCGGGCTTTAAATAAAATCAATCAAAATGAAATCGCCTCGAATACTGACATCAAATTTACTGCCAAATGATTGTTTGAATAAAAGATAAGTATGTGCAGAAAGTACTTCTTTACTTCTTGTTAAATTACTACCAATACCTAATACTACCTACCTATCCTTAGGTTTTTTACATCAACTCCTTCTAAAGTTTTTCCATCTATTCTATTTCTATGAACACCTTTATTACTTAGGTTGTTATCAATACTGACAAAAGGTTAGATGGAAGAAGAGACTTTTTAGTCTCTATCTCGCCTTAATAAAGACCATTATAAATAATTTTGCCAGGTTAAGCGTCAAAAGTTCAATTCTATCATTACTTATTTTATTGATGGATCTATCAAAATCCAGATGACATATCATTTGTTGTCACGCCAATTGTGATAACTACGGAATTTTTATATCCATTTATGCATACAACAGGAAGTTTGTAGTATATAAAAGACAAGTTTGTAATGATACTAGTAAGAAGTATTCTATGCCCAACACTATTCGATGTTATTCAAAAGAAAATACGCGATCAGCAGGTCCCCGAAACACTTAAATTTGTAAAACTTAAATTTGTAATAGACGAAACGCCAAATAACAAACAGATATTTGCGTTAATTCCACAATCGTAGTGAATACATTACTTATCACACTTATTCCTCTCCAAACCGCACCCCAGTGAGGACGCTGTACATCCGAGAAAGAAAATTTCACCAAAAGAACGCGAAATCCGTTTAAACCGCCATTGCTGGTGCATTTGAGAAGCAATGGAGCAGCTACAAGAGTCGCGTGGGCGACACAAGCGCCAACCTGCGGACGAAAGAAAAGGTAAAAAACGAAGAAATCTGCGACGCACGCGCTTCGCCTTCTTTTTCTCTTCGCGGCGATTAAATCCGGCCGTCCTTGGCTGTTTGAGCATCTGCTTGCCGGCGCCAAGGTCGTGGGTTCGACTCCTACCAAGGGCATGCGCTAAGTTTGCCTTTTACAACGGCCAAATACTGCCCATGCAAATGGAGATTCTCCTCTGAATAAAAAGCTGACTGAACAGGGTGAATCGTAATCGCGTCACGCACGTCGAATTCTAATGAACGTTTCGAAAAAACGCTTTACAGATTTCCAATAAATTAAGGCGAGACGAACCCGTCAGAAATTAAAACTAAAGAGAGGCCATTTTCAAAACCTCATACATTTCAAACTTCATAAATTTGTGGTTGAGCGTCACAAGCTGACGGTCTCTGAAAGTTTTACCAAATGGCACTACTGTTTGATATTTCTGAATCGGTTGATGAATGTCTCCTACTCTTCAGAAGCAAACAACTTGTCTTTCAACCAAAAACGAGGAGCAATGGTTAATACGTCGGCATCCCGTAATGAAATAATAATAATTCCCTTTCCTCCAATACTCATTTCGATCCTTTCTTTCTACCTCCGAAATCCATCCAAAGCATGGTTACGAGAGTTTGACGTGGGAAAATACTATATTTCAATGATTTTTTTTTGCTTCTTCCCTTGTTATACTATTATATGTTTAATTTGTTGTTGCTTCATTTGTTATACTATTATATGTTTAATTCGTTGTTAATCGTCAGCAGTAATTGGCTTTGTGCTGTATGTTGATGCTTGTTAATAAATAAATAATAAATAAATAAATAAATCTGAGTATTCGAAGAATCATATACTACAATTATCGACATTAACTAAATGTAAACTCGGCTTAAAAATTCAATTTTTGATGAAGATTTGCATTTTCAATAAAGAGAGTATCTATGATTGAAAATATCAGTTCTATTATGAATAATTCCAATTAAAATATTAGTATTATCTAATTCTAATTGAAAATATCATTTCGTTATGTCGCCCACCATTTCCTATTATTAATATTCCTTTTTCATATTTCATATTCTTCACTTAACATTAGGCATAAATATTTCTCCTTCGATCCATGTTTTCTAGTCCCTACAATGGTCAGTAACAACGGAGAATTTTCCAGCCTCAGAAAATAGTAACAAAAATACAAGTGAATGTGTCTAGTGCACTTCATTGTTGCAGAATAAAACTCTGCAGTTAAAACGGCCGTAGAAGTAACAATTGCGAATTACATCCCTGCTTTCGATAGATTCCCCTACGATTTCCCATTTCGTTCCCTCCTATATGAACGGAAAGTTATAGAACAGTGTATCCATTTTCGAAAAATCATACTAAATACTTTGCTCACTTTTGAATATGTATCTCATGGTCCAGAATTGTCATCGAAAATATTCAGTGACGAAGATAATTTTTCCCCATGGCGTTATTCGCAAACTCGTCATATTGCTGATTCTGACAAATCTACCGCTTATAGTGGATCTAGAAATATGTTGAGGTCGGTAACATACAAGCAAATGTCTTTATAAACTCATCATCTTCATAATATAAGTGCCTTAATTCCCTACCACCAAGTCTTTTAAATACCATCTTGTCGTGATATATGCGGTACATGCATGGTAACCGTGAAAACAAATTGCTATCCGTTTCTAGTTTACTCTCTTCGTCATATCCAAGGCCAATCTGGAGTCTTTATGCCATATGGGGAATTTTCCGGCGTTCAGAGCAGCTTTTTTCAACTTTTTGCGGGAAATTAAGATATGTAAATTACTTCGTTTCTAAGTCTTATTTACTAAATTGATTTGAAATTAAAAAGGACTCCTATTTCAGTTTATTTAGTTATTTAAATTGTTTTCCAACGTAGAGTATTGTAAACTTTATTTGCCGAAGGGTGACTGGTTAGAATTTCACAGCATTCATTTAAAAAGAAGAAAAGCACCAAGCAAGTTTCACGCCTTTTATTAATTTGACCATTTCATCAACGTATGGGCATCATCAGATATTGTCTCCTGAAAATGACAAAACGTTAACGAAACCGGTCAAATTAATAAAAGGTGTGAAAGTTACTAAGCGTATTTCTTTTTGAATATGGTAAGATTTCGTTGCTGCAGTATTCCAGTATTGGCAATATGTCACTCATATGCGGCCTATGATTTTCAGATGCGACTTAATGGACTCATATGGGTCCCTTCGATTAAAAAGGCATCCATGCTCCTGCCATAGATCAAACTTGAAGTGTACCACAAAAGAAAGAGGAGTTCCCGCCTCTAGGTCCACCCTTAGCTTTAAAAGATACAAAAACACGCTAACGAAAACCGATTCGTGCTCATTCTTAGAATAAATAAACTTCGATTGAGCACAGTTTCTTTATGATAGCGATAATCGATTCAGATGTATTTTTTATACATAAAAGAAGCGCCTAAATTTCAAATACCGCCTTTTTTCCGAGTTCAATACGATAGCCGCTATAAAGAAGTCAATAAATCTTCAACATAGAAGGGTAAAGAATAAGAAGTTATTAAAATAAATCGCTAGAAAACCCTTTGTCCTTCAGTGCTACGGAAGAAAGAGAAATCAAAAGACAAAAAATTGCAATTCATCCTGACAAAGAAATGAATAACTATTCTAACAAGGAGCATACAAACATAGACCTTCGCGTGTACAGGGGTAACAATCTACATCAGCCGAATGAATCACTTGATAAAATATGAGCGATCCCAATCATGAAGTTCATTGGGACTGAGTCAATTGGGACGCTACTCTCAAATCTAGTCACTTGTTTGACAATTTGAGACTTTTGTTGTCCTTTTCAAGTTCCGGCAATCATTTACTGTTTTCTACCTCTTTTTACCTTTCTTTAAGGAGAAAAATATAGGCATTATGCGGTTTAAAGACGATGTAGCGATACCGCTAAGACAGACGGCTTGACAACAACCGTCCTTAATAGAAAAGAGCATAAAGAAGTATAACCTCAAAATAAACGAATATAAAACCAAAGTGATGTCATGCATCCTAAACAGAGAAGATAATTTCCAAATAAAAAAGGGATTGACAGTCTTCCATGTTAAATGAAAGAAATAGTAAATAAAAAAGCAAATAGAATGTATTACCAGAACACATTATTGTTGACAGCAATTGAAAATAAAGAATTGCGGAAGTTGATCTAAATTAGTGGTTAATGGTTAATGTAAAACTTAGGAATTATAAGGGAATGAAGCCGTTGGCTAGGAATAGGACGGATTGGAGAGTTGTGCCAAAATAATCATAAGATATTCAAACAGTTAATGAAAATGAACTATTTCTTGCAAAAATGTATTTTTTCGTTCTTAGAAAAGCATTCTCATAGCTTGTCAATAAAAAGATATCAAACGGAGGTGGATGATTATGAAGAATTGATGAAGGAAGATTCAGTATTTTGGCAAGAATAAGACAAGGTATTGACTTCGAAAACCTAAAAAGGACGAAGTTATTTACGCTGTAATTCAGGTCCGTGTTACTGGCTATTAGTAATTAAAAATGTAATTAATCCAATGCATTGGCAAAGACCTAATTGAAGGATTACATCGAATAAAGATAAGAGCTGCAGTTAGATGAAAAATCAGATTTATAATTCAAAGCATAATT
The DNA here is from genome assembly GCA_036926295.1 of Pachydiplax longipennis. Lineage (NCBI taxonomy): Eukaryota > Metazoa > Arthropoda > Insecta > Odonata > Libellulidae > Pachydiplax > Pachydiplax longipennis. Next base: position 34,853,941 of record JAVFKF010000019.1, read on the forward strand.
CAAGGATACTCAGAAGTGAAAAATATCGACGTGATTGGAACTTGAACCCAGGTCTCCGTGTATTCTAATCACTGAACTAAACCAGTTTAGCGAGTTTTAGAATGCCCTAAACTAGCAAAATAATCGACTTTTTGTAAAATTTTGCAATTTTTATCGATCGTGCCCATACAGATGAGAACAGTTAGTTAAAATTTTATCGCAAATAGTTATTTAATTCAAATAACTATGATGATAAGAATTGATTTTAATGTTAAAATTTTGAGGTCAATATGAGTATAGACTCTACTCAAGCTTTTCTACCCGGACAGAAGGCCGAATTTCATCGTAAGAATAAATAAATATCGTATCATACTAAATGTATCATATAAATAAATAAGTGTATCATACTAAACTTACTGACCGATCATTACGTAATATTTTCTTCAAAAATGTATATGGAAAATGCAAAGCATTACCGCAGCAATGGTCAGATAGTCACCAGTTTCCTTGGGAATGCGTAACCCGCAATTTGAAATACAATCGACAAGCACTCTAGAGAGTCATGGACCCTCTTTTCTCACCCATGCATGCGGCGTCCCATTTTCCCGCCAGAAAAAAGAAGGTTCGAAAGTGAATCCATAAGTAAATGCTCTTACTCGCGCATGATATTCCCACGAGGGGATTCTCACCTATTTACGCTCGACTGACGAATACATTTGCACCGCGTCTCTTATGCGGTCACTATCTGCATCCGATTCAAATTTGTCACGGAGAGGGTTTAAAAACAGACGAGACAATGCCCCTGAATTGATACCCTTTTGTTTTCCTTTGCACCGAATAGAAGCGCATAAATCAAAATTATTTGAGAGGAATTCGAGTTCAATGGAAGAGAGATGCATGAGGTTCATGCAGGGCATAAACAAGAGAGATAGCAATGACGGTATTGAATGAAAGAACGGTTGCGTGATCACCTCGAAAGGGATGCTTTACGCTGCTTTGGGCGCATGGAAAGGATGATTAAAGTACGACCGATTCGGCGATTGATAGATACATAACCGAGAAAAGCAGGTTTATATTTCCTTTAGCTCGTTATACTCCTGAAGATGGCGATCACTAACCAAAACCATTTTTATTTCTTGCCAGAATAAATAAACAATGAGAAACGTTGTCATAAAATTTTACAGTTACGCAAGTTTTGGATATTGGCTAACGAAAATATTGATAGATTTTTTTAATAATTTTTTTTTAGTTATAGTACTATTTGATAGATAGTAAAATTATTATTATTATTTTCATACATATATTGTATTTTGTAATTTTGTAAAATTTGCAGTAATTACTTTCTTTAGAACAAGTGTAAAGAACACACATTTTTCCCTTTTATGTTTTTTTAAAGTTAAATATTGTATTTGGACCAGATGCCTGCCTTATGTTTATTTGAATTTGATGGTAACCCCAAAACAGATTATACCTATTTAGTACCTAATTTCCATCCTAATATCTGTTTCCATGTTGTCTGTATTCTTGCAAGATGGAATAAAATTTACTTTATTTTACTTTGCTTAAGAAATACCGGTCTTTCTGTATAAAAATTTCCATTAGAAGAAGTACGGTACCGTCATTATCTGTTGTTAATACGGACTGCTACATCATTAAGACCGCATCGGTTGAATTCACTTCGATCACCATTTCTTTATACTAACATTTCACATAGTAAACTTTATTAAACCTTATGTGACTGAATAAACATAATCAAATCCTGGCTAACCCGATTTTAAGGTTAGGGAATGGAGTTATGTGCTTTTAAAATTGTTAATACCTCTCCATAAGTGGATTTTCCATAAGTGGATTTTTGTGAGGGTACCAACCAAATAAATAAAATAACTTTCGGATGACTACGATACCTACATCTACAGACGTACCCTGCAAGCCGCCTTTCGGAGTGTGGCAGGGTCGAAGCACCAATACTCTATTTTCCTAGTCGATTATTTTCGCGTATCGTTCTCGAAAAATCTGAATTCTGGAATCGACTGTCTCTATCATCTATTTCTCTGATCTTTCTCGCGGTATAAAAATGGCCTATATAACAAGGAGTGCGGATATTTTGCTCGTCGGATCAAAAGAAGGTTGAAACCGGTTCTACGTTGGCAAACGGAATGAAACCGGAATTGAACCGAAATTTCGTTTTATCACTGGGCCGCAGCGTAAACAGAAAGGAGAATATTACGGTTCGACGCCCTGGCAACAGAAACTAAGAGAGTATACAACGAAATTTGTTTTTCATTCACTGATTCGCAGCGTAAACCTGAACGAAAAATCTTACGGTTCGTTATAATGGTTTCGGAACAGATATTTACTAAGAAACTATACGATCAAAATCTCTCCAATGTCCTTCTTTAGTATTCTTGAATGCCAAACATGAACTTAGAGAGATTGCAAGCAGAGGCTAGCGCAGAAATACATAAATATTAAACATTAAAATATAAAAATTCCCTCTTGATAGGGAATTTTTAAATAATAATTAAAGCATAAAAATTCCCTTTCAAGAGGGAATTCTTATGCTTTAATTTGAAATTAATGGTAACGGTGCAATTAGTAAATTATCTAAAGGCAAGACGAGAAAAGCGATTTTTAAGATAAATTTGCGGTCACACATTATATACATATATTCGGTACATTTCAGTCAATAATAATTATTCACATGTAATTTTTTAAGTACATTTTAAATCATAGTGTTTCATTGATTTGGAACAAGAATAAGAGGATAATAGCCCTATCTTCTGTATAACTTTGAAAAGGCGCTTATAGAAGGTTCTGCTATGGTGTAGTTATAATTATAGTTATTTTCGATTTTTCAGGAGGAGATTCATCCCCCATTTGCGCTCCACCTCGAATGCCTGCAATGCTACATGACGACTGGATCAGCGAAAGAAGCTGATTGTAGAATGAGCAAATGGACCAAATGGCAAGAAAACCACAAAGCGAACAGAAGCGAGTGTGGAAAGAGGCGGCAAGATATCATTGGATGAAGAAACACCAGTAAAAATGTCCTTAAAGAAGAAGAAACCAAAGAAGATAGTTCCATCCTCAATGACAGCGTCCTCGACACAGCGAGGCTTGGCTAGTGGAAGAGCCCTAAGTCAAATCGGCGTTCGTCTGCAGATGCAAATGTCGAAATGGTAATGCGCCACGCCGCCATTTATCCAGCTCTTCCAAGAAGGAAGAGCCCTCCCTTCCCCTCACAGCATCTCTCGGAGCTGCACGTGTCATCCACGTGGCCTCCTCCCTCACTTCTCAGCCTCCGACGCTTCATTTCGTGCGCTCAGCACGTGCACTAACGTGCGCGGATAAAATTCGACTTTCCGTGGAAACTATGAAGTGAGGCTGCGCTTTAAATATAGCCGTTGAGATCATCTGCAGGTGGGCGAAACGAATCCGATGCTCTCTCCCTCTCTTAATGCTAATTCTTTATTTCCGCGTACCTTTGATATGGCAGCGTTGAAATTTCCAGTAGCCGAATTCTGGCGAGGAATACAAATCTGAAAACAACAAACAGATGCTTCATTGATGAGCGAGAGTTCCTTCTGCTTTTTGGTGAGAGTCACGCAACTTGGAACCCAAATATAAATAAATATGGGAAAACGTAGATAAAATAATTTTGAAGGAGATTGGATGTTATACGGGAGATGCTTCGTCCTGCTCATTGATAGAAGTTTTTAGGTCTCTCTGAACGTTGCCGATATTCGTTGAAGTTATTTTCATTGTATATGATTTCTCGGGCTACGGACTAACTTCTAGGTTCTCAGATTGTTTTATCTAAGCGAGTTACAGCCAAGTTTCACTCTAATCTGCGCGCCCAAATAATTTGACAAGCGTCCACTATTTGTTGAAAACTTTTAATTCCCTCAGCTTTAGTTTTTACTAATCTATCTACTATTTTGCATATTATAGATCGTATATTAGTATTACATGGCTCAAATATAATAAATAATAATAAATCGTTCAAATATAATATCAGAAAAATTAAAACTTTAAGCATCCGTAAACTGAACACCCGCAATAACTTTCTTACCAATCAGACATGGATAAAATTACAGGGATCTCTGCAATCAGAGACCCTAGACGCGAAGGCAATTTGAAGTCCCACTAAGAGATTATTCATCTCAAAAAACTACAAAAACTCCCTTAATAATGAGACCTACAGCATGTGCCTCATATATCTATTGACAAAACCATTAGTATTTGAAACTCTAAATCTCTCAGACAGTGCCAATTCAGTAATTTTGTTGATAGATCTAGTGAATTTTTCTATCTCCTGAGGACTTTTTCCCATTTCAACGACACCTCCATCCAGCATTTTCAGATACGTTTATACTTCCCTATTTTCTCTTACCATAACATTATTACATATATTTCTATCAAAATAGAATCTCATTTACTTGGAAAAGACTTAAAGTTCATAGCATCTCTCTGATTCATTAAAAATCTGAATTGATGTAATATTTTTTACAGTGAATTCAAGCTATTATAACACTGAACTATACTTTACATTGCAATTTTTTCATGAGTTTAGCGAATTTTTAGCTTGCATCTAGCTACACTGACAAAAATAAATCAGCATCTCTGGTCTCTGACCTGAATCGAGTGAAAATGGAACCCGAACTAAAGCGCAATCTCATTGCTTAGCTTCTCAACTTTCGCAACCTCTCCCTTCATATTTTTTTCCGTAATTTTTCTCCCTCAAACCGGCTCCTTTAGATTTTCCTCTAGTTTCATTAACATTTTGCGAGGTCTTTCCACGCATTTTTTCTCGATTCCCTTCGTCCGCGTGGTAATCCACTTTTTGTTTCCATCATTCACCTCTCTTCCATCTTCATCACGGTTTTTTACTTCCCCTTGAAATGACCAGACTTTATGCTCCGACCGCATTTCTCTTTTTCTCCTCCCTCAACTCATTCTTTTTCCTTCCAGCCGAGCTGAGCTCTTTCTTTTTCCTCAGCGAATCATTTATTACAAAGTGGTCTCCAGACGAGCTTCTCTCTCTCTGCAACCTTCCTTTCCTCTCCACAATATTTTCGATTTAATTCAAGGAGCAGAGATCGGTTATCAAACGCACACCGAAGGAGCACTGGACGTGGTGAACGAAGAAAGCTGACTCGTGCGCGCTCGATCGCCTCCTTTTGGTGGAGTTAGGCTGATATAAATCATTGGATTAGAATTGCATTTCATGCAGCGTTTGCAGTCACGTATCAAATTAGAATGTTCTTCTTCACTTGAACATATCGGTTGCGGAAAATAATGCTCTTTTCGATAAGACAACGATCTTTATTTGGGAGGATGACTTCGAATTGGAATCGGTTCCGAACATCTGCGTTCCTTAGAAAACAAATTTCCAATGATCAAACGAAAAATTACATCTGCATATGTATCTACATCTACATATGTATCTTTCAAGGAACCTAAGGCTACATATATGTCATGCAAGCCGCCTTTCGGCGTGTGGAAAGGGTTGCATACGCCATAACTCTACTTCTCTAATTGATCACTTTCGCGTATCGTTCTCGGAAAAAATGTACTCTTGACGACTAATTTCTAACACCTATTTCCCCGATATTTCTCGTAGTATCAGAAGGTATCTAAAGGTGAAGGAATATATTAAAATGGTACAGATTAGGCGTTGAACCATTCCAGAAAACAGTTCCAACTTTCGAAAAGGAGTCATCCCATTTTCATTCCTACGCTATTATTTACAAAAGTCAGCCTTAAATAAAATAAGGGCACGGTGTGATTCAGGCTCCTTTTGTGAAAGATATTTCACAGAAGATTTTACTTTATATCCAAATAAAAACACAAAAACTGACCATCATTTACTTTTATTTAGTTATAAACATGAACAAGTTCCAAACATCTTATGTATTACTTAATTGATAAAGATTCTGCAGTCGATGATTCGCTTATTTTTCGATAAATATCCCGATATTTATTTCGAATAATCTAAAATTTACATTTAGCGATATTAGTTCATTACTACTATATGACCTTATTTCTATGTATTTATATATTCTTGCTATATATTAATCGTTAAGATTCACAAAATAGATATCTTCACAAAACTTTTAGGGACTCGAAATAAGAATCGGCGATTAACATCTTTCGCGATCGACCAATTAATTTGAAATCGTAACCGAAACGAATTAATAATTGTAGTCATAACGACTCCATTTGGACAACGGTTCTACGATGGCTTAAGTATTTGAATCTTATATTTATAAAGTTTACCATAAATTGAATATTCACATAAATTATAAGAATAAAATTACCCAGGGATTCAACTAAAGAACATTCCCCACTGATAGATGAGGCTGCAAAGATCGACCGATATAAATGCGATGCAGCCAATTAAATATATTAGATATATCAAAAGACAGAGTAGAAAATCTTCTGTACAACATATGCCAAAATCTCTCCTTTTCACCAAATATTTGACGAATTTTCAACATCTTTCGTCTCGCAAATCGGGCAAAAATACTCTCTCGGGTGGGCTCTGATATCGCATTACATACTGAATTTGGATTTCTCTGTAGGGAATTTTTTCCTAATATAAGTCCAAGTTATCAATAAGGAATGTTTAGGGACATGAATTTCCGTAGTCAAAGGTATTCATTATATCCCGTAAATATATTGTATTAGTATGAGAACATAATTCTGTATAAACTTATCAAAGTACAGTTCACAGCAAACTTAGGATACATTCAAATTAATTTTACAAGGGTTTATCGCAGTTTCATATGCATATACTCTTGTTTATTTGAGGTACTTAACTTTATGGTAGTAGTAATAGTTAATTCGCCATTCATCTAACTTCTGCAAAATTGTGACTGTCTAAATTAAAGCTACCCAATTTCTGTCTCGTATTATCTGAAGTTTATTATACTGAAGTATACGATGTATTTGGGAAGATGCCTTGTAGTTTAAAGAAATTTAGCTGTCATAACACCAAAGTCATTCACCATTCATTCATTACCAGGTATTATACTCTTTCTCCATTGAAATGTTCAAACTAAGGAACACTTGTTTACTGAGCCGTAAAGTTGGACTTGTGTACAGTATGCTATTGAGAACGAAATGCGAGGAAGCACTTATCTATAAGAGAACCACTGCTTCGACAAATACCGAATTTATATCTCAATAACTAAAAAATGCTCCTTCAATTCTAATTAATCTGTTGTAGATGTTTCCAAGCATATCTTTTTCTTTATTGAAATTCACGACGGAACACATTTTAAGTATTATAGATGTCATGAATTTGAAGACAGGAGAATCTACAAGCCAAATTTCCAAAGTTTATTAATAAAATAGGCCTTCGTAATCGGAGAGGTCAATAGATGTTCAAAGATCACTCCTTTACAAAAAACGATGAGTGGATGTAAAGAATTAAATATGGAGTGTATTATAAAATTCGATTTTTTCATCGAATTCGATTTTGTAATTAGTCAGAAAAGTTATGTAACATACTAAAAAAACGCCAAGTAACACGTCTGTGGCCTGTGCACCACAAAATGCAGTTCCTCACTAACTCCAATATAATTCTAAATAAGTAATATGTGTAGAGGTGATTAAAAGTTTACCTATAAAGTTAATTATTCCACGCAATTACACTGCAATACTAATTATTAAAAAAATCAAGAAAAACGTATTTATTTTGGGCGAAATTGAGTCTTTAAAGTCTCTTTTTCCTTGAAACCCATCGTCAATATAAAAGAGATCTAATGGGTAAATAATAATTAAAGGTAATTTAAGCTAACAGAGAAAGGGCAAAATTTTTGTTAAAAATGTGATTTAAAAATCTTGAGGGAAGCTTTGAAAAGTATCCACGGTGGAAATACATCCACAAAGATAGGGGTGGTAAGAAAAACCTACTGATAGTAATACCAAATTGTAAGAGATGGATACCCATATCATAACGTGAAAATGGAACATTTCAAAAATAGCGAGTACACAGTACAATGCAACACACTATAATAACTCTGTGTGTTTTAATACGTTCATATGGAGGTCTACCCGGGGATTTAGAGACCCATCGGGCTGAACATGTTCTTCTTTGCTTATCGGGAAACTCATGAGTACAATTTTTTTTAACATTTCCTCATGCATTTATCATTATGTATTAATAATCGTTGTGTCTTATTTCCGTCTAATGTCATTTTGTAATGAAAATCTAAAATATCTAAAATTAAAATGGATGATTGATAGTTTGAGCTCCTCATCGTGCCCTAAGTTGATTACACCTCCCGTCTGGATCCGCCAATAGTTTCATTAAATATTTCTTAAGAAAGCTAAGTTAGAATTTAGTTCATCATGAGGAAATTCGGAAGATCATGAAGGAAACTTCTATGATCAAAAAGCTTGAAACATATTGAAAAATCAATTCAATCATATTTCGTCTTTCTTTTTATCTCCTACGATTCTCTTATCAATCTGGGAAGTGAATTTGGAGGATGACATAACAAAGGCGTACGACCTAGTTATTTTTTTTAAACAAACTCACGCTTAAGTTTATTGCCACTACTCCAAAAAGAGAATTCATTCCCCAGTTTTTACTGCCCGATTGTGCAACCACTCCCATTTTTTACTCTCGTTGAGTTCGTTGCTCTCTCGTAACCCAAATCCGCCCCCGAATTTATAGCGACATTCCGTATGGAGTACGATCTTGCTGATGATAATAACCAGCGGTCGTTAGCATTGTTGTGATGTGGTTTTCGGAACCATGCCAGATTTTCTAATTGGGTTAAAGATCAACGACACAAAGATCCAAATGCATGGCTATCAGGCATGGATGGTAAACTAGAATTCAATATAATTGGAGATCGTGATTAACAACTTCCCCACAAGGCAAGAACGAATCTAAGGATCATCGTTGGAAAGGGTGATTCTCGGGTTCAGAAAATACTTCTTAACAACAAAAAAGTATTACGGAATTATAATCAGTAGCAATAATATTTGCCTGTAAATTATTCGGCCCTGTTGGAACCTTATCCCCTCTGGCATAAACTACCAAGCACTGGGGGAAGAAAATGAGGCTTCGCAAGACGAGAAGTAAGATAGTTAGCCCTCAACTTTCTCACCGAGTCAGAACGCTATAAGCGGAATAAGTCCACGTAACTCAAGCACAATGGCTCAAGAAACACTTTTTACGGCAGCAATTCCAGAAAAAGTCCGATTCTATAATTCAGTATAATTTATACGTCACTAGCTTCCGTGTTATCACAGCCATGAACAAGACAAGGCCAAAACAGTTTAAAGATACATTTTTCCCTATCCGGACTTACGAAAAATATTCCATTCATCGAGATATAGAAGCAAGACCAATACAATAACATATGATATTACATTTAATAGCATAAAACAAATTAGATAGAGAAAAAAAAACTTGAGAGCTAAACTTCTTTTACATGAATCACTTTCAATATCAGTCAGAAAATGTAGACTTTGGGTTGCATGGAATATGGAATATGGCATGGTTGCACGGGCTGGTTAGTTATTTCAAAAATTCAATTTTCAATTCAATATTCTTTAGATGCATACTACCTTGTTGAATACGCCCCACCATATGAAAAATTATTAACCATATCCGCCCTCTGCAGTTGTATTATCCATTCCGATATATCAACTTAGTTCTCCAAATAACTGGACAATCGGAATTTTCTTCATATTTCCATGTTATTTTGCTCTAGAATTAGAATGTCATTTTAATCTAAAAATCGCGAGCATAACTGAGAGCTGTATAAATTAGAACGAACATACTGAAAGCTGGAATTATTTCGATAGTGAATGAAAAATACTTCAAAAGAGCAAACGAATGGAGAAATCGAGAGGAAATAATAATAAAACAGAATTAGATTGGAATCTAATCCTTGCATTGTTGATAACGATGAAGCTGGAAATATATGACGGAGAAATATAGTAGCTGATATTTCCCAAAGTTTGTAAACTGATATTTTTTGGTCCATCTTCGCGAGTCAGTTCATTCGCTTGGAAGAGAGAGGGCATCTCCGCATCCCGGCTTGCCTTGTTTTTTAAATATTTTCCAATACTTTTGTGCGATTTCATTTTGCATCCAAGTGATAAACCCAGTTGATAATTATATGCGCAAGCGTAGGAAGTGCATTTTCTGAAACTTACATTTTCAAAAGTGTTTATTCAGCGGGAGTATTTCATTATAGCATCCGCTGTAATTTAATTTGAAAAGATTATTTGGGTAATCGCTGCGTAATATCTGGTCCAGAACAAATACTGGAAGCAAACAGAGGGATATTTAACACTTCGAGAATCTGCATTGCATTAGCATTTTCTGTTCGGTATTTGTTTTGAGACGCATTTTTGTGCGATAGCTTCAAAATATTTACCTTGACGATCACATTTAAATATTTATTTGGTGTAAAACATTGAGGATTGAATATAGCTGTGGAAGTACCATGAACGAGGCATGAGTTAGTAGGTTGAAAATGTTTATGAAAGATTTGACGAATTCTTGCCTGTTTGGAATATAAAAAAACGCTAAAAATCAATTTAAATCTATTGAAATCAATTGAAACGATTAGCTAAGGGATTGATCCGAAGATATAGAAGTAGAAAATCAGGAAAAACTTCTCGTAAGGATCTGGCATTGGCTTCGAGGAAAGCAATCTTTTCTATAGTATAGTATGTCATACGTTGTTATCTTCCTTCGCATGAAGGATCTACTAATGTTATCGAAATTTAAATCCAAAAAAAAAATAAAATAAGGGTTTTCCAATAAATTCTTTGTAGGGACACCACCTCAATGTAAATCCTATGACAGGTGACTACAACAATGTCATGTAGTCGTCAAGAAAAAACTCGATAACTGAAAAGACGGATATGAAAAATGTCTGACTGCATTGGGAATCAATGGGACAAAGTCTTACATCTTTTATACAACATATCTAAATGTATGCACATAAAGCTGAATGCCATATAGCTCCTGACTAAAGCATCATGGCAGAAAGTGGAAGAACCGTGTTCGAAACCCGGCCTTGTCAGATTTTCCCCATGACTTTTTATTTCTTGGGGATTTTTCTAGGTGCACCCCCTTAAATGCAAAGTAATCCTTCGTCCTTTACCTTAAGAAGACACGTTTTCAAATCCTCAAAGATCTACCAGGAGTCCATCTATTTTGCGAGATTTTTAATGCATTCATTTGAAGTGAAAACCATTCTTTGAGTAATTAAGAAGATTCTTATATTTCTCCCTTTTCATTTCGTTAATTTTAATGGTTTGCACGCTGATAAATAACAATATAAAATGACGCCACTAAAAACCTATATCTATATGTATCCTTATATATTAAATTTAACACAAATACTGGCGGTTGATTTAATTCGATTGGTGAAATGAAGTTTTTCGATTTGCTATAAAACTGCGCAAGTTACAGTTCTCCAGGCAAACGACGACGTGCATGCATGTAAATAATCTCTACTTAATGTTCTGGATCTCCTTCAAAAAGTTAGAGAATATCAATCAGCACTGTAGTAAATGTTGAACTTTAATTCGCTCTGCACGAGTACATCCGGAAGCGCACGAGATCCCGGAAATGAGGCGCCGTGACGTCGGTTGCAGCGCACGCGAGCCACGCGCATCTCACGGAGAAATCGCAATCTTCTCTCGGCATCGTCTCGCCAACCTATGCTTCAATTGGTCTCCTCTCATACACGCCTTTCTCAGTCCTCACATTTTATCGCAATTCCATCGGCATTACTCACTCATACATGGATTTTTTTTACTTCTATGTGAACTTATAGCGATGACTTCAACGATGGAATCAGGGTTCTTGGTTAATCTTAAACATTTGGAAAATGTACTTTCAATAATTCTCTTTTTCAACTAAAAATTTCTACCGGTTATTTTCCTTGCGGTACTTGTCTCTATTTCTCGTTCCTTCCTATTTTAGTTCAGATTAAACAGCGAAAACGAAAGTCCGAAAGAGATGAAATTGAATTACAAGTAGTGTAGATGAAGTGTCGCAGCTGGTTCATAGAAAGACGTTCATACCTAACGATTTGGACGCTAAAGGACGAAAGAGTAATAAATACGAAAGAAACTATCTGTCTTCGTCCACAAATTTCGGACGAAGACAGATTGTTTCTTTCGTATTTATTATGGAAAAGTTCCACCAGATATCGCCAGAAAGCATCAACTATATGGACGAAAGAGTGCCAGAAGTGCTAGAGACTTTGGAATATGTAATCTAAGAGCAGTGGGGCAGAAAATGGTCCAAGGGTAAAATCTGATCTTCCGTATACAGACAGCAAAGATCATATAAAATAATCAAAGGATTAGGTATATTATAAATTTTACTGTTGTCAAAGATGTTTCGCATGGATCTTTGGCATCTCCAGAAGGAATACAATGACTCATCTTCGGAGTCTTCCATAGTGTTTGGAAATTTCCCACTGAATATTTTTATAAGCGTTAATCTACGAACCTTAAGCTACTACACAATATTAAACTTTTCAAAAACTAAATAAGGCGCAGAAAATAAAATTGTGAGGGATAATTTCAATTTTCTATATAATGTTGTACGAGAATATAGGCATAATCTAAATTTTGTTAATTTATTATTTTTTCTTTGGAGCAGTTGGTTGCAAGGAAATATAGGTTCCCCTACAAACCACGATTAGTAACCGGCAGAGGTACTCGAGTCTCGCCTGACAGAGCCCCGTAGTCCCTAGACCTATAGCCGACAACTGTCTAGGTCTAGACACGGCCGACAGAGCACGTTCCACTGAGGATATGCCCCCACAATTACGCAGGGTGTAATGGGGAAAGTCTCTCCTCCGCGGCGCTACCATTTAAGCAGTGAAAACATTAAATGGTCTAAACTCGGATCGATCATTTTATTCCACTACCTTGTAGGGAGCTTCCCGAACCTTTTTATGTCGGAGAGTGAATCCGCTTAATTCAATTTAAATTTAAAATTCATAGATTGATTAGAGATGATGAAATGCATAAACGAAGGAATCCTAAAAAGTATATATTCTACTTGTAATGCGCATAGGTAACTTAAGGTCCGCCGACTACCTATTTATGTGTTTGGTGACCTGCCGATTAAAAAGCTGTGAAGCCACTAGCCTACGTAATAAAGAGAAATTGAGCTATTAGATTGCGTATGTGTGAGGATAAGTTTTCGGTTATACACGGGTGGTCTGAAAAGTTTCCGACATTTCGCCATTTCTCGACATGTTTTCTGAAAATTTTCTGAAGATTTCTGAAAAATCTGGGGTCGGAAACTTTTCAGACCACCCTCGTACTAAGCCCCAATGCAACATCCAATAAATCCAAGAATTGTTAAATAAAACAAAGTTTTCGAAACCAAAAAAGTAACTTTTACATGTTATTTTTTAAAACTTTGCTTTATTTATCAACTCTTCGATTATGTCGGAATTCCACAAAATTTCGGCCTCCTCCGTGAATTTTTCCAAGAAATCCATTGGGTGGAAAATTGAAAAACATTTCCAAGAAATCCATTGGGTGAACATTAAAAATTCAACTCTGCCACTAAACACTACCATAAGAAGTATTGATAACTTCTACATCTTAGAATTAAAAAAAAAATCAATTCTTTAATCGAGCAACATTGGCTTATCAGCAAGAGCACATATAGGATAACTTTTACAACCACACTGTAAAGGACATTTTATTTTTAACGCTGCAAATGTAGATATCGCTAAAGAAGCGCCCTTTTTCTACCATCCATAGTTCGGCAGTGTCATTATTCTTCGTAGCAGCTTACACATCTGAGAGAACACTCTCTCTTGGGAAGCCTTATGGATGGTTGCGGAGATAGCATCGCGGAGGGTTGAAATTAGAGTGAGACAAGAGGACCGGTTGTGTACTTCTCCCCGCTGCGTGCCTTCAATCTGTTTCTCTTCAAGATGGCGAAACGCTTAGGAGTTCGAGACTTTCCTCTTTACCATTTCCCTTACATTCGCGACCTTCCTTTGATCGCTTATTTGTAGGTTTTTACGAGTTCCACGGAATTCTCTTCTTACTCTCGCTTACACGAGGAAATCAATATGTAAATATCAATGCTAATGTATTTTGTTAGCTATAAGTTAAATGTGTGCGAATGTAAGAAAATTTCGAACCAAATCTGACTAGATATATTTGCTAGATAAAAATGTCGACCCGAATGGAACTATGCAAAACTTCAAATCGGATGCAAATTTGAGTGGCGGTAAATTATGTCTTCGCCAATCTTTCCTAATTTTAACTTATTCAATTTTCCTCATGAAATTTTCATGGCACGTTTTGTATCAGTTAAGTTCTAACCCAAACAAATTTACTTATAACAATGATTATAATTACGGAATTATATCTAACCAAAGAAATCTTTAGAATAAAGTTGAAATATTATTTTAGCGGATGACGAAGATGAGGAGACAAAAAATGTGAACATTAGGTTGGGAATCTGACGAAAAATGTACGAACAAAGCATCTTGAATATTTAGTCAATTCGATTCGAAGCGACAAAAGCCCATTTGCACATCGTTAATATAAGTACGGGTAATTTTTCCTGAATACGAGAGCTGTGGGTCGTATACCTTGATAATATCAAATGTAGAGATAGATAATAGGATGCTAATTATCGCCCTGATTCGACCTGATTTCTAAGAAAATTCGTTCCAAATGACAGACACCATAAAGACTCGTTTTAACGATGGGACCATTACAATTAGATGGTTACACATCACAGAAAACGTAATGAAAACGTTCAAACCTTGTATAGGTGTCCCCAATCCACAATTGAAGGGTAAATTTTATACGATAAATAGCTCAAAATTAGACGATAGGCAATTTCGAATGATTCAAATCATTTTTAGTTCGAATAAAAAGTATATTTGACGCACCCATTCCCACTGTCGATGCTTAATTACTTCCATTAGTATCCTCCTCCGACTACCTCTAGCAACTCTTCCTTTATTTTTTTATCAATCTAGCTAACCTTTTCCATCTCACTCGATAACTCCTTCTCAAAAGCATTTATCTTAAGATCCCTAAGGTCCACGTTTCACACTCATAAAGCAATACGTTTCACAAAAGGATTTCACTAATCTTTTTCTGATTAAGACTCTTCCTCAACAGTTCCCTGCGTTTCGCAAACGTTTCTGCTATAAACATTTGCCGAAGCACTTATTTCTTCTATAATTGGAGATTTTAACATTTTTAGGATATGACATGGAATCATACAAGCTTGAAACGACGGAGCTATCGGTGCTAATAGCAATTGGTGTTCAAATCGCTTTGATAATAAAGTCGCATCAATCACTATTCCTAGGAGATACGAAATGATCCTTGTTTCCCATCGTATTGTTAGTATTCAGCCGAGCAATGTTTAGGGTCTTTCTAATCGTGGATATTAGTTGGCCACCGTCCAAATGTTTTTATAAGCGAAAGCATCTCAAATATTGCAGTCAATATGGGAGGGAATCATTTATAGCGACTGCATGACTGGCATTTATTGGCTTACGCTCAATTGGCTACCGTTCCTTTTACTTCCTCAAGCATTCCCTGCCCAGCATCTCTCTCTTATTTATTTTTCAATTCAATGAAGGCGTCAACACAACAAGACTTTAGTTTTGACATCTGCCGCACAGAGTTAGGATTCGGAATCAGTTAATTTTAGTAGTCCTACCTAATTTTGCGAAGTCAATAAAAATTGAAGTTCTTCAGGCGAAACATACAATCGATGCTTTTGTACTCTAACTTTTAAATTATAAAACATAAATGCAACAACCCTATATTGAAATTGGATGGAGAAAATATGAGGAATGGATTTACTCTTCGCATTAAATTTGAAATATCACCGCGCTGCTTTTCACAAAATGAATAACTTGGGAATAAAATCTTACTAAAGAAAGAACAGTAAACCAGATAACTTAAATCTTAATCCTGCATTTTAATAGACTACAAGTACAAAATAAAAATGAGATCAATGGGAAACTAAATCTAGGATGGAATAAAGAACGGTTTTCGGTTCGACTTTAAGAATTTTAATTTTTCG